>OY998107.1:0-1256493 GCA_963921955.1 Aleiodes alternator | reverse complement strand
CATTCAGTATTGAATGAGAAAATCTTATTATTAATAGTTAGTGGACAGAGAAAAAAGAATGGGGAGGAGAAAAATAGATGATGGATTGACAGTAGTTTTACTGCCGATGCTACTGCTTCAACGGAAATGGGAGAAAAAAGGGGGGGATGTGAGTAAGTATATGCTAGGGCTTTATTTCACAAGAGGACACTTGGTATGCAACCGCTGGCGTCACTTCACAATTTCTCTTCTTTCAAGTTATTTCGTCTCTTGATTTTTTTTCTAGTTCTTTTTTTTTTTTTTTAAAGAGATGTTAAAAATTTAACATCAATTAATTGGCACTTAGAGATACCTAAAAATTCATATTTAATCGTGTATTTACTTGAAAACAAAGATTGTTAGCAAAAAAAAAGTCAAGATTTGTTTTTGCTCAGCTTCTGAAGATTTTTTTTGGTGAGATTAAAAAATATCCTATCAAAACTAGAAAAAAACGAAGAGAAAAAAACATGATTTATGTTCTCATATTAATTGGTCGATTTGTGCACAAATTATTTGACAGTATTACTGACATAAATATTTTTCACAGTTGTTTTAATTTCTCTTTTGTTTTTTTTCTTCAATCGCTTTCTTTCTGGACTAATTTCCGAAGCACTTACCTGAAAAACATAATTTTACCATAAACTAAAGATCATTATCTGAGGAACTGCTCACTCGGAGAATCAGTAAACCATTTCATCCGAAATCAGGCTACACAGAGAAAAATGTTTTCTTAATTTAAGAATGTGCAGTCACTTAATTTAAGAATGTACAGGTCATTTAAATTAAGAAAGACAAGTCACTTGCTTTAAGTGAGAAAACTCACTTGATTTAAGTGAGTTTTACTTTCTTAAATTAAGAAAGAAAAAGTCACTTGATTCAAGTGAAAAAAGTCACTTAATTTAAGTGACTTTTACTTTCTCAAATTAAGAAAGAAAAAGTCACTTGATTTAAGTGAAAAAAGTCACTTAATTTAAGTGACTTTTACTTTCTTAAATTAAGAAAGAAATAGTTACTTAAATCAAGTGAGAAAAGTCACTTGATTTAAGTGAGAAAATTCACTTAATTTAAGTGAGTTTTACTTTCTTAAATTAAGAAAGAAAAAGTGACTTGATTTAAGTGAGAAAAGTCACTTAATTTAAGAATGGCAGGTCACTTAAATTAAGTGACTGCACATTCTTAAATTAAGAAAACATTTTTCTCTGTGTAGAAATCGCTGGAAATCGAATGATTCTTGATTCCCCCATGATTTCTCCAAATCTATAAGAAATCATTGGGAATCACAAAGAAATCGCGTGGTTTCAGGAATCACTTGGATTCACCAATTGTCCTCCCCAATCGAACAATTTATTATTTTTCACTCATATCATTTCTGAAATTGAATTTTAATAAAGGTTGAAAGTTACATTCATTGAGTTATTGAGAACAATAAATTACTTCAAGTTTTTTCACTCTAAGTGAACAACTCAACTCATTTTTTGAGATATTAATAAAATCTGAATTTCATCAAATTCGACTCAATCCGAGCAATATCATTCAACTACGTCATCTATTATGAGTGAAAAACGTTTGAGTGTTCATGAGAATGTTTAAAAGAGTATAAAAAAATTATTCCAATTTCTTTGATAATCCGTTTTATTGATTGAGCATCCACACACCCCTAACCGTGAATTAATTATTGTTAATCTGTAATTATGAATTAATAAAGTTTTCCTATTGACAGTCCAGAAATCACTGATTTCTGAAATTCAGGAATCACTGGAAATCATTGAAATCATCAGGAATCACGGAAAATCGTAGGTTATCTTATTGATTCGAAAAAAACGAGAATCGCCCTGAAAATCACGAAAAATCGATTTCTTTCGAGAATCGTTGTGCCATCGAATCAGCAATTGAATACCCCCCCTCCTTATTATCAAAAAATCAAAACCTTTTCCCAATTACATTTATTCCCCATCTTCCCCTCAATAAACCCAATAAACTATATGAAATAACCCCCATAAAGCATTGAATTACCCTTAAATTACTGTCAAATGACTCTACAACAAACGGATAAAAGAATGAAAGTTGAGAATAAAAAAAAAAAAAAGTGAAATCGATAATTTCATTAGAGCGAGAAAATAAAGCATTTTAATAGATAAAAAAAGAGGAGAGAGAACTTTTTTTTTCTCAGCACGAGACGCGTATAGCCCTGTTAAAAATCGTCGGACGTGTAACGCCTACCCTTACCCCCCTCTTCCCCCCCCCCCCCCCCACTCTCCCCCTTCTTCTTTCATGGACCGGTTAACAATGGAGCTACGTAGACTCACGTGCGCGAGAAATCAAGTGTTCTCACACAGCCTCCGTTGGACCCTTAACCAAAAGAGAGAGAGAGAGCGAAAAGAGAGGGTAGAAAAAGGGGGGAGGGAGGGGGTAGCAAAGAGAAGAAGAGAAAGGCTTCGTGCATGCATAATACAATGACCCTGCTAAGTACTATTTTAAAACAATGCTGAAATTGCTTTAGGGGATAAAAATGAACGAGGTAGCTAGGTGTATTTTTGTCCTCCACTTCTTTCCTCTTTTTCTTTTTTTATGATTTTTTTCCCCATTTTTTTGTTCTTCTTTTCCTTCTTCCAGGGGGTACAACCTGGGTAGTTATAACGTGGCACCCACCCACCATCTCCCTTCACCTCCCACTTCTTGTGTAACGTCGCCACAGTACAGAGGAGAGGCTAAAGCCTTTGAGTCACAGTCTCACCCTGTGCACAATAAGGCGAACGACTTTTCTCTCTTCGTATTGTGTTTTATATATTTTTTTTTCTTCAATTTTTTGCTTCATTTTAGTTTCATTTTTTTTTTTGCAAATTCTCTTTCTGCACTACTCCTTCGCGTATTTTACTGTGTTTCTTTTCACTTCTTCTTTTTTATCAAGGGATGTAGAGGACACAACTACGGGGCTGTGTGTTGTGACCCCTGGGGGGGGGGGTATAGGGACTCGTGAGAATTCTTGTGAGAGACTCGTATAATATGCTTTTTCCTTCGAAGTGTAAAGGAGAGGAGAAGGGATGGGTGAGTGGAGGGGGGGGGGGGACACCTGTAACATGCCTGTGGGTAAATGACGTAATGAGTTTTCGGGATACAATGGAAAATTCTTGAGGAGGCTGAGTGGATGATAATGATTTGTAGTTTTTTGGAGTCTTTGAGTTTTTTTTTTTTGGAGGGGGAAAGGGGGGGGGGAGGTGTTTAATTTTATGGGGTTCATGAACCTTTTTTTTGGGGGAGGGGCGGGGTGAACGCGTTTTGGAAGGGGAATTTAGAGAGAAATTTTTGGGAATAAAGGGATTTTTGTTTAAATAAATTTAGACAAAAGGGAAAAATATCGCAAAAAAAAAAGAAAATCACGATGATTAATTCGATCATGTGGTAATTAAATTTCCCGAAGGGTTGGCGATTCGTTTACAGCCGGTGTACTAATAATATCGTTATTTTTATTGCCGCCAAAGGAAAAAGGCCTTCATGGCGATGCCGAAAAAATAAAAAATAAAGAGGGGGAAATAAAAAAAGAACGCATGGCACGAGGGTTGAGGTGTGTTTTCTCTTTCTCTCTCTCTCTCTCTCTTTTTGTCTCTCACTTCCCTACTTTCTGGAGCCTTTTCACCGTGACTAACGCAATTTTTCAACTTTATTACCCACCATGGGACAAAACTAAGAACGATACACACCGATAATGTACAAAAAAATGTCATATTTTTCTCGGTTTGATGGGAAATTTCATTAAAATTATTTCAAAAAGAGAATTTTTGCAGAAATTCAATTTTCATAAATTTTTCGGGAATTTCGTGGTATTCAAATTATTTAGATAAATTAATTATTCCGTTTATTCTAAAAATACGAGAAAGAGGGGCAGAATAGGCTTAATGGATAGTGTTCCAGATTTTTTTTTAGAGTCAAGACCTCCACCGAAAAATTTGAAAAAATTCAGCAACTATGTCAAAATTTCGAAGAATCTTCTCAATTTTTTTCAGATTTTTCTGCGAAATCCTTCGCTTTAAAAAAAATTCTGAATCATTTATCGCCAAAAAATCGTTTATCTCCAGAGATCCATTTTGCCCCAGCCTTTCAAATCTTGAAAACAATGAGATTCACGAGAATCAATTATGAAGCCTTTTTGAAAAACCGCGAGAATTCTCCACAAAAAAGATTTCTCTTCATTTTCCTCCTCAAAACCCACTCGTTTCCGAGTTACTCGCACACCAAAAAAAAATCTCATCTCGTCCTCCACCTCTTCTCATCATTCGATTAATGAATTAAACTTTGGGGTCACCCTAAACAAATTAGAAAACTCTCCTAATTTATTATAATAGTTATCCGTTAAAATACGGAAAATAACATCAGCAACGTAGCATTAATTACGTGAAGTCGTTTACCGATAATTAGCCGTTGGTAAATTAGAATTTTCGTGGAAAGTTGAAGCAGGGATACATTAACGTACGTTGAAGTTGTGTCTGTGTTTACGTCATCTGTATATATCACCTGTGTTACATGCTACTCAGGACCCTTTTTGCTTTACAATTTCACCTCCAATACGACCCATGCCCTATAGCTATGATGCTAGTTCTCGCGTAAGACCGATAATCGAGAAGGGACACGAGAGGAATTGGTTAAAATTAAGGGAGACAGTATGTGTATATATATATATGTATGTGCATAGATCAGAAGGGTGAATCGGCATTGCTAATACGTGGACGTTAATGAGACCTCTCTTGGCCTCACAAACACACCCAGCGCTTTAATTATGTGTGAGGCTAAGTAGTTTGGTCAAAAGCCGGTTAAATAGTTGAAAATGTGAAAGAAAAAAGTTTTAATGAAGAAAAAAACATGAAAAAATTATTAAAATATTATTTATGATTGAAAAATCTTCTTTTTGGTATTGAAACAAATTTGAAGGAGAATTAATGAATTACAGTATTTATTTTTAATTTAGGTTGATTTGGGGGGTTTTTTTTTAGAGTGAAGGAATTTTTGGAAAAACCTGAAAAAATTCGGCAACAATGTTTAACTATTAGAGAATGTTCTCATATTTTTTCAGATTTTTTTCAGCGATTCCGTCATTCAGAAGAAAAAAATCCCGGATAATGTTGCCATGGAGGTTCATTTCACCATGAATGAATAAAAAAAAATAAAAATAATTAAAAAAGTGGTAATTGACTTGAAATTTCATGAGATTCTTCAGATTCATGTAAATTTTCATTTATTTAAATTTCATCCCATATTTTAATCTTTGAATTTAATTCGTGACAAAACTACTTCATGATCATGCTTATGAACTTTTTGTACATGATTCATGCACTATTTGTATATGACTGTCTTGAGCATAAAACATGTACTGTATATGAAGTACCCACGAAATAGGCATAAATTATGAATTAAAAAATGATTATATTATCAATAATTTTTTTTACAATTTTAAGAGTTTTATCGAAATAAATATAATTAATTTTGCAATATTTACGAGTATTTAGACTAAATACAGAGTCCATAACGTCTCCCATTAGGCTTCTACATACATTTAAGTGGTTGTGTGGGATTTTATAGGACCAGTGAAGGTAAAAGAAATTCACCAAAACATTGGAAATAGAAAAAAAATTATTATTAGCTAAAAATCCTCCACAATTTGATTTATATAATGACATTTAATTTTTGTTTTTAAAAATTCTATTTAATTCGCATAGAAAAATAGAAGATGTAGAATTCATGGACCCATTCTCACAAGTGAAATTCCGATTTTTTCTCATCCAATACACAGAGAAAAATGTTTTCTTAATTTAAGAATGTGCAGTCACTTAATTTAAGAATGTGCAGGTTACTTAAATTAAGAAAGAAAAGTCACTTGATTTAAGTGAGAAAAGTCACTTGATTTAAGTGAGAAAACTCACTTGATTTAAGTGAGTTTTACTTTCTTAAATTAAGAAAGAAAAAGTCACTTGATTGAAGTGAGAAAAGTCACTTAATTTAAGTGACTTTTACTTTCTTAAATTAAGAAAGAAAAAGTTACTCGATTTAAGGGAGAAAAGTCACTTAATTTAAGTGACTTTTACTTTCTTAAATTAAGAAAGAAAAAGTTACTTGATTTAAGTGAGAAAAGTCACTTGATTTAAGTGACAAAAGTCACTTAATTTAAGTGACTTGGCATTCTTAAATTAAGTGACTGCACATTCTTAAATTAAGAAAACATTTTTCTCTGTGTAAAAACTGCAACGAGTAATTCAGCTGAAAATTAATCAGCAACCCTCGAATAAAACGATAAATTAAATTCTACACGTCAAACTACTTATGTTAGGCACTTTTCTCTAAAACTAAAGGCCTTGGAAACAGGAAAAGCACCACTTCTCTACGATTACAGGGGAAGTGGATTTTGGTAGTTGTACTATATGCCTGTATGTCCGTAGCCCGCAGCCTGTAGTCACGTAATTAGGTGATTAAAATTAGATCTCACATCGGCCAGAAACTCAATTAGCAATTAAACGTGGTATTTTCTCTAATTACGATACGTTCTCACTAATTACAGCAGACACCGTCATCTCCAACCACCCCTCCCCCTCCCCCCTCCTCCTGAATCCCCCAATTTTACCCGCCTCATCTCAGCCAAAAAGCGTCTACCCATTTGCGTCTCTTTTGCGCTTTTATTGATGAATTACTCAACAATTTGAACAATTAATTATTCCCCCGCAAAAAAAAAATCGATCAATCGATTTGAAAATTCTCCATTCACCAAAAAAATTCACCAAAAATTAAATTATTTAAAGGTAAATCTCCAGTAAAAATAATCATTACATTTATTCTCTTAATTGACAATTAAAAAGCGATATTCAATTTTTTTAAAATATTAACAAAAAAAAATGATGATAATTCATTGGAAAAAAAACGGATTCATCAATTAAAACTTTCAATATCAAATTTTCTTGAAAATTGATAATTTTATTAACCTTCATTATCGTGATATCCTCTCTCACATCGGCCATCATATTAATTATAATTTCATAAACGTTTTCGATAAACACATCCAAATATTGGTATTTTGTCAACATTAACGGTTATGCTGTAAAGCTCAATGAACAATATTAGTGTGTTTAACAATAATTATAGTGCATTAAATTAGGTTTTGTTTTCTTTTTTTTTTCGATTATGAAAAGGAAGAAGAGTAGCAAAGCAATGAGTAAACAGTTTATTAAATTGAAATGTTGATTTATCATTTTGCGTGGCAAATTATATCATTTTACTCGTATAATAACGTTTTAATCCACATCAATTTGTTTTTGAGGCTAATGTAATTAATTCGAGTGCATTTAATTAACCTGGTGGCCATTAGGGCTTTTTGAATTAAATGAAGAAAGGGAGTAATGGAAAAGACTATTGAATGGGTTCATGCACTTGGTGAGAGAAAGAGGGGGGAGAGGGGTGGAAAAAAAGGAGAGTTATAGTGGTTGCAGTTTGCAGCTGAAGCTTCTTCTGAATTTCATAATGAGACGCATTTCAAACAGATGTTGTTGGGTAATCAGTGTTCTTAAAACGTCTTTATGCCATTTTTTTTTTACTCTGGAAAATTTTAGTTTTATAATTGAACTGATCCTCATTCATTCCCTCAATTAATTCTTTTTTGCCCATTTTTTTCATAAATTTTTGAGATATTGAGGAAATTAATGGGCTTACAAAATTTTATGAACTCCAAAAGAGGTTTTTTGGTAATAATTTTCAAGATATTTTGAAAATTCTGGGAAATATTGAAGAGGGGAATATAATTTTTTCTTTTTTCATTATAAAATTTAAGGTGGTAGGGTCGACAAAACGAAAAAAATGAGGATTTGTAGGCAGTTTCCAATTAATTAATGATAATTCGGGGAAAAGTGCTTTAATTTACCCGAAAAGGTGATTAAACTATTCGAAAGTCATATCTTCAGCTCGTGAATACATATATAGTAATTTTTTTTCACATTGCTAATTTCATATCTCATGCATGAGATAGAGAGAGAGGCAAATAGTTACGACTACCTTCTAATTAAAATTTCTCAATAATTATACGGTGAATTGAATATTTTTTTCTTCTATTATTCAGTTAAAATGCTGTTCTCTTTGCCAATTGTTTTTAAATAATGAGTCAACCGTGTGATTTTTTAGTAATTTCGTTATTTCTGTACGATTAAGGGCGTTTCACGGATAAAAATTATGAAAAAATTCAGAAAAACGTGAAAAACCATCATCTTCAATCCGACATCAAAAAAATAAGGAGTTAGCCCTTCAACTCATGGAATTATCAACCAAACAGTTCTTCATAATCGTTTGCTAATAAAAAAAATTCATCCACATTTTTCCATCCTCTCTCTCTCTCTCTCTCTCTCGAGAAAAATAGAAGGAATTCCTTACGACGATAAATCACGATTATTTGACCGAAGCTTTCCACGGGGTCGTATATTTTACTTACAGAGTCACAGGTTGGATCACCCGTTCACATTTTTTTTTCCACTCATTTTTTTTTTTCTGTCCTCCTACCTATTCAAACACACCTTTGACCTCGAACGCTGGAAAAAAAGCGGAAGAGTGGTATTACAATTTTTAAATGGTTTTTATGTTTTGCATAGCAATTGAGGCTTTAAACGTTGGTTAAAAAAAAAAAATTAAAAAAAAAAATTCTTCTTTAATACGTAACTACCTTATACGTAGACCGTCTTATTCCCTCATTGGTGGCACTTGACTGTCCCTTTTATACAGTGCTTTGTTCTCTATTATACCCGATCGTCTTGTCAGTTGAACGGCAGAGCCTCATTTACGGCTGCCTCTCCTCCATGAAAACTTTGCGGCCAAGAATTATAATGAAGATTCAAACCTGAGGGTTAAAATCGAGGGGAAAAGGACATTGAGTCTCAGACCCTCTCCCTTCTTCCCCTTCTCCGCCACTTTATCGTATTTCCCCTTGTACATGCTATTTTCCCCTTTGCTTTATTACATTCCATCTTCGAATATTTCCGTCATTGAAGAATTGAAGATCAATTGAATTCTGAAAAAAAAAACAAATGTCATCACAAATTTCCGGTGATTTTGATGTAATTTTTTTTTTTTTTTTTACTATTTTTCCCCCCATTTTTATTTTCTCGTATTTCAAAATAATTGTTACGAAGTTTCGAAAAAAAAAGGAAGAAAAAAAAATATTTCGATGAGTGCTGGAAGTAAAAACGTTCTAGTGTATCAAAAGGGATGGATGGGATGTGAAGAGAGGGAGGAGAGGGTGATAGTGAAGTGAAATAGGAAGATATATGTATATATATATATATCTGTGTATGTGTATTTTTTTCAAAGCAATGGGCATTCGTATCGCGGAGTACCCTCATATGAACTAAAAAAATTGTCATCACTACACGATTTCGACAATATTTTTACATTTTAGTTTCATTCTTTTACCTTCTTTTTTTTTTTACTGGGCAATTTTGGGCGTCTGCCTTGATGTATAAAAAATGTTTTTCGTCTCCATTTTGTCGTGCGAAATGAAAATTTATTTGCGATTGGTGATGGACGATGATCGGAAAACAATCGATTTTTGGAGGATCGATCTTGAGAAAATACAATTTTTTGATAATCGATTTTTTTTTAGAAAAAAGATGGAAATGAGATAATCGAAATTTCAAATAGTCGATTAATTGATGCGAAATCTCGCATTTCATTCGAGATATCGATTTCCATTCGATAGTTCCATTTGAAACTGATACTAGTCAGTTTCAGGAGATCTCTTTCTCAAAATCAAGAATTTTCGATCGATCTTTTTTTAATAATCGATTAATCGATTCGATATCTCGCATTTAATTCGAGATATCGCATTCCATTCGATAGTTTAATTTCACTAGTTTCAGGAGATCTCTTTCTCAAAATCAAGAATTATCGATCGATCTTTTTTTAAAAATCGATTAATCGATCCGATATCTCGCATTTAATTCGAGATCGATTAATCGATATAATTCGATAGTTTCAATTAGCTTCACCAGTATTTGTTAAAAAGAAAATCTTATTTTTCACTTTTTTTAAAGAGAAAAATCGATACTTTTCCTCCAAAAAAGGATTAAAGAATCGAACAATCAAGTTTCTTGAATTGATTTGAAAGAAAAAAAAATTTTAAGAAGAAAAAATCGATTTTGTGTAAATTGACCCAAAATTGCCAATCATTATAAATGAAACCCATTTTAAATGGTTATTAATGCCAAATTGAGATTTATTAACGTTGAACTGACGTTATAAACCTTAAAGAATTTGTTTTTCTCAATAATTTGAAGAATTGGTCAGCATTTGGATATTATTATTCATCGTGATGAGTTACTCTACGAGTTCCCTGAAAAGTTCCTCTCGAAGTTCCTCTAAAAATTCCTCTGGAAGTTCCTCTAAGAGTTTTGAACGCTCATAAAGTAAGTTGGACGTTTATAAATGACAGTTTAACACTCATAATCATTCAGAATGTGTTCGATTCAGAGGCAACTTCAGCCTACATCAAACCGTACACCAAAGTCTCGGCCCTATTAACGATCAATTGAATTTTTTATTTTTCTTCATTGATCAAATGAATTAATTCCGAAAGTCACGTAAATATTATGTTAAAGTTAACTCGAAAAAAATTAAATTTAAGAGAATTTATTTAAAAAAAAACCTTTTTATAGCTCTCAAAATTCTCTACAAAAAAAATTCCTCCAAATTTTTAACAAATCTAATTAATCGCATTGTTTCGACTCAACTGAAGCAAAAAAAATTGCAAAGCACTTCAAAGACAGGAAAAAATCGGATAATACTGGACACAAAATGGAAAGTCAGTTAATGATGAGAGCGAAAAAAAAAAATTGAAATAATTGGGTCAATCTTGTGTTATACAATCATCGATTTTTCACGAGATTGAGCTAAAATAATGAAACTGATTTTTCCTTTTTTCTGTTCGTGGTTCACGTAACCAGAGATATATATATATGCACACATGATCAAGCTCTGTCGAGGATGATTTGCGCACAGTTGAGTCCCCAAGTGGCCTGAATGAGTCATCTTATAGATAATTATTGAGGGGTGCTTCTCTCCCACATTTTCCATAAATTTTTGTCCCTTTCACTGTTAGAAAAAATTGAAAATTTCATAGACAATTTCATGGGAATTGTCATAAACGTGATATTGATTTTTTCTTAATGGGAAGACATTCATGAAATCTGTGAAATTCAGAGGAATCTATGAGTCTTGAGTAGAATCGAGACGAAAATTTTACAATTTGCTTGAATTTTCAACTGAACATGAATTTTCAGAATCAAAATGTCTTGAATTTTCCATTTTTTTTTCGAATTTTTCCTATTTTTACGAAGTTTCCAAAAAACTATTAACCTGAAATTTACAAATTTCATTGATATCGAGGCATGAAATTATCTGAAAATCAATGATATGTTCAATTTTCAATGACTCAATTATCTAAAATTTCAGTAGAAATGTGACTTATTAGAAATTTCCAGGATTTTGCAGGGAAAATTCAGAGGAAAATTTTCAACAGTGTTCCTTTAATTTTCCCCTCCAATTTTTATCAAATTCCCTAAAAAAAAATCATTATTATTAAAAAAAAAAAAAGTTTAATTGAAGGTCATTAAGAGGCAGTTCAGAATTATCCATTTTAATTATATCACTGAATAAATATTATTCATTGGCACATTCATTTAGTATTCAATCAGTGTATATTTCTCGAATAATTATTTTCCATCAAAACTTCTGTTCCGAATGAAAAAAATAATTAAAAGGGAAAAAAAATAAAAAATTGAATGAAAATAAAAATGAATTTAAAAAAAAAAGGAAGAAGTTACTACCAATCGTGAATAGCGAATGAGAAGCACTGTTATTACGCAACGAACCCTACTCGATGAAGAGAAGAAGACAGAGATACACACAGAGAATTAAAGAGAGAGAGAGAGAGAGAAGTTGCAGGAGTAGAGCCCCCGTATAATTCCGCCCATACAATTATCTCTTGCATTTAAAATACGATGTTAATTTCCCTTTCGGGGAACCTGTGAAAGCAACCCTCTCGAATCAATACTTTTTACTTTTTATTCACATTCAATTTTTAATTTTGACGCATTCCCATAAATCTTTTTGGGGACGATGAGAGAAATGAGATTGACTATGTACGAAAAAGAAAAAAAAATAGAAAAATTGATAAAATAATGTCAATTAAATATATGAAACACAGTATATATATGACTATGTAACAATTTTGAATGTAAACACGATAATAATTGGGAGAAAATATATATTTGTCTTTTTAATAAAAAAATATATATATATATATTTTTCTTTTTTTTCTTATTTAAGAATTCGTAATTTTGTAGGGGTGAAATGGACACAGGCTGATTTTTTTATTTTATACTATGAAAATTACTCGAAATGAATGGGAACATTGGAGATAATTTTTTTCTGATGATTCCATTGAAAAGATGAGGAAATTCCTCATGAAAATCATATGTCGAGAGTTATTTTTTGGGATTTTTCAAAAGTTTCATTTTTTGGGCAAGATTTGGAGGTGAAATTCATGGGTTTTGGGAAAATTTCAGGTTCTCGCGAATATCTAGGATTCTATTAATTGTAGTGATGTGGGTTTGATCTTAAATGAAAGGTGAGCTTATTTTTCATCGATTTATGGGATTTAAAAATGGAAATATCAATTTTTTCAAGTACTCATAGGGCAAAATCTGATTTTCAGAAGATGATCAATGAATATTAGTCAAATTGACTTTAAAAGAATTTCGAACTACTGAAATCCATCAGACATAAGCAAAGATATCGTCGAAAAAGTGAATTTTACCGATTTTCAAAAGGGACAGCCCTTCAAAATTTGGTAAAAAAAGTGAAATTTTCAAAAAATAAAAAAAAAAAATTTAACACATGTTTTCCACCTAAAATTTCCCCAGCTTTCCAATGAAATGATCAGAAAATCTCTATCTCGAACCGTTCAATTGAAATACGTTCATTTTACCCCATCTTCCTCTATGTATTCATTTCCCCGAAAAATCCACAAAAAAGTCTCCTGATTTGAAAAAAAAAAGTGCATAAACTGGAAATGGATAATAAAACCGAAAATAATAAAAGCACTAATCCATCCAATTCCGAATTCCAAAAATCCATGGACAATAAAATTTGCTCCACGAATTATTTTTTTCCTCGTAAAAATCCATTTCTTGCTCTCGAAAAACCTAATTAAATTCATTCCATTCAAATTGTAGGAAATAGAGGGAACGATGAGTGGCCTTCAGTATCATACGATCCATGACATTCTCTCTCATTAATAATGATAATAATAAAAAGTCTCCCCCCCCCCCCCCTCCTGTCAAGCCCAAGTTTTCACAATGATGTTGAAATGTGTCGTGGAAAACTTTTGATTTTACCCTTCTTGACCATTTCTCTCTCTTTCTCTCTCTCTCTCTTCCTTTCTCTCTGTGTGTCTCCTATTCCACCTCAGTCGTATCAAGAGCCCCATGATCCCCTACGGTCTGTGCGTGCCCAAGTGCTCCGGACGCATAATACAAACATGCCATGGTTGAATTTCGCTAAAGAGGGATTGAGACAGAAAGAGATTGGGGGGAGGGGGGGGGGGGTGCTATAATTAGGAGCTTGAGGGGTGGGTTACGATGGGAGAGAAAGTAGAAGAGGCTGACAGATGTGGGAGCATTGTTTTATGGGGAACCCACCCCCCCCTCCCTCCTTCACCACCGCTGCATAAACCATCCCCTCAACTATCTCGCTTTCTCTCTCTCTCTTTCTCTTTCTCTCGCCTGCACACATTTTCTGTGTTTCGCTTTAACTTTTGTTCTCATGCTGTGTCTACTGTGTGTGTAACATACCCTGCAGCGCGGTGGCGTGCTGTGATTTCAAATGGGTATGTGATTCCATAAAAATCATCAATGAGCTGAATGATTTTTTTTCTTTTTTTTCTCTAATTTTCACTATTGTTTTTAACTTTTTTCACACCGTGAATGGATGTGTTTTGTTGGTGGCTAACGAGTTTTTGGATTGTTGGAATAAATGAGGGGGGGGGGGGGGAGGGGTGGAAATTGATTTTTTTTTCTATGGTTTTTAGGAGAAAGTTGAAAAAATTTGGGGTTGAAAATGTCTGTGAAAATGAATTTTTTAAAAATTTCTTTTGTTTCAACCAATGTTCCTTTTTTATTGAGTCAATAATTCTATTTTTTCAGCCGAAAATGTAATTCTTTCAGCTAAAAATGTAATTTTTTCAGTCAAAAATCCAATTCTCTGATATTCCAAGATTTTAGTTTTTTTTTTTTTTTTCAAAAAGTGCAAATTTTCAAGAAAATGGTAAAAATAAATTCTTCCCCATGTTTTCCACCCCAAAATTTTCTCATTTTCTCCATAGAATCCTCAAGAAAATCCCAATCTAAAGTATTCCCTTCGAAAAAACCTGAAAAAAATCCAATGAAATTGCTAAAATTATTACTGTTAATTTCTATTTTGTTAGTTTGTATTATTCCAATTCACGAATTATAATTCAGTTAACCGGTCTAGATACACCCATTTCATTAAACTTCCAAGTCACGATACGGTCATGAAAAGAAAGAGACAAAGAGAGACATATAGATAGAGATGTCGCTCTCTGAAGTTCCATCTCTAAACTCAATTATACAAAGTCCCGCAGTAGTTCTTCGATAAATTCACTCTCAGCTTTCTCATTTTGTGTATCTGTTGAATTAACAGGGAATAATAGAGGAAAATGCAATAATAATAATAATAATGATAACAAAGTGGACCGAAAAAAAAAAAAATCTGAATAATCAGAGTAGTGCTTTGGGAACATGTGCAGTCACACCTCTCATTAGGTTTTTGACAGCCCTTCATACACGGATCAACCCACTCCTGTGCATCCGGCTGAATCCCTTGAACCCCTCCAGCACATACGAGCCATCCATCCCCTTCCACCACCCCCCCCCTCCTTTTTTTCAAACGTGCGTTTCTTTGTCCTTTGTCTCAGTGAATGCAAGAACCAACCCTTCTGCTGTATCACACAAATCAGTCAAATGTCGAGACTTGAGAATAAAATGACCAAATATTAAGGTAGTTGCATGAAATTTCGTGTCATTAAGAGATTTTCTTCAAATTTTGGGAAATTACTATTCATGTTATTTCGGATTTTTTTGGAAAATTTGGAAATTTTTGACTGCGTGATTAATGAGATATTCGATCTCAAAGTTGGAACTTTTAACACAGAGTAAATGGCGTAACCTCAAAAATCAGTAACATTCGACAGGTTTTCTTTGTTTGTTCTGTTAGGACTGAAATTGATCCAAGAGTAGGTTCTTTGGGTTTATCTGTAGAGATACCCTCTACAGTGAATAGATACTGCAACTCGGTGGTTTTTTCAGAAAAGAATAAATATTTATTTAATTTAAATGATTAATTAATATTCATTATGTATAATAGAATATGAAGATAACAGGTACTAGTCGCCGAGGTGACCGGTACAATGACACACTGTCGTGTCTGCTGAGAACTGACCTGTCGAACATCAGTGAGTTCGATTTTTATAGTCAATTATCAGTGTCACATTGCAACATGGTTATACATGTAGCAATAAGACGCTGAGTCGAATAATATGTGCAGTAAATTGAATTCATTAATGTGTTCAACTTCTTTACTGTAATTATGAAATAAATAATTTTGAATAATGCTTATGGGGCATAACACTTCTCAAAAGCCATTCCAGGAATTTTTATAAAAAAATATGCCGGGATTCTTTCAATATTTTGGAGTAATTGAAAATTAATTCAATTCCTTTTACCACGTATTTTTTTTTCTTTAATTTTGAAGACAGGAAAATTTGGTAAAATCTACGATTGATTGGGGCAATGCGCTGGTCGCTGCTCGGACGTGATTGGCCATTTCGTTCGGCACAGTTGTGTGTGTCCTCTACTGTCCTATGCGTGCAATAAATGTTTAGATGTGTGCAGAAAGCACCGTATCATTAGGGTAATATCGAGAATTTCCCAAAAAGTCTTATAATTTTCGTTAAATTTATAATTCCATGCAAAATTTCATACTCCAATATAGAATAAATGCCACAAGTAAAATTACTACATAAAATATCCACCGAAAACCTTCTCCACTAAGAGCCTTCCTCAATTTCTATACATTCCTCTTTCCCAAAAACAACCTCAAGCAATTCTTCCCTCCGAAAACCTAAGCAGTACTTAATTATCACCAACTGCTTCTCCCCCCTTTTTGTGTTTTAATCCCGAAATTTCCCTAAAATGCAGCGATAGCTCTATAATCAGATGAAGAAGATACAGAAAATTTTCCTCTCCCTCAGTTTGCGTAATAATTCAAGTAAGTCGACCGCACGTAGCAATAACTCTCGGACTTTCAAACGGTAACAACTAATAAGCAGAGTGTTAATTTATGATGGCAAAAACCATAGGACAAAGGACCTCAACCCACTCTTCTGCTGCTTCTGCGTCTACAACGTGCTGTAAAGGCACTAGTTTGGTAACTGTAAGTGCCATTGCCTATAAACAGATGAGCAGAAGTGAGATAGAATGAGGAAAAACACGAGAGAATCTCAACCCCTTGTGATGCACAAGAAATGAGAGAGAGCGTGTGGTTTCAAACGGGGATGGAAAATGGTGCCAAGAGCACCAGCAGAAACGAACGCTGCAAAAGAAGAGGGGAAAGAACAGCGAGGGATGAAAATAAAAGAGAGAGAGAGAGAGAAAGAAAGGAATAGAGAAAAAGGAGGGACCACAGAGAGTGGAACAAGTGCCGCAAGAGAAGCGAGTGCGTGGCTTAATTTCCTGCTAAATTACTACTTTAATAGGAAAGATGAACGCCGTTGATGAGGAGGGTTAGCTGGAATATGAATAGGGGAAGAGAGAAAACTCTTCGGGCAACTAGAGGAGCCTCCAACACACAAAATCTCCCCCCCCCCCCCTACGTGCGACAACACACAGCACAACGTCAAGAGTATTTCGTTCATTTCAACAGACGTTTTACTCTGTATTTTCACTTCCTCCGGTTCCTTAACCAATCTCATACCCTTTCTCATAGAAAAAGAGGGGAAAAAAGCCTATAGTACTCTGTTTTTCGTGATATCTATATGTCATGTTTTTGGTTGAGAGTGTGACAGGGTGACAATAATACAGTGGGACTCTTTGCATTATGAAAACTTTTAAAAATGAAATAAATTTCCAATGCTTTTCTATATATTTATAATTATATCAATACATATATATTGTAATTAGCGAAATGGACTATGTCTCTCAGAAATGCATGAATAAAAAATAAATGAATTTTGATGCAAGTTCATCTGAATTTGAACTGTTTCGTGAAATTTCCAGTCAATTGAGACTTTTTCGGGTCAATTATATTTTTTTCTTCCTAGTTAATGCATATTCTTCCAACATGATCCGAGATTTTTTTTTACAGAATGAAGAATTCATGGAAAAATCGGAAAAAATTTGAGAAGATGAACCAATATGTGGACATTATTAGTGAATTTTTTCAAATCTCTTCAAAGACTCCTTCATCCTCAGAAAAATCGCGAATTATTTGTGATCAACAGGTCAATTTTGCACCGATTTCCCTTAAACTAAAAATAATTGATATCACTAATTCTTTTTGGATTTCATTTTAAGTATCAAGAAGAAGGTTTTCAATCATAAATCATAATTGCTGTCGTTTTTGTCGTCCATGATGATAGATAATCAATTTGGAGGTTAATTTGGATATTGGACTGATAAATAAATATTAACAGTCGACCTTCACATTCAATTCCTAAAATCGCGACGTTTCGCTCCTGATTAGAAGCTTCTTCAGGCTCCATAAATAAAACATAAACATGCATTTAATGAATCGACTGCAATACAGAAAAGCTCAAAAATTATGTGTTGATATCCAACGTGTTTTAAATACTTTTAGATTAATGTAAATTGTCATGATAATATTACTTTTCTCATTTTTTTCCTTTTCAGACACTCACTGACTTGACTTCTTTTTGACCATACCACTTCAATCCTGTCAACAATAAAATCTTCGTGATAAATACTTTATTTTCATCGCAGTCATACAATTAATACCTAAACGATTCCTTTGTCAAAGGTAAACCCTTCACCATCTTCCCCAAACCAATTCCATCCCCCCCTCTCCCCTTTCCCTACAATTCTAAATAGAGAGTGACTAGAAATTCGTGGTATCCCAGCAAGTTCTCTCTTCCTTTTGGTGCTTTTCCGTTTAACGCTTGGTATTACTTATGTAGATCAGGTTCTCAACGTTTCTATACATTATTTGCAAGCAACCAAGAAGCAGAAGAGACCTTTCCACACCACGTTTCTATATGTACAAGTCTATGGGCGACTTCAAGAAGGGGCTTCAACAAGAAGAAGAAAGAAGAAGAAGACAGGGTCGAAAAGACGTTCTGAACTTTTGAAATTAACCCAGGGCCTCTCTGTATAAATTTCAATCTTCATCGTTTCTGTTCTTCAATTTAAGTGTTGAATTTCACGTCTCTATCTCACCGTTGTGTTTGTGAACGTCTTTCATCACTTTCTTATTTGTTTAAAGCCTGGAAAACTTTTTTGATTTGTTGAAGGTTATTTCTAATGCCATAATTTAATCTGATGCCTTTTAATTAGAAATTTGAAATTAAATTTAGAAAATTTGATTTTTCCTTTTTTTCGTTGGACAAGAATCAAAATAAATGATCTATTCTTGAAATTTAATGGATTTAATCAAAGTTATATCATCACCCAATTGGATGAATTTCAAATTGGAGAATAATTCAGTCTATCAAATGTCGTATTAGTTCTCACAAATTCATCAATTATTCCCCGGAAATGATGAATTTGAGACACTTGAAACATTAACAGGGTTCCAAAAATAACATTCTGGACAATTTCGGATTCTCAAATTTTCGGAATCAGTGTCTATTCGGTAATCACGAATAATTTGGAAGCAGATTCTTAAGAAAATTGAAATATTCAAACGATCAAGATTACATGAATCTTAGAAGTTCTCTCAGATACTTCTGCTTTTATCGTTCCACGAATATACATAACTTCTATGTTGAAGATGTAAATGCAGCGTCTTTCGTTGGAGCAACACCATCGCTGCCCTCGGGGAAATACTGTATATATATTTTACGAGCGATTTTAGTATTGATATCTTCAGCGTTTAACGGTCCACGCTTGCCAGACTTACCGATCATCTGAAAACATCTTTCTCCTTCTTTTTGATCAATAGTTTTGAGCGACGCAGATAGATGGCGCATTCTTTCTGCAGGCGTTTATGATGATCGCAGACTATGAATGAAACCAATCTATCGACAATAGAGGAATTTTTTTTTTTTCGAATTTAGAAATGAGTAGATTTTGTTGCTGATTTTTGTGAGGAAGTCGAAAGTCTTTTGCCACATTCTCTTATCGTGAAAGCACAATCAGCTTTCGTGAAATTGACGAAAGAATCTCCCAAAGATAACGAATCTGGTTCAGTGTGACGTGTTTGTTGTGCAAGAAGCAGCTCCAGGATTCCATTGGAACAATAACCACGCCACAATATAGCCAGTTGTCGTCTCCTTCAAAAGCAAAGATGTTATTGATCACAGAAGTTTGGTCATTATATCCGATTGCTCAAATCACAACTCAATCGCCATTCACGTATTTTCCATAATTATAATTGACTTCATGAAATCAATTAATGTGACTGTTCTCAATATTTATTATTGTTCGATACTGCTCCACAGCAGTTGAAGAATTATATAAAAATGATCAACCTGTATTATCATAAGTCTGATTTTGGCATCTACGCAGCGTGGCATTATTTCCCCCCGGCCAAGAGAATGGCTAATTGGCGAGTTTACAGTCGCCTCAGAAACAAAGTGGTGCAAGCGCTATGCTTATACATAGCACTTACGCCACTTTGTTTTTAACTCAACGATATACCAGATTCATAAAGACGATGGTTATTTATCAAAAAGTTGGTGCAATATAACGAGACTCGATGCCTCCCCATGAAAATGCATTAACCCGGGGATTTTGTGAGTGGGTGGGTAACAGCGGAAGGGGGTGGATTGGAAAAAAGGCGCAGTGCAACGAGGAAAAGAGGAGAGGGGGCAAAAATAAACGTAGAAATGGCTTTGGGAGAGGCTTTGTAAAGGTTACACGATCAGCCGGAAAAGCGATTGGCAGCTTCACGTCGATCGTGTGCGGAGTGAGGTTAGAGTCAGAGAGAGAGTTCGATGACCCCCTCTCCTCTCTTCCTCTCGTACTCTTCATTCTCTCTATCATCTCTCTCTCCTCGCGCTTCGATTCTTATTGAAAACCCTCACAAAAGGGCGATTGTAGCTTTATCTGCAGTTTGATTGTAGATTATTGATGTTCCTCCCTCGTGTTCGTTCATCCACGCAAGCGAGAGCCGTCGCCCGTAAAAAAACCCGAAAAATCGACGGTAAAGGTAACCTCCTGCCCTCTCCCACCCTCTCTCTCTCTCTTTTGCTCTCGCGCGCGCTCTTTTTTCCCTCTCCTCCTCACTTCAGACTGTATTCCAGTATATGCCACCCTCATGCGGTGCATACACCCTCTCTCCATTCCTCTATTTTTTTTACCCTCTCTGTTGGTCCTCCCCCCCCCCCTCCCTCAGCACCCGCCGATCACCTCCAATGCATGTCTCTCTCTGCACTCCTCGTTATACTAAAAAATACTAAAAAAAAAAAAAATTCAGCGAAAAAAATTGCGCGTGTGCACTCGTTCATCTACAATCCTGTATGCGTTTTTTCTTCTTTCTCGTTAATTTTTTTTTCCCCTCTTTATTTAGATTTTTTTTCAGGGGTTCTCTGGCATATACAAAGTGTGTGCATTGGGCGTCGGCACGGAGTACTAGATTTTTTTTTCTCTCTCTCTCGCTCTCTTTTTTTTTTATTCGCTACCCAGAATTCTTGTTTTGCACCTATGTAATCTCCATTCACAATCATTTCACATACTTTTGCCATTAGAGGGGATTCACCAAAGTGAGCAAACAATGCCGTTACTGTTCTTTCAGGGGATGCGTTTGCTCGAAATTCTTTGGCTCTTTTAGTTTGACGCTTTTTTTTTTTCTTTTTCGAATTGGAAATTATTGGTCCCGAAAAATTCACAAGTGAAGGCATTTAATGACGGTGAATGGTAGAATTATTTCAATGGACACGAGAATTGAGGTTAGAATGTTGCAGAATTTGAAAGAGCGGGAAATTCAAATTTTTAACTCTAGACTGATTCTCCCAATGAAAGAATCGAATTTGTTCATTGAAATGTTTGAAAAACTATTGTATTTTTTAAATTACATATTCTGCAAATTTGATGAAGACATAAAATGAATTCTAGGAGCTGGCAAAATTTCTCAAATGCTAAATGAAATTCTTCAGTGAGCGACGTTGCCGGAAACTCGCTAAACGCGCTCGGCCAGTGTAGACGAAATTCGGCAACATCGCAGCCAAAATAATTAGCCATAATTAGCAATCATCAGAATTACACCTGAAAAAATTTTAAGGAAACAAATTTCGGAAAAATACGGAGTGCGCAAGCGATTTTTGAACTCACAACCTTCAGATTACATGTCTGATGCTCTACCAATTAAAAATTGATGCCAAATCCCTCGTGACGGGACCAAAATCGTAAAATCGCAAGTATTGAGTGACCCCATGACTTCAAAATAATGTCGACTTCACATGAATTCAGTGTCTGATTTCAATGACTTCAGAAAAATGTGATTCCAATGACTTCGAGCGCTGATTAACGTGACTTCATGACTGTAATTGATTGCCAATGACTTCATCAATTTGGGGCAGAAGGATGATGTGAAGCAAAAAACTTTGTAACTCTAAGAAATAAATGAATTGAATTGACTTCATCAATTTGTGGTCAGTAAGTTCAAAAGTAGAATGAAGTCATTGGAATCACAATAAACAAAATTTTACGAATGGAAGAGGGTGGGACAACGGTTCTTTATCATATTGAAACAAAAACTTTTTATATAAATTGACGCATTACAATATTTAGATGTTTTCTATTGGAAATATTTTTTAACATCCTTAGAAATATTATTAGGTAGTTCCAAATCCCACTCTCAGTTTTCACAGGAGGGAAAATAGTTTTTCGATACTGTTCAATATCGATGTACCCATGTACACTCATTGGCTCTAATTTCAAACAATTTGTACTTTCATCCAAAATATGTTAGTGGCAAAGAACACTAATTCAAGTGATTTCAATGACTTCAGAATGGATTCCATTAAAAATGAAATCATTTGACTTCAATGATTTCAAAAAACTTGAAGTCATCTGACTTCAGTGATTTCAGCGGGAATGAGCAATTCCTCGGTTAAAGACAAATAATTTTAGTCTGACCTCTCGTCAAAAATTTGTATCAACCATTACACGAAAAAATACTTGCAGTATCAATAACGTCCATGTTCATATAATGAAAAAAGTCATATCTCCTTCGGTTGCGTGTATTGAATAAAAAAAAATAAAAAAAAGAGAGGAGGAAAATTTTCTACTTTGAAAGGTCGTTAAGTGAACGCGGTGACATCGGAGGTAGCTGCTGTAATATATCGAATGATGAATCCGCGCATCGCAAACCCATAAAAACCCGTCAGGCCGGACAGATACGAGATACGCCCTATTACTGTCCCGCCAACACCCCCAGCTTCCAACTGGAAACCCAGGGGCTGATGTCCAGTTCGCAACGGCTAACTAAATTAGCAGTTACATTTTTTACTGTCCCGAAACCCTGGACTATTTTTTTCTTCTTGTTTTCATTTTTTTTTCCTTTTTTTTTAACATCCAGTACGTATCGAACGCAATGAAAATGCACCTCTCACGAAGAGGGGCACAGGACCTGAGCCCCGGGCAACATCCCCAGGATTCAATTCTCCGTTTTTTTTCCCCTTTATTTTCTATTGACTTCAGAAATTTTTTCGAACAACACAACTCGTTGGATTGTGTTTGCAGGTGCATTGCAAAAAATAACGTTCGATATCAAGACACTTTCAGAACATTTTAAACATTTCTTCAGTTGTGACGATTCAGTTATCTCTGAATTTTTGAATCTACTACACAGAGAAAAATGTTTTCTTAATTTAAGAATGTGCAGGTTACTTAAATTAAGAAAGAAAAGTCACTTGATTTAAGTGAGAAAACTCACTTGATTTAAGTGAGTTTTATTTTCTTAAATTAAGAAAGAAATAGTTACTTGATTTAAGTGAGAAAAGACACTTAATTTAAGTGAGTTTAACTTTCTTAAATTAAGAAAAAAAAGTCACTTGATTTAAGTGAGAAAAGTCACTTAATTTAAGTGACCTGCCATTCTTAAATTAAGTGACTGCACATTCTTAAATTAAGAAAACACTTTTCTCTGTGTAAAGTGTCTTATTTTTCACTGACACAACCTATAGATGTATATATACATGTATGTGTCCTCTCATAGAGTAGGAACTGAATTGAATGAATTTCTGGAGACTGGAGGTCGGAAAAAATCGATAAAAAATTAGTATATTAATTTTTTCTCATTCATTTAATCCACATTATCATTGTTCCCATATTTGTGAAAGAAATTATAATACTTGACTAAGACACGAAAAATGTTGCACACTGATGTGTCTGTATCAGGGTTGCCAGACTCTAGGCAGCCGATTTTGGTATAAACCGAATAAAAATAAGGTATCCGCAAAAAAACTATGGTACAATGGATAATGAAGAAATTTTCGTTTTAAACTCGTATGGAAAGGAAAAAATCCAAAATTTCTAATTGCAATGTCGCAAGTTATCGTTTGTGTATATCTTTATATACTGTGTGTGACTGCCTTTTTACAGAGATGCCTAAAAGTTTTATGGTGAGGGAAATCAAATAAAAATAGTAGAAACTGGAAAAATGGAAAAATTCCCGTTTTTTCATTAATTTTTTCATAGTAAAATGGTGGAAACGTGGTTCTTCGCATCAACACGAATTTTTTTTAGTCTAATTCTCTCAAATGTGACACTTTCTTCCCATTTCGACTAGATGTGAATCAACATATATAGTGATGATGCATAATATTGTGAAGGTGACATGAAAAGAAGTAGAATCTTCAAATTATGGTATTTTTGGTGTACTATGAGTCATTTGAATGGTACATGGCATGGTGGACAAATTTATGGTACACTGAGAAAATTTCAATATATATAGATATAGAAATTGTGAAGGAAAATTTTGAATTTTTTTGGTGCAAGAAAATTTTCTTGCTACAAAAATTTTTTGCAGTGTGAATTTTCCAGTCATTGAGAGAAAAAAAAAAGGCAGAGTTTCCAAATGATTTTTTTTTATTTCTGTTATCATGTCCATGAGCTTCGTGCAATTTTATACGCATCAAATTCCAGTGGCCTTTTAATAAATATCATAAATCTCGAGTACTTTGGAGTTTAACAGACGCGATATACCGAATGAAATTGAAAAATCATCGTCAATAAAATCCCTCTCCTTCAAAAAGCATCAATAAAATTAAATTAACGTTTATAAAGTTTATATTTTGTTGGACAATTCAAGAAGGGGGGGGGGGGGGAGAGGTTCAAAAATCATATTGTGTTAATCTTCAGTGTGGAAATATTGTAATACACAATTTAATAATAATTTTCAATAACTCGAAAAATAAAATAAAATGATAAACGATAAAATGAATTGGAGGACAAATCAGTGTTATAACACTCATACACAAAATACATGCGAGCAGATTAAAATGGATTTTTGCGAATTTTCGTGAAAATTCAATCGAAATTCATAAAGCCGCTATTACGTTTTGTGTCATTGAAATTTTTTTGGAAATTTTCGTACTACTCTTGACATTCAATGTAATTCATTGGACAATTGTACGGATGAAAATTAAAAATTATTGACTGAATGAATGAAGAATTTCGAATGACTGATTCAAAAAAATTCTTAATGACGGTTTATTTTGAAGTGGGACGGACAGATTTTTTATTTGGAAATTAACCGTTAGAAATTCAAATAATCAATCAGGGGTGATAAATGTAACAAGAATGTATGATGCACATAAAAATCTATAGTTAGAAGCAAAATCAGTCTCAAGACAAAAATGAAAAAAAATACAACGAATAATGAAAAAAAAAATACAGAAAATATATAAAAACAACTGCACTACGAAGCTCAATGAGTATGTACGTGCCTTATAAATAGTTAAGTCAAGAAAAATACTGTTTTCCATGTTTTCCCTCATCATAAATCAATAACAATATCAATGAAGCCATATATACTAATGCTGGCTTCAATAAACAAGTTAAAAGAAAAAATAAGGTGATAAATGTAAAAATTCATCTGAATCACCGAAAATTAACATTCAATTTTATTTTTGGTCTTTATTTTGAAAATTTCTCAGTTAATTTGTTTTTTAGTGCGAAAGCTTGAAGAAATGACTGATTTCCAGAAGTCATGCAGAATACCTCATTTTTTCTCGAAAATTGTCATTAAACTACCCAGTTCAAAAATGAACATTAAAAATTGATATTAAAAGCCAGCATTTTGATAATTTTTTTGTGACCAAAATAGTCAGTCATCAACATTCTCTCGAATGACCGTCTTATTTTTTCGTTTTATCCCAAGATTTATCCGCCTAAGCAGTATTTTAATGTAGAGAATAGTATTCAAGAGCGATAACAAGAATTTTACTATTGGTCAAGCATAACATGGTGCTAAATTTGTGAGAAAAATGTATATACATTGAAAACAGTAAAATAAAATGTTATGCGTTTATATTCGAATGTGAAGTGGTGCCTCTGTTGAAACACGATGGCTACTCGTTTCGGAAGTGAGACGTTGTAAATAATCCGTAGTACACGGACAATATAAACGTTACTGTGAAAAGATAAAATGTTGTGATTGTACTGAAGGACATTTCCTTGACACTACTCTCTCTCCTTCTCCTCCCCTCATTCACCGCTTTATGTCCAGAAAATCAGTATTATCGACTTGGCCATAAAATTCGGCATGATTTTCATGGTCGAAATTCACTGGAAATTGGTCTTTAAGCCCGGATCATCGACATAATGTATGGCTTCATATCGATAGTTTCCAAACTTCGATATTTCCAAGGAATTTGTCCCTCGAAAAATACAAAAATTCATAATAAAATTGAAATTCAGTCATTCCACATATTAAATGGCTAATTAAAAATTCCTTCAGTAGCACAAAGATTGAACAATGCAAAGCTCAGGGACACATTTCAGAATTAAACCAGAGATAAGAATTCATTTCATCAGAAAACAAAAAAAAAAAAAAAAAGAAATTACACGAGAGGGAAACTCTCTGCATAATCAGAGGAAGGGATCGTAACGACCTCTGGGGAGTTATCAAATTGATCAGGCTAAAATAATCTCAGTGTGAGGGAGTATACAGAAACCATGGGACTCTGTCCACCGGTTATGTCCCCATAAACGCAGTGTATGAGCAATACCGTATGGCCAATGCCAAAACATACACACCGTCAACAGAAATCGCGAATGGATAGTTTGTGTCCACATACTGTAGAAGATACTCATATTGCCTATCACCCAGTCTCACACCCGCTGAGCACAACGTAATTCCCCCTATTCATTTTCTCTCTGCGCCCCCTCTGGTGGTAGCGTCATGTACGAAATATTATGGCACCTATCGCTGGAGAAAAATCACGGGAATTCAGGTCATGAAAATAATTTTTAAGGAGCCTTTCCCGTTACAGAATCATCACGAGATAGGCAAAGGCACCTTGCTCAAGTCAAATGAAGAATAATAATGAAAATGAGCAATATTCACAGGATTATAAACTGAGCATTTCAAGGAACGACCTTTTTTGTGAAATTTCAATCAATTAGATATCGTCAGCTTAGCAACAAAGTGGCGTAAGTGCTGAAGTAATGATATTATTTCAATCATTTTTCATTTTAGAGGAATTGGTTTTCATAAAGTGTATTCTGCTTTTCTCATTAATAAAAATTGATAAAACAACATTTATATTGTCAATGACCCAGTCTCATACACGTTGACAGTGTTGCCACCTTCGGGGTTTTCCCCTATGTTTGGGGTTTTTTGGAGGGAAAAACTTTTAATTTAGGAAATACTAAGAAAATTTGACCTTTGAAGAGATTTAACAACGCAATGTATGACTTTGAGAATAGTAAAGAGTCTGAAAACGATTGTGCAATGATGAAGGCCATAGTAGACATAAAATTATTGCAACTAAAATATTCAATTTTTTTCATTTTCACTGAATGAGTTTGTACATATTTTCCATTCAAATGACAGCATTCATATTTAGAAAAAATTCAAATACCCTCCATTTCAAAAAATACCAATTCGTGTTTTTCTGCCGATTTTAGGGGTTTTTTACGTCACTGTTGGGGAAAAATTTTCCAGTGGTGGCAACACTGCACGTTGGTGACAACGTAACCTTCCTACTCTTTTTCTCACTGCACATCCCCTGGCGGTGGCGTCATGCACGAAAATTATGGCGTCTATCCCGAGAAAAATGCTGGGAATTATAATCGCATAAAAGTGTCCAAAGCTTGATCAGTCATGCTTCATAAAACCGAAAATTTACTTGATTACCATCCCAGTAACACCTTGGCAGCCGGTGTGATTCTCAAATTAATGCAGTAAAACCACCCGATATTACAACCAGAAAATGAAACCCAACGCATTGTAATACAGCCAAGCAATGTAACCCAATCAGTTTGCAAGAGCAAGTGAGAAGGTACTACCACTATTGTATTGTGTACGTGGTATTACTATAATGCAACTCTGGACATAAACGCGTTTACGACGCTCTGCGTTGTCATTACAGTATGGGGCCCCGAGCATCGTTCACCAGTGGATTTAACTTTATCGACACACAGAGAGCTCGACACTACCCCCTGCCTGTGTGCCTTCTGTTGATGTGCGTTCAATGCCAGAGGCCGATTCTCACCATCTCTCACGAAGAATTAAACACCCAAAAGGATACGGTAGACCGTCTCTCAGTCCAGAAACAGTTCTACACAAAATATTCTTCATCGAATGAAGCATCAGTTTACAGTCTCGTGAATTTCCTCGAAAAAATAAGAGTTGCCTCAAATTATCAACGAAATTTCCTCAGATTTTCCTCTCAAACAAAGATGGCGTCCAATCTGCAATTGATACACGCAAATATTCACGCAACCACATATCTCGGTCGCTCGTTCTAACTCAATAGTTTGACGGTTTGATCTCTAATGGTCATTGTATTTTGCGTGTGTCCGTCTCTAGTAACGACACTGGAAACTTCCTCATCTACCACACATCCATACAATTACGACAGGCCAGTATTATCCACAAAACAGTATCACCCCACGGTCCACACTATCCCGTGAGTGAACATAAACTCTAGCCCTGTTCTAATACTAAACCCTCTCCTCCCTCCCCCCTCCCCTCCTTCGTGCGTTTCCACCATACACATTCTGAATGCTGCCAATGTTATCTCATTCCATCGTTGAAAACACGCTGGCAAAGGCATCTTTGTTCCACTGTGTTTCTATTCCCTGTGTATATTTTACTACACTGTTTTAACGTTCAAAGTACATCCTATGCCCCCTATACACACACACACACACAAACTTATGCATTTCCATTTCTCTTCTATATTTGTATACTGCTATGGTTAAAAGTTACTCTCATGTGTTCCACATGAACCCAGTAGGAAATTTCGAAATAGTCGAATGAGCGTCATCACCTGCATATAATGTATTTATTGGATTACGGCTTTTCGTGGTTTGACGGCTTCAACTCTGCCACCCTCCCTCCGCCCCTTCTCTCATTCTGCATTTTCGTTGGGCATGTTTATGCGATTCTGGTTGCATTCGTGGCAGCCAGAATGAAACTGTAATGACATCTAGTTTTATGACAGAATCCGGTGGTTCACTTCTGCACATTATTCCAATGATTTTCCTCAGTTTCACGTGAATCTCCTCGGAAATTCTCAAGAACGTCTATTTTTAACGAATTAGAGTCAGGATTCGTGAACAAAGATTGTGTTTCCATTCAAGAACACTCTCTTTATGAATGAATTTCGTTGACGGACCGGCTTTCCGATTCGTTCACGGAAGACACATCCTCATGAGACCTGGAGGCCTATTCTCGACATATGGGAACAGGATTTGTCAACGAGTGTAGTATCTTTGTTCATGGCTATTTCATTCGTGGAAGATATTCGTACACGTAGGAGTTTCCTTGGCAAAATGACTTCCCGATTTGTTCACGGATGTCACTTCCTTGTGAGACATTGTCGATGATCCTCTTAACTGAACAGCTACACATCTTCCAGGAGTTCAAGATTCACTGGATGACAAACCTTATTCGTTTTTCACTCACAAAAGTTTCAATGATGCTCTGGCGCAATTAATATTTTCACCTTCAGGAATCAAAAAATAGGTTATGTGAGCTCTTCGTATGAGAAGTTCCATGCCGTGAGGAAATCGTAAATTCGTCAACGAATTGGTTGCATGAATTGTCTCATTCGTTCACGAATGTCATTTCGTCAACGAAAATCAGTTCTCCATGCATTAAGAATAGGCCCCCTGGTCGATTGCCAAACAGCTATGAATTTTCTATGAGTTTAAGATTCACAAACTTGATTCATTTTTCATTCACAAAAGCTTTGATAATGACACTCTAGTGCAATTAATATCGTCACTTCGAGACATCAAAAAATGGCTTATATGAACTCTTCCGTTATCAGTACTTGCATTCATTGAGGCAATCGTCAATCCGTTAACGAAATTCATGCACGAATCGTCTGATTTCTTTCCAGGATTTTATTCCGTCCACCAAAACTGATTCTCACGCATTGAGAATAGCCTTCCAGGACAAAATGACGTTGCCTCGGATGTGAACCTCAGGAATTCATTGGACAGCTCAATGAAGTTCTTCAGATTGGCAGGTCAGTTTGATACAGGATTATACGCATACAGTGCGCAATGGTATGCGTTTGACACGCAGACACTTGAACCATGATATGGCACAAGAGAATGAGGATACTAGTGCTATATGGTGCATTGTATGGTACAGCCATGGGGTTTCTCTTCTCGGCTAGTATCGCATATCGCTTTCGAGAGAGAAAGGGGCAAGAGAGGGAAGGGGGTGATGGTGGGATGGCGAGAGAGTGTTGCGGCAAGGAAGGGTTTAACGATTCGCGTAGCTACAGTCCCGATTTACGAGCCCCTAAAACACATCGAATGCGCTTTATATGTATGTAAATTAGGTCAGTCGTTGTCTCTGTCGCACACGGGCCGAAAGCCCACGGCATATACTGACGGCTCATCCAACTATACTTGCAACCGAGCCATCTCAATATATACGTTAAATGCATCCCACCACCACCCCCCCCCCTCTTCCTCTCTCCCTTCGTCGATGAGAGAGAATGGTAATGCGAGAGGGGAGAGAGACTGGGGATAGAGGGCAAAACTGAAACTCCCTGGTAAAATTACGACATTTTGCATCGTACAGAGGATGAAACTATAGAATGCTCTTCAACAGGATACTTCGTTATGCTCGATGGTACGTGAGCTGCATCGGTCGATAGATGGCACTTCAAAGTAATTCGAATATTTAGGGCTCGAATGTTCTCAACGTCGTTTCGTATTTTCCACGATTTCTCGTTGAACCTCTTTTGGTTTATCTTTGGTTCTTTAGAACCACGATTTCTTGCAGAATCTCTTCATAAATTGATTGTGTTTCTCATTTTCATGTTTAATGATTATTATGTTGGGATCATGAGACTTTGGGAGGAATTTGTTCAGCAATACTAAATAATTGTCAAATGCACTGCAAAAACTAATGTTTCACAGGCATCCTAATTTAAGGTATTAGTTAGAGACAAATATCTTCAAATTGAAAGTATCTTGAGGCTGCGTGACTGAAATGGAAAACGTTCGAAATCGGGAAATGGTACATGTTTTAAAAAGTGACAAGATATTCATAACATTTTATGGGAATTATGGACAACAATTAATGTGTAGAACTTTTTATTTCTTTGCCAACGTTTCGTCAGTTGTTGCTGACTTCTTCAGGGCTCTACAATGGATGAAAACAATTACAAAATTAAAATAAATTCATTTTTTTCAATATAATTTCATGGATAAACAGTAAACAATTGAATTATAGTTACCAAAATCTCGCGTTTTACACATAAATCGTATATAGATGACAAGATATTATTTTTGTATCTGAAAAATTAAGATGAATGTATTCAGCTGCTTTTTATGTTTGAAATTAAGATATTTATCAAATGTTCAGTCATTGGAGCTGGAAAGTATATGGCGAAACTCAGTTGTTAAATGCTATTTGGACAGTGAAATGGATTACGTCAGTGAAAAATAAGAGACTTTGGCAGATTCAAACATTTAAAGATAACTGAATCGTCATTACCAAAGAAATCCTTTAAATGTTTCGAAAGTGTCTACAAAAGTGTATTAATTGTTAAACATTAGTTTTTGCAGTATGAATGACGTTTATTGAGGCTTCCTCAGGTTCTGGAAATCTCTCCATGAAATTCGATGATTCGATGGAGTCCATGGTGGAGAAGAAGGGGCGTGGGGGGGGGGGGGGGGGAGGGATAAACAGTAGTTCTAGGAGATTATCGGTTCAGTTGAAGCAGCCTCGCAATTTAAGCAATTCGAAATTACCACATAATTCTTCTGGGTAATATACTAGGTTCAACGATTTTTCATATAAAAGAATTTTTTTAAACTACAGTGACTCGGCGCTTCTCTCGAGGATTTTACACGTTCGCAGTCTTAGGTATATAGCGTGAATGAGGGGGAGGAGGACTCTTACTGGGAAATCGGCGATGCGTTAACGTCTTACGAGGAATCATAACCAGGGTGTACCGAAGGTCGAGGAAGGGAGAATGGTAAAAGAAGGGGAATTATGATTTGCGAGCCTTTCGAAATCATCAGTAATTTTAGTAATGGCTCAATTGGTCTTGAGAAAAATCTGCTTCATGTTATTTGCGGCAAAAGATACTGAGAGTGTTACAGCATTTTCTGTTTCGATACAGGGAAAAATGAGGTAAAATGGAACTCAATAATAAGATGATTTATGATTTATTTTCGAGGTGAAGGAGTCGATGGAAAAATCTGAAAAAATTTGAGAAGATGCTTCAAAATGTGAACATTTTTACTGAATTTTTTGAAATTTTTCTGAAAAGCCCTTCATTCCCCAAAAAAATTCTCAAATCATTTTTAAGCACAGGTCCATTTTGCCCCTGGTTTCCCTGTATTACTGCACTTGAATTCTCAGTAGCTTCGTAAAATAACTCGTGCTCCCTTCCCGTTTTCTCATTTTGATGCACTATAAAACACTGCTTTTCCCAATTATTCATTTATTTCTTTTACTTAAAATAAAAAAAAATAAAAAAGAAGAAAAAAAAAGGTTTTTAGTTCAACTTATTTTATCCCAGAATATAACAAATTATTATGAAATATATTGTTTTGAAATTTCACATACCAAAGAGGTGCATGAGCGCCTCTGTTTTACGTAGGTTGCAGTTTGAACTATAAAACGACGTAAATTATGACCACGAATTGCAATATTATGAGGCTATATACGCACGTTTAATGTTCGAAACTACTGAGCAGGGATACGAAACAGTGGGAAGCGGCTTAATATTGTCCGAAAACCGTTTTGAATGCTTCAAGTGCAGAGCGAGAGAAAGAGAGACAGAGATAGAGAGAGAATTATAGGAGTTTGGAGGAGGCATTTGGGAAGAGACTGAACTGGCCAAGTATTGACTGATCATCCTGAATTCATAGAAGTGAAGCCCAGTCAGCCGGAGGCTCTAGTGGAATAGCTTTAGGTCCATTCGATGAGGCCCTTGGAGTACCGTCACAACCAATGAAGCATATCGAAACAGAAGCCGCACATGAGGACATTGATACTGCATTTGATACTGCCTATGACTATTGGTGTCTCGGCAATTATCAACACCTGCCAAATGAAATTGGATCTTCTTCTGCATCGATTTTGTGAGAAAAAAAAACAATGAGAAGGGATTTTTACCTAAAATCACAGCATCAACATATTCTTTTGTCGACATCTGCAAAACATTGAAGTAAAATTGTATTTTCAATCTTCTCATCTTTTTAACCACAAAATCACATGCTGTCATTCATAATCAGCAACATTGTTGGCAGCTCCACCTGACGTTTCCACTTAACCAAAAAACCACTGAGTTTATTCACAAATACAAAATATTTTACGATAATACGAGTAGCGTGATCGGCATAATTTGGTACAATGGCATAATTTTCAGGCAAAAAAAGGTGCATCAGAATGGGCAGACCATTGTTGAGCAATTTCTTTGAGTCTTTGTCTCATTATATCGAGGCCATAATGCATCGCATGTATTTTTCTCTTTTTTTTGGGGGGGGGGGGGGGGGGAACAAGTGGAATACGGAATACAGTAAACACTGAAATTCCGTTACTTAAAAAATCATAAACCGCTTCCGGGGACGATTATGCGGTTGTAATCTTGTATTTCGTCGCTCTCACATTTTACTCTCTTCTTATTCTACTGAATTTCCCTCGACTTCTCAAATTCTCATCGGAGTTATTTCAACTTGCCACTTGTTATTTTCTTTTTTTCTCTCCACTTCTGGTCGGGGGGTTTGTGATGCTCCTGTTGTTAGCTTCCTAGCCGATACGGTGGTTAACCTCATGAATTCTTTTTCTTTTCTCTTCATTTTTTAACCCCTCCCCTCTTCCTCCCCCTCTCTCATCCCCCGTATTCGAGCCAAAAACCGCTCACACATCCTTTTCTGGCGTTGGACGACCGCTTTTAATGTGTATTGGACATTTAAAAAAAAGAGGGGGAGGGGTAAAGGAGAGGGGAGAGGTAAGAAGAGGTGCTTAAAGTGCTGGAGGGGAAACTTGCAACATTGTACTGGCCTCATCGCATTAATTAAGCAGGAAAAAAATTCACAAAACCAATTCGGTTGTATGACTATGTGGATTGTGGCTGGGTTTTTGAGAAACGAAAGTGACGGTTAACTCTGAGACCGGAACGAAGTGGAGTGTGGGTTACACTTTATACTTCTTGGAAGAAACCTCGTAAAGAAGCTGCTGGGGCTACCGACATACCTGTTATTATACTTTGCGAGAAAGGTTGATTTGAAGGTGGAAGGTTGCTTGAAGTTTTTAGATAAGAAAAGAGAAATGTGGTTCTTTTGGGATTTAGATGATGACGCGTGTAGCTTGTGAATTGTGAGCTTGAAATCAATGTTTATGCACGTTTTCATGGGTCATTATTTTCTTTTTCTTTTTGAATTATGAATTATTGTTTTTAATAGTGGGGAGAAATGTCACATATTATGCACGATATTTTGATGCAAAACATTTATTTTTTGTGAATCTGCGTTTAGGTAATTAAACCTCAAATGTACCGCGAATGGATAGCTCTGATTTTCTTCGTGATTACATGAGAATTTCTTTCTCATTTCTCATGATAATCTCAGGGAAAAACAAACATGATTTTTCTCTACTCCAAAATTGATATATTATTAGAATAGAGTATTTAATAAAGATCTCACCTAAAAAATCAAATCACGTATCATTCAAAATTCATGCGAAACTGTTCTTTCTGACAGGCATACATAACCCAAACACATTCGGTTCTTTTGTATATCCCGCGCAACTCGTGGATTCTCCGATCAACCAATGAAATTTAGGCGTGACATCAAAGTTCCACCAAATCCCGGAATATGTTCTTCCAGAAACGAAGCTCTTTTTACCCATGATTCTTATCTCCTTCACAAAATCAGTGCCCAAAAAGCTTCATAATTGTCCGAATCACCCCCAACCTCCCCCCCTCCTCCAAATCTATCCCCTTCAACTCCCCCCTCTTCAAAAATAATTCCCCTCATTCCCCATTGAGTCCCATTGACGCGTAAAACTCGACAATTTCCCATTCGTCAAAACCCCAGTGAACGATCAGAAGAATCCAATACAAAAGAAGAAAAAAACATGAAACCCTTCCTCCCACCGCAATTCTAAAAGGTGTCCCACATGAGGATTATCAGGAAGCACGTCGAGAAGATCCCCCCCCCCCCTCCACTCACCTCTTTTCCCCCTCAAATACCCCGATGCAGAAAAACGCGGGAAATAAAAAGAATTATAAAAGCACCGATCGGAAGGAGGAAAATAAAAGTGGGATGAAATAAAACCAGTAAATGTAGAAGAAAAAAAATGAAAAAAAAAAAAACATTGGAAAAAAAAGAGAACTAGGAAAAGAGGAAAGAAAAAGGGTGCAGAAGCGTGTCGGCACGCCGCCGGTGGAGAAAAGAAGAGAATGAGAAGGTGGGTGAGAGAAAGGGGGAAGTCGTGAAAGACTCGATAACCCAGTGCCAAGAGAGAGAAAGAGAGAGAGAGAGAGCAATGTGGTCGACCACGAATGAGCGTACCAAACTGGCGGAAGGGGGACGATGAAGAGAAAAGGAACGAGTAGTAGAGAGGGACGTATGAAAAGGGGGTGGAGTAGTGGGGGGGGGAAGGAGAAGAATTGGATCGATTAAAAGTACAAAGTGTTGCCTCTGCTTGAAGCTCCCCTCGTCCTTCTCTCATTGCCTTAGCAGCCAGTGAGTTGAAGAGGGATACAAAAAGGAAGGATAAGAGGGAAGGAAAGACACGAGTGAGACTGAATGAAACCGGCAAAATGAGGGAGGAGGGGAATGGAAGGGGGATGAATCGGAGGGGTGAAAGGCGTGCGGATACTACAGTTTTTTTTTAAATGTATATACGCTAACAAGAGCGAGTGAAGATGGGGAATCTCTGTGTGTTAGTATATTGGACAGAAAGAGGGAGGATGGAGAGGAAAAAAAAACACTGAAGCAGAAGCAGTAGAAAAAGGAAGGAAAGGCATGAGGTTGCGCAACAGAGGGAACCAAGTGAGATCGACGAAGAGACCCACATCCTGCCCGACTCCTACAACTTTGGTGTATACCACCACGCCACAGGCTTTTAACGCTCACCGTCGTATGGGGAATACGGCTTTTCTCCAGTCACACACATGTGTATATATGTGTATGTGTGTTTGTGGAATGAGATGAGGTTGTAGAGGAAGAGAGAAACGTTTCATGTGTTTTCTACGTGTGAGGATGAGAATTCGAAGCCTGTACATTCGTAGACGGCACGTGGGTTTGATTGAAGGAGGACACGTGGATTTTCATTCATTTTCTCAATAGTGGAATGGGAATGTTTTTATTTGAGGCTTTAAAGTGTACGTTTTTATTCATTGATTGTGCGTCTTTCCTCGTGATTTTTGGAGAATTTAATAATTGCAGGAAGAAGAATGATTTGAGCTCCAAATTTTCATCAGTTTCTAAGTTTCATTTTCCTCAGTTTCAACAATTCTCGTAGGAAGAAAATTGCCATAAAAAAAATTCCTTCACAATTTTTGTATTTATGTATATATATATGCAAATTTACTGCAGATTAACCTTCCAATAAATTCAATGTTTTGATGTATCTGTCACAATTATTTAAATTATTCGATTTCTATTTATTACCAGCTTCAACTCCTTACTAGATCAAACTTCAGATCAATGGACCGTTTTCGAAAATCAAGTCTCCCACCCTATTCATCAGTACTCGCATGGAAAAGTGGGGAGAAACATGATGAAGTGTCTTGGTTTTTGGTGTCCTTCTAGTATAATTATCCTATTGTTTCATGTTTTTGAGCCAATACACTGCAAAAAAACACAAATGTTTGAAATTAAGATCCTTTGTAGACACTTCAGGATCTTCCGATGTCATGTCAGACGCTCTACCGATCCCCGTAGTACCCCCGATACTGCCCTAGTCAGTGCTTATAGTTAGTTTGAATTATCATGGGAAAGTGGAAGGTTTCTTTTGAAAAACAATACTGAAGCATTGTCAATTAGCGAGGTTTCGCTCATGATTTGAGCTTCATCAGGCTCTGCAAACCGAAGAATACAAATAATCACTTTTTTTTTTAAATACAAGAACAATTACAACATAATATTTAGACCTCGTGGGTTTAACCTCACTCTTTCACAACAATTGAATCAATCAGTCTCACATCTCGCTTAATATTAGGAAATACAAGTGGTTGTACAGTGGTTGTTGTATCTCGTTTGAATCCAGCAGTGTTCACACATTAGATAGCGTTCTGAGTGAGTAAGAGAGAGAAAGAAGATATGGAAAGTACAGTTATCATAGTTATTCACTAATTACTACTATTACATGCTCGGAAGCTGCATTTTCAAGAGTTTAAAATGTGTCACACATCATTTCCTATTATTTTCTTTTCTTTGATCGCAATTGGAACGGTCAATGTTGTACAATATGATAAAATGTGCGATTTTCCATAAGACTCAATGTTAAACTCGTGAAATTTCAAATCGCGTATTTTAAATGAGGTACTCACACATGAAATCAAACATCTGTCAGTTGATTCTCAGCCTGAAGACAAGCACAATTTATAAACCCTTAATCAGCCAGAGTTCGGGGGCGTTTACGATCGATAAGAAGTTGGCCCCGACGAAGAGAAAGAGAGAGTGAGAGAGAGAGAGTTCAAGGAGAAAAAGGGGTGCGGAGAGACGACCTGTAAATAAGAACATTAATTTACTGTCAGCTGGCGTGACGGTCTCTCGTGCATGTAACGGCCCCTCCGAAGCAACGAAAGAAGGACGGGGGGAGAGGATTAAAAAAAGAGAAGGAAAGTTGGAAGAGGATGAGGGGCTATTTTACAAATCAGGGACCACTGTTTCAGGGCCATCTTCAGCCCGAGGGCTGTGTTCACTCGAATGTGGAGAAGCTGGGGGGTTCATTTCTAGGGACAAGGGTCCAACCCTTAACAAATTTTTCCCTCTGTAATCGGTGGAATCAAAGTAAATCATCGGCATCTTCATGGACTTATTTTAGGAAATAATCAGGTATTTAATTTGTAGTTATCGGTGATTTCTTCGGATCGACGGAAAGGGAGGAAGGAGTTTAATGCTTTTTGGTTGAGTCTGAAGGGGTTGTAAGTAGGGGAGAAGGCAATTTCCCATGATCTGGCATTTCTTCTCGAGATGAAAGATACTGGGCTGTAAAAATCATGCGGAAAGAGATTTTCAAGATACTCTGTGCTTCATTCATATCTCCAGAAGCTATTGCAGTAAAGTATTCCAACAAACCGATTAAATTGTTGAAAAAACAAATGATAATCACTTTTTTAATCTATAATTTTCGAGATTTCCTTCGAAATTTACTCAAGCTATCGATATAAAGGGGGGAGAGAGGGCAAGGGACCGTGTAGGAATGAGTTTTGAGATCGAAGAAGCTCTTTTTCGATCGTGCAGCTATTCTTCTCTTCATATGAGCAGCAGGACGTTTGAAAAGGAAATACTGAGCAATTCGAGGGTGATATGAAGCCCTGAAAGCAATACATTTTTCTGCTCAAGGATACTGGAACAATGTGTTTCTAACGTAACTTCGCTCGGTTTAAAACGCATCTTTCCAGCATCATTGAGCAAAAAAATACTATATATGCACTATGTGCGGATAAAAGATGATTTCGACAAAATTTTCCTCCTGAGCGAAGGAAGACATCTATTTTTTCCTGTCCTAGGTGCGTAATGTACTATTTCCTCTGCCACGAGACTCATTTCAGTCTCATCAACCTCAGCCCAAACTTCAGTGTAAACCTGAAGTGAAGCTGAAATCCTCGACTCAGGACATAATCCAAACATCTCCAAGACTCAAGAAAACCCAAAAAATCCTAAAGATCCCAAAATTCCTAACCAGTAATAGGCCTCCAAGCTTTCTCACTCTCTCGCACGGTTTATATATCCATCAAAAAAATCTATCGACCACGTTCGTTTTTTGGGGGCGTTGGCAAAGCGCATCCAGACCACCCGCCATCATCTCTTCCCCGTTACCCTCTCTCCAAATTTTTTTTACCTACATATCCTTCTTCCTTCCCTCCCCACTGAACACAACCACCCACTGTTCCTCCCCCTCATCTACACTCAAAAAAAAAAAAAAAACGAGAAAAAAAAGGAACAAAACGCCAACAAACTCTTCTCCGGATTTCCAAACATTTGTATCATTCCCTCCCTCTCCTCCCTCTTTTCTCAAAAAAAAAAAAAAAAAAAAATCACCTCTTTCATATATAGAACCGGTAAAAATTTTTGAGCGTCGAATTCTCGATTCGCAGTAGGGGGGCATTTCCCATAAAGGTGGGAAGTATGGGGGGAGCAGGGGGATGATCTCTTTGGGGTCGGGTTTAGGGTGGCAATAGAGAATGGGAGGAGGAGGAGGTGAGAGGGAAATAGATAGGAGGGAAAATAACAAAACTCCCAATCGCTCAGATATATATCCCACTCTTTTTCTCCAACAAGTAAAATCGAAGAGGGAGAGTGTGTACCCCCCTTCTTTTTTTTTGCTCCTGATTTGCATCGCTAGCTCGTTCGCTCGTGGCCCGTAAAAAGGGGGACATTACACACAGGTACCCCTCACGTGACTAAAAATAACACAAGAGGCACCCCTCCCCCGTTTTTTTTTCTCTCCTCACTCCCTCAACCCCTAAATTCTCTTTACCCATCGAATCTCACTCACGAAAAAAGAGAGAGCTCTCTCTCCGGACACTCATAACAATCATAATACTGTGGAATAGAAACTTGTGGCCCACCTCTCTGCGCATCGGTACCGCCCCCAATGTCACGCCTCCATCCGAGACCCCCCCTCTTGCCCCTTCCCGTCTCCCCTTTCCCCACCTACCACTTTGCCAAACTCAACCCAGGTACCAGGGGCGCTTTATACACTGTGATATATACAACACTGGGAGGATTTTCACTGTTGAAGAAGGTGGGAGGTAAAGTAGAACGGTAAAATAGGAGTGGGGGCAGGTTGAATACAGTAGAGAGGCGGTTAAGGCCATCCCCCTCCCTCTTTCTCTCTCTCTCTCTCTCTTTGGGGCGCTTTAGCCAAATGCTTGATACACAAACTGTGCTTCACAACGCAGCCAGACTGCGGCACGCGAGGTTCTAAGTGGAACTCATATAACGCTATAAACTCGTGGTAGCTCCTATTTCTATCGTGAATTTTGTGCGTTTGAATGTATAACTTTTTTTTTTGTTTTTAATATTTTTTTTTCCATACTTTATCCGCGTTTTACCACGATTTTGTCGGTTTAATATTTTTTTTTTAATTGCGATTGGTAACAAATGGACGAGAAATTGTGCAACGAGACATTTGCTGGGTGATTAATTGAAATCGAGTGGACTTATTTTGTTTTGTTTATTTTTTTGGAAATATTCTTGAGGAATTGGAAATTAATCTGATTGTTACGAAAAGGAAACTGGATTTTTTTTTTTTTTTTTTGAAAATTGTTTTTACGATGATGGAAATGTGAATTTGTTACTATTAAACTGTGGATTTTCATTGGTTCTGTGGAAACAAGGATTTTGTGATTGTGATTTTGTTTGGTTCTTTTTCGGGTGAAAAATATATTCTTGACTGTGAACAAAAATTGTGCTTTTTTTTTGGGAAATTAATTAATTATTATTATTGATGAATTAGAGAGAGAGAGATTTCTATGATCTTCGTGAAATTAGAGACGAATTGGATGACATTTTTTTTTCCATCCTCTCTTTTATGTATAAATAGAGAGTTTAAAACAAGAAATTTACTGTGTAAAAAAACTTTTGATGATACACTTTTTTTTTTAATCGTGAAACAGAGTAACTATTAAATGTGAAACGGAGAAGCGTCATAAAGGAACGAGATACCGAAAAAAAAGGGGAAAAAAAAGAAATAACAGGCATGTGTGTCATGATAAAGCAATAAAACTGAATTGAAGGGGTTTACTTCTCTTTCTCCTTTCATTTCTCTCTCGTTTTTTTTTTTTTTTACAATATATAAAATACAAAAATAACCGAATCAAATAAAGTGGAGGAAAAAACTGTCAGGACGTATGAAAGTTTTTACAATTTGAGAAATGACGTAACGTGCAATTTACAGGAGAAATTGTTTGATTCTGAAGAGAGTAAAGTGGCAAATACAGGAGAAATTAATAACAAAAAAAAAACGGCAACAAACAATCAACTGGAGGGGGAATCCCAACTGTATCATAAGACAGGTGAGGATTTAATATAAACATTCATTAAAAAAATTAACACCGAATTTCCAAAGTCTCTAAAATCCGAAAAAAAATTCGTAAAAAAATCTAAAAAAAAAGTGATAATTTATTTTGGAGTTTCCTAAAAAGGATCTCGGAATTGAAGCGAGATACGACGATTTTTGTGGAGACCATTTTTGTAGCTCCTTTTCCGCTCTTCAAAAAAGGTCTTCTCAAAAATTCTCCTATCTCCCACGAATTCCGAGATATCTTCAGAAAAAGACCTAGACTCGAATTTGAAAAAAAAAATTTTAAGTAGAATTTTCAAAAAAAAATAATTCTCCCGCTCATTGAAGCAAAATAAAAGAGCGGCGAAACGTCGTAGAATTGATTAGCTACAATACACACATTGCAGCGGCTTAATTGAATCGTTGTCGTAGTCGTTCATAAAACCCACACACAAACAACGCCGCAATGTCACCAGAGCAATTAAAAAAAATATATAAAACAGAAAGAGAGGAAAAAAAAAGCGAAGAAATCATTAAATCGAGAGAATGAGAGAGACAGAATGAGTCTAATAATCTCCCAATTATCGCAGGCTAACGCAGTGGTAATTACCCGCATGTGTGTGTGTGTGTCTATATATATATATATCTGTACACGTGACTGCGAGAGAAAGAATGAGAGAGACACGTCAGTGTTTTTCAGCTCAAATAATAATACGCCTTATAAAAGTTAAGTTATAATGTTGGAATATATGCACGATGTAGTGTGTATATACATATATATAATCAACTGAAAAACGTTGGTAAACAGAGTGTACCCAGAAATGGTTATATAGTACATTCATGACAAATAGAATAATTAAAACCGCATTATAAAACTGCGTTATCTCGCAACACACGAGTGTAGCTCAAACACACACAAAATGAGTTTAAGAGAAAGAGAAACTGGGTACTCGTAGCTGAATAATAAAGAATTCTCGAAAAAAAATGCAGGAGAAAAATATTAAATTCACAAATTTTTGTCGCTTTTTTTTCTCTCAAAAATTAGTAAGAAATTTTGAAAAAATCCGCGAATTTTCCGCTCGCGCGGCATCTTTCTGCGTATGCGCACGAGATTGATGGGATAAAGTGCCGGAGGACTGAGTGAAAAGTCCTTCCGACTCTATTTCGTCTCTCAATGCAAAACTAAACGAGGAGAGAGATGGATAAATAAATTTATCAATTTTTGCACCGATTTTATTTGATTCGATTTGATTGCTTTTTATTCGTGTGCATTACCCTCGTGAAAAAAAATATATGCGAGAATATATTTTCAATATATGTGAGTCATAAGAAATATATATGCGGCCAAAAATGTAATAAGTTACATATATGCAATATATATGCCATTTTTCGGATGGAAATGGGGGAGACCGGGGCGAAATGGGGTACTTCAAAGTACATGCCCTCGTAACCCATTTTGCCCCGGTCTTCCCTATGTCTTAAATGTACTTTCATGATGTATGAAATGATCATGAAATATAATTTGAATGTTTTTTTTTACTTTAAAATTTATACCTCAGAATATATGCAATATATCTATTGAGAAACATGTGCTGTGTGTATGAGAAATATATTTAGAGTTAATTTTTTCGATATCGGGATGATATATGTCCAGTAAAATGAACATTTTACAGAGCAAAAACATATCGTTATTGGCTATATTGAGAAATATATGTGAAATATATGTACATTATATGTGTCGTCTATTTTACTTTGTCAGAACAAATCATAGCAGAATTCTAGATATCGCGGAATTTAAGAGAATTCAAAATAATAGCAATTAATGAACGAAAAAGATGACAGAATTAGACTGAATTATGGAGAAAATGAAATAACGCAAGTAACTTTTGCAATAAAATCAAATAATATTCATTGTGCTTCGAAAAAAAAAACAGAAATAGCAAGAAAATAGATGAAGTAATGAGGAAAATAATAAAAAACCAAAAATAAGATAATAAAGAGTCCATCAAACTAAATGAATATAAATTCCGAGGTTTAAAAGCTTCTATAGAAAATCCACTTCACTCAAGGAAATTTCGAACTACATAGATATGAATTTTGTGAAGAAAAAATTTCGCTATAAATTAAAATAACAATAATTTCTTTCACACAAGAATTTTTTTTCAGTTTAAAAATATTTGCGATGAAAAAAGTGAATTCTGCATATAAAACTGAATAATAGGAAAGAAGAAATAAAAAATTATAAACGAAATAATAAACGACATTAAATTTTTTTCATGTAAAATTATAATTTTCGTTTATTAATTTTGAAGGCTAATTTTTAATTGATATTGATATTATTCTCGCTCAATTCTCCTTTTTTTATGATCAATTGCTAATCCTCTTTATCTTACTCATCCTCATATCATTATTTCATTTATTCAAAACACTATATTGCCTCAAGATGCAATGATGCAGTAAAAAATTATGAAAACATGAAATTTTAATGATCCTGAGGTATTTTGAAACAAATAAAAATTCATTCATTAATTCTTCTATCCGGTCAATTCCAATTAACCGTTTTGCCTCTTGATCACTACTAATTACGAGTAATTACGGATTGAAGACACGCTAATTGTAAGTAGGCTGATGTCACTCGTAGAACTTTTGTGTGATGTTGTAGGGGACATTAATGTTTAATTTATTGTGACGAAACAGAGAATTGTTGAATTTTCGTAAAGAGTGAGGAAGAATTTTTTCTAGTTTTTTTTTTTTTTTGAGTCTTCCGGAAAAGTAATTTCAATGATTTGAGCTATCTTTGATGACTCCGTATTTTTATTACGAAGCCTCACGAATTCCGCATAAATTAAAAATTAATATTTAAAAAAAAAGAAGACTAGTCTATTAAAAGAATCGTTAAATCAAATATTAATAAATAAATTTTCTCTCCCAAAATCCGAAGATAGAAATTTACGATAAAATCTATAAATGCAATAATATTAATTATCCATCGATCGAATATTCTCCGGCAATGACGTCAACTATCTCAATAATTCTCACCAAAAAAAAAAGAAGAGACACTTAAAAATTTAGCGAATATCTTTGGATGAAACTGGATTGATTGATTGAGTATTTTATTTGTGTACATTATGTAGTAGAGGAGACTGGGGCAAAATGGACCACCGTGACAACATGATTGAAGAATAGTTTTCAGCGGGAAGAATGTGAAAAAATTCAAAAATTTGCAAAAAAAAACGTTTCAATATCTGGAACTTTTTTGTGAATTTTTCCAATTTTTGCTTGAATTCCTTCACTCTCAAAAAAAAAAAACCGACTTATTTTTACTCGCAGGTCTATTTTGCCCTGTTCTCCCCTACATCTCTAAGGTATAGAGATGAATGAGCGAAAAAAGTAAGAAAAGCGATATAAATATAGCTTAATACATCAGAATTACTCACATGTGTATTGTAAATTATCATCAAATATTATTATGAGAGGAGAAAAAATCAATAATTGCAATAATAATAATAATGATAATAATAATAATAATAATAAATAATAACAATAAATAATAATAACAACACCATGAGAAAATCATACAATTGGATAATCAGATTAGATCATCAGATAGTCAGATGAACAGATAAGATAACCAGAGAGAAAGAGAGTTTACGATAGATAATAAAATCTCTTCTGATGTGTACGTCAGTGTGCAAACGCCCTACTTACATCAGTCACGGGTTTGCCCCCCACGAGGTTTTGTGTATCGGACACCAGTACCATTTACCCACACCTCAATCTCCCGCACATTGCTTATTATAAGCCAGCTAATATTGGTAATTAGGTAGGTCATCTAAATGTGCTGTTCTGCAAACTATAAACTCTCGAATGCACACAGACAATATCTCGTATCTCTGTCTCTCTCTCTCTTTTTCTTTCGTCTGGTCTTTTGTCTCTCTCCTGGTGTTTTTACATACACACTGACACGAACGTATACCAAACACCGATGATGCATGCAGGTCAACAGCATACACAGTTTAATGTATGAGAATGCGGTATGTTTGTGGGTAAAATTAGAGTGGTTTAGTTGTTAAAAATTCATAGTTCGCAGGTGCTCGTTTTTGATGAAACCAAATTGCATTCGTGTTTCGAAAAGTTTTTTTTTTTTGAGGTTATACTAGTTAAATCGAGTACAGTCAATCCCTTATTTTTTTCGATACCGTATCAAAGATGATATTTTTTGGCATTTTTCTGAATTTTTCCATAATTTTTGACCGTGCAGTTCATGAGAGTGAACTATCAAAGCGGTGGTGGGGATGAAACGCCCTAAATCGGACAGAAATAACGAAATTACTAAAAAACCACAGGGTTGACTCATTATTTAAAAATTATTGGCGAAGAGAACAGCATTTTAACTGAATAACAGGAGAAAAAAATATTCAATTCACCGTATAGTTATTGAGAAATCTTAATTAGAAGGTAGTCGTAACTATTTGCCTCTCTCTCTCTGTCTCATGCGTGTGATAGGAGATTAATGTAAAAAAAAATTCGAGAAAAAAAAATTATATTCACAAGCTGAAGATATGACTTTGGAATAGTTTAATCACTTTTTTGGGGTAAATTAAAGCACATTTTCCCGAATTATCAGCAATTAATTGGAAGCTAACCTGAAAATACTCATTTTTTTCTGTTTTATCGACCATACTCGAATACTACCTTAATTTTTCTCACTTTATTCTGTCGGAATTTATAATGATTTTATTGAGAACGAAAATTCGGTAAATTATCCTGTGATTATCTCGAAAATCATGAGGTTTTGAGAAAAATACCAAGAGACATTTTTTTTAGAGAATTTTAATAGCTGAAAGAAAGATTTCTTGACATTTTTCTCTCAATCTTATTGCTCCAAAGATACTCACACAACAATGAAGACTCAATTTTTTTCTGTCACTTCAGAATTATTGAAACATGGTAGTAGAGGTGGTAATGTACGTCATTTTCACGATTAAAGCGTAATACGAAATGAAAATAGAGTAGAATGTTTTTAATATTTCGGATGAGTTTGATCTTTAGAATCGTGTAATTATTCAGAAGAAGTTAAAATTACTGGACCGAATTGAATATAGGAGAGATATTATAATTGGAATTATTGGAATTTTCGGGAGGCAAAATTATTTTGAGTTATAATTCAATGAATTTTTAACTTCAAAAAAAAAAATAACTTTATTCGTAGGAATTGAAGAAATATTATTACAATTATTATTGGAAAAAAAAACAATTTGAATTATTTTTCAAGTAATTGAATTATTCACGAATATTTTGATCAAATGATTTTCATCGATATTCCGGAGCCTTCTGAAACATTGATAATAGGCCTCTCACTTATTTACCTGACTTTACAGTTCTAATTAACCGATAATTATGCGCATTACATATTACCAAACACACATACACATACACATTTATACATATACGTAGACTAACACACAGCTTAAACGAAGAGCCGAACTCACTTCGTAATACGTCAGAGTTCACGTCGACAAGTACACACTGGTTAAAGCATCTACAGCGTGACCTGAAAATGCTAATTGAAGGATCGACTCCAGAGGAAGAGGCAGAAGGAGAGAAAGAGCAAATGCACTACACTCTCGTATTAACTAAAGTGGTGCATGTAGTGGGGAGAGGGGGGGGGGAGAGAAATGAGTATACCCTGACTTTCTTAATTCGTGTCGGAGTTCAATAATGCCGATAATCGATTGCCGATTGCCTGGGGCAGTCGTAATTAATTGAGTGAAAATGACGAAATTTTACGAAAAATAATTGGGGATTAAGGTAGTTGTATGAGATTTCATGTCACAAAGAGATTTTCATCAAATTTTGGGGAATAACTATTCATGTTATTTCGGATTTTTTTTTGAAAATTTGGAAATTTTTGACCGCGTGATTAATGAGATATTCAATATCAAAGTTGGAACTTTTAACACTGAGTAAATGGCGTAACCTCAAAAATCTGTAATAAACGGCGAGTTTTCTTGGTTTTTTCTCAAAATCCGTTCCAGGAATTTTGATGAGAAAATGTGGAGGGATTCTTTCAATATTTTGGAGTAATTGAAAATTAATTCAATTTTTTTTACCACGTATTTATTTTTTCTTTAATTTTGGAGACAGAAAAATTTGGTAAAATCTACGATTGAGTAGGGCAATTAGGTGGCCGCTGCTTGAACGTGATTGGCCGTTTCGTTCGGCATAGTTGTGTGTGTGCTCTACTGTCCTATACGTGCAATGAATGTTTAGATGTGTGCATAAAGCATCGTATCATTCGGGGATTATCGAGAATTTCCTAAAAAATCTTATAATTTTCGTTAAATTCATAATTAGATGCAAAATTTCATACTTCAATATCGAATAAATGAATCTTGGATATACCACAAGTGAAATTAATAGATAATATATGAATACAGAGAATCCCTCCAAGAAGCGTCTGCCTCAATTTTTCATACATCTTTTTCTCATAAAACTACCTTAATTTCATTTCCAAGCACTTCAACTTGTTAAATGAATATTTTCTTTTTTTTTTGTAATAAAAGCGCATTAATTTACACACTTTGTCACGATATGTCGCCAGAACAAGACTACGAAGAATACATTTCTCTTGTGTCAACGAAAGAATTTTTATTATTTTCACGAATTTGGGACAGCTGAAAATTCGAGCTTTTCTTTAAATGCTCAAAGGAATCGGTGTAATGTGAATTAACAATGGGCGATTGTTCTCGAGTAGAGGTCGATTATCTTCATAGAGATAATATTCCAAGTATTGAATTTTAGGGGAATTTATCAAGAGACCTTTTTTGGAGCCCTCGAAACAATTTACAAAAAAATACATTAACAATCATTTACAAAATAAAAAGATTTTATCAAAAAAAATTCTTTAAAAATAACGTCACAACAAATTCATATATTGCCTCCACGTAAATCACGAGTTAAAAATAAAACGCAGTATTTCAAAGCAAAAGAAAATGAATAACAGTTATCTAAAAGACTATAAAAAATATTTGAATAAATTTTTTTATTACATTTTTGAGGAAAAATTTAGATTTCAACATAATCAGCTCGTGGAATTTTTCCACTCGGTATTTTCCACTCGTACCTGAGAAGTTAAAAAATTCTTCACATTTTTTTCATATATATAGAACTTATATTTCATTGAAATGCGTCAAAAGCAAGTGATCACCACCTGAATTCATAGAAACTGATTAGAAAATTGACTCAGCCCATTGCTTCTCCGAGTTAAATTGAATGAAAAAATTGAAATAATGTGAGAACATTTGAATCTAATTAAACGAGAAAAAAAGAACACAAGTGCCTAAAATTTTGTGAATTAATTCGAGGCCATGTGAGGTTTTTTATCCATGCAACGAGGTAAACACGAACACGTGTCTACAGCATGACTGTACGAGGAAATGAAAGAGAAAGAGGTGGGAGGAACAGAAAGAAAACGAGGGAGGGGGATGAAAAGAGAGGAAAAGAGGGGGTGGTGAGGGGAAAAACATAAAAGAGGGAATTCTTCGCACTGTCTCTCGTGGCGCACGATCGAGGCCACGAAAGGAGGGGGGAGGGGAGGGGGCAAGGGGTATAGACGAAGAATAGGAAGAAAATAAAGGAGAAAAGGGCGAGATGAGTGAGGGGAAAGAGGAAAGAAATAGCAGAGGGTCGTCGACGGCTGAAAATCCCAAAGGCGGTACACTCGACTCACGATATTGTTGGGGTAGGCACTTGAGAAGTGGTCACAAAAGGAAACGACGTTGTATCAAAGCTTACGTGAAGGACGGATTTCATTTTTTTTTTTGTGACGGTAGTGAAGCCTCCAGGGGAATCTCAATCCCCCGGAATGATGTCATTGTTTTCTCTTCCATCATCAAAGTATTTTTTTAAAACTCGTTCATAGCTTGAAATCTTACTTTCAATTGCAAAAAAAAATTGGGATTTTTAATAAATTAATTTAAAAAATTAACCCCAGAAGAATATCCACCTAAAAAAATGACGTTTCAATAATTTTTCTGAAATAAAGACAATAAAAAAAATTTCCGAAAATAACTTCAGATTAAATAATTGTAGATGAGAAAAATTTGGGATTTTTTTTGAGAGTGAAGGAGTGTTTAGAAATTTTTTTAAAAATTCATCAATAATTCTCATATATTGGAGAATCATCTCAATTTTTTGCAGATTTTTTCATCAACTCCCTTCACATTGAAAAAAATTCTCTGATTATATTGATACAGAGGTGCTTCTTGCCCCCTAATAGAAAAATTATTATTATTATTATTATTAATTGCTATTAATAGTTAACGACCATTAATTATTTTTTGACAAATTGAATTACATCGTCGCCATAGAAGCAAAGTGGCGTAAGTGCCATTTATAATCGTAGAACTTACGCCTTTTTGGCTCCAAGGCGATATAGAAAAATGTTATTATTGTTATCTGAACGTCATTATTTATTTTTTCTTCTGGTCAGCGTAAAATTCCATAAAACACTCTCTCCGACCCCGAAAAGCCGTGTAAAAAATGAAATTCTCATGTCCGTGGTCAAGAAAACACAATCGATTTCCCCTGAACCTCAAAAATTTTGCCCTCTCACTCTATCCATCTCACACACCGTAATTCTCAATTTCCTCTCTCTCTCTCTCTCCTCCATTTTCCCCTTTCTACCAATTGAGCCCCATACATACCTATTCACCCTCTGAACGATCGTTGGCAAGCGATAACATCTCGTCCAACAACTTACCCACTTACCTCCAACAAAAAAGCAAAAAAAAAAATCCCCACAACAATTTTTTCGAGCGCGTGCCGAAGCCCCACCTCTTCTTTCATCACAAATGATCCGACAGATTTCTTTTCTTTCTTTTCCTTTTCATAAAAAAAAAATGAATAAACCATTCACGATAATTATCCTTGTAAAGAGTTTGAAATTCGAAGAAGATGATGAAAAACGACGGATTGAAAATTTTTCTCATTCACATTTATGCTTAGATATATATCTATATGTAGAGGGAAATTGGAGCAGAATGGACCAGGGAGTTGACATAATTTATGATTTTTTTTTGGAATGAAGGACTCTACGAAAAAATTCGAAAAAATTCACCTATATAGTAGACATTACGGAGCATTTGCTCAAATTTTTTCATTTTTTTTCGCAGACTCCGTCACTCCGAAAAAAAATAATTGTAAATCATTTGGATTTGACGATCCATTTTGCCCCGATTTCCCCTTCGTATATATATGAGGCACTCCACGCTACTTGGAACACTTTTCTAGCTTTTCTTTCTCGATTTCGTTCATTTTTGGATATGTTGTTGAAATAGCTTAGAGAAGTCATTTGCCATGGGAAAAAAAAAATTTTCAAAATTTATGACGATTTGAAATTTCACGAAAACGGTGAAAATGCTTATTCCACTCCAACTTTGAATGCTCCTATCTCGTTAAATATTAGTTTTACAGAAAAAAAAGGCAAGACTGCTTTTTCATTGCCAAAAAGCGTATAAGTACTACAAAAAAATTGAAAAATTAAAAAAAAATTGAATTTTTTTATTTTTATATCCATATATATCGATCGAATTATTCGAAATGTTTAATGGGGAACACAGGGATGATTCACACAATTGGAAGGACGTGACACTTAGTGGGGAGACCCTGTGAAGCGTGCGTCGTCATTAATTCTAATAATTTATAAAGAAGCACGCACGTGCGTAACGCCCCCTTTTTACCCGAAAAATGTGGATAAAAAAAAAAAGGAAGAAGGGGTTGTATTATCCTATAAGACTTTTCGGAGCTCAGTGACATTGTCGAGTGTTTTTTGTACGCATGCTGTGTCTAATGGATCTAATTTGCGTGTAAAAGCAGAGGCCTCTTGTTGAAGACTTCTTCTCTTTTTTTTTTTTCGCTTTACTCTTCTCAAATCTACTCCAATTATAATTTTTCCTTTTTTTAGGCGTGTGAGAGATGAATTGAGGAGAAAAGTGGAATAATGGATTTTTTCGGAGTTAATAAGGTCGATCGAACGTATGCCTCATCACGTGCACATATATATCTATATATATACTCTTGAATTTTATGAAAAATTTTTCGTGATTCATTTGGAATCGATCGATGAGAATTATGCACTGTGGAAATTAATGATACTGAAAGTAACATAAAATGGTTTTTCTTTTTTTTTTTCGAACAAATATATTATTTAAAAAAAAAACAAAAAATATGCATGTGTAGAAAATTTGAAAAACTATGAGTGAAAATTTTTTAAATATTTTTTTTGTAATTATTTAGTTGCTTAAAAAAATCCCGAACATTTTCAGATGTCAGATATCTTTCAGCATTATGGAAATTATGAGATTATTGATGACTTCGGGGGTCGAGTTGATTATAACGGATTCGTGGGAATAAAAAAAGAACTTTGATAATTCGGGGGGGGGGGGGGGGGGGGAATCAGGCGCGATGCAGTTGGCAGATTGTCATTGATGTGGCTGATACTGCTTCTTTTGTTCGAGTGAAGTCGACTCAAGGGGTTGGAACAACCCCCTTTTTCATAATTCAGTAGATCTAGTATTTTTTAAATATCTAGGAAATTAATAGAGATATAAAAAATTTATAAAGTCTTTTTTGAAAAAAAAAATGATTTCATTTTTGAGATTTTCCAGAATTTTCGAAAAAATTTCCAAAATTACCACGAAATTTTCTTCGATTTATTTGAAAAATTTTCATTGAATTGAAACTCGAAAATTTTTAAATTTCTACGATAATTGCTCTATCCTGCTTTGAAGATTAGACCACTGTCTAAAGAAGAATCTAAAAAATTTTGACATTGAAACTGAAATATTTAATCTAGCAGGGTAACGACCGAAAATCTCACATTTTTTTTTTATTTCAAATTTCCGTCTCTTCGATAACACAATGAAAACAAATGCCCCGATTTCCCCCGCTTTATTAGCCAAAAAAAAAAAAAAGAATAAAAAAAAGTCAGATAATACGAGCAAACAGTATTATCATTCTACTTTAATCGTGCAGCATTTAATAGTGGAAAATCCGTATCGAGCCCATATGTCAAGTTTTGTCAGTCCCCACGGTGGTAAAAGACTGAAGGCACAGGTTTTCAGTATAAATACACATTCACAGTAGGAGGGCAAGAGAGAGAAAAGAGATGTAGTGAGATTTTTTAGGGAGAGAGAGAGGAGAGAGAGAGAGAGAAAAAGAGGTGAGTACCATTATAATGGTTGCGTGCGCTTAAAGTTCTATTTGTGGTAATTCGGGGTTTAATGCACTCCCGTCTCCTCGGCTCCCGGCAGAATTACAATTTTTAGACAGAGTAAAGCCCAGTCAGCCGCGTCGTAAAAGATAAAATGTTCTTCCTGCGTTTGGTTTTATAACCCACAAAAGAAGAAGATGAAGAAGAAGAGGAGGATGAAAAACGATGAGGGAATGGGATTTTGATAGTTACTGAATTAACGTATAGATAAAATCCAATTCACCAGCTGTGTTTGCCCTTTTCTGGTGTGTTTTTCGGATAAATGATAAAGTAGTCATTGAGTCCCTTGTTTTTTTTTTTATTCATGCGAGATCATGACGCGCGTTTTACGCACACCTTGCCAATTGCAGCTTCAACCAAACCAATATTTACGAATGATTCTATGCGTCATTATTTTTCAAAATGAAAAAAGAAATTTTTATTTTTAAGACAGCAGGAGGGTTGAAAAGAACGGAGAAAAGCGAGGAAAACTTTGCTCCATGAATTCTCGCGGGATAATGGATTAAAAAAATATGAAAAATATCCTAAAAAAATGGTTATTTTTATGAAATTAAGATGAAAGGCGCTGGGTTTGATAAGGACATTAGAAATTTTTTAAATAAATGAACAAAAAAGTGAGTCGTTGACGGCTCCAGGCCGCCATGTTTTACTTGTAAATCCATCACATCAATCGAAATATGGCGGCCTGAAGCTGTCAATCGACTCGTCTTTTTGTTAATTTATCAAAAAATCTGTAATATTCTAATCAATCCCAACGCATTTCATCTTATTCTCACAAAAATAGCCATTTTTTAAAGATATTTTTCATATTTTTTAATCCATTATCCCGCGAGAATTCATGGAGCAAAATTTTCCTCGCTTTTCTCCATTTTTTGTAACCCTCCTGCCCTCTTAAATCATAAATGGGTGTTTCTGTTAATCGTGAGAAATGCAACATATTATGCACGATATTTTGATACAGAACATTTCCATTATTTCCATTGCTCCAAAAATATTTTGTTGCTATGTTGAGCATAGTAATGGTTACTATTCTATTTCTCTCTGTGTATACGAAATGAAGCAGAATTTTCTTGATGGATTCGAAATCTCCCAGTGCCTTTCAATTCCCATTTCTCCAGTTAGTGCCAGTGGTTTGTAAGTGCGTTGAGCCTCAAACTCCCCAGTCCGTCCGTTCTCTTGCATTCCCCTCTCGTGCCCCCTGGAGGCCAAAACGATTCGCGCTTTGAAGCCCTTTCTCTCTCTCACTCTCTCCTTCTGCCTTTAGCGTATTCCTTTTCGAAGGGGTCCGATTTATGGACGTGGCCCTCACTCGGTTTATATACAATCCTCAGTATAATGGTACAAACGGAGCGCGCGTCGGCTGCACGCACAGAGAGAACCAAATGCACACATACACATATTGGGTATACATATATATATACATATGATGCACTAGTATTTCGTACCCCTTTCCTCTACTAACCCGCCACTTCTTCACCGTTCACACAGTCTCGCATTAACGGTGTTGGCTCCGGTGTTCGGGGCTTTAATCCTTGCGTTTCGTGACTCCGGACAAAGCCCGGTGGATTTCTGACAGAATGGTATCGCACGAAACGAGCATTACCTACCTCTGGGTACTTACCTTAACGTTTTGTTCAATGTGTTGGTTAAATTAACGTACACAGATATATCTCGTGAGGTTTATTTATGATTATTGCTAATATTCATTATTATTGCAATTGAAAAATCATTTAATTTTTGCACGATTTATTTTGTTAGGGAGAGATAGAAAAAATGTAGCTCAAACGTTGTTTTTTTTAAATATATATTTTTTTTTTTTGCAATTAAGTATGCGGCTCGTCGAGGAAATTACTAGATTAATGGAAAAAATCACATTAAATTTGAGATTCATCTGTATTACAATGGAGTTGTCATAGCAAATATTTTTTTGAAATAATTTAAATTGTTGAATTTATTTAATTTACTTGCTCTATGAAAATTGATTGTTTGAATTAACTAAATGAAAAAGAAAAAACAATTATTGTTTGGGAAAAGTATTTGTTAAAGAGCAATCGTATTAATGAGCTCACCTTTCATTTGAGACCAATCCTAGATCGCTAAGACCAACAGAATCAGGGATATCATCGAATTTTTTGAGTTTCAAAAAAGAAACTCCTTCGAAACTTGGCCAAAAAAAGTAAATTTTTACGAAAATTGGAGAAAAAAAAAAATTTGACACATGTTTCTTGACTGAAATTTCCTCAGCTTTTCAATGAAATCATTAAAAAATTTCTATCTCGAACTTTTCAATTGAAGTGTCCATTTCACCTCACCTTCCCCTTTATTATATTATATCAATATTTCGATGTCATTTTCCAAATTTTAAATGCTGCACTTAATTTTACCAATGTGCAGCAATTGTGCCTCCTTAATCATTGCATCACTGAAGTTTTTCTTACTCTCCAAATAATTAATTACCTCATAATCATAAAACTTTCATAAAATTCGATCAGACTAGATATTCCAAATAATTAATACCGGATAAGCCATAATTAATTCATAAAAAATTGCGCTTTTTCATGACCCAGAATTTATTGAATTACCATAAAATATATTAAATTATATTAAATATTAACCATAATTTTTGAGGTTGAATTAAATAAATGACATAATTATTCCATCAACGTTTGAATTCAAAGTCTAGAGGACAAAAAAAAATCCGTAAAACGCTTTAATTCTAATGTTTTTTTTTTCATTATCATTGTCTCTTTGAGTTTGCGGGTAAAAACAATTCTCTTGAATTGAAGAATTCAACAAAAAAGAAGAGAAGAAGGACATAGAAGAATTTAAAAAAAAACAGCACGACCTGGACAATGTCACGATGGGCGGTTGCCAACTGGTCCCGCTGGGAACTGCGCTTTCATTGGCTGTCTCTCAAGTACAAGTAAAAAATATAGGTATATATATATATACATATACATGATTACGGCAAACCCAACTCGAGTTATGATCTGGGTACCTCATCCTGGGTATTTCAAAATTCTCCTCCCCCCCTCTCTCTTCACTCTCACCAAAAGCGAATGCGAATATACCTTTCATTTCAGCTGCCACGTAGAATAATTAAATGCAGTTCGTCAATATTGAAGGGTCTTCGATTATTCCTGTACACGTCTATCGTTCGCTTACCCTCTTGCCCCCCCCCTCCCTCCTCCACCCCATTTTTGCCTCATCCCCCTTGTGGATCAATCGTTGAAGGCATCTGCGCGCCTTTACCTCTTGTATTATAAACCAAACCTCCACCTTCTTCTTTTTCTCCTCTTCTATATAACAGTAAAAACGGAAGCAATTGATTTGATTTTTATTATCACACAAACTGAAGAAAAAAAATCAGAAGAATAAAGATGTAGGTATTATTTTCTTTGATTTCTTTATGATTTTTTTCTTTAATTTATTGTTGTCGAATTCCTTTGATTTTGCTTTTTGTCTTGTAGGCTCAGTTATTATCCGGTTATTATTATTTATTGGGATCTCACAGAAGTACTAATCGTACGACTATTTTTCTCTTCAGACTTTTCGCTGCTTATTTTTTTCTCTTCTTTTGTTTTTTTTTTTTTGGGAGAGAAAAAACCACAGACACACTGGATCCTCATAAATTCAGTGCCGGGTTTTTTAAAAAATGATTGGAGGGCTTATTTAGCCGCGAGCAAAAATTCTAGGAGAATAAAACGTTTCGAGAAAATCCACGTCTATACCTGTAATAATCTTTGGTATTTTTTGTTAACGATGCAACGAATACTTTCTATTTATTGTGGACAATGTTAAATGTGGTTGAGACGAAAATCATTGAAATTACATTTTTTTTTTCGTGCAGTTTATGAGATATGAATTGCCGAAGTTACTGAAAATAGCGGTGGTGGAGATGAAACGTCCTAAATCGAACAGAAACAACGAAATTACTAGAAAACCACACAGTTGACCCATTATTTAAAAACAATTGGCGAAGAGAACACCATTTTAACTGAATAATAGAAGAAAAAATTATTCAATTCACCTTATAATTATTGAAATATTTTAATTAGACGGTAGTCGTAACTATTTGCCTCTCTCTTTATCTCATGCATGTGATAGGAGATTGATGTAAAAAAAGTTCGAGAAAAAAATTATATTCACAAGCTGAAGATATGACTTTCGAATAGTCTAATCACTTTTTCGGTCAAATTGAAGGACTTTTCCCCGAATTATCAGCAATTGTAAAATAACCTACAAATGCACCCTAAAAAAATTGTCTCAGGATTCAGGATAATTTTTTTTTTTATATAATTCGAACGATGTGAGAAACACTGTTCAATAATCATCTTCTTCTACCCCTCTTAACCCATACACACACATACACAAACACAAACATGAATTTCATCTTCTCGTATCTCGACGAGAATACTGAGGCTGCTTGCAATTACAAGCTGGTCAACATATAATTATACCCAATGACCATAAATTACTGGATTTTTATGCGCAACATTCTTAATTACCCTTTGAATTAACATCAATCAACCCCCCCTTAATTACATGCTTCGGCTCTCCTTCGTATACCATGGCCGTTGGTTTGTAATATTGGTGATGGCTGATGCTGCTGTTCAATGGCGAAGTCATTTCTTTTTTTTTTTTTTCTTTTAATATGAGTTAGTTAGTTTAATATACACACCCGTCATTCGACACAGGATAGAGGAGACGAGTTATGTTGTGTCTCGTTGAACTTCATGATGAATAATAAGCTTGATTATTAGAATCTGCTCTTTGTTTCAACAGAATTTCATGAACTGGTCATCTCAAATAGATGGTAAAGTGCAAGAAGGTAAATTGGAGAAATTAGAGATGATTTGATGGCATCAGCAATATGAAATATTGCTAAAAGCACTGATTTTAGGAGAAAACAAACCTGAAAAGAAAGAATTCTTAATGAATCCTCCGCAATCACATAGTTTCTGAGATATTTTTAGAATCTAGATAGAACATTTGGATAAAATTCATCAAATTCAATTAATCCCGAAGATTCAATTTCCAAATTGGCTGGATTCATTGAAATCAACTGCAAATAGATCATGAGTTCCCGAATTATCGAAAACCAAGTGATTTCAATATGAGAAACGAGCAATATTCCATTATCTAACGAGTTTCTTCAACATTGAAGATAATTTGAGACATATAATTTCAAGACAATCTATAAATCTATCTCTAAAAATTATTCAGACTGTTTAATTACGGAATTTTGTGAATTTTTATAATTTCCATCCAATTTTATCTGACATTCAGGTATAGATGCGTTTCATCATGTATATAAGTCCTATAATTTTCAAATATCCGCTGTCCACTGAGAGATAGTCCGCTGTCAAAAATTTGACGTATTGTTAGAATTTTAAAAGTTTTTTCATTTTTAATTTTATATCCATTGTTTTTTTTGTGAAGAAGAGAATGGTGTCTATAATAATGGCCATAGACCACTCATTATTTCATTTGAATTCGACTTCACTAATTGATCCAGTTTTTCAAATAACCCCTATTATACACGAGAACGAAGAAATTCCATTTGCCTCTCACTCTAGATTGTAGCAATCGCTCGAAGCAAATCTACTTTCCTAGGGCATATAATATTCTTTGTCTTATTTCATTGGATTTCACGTATTATTTTCTCTCTTTCTTTCACGCATATTGGGGGCTCTGTTCGCCGACAGCTGGTGGTTAAAGCTTATAATAATTTTCGGTCTTGCGAAACAAGCGCGTGGCAATTAATGCGATTCCTACACTGAATTGATGATCATAGCTGTCAGAATGAAATGAAGACTACAAAGAAATAATTTAGGAGGTTTAATTTATAACATTCTTTTGAATTGGAAAAGATTCACAATGTAATTGAATCAGTTTCTTGTTGGCACAGATACTGTTAAAATTGAGTTTTGAGCATTTGATTTTTTTCTTTAGCATATAATTTTAGTAAAATTTGCTAATTCTTCAGGGGTTAGTGCAGCGTAATTAAAAAAATATTTATTGACAATTTTAAAGAAATATATAATAATTGTAGTATAATATAATTTGTATATCTCAATTAGAAAAAAATATAATTTGATTATAGAACTTTTAGCCGAAGTTGATACATATTTCATGCATAAAACTTACAGGTAAAGAGGGAGAAATTCATATACGACGAATTGATCATCATGATCTTATGAAATTGATCGAATTCGATATAAGAAAGAAATATTTGAAAAATCAAAAAAAGAATAAATACAATACATTATATAAATTTCTTAACATTATGAGTGATAAGGCATCAATATTGTCCAAAAGTTCTTTAATGGAGTTATATTTTTGTTATCAATCAAATATACAAAACCTATTATTTCATATTTTCTATACATTCGTCAAATGTATTTTACATCAAATTTTCTTAGATTTCATTATATATTTTATGATATTTCTTTAATATTGTCAATATCTCGTCGTTTTAGTGATAAAATGGTTATGCTCCTACATTGTACTTACGCCGCTTTGTTTCTAAGGTGACTATATATTGTTTTATAGGTATTTTTTAATGGAATAAGTCGTTTTATCTTTTTTTTTGAAATTAGCAGAAATTATTAGTGACTCACGTGAATTCCATTGTTCAATGTTTCTAATTGTCGACATGACCAGAGACTCAACCTGCACGATACTCTCCATTCATTGGTGCGTGTAATTTCCTCTCAGCTAAATACTGCAACCTAAAAAAGAAAAAAACAAAAAAATCAAATCCACACATGAATTAAAATGAAAAAGAAAGAACTCATGCGTGTATTCTCGTGTACATTCGTCTGCACTTATGACCTTTTCGATTTGAAACACGCGCTCAATGATCCATCCAGGCTCGTTCGTCATAAGCCCATATACCCAGACAGTTTAAAAAGTTTTCGAGGATTGGAGTCAGGCCAACGCAAAAATAGAAGCAGATGTTGTTAAGTTGCGTTTCAAAAGCCCTCACTCTTTTTCTCTCTCTCGCCCTTCTCCCTCTTCCTCGATCTTTCTTTCTTTCTACCATTTAGTGTCAGATGAGCTGAGAATTATAAGCCATATAGAAAAGAGAAGTGGGAGAGAAAGTTGAGATTGAATAAAGATGTGAGATATATACCACGAGGTCAAATTTTCAAGAGCTGGAGCGTGATTTCATTGCCCTTGAAATTTTCTCTCACACTGAGAATAAGCCTTTTTTTTTTTTCTTTTCATTCTAAAAGAGGGGAGAAGTCACATTTTTAGATAAAAATAATTATGCTCTTTAAAAAAATAACATCGTGTCATGGCGCCAAGCACAAACGACATTTATGACTTTGGGCGGTGAATATTGGTATCACAAAACTGGTACAAAACTCTAATACTCATGCATCCTGTAAAGTACAGATGATAGAAATTTACCCTTTGATGTTCATTTTCATTATTTTTTCTCTTTTTTTTCCTTGTTTTTTGGTTTCAACTGGGAATTTTCTCTCCGACAGAAACTAAATAGGTCTTCCTAATTTTCTCGTCCGCAAAATTCTCCACAACGTAACAGCTGCTCTTGTCCATTTCGATATTATTTCAGAGATCCTGAAATTTAATTAGTCATCTCTAAAATGTTGACACGAGATCAGATCAAATTGCAAGAGACAATAATTAGAATTATTTTAGTTCTGAGGATTTTGTAAGTGATGAACTTTTTAGTAGGTTCATTAATATTGTTGATGAGAAATTTATTAATTCTAATTCTAATTTGTTGCAAAATTAGATAACGAGTCTTCGGGATGCATGGTTGACATGGCGGAGGGCTCAGCTGAGGAGGAACAGAGCAGTACCGCTGCACCAGCATCACCACCAGCTGATTTACGTACACAGAATACTCATTTATCAACATCACCACCTTACCATCATCGACGTCTTCAGCCACGTCAATTGCCATACAGACAGCATCCTAACATGTTGGCGACAGTAGCGCCACCACGTCACAGCCACAGCGGCCTCCTATCTCATCACATAAAAACGGAAATGGACATGGACGCCCCCTGCGATGTGCCGTTGAATCTCAAGAGTGAGGTAAGTGCTAGAAAAAATCATTGTATTAGTCTTGACCAGTCGATCTTCTAATTAGACCTATCGTACAGCAAACGTGGTTCGTGCGATGACAGACTCGTAAGTCTAATACCCAGGAGGCCCATTCTCGACGCATGAAACTCTGTTTTCGTTGATGGCATGGAATCCATCTACCTATGAGACGATTTGTGCATCGATTTCGTTAACGAATTCACGATTTCCTCACGAAATGCAACTTCTCATACCAAAGAGCTCACACAACCAATTTCTTAATCTCTGAAAGTGACAATATCAATCGCGCCAGACTGCCATTGAAACTTTTGTGAATGAAAAATGAATTAGGTTTGTCGCTTAGTGAATTTTGAACAATTGGAGCATTATGTTGGATAATATGTGGAGCTGTTCGGTGAAGACCACGTCTTACGAAGAAGTGACATTCGTGAACCAATCGAACAGCTGGTCCGCCAACAAAACACTTCCATATGAGAATATCTTCCATGAACGGAATAATCTTGAAAGAAAATATAATTTTCGTTCATGCATCTTGTTCTCATGCTTCGAGAATAGGGCCCCAGCAGTTTCACACTGCATCGAGCCTTTCGACTCACGAGACTCCTAGAAATATCGTTGCCTCCTTTGACAAGGAAGGATACGGCCGGAGAGGCGTTCAAGCATAATCCCACGAATGGTAGCTTCACACTATCGGCCACTTGACCGAGTGCGTAAACCAAATGTCCGAATCTGTGGTTACTCCCACACTGATCAGAATTACTATCGCAACGACGAGACATCAGTAGTCATAACTAACTTGTATCGAAATGATCTACTAGGTATATTCTCAACTATTCAATGCTCCATGTAGACGACACGAGGTAGTTCATTGGGAACAAAGCGACATGAAGTGCAATGGCCTTTAAACAATCTCCTAAATGCCTTTTTATTATTCTTTTCCACTTAATTCTCCCTGTCTCTCTTTTTCTTTCTCTCTCTCTCTCTCTCCAGCTTTGTGTGTCAATGACAATCAATTGTGCGGTCAAGTAAATGGCCGCACAGCTATATCTTGAGCCCAAATCGCCCAGTGGTCTTGGCTTGACCTGTATATGATTAACGTAGAAAACAAAGAATACCAATAACGACTAACACACACACACACACACACACACATATAAACACGCGCACGTTTAACTTCTGTTTAAATAACGGGGTCAATGATCGATGGTATTTAGGCTACACCTTATTAAACGACTTACGCAACTTTCTAATCATTTTTAATACGATGTTGTCTTGTCTCGATCAAGAAATATAGAAATTATTGAATACACTTGTAGATTAATTATTATTATTTTTTGTTATTTCAATGAGTAACTAAACACAATTGAGTCAGATTTAGCTTTTTATGATTATTATAATCGTGTTGTTTTTTTCGTTGACTCGATTGTAATCACTGATAAAAATTAATTGATTTATGAAGGCATGAAGAAACAGTACATTTACACAATTAATACTTCATTTTTTTCCGCATTCCACGTGACTAGCGTTGCGTCAAGTTGAAGGCCACAATGTGCCGTAGTTTTTGGATCCTCGACGCCATCATTGCCGTCAATCGATTATCGATCCAGCGTGATAAATCCATGCCGGTAATGACGCTGCAGAAAAATCATGGAAAAAAGCAAGAGTATCCATGTACTTGGGCAGGGTTCAATGAACCGGGAAATATAAGGGAATCAATTCTTTTTTCACTTCCTCTAGATCTCGTAAAATCCGTGAACTAAGAAAATTCACCGAGAAAACAGGTAGAAGAAAAAAGAAAGTGGACAATTGGATGAAAAAAAAAACGAAAAACGGTTTGAGTACATAACAAATGGAATTTCATGACTGGGATTTACTACTGTCTGGAGATTATAACAACTTGGTGAATGGTGGTTGTTTGTACGCAGCTTATGCGTGCCCACCTTTGGGTATGGACAACGACCGGTTTTAATGTCTGCTTGCATATCAGACTAGACTTCTTGTTACGATGATGAATAAAAAAAAAAAAGAGAATCTGAGGGAAAGAAAATAAGAGAAAACATGACGTTTGGACATACGTGGAGTATGATAATTTGTGCTTGAGAAAATGAATATGGAGGTAGCCTGGATTTTTTAATGCCACAGGGATCACTCCGAAATCTCCTGAAAAATCACAGGACTAATCGTCAAGAGGTTTTGCTCTTGTTTTATCCACAAGATCAAATGCCCTCGTTCCTCCTTTTTCCCCCTCGCTCTCTTGCCCGTTCTTTCTTGCTCTCTTCAAATGCCTAGGAGTTTAGCGAGCCAGAGGTGGTGGCCCCTCGGGCAAATTCCTTCTTGATGGCTCAGAGTACCAACCCGCAAAGCGCATCTGTCAAGGAGTGATTGAAGGCAAACGATCAGGGCGTTGCAAATACCAAACTGCGTTGGAGAGTTGTATTACAAGAGAGAGAGATAGATAGATATAGATAGAAAGAGACTAGGTAGGGGCATCTCATTACCTACGTTTGAATTATTTTCAAGTGCCTCAATTACATCACAATCTAGCTGTGTGCCAATTACTCCTATTCACTGGCAAAGTGTTGAATTACTTATGTGCCAGTAAAAATTAATACCATTCACTGTATTCTATCACTGATAATGAAAGAAAGAAGAGGGGGGGGGTGGGGAAACGAATGAAAACAATTTTGCATTTTATTCTTGTTTTTTCTTTCGTTTTCAATTATTACAGCAGTCATAACGCAAACCCCACTTTAATAATCGAGCATCCATATTTTCTAAAAGAATATTGACAACGAGAGGTTTACAAAAAAAAAAAAAAAATGTGCCTCAAGCGAAGTTGACGACCAATTGCCCATATGAAAGGGACGATGAGTGACTACCCATAATGGAAATCAGGAAAAAAGCAATATTCCATTGGTTCTATGGATGAGTCATATATTTTCATCGACGCTTTCAACCCGTACACTACCAATACACCAATTCTCCTTTTCTCCCACCATCTCCTCCCACTATTCCCCCCACGATAGGTCCACTGATGGAAAATATTTATCAATAAATTAATTTCCGTACAGTATATAGTTCCAAAAAAAATGAAAAAAAATCGCAGAATGAGAGTAAATAAAAATAGGTAAATTTTTATAGCCAACGTGATTCTCTTTGTACGATTAAATTCTGAAAAGTACATTTCAATCTGTGTGCGCCGTGGGCGAGCAGCTACCATCAGTGGCTTGTTCTCAATTCGTGGTTTGCGATTTCAATGTACACACACACATAATGTGTGTGTGCACCCATTGCTCCTCTCTCTCTCTCTTGGCTTTTCTCCTCCTCCTCCCCTCTCCTCCTCCTCATTTCTCTCCTGGTACATCAATAGATCCCCGGCATTTTTTCCATTAGATTGGAACTTGATTAAATTGAAAACCTGTCAATTTGGCAGGGCAATAGCTAGAGGTAGATGAGGGAATTGAAGAGAGAAGAGGGACGGGAGGAAAAAACATCCGACGGCTTATATTGACGTCGGACATTATATGCGGTGGCGAATGCGGTAGGGAGTTTTGCTGTCCGACGAGTCATCTAGATAACCCCTCGTACCAAATGCAAGAGAGTGGGAGAGAGGAGAGAGGGAGGAAGCTACCCCGGGACATTTGAATCCTTTTTTTTTTGGTTCATTTTCAAATTTTCCTGTACTGTCGAATAATTTTCTGAATTAATGATCAAGCAATGCGTTTTTCATATTAACGTCATGGCTGAGATACGCTGTGCAGTGAAGGGGAATACAGAAAAATATTGTGATTAACGCGATGATGCATATTGATCGCGAAAAAAATCACGGTTTTTTTTTCACTTCTCGATGATTAAAGCGAATTTTACAGTTGATATAATTCGTTTAAAAAAATTGTGTTCAATATATTATGCTTCAATAATCAAATCAAGATTATGTGATAATGATATTTAAAGAATTTCAACAGGACATTTTATTGAATTTCTTACGAATTTTCGTGGCAAAATTAATGTCAAATTAATTGAAATATTTGCTCATTATGAAATGAGCTATATATTTTATGACATAATTAATTAAACTGAAATCATTGGGTATGCATTGGCTTATTAATTCCACTGAGACCATATCCCGTTTCTGAATATGTTCATGAATTTAACTCTAATTATGACTGACATAAATGCTTCAGTGTTTCTCAACAAACGAAAAGAAAAAAAAATCATTTTTGCGCCTTCTTTTTCCCCCTCATTTCTATCACTACAATATACGCTTATGAAAATACACCGAATTGAAAAAGGAATAAAAATGTGTATCACTTGAAAGATTCTGCGGTCACGCATATTCACTTGCATTATGTGTTTTTTTTTTTTTCAAATGCTGGATAAATTATCAAGATATGTGCCGACGTACAGGCTAGTGTAGTAGTCGCTCAGTCGTTACTAATTTAATTTCAGTTTGTTTCTTAACGAGGTTCCAAGAATTTCATTTGAAACCAGCGGCAATTAAATGTTCACTCACTTCGATACTTTACAAAGTGCGCAGCTTGTTCAACTGATTGCGTCACACACAACAGCCAAATGATAAAAAGTGAATGAAGATTTGAAGAGAATGCTGAATCATAATAATCCAAGATGCGCCGAATTATATTGTTGTCTCAGAGTAAAAGGGGCGCAAGTGCCATTTTTTCCACTTTTTTTTCTTCAAAATAGCAAAAGGATATATCTCCAACATTTTGCTCCAGCAGGTTCTTCTTGGACTTTTACGTAATATTGATAAAAAAAAGGAAAAATAATAACGTATATTCAGAGAGAAAAATATAATTTCATTAGCAATAAAATTATATACATATATACATAAGTACCACCCGCTAATAACAAAAGGGCGTAAGTGCAGAGATACGTCTCTTGCATTTTAAGATTGATAGTTACGTTACTTTGTTATTTTAATTTTCATTTGCGCGAATAACGTCTGGGACACCATAGAAATCATTTTTGAGTAATAAGTAGAGATACGCCCCTTTTACACCAAAATGTTGTATTTTTGGCACTTACGCTCCTTTCACTCTAAAGCGACGATATGAACAGAAACATTGGGATGAGCAGAATTTGATAATTAAACCTGTAGAGTTGTGTAAAAAGATCAAGTGCAGCAGTAGTTTTGAAAGTAGTTGTGAGGATTCAAACGAGAGCCAAAGAGATAGAGGTTAGAGGCAACTGGACATTTTAGGTTTTCGCGCCCTCTTCAAAGTAAAGTTTTGCCCTCCTCCCCCTCGAAAAACTGAAAACTGCTGCTGTACATGCGCGTAACAAGGATATAATACACATATATACATACATGAACACCAGAAACTCCCAGGCGGTGCCAAATAACAATGTTGAATCTCATAAACAAGGAGACAAGACAAATACCCGCTGGTCGGTTTGGCCCTTGGGCGCGCGGAGTGGACAGAGTCCGTTCCACTATTCCACCACCCTCCCGGCCATGAGAGCGACTCTGCTGGTAATTTCACGGTGTCTTGCATCCCTGAGCTAACCCCTGGCCAACACCCTTCCCTAGTTTCTCTTCACTCTATGTATCTATCTCTCTCTCTTTCTCTGTTCCTCACTTGGTCCACGATTCTGCTCCTCTTTCTCCACGTACTACTCCAACAGCCGCACTTTCCTCATTCTCATCTGGACAATCGCCTCACCCTTACGTCCAATATACCATACACAATCCATCCACTACTGTGTATTTCACTGATCCAACATTATAACCAGCACTTGGACAAATTAATTGTGTACTTTACATGCATCTCACACAGTTGTGCTTTAATGGACCAATCTTGATGGCAATCATGACTAGTACGAATATTCTGAATATGAACATCTTCTATACGAAGAGAAAGAAACGATGAAGAATATGAAAAAACATTGGTGAAAAGTCTATTTTGACTTGATCAAAAATTATTTGAAGGATGATAAAATTTGAGGTTGAGCTTCTTAATTTTGACAGTCGATCAGTAGAAATTAACCTGATCGCTGTCAAAAATTACTAGCCAGAATGGTAGAATTTAAGGATTCAAGAAATTACCATTCGTCATGATAAAAGGTACCAATTGGACTTCAAAATTTAATCATTTTGTCTTAATTCTTAATTTTCTTCTCTATGAAATGAACCAATTGAACAGTATACTATTGAATTAGAGCATTCGGAAACCGTAAGTTTCACGTAGATCCACTTGTGAATTCGAATTGAGTTATTTTTGACATTCAATACTATCCATCTCCATCACCGAGAGTTCATATGATCTTAAAATATACGAAAATTATTAGACCTCCGAAAATGTCCAGTCCATCAAATTTTCTCGAAACTCTGATTACACCCTATAAATCCTATCTAGAACAAATCAATTTGAAACACTTGCAATTCACTGATTCTTCTCTCTTCCCCCAATACTTTAGAAATAACTGAATCTATAAAGAAACCAACTTCCGCATAGATAGAACTGAGTGATTACTCATTCTCCTCCGGGTCACATCGATAAATCACTGACAATTCACAAATTTCAAGAAATATATAACTTTTAATCGTGAGAATTGTGTTTGATTTATCTCAAAACTGTCGTCAAATGAATTAACTATGACGAATGATTCAGAAGGGGTTAGTCCAAAGACCAAAGAAATTTCTCATGTATTTCGATAGAACCCTTTTCGGAAAACACTCAACCCTGTCGTCTGGTAAACGTAAATTTTACCAAAACGTTGACCAAAGGTCCAATGGACACTCCGACAAATTGCATCGACGACAACTTGAACCTTCTGGAGAGACTCTGAAGGAGTAAGAGATGGGGGGGAGGGGGTTTACCATAAAGTTTTTCCTTCGATGCGTTAGAGTTGTAGAAGGTGGACAAGAGGTGGGGTTGTAGAAGGACGGTGGCCGTCCATGCGGCGAATCATAAATCAAATTACCCGTAGAGATTAGATTTCTGTTTGGCTATATGTTGGTCCAGGGAGTTTGGTAGCGTAGAATCGTCTGCAGGAGGGGGTATAAGGGCTCTGCGGAGAAACCGTTTCCACTTTCTATCTTCTCTCTCTCTCTCTCACTGACTCACTTTGGCCCTCTGTTCTCTCCATCTACTTCAGGCTTAAACCACCCACCCAAACACTTCTCTCATCCTTCTCACCAGCTTGTACCTCGTCGTTTCTCGTCCTCTGCTTGGCCGTTAGTGTGGTGCACTGTAAGGTCCAACATTAGTTAACGATTAATCAAGGCGCTTGTAGCTCAACATATATCATTAAACTAGTTAGCGAAGTAGGGTCGGCCAAGTGTGCTGACCACTGGCTACCCCCGACCTCCTCTCTCTCTGCCTCATTCCTCCCTTCGTAACAATTCCCCATCTCCTGAGCCGTCCTCCTTCAACTTCTCACTGGTACAGGAGAACCATCTTTCTCTCTTCCTCTAGGCAACGTGCTCGTCCACCAAAACCAAACTCTTAGAGAACCCAAACCTCTCCTAACGTTACCCATTCTGACACCATCTAAAACCTCGCCCCTCTCTCTGCCCTCCCATTCGTCCACCAGGTTTTCGGACTCTGGCCAAGCGAATTGCTCGTTAAAGGCTCGACCAAGTGGACCTGTCACGTCGAGTTTCCAACGAGTGTTCGTGATTTCCTCCATGATTTCTTAATGTCCATGTCCTCAATTGTCCTCCATTTTGTACACTCCAGTTTCATCAGTGTCTCAATGATTATTCATCACATTCTGATAACGTGGTATCAATCAAATTTCCTCCTAGAAATGCTGTTACTCAGGATTTTCTTAAACTTCACTGGACCTTAACTCGGACACAGTACACTGGGGCACTCGACGCGTTTCACGCGGGTACCCCCTTATAAATCCTGCAAGGACTCCTGCAAGGCACTAATGTACGACTGTTTGCGGGTATAACTTGGCCCCAACACGAAGGATAGGGGATGGTGTTTCCCAGTACATGTTAAGCCCCAGCTAAAGGCTCACCCAACCAAGCCATTTCTCACCCACGCCACACAGAGAGAGAGACCTATCCACCTTCCTACAACAAACCTATTCTCTGTATCTCTCTCTCGAGCAACTCTCCAAGCACACGATGTAAAGCTTCAGTTCTTCTCTCTGCCTCTCTCTCCCTCCGCATTTGTGTTCACTCAGCTCCTTATTCTTAAGCAAATGTGGTCAGAGCTGCTGGATTTATCGACAGATTTATAGTTCTCAATTTTTCACATAACTCCAAACCTCTGAAATAAGAAATGACTGTCCTCAATTTATTTAATCATAGAATCCATTGCAATACCAAAATATTCGAAAATAAGGACACTTTAATGCAAATAACCATCGGTGATATTCCAAATTTAAGCAGAGACATCATTTATTCATTTGAATCGAAGTGATCACGAGAAAACCTAGAACATTTATCACTGAATTTTCAACAGTGAATTACTTGGTGAACTTATTTGACCACCACTGTTCATCCTGGGTGATGGTATTAAATTCTCCTCTACCCTCTCTCTAACTGTCTATGTCTACCTTCTCATTCTATCTCTCTCTCTCTCTCTCTTCGCCTCCAGTGATTCGGACAGACTTGTAACCGGTGCCCGAAGCGGAGTCCCAGGCACCAGTGTCCGGCGGTGTCGTCGGCAAACGTTTGCACGACAAACAAACTCAACTCCCTTCTATCTCCTCTTCTGTCCTGCTTTTGCCTATTCCACTGCTGTGTTACTTTGTTTTACTGTATAAATGAGATGGCCAGTGCAGAGGGATGAAGACTGTCTGAACACAGATTACTGACAAAATCAGGAATCGTTTAATGTTAGTTCGTGTGTGTTTGAAAAAATGTTTGCCAGGGTAAATGTGACTTTGCACAGTGTAATTAGTGATCAAAGAAGAATTAATGATTCAGGAAGAAAGTAGGATTCTTTGATTGATCATGCTAGATGAGGATGCAGCTGATTTTTTGAACTACGATTCTGTTCAAGGAGGCACTGGAATGAACACGACAGTCAACATTGGGAAAACCACTGGCGTGTTCCCTTTTCCCGTACAATGTATTTACCTCTGCTCTATCCCGAAGGACACAAACGTCGTTATAGTTACCACTGTCCGAATTGTACTACTGTCCCCAAGAATAAGATAATCCCAAGGTACACACAATGGGGGACTAGGTTCTCCTCGGTATTAATGTTTGCCAGTGATACCCAGGATTCTACACTTCTTCCTCACTCTTCATACTGTTAACATATACTACATTCACACAGATACGTATGTACACGGACACACAGACTTAACAATCATCCGGGGCTTGAGTTATAACTACGTTATTCGAAAGCTCATAGCTGTATTTGAATATCAGCTGACCACTGAGATTAGGAACTTACTTTGGTTGGTGTATGTGTGTGTGTGTGTGTATGTGTGTGTGGGGGATGTGCATGTCTCACTCGTTTGCTACTGTAGCCCAAGTTCATCGGTAATAGGGGATACCAAGAGTAAATTGCAAGCTGGGTTGGCCACTGTGGCAATCTGCCTTGGCACGGTCAGCGAACTCTGCTACGTTCGTTGCAGGAAACTCCTCTCCAAGATCCTTACTTTGGATCAACTGCTTTTCAGCTGTGTAAGCAAATGGTCATTTGATCGAACGTTTGAAGAAAAATATATGTGAAAAAAAATAGATTGATTTAAATTGATTATTAGGCATGCTGTATGGAAAATCTGTATAATGGAGTAATATATTCAGAAATATATAAGAATGTATGATATTGTGCAGCTGCAAAATTATATATAGGTTTAGTATATCGCTTTCCATATAGTGCAGAATATGAAGTTCTTTATTATAGAATTTTTCAAAATTTCTTCCATTTCTGAAATAATACATGGAGAACGACATATTGAGCTTCATAAGTGTTTGATATTATAGAAGATATATGTGTTCAAACATGATCAACATATATTCTAAATGGATGTTCAAAAATATCTATGATCAAAGAAATATCTCTGCAAAATTCTATATAATAATTCATTTATCACTCCAGACATGGTACTATATAAAATTCATGCTTTCAATGAAATTATTTGGTAAAATACTATCTCCATTTAATCGTAATGCAATTAATTAAAAAAAAAATTCATTATTTATGAGAGCTCAATTGAATTATGTTAACATTATCAATTACAAAGTGCTTCATTGATGAAAATTCTGTAAAATGTAAAGTATGGTCAATTACAAATGACAACAAATTCAACACAAAGTTGCGGGAGTCATTTCACAGCGGTGAACGATGACACACTGGGTATTATCGTGGATGACGAAAGCCACTAGCCGTTTTGCATGGGTTTTTGTTCATACATGTATAGGTACTGTCATTTAGCATCGTCATCTCACTCACACCAATTTACTTTTCCAACTGTTTAATGTATGTGGAAAATTGCGCTTTAAATGTGTATGTCTGTATATATATATATATCTGTTGGATTGTGCGCTTGCGTTTAAACATGCTCAACCACGCGGAGTGTGTGCTCAACTTACGCAGATTGAGGTGAAAGAGGTGAGGGGATGCTTATTTACATACACTCATTCAGTGGCATTAAACGCAACCAATTTTCGGTCGATTTGATGCTTTTATAGAGATACACACACCAACATACACTAACACATATACTCATTCACTTTGCGCATACATTTGATTTCATTATTTATGTATTTTCACCAATAACGTATACAAATAGATAAAATTCCAATTGGATAAATTCCAGTGGGTCCCGTGAGAGAAACCTGGTAACTCTTCATTGGTAAATAGTGAAATTGGGCTTTATATTTGTTATCTACTGATTCAATTTGTCATCTTTCATAAATTCTTTTTTCTTTTTCAATCATTAAATGAAAAGAAAAGTTTTCTCGAAGCATTACTTTGATAATTTCATACAATGAATTTTTATGAACTATCTTTGGCATTCGAATACTTTTTATCAATATCAAATTATGATAAATATAGAATTATCAATAATTAAATTGCCAATAACATGAGAAACATGCTTTGGAAAATATTTATTATGCAATTGTATATAAATTCCTTTATTCATTTGATGCAATAAAGCAAAGTGACAAATACAGAAATTTCTACGTCAATTTACATTATCTATTTCTGTTGAAAATCTATCAAGCATTCTATTTTAAGAAAATACTGTTTCTTAATCATGAGAAAATTGAATTCTCTCGATATTGAAGAAAATTTTCAAAATGACTTAAATTGACATTAATCAAAAGGATCTAATTTCGTAGAATACTCGGGATAATCTTTAATAGATTTGAAAAATTGATAAATTACATAAGTTTAGAAATAAGGTATAAAATCATTTTGGCATCATTGAATAACAGTTCCCAATATGTCACACAGACGTCGAACTAGTATAATTGATAATTCATGCATTCGATTGCTTTCAATATAATTGAATTACACGATTTAGCTGAAGGAATCATTGGACAAATTTGCTACTGAAGAATTTAATTCGGTTTGATCTGATAATTTTTTTGATTTATATAAAATCAACGACTAAACTTTCGTACTACGATGATAAGATTAAATTAATATCGATTGATAATTTCATTATTCACAAGTAATCCAGCAGCAATTTTTTCGAACGTCTTCTGATATCTGAGAATCACAAATTATTCAATATGATTTAACTTTGTTACAGAATTTTCCAGTTATTTAAGAAAAGTCTCTTCACTTTTGAATTTATCATTTCACTTCATCCAATAATTTGTTTAGTAATTCATTGAATGTCATTCCGTTAGATCGACCAGAAAAGAGCAATGAAAAGGAATAGCATGCAACAAAAGTGTTTCTTTAGTCTAAATTTTAGAGCACCACGATTTCCAGGAGCACATTTCGCTCAGAAAAGTGGTGAAGAAGGTATTTGTTATCATGTATTCATCATAGGCAAGGTTTCAAATCACACGCAACATCATTATACTGATTTTGCTAAACAATGCATACATATTGAGGAGACCGGGGCAAAATGGGGTACTTCAAAGCTCATTGCCTACCCCATTTTGCGCCGATCTCCCCTAATTGAAATTTTAAACTTACAAAAAAATGAATTTTGAGATACTTTATCATACTTTTTATAGTGAAAATATGATTTAGGAAGTAAAACAATGTGGATCATGTAAAATGTATAACTTTTTCAGATTATTTATCTATGAATAAAGAGCCTGGAAATATAGTCAGATGTGTTTGTTATCAGAGTGAGAGAGGGAAGATCAAAATCACATCAGGGTTCAAATTTACACCTAAATATGTGAATCTTAGATTATATATAAGCATTTAACCACCACTATACTGGTTTCGAGAACCTCTAAAAATTAATCATATCATGGAAATTTGCATTGATCTAATGAGCCTGAAGAAGCTTCTAATCATAAGCAAAACGTCGTGATTTCAGAAAATAAATGTGAAGATTGACTATTATTTATCTATCTATCCAATATCCCGATTAACCTCAGAATTGATGATCCACCATTATCGACGACAATAAAAGCAGAAATTACAGAGAAATATATAATTCTCTATAACATAAAATTTACAATTTCTCGACGTTTTACGACACCATCTACACATGAACTCTCCCCAAAAATATCTGAATTCAACCGTTATAGAACTGCATATCGAATAAGGCCTGTTTTGCATATTTCCGTGGAATTTTCGAATGATAAATTTAAGCACATTTCGATTCATCTCAACACAACAAGAAAGTGGTGCCAGTATAGAAACAATGGATGAAAGGATAGAAAAGGATGAGAGAAATGACGAAGAGGTTTGAGGCTCCTTCAACGAACTCACACCCCATTTTCTGGTACTCTGGATGAAGTAGGTTAGACAAGAAGGAGAGTATCTCCGTTAGCTAGTCGATCTTCTCGAGACTCTATCTTTTATTAGCATCCTGTAGGAGCTATTTCACATCCTCCCATTTTCTCTCTCTCTCTTTCTCTCATGCGCCTCTGTTCTCTCTATCATACATTCTGACCTCATCCTCGGAATTTCTACACGCTACTCCTAGTACTTAATATATCCATCTCTCTCTCTCTCTCTCTTGCATCGTCTCTCTATGAAAACGGTAGCATTTCGTACAGTTTCATAGTGGGAGAGAGCTACCAGAAGTGCGTATTTACGAGCGTTCCCGTCCATAAAGCAACCTCGCGCCTGATTTTGATACATTCTCCAGTGCTGGGCACTATCTCACGCGCGAATACGACCTACGTAGCCCATACACTCGGGGGATTTATGGAGATGCCGTACTTTAGAGAGAAGAGGGGGGGAGGGGGAGGGGGTGTATATGTGCACGGTAGTTTTGTTCCTCCCTTTATACTGTATATAACCATTTTCAATACGTATATGTTGGATTTTGTGAGTATTTTGTCGGTTGGGAGATACTGTATGAATTCAAGGGGGGGGGGGGGGGGGATCTTTGGGAGTGAGATATTTTACTGGGGTATTTTTATTTGCATATGGTGATTGGAATTACGTGGTTAATTTTGTTCACTTGTTTTTTTTTTTCTTTTTTTTTAAATGAAATTTTCACTTTTTGAAGAATCTTAAGAATGAGTCTGTGAATTGAGAAAATTGGGGAATTTTTTTGAAAGTGAAGATATTACGGAAAAAAATTGAAAAAATTCTACAATAAGGCTCACATATTCCAGCATTTTCTCAATTTTTTTCAGATTTTTTGATCAAGTCGTTCACTCCGCAAAAAAATTCCTGAACCGTATTGCTACGTAAGGTTTATTTTGCCTCATTTTTTCTACAATTTTCCTATTAATACGAAAATTTCCAATGATATTTTACGCACATGTACTATCTCTCGTATCTTCAATCAATATGAAAATAAAGAAATTCGAATATTTTCATACAAAACTCATCCGAAACATATCATACATCATACATGAAAAAAAAAAAAAAAAGTTTCTATATTCATTTCCCTTCATGTGGTTCTATACATGTACACCATACACCTATCGTAATCACAATATTATGCTGAAATTGGAAGGGTACGAGAGTTTCCCCATTTATATTTTGATGGCTTTAGGGATTTCTGCAGTATGGATATGGACCATTCTGCACTGATCCATTCGGCACGGCTACAGAAAAAAAAATGATTTAAAAATAATAAAAAGAAGAAGAAGGAAAAAAAATAGAAACGAATGAAAAATATGCACTCTCTTATTCAACGACTACAATTGATTCAATTCCTTTTTTTTTCTTAATTCTACTCTCATCGTGTTAGTTTATCTTCCATGGATTTCATATCGATTTGACGTTTTCATTTGGTTCACAGGATTGATTGAATAATACCCTATACTATAGTTAGTAATAGATCGAAGATATTTCCTGTGATTTAGAAATGAAAGGAGAATAGAGATGAGGAGAGGGGGGGGGGGGAGAGAAAAAATTGATGGAGTTAATTGAAAAAAAATTGTGAGAATTAAATCGATGAGTTTATTGATTGAATTTTTTTCTCCCCGATTCCCCGAGATTTTCGGTTCATCTCTGGAGGAATTGAGGAATTGGATGGAAATGGTCTCATTGGCTTCCGAGGTTAGAAGAGAAGGGGCGTAAGTCACGCTTATTTAAAAAGAGACGATTTTTCGTAATTTAACAATCTGAAAAATTCAAATTCAAACGATTTTCGTTAATATTATATACAATGGATTATTTAAACACAATATTTACACTTAAACAGATAATACTACACTGAGAAGAAAAAATGGGAGTAAAAACAATCAAATATTGTGGCAAATGGTCCTTAGCAAATATTTTTTTGAAATAATTCAAGAAATTGTTGAATTTACTGAATTTAGTTAATTCAAATAAATGAACTAGTTGAATTGAGTAAATTCAGTAAATTCAACGACTGTTTTCAATTAATTCAACAAAATATTTTAAAAGGACCAATTACATCAATATTTCATTGTTTTTACTATTATTTTTTTCTCAGTGTATTGACATAGTTACAGCCCTCAGACTTTTACTTATATTTAAGTGATTGCTGGGAATTTTGATGAGACTTGAAAGTTTGATTCGGCGTAAGAGTGCGGGGATAGGGAAAAAGCTAAAAAAAATCTTGTGACGACGATGTGAAAAAGGCAGATACGTAACCAAACCAGACAATTATCGCAACTACTCGTGTGAGAGTGGAGAGGAGACTCTCGAAACTTACTATACGATACGAATAAAGAGGGAGAAAGAGAGAGGAAAAGGACCACGAGTACTTTGCCAACTCTCAAATGAATGGGCGCCTTGCATTAGCATAATGTATGTCGCAATTATCGTCATAATTGCCAAAGTTGTTACAAACTTATTTAAATCCTGCTACAGAGCTAAGCCCTCCATGTTCCTTTTGGATGTTGCCTCCTCCCTCTCTCCCTCATCCTTACTTCTTCGTTCTTCCGGTGGAGGTGCTTCATCTCTTACAAGTGTGGCATGTACCTTTCACGAGTGCACAACGTCTTAACGACAGCTGAGAGTCATAATCACTTTCGTATACAACCAATTTAACAAAAGCAAAAGATTTTTCTTGTTGGAAGAGTTTAGTTGAGTTTTCTGTGGTTTCCTTTTCTTGAAGAAACTTTTCTAAATCTAATTTTAAAGAGGATTGGGTTTATTAAGAGCCTTTCTAAGAGAATACATTTTCGAGATTTGGTCGAAATTCGATGATCGATATCGAAATTATGTCACACTTAAATTTCCGAATATTGTATTTGCATTATGCATAGAGATGTGAAAAGGTAACGATACCAGTCATTTTACGGTTTCAATACCGTAATTTACCGAACTTCAGTGGATAACAAAAATGGTAAAAACACTGATTTTCAAAGTAAATTACCGTAATTATTATCTTTAGAGATGTAACGGTAAATTTACATCTATATAGATGAATTACGGAATTAATTTTTTAAATCAATTCGCAGCATTTCTGATCATCCTTTGTGTTCCTTTTTTTATAGTCAGTGACAGCCAATGAAAAATTATAAAATTGTTGTTATTATCATTAATGTTCCTAACATATTATTCTAAATATTGATGTATGAAAATATGATTATCCTGAGGAGGCAAAAATCAATAAATCGGGTAACTGTTCTCATTGAATGATTAACAAAATTAAATAATTGTCCTTTTTAAAAAATTTAATTAAAAAAAAAACAATTTCAATACTAACTCTCATATAATTGACTACTTGAAAAGTAATTCTTTGAGTACAGAAATTTTTTTTTGAATCATCTATATAGATGGAAATTACAGTAAATTACGGTATCGTTACATCAAAAAATTTTGACGGTAATTTTACATCAAAACAAGTAGTTTTTTCCAATTACGTCACAATACGGTAACGTTACGGTATTTTTACCGTAATTTTACTGCAACAAGAATTACTGGTAATTTCACATCTCTAGTTATGTATGTCTGTTAGAAAGAACAATTTTGCATGAATTTTGAATGATATGTCATTTGATTTTTTTAGGTGAGAATTTTATCAAATACTCTATTCAAAAATTCAAAAACTGACATGAAATAGGAAAGAATTCCCAATGCCTAAATAATTTGTAAAAATTCCTCACTTCCACTTCATTTTTAACACCCAAAACTCCATTAAATAATCAAGTATTTCCTTTTACTCTGAAAAATTCAGAATTTCCTCAATTAAAATTCATCTCACATCTCCTAACACACGTTAATAATTTTTTCATAAATCAAAAATTCCTCCATCAATTTCCTTCCGGTAATTAACAATTAAAATTCACTGCAATAATAATAAATAAAAAAAAAAACACAAGCGAAAGGAGTGGAATTCCACGAGATTTTGAAAACTAGTGCGCGAAAAAATTTGAATGACTCAATCGTTTCATTTTTTTTTAAGGAAAAAAAAAAAACTTGTGGTAGTTAAAGCCGGTTGAAGAATACGAGTTATAAAATTGTACACAGCTCGCAGTAGATGTATGTGTGTTCCCCACGTTTGGTCATTAAAGGCTTGACATTTTGGAGCGTGTTTGAGGCACGCATGCCCATTGGAATGCTGTTCATTATCGTAAATAAAAATATGTGCCCCAGCGGGCACAACGGGGTATAAATAATATTATTATTATTCATGTGTTTAAGAATCAATGAAATTTGAGGCGGTGTTTGTTAATAGAATCAATGGTTAAAGAAAAAAAAAAGCAAATTTTTTTACAATTTTACTTCCTTGCTGCGATTTTTCGGGGGGAAAATTTATCGTTTGGGAGTTTAATGCGGTTTCAAGTACATGATGAATATCATTGAATGGATTTTGATGATCCAATGATGAGCAACATAATTATTACCCCTCATCGAGATTCCAATAATTGCTTTTGTGGCAAACCAAACCAGAACCACCATTTCAAATGAATTGTGGTACTGAAATTTAATAAGTACGTAGTTTCCTCGTATTCTGATAATTATCTTTTTCATTTAATTCCAATTTTTTTTCGAACCACAATTGACAATATGAGTGAATAACGAGTGATTATTTACGTTTAACTTATATATGTTGAATAGAGATCATTTTTTTAATATTTCAGGAATCAGTAGATTTATGGGAATTTATCGAGAAACATTTTTTGCAGCTTTTGAAGTCATTGTTTTTTGTGACATCACTTTTAAAGGTATTATCGGAGATAGAAGGGTGGTTTGTTCATGAGATTTCAGTTGGATTTGAATGAAGAGAAGTCTAAAATTTGATTAAATCTTCAAACTTTCAACTAATTCATACGAATTAACTAATTTAATTAGAATTAAATCAAGTAAATTCATTAAATTGGAACATTTTTGCAATAAAGCGAAATTTCATTGAAAAAATTCTTAAATATCGTCTTATGTGCATATTTTTGACATTTATATTATCTAATAAATAAATTTTTAGCTTTTTCGCAATTCAATATGTTCGTTATTATTAAAAAGACATTAAAAGTTAAGAAATTCTTATTTCCATTCAATTCAAATGAAATGAAAATTCTCCAAATGATAAAGAAAATATAGCATTTGATTCTCTCGATGATGGTTGGATATCTCGTTAAACAACCATTGACCTGGATCCTTCATTATTCCTCAATGCCCGCAATGAGCTGAAGCTTATTATACCATCGCAATAAAATGCAGCATGTGCACCTAGCAAACGCATGTTTTCCCACTGCGGGAAGAACCGAGTAAAAGTCATGTCCAATGTGTTTTTTTTGTTTCGTTTTTTCTTTCTATTCATTTCTCTCTTACATCATTAGAATATACGTTAATATCGACATTGAAGTGAGACAGATATGAAAAACCCGTTACTCATTATACATCCCCCAGGAGAAAATAATCATTATAGTCCTATTGAAGTGTATGTTACGGGCGAAGGGGGCCAATTTTATATTCTGTATGATACGCCAACGTATGAATGTGACTCTGATGACGATTAGTAGCCCTTGGCATCCTTAATGACCAAGTACCTGGCTATACAACTACCGATGTACATTGCGTACAATATATATGTGGGTGGAACGTTATGTCGTGTGTGTGTCTCTTTCACTAACCAATTCTTTTTCCATGCGGCCGGAATAAAAAACAATAAGAGTTGAATTATTCAAGTTCATCAGTTGTTCATTATTCTCGTTTTTTTGAATTAAAACGACAAATTTAAATTAATGAAGCTGAAGAAATTGATGGAAAAAATGAATATTTCAATGGAATAATATTAAATAAATTACTCACTCGAGATTCCGAGTTCCTTCAATTTTTTTTCGAACTTGTGCATAATTATTGAATTAATTGATTTTATTTTCTGAATGTAATTGATTAATTTAATTCTTCAATTTTTCATCAGATCACGAGATAATATGACTTTTTGTTCATACACTGCGAACACTAATGTTTCACAGATGTCTAAATTTGAAATATCAGTTAGAGAAAAATATCTTGAAGCTGGGTAACTAAAATGGAATTTTAAATGTTTTAATTAAAAGTGTCTGAATATCAAACATGATTTTTTATTAATGTAACTGAAAGAATTTTGGAGTTAAAGACTCGAACGTCATCTGGGGCTTTTCTCCATTCGAATCAGCTGATCTCATGAAAATAGCATTAATAACACGTTCGATAAAATTAAATTCAACATAAAATAGAAATTATTCTGATTTTAATGAATCTCAATCACTTCAAAGGATCCAAAATCAAAATAAACGTTTGGAAGAGGGAAAAAAAAATTGTCTGTTGAGAACGATTACAACCTTCCACTCGGAAGCATAAAGACATTTAAACTACCCCAAATCAAATGAAGATAAAAAAAAAAGGAGAATGTCAGAATAAAAGGTATTACAAGTGGCATCTGAGTCTAACGCTATACTTTGATCACCATTGAAATGGTCCCACGGCTTTTCTCCCTTAATCGTGGTTAAAGGCTCAGGTGGAAAGAGAGTGGAAAAGCGAATAATCGTCTGACGCTGAGCCGTCGTCGTTTTCCACCCTCTTTTCCCCCTCTTCTTCTCCTCTTTTTTTTTTATTTTCGAATACGTTGACACGCGAGAGGGAGGGATCAGTAGAGACAGAATGGAGTGAGACAGACAGCTGGGACACGATGAAATACAGAGAAAGAGCAAGTGAGAGGTGGATGAATGAAAAAAAAAAGAGAGTAAATAAAAAAAAGAAAAATAGAGACAGAAGAATGAGAAGGAACAAAATGGACCGTCCGACACTGACAGGAATTTACATCCTCTCGTGAGCAATCTGCGTGAGTGAATTGTGTCGTGTTACCGTCCGGAGAATTAGATCCGGAAAATCCGTAATAATTACTCGAGCAACGGTTACCGAAGTATCCTCTATCTCTGCATCTCCCTTTCTGCTCTTTTTTTTTTACCTTTTCTTTTTTTTGTTTTTTCACCGACTCGTCGCTTGCATCACCCCCACACCTCTGCCCCTCCCCCCTCCTCCTCCTCGTCCTCCCTCTTTTTTTTTGTTCTATTTTCTCACCCTTTCACACTTGTCCCATTCCACTGGGGCGCCTCGCGTGAAACATGAAAATAAATAATGATCCAGTGAGACCGGGCAACGCGGAAGGAACAGAGTGGAAAGAGACAGACAGATAAAAAGAGAAGGGGGGAAGGGACTTTTGTGTCTGATTGTGTGACGATGAAAATATTATTTGGATTAAATATCTACTTTTGTATGGCCATTTCGTTCGCTTTTTTTTTTTATAAGCTTGTGTTTTCAGTGAAACTTTTTCATGAATTTTTTAGACACCTTTTTTTTAGTTTAAACAGTTGAAGGTTTCTTTTTTTTTTTCGTTGCAACGTGAACGGAAAATACGAGCTTGACGGTGAGAGAGATTCATTGGTTGGAAAGAGTAATCTCGGTAATTTTCGAAAAATAAAAACATGAATTGATAGAACAAGATTCATTGAAATACCACGAAGTGAATCGAAACGTAATGAAAATTCACTTAATACTATCAGCAACAAAATAGGAAAACGACTAAAAGGCATTTGTGTACTTTCCCACGGATAAATGTTTCAAGCATTAAGTATAAATGCTATTGTCCAGTTTACTGATGTTAAATACAATGAGGCCATAATTACATTTTCCAAGCCTATGATTAATAACGTTTCTCTTTCATTTTTTTTTTCCATCATTTCATTCACTCCTTTTCTTTCTTTTTTTTTCTGCGACAAAATAATCAACCGGATATCTCATTTGTCTTGTGTTATTTGTCCTCGATAATCTCGTATTATTGAATAATGAAATTAACCGCGTAATACGTAGAATATATATATATTTATGTATACATATATATTGAGTAAGTCCAGTTGGTTCAACAACGTGATTCTTTTGTCTCCTAATAATGGTATTTAATTTTCCATGTCGATAAGCTCGTTGGAGCGGCCAACAACGAGCTGTAAAACGCTTCGATTATTGTTCACTACCTGGCTGGATAATATCAACTACGTTAAACTGAACTAAACCCAGGGATGGATGGACGATGAAAGCTCGGAGAGAGGAGAATACAAAGAGAGTGAGAGTGAGTGAAAGAGAGAGAATGAGGGGGGGTTGGATGCTTTAATGTGTGGATAGTTGGTGGTAACACTAATGGCATGAAAGCTCATGTCAAGACTCATGTGTTACACTTTATTGACTTGTTTGGTAAACTGAAGATACAATAAATCATTAGCATACTTCGTTTCTTAATAATTATGATGATGTGATGGAGAAAGGAGGAGAATGATGCAGCAGTTGAGAAGTACTCAATCTCTATAATCCTTATTGGCTATATCCCTTAAAAGCGGCAAGTGCCACAAGAGTACTCAATGCACCGTAAAAACAAGTATCTTAACTATAAGATATCAGTTAGAAGAAAGCATCTTGTAATCGAGAAATATCTTGAAACCACTCCGAGTCGAAGATTTCAGCCTCGAAATAGACCTCATTACTCTCATTCAACCTCTAACTGTCCCCGTAGACCGCTGAGAACTCAGATGTGAGGCTCAGGTGAGACTCAAGAGCACTTGGAACCATATTTGAGCCTCTGCAGTCTCTTTCCCACAGCTATCCTTACTCTTTTGGGTAACCGAAATCGCATTAACCTCAGATAAACCTCAATACACTATTTTTCACAATTTTTCTCATCTCAGTCCTCGGTCGACTCTTTCCAAGAACTCATTGACCGCGGCTGTCATGATATGAGTTGGAAGAAAGTATCTTGAAATCAAAAAATATCTTAAAACTACCATTCAGTAGTAACAGCGTCCCCAAAGTGTTTTGAAAGGGTCTACAAGAGTATCTTAATTCTAAACATTTGTTTTTTAATAGAATCCAACTTCCTTCATTCATTATCAATAGGGCTGAGAGGCTGGTGCAAGGTTTGATCTAGGCTAAAGTTGCGGCTGAATCAAACACATTCTGAATGATTATGAATGTTAAACTAACATTTATAAACGTCAAACCGACTTTATGAGCGTTCATAACTTTTAGGGGAACTTCTAGAGGAACTTTTAGGGGAACTTTCAAAAGAACTTTTGGGGAAATCGTAGAGTAACCCATCACGATGAATGATAATATCCAAATATTGACTAATTCTTTAAATCATTGGAAAACACGAATTCTTTAACGTTTATAAAGTCAGTCCATAGTTTATAAATGTCAATTCGGCATTGATAATTATTTGAAATGAATTTGATTTATAGGCAACTTCAGCCTAGATCAAACCTTACACCAACGTCTTGGCCCTCATTATCAACAGTATAATACTGAGTTTTTCTTTGTCTCATTCGATTCATGCAAATAGATTGCAGCTAACCAGGAATTTTTCAATAATTTTCCTTCTTATTCGAATTATTGAGTGATTTCAATCTTCTTAAAAAAATGTGAAAATTGGCTTCATTGGTCTTGCTCAAATTCGTCATTTATCAAGAACGAGAAATTAATTTACAACATTTCGATCTCATTCTGAGATCCTCATCAGCAAAAAGAGGGGTGGGGTGAAATGCACCTGAAAAGTCCATTATTTGCATCAAGTTATTACAATAAAATAATTTTTCTTTCTCTACAATGGAATTTCTCTGATGAAATAAATTCAAACTTCTGATTTTCGATGCTTTTGATCTTTGATTTTATGCAGAAATAATAATTGAGTACTTATAAAAAGATTTTGTGACTTCCTACCTGTTGTTTCATCTTCTGCAATAAACAAAAAAAAAATCAATGAACTTCCACAATTGTTATCAATAAAACTATGTCCATGGGAAAAAAAACCAGTGAAGCGGTATAAATATTGACTTCAATCACATTGAGAGACTCGCATATATTTCAGCCGTTTCTCTATACCGCAAGCCACGAGCTTAACCCCTAAATAACATTGGAACATGTGTGCATTTGATGGGGACATTGATCCTCGTATTTTCATTTTGATTTGAACATTTCAGAATAAATGTCTCATTTACAAAAATAAGAGTGAATAGTCAGCTAAATCGTTTGTTTAAAAATAATTGTTGAGAAATCGATTTTCGAATGTTCATAATTCGATAAGAATTGAACAAGTGACTTAAAATCCACTCAAACATTCAAAACAAAGTTTTCAAAGTATCGTAACTCCAATTTTCTTCATTCATTCGCTAATTCTGAATCATGAAACTTGAATTCAAATCGAATAGTTATTCGTTGAGTAGAAAGTTTCACTATATAGGAAATAGACTAAAGCTCGACAAAATGCCATTGACAAGGTCCTTCAGTTGGAATCTCTGGAGTTTCCCAGAGATTTGTGTGTTTCAGAAAATTTTGTGATAACCTCTAATTGGTCCATTCGACTTTGGCGTTATACGAACGTCAAGGTTTTCGTTGTATCAGTGATGAAACGATACATCTACACACAAACACACACACACACACATAGACAAGAACTTCCTACCGATATTCCACTGAGAAATGCAGCTGTATCAGTTTGAATTCCGAGACATTGAAATTCCGGTGTTATGTCATGATAATTACGTGAATGAATTAGCATTATCTCCATCTGATTGAAGATGAAATGATCCTGGGAATAAAGAAAAACCAAACAATTAATATAATGCAAATTTGTTCTGCAGAGATTCGTTCCTCGTAAAATATCGAAAAAATGCAGAAACTCGTCATTCAAAGATTAAACAATTCTTGCAATCAGACATACATGCACAAACGCTACCCACTTTTTTCCGCATCATTAAATCAGTCTTCTAGGCATCAAGCACCCTGATTCCCACACACACCCTCTCATATCCCCTTTCCCCTTCCATACATCCCACCCTCTTCACCCTTTTCGACATCAGTATACATCGAAGCACCAATCACCACGCATAATCTGCGTGCTCATTATTACTAGAACTCTGATGGGGACTCGACTTGCATGTACGCTACTGGCGTTCATTATGGAGACGATATGCAGCATTGTTTGCACAATGACGGAGAGATGAGGGCTGGTGGCATAGTGGGCGAACGGCGAGTATACCCCTTAATACATAGCTTCTCTCTGTCTATTCTTCTCTCTCACTCCTTCTCTTTCCTGTCTCTGGGATTTACCCACCGCACGACGTCTCATCGACGTGCCTGACGAGCTTCGGTATTCCTTCCTATCTCCTAGTCAGCAGTACACACTGAATCTCTCAGTCTCTCTCTCACTCTCTCTTTGCTCTTCCTCCTGTCTATACGGACATCCCAGAGGTTTCCATCCACACCCGTAAATGCACTCGGAACTAAACTACTTATTCACCTCCCCCCCCTCTCTCGCTCTTCTCTTCTTCTCTCTTCTCTCCACTAATGTCGAAACGTTATCATACTCGTACCGATTGTCATCGATGATAAACCCCCGGGGCTCTAACCCCTTCTCCATCTTTCTCCTCTCTCTCTTCCTATTGAATCTCAAATGAATGTCGGCATTCAACTCTCGTCAATCTTTCTCGTATCAGTGGATAAAGGGGGAGGGGGTTGTACTTTTTTTTTTACACAGTTCCTTTTTATCTGTGAGAAAAATCGACAAGTTGTGTGTTAGTTTTAATGATTAGTGTACTAGTCTAAGGGGTAAATCTATAAATGGTATTGATAAATAAATTTTTTTTTAAATTATTTGACAATCAAAAAATCCATAAATTTACTATCTCAATCTAATTGGCCAATAAATCATTCTAATTATCACTTTTGGATGGAAAAAATATGCAGGAGTTAGGGTAATTTTTACAGCGCATAAAATTAACAAACTAGAAGCGGTAAAATAAATTCTCAATGAGTTAAAGAGAAAAAGAGAGAGAGAGAGAAAAAAAAGGGAAAAGAAAATACGTAGATTAAACAGTTACACTAATTGCAGGGCAAATTTTCGTAATCCATATCCAGTAACGCACGTGGTGTCTAGATTTACAATACTAGTTATGCGAGTTACGTTTGCCTGTGTTGGCATCTTCTCTCTCTCTTTCTCTCTCTCTTTGGGCACTTCATACATAAACTGAAATCGTGTACTTGGTGCTAGTGAGTGAGTAAGAGAATGAGAGAGAGAGAGAGAGAGAAAGCTAAAGAGTATACATGTATATATACATGGGGAATGGACAATAATGAACGGCCCCTCTGACTGTATCGCAATGCAATCTCCGCATACTTAACGATGAAAACTGCATATTCATGTTTTCCACCGCTGCGAGGCGCGACTACAGCGCCATCTATTTTTCCTCCACCCTTTTCCAAGCGTTCAATTTCTTTTTTTTTTTTTTCAACTCCACCCCTGTTCCTCAACACATACACAGTGTGGAGTGAGAAATAACTGATAACTCTTTTCGTCACACGAGTGACGAGACGAGAGTGAAATTGAAATTTTTCCAGAGGTAAAAGAATATCAAATTTCTTCAATTATTCGCCAGAGTTAATTCCACGTTTTAGAAAAAAAAAAAAGGGGAGGGAGAAGTTGAATTTTTTACTGTTGGAGATGAATTTTTTACGTTTCAGGACGTGAGAGATACTTTCTCATGCACACCGGAAGTGTCACTCATGTTCTCAAATAAATCGGAAGTCTTCAGGAAAAAGTCACGTGAATTATTCTATTTTTTAATCATTTTTTTCGGGAGTTATAGGGTTTTTCGAGCCACTTCTTCCTATGTACATTTTCTCTTGCAATCACAATCCTCAAGATTCATAAAATCCATCACACCCATTAGTTATATGTATGTAAGAGCCCTAGAGCTGAGGCTACGATGATTCATTAACGTAGTACCACCGATACTGCCCTAGTCAGTGGTTATAGTATCTCGTTTGAATTATGCAGTGTTTACACACTAGATAGCGTTCCGAGTGAGGAAGAGAGAGAGAGAAAATATGAAAAGTACAGTTTTTATAGTTATTCACTAATTATTACTATTACATGCTCAGAAACTGCATTATCCAGAGTTTAAATTATTCCATACATCATTTTCTATCATTTCCTTTTTTTTTTTATCCAAATCGGAACGGTCAATTTTGTGGAATATAATGAAATGTGCGATTTTCTAGAAGACTACATATTAAACTCGTGAAATTCCAAGTGTCAATATTTTTTGACTCTTTCTCGCTAGCCCTTCAAAATTTCAACTGGATGATTGTCTTGTCATAATCTACGAAAATGCCAAATTTCAGAATTTTCGGAACGGTCAATCGAGTACCGGCGGTATTACCTTAAGTGTCTGCATCTATTTTGTATAGGATTCTCCTTTCATATTAAGAAAAGAACATTTTTAAATTAAAAAATTAAATTTTCTTCGGGAAACTGCAGAAATTTTCATTTTTTGCAGGTTTTTCAATCTTTTTTTTTTATACGTCTTCAACAGTGGGGAAGAAAGAGTGGGGGAGATATCGCACACGACGAAAGTCTAGAAATAGAATGAATGAGGGAGAGAGAGAGACAGAGAGAAAGAAAAGAGGAGAAACGCGCGCGCTCCTGGGGCTTTCGCTCTCGACGACTCGGGCGCCCCGTCTCTCGTTTTTCCAACAAGAAAACTTCAAACTCTTGTCGGCCAAGTTCAAACTCGTTCTCTTTCATTCACTCAGTTGCACGTGGGTGGAAAAATAGTGGATTCATTTTATCAACGGATTTATTAGATTCTTTGGGAGTTTGAGGTAGTTTTATGAGAAAGGGATGAAAGGAAATTGGGGTAGGCCCTTTATGGAGAGGGATCTCGGTATTCATATATTATGTATTAATTCTACTTGTGGTATATCCAAAATTCATTTATTCGATATCGAAGTATGAAATTTTGCATCTAATTATGAATTTAACGAGAATTATAAGATTTTTTAGGAAATTCTCGATATTTTCCGAATGATACGGTGCTTTATGCACACATCTAAACATTTATTGCACGTATAGGACAGTAGAGCACGCACACAACTATGCCGAACGAAATGGCCAATCACGTCCAAGCAGTGGCCACCTGATTGCTCTACTCAATCGTAGATTTCACCAAATTTTCCTGTCTTCAAAATTGAAGAAAAAAAAATACGTGGTAAAAAAAATTGAATTAATTTTCAATTACTCCAAAATGTTGAACGAATCTCTACATATTTTTTTATCAAAATTCATGTAATAGATTTTAAGAAAAAAAAAGAAAACCTGCTGAATGTTACTGATTTTTGAGGTTACGCCATTTACTCTGTGTTAAAAGTTCCAACTTTGAGATTGAATATCTCATTAATCACGTGGTCAAAAATTTTCAAATTATCCACAAAAATCAGAAATAACATGAACAGTTATTCCCCAAAATTTGCAGAAAATCTCCAGATTACATGAAATCTCATACAACCACCTTAATCCTGGGATCAATGATCAGAATTCATGATAAATCGTTTTTAAAAATGCAAAAACATGAGTTTTTGAACCATCGAAATTTACGGAGAAACGTGTGAATTCATTTTCGGTCTTTTTTTTCGTTTCAACGTGAAGTACATGACAGCTGCACGTGAAAAAAAACGCTCTCCCTTCATGACTCACACACATACCTCTCTCGATAATTGTCCGTCGACGCTAATTGACCTCGTGGAAGTTATTGATTTTTTGTTTCGAGACACCCTTACTGAAAAGAGGCGTCCCGTGTTAAAATCGATCTCTCTCTCTCTCTCTTTCTCTCTCTCTCTCTCTCGCTCTTCACAGCCAAGCTGGCCCTTATAATACACCACGGCTACACGATTACGAGGCGCTAGTGTTGATCGATAAGCGTAATGTGATATGCAGCAACGTATCTCATTATGTGTTACACTAATTTCGAAACTTTTCAACCCCTTCTGTTCTCGTCTGGTATACAATGCCAATGGGGGAAAAGATGTCATGTTATTTTGTTCACCTAATCTGTGTACAAAATCTCTTCGTTTTTTTAATTCTTTTTTTTTTTTTTTACATACTCAGAAAGCAATTTATGGGGTTTCATGTATCTAATTGTGGGAGAATCGTAATGAACTTTTGAGGGGAAGAAATCCGATGAAACGGTCGGAATATTTCAGGGAAATTCAGACTCAAAGTGGTTCAATCGCTGTTTATGTTTAAATAAAATATATAAGATAATAAAGAAAATCATTTTTCATTTATGAGAGTTCGAGTCGTTAACGCGTAAATTTTGGAGGTTTTGATTTTTCCAAAAATGGAAATTTTTGATACAGAGTCTCATGAGAAAACAAGATTTTGGCACTTCTTTGCGAATAATATTAACATTTGTTAATTAAATGAGATTGAAAAAAAAACTTAAAATCCGTTTTTTTTTAATATAAAAATTTCCCTTTTTGCAGTAAAAATTGCAACTTGTTCCTAGAGTTTACTGAATTAATGGAAAAAAATTAAATAAAATTGAGAGTATTCTGCATGGATATGACAATGGAGTTGAAACGTTTGTATTAACAAAGAATTCCAAAAAATCAATCTTAAAATTGATAAATTGATTCCTGTCTAATTAAAAAAAGAGTCAATTCTCAAAAGAAAAAAAAATCAAACCCCTCGAAAACAATATCGAAAGATTGATTATCGTCTATTTTGAAAATCGATGAAAGAAGATCGATTATCGATGAAAAAAACCAAAACAATCTCGAAAAAATCGATTCAGAATTATTTTTCCAATAAAATTTCTTATTCCAATCATAAATGCCATGCAAACCATTTATCTTGGAATTAATATAATTATTTATTAATATTTTAATCAAATTTCTCAATTTTTTTTTCTACTGCACTTTCTTTGACCCACCTACGCTTAAACCTCCTTAATTCCAATAAATCGACCTACCAAAAAAAATTGAATTCAAATACTGAGCAAAGTGTCGTCATGCCTCAGTGAATTTCCCTCTCAGTATACGTTGACGCGGAATCGTCGAGTGCATACGTGCATATATGTCATGTATATACACATGCAGTGTACACAATCTGTGGTATTGAGAGAGCAAGAGAGACAGAGACAGAGAAAGCACGAGAGTGAATGATGCAGAGGAGGCTGCAGGGGTAAAGGAGGGTGGAGAGGGCGAAGGCATGGTATGTGCGGCACGCTGAAGCTCTCGACCCTGCGAATTGAGAGCCAGAGTTCTTTTGTCCCACCGGCTGCACACGCTCGCATTTTTTTGCCATGTTTTTGTTTTACCATTTTATCTGTTTTTTTTCTTCTTTTTTTTTTCATTTTTTGTTCCTTTCTTCTGTGTTTGACTTTTTTTTTGGAGGGACTGTGTGTGTACAGAGACCACTGGCACGCATTAGTCGGAAAATCAGTGTTCAGTTCAAGAGAGACAAAAAAAAGGAAAAAACACAAAAAAAGTGCATAGAATGATCAAAAAATTCCATTCTCACGTTTCTAGTTAATGTTACAGCAAATAAAATAATTAATGGCATGTGCATTTAATTGAATGAATAATTACGAGAAAAAAAATGACATAATTAATGATTCATTTGACTATTTAATTAATCAAAAAAAAAGGTCTTCAATTAAAAAAAATAAATAATAATAATAATGATAATGTAATTTTTAATGAAACACGCTTTTACACTCTTGATTTTTTAATTTTCCGTCACATTTTAAATTCAACGTTTCACGATATATTCATCGATTCTACTGACCATTTATCCAACCCCCTTCCACCCCCTTCCCACCCTAAAATTCTCATAAATGCACACTTCATATCGTGCAACGCTTTTACACATTGAAAACATGCAGTAAATTAGAGTTCAGCTCTTTTTGGTTTCGTGCAGTTTGCAGGAGAAAATAAAAATAAAAAGCCAAAACGATGAAGGCAAAGGGGGTTGTGAATAGAATGGAGTTTCAAGTTGAAATGAAGAAAGACAAGAGAAGTAGGAGGTGACACTGGATTTTGAAATTAAAGAGAAGGGTCGATTGTAACGACTCACTGAGGACACGCAAATATATACGAGAAATGCAGAAAGGCAACAAGCGTTCGTCGTTTATTCAAGTGTTTGATGATTATTTTATTCATTCTTTTTTTTGTCGTTGTAATTCATTCGTCACCCTACTGGTTGATTGAAAAGTGATAGGATCTCGTAACATATTGGATTTAGGGGAATTTATGAAGAGACCTTTTTTGTAGATCTTAAAATTTGCCAAAAAAAAGGTCTCTTCACATTTTTCTGTAAATCCATTGCTTTCGGAGATCCTAATAGTTGAATATTTAAAGAAAAATTCAGTTTTATTTCAATTATTGAGATTTTGCAAAATTTTATTCAAATTTTGGGAAGTTTGAGAATTTCCTCGAATATTTGAGAATATTGATAGTAATATTTGACGATAGAATTAATAATAAAAATTAAAAAAATTACTTTTTCTCGATATTTTGGATCATTTATCAATATTTAATTATCAAATGGAAAAATTAAGGGATAACTGATGATTCTTTATTTTCCGGAGCATTAACACGTAACATTGTTGCTAAACTCAAGTTACAACACGCGTTTTAATATCGAAAAAAACAAAAAAAAAAAGGAAAAAAACAGAAACGCCCGAGAGAATATCATTATAAAACGCCGAGTCACGAAACCGTCCATTCCATCGTCCTATTAAAATATTAAAACACTCAGTCCAGCCCCGGGGAGAGACGCATCGTATACATTACACACACACACACACACATATACAAACACACACACACATAATGAAATGAGTGAGAGAGCGAGAAAGTTGAGGATATAGTGTGAATTAAAAAAAAAAAATTTACCTTGTCATGCACAGAGAGAGGCCCTCTGACTCGTCTCTCTAACTTTGTCTCGTCCTTCCGCAATGGAATTAGATTAGTACACAGTGCTGTAACTGAAAACATTTAATTTAAATCAGTAGAGGTAAAACGAGATGCATCATTCTTTTTTAAGGTGGGGGTAAAATAGAGACAGGGGGTAAAATGGACACGTGTTGGTTTTGGTATTTATACTGGAAAAGTTACTTGAATTTGGTGGAAATGTTGGAGATAGGGTTTTTCTAATAATTTCATTGGGAAGCTGAGGAAATTTGCCATGGAAATCATGTGTCGGAAGATATTTTTTGGATTTTTTTTCAAAAATTCTTTTTTTTGGTCATAATTTAAAGGTAAAATTCTTCGGTTTTTGGAAAATTTCAGGTTTTCGAGAATATCTCTATCTTGAATGATTCTATCTTGAATGAAAGAATAGCTCATTTCCCATCAATTTATGTGGTTAAATAAAAATTATCAGTTTTCTGAGTATTTATAGGGCAAAATCTGATTTTAAAAAAATGGCCTATAAGTATTTGAAAAATTCATTAAAAAAAAATTTGAATCACATAAATGAATGAGAAATAAACTCACCTTTCATTTGAGATCAACCCCAGATCGCTACGACCAACAGAACCAGAGACATCGCTAAAAGAGTGAATTTTTTCGATTTTCAAAAGATTTTCCCCTTCAAAAATTGCCTAAAACAATGAAACATTCAAAAAAAAAAATGCAAAAAAAAGAATTTTGACATATGTTTTTCTACCCAAAATTTTCTCAGTTTTTCGATGAAATAATTAGAATTCCCTTCATTTTTCCCTTTATCAAAAACATATGAAAAGAAAAAATCTAATTCCCCTAATTTCCTATTAATTCAATGATTTCCAAGAAAATTGAAATTTATTAATTCCCCAAGAATAAAACACTAAAGAAAAAGTAGAAAAAAAAAATGAAATCCCCTTGTTTTATTATTTGTACAGAAATGAACTCGCTTCAAACCCATCACCACCATCTCCGTTATTCTCGACCTGGCTGGACTTGTCCAGCCGCTCATCAGTCAGAGTCATTACTGGGATAATTAATTACATTTACCCCCCTCAGTCTCTCCTACTCCAGGCTTTTTGCCTCCTCCCCCTCTCCTCTCCCTCTTCATACCACCGCCACTCCCTTCGAAACCCTGATTCGTCTCTTCTATCTGTCCTCTTTCCTCTCATTTTCGTCTTCCAAACCGTACTAAAGAGAGAAAAAAAGAGAGAGAGAGAGAGAGAGAAAGAAACATATCCGAATGCTTTCAGAGTAGTGCTATAACAGTGAAACGAATCAATGGAAAAATACAGAATTGAAGCGAATGAGGAGACACGGAGGGTAAAAGAGAGAAGTGGGAGGTTGTGGAGGAGGGGGGAGGGGAGGTAGCGAAAAAGCCGTATCGAACACCGATGATGAGATTCCCGTCGTTTTCATCGGCACGTTATTATACGATAAAAAATTGAATTTTTACCCCTTTCTCCCTCCTTTTTTTTCTCTCTATTCCCATCATTTTATTCGTCGTATCACTTTCAGCATGCGAGGCCCATTGTTTTCCACATTTCATCTGACCTCGACCTGGACATCCCTCTCCCCCCCCCCCCTTTCCTCCCAGTCCCCGTTTTTCTCACAATATCAGTCGATTTTAGTATTCGGCACATAACGCTTAGTGAAAAAAGAGAAAGAGAGAAGAAATAAGAGAGAGAGAGAGGAGAAAAAAAACGAGAGGATTCGGTGTTCAGGTCGCAACTGTAGAATGAAAATCTGTTGAAAACTCTACTCCTTCTTTAATTAATTATGCAAATGGCCTCCGGGCTTCTATGCTTAAACTTTTCGTCTGAGACCTCCTCGTGCCATCCTCACGTCCTCTCTCTCTCTCTCCTTCCTTTCCTCTTGCCCTTCTGCCCACACCACGCCACAGTTTTCTGCACAGTGGAAGGGAGGGGGAGGCGAAGAGGAGCTTCTTCTTCTATCTTCACAGTGAGGCTTTTCCATCTTTCTTTGCTCTTCTTCACTCTCTACTTGTCTCTTTCCTCTCTCTTCGTGCAGACTCGCCTTAATTATACACCGAATAATAACAATTATTACAATTACCAGTGACTACGACGCGGGATGCTAAGCTCCCTCAGGCTCCTTACTGAATACGAATTTTTTCTTTTTTTTTTTTTGATACTTGGCAAAAGTCCAGTGAAATGATTTCAATGTTTAAAAATTTTATTTCTTAATCTTTATTTTATTTTTGCGAATTCCCGCATTCTGTGTTACGAGGTTTTCTCTTGAATTTATCTGGATAATACACTGAGAAGAAAAAATTACTAGTCTCAAATAAATTTACCATCGGAAAAAAAATATTTCGATTCTTTTTTTTCAAAGAAAACGTCACATCGAATAATTTCTCATTTAAATTTATAAAATAGAGATTTTTTGGAAAAATCCTTACATTTTTGTTACACTTTTCCTAAATATTCCTGAAGAAATGAGCATGGCTTTTTTTCCATCCATTTAATTTTTCATTTTTTTAGGAATCAATTGATTTGGCACAAAAATTATCCACTGATTTAAAGTCAAATCTTCCTACTGAAGAAAAATTTTCAAATACTCAGAAGAAAATCTCTTCACTATCAAAAACTTTTGATTCAATCGTCTCTTTTTTGTCATCATATTACATAGATAAAACGCTCTATCTCCACCAAATGTAGATGTTTTCGGATCGGTTCTGATACAATCATATTATCCTCAAATATCTTGAGAATATCAGCAAGAATAATCCATATTCTACAAATTCATAAATCTTCAACCTAAAAATCTTCACTTCCCCAAAATATCGTATGTTTCTAATCAGTAACTCAGACAAAATCGATGTCACAACATGTCCCAAACTTTGCATGATACTGCAATTATCTTCAGCCTGTTAGATATAGGGTAGAAGTACCATTTGTGGCGACTGCACCTTTTTTGTCCACTTTGTATCCAAATTCGAATATGAATTATTTTATAAGTACAATAGTATTACAAAAATTGCATTCGTGTAATTATGAAGGTTTCGAAATTCAATAAAAATATCATTCTTATCTAAGAATTGTTAAAAAATTGATTTGGATTTTGAAGTGGCCGAAAAAAGTGCAAAAATGGCCAAAACTGGTACTTCTAGCCTACTTCAGCCGAATTTCATTAAATATTAGCAAGGCTCATTCCAGAAAAGACCTTTTACTCACTATAATTGGTCCAATAAAAATTCCAAGTTTTTTTTTCTTCTCATTAGCGATTGCTCATAATCATTACTATTATCATAATCAAACAAGACCCTATTAATTACCCTCCTCTCTGACGATAATATGAAAAAAAAAATTAAAACATATTACAACGTGCATAATGCACGTTATCGTAATACAAAAGTCTTGCGCAATTACCCGGAGATGAAGAGAATTTAGAAAAAAAAAAGTATACACACGTTTATAACCTGCAGCTGATAGAATTTATGAGTTGTGTCATGGGCGCCTACACCGAGTAAAGACACCTGGAGGTGAATGTACTGTGAATTGTCATTCTAAGTGACTAAAATAATTTATAAAATACTTGGATCATTACAAAAGCCATTAATATCAAATTTAATTTTTTTTATTAATTAGTATAAAATTTAAATAATAATAATAATGATAGGATATATATTTCTTTCAATGATTGCTCAATTCTAACTAGTGTAATTAATTATTCGTAATTTTCATCGCCCACGAGTGCAATTCGAACACTCGAGAATATTACGTAATAAAATGGATAATTAATTGTTTTTTTTTTTCATCTGCAAACAACTTAAATTCACGTAATAAGGAAATAATGATACTTCAACGTTCCAAGCCTTTTTTCCAGTTAATTGTCAGGAAATTTGTTTGTTTTTTTTTTTTTTAACCTGAATAATATATATATCTCCTTTGAGATGGACACAATGTATATAACAAAGTCATTTTAACCACACGTGTACAGGAGGTTACCAAGATTTTCCTCCAGACAAGTTTTCCGGGCAACAATTATACGTACTCAACACTATAGAATACAGTGAAGAGATGGAGGAAAGAAAAATAAATAAAATGATGTATATATATGTTGCAAAAAGGGCCGCATTTCCTTTCTCATTAGACGTTGAAATAGAATAAAAAGAAATATGGTAGGAAAACACTAGGATGAGGATCCCGTTACTAATTAGAAAAGAAACGAGGTAATGTCGTTGTCGTGGAGGACTATTAAAATATTGTAGGTATAGAAAACAAAAAAAAGGGGCAAAAGTAAGTTTTCATCGCTTTTTTTTCTCTGGTGAAAAATGCCTTTGATCAAGAGTTTATAATTTCTGTTAATTTTTCGAGTAATTTGAATTACGAGAATTCATTCAAGTTGATTGTATGAAATTTCATGGCATTGAGAGATTTTCTTCAAATTTTGGGAAATAATTATTCATGTTATTCTCGATTTTTGTGGGGAATTTGGAAATTTTTGACCACGTAATTAATGAGATATTCAATCTCAAAGTTTGGATTTTTGACACAGAGTAAATGGCGTAAACTCAAAAATCAGTAACATTCGGCAGGTTTTCTTTCTTTTTCTCAAAACTCATTCTAGGAATTTTGATGAAAAAATGTGTAGAGATTCTTTCAATATTTTGGAGTAATTGAAAATTAATTCAATTTTTTTTAGCACTTATTTTTTTTTTTCTAATTTTGAAGACAGGAAAATTTGGTAAAATCAACGATTGAGTAGGGCAATCAGGTGGCCACTGCTTGGACGTGATTGGCCGTTTCATTCGGTACAGTTGTGTGTGTGCTCTACTGTCCTATACGTGCAATGATTGTTTAGATGTGTGCATGAAGCACCGTATCATTCGGGGAATATCGAGAATTTCCTGAAAAATGTTATAATTTTCATTAAATTCATAATTATATGCGAAATTCCATACTTCGATATCGAATAAATGAATTTTGGATATACCACAAGTGAAATTAATACATAATATATGGACCGAGAACCCCCTCCCCCCCATAAAGAGTCTACCTCAATTTTCATACATCCTTTTCTCACAAAACTACCCCAAGAAACAAAAGTCAAAAATCGAAAAAATATAATACTAAAACGAATAAATCAATTCTCGAAGACTTCATACCTATAATTAAATCAAAGTTCAACGCTCACATAAGATAAATTCAAACGTATCTTCGTCTAAAATCAATTAAATTATTTTTAAAATCCACAAGAACCCCAGGACAGGTGTACATACAACTAAGCACTATTATCTTATTCTTTTTCTTTTCCTCAATTCATATTCGCTTAGAAGTGAATACTCAAAGGAAATAACAATTAAAACTATACGGATAAGTTTTGTGACAATGGAGTAAGGGCCACGTCACCTGTACACCCAAGTTCACAGTGTTCAGGGGCTGTCCACTCGATTTTTCAAATATAAAAAAAAAAAAAAAAATACTTGGATTCGTGTTAGAATTGTTCATTCGTATTGCATGAACACTCGAGTAGCTCAGGGTACGGTTAAGTATAATTATAAACCGTCTACATTGTCAATTCAGTTTTCATCGTAAAACGTTTTTGCAAAGGGAGAAGGGGGGGGGGGGGGAGGGAGGAGAGGATCGAACAAGTTGTCTTTGTACTTTGTTTCTTTTTTTCTGCCTGCAGTTGAATAAAAGGGGTTGAATGTTGAGTGTACTAGGGTAGGCGCAATTTCAGCTACAAGACATGCGATATTTAGACTTAGCTTTTTTTTTTTAAGAACCTGATATTATGTGGCCAATTATGAAGGGGGATTTTTAATTTTTTCGGAGCATTCAGGTGTACTAAATTTTTACTTCCATCGGAAGCACTCTAATCCCGTTCTCTAATGATCCCCTGTTTAACAAAAAAAAAAAAAAAGAACAATTATTATCATTTTTATTCGTTCATATTTGCTTCTCATGGTACCCTCGCCCTTCAGCACGAAAAAAAGGGGGGGAGGCGGGTTTTGACATTTGAAGATATCTACAACTGTTTTACTGAATCTCGATCTATGTTAAGTATGACAGAATGATAAATCATATAAAATATAATAACATATAAAACTCTATTAGTACATATTTTATGCAAAAGTCGAGTGCATAAAACATGCATAATTAGAGCATATTGTATGTAGAAGGCCAAAGCATATTATATGAAATGCTCAGTTCATATTCTATGTTCAGCTTTTTTCTATGTGCAATGGTCGAACCTTCCGGTAGCTATAGATCAATAAGCTTCAAAGAAGAAAGCCATTAGTTTCGAAGTCCATTGGAAGAAAGGCATCTTATTAATATTTGAAGCATCATTTTAAGCTATTTTAAATTGTACAAGTGAGAGTTTTCATTTGTTGATATGAGTTGTTTTCAAATTCACATTAATTCATGAGTTTTGCCACTCATTGTGATGAGCAAAAATATGTTAATTACAGATCCTGGCTCACATGATAACTGTATGTATATAAACCTAGTTGCATCTATTTAATAGATGAAAAGAGAACAATTATTTCAAGTCAAAGATTACATTTTCATCCAATACATTTACAACCTTCATAATTTCCAATTTTTTTTTTTGGAACCCCAATGTAATTTTTTTTATCAGTGCAGTGCAGCAGGAGAGAGGGCTTTTACCCAATCCCTCATACACACACACCACTTCTCACTCCCCATGGCAATTTTTTTCCTCTCACCCTCTCTCTCTCTCTCTTTTTCTCTCTCAAAACCGTCCATCGACAATCTCACCGGCGTATCGGTGCTCAATCACATTTGCGATGCATTTTTTTTCATAAAGCTGGATTATAATTGCATCACGAGTTCGAGTTCCGAACGAAAAAATGGACCCAGTGGCGCGGCTGCCTGCTGTTGGCCGTGGAAAGAGGGAGAGAAAAAGGGGGAGGGGGGGAGCAAGAGGAGTGAGAGGGTCAGAGTGAATGTCGGGATGTGCACGAGGTGCAGGGTAACAGGGGTAAAAAAAATGGGGAGGGGGGGAAAAAAAGGAAAAACTGATGAGGATTGGAGCAAGTTGATTGGTAGATTGGTGGCGCACGTAGAGCAGGCAAAGGTGTACTTTCCCCAGGGGGAAGAGGGTTTAGTCACTCAAACCAATAGTTTCTCTTGCTCTATTCCTCCTCCCCCTCTTCCTCCCTCCTCCCTCTTATAGTGAAAAGTTCACCCACCACACCTGCGAGATAAACCTCCATTCGCTATCTATTCGCTTCTATCACCAGCGATCATTCCCATACTCTCATAACGAATTCCAAACGATACCAGTCGTTAACCAGAGAATGGAAACTTTATTCGATACAAAACTTCATCGATAGCTTTCACTATATTGCAAATGATTTTATTGGGTGATGGGCCAATCTTCTTGCATGAAGTGCCAGGTGTAGAATATATGATTACTTTTTTTCTGGTTTTTTTTTTAGGCTTCATTGATAGAATTTCAATTCTTAATCTTGTGGTTTAAAGGTCAATTCAGATTTTTCAATATCAATTATTCATTAATTCTCTATCCTCCATATTTTGCGCGATTGAAATAAAAATAATAATTTTTTTCTCCCCCCATTCTGTAAAATATTTGAAACCCCAAAAATTCAATTGGCAATACGAAATTTATGATTTTTTTCAACCGAAAAAAAAAAGATTTAAAAAAAAATGGAAAAACCCAAAGAATAATTCTCTGAAATTCATTTTTTCCAGAGGAGGAGAAAAAATAACAATTAATCCTGCAAATTGATTTTTAATATTTTTCTTCATCCATTATCCCCATCCCACAAAGACAAATAAACCCCCAGGAAAAAAAAAAAAGTAGAGTGGGGTCACTCGTCAATCTCGAATCGGCGTTCACTCAGTTGAGCCAAACATGCTCGTGTTTCATCTACATACAAGCATCTAGTTTGCATCGTTTGAAAAATCGCAATGGTGAATAGAAAAAAAAAACAAAAAAACGCATTTTTTCCCTCTACCTCCTTTTCATTTTATTCTTTTTTCCATTTTTTTTTTTCACATTTATCAGTTGCACACGCTCAGAGATCTGGCTTCCGTATCAATGTCCGTACATACGTGGAAAAAAAACACAGACAATCGGGCATTCGCACGTATACATTGTTCCTGATCGGATTGTATGGATTTTTTCCGGGAGGCACATCTCCTGTCTCTATAACCAAGCCCCTGCGCTTTTTTTTTTCACCACCCATTTCTCCTACCCTCTTTCACCTCTCCCACTTTTTTGAATTCTCGTTTTTACCTCATCCCCACTTCAATGGTCGTTTGCCCCATGCATTTCACCCCTTTCGTTGATGTTCTCCGTTGTATTCCCCCCCCCCTCCGCCTCTCATTTTCTCTCTTTCTCTGTCCCAAACGCGCAAAAATGCACCACCCCCGCCAGTGCATGCCGCACTCCTCCCTTTTTATATACATATATATATTTTTTTTTTCACTGGAAAAAAATCCCCAGCGACTGTAATTTTAAGCTGAACGAACCGATTTTTTCCATTTCCACGGCAATATTTTATTTCACGCTGTTCTGACACACAAATCGAAATGCCGGATATACCGTCTCTCACTCCCTCCCTCCCCTCCCCCCTCCCTCATCGGCTACTCTTTTCTCCCAATTCTGAAACGTAATAATTCGTTGTACCAAAAAGATATTAAAATGGACGACAACTCTCTTTTTTTTCTTTTGATAACCTGCCGATCATCGCTCCCAGAAAATTGGCTTTGAATGGGAGACGTGTATTCTGGTGGAAGATGGAAGACAAAGAGTCAATATGTACCAGTTATTTTTATAGGAGGGCTTTTTTTTTTTTTAGAATTTTAATTACGAATCGTCAATTGCGTTGTTCGAGCATCAATTTCTCGCATCAATCGCACGTGGAGACTTGAGTAATTAACTTCTATCAATTCTTTATCTTCTGATTATTTTTGAAATATCTTGGAAACATGAATTTATGGAAAAATTTACGAGAAGACATTTTTTTCGTAGTTCATGAAATTTCTTTACAAAAAAGTTTTGTATAAAATGTCGTGAATTTTTGTTTATTCTCAGAATAGTGGTCAGTGAGAGGCGGAATTGGTGATAGAAAAATTGTGCAGCACGTTGAGTCAGAAAAAATACGATTCATTCACTAGATGAAGAGCCGGAAGAGTCTACACAAGTTATCACAGAGTTTTGGGTTTTTTATGAGCTGAAAAACATTGAATTCAATGTTGAAAAATGCGATAGTTGAATTAACTTTAATTGACAACAAAGAATTGAACAATGGGTGAAAATTGACTCGAAAGAAAAGAATTTTGATTTCACTGACTTGACTCGTTGGTGATTGCTGCTCAAAGTGAGGTAATTAGGTGGTCGTTTCTTTTCCCCAATTTACTTGAAAAGAGTGGTCTAGTCGCACGAAGTTGTCTCTGGTGTCGTTGAACATTTTGGACCAATCTATTCTCAATTGGTCAATTTTAATACCGCCAATTCGGTTGTATTTTAAACGAGGTTTTCCCATATTGTCCTATAAGTCCTCTCATTCTAGAGATATCTGTAAAATAATCCCTGACCCCCCCCCCCCCCTTCCAACAAAAAAAAACCTGTATCACTTCCCTAAAGTTATTCATTAATCAATCGCATCGAAAAACTCCAAATGTTCATTTGCGATAAATTTAATTATTCATCTGAATTGAAAAAAAAAAAGATTCGATTTCGACAGAGGTTACCCCGAGTTTGAAGATAATGGCCTGTGGGGTTTTTTAATTTCAAACAAAAAGAATAAAATGGTTGATCAATAATGCGATTAAAATCAACGCCAAGTTTTAACCAACCCCCTCCTCCGCCCCTCTTCATCTCTCTGTCCCCAACCGAGCGAAGTTCTACGATGCAAAACGAAGGATCTCATTAGTGACCGCTTTCTACCCATCGGTTTTTAAGTCCAATTGCCTTTACCCTTCTGACGTTAACATTTTTCCTCTAATTTATACCATTTTAATTGTCAAGACATCCAAGAAGTGATCGACTTCATTTGTCACTAATAATTCACCTCTAGTTTTTACGAGAGAGAGAAAAAGAAAGAAAGAAAAAAAAAAAGAAGTTTAAAGAAATTAATTATCATGACGAAGATGAAAATTTTCAAATTAATGAAGAAATAATTTATTTTATGTTGCAGGTGAGTCATGAAGCTTTCTTGCAATATTTACTGTAAAAGAGGTAAAGTTATTATTTTGTGATACAACAGAATTCAGTCAGATACTCGATATTCCACAGAACACATTAATCTGTCATTGAAAATAAAACTTCTAAGAGAATTGTGGAACAAGCATCAATAATTGTAACAATCGATCTTGATGGAAATGCCTCGTTTCCTGTTCACAGTTAACCCTCTCTCTTCCCCTTTCTCTTGGCTGGAAAATGTGAAGCCTGAGAGAGGAGGAAAGAGGGAGACAACACAGTGAGCTCAATGTCCATGACTCTGGTGAGAGTGAAACGGGTGAAGGAGAGATAGAGAGAGAGGAAGAGAGTAAGCAGCGCATCATTAACGTGATTAATGTTGAAATAAATCAGAAGCTTCTGAAACGGTAGTCGATAAATCCCGTAATTGCTGGATTATCATAAGTAAATAGGTAGAATCGATGCGATGACGTATCCGAATGCGTAGGCACCTGTTATTGGATACACCCCCCCCCCCTCCATTTCCTCTCGATCCGAAAATTCACGTGCATCTATTGGAAAAAGAAGAAAATAGTACATTACGTGCCTAGGCCGGAAAAAAGTCAGTTTCGACAAAATTTTCCTTTCAAACGAAAATAGGATGAGAAATTGATCTCAAAATCATCTTTTATTCTCCCGTGGTGTGTATAGCATTGTTTTATTTCTAGAGAGTGATAAACAACGTTTTTAACCTCACTTAGCTCGATTAGAAACGTCTGTTTTCCGCATCCTTGATACAAAATAAGACATTACCGAACAAGTGTCGCAAAGTATTTGATGACCAGTGTGAGTTCTGTGATCACACGAGTTTGCGAAGCTTTAACGCATGGGTGAGGTACAGTCTGTGTTGTGTACAACGCGCAGCGTGCGAAAAGTGGCTACTTTTTGCACGGCGTGCGGAAAGATATTGTACACGCCATGAATGGAAGAAAATCAACCCCTATACAAATTGGCTTCCTGAGTGGAGTGAGGTTAGCTTCCTCCCTTCCTTGATGTGTAATTAGTATATTACCTAAGAAGTGCAGCAAAGAACTTTTCTGACGAGTGTGAGGTTGCAAAATGAGCCCAAAGCGAGTTTCATAATCAGCTGAGTCTGAAAATCTTCACCGCATACGTAGGATTCTTCTTTTTATGCCCAACATGTGGAAAGTGGCTCTTTTTCGCACGGCGTGCAGGAAATGATATATTGTTTAGGGATGTTGAAAAAGTGCGTTTGAAACCGAGCGAAGTAAGGTTAGTACTTCATTTTCCCAGCATCCTAAATAGGAAAAACCGTCTAATGCAGAGAAGAACGAATAAGAAATTCTCAATAGCATCTTTGATGCGACTGAAGAAATCAGTGAGCATTGAGGTTTGCGTTCAATTCACCATGAAAATACCGAACCGTGAAAATTACCAGAAGAATGAGAATAAATTCATGACCTTGCTACCAAGAGTGTATTAAACCCAAGAAAGAAAGAGAAAAAAAAACCACAATTGACCTCGCTCAATTCACTTCAAATGCTCTCATTCCCTCCATTTGTCCCTCAGCACCATCTTAATTACGAGTAACACTGGTGAAACGATTTGGTAGATTTGGCTGAGATCCATCGAAAATCCTCAAGATCTGTAGCGAATTATCGAGTCATCGATACGTGAAGGATCTGAGTGACTTTTGATTCTCCTAAAGCACAAAAAAATTGACCTTTCCAGTTAATTCAAGGCTGAATAATATTTTAGTCCCTAAAAATAAGCCCTCCACCCACTAAATTCCTTCACTCTCTCGAAACTTCTGTAGTTCGAAAACCCTCAAACCCTTCGAAGACAAACACAAAGCGCGTTCCTTCCGTAAACATTCGTAAACACACCTAGTCCCTTCGAAAGACGCAAATCCCCCTTTTCCCCCCTCTCCACCTGCCTTTTGTGTCTCACCCCACAAAGCGATTATTCCGGTGGTCGGTGTGTTCGTCAACGATGGACTGGAGAATTTAACGCGTCTCGTGAGTCCCATGCTTGTCCTAAACTGTGTGTACGAAAATGAAGGTTGCACTGGTATGAGAAACACACCAGCGAAGCGAACCAGGAGAAAGAGGGGAAGGAGAGGGAGGAGGAAAGGGTGTGAGAATGTGTGTAGAGAAACAGGTCATACCAAACTGAGTATAACCATGTTGGTCATATAACACCCAAGGCTTTAACACGAGTATAGAGACAATTGACGCTACGATGGATACATAATAAGCGTATGGCTCTGCAGAGAAGAGGCGAATAGGTGGATGGCCAGAGAGTGAGAGAGAAAGGGAGGGGAGGGGGGGAATACTGTACCGCGTTATACAGCGTCGTCTAGAGGTATACGGGTGCTTTCCAAGCTAATGAAGCCAGTCTAGTTAGGTACGATGTTAATTAAATGATATGATCATTAGTCATTATAGCGTCATTGTGTTGGCATACAACTTGGACCACGACGTCGTATCGTATATAGTTTGGAAAACGATGGCTTGTGTGTCCCTGGATGACTAAACCACCTACAGCCCTTTTGCGCAGCCCAAAAGCTCTTCCTCTCTCTAGTCACAAGCCTCTCTCCCCCTTCCTTCATCCCCCTCCCCCTTCTACCTTGCGATCTCTCACAACTGTAAACCGTACGTGTTAAACGTCCGAGCGACATGCGATCACATGCCACACCCGTACGGCTACCGCAAAATTTCTATAGCCGCATAATACTCGCGTAAGCAACGATCGGATTAGGTGAGAATAGCGGTTGTTGTTCCAGGAGGATAGAGAGAGGTAAATGGTCCAGTAGCGAAAAAGGGTTTTTTGGGGATTACGCGAAAAATCGAGTTTTCTTTTTTTTAGAATTACAAAAAAAAATGAATATAAGAAAAATCGAGTATTTTTGGGCAATTCCAATAGAGGAGAAAAAGGAAATGCTTTTTTCTGATGAAAAAAAAAACACATTAAGAGATTTAATCGAACTGCGATAATCAGCATGGAATATATCGAAAGGCCGTAACGCTCAAATTTCATTGGTTGATGAGTTGCGCGGGATATTCAAAGTACAGAACATCTATTCGTAAGAAATTGGTGAAATATTAGGGAATTAGAATAATTAGAATGTTTATGATAACTTATAACAACGTTGAAAAAAATTAGATCATTTTCGGACTTGCTACTTGGATTTTATTCAGCCAGAATAATTTTTTAAAATCTGAGTCCTTCGTTTTTTTACCCCCGACAGTAAGGCAGAGAGGTATATGTGTTTGGCATCGAAGGCATTGGTATTACAACGCGTTTGTAATGCCTTTTTTTTATTGAAAATGAATTTAAAAATATGAACTTCTCGAATCAAAATGTAAGGATTTGCCAAGAAATGGTTTCAGGCATATATTATTCGAGAAATTCACTGAGAAAAATAGAAATAATGGTAAGAAGAATCGAATATTGATGCCATCGGTTCTTAACAAATATTTTTGTCGAAATAATTTTGAAAAGTTGTTGAATTTACTGAAATTAATTAATTTAACTAGTTAATCTGTTCAAATTACCTCAATCCAGTAAATTCAACAACTTTTCCAATTTATTTCAAAAAAATATTCGTCAAGTATCAATAACATCAATATTCCATTGTCCTTACCGCAATTTTTTTTGTGTCCGTCTACGAAAAATCGTAAATCATAAATTACTGAAAATCATGAGGAACGAGAATCACTCGCGTGACGCCTGCTTGAGGCTACGAGATGTGCAGCAGCTCTGGCACGATTATCCACGTGAATAAGAGACAGAGAGATACTCGGAAGAAGGGATCATAGGGAGAAGAGGGGGAGGGGAGAGACAAGGGAGAGGGTTGAAATACCGTACTACAGGAGGTGAGGGGGAGGAATTTAGATTCCGATTGCCTTCACTCCGCTCCCTACTTCCCCCTCGATCCTCCATAGATTCCCTTGTCCTCATGCCCTCTCCGCCTCATGTCTCTAATACAGGCACAATAGTATGTATAGGTTCAGATCAGGATTCCGATGACATCCAGTTGGTGTATATGACTTCTGTCAATAATCAATTGCTAGTTTGCAGGCCTCACACACAGAAAAAGCTGAGCAGAGAATATGTTTTTTCTGTTCATATTATATGCACTATGCAGTACATATAATATGAACTATCGTTTCTTGCATAGAACATGCGCTATTAGTACATAAAATATGCACTATTTGAGCATATTTTATGTTAAATTTTTTCAGCATAAAATATGCTCATGATGCGCATATTTCATGCGTTCTGGGAATGCATAGAATACGAACTTATAAATAACATAGAATATGTTCAAAATGAACATAAAATATGTTCTAAATAAACATAAAATATGTTCTAAATAAACATAAAATATGATGAAAAATGAATCATTATACGATAAATGATTTAATTATTCTGTTTCCCAGCTTTTCGTGAATATCTCGGTGAATAAGCGAGATAGAGCGAAATAGATATCAATATTGAATCGGGAGAGAGTTTTTTTTCAATTTTTCGCTATCATTTCGGTAAATAAGCAAGATAGAGCGAAATGGAGGGTAATTCCGGATCAGGAGGGAGTTTCTCCAGCTTATCACGATTATCTCGGTGAATAAGCGAGATAGAGCGAAATAAATAACAAAATTGAATCGGGAGAGAGTTTTTTTCAATTTTTCGCTATCATCTCGGTAAATAAGCAAAATAGAGCAAAATGGAGGGTAATTCGGGATCAGGAGGGAGTTTCTCCAGCTTATCATGATTATCTTGGTGAATAAGCGAGATAGAGCGAAATGGACGTTAATCCTGCAGAAGGAGGGGGTTTTTCCAGATTTTCGTGATTATCTTGGCAAATAAGCGAGATAGAGCGGAATGGACATTAATATGGGAGCAGGAGGGAGTTCTTCCAGCTTATTTCGATTATCTTGGTGAATAAGCGAGATAGAGCGGAATGGACATTAATATGGGAGCAGGTGGGAGTTTTTCCAGTTTTTCGTAACTATCTCGGTGAATAAGCGAGATGGAGCGAAATGGACGTTAATATGGGATCAGGAGGTAGTCTCCTCAACTTTTACAATCATCTCTGTAATTAAGCGAGAGAAGGTGAAATGGACGTTAATTTAGTATCAGGAGAAAGTTTTTTCAGTTTTTCGCCATTATCGGTGGAATAAACGAGATAGAGCGAAGCACACATATGGAATTATGAGGAAGTTTCCAGATGAAATAATATCCTTGACCCCAAATAGAAAGTCCATTTCGCTCTATTTCACTTCTTTGCCGCTATAGTCGCAAAAAATCAAATCAACTCCCCCCTGATCTCAAATTAACGTCCACTCCGCTCTATCTCGATTATTCGCCAAGATACTTACGAAAAACTAGAAAAACTTGCCGATGATCCCATATTAACGTCCATTTCGCTCTATCTCGCTTATTTACCGAGATGATAGCGAAAAACTGAAAAAACTCCTCAATGATCTCACATTAACGTCCATTCCGCTCTATCTCGCTTATTCGCCAAGATAATCACGAAAAACTGGAAAAACCTTCTCCTTCTCTAGAATTAACGTCCATGTCGCTCTATCTTGCTTATTCACCAAGATAATCGTGATAAGCTGGAGAAACTCCCTCCTGATCCGGTTAACATAGTAATGATTACAATGTTCACATAGTCATGACTGCTATGGTGAACATAGTAATCATTACTATGTTAACATAGTAGTTATTGCTGTGTTAACATAGTAATGAACTATCGGTTAAACTATGTTAACATAGTAATTATTGCTGTGTTAACATAGTAATGATTACTATGTTAACATAGGAATGATTGCTATGGTGAACATAGTAATCATTGCTATGTTCAACATAGTAATGGTTACTATTCTATTTCTCTCCGTGTAAAAACAAAAAAGCGTAAGTGCCAAAATTGAAATAAAAAATCCTAAAAACAAAAGGGCGTAACTCCAAAAATTCTCCTGAGATAAAAAAATTTATAAAAACAAAGAGGCGCAAGTGCGGAGATACATCCTTTTCACTGTAACTTTAACAATTATATATAATAGCTATATATAGCGATTAAAAAGGAAATAACAAAGGGGCGTAAGTGTGGAGATACGTCCCTTTCATTTTAAAATTGGTAGTTACGCCACTTTCTTATTTTAATTTTCATTTATCCAAATAATGTTCCAGAGGTCATAAAAAACATTTTGGAGTGATGCGTGGACATACGCCCCTTTCACTCCAGAATTTCGTGTTTTTGGCACTTACGCCCCTTTCACTCTAAGGCGACGATATGTACAGTAGTACATATTATATGTCCAGTAGTACATATTATATGTCCAGTAGTACATATTATATGTCCAGTAGTACATATTATATGTACAGTAGTACATATTATCTGTACAGTAGTACATATTATATGTACAATAGTACATATTATATGTACAGTAGTACATATTATATGTACAGTAGTACATATTATATGTACAGTAGTACATATTTTATGCTAAGGTCGTGCGCATAAAACATGGATAATCAGAGCATATTTTCTGCGAAAAGTCAAATCATATTTTATGAAATGCGCAGTGCATATTCTCTGCTCAGCTTTTTCTGTGTGCAGTTACTGCTCCTTTATTTTTTTTTTTTTTTGGTTGAAATGATTCATCGCAGTATTTCCGCAATTAGTTGATGAAGTGAATACATTTTTTCCTCATTTCTTGCTTCAACACTCGAGTAGTTCGGGCATAAAAAGATAAAATGGAAAAAAAAAGTCTAAATATTTAATTTCTCACCCGTTTTATTTGTCCTTGATGTCACCTTGACTCTGCAGAGAGCATTTAGCTACCAATGATGCCCTCCCCCTCCTCACCTCTTTTTTTTCTCGAAAATTCTCTCTATCTCTCTCACTCGACTTTTCATTTATCCACGAGATTTTCCCCGTTCGCCGCCATCTTGTTGCAGCACTGCACAATAGACGTGATTTTCCCGCGCTCAAATTTTCCGACTCACTTTTAATTATTTTACTTCGATTTATCGGAAGTAAACACATTCAGAAAAAGAGCGGGAACTTTTATTATTCAAGTATAAAAGAATATCGATTTTTTTTTTAAATCCTCGCCTCAAGTATTTAAACACAAGTGCCGTATATGAATACGTAGTTAAACATTAAAAATATTTATCATAATTTACGTAATTTTTTTGAGTCAATTTTTAAATATCGAATTGAAAAGTCAATTAATTAATGGAAGAGTTATTAACAGATTCCTTCTGCAATTCTTTTATTTACCTCAATCACTCTACTGAACACTCGATACGTATAGCTGTTCTTTTGTTTCTGGCAATAGCAGCGAAGGAGAAGGAGGGGGGGGGGGGGAGAGTGCCCTACGCTGGGCCCCTCTAATTCGTCTCTCGTCATTTGTTCTCTCGATCGCGTTGAACACAGTTCACATTTCCACCTCCTCTTTACCTTAAATTAAATTAAAACATTTTATTTTCTCACAAGGAATTCTCGGAAAAGGGGGAGAATTTTTGTCGACATTATCAATTTTTTAAAGATTCTCACTCTGATAATTTATTCAAGAAAAGAATTCTAATTTTTTTCATTCAGTCTTTATAATTATTTTAATTTAAATAAATGAATATGTTTTGAATTCAGTGACTTACCGCTTGTTGACATCAACCGCTTGTTTATATCGCACTGCCCGAGGAGGGGAAGGGAGAGGGGGTAAGGCTGCAGCAGTCAGCTGGGCCTCCCCCAGTCTACCGATATCGTGCTCCGAGATCGCACGATTTTAGTGTACTTCTCCCGTTTGTATTCTGTTTTTTCATTGATAATTACTATTTTTCCGGACAATAAAATGCACAAGTGTAACAACAATGGTAAATGCAGTTAAATATGTAGATTAGGGGCCTTTTAAAAATGGAATTAATTTAGAATTGCCTCAAGAAGGGAGGTGGAGAAAATAAGACAATACATCGGAATCAAAAATTCGAAGGTCAATAGTGGAACTCGCAATATCGACTCAATTGGTAGAGTACCAGAGACGTAATTTTATGAAAAAAGGGCCTCTAATATTCATAATCACTGAAGCAATTGTTATTCTCCTGCAGAATAAAATATATGAGTGTAAAAAACATGGAAGTCTTAAAATGCGCGGGAATGTGACCATTAAGGCGTGAGGATGTTTTGATAATTACTCGTTTTTAATATGAGTGTATTTTTTTTAATCCAAAGAACGGTATAGTGTATCAGTGCGTCTGTGTGAGTGGTGCTTGAGAAGGAGGAGGAGGGAGGTGCCTTACCATTATGGGAAAATCCATTTCTTCGAGAAAAATTGGAAAAAAATCGAGATTAGTGACTTTTCCAGCCTAATTAAGGTAGTATTCCAGAATACGATCGATAAAACAGAAAAACATGAGAATTTGAAGGTTATTTTACAATTAATTGCTGATATTTCGGGAAAATATGCTTTAAGTTACCCGAAAAAGTGATCAAACAATTCGAAAGTCATATCTTCAGATTGTCAATATAATTTTTTTTTCTCGAATTTTTTTTTACATTAATTTCCTATCACATGCATGAGACAGAGAGAGAGGCAAATAGTTACGACTACCTTCTAATCAAAATTTCTCAATAACTATACGGTGAATTGAATATTTTTTTCTTCTATTATTTAGTTAAAATGCTGTTTTCTTCGCCAATTGTTTCTAAATAATGGGACAACCGTATGGTTTTTTGGTAACCGTCATTTTAATCCCCAGAGAAAATTTCCCCGTATATAAATACCCGGAGAAATTCCCCCTGGAGAAAAGAACATATAAATATATATATACATTCATATACAACTAAGAAGATTTCTTCCGGAGATATTTTTTTTAGGAAATTTTTTCCGGGATTTTTTTGTCCGGGAAATTTTTTCCAGATTATCAAATCGCCTAGAATCGTTTTTTTTTTTAGTAATTTCGTTATTTCCGTCCGATTTAGAGCGTTTCATCCCCATCACCGCTATTTTCAGTAACTTTGATAATTCATATCTCATAGCCTACACGGTCAAAAATTATGAAAAAAATCAGAAAAATGTGAAAAAAAACCATCGTCTTCAATACTTTATCAAAAAAACAACTAACTCAATTCAAATTTTCTATAATACCACCTTAATCCACCTATTTTCCACTCGTTATCATCATCATTTCTTCATCTCTTCTCTCCCCTTTCATTTTTATTAACGCCACATTCCGTCTGTCATCCACGTGTGTTTTAACACGAGTGACGCTCGATTTGCAATCGAGATGCCAAGAATTACTAATTGGATGCGTATTTATAGTTTTGAGTTTTAGGCCCTCGCCTTGTGTTTAAACCATGTCTACACCATAACTAAGTGTGTATGGCGCGTGAAAAGCCGGTAGTGTTTTAGAAATGTCGTGTAGGGGCCAAATGAAGGCAGGTGAAGGGGTGGGGTGGGGGGGTGAGAGGTGAGTCGAGTAGATAGAAGCTTTCGGGCAGGCACTACACATATAAACGTCGACGTGCCACATCGTTCTCTCGCGTTAATGGCCACAATTAGGTGTTTTAATTAGTGCTCACTGGATACTGGGCAGCTGCTACGCCAAATTAGGGACTTGAATGAAAAAAAAAAAAAAAATTGAGGAAAAAAAAAATCATGAACGAAACACAATATAAACCTTGATCGAAGGATCTAATTAGCGAAACTTTTGCATGCATCCACCTATACTATTCAAAAGTGCATAAATAATTGGCTACTAATCGTAGCTTGATAACGTAAAGTTGATTTTATAATTAGATACTCTGGTGCAATGAAAAAAAACTTCCGGTGAAGGATAAATTAAACAGGTCAATAATTATTTCGTTCGAATTTTTATATAAGTTCATTAAAATTATCCGGTGAATTGATTTTTTTTTTTTTTAATTTTCTCTTTCGGATTTTCTTTTTCATTTGAATGAGGATATTTCAGATTTTTCGTAATAAATAATTAATTGAAGATGGATCAAATGAAGTGTGATACCCAGAATTTGACGAATTTAATTGGAATATGAATTTAAAAAATGATGGGGGAGACCGGGGCAAAATGGACCGATAAGACAAAAGAATTCAGGATTTTTTTTAGAAGTAAAGGCTTCTTCAGAAAATTTCAAAAAAAATTCACCAATAATGTGGATTTGTTGTAGCATTCTCTCAAATTTTCTCAGATTTTTTCGCGCAGTCGTTCTCTTCGAAAAAAATCCTAGATCATTTCGACCTAGTCATCCACTATTAAATTATTATTTAAAAAATAGGTTTTCAATTATTATTAAAAATTTTGTAGTCAACAATGACGATAATTGGATCTTCTCAATTAAATTAGTGAACTTTTCCCCTCAATTAAAAGCCATTAGGATTAAAGAAATCCACGAAATTCATTAAGCCAAAATTTTCATTCTTTTTCTTTTTTTGTCAATAAAAAAGAGCAGATTTAACATACTGAGTCCACCAGAGTTCTACGTACAGACGGATAATCCGATTCTAACGCACATATATTCCGTAATGCGCGCCTTTTCTCTCTCTTTCTCTCTCTCTCGTACTCTCTTTCGACCCTCGTGATGGCGTAACTGTACGATTCACTGGATGTTCTGTAATTTAATACACGCAACGGAACTGGAGACTGTAATGACTCCTAGGGTTTCGGGCTTAAAATTAAATACGACTATCCGAGTTAGTGAAATTCCTAATTCGCTGAGAGTAGAATGAGCGAGTGGGAGAAAGAGGGAAGGGTGGGGGGGGGGGGGGGAGGGGAGAGAGCTGGAGAAAGGTACCTGTGTGTCCACTCGGTGGAGAAAGCTCAATGCGTCGTACGTAAAGCCATTTTCTCATATAAAAGCAGTGAGTAAAATTTTTCGTGTGATCTTTCGGGGCTTCCCATCGGATTCTCCGACTAACCATAGCACAGAGTCGATTTCCCCTCTTTCTCTCTCTTTTTCCCTCTCTTCGTACTGAGGATCAAGGTGAAACTGGACTTGTTCCAAATTAAATTGGAGATGAACGAAAAAAAAAAAAAGGTAAATAGAAGAACAGATGCAGTGGAACAAATTGAATGCCTCTTTTTTATTTAACGTGTGTGTGTGTGTGTGTGTGGGTGATTTGAAAGGAAATGGGAACAGACATGTGAAAGAGGGGTATGTATGTGTGTTTGTGTGTGTGGTGGGGCGCAATTTTCGGAGTTAATTGGATCCTTAATTAAATTTTTCAAGGATTTTTTGAAACACTTCGAACTACCAAGAAAAGATCAAGATTATCTTCTGATTCATTTGAGAAGATTTCAGAAAATTATCACGCCGTGGAAAATTCATAAGAACACCGCTTTTGTGGAGTGTAAGCTTTCAGAGAAATTGATTCTGCCCTTTTTGTAGCTCTTGAAATACTCTACAAAAAAAAAATTAGAGCTAAGTCGCCCTATCTCGCTTAGTTTCCAAGATATCTTAAATCAAGGTATATATTTAAAAAAATTTATGGCAAAATGACATCAATTTGTTTGAAAACATCATATTCTTTAGAACAGAAGATTCAAATGTATAACCTCATTCTGAATAATATTTGCACATAACTGAGGATGTAAATTTTGAACTTATCTCATTTCACTCCTCCTTCATCAATGAAATAACCTTCCACAATTCTAATTAATATATCAAGTTGGTAAATAAACCAACCTGTGCTCTCAAGTACCTTAACCTAAAATTGTTTTGGAAAATTTGTTGGGTGAATACGTTAAGGTAGATAACAGTGAGTATTAGGAAGCCCTTGAGCTTTCACAGTGGCTAGTACCACCCATACTCGAGTGTTGTCTAAGGTTTCAATAACCTAATGAACAGCCCAGAAACTGCCTGCATCTGGCAAATGGACCGTATCTCATCTCGACTAAAACTCATGTTTTCCCCTCTCTCTCTCTCTCTCTGCTTGCGCCTTGCTTTGTCATTCTGTTCTACCGAAGACGGAAGCTGACGGTTAATTAAATACAAATTAGCTTCCATACTCGAGTTGAGTGAAAAAACAACAAATGGATAGAATTAAAAAAAAAAAAAAGAAGATAAAAGTAGTTGGGTGGGACGTGAGCCAGAGACGCAGCTGTGTAATCAGCAACTGGCCATTCCCCATCCAGAGACTCGTAATTTCATCCCTACTTTGGACATTGTCCTATACTAGTACTGGCGTCCAGTGTGACGAGAAAATGAGCGCTTAATCCTCTATTATCCCATACTCGAGACCAAATTGTCGGAAAGTAATTGTATGTCCGATCATATGTACGCATCCACTGTTTTTTTTTTAAATTTTTTTTCATCCCTATTTTTCCATGATTAATCCCATACTGAGATGAAAATTTACTGCTTTCAAATAAATTTATTATAGGCAAGTTAGTATCTCAATTTTTATTTAAAAAAATATCTTCTCAATAACTAATTTTTCATTCAAATCTATGAAATCCAAATTTGAGGGAAAGATAGCTACAATTCTGTTGGACTTTTCCAAATATTCTTAAAGAATTCAGCATGACTTTCTTTTATATCCATTGAGTTTCCTTTTTTTTAGTAATTAATTGATTTGGTACAAAAATTACCCACTGATATTAAGTGAAATCTTTCTACTATAGAAGAATTTTCAATTACTCAGGACAAAATCTCTTCACTATAGAAAATTTCTGATTCAAATGAAATTTCAGATAATCACGTCATTGAAAAAAACAATTCAGGCTTGAATATCAATGAAATTTGTAAATTTCAGTTCAATTATTCCTTGAAAAGTTAGAAAAAATAGGAAAAATTTCAAGAAAAAATTGAAAATTCAAGTTATTTTAATTCTGAATATTCATGTTCAGCTGAAAATTCAAGTGAGTTGTATAATTTTCGTCTCAATTCTACTTAAAACTCATAGATTCCTCTGAATATCTCCGGAAACTCACCGATTTCATAAGCATTTTCCCATTAAAAGACATTCAGTATCACGTTTATTAAAATTTTCATCGAATTCCCTACAAAATTTCATTTTTTTTCTAACAGTGAGGATAATCTATATTCGTACAAATTCATGAATCTTAAACCTAAGAATCTTCACTTCCCCCAAAATTTCGTATGTTTCTAATCAGTAACTGAGAAAGACTCAATCTCATAAAATGTCCCAAACTTTGCATGATATTTCAATTATCTTCAGCTTGTTAGATATACCTCAAAAATGATCTCATCAAACGAGTTTCCTTCATCGAACAAAATAATTGCATGAAACCAAATTTCATTAAATATGAGCAAGACTCATTTCAAAAAGGACTTTTTCCTTTCTTAAACCACATTTTTTTCTCCTATTTTTGCATCATTATTATCATTCGAGCCATGAATTAATGTGAATGGTCAAATTGAGAGGTAGAAGTAACTGAAAGTTGTCGATGGTATCTTCATGTTAGGACTTGATCATTAGTAGATCTCGATCGAATTAAAATATTTGATTGCCGAAAAGGTAATGCCTTTGGTTAACTGATACAACCAGCTCCAGTATAATACAGCTCTTCTACCTCCCTTCTCCCTTTCCTCTTTACCACCTTTCTGTTTCTCACTGGTCAGTGGTACGGAATTTGAAATGCTAAACAGCAAATACGCCTAATGAACACGTATACTCGTTCCAATGTCCAATGGTATGTTTGTAACATCGTTCATCCAACATTATATCCAACACGTTGCATTTGCGTTTTGGTTGAGTCCAGAGGATAATAGATTCATCCTTCGCGCATTCTTAATTAGGAACTTTCAACATTTCGATAAATAATAATGATCATTATTTATTTCAATTAATTGAACAGTGAGGAAAAAAAAATGCATTAATTCGCTTATAAAATCGAATAAGATCAAATAGCTTAATCGCATCGAAAGAAAGAGGCAGAGAAATGTTCCGAGTGAGGTGGGAGAATATTCACATTGTTAGTATACACAGTATATATCGATATCGTCTCTCTATAGCCTCCCGTAAAATCCCCTCGAGCCATCATCCAGCCTTCTCTCTCTTCATCAATTCATTCTGTCTCATTCTATCTTTCATCTCTCACCCTTCTCTACATTTGAAAATGCTTTGCATTTTTGCTCGTCCGTGTGGCGCGGCTGGCTTGCGTTTTTACAGGAAGCATCAATATTTATATTGCATAATGCATCTGTAATTGCCGCGTGTACACTCTATTTGTTCTGATTTTGTAATTTCATGCAAAATGTATGAACCAATAGCTATTATTAGGAGTTGAATGCAAAACCATTCTCTTGGTGGTGGGTACCAAGCATTCGTTCTACCCTCCTCTTGCACTCTTCCTCTCTCTCTCTCTCTACTTATACTTCAGCATTCTTGTAAAACAGTATTGAAGAGTATGGGGGTTTTGCCTCGTTGTTGAATTGCAGTTGTTAGGTGGTAAAAATTCATTGGAGAATAGTGACAAGTGGTGATTTTTTTTCTCGCTTCATTCGCGCATTCGAAACATCTTCCTTTTTTTCCATCAGTGATTCAATTTTCTTACTGTTGATTGCATTAGTTTCATTTCTAGAATGAGACTGATTTTTTTTTTCTCCTGAGATCGATTTAGTGAACTCTTGAAAATTCAATTCAAGATATGAGCCTTTTTTCTCAAAGCACATTGCGGGATTCGATGGAAATTAGATAATTGAGGTTGAAATCTGGTCATTCAATTTCATTGGTTGATCGAAAATCCACGAGTTGCGTAGGATATTCAAAATAACGGAATATTGTGTATGGGTTATATATGTGTGTTGGAAGGAACAGTTTCACATGAGTTTTGAATGATACGTGATTTGTTTTTTTTGGTGGAGTTTCTATTAAATACTCTATTATAATAACACAGATTTTGAAATAGAGGAAAATCATGTTTGATTTTCCATGAGAAATGAGAAAGAAATTCATATGTAACCACGACAAAATAAGAGCTACTCTCTCGTGGCACTTTTGAAGTTCAATTACCTAAACGCAGATAAACAGAAAATAAATGGTTTATTTGAAAATATCGTGCATGATATGTGACATTTCTCCTTATCAACGAAGACAATTATTTATGATTTAAAAATGAAAAATTTATTTTTAATGAATTTTGAGATTATTGGGATATTGGACAGAAGAATAAATATTAGAATTCAATCTTCACATTTATTACCCAAAATCGCAACGTTTCGCTTCTGATTATAAGCTTCTTCAGGCTCTATAAATTTTAGAAAATAAATGTGAAGATTGACTTGTAATATTTATTCTTCTGTCCAATATCCCAATAACCTCAAAATTCAATATTCATCATCATGGACGACAACAAAAATAAAAATTTCTTTTAATATTGAAAAATGATGAACTATGAAAATATACATAAATATTCGTTTAATTAGAGTTGCAATTTGTAAAATGCGCGCCATGATCTAATATTCAATAAACTGCCCAAAATTAGCGGCTTCTCACCCAAAAGATTCAGAATTTAAATCATGAAATTTCCTGATAATTCCTTCATTTCATCGAGTCGTTTTGGTCGAATGATTCTATACGTAACCTGTCACCTCAACTAGAGCCTTTCTATTCCGGTGGATAGAGGGGGCGAACGAAAACCACGAGCCGTTGGGCGCTTGGCCGACCAGTTGAATTTATCGACAACCTGTACACCGTAGTAGCACGCGTATAAGAGCCTTCTGAAGCACGACCCCATGGAAATGGCTGAGAACTCTCTCTCTCTCGGTGGGTAATCCATACAGCCCCAAAGCATAGAGACAGAGAGAGAGAGCAAGATAGACTCATCCAAAAAGAGAGAAAGGGAATGGGTGAGGATGACCGCTTTGGCTCTTGCCTCGTCCGAGGATTCTCTACGAGGGTTGTTGCTAGTTTCTCAAAGGAGGAGGGGGGGGGGAGGGACATGGAGGGAGAACGGAGGAAACTGTTTCGGAATAACTTATCTCCAACTACCAACCCTTCACTTGAAGGATGGTTCTCAATTTCGACTAGAGTGACTCACCCATCTCCATTTTGCTAATTAATTTTTTTTATTCCCCGAGATTCCTCTGGGAAAATAATAAAAGTATATTTTTACCGTTCAATCCAAACGCTCGAAAGAACATAAAAATTATTTTAATTGATACAATTATTCTTTTTTATGTGCTTCTTAATCCTCTTTCAGAGCTCATCAGCTGAACAATACATGAATACAGTTAGTCGTTTCCGAGTTAAAGTGACGTAAGTGCTAAGCTTATGCATAGCACTTGCGCCATTTTGTTTCTAAAGTGACGATATATGTCAAAAAAACATGGAGCATGAAGCTCCATTTTTAGATTGATGAATCACAATCTTCAAGAAAGTCTGATAGAGCTCTAATTATTGTGCGGTCTAATGTGTATAGAATGATTTTAATGGTTGATTGTAACTGACGAGATTTGGTCAACTTTTGGATCAACTTAATCCATTGTTCATCGTATTCAAAATATCATCATAATGAATGGTTTATGTCCTTCATCGATAAACCAATTGATACAATTATGCTTTCAGCATTTTGTATCGTCAAATAATTATTCAATCAAAACTCGGAGAGCTAGTTTATCATTCAGCTTTACAAATTAAACAACGTAACGGATGCAGTCCAGATTGTCCATCGATAATTCCCCGTATAAGAGAATAGAATATCCCTAAATGCACCAGTTGGGAACCTATTTACTCTCCCACCATTTCTCGCTGCCATTTGCTTGGGGGAGACGAAACGTAACACACAAGGATAGATAGATATATCCGAAGGTGAAGGAAGGATTCTATCTGTGTGCAAGTATTCGTTGTGTCCAGTGTCTACAGCAGCAGCAGATAGAGAGAGAGAGAGAGAGAAAGGGGAGAATGATTGTGGTGAAGGAGAGAAACTGGACTTAGAGTGGGTGGGTTGGACGCTTTCGTCCCTTGTACACGAGAACTTGAGAGATCAATAAACGACCCTCCAACCTGGACACTCTATCCCCCATCTATCTCATCTGCCCTCTCTTCCCCATACCTCATTGGACAACTTTCGTTCTATATTCAGAGGGGAAGTTGGATGAAGAGAGAAGGTGGAGAGACGTATGTCAATTGTAATTGCTTCTTTATATCAACGATTCATCGAGCATTTGTTTGTTGTGTTTAACGAGGCTGTTTTCTGAGTAATATGGATTATCATTGAAGAATCATGAAATCATTCTCGAGATGGCTTTTGATATTCCTTTATTGTGCACATCATTTGCATAGGTTTTTTCTGCTGAAGCATTCTAGGCTGATCATGAAGTCAAGTAGCGAATACTTTGATGATGAGTTTACGGGGGAAATAATAAGTTGGTGGAGAATGCATTCAGAACAGAAACTTATGGATCCCTACGGTGCGAGGATTGTTGAACTGATGTGTCATTGACATGGATTGAAGAATGTGACTTGTCTGATATACCACTCCATTTCAATAAGATTTAGCACTAAATGTTAGTAAAGTAGTCGATGGTGTCCATAAATCTGATAGCTTTATATTCAATCGATTGTGTTTTTATTGTATTGAGTATTTGCAATTTTGCTAGTCATCAACATGAATCTGATTAGATTGATCATCAGGATTGGAGGTGATGTTCTAGGTTTCTGCTGAAAAATCCTAATCCTAACGATTTCTGATTAGGTCTAATTTGATGAAATACTGAGAATATCAAGGTTATTCATAATTTTAATCGAAGATTGATTGTTTCAAATTGTATGAGAAAGCTGAGTGAGGTTATATTCACCAACTGCAATGATTCTGATACTTTGAATGAAACAATAATTCTTATTATTTGATTTGCGAAACCTGAAGAAGCTTAAATTATGAGAACAAAGTAGTAAATTGATAATGATTTCATATTGTTTCTTCAATCTTCCGTTTTTCTTTTAATTTAGAATTATGAAAAGCAGTCAATTTCTCGAATAACTAAGGAAACCAAGAAGAAATATCTGAACTGCATCATCTCGTAACGGGACAGTATTTTAAACAGCTCTCCAAGAGCATTTGCCGCGTAGTTTTATCGCTTAGACCCACTTTACCCTGTGAAAAGTCGGTGAAACAGTGCTCGTTGAGGTGTGGGTTTTGCGGTAAAGTGAGAAGATCAGACTTGGAAAACGTTACGGAGAAGAAGAAGGGATAGGTTAGATAGATTTTCACTCTGTAGAATACAAGCGACAGGGAGTTTGGGACTTTTACGCTCTGGGATCTCATGCCAGAGTATCAGCAGAGCAGAGAGAGAGAGAGAGAGAAAGATAGACAGCGTGGGAGTTGAATGAGGGTTGGGGTAGAAGGTTTGCGGATGCCGGGAGCAACTGGTGGTGGAAAAACACCCTCGTTGCCGTTCGTCGCCACCCCCCTCCCCCCTCTTCTTCCTCCTCCTGCTTCTCTCTTTTTCCTTTCTCTCTCACTCATTCCATGCTCACTCGGCGATCTCACTGCAAACTCACCTCCTTCTCTCCTCATCCTCACCTTTACTCCACCTATTTTCTCTCCATGCCCGCATTCCACGAGACTCACGCTCAAAGCGACTTCAATCCTTCGGGCTTTATGAACACATAAATGCCAAAGGATATAATACGGTGTTTATAGAAAGGGGAGAGGGGTTAAATGGTTTCTTCATCCCTCTTTCACCTGTGTTTTCGTTTTTTTTTTCTCCCCCTTTCACTTCCCTTTTTTTTTTGTGGGTTCATTGATCCACTCTGTTAGCCACTTTGTGTTATTACACTTCGAGGATTTCGTGGAGAAATTCGAGAGTATATTTTTTTGTCCTTCGTTAATTTCTGGATAACGACGAGTGTAATGAGAAACACTTGCTCACCAATTTGCACTTAATTCGATTGTATCAGAAGGTGGGGAGGGAGGGGGGGGGGAGGCAAAAAAAATTCCGAAACACCGGGAAAAACAAAGGGACTATGGATTATCCGGAGTTTCTTTTTCGGAAATGAAAATCCAGACAAGCACCTAATTCCCGGCTGTTCATTAGACCTCGCAATATTCACGGCCTAATCCCTCTAGATCAGTGGGGTTGAGAGAGGGGGAGGAGAGAGGCTAGTGAGAGGGGGGAGGAGAGGGCTCGCTTAAGCCATCATTAAGACTCGAATAATTCAAGTTAACAGCGAGAGAGCACTGCCAGAGGTGCACGAAGAGAGAGAGAGAGAGAGAAAGGGGGAGGGGGGATGAGGGCAAGTAATCTCGATTTGCATTTCGCTGTTTGCCTGTGTGGGTGGATAAATACGTATTTGCTTGTCGAAGAATAAATATTATTTTTTTGGCCAGCCCAAAAATTGTAATTTCCACGTTTATCCTTCATTGCAGAATTCGAGGGAAAATTTAGTTTTTGATCATTTTTTTAGGAGGAGATATTGTTTCATGGCAAAAAAAAGGCAATTTGCCAAAATTTCGAGTACTCTATTTGTAGAAAAAAAGGATAAACTGTTATTCTGAATTCTTTTCATTTCATCTCCATTGATAGAAATCGTTGGAAAAAGCATTGAAAAAAAAAAGAGGGAACTTTTTGCTTCAAATGGACGTTATTTGATGTTACTACAGATCACTGTTTTCACGAGGAAACTGGAGAATTCAAAGGAAACTGTGGGGGGAAAAAAAAGAGAAAAGACAATAATGCAATCCTGTATTAACACTAAGCATCCTTTACGAGTGATATCGTGTTTTGGAGGCTATACTGAATGCATTTTGTAAATCGCAATGGGCAAATGCTATCACCCGTAACAACGATTTCGCCAGAATCGTGGCTTTGAAAAATCACCCAGCCCGCTGTTACTTGCCTCTGCGTTTCATTCCGTTGAATGTGCAATGTGGAAAAAAATAAAAAAACGATGAAAATGTTGGAAAAAAGTTTGGGAAAACTATATATACACACACACACACGGACAAACTAAAACCGTAAAAAAAAAGAAGTAATTCCAATAAAAGGTTCGCAATCGTGATCCGTTTGTTTCGTGACGCCGTGGGGCCGTCGAATGCGCTCTGTATTTGTTTAATTTTTTTTTTTTAGTTTTTTTCAATCAATTCTTTATTCGGCCGGATAATTTGTATTTGCTTTCAGCCATGGAAATCCCGAGATCAATTATTTTTATTTCAAACATTGCTTATCAGAGGCCAATTGTTTTCTACGAAAAGAGCAATAATGACACACACACACAATGTCCTCAAAGAATTTAGCAAAAAAAAAAAATCAAAAAAAGTAACTCATCAATATAACCAATGATTGGAAATACCTCGTAGCCATTGACCATTCGAAACAGAGTTGTTGAACAAAGTTAAGTAAAATAGACGCCTCCCTCCCTCCTCCTCCCAGTTATGTAGCGAATGTTCTCCTCCAATATCACCAAGGATTCACTCACCTAACTATGAAATATCGTCTCCAAATATACCCCTACCCCCAAAAAGACTTGTACCTTGGCCAAGTGAGTTATCCCCATCGAATAGCTCTTGCACCTAATTTGGGTGTCCGGTTGGAATTGCGTTCTTCGAGTGTATTCCTTCTGGGCGTTCTCGAGCTACGGAGGAGAACGGAGTCCAGAATCTTGGACATTTAGTTTTCCGTACAACTGCAGAGGATGGAGAGTAAGAGGGATGGAGAGATGAGGGAAATACTGAAGCAAGAGAGTTTGAGAGTAAGTCTCCGTCGTGAGGTCCAGTTGGCCCTCGGCATTGTGGATGGACAGAGGAAGAAAGGGGATGGGGTGGGGGAAAGGAGTGGGCAAATACAGGCTATGCATAACAATCGATCTCCCCTTGGAAACTGGAGGCGGACGGTGGTCAAGCGGACGTCGGGTGGTGGGTTAGCCGCGAGGCGAAGCCTTCAAGGATGGGAGAAGGTGGTGGTCTAGAACATTGAGGCTTGGGATGGTGAAGGTAGAACTGGGATGTCAGTGAGTGAGAGAGAGAGAGAGAGGAAAGGCCTTTCCGAGTTACTCGGAATAGTCCAAAGTAGAGGGAGAAGGGGGAGGGACCGAGGCATCCTGAAACAAGATGAGCCAAGTCCCTGAGATAGCCACTAGCCAACACCCTGTCCATTTCTCTTGGTTGAGCATAACTTAAAGTGATGAAACTTGAAGAAAATAGTCTCTCAGGTGTCGGATTTTCGAGGATCACGAGCGTCTCTACGGTCAGTTGATTTCAAAATTTCCGAATATTTTTGTTGACATAGAGTGGGATGAGGATGAATTTTTTTTTGAACTCTTGAAGTAGTTCTGATATTGTTTTGATCGAAAGTTGTGTTAGAATCCTTTTTTCCTCGGAAATGTTCATAAAAAGAGAAGCATTCCACAAAAAAAACAGTAGCTAGCAGTCTGTCCCTCTTTTCCCACGCTTTCCAAGACTTTAGAGTGACCAGAACTCCTAAGAAAATCCTTTTTCACCTGTCAGCTTTAATGGTCGAATGAATAGGACGTTAAAACGCCAATTTGCTCTTTACCTCATTCCCTTTATTTCCCAGTCTCTGAACATCATGTCTCCAGTTGTCTGGCGGCCTCCAGTTTACAGGAAAAAAAACGAAGGAAGCAACAAAAAAGAGGCGGAAAAACCAGCGGCATAGTTACGTTGGTAGATTTAATGTAGCACACGTACGCGTTAGACGATTCGAGTCATCAGTCAAGTAGCATTACGGAATTTGCATGTTATTTACCTCCGGAGCCACTGAGTGCATTTATTTGGATTATCCCTGAAATAAACTCGGGGTTGGATACGAGTATAGTAGTAGTACACTCGATCCTACCACGTTATTGGACACATTTCTGTCGACATACTGGAGATAAAAGAAGAGATGTTGGAAAAGAGAATGGAAACGTTTTGACTCTGCAGATGAACAAGTAAATTTGTTTTTTTGGAGTTTGTCCACTTTATGGATGATGCATATCATGTAGAAACTATTCTGACTACTTTTGTATGGCTATTCATACTTATTCAGGGATTTTAGAGAATTTGAAAATCTGCTAAATATAAAAAAATTGATGAAATTTTAGGTGAGATTATTTAAAACTTACAATCTCGATATTGACAATTAAATCTATTTTCACGATGAATCAAATTCTCTACTCAATGCAGAATAATATCCTCCAAAAGTAGAATCTGTTGAGTAAGATGATAGTGAATAGAAACTAATTATAAAGTATGCTTTTATTTTGATACATCTATCGGCAATTAACGTGATATGATGTAATTCAAATAGGCTATTGATGAACATGAAAATGTATTTCGTATAGAAATAAATGTTCATTTCGCTTCGTTAATCAATTAGAAAAGTCAAGAACTTCACAATGAATTAACATGGTCCTTAAATAAATTTGTAATGAATAAAGCTAAGAATATTCACAATAGTATTTGGAATTTCAAATTTTCCCTGTGTCTTGTTAAATGATACGTCTATGACAAATATTCGGATAATTTTGATGAATGGATAAATATAGAACTGCAAAATTTTCCCTTGACAACAAGATTTCATTCGTTTTCATTCACTTATCCAACTAAATTTGATCCACTAATATTGATAACAAAAATCATTTTATTTAATGGAAAAAAATTTTCATGAAAAATTCATTGGTTGAACTCATCAGTTGATAAAAGTATGTAAACTACAAAATAAAGTTATTATCTGAATTTCAAATGATTTCATCAATTTAACAAAAAAAAACATTTGAGAATGTTTATTGCTTTTATATTGAAGATTGGATCAATGTCCTTAATATTAATATTCATTGGTTTATATACATTCATTCAAATATGTAAAGATTATTCAATTTCATTCATTTCTTTTATTCTTTTTTCTTTATCTACTTTTATTGACCCTTTACTTGCAAAATTTATGGCAATACAGTCAATTAAATCGATCCAAACTCGTACTCATAACATAAATATGTAAACAACTACCTACTGTCTTCTCTTCCTTTGCCTTTATCCATATAAGTACATGATTGTCCATCAATGTCGTTGCGGTTAGCTTTTATAGTTGACGTTTCTCTATCCTTCAATGTATTTTGAAGCAGTAAAATTGCACTGGTCGAGTACTTATCATACGAGCATTATTTTAATCTCTCTCTGCAGAGTTGCCTAATCGAGTGATTGTTATTATTATGAAAATAAATAAATGCACTTGTTGATAGAATGTCTAATGTTTTTTTTTTTTCCTTGTTTCAGGTGAGTTCCAAGGCCAATGACCCTTTCAATGTTAACAATTCCGTAAGTACTGTGCAACTACGAAGACAATTATCAAAAAAGAACAGTAAAGTATGTTCAGCACCAATTATCTAAAATGACGGTCATTTAACAAAGAAATGGTAATGTGACGGTCATGTGACGGAAAGCGTTTCTCGGATCAGAACTATCGTCGAAATCGTCAAATGTACCAAATAGTACCTAATTAAACGTAATTTGACCGTTAGTTAATGATTCTGTCAGAATTGGGTCATATGACCGAAACGGTCTGAATGTTAAAGAGAAAATTTCTTATCACTAACTCGCACAAAAGCGTGAAAAATCGTTAGTTTACGTAATTATAGCAACAACATCTCTGCCACTGATCCCTTTCAGCTCCAAAATTCTCATTCAAGTATCTCAATTTCCGAAACAAAACTTCACCCGCTGAACAATGTCAACCCAAGCTTTTCCCTTTGAGTTTTGCACTTCACGAATGTAATTAATGTTTAGCATCTACATTATTTGTTTAGTTTCATTTCATTATCTTCGGCTTCGTAGTGAAGAAGAGAAACGATTTTATGCAAATAGAAAAGCGGAACACAAAGTTCTCTCTCCAGCCCCTCATCATCCTATTCGTTGGCTGCTTTTTTTTTTTTTTTTTAAGGTAGCGTTGTAGCTCAATTCTCCCCCTCTGAGAGCTATCATCTCTCTTTCTCTCTCATTTCCTCTCTTCTTTCATCACTTACATTATCCCGCATCTCGTTCTCCGTTACCCCGTTCTCAGCCAAGTAGAATGGTCCCTCCTTCTCATTTTCTATATTATCATCATTATTGCTATCATTGCCCGTTATTACTTCGCTCTGTATTCCTTTTCCTCGTATAATAAATGCCATTCATAATTCATTATGCTTCTTCGGTGCTCATTAATCCTTTGATTAACTGTATTTCATTATTTAGATTATCTGTTCCTGTCGCAACTTTGTTTCATTCTCACTCTCCTCTCGCCCCTCTTCCCCTCCCCCCCTCATTTTCTTCCTCTTCCCACCGTCATTTTTAGATACACAGATATACACAGACACTAGTACACAAAAGTATCCCATTCTCAGTTGCCATTTACCAAGCATCTTTTCACGAAAAGGAAGAGAATAAAGGAGAAAATCGGGAGGTGCTAGAAAAGGATAGCACTTTATCATTCTCTCTCACTCACTCGGAGTTTACATTGGCATCAAAGACTATTTTATATGTATATATATATATGTATACAACGGCGTTTGTCGTGTCCGCCGTTAATGAGACACATTCACAAAGTTTGCATCACGGTGAGACGAGTCGATTGTATAGTGAAAATTGGCTTTTCAATTCTCATAACTCAGAAGAGAGGGAGGAATGGGGAAATCTCTAACTCTCTTACTCTATCTCTCGTTCTCGTGCTCTCGAAAGAGGGGGGAATCTCTGTTTCATGGTGCACGTTTTCACTGACACTTCCTCGGGATTTTCCAGAGTTATTGCGCGCGGAGGGGGAAAGAAAGTTCGGTGAATTTACATTCAACTGTGGACGGTGCAAGTTCAAATTCATTCTGGAAATTTCTTGAAGATTCACGATTTTTTTTTTTGGAATTATGAATGGACCCGTGTTCTTTGAATTGTTTTGGAATTGAGCTTTTTTTTTCTTGTAAGTTTGCTGCATAGAGATCGGAATCTGTGATGTAGTAGGAGAGAGTGAGGCAAAATGGATCTTAGTAGCAATTTAATGTAGGATTTTTTCCTCAGAGTAAAGAATTCCGTGAAAAAATCTGAAAAAATTTGAGAAGATGCTCCAATATGTGGAAATTGTTGGTGAATTTTTTCAAATTTTTTCGTGAACGCTTTCACTCACAAAAAAATTACGAAACTCTTAGAATGGTCGTAAATTTTGAAAAAAAAAATGTATTCGGATGGGAAATGACTTCTGTTAGCCATTCCAACATTATATCCAAAAATGAACAAAATGCAAAAATACAACCCGAAAATTAAGTGAAATAGCGTGGAATGCCTTTTATTCAATATGAGCAGCGACTGAATCTCCTCAACTACCCGAGACATTGAGCCACAAACGCATCAATATTGTGTGAAACATAAACCTCTGAAATAAAAAAACTAACTAGAAACAAGGTCATACATTATACCGGACGTGACGGAGTGCAACGAGAGAAAGGCGAGAGGAGAGAAGTGGGTTTTGGAATAGAGGAGAAACGAGTAAAAGGTGGGGTTTGAAAAACGCGCACCAGTCGACTGCAAGAGAGAAAGAAAGAGAGAGAGAGAGGGTGGTTTTTTATTATCCGGCTTTAATTTAAGCGGCGTTAGTCGCTCCGTCACGGCTCCAGGTGTGAATTAAGCATAGCTCCCGTATCCTCTTATGGTAACAATGCGCGGCATAATTAAATGTGTGTTATAATAAATGCTCCATCCCCGCTTTACCTCTACTTCTATTGCGAGTAGAAAACCCCGGGCGCTCTTTTCGTACTCTATGCAAAAGAAATAAAGAAAAAAAAAAAAAAGAAGAGACAACTCCACAGTTACTGTATAGCTTATTAAGTGTATACAACAGTGTACTCACGGTTTCCTGAACTTTCAACTGAGTTTACATATTATTATTTATTCCTTCATACTTTCTTTCTTTCGTTATTTCACTTGAATTAAGGTAGTTTTATGAGAAAGGGATGTATGAAAATTGAGGTACTAGGCACTTCATGAAGAGGGTCATTGTTTCATATAATTTATATTAATTTTCCTTCTGATTTATCCAACATTCATTTATTCGATATTGGAGTATGAAAATTTGCATCTAATTATGAATTTAACGAAAATTATAAGATTTTTTAGGAAATTCTCGATATTACCCAAATGATACGGTGCTTTATGCACACATCTGAACATTCATTGAACGGATAGGACAGTAGAGCACACACACACAACTATGCCGAACGAAACGGCCAATCAGTGGCCAGCTAATTGCCCTACTCAATCGCAGATTTTACCAAATTTTCCTGTCTTCAAAATAAAAGAAAAAAAAAAAGAAAACCTGCTGAATGTTACTGATTTTTGAGGTTACACCATTTACTCTGTGTTAAAAGTTCCAACTTTGAGATTTAATATCTTATTAATCATGTAGTCAAAAATCTTCATATTTTCCACAAAACTCAGAAATAACATGAATACTTATTTCACAAAATTTGAAGAGAATCTCTCAATGAAATCTCTTACAACTACCTTGATAAGCTGTATTCAACTCCTACAAGAATTTAATTAATTCTTCGATTTCTTTCAATTCATCTTTTTCAAAATTTTCCCGTAGTTTCATAGCTGAAGTAATTGGCTGTGGAAGACGAAGTTCCTCACTGTAATTCTATACTTCATGAAGTTAAAGTTTATAAAGAGGTAGCCTGTCAAGTTCATGACAATTTCTGCAAACGCTTATGAATTTTCTTCATGATGTAATGCAGATTTTGAACAAATACAGTGTAATAATATCATTATAAATTTCTCAAATTTTATGAATAATAAATTTAATTTCCTGAATTATTCAATAATTTTGAAAATTCATATGAACAATTCGTGAATTAACAGGTGAAATTCACGAAGATAATTTAATTTATTCACTGAATTTAATTTAATTTTTCAAAGTTTCCGTTTAATAATTCAACATTGAGAAATGAAATCTAAGAGGTAAAATTCTTATTTCAAATAAGATAAATCTTGATAATTCATTGATGAATAAAATAGATAGAAAATGTTATCTGTTTGTCCGAATAATTCAATTGATTCACAGTGGATAACTAATGAATTATTGACAAATTTGTACAATGTTTAATGGGAAAGAGACAGATGAGTTAGAAGTTAGTGGTTATATAATACAAATTGGCATTACGAATTCACGTTAAATTCAAAATCCTTTGCATCTGGTTATGCGCAAAAGTTGGTAAAATTTATGCTTGGTTGTTTATGATCGTTTCAAGTGATAAGGGATCCTGCTAGTGGATGACAAATGATCCAGTAATGAAAAGTGAAAGATACTGTTACTGTATAGTAACGTTAACCGCATAAATTTCAATGATTTAATGGGTATAAGCGCGTGTCTCTCCTCCCCTTGGTTTTCGGGCTCTCATTGAATACGGATCGATAAAAGTCCAGTGGATTTGTTGCCACTCGTTTTTGATACGAAATCCCTATCCAGCAGAGAGAGGATAGAGGCGAAAGAAATTCAGTTGAAAATAAAAAAAAAAAAAAAAAGGGAAAAAGTAACGTACCGTGTTGGCAGACGAGACAGAATTCGAGAGATGAATTTCGGTGGGTAAATCAGTGATTTATAGCAATGCTGATACATTCGACATTTCAACCTTTTGCATTTATTTTATTTTTATAATGCACATGAACACAATCGACAGTTGTTGTTATCATTGAATGTCATGTATTCATTATTTCGTGAATATCTCGGGAAATATTAGATTTATGAGAGTTTATCAGTAGATCTTTCTTTGTAGACTATAAGACTTTTTATATAAAAGCTCTCCATTTTTTTTCTAAATCTAGTCATTTCTTAGATCCTTTTGGAAATAATATATTGCGAGGTTTGGTCGAATTGGGGTGATCGATATCGAAATCCTGTCACGCCTAAATTTCATTGGTTGATCGGTAATCCACGAGTTCGCGCGGCATATTCAAAAGAACCGAATATTGCATTTGGGTTATGTATGTCTGTTGGAAAGAACAATTTCGCATGAATTTTGAATGATAAGTGATTTGATTTTTTAGGTGAGATTTTTATCCAATACTCTATTATAATAATACCGATTTTGAAATAGAGAAAAATCATGTTTGATTTTCCACGAAGTTTTCATGAAAAATGAGAAAGAAATTCATATGCAACCACGACAAAATCAGAGCTATCCTCTTGCGGTACATTTGAGGTTTAATTGCCTAAATGCAGATAAACAAAAAATAAATGTTTTGCATCAAAATATCGTGCATAATATGTTACATTGCTCCGCATTAACAGAAACAACCATTTACGATTCAAAAATAAAAATTGCCTTCTTAATTTTGAAGAATGATGACGCATAAATACATGCATGAACATTGGTTTGATAAAAACCAAAGCGTGCGTCATGATATCAACAAATAAAGAACCGCTACTTTTTAAATCGATTTGAGGGGGCAAGATTTTTCGGGAATATTATTAATTAATTAATACAGTCTATAAATTCCCTCAAATTAAGACATAGTAGCCTCTTTTAGTCACCCACATGTACAAGTATTTCCGAAGATATGCAGTTCAAAAATAACGAGAAAATCATGTACATACATTCAAGAATTTCCGTCCTGTGACAACTAGTTCACATGATATTTTCAAATAATCATTAAATATTCTGTAGCCATTTTTGGTGACAACCACACAAGTCGATAATCAGATAAAGTGTAATACCAATAATATTGATAGAAATTATCATTGTGACAGATGACTGTTTGAATGATAAATTAAATCTACAAGAGAGTAAAAATTTTACTTTTTAAAATTTTTTTCTTTTTCGGCAATTTCAAATGGGGCCATTTCATTGCAAAAGGGTAAACCATTGATCGACGTAGAATAATAGATAGAGAAACGGGCTTTTGGTCTAGACGCAGAGGTTAGGTTGAGTGCTTAGGTGTAACAATGATTATTCGAGAAGGATAGAAATAGGTAATTATGCCAGGAGAATTGTAGTTGTGAGTGTAAGAGAGATGGTAATATACTTTGCATCGAAGATCGAAATCCGAAAGGGGAAAGAGAAACGAATAGAATAGCATTTGTATGAAGGGAGAGAGAGAGAGAGAGAGTGAAAGAGGATGGAGAAACTATTCAAATGTGTGTGTGTGTGTGTGTATGTTTGTGTGTGTGATTGTGGAAGTGAGACGAGACTATTTAGATTGTAATTACTTCGAAATGAGCTGCGTTCTAGAGGATTCTCAACTTTCTGAATAAATACTATTACCTAAAATCAATTGGTTCATATCTTTAATTAAGTAGAATGAAGTTTCTAGCTCACAATGAAAAGTGAGATAGTAAAAATGAAAAAAAAAAAATACATTAATTCAGTAAAATTTAATTAATCTAAGACACAAGTATTTGCTACATTGGTGATGTGAATGGATTTTCATTAAAATTCACATTGTAATATCAAGAACAATGACATTTGTAATTTAAACTCATTGAATTTCAACTTATAATGAAAAACTTTTGAATAATTTGAAATACAAAAGCTGATTTATCCCTTTTTTCGTCTGTTGATAATTTGGAAAATTTTCAACATTATTATCATGTGAATATCTTTCTCAAAAATCACTTCATTACAAATTCACAAATGCCCAGAGTATTAAAGTCTCACTTCGTTAATTTCACAATGAAGAAGATGAAGTTTGTTTGAAGTTAGGAGAAGTTTGAGAAAGGGACAGATTTTTGGATAACAAAAGGAAAGTAAAGATGCAGAGAAGTTTAAGGTGAATACGAGGATAGAATGAGGTTAAAAAGTGAGGCAAAAGTTCTTTTACCCTTGCTCCCCCCCCCCTCCTCTCTCTCTCTCTCATTCGCAAATTTTCGTTGAGGGTAGCTTAATTAAGCTGTTCTGATACAGCTCTGCATGTTCTTCTGTTTCTTTCTCTTTCTCTCTCTCTCGTATCATTTACCGCAATGAGTTTATCGAGTATTATTTCACGAATGTGTCAACCCCAATGACAATGCCATTCTCACAAAATTTATTTACGTTACACTGTCTCAATGTATTTTAATCTATTAAAACATTGTATATCTGTATATATGTAAAACTGTCTCTTTTTCGCTTTAATGCCATTTCCGTCGACGTAACGGGACGAAAGTTCTGACTTCACAGCGACTTAATTAAACCGACCATGGTTCCTTGAAGTGCGCGTGAAACTCGGAGTCCTGGAACGTGTTTTTGTCCGTCAATCTTTATTTTTTCATTTTTTTTTTCGTTTATTATTTTCTTGGAGTTTTGTTTCTTAAGTTGCTTCAAGTGAAAATATTTTGCTGCAACTTTTCGACTTAAAAAAAATAATAAAAGCATTATTCACCATTTTTTTGATTAATTAATTAAGTAGACGATGACATCATCATTATTTAAAATTAAAGAGGAAATGTTTTTTTTCAAATCATGAATGGTTGTTTCTATTAATGGGGAGAAATGTCACATATTATGTACGATATTTTGATACAAAACATTTAATTTTGTTTATCTGCATTTAGGCAATTAAATCTCAAATGCACCACAAGAGGATAGCTCTGATTTTGTCGTGGTTGCATATGAATTTCTTTCTCATTTCTCATGAAAATCTCATGAAAAATCAAACATGATCTTTCTCTATTTCAAAATCGGTATTATCATAATAAAGTATTTAATAAAAATCTCATCTGGAAAAATCAAATCACGTATCATTTAAAACTCATGCGAAACTGTTCTTTCTAACAGACATACATAACCCAAACACAATATTCGGTATTTTTGAATATCCCGCGCAATTCGTGGATTTCCAATCAACCAATGAAATTTAAACGTGACAGAATTTCGATATTCATTACCCAAATTCGATCAAATCTCGCCATTTGTATCTTTTTCTTAGGAAAGATAAATAACATTTTAAATGACAGGAAAAATTCAATTGTGTTCTATTTACTTTAGGGAGAGAGCATTCCTTTATCTTTGATAAATCGTGTTGCAACAGTAATGTCTAGTGTATTTATAATTAAACATGTCATGTGCCTCAAGAAGTGCCGACTAACACGCAGAAGGCCATGCCAGTACTAGTCATTACGATCGTTACGGTAATTATGCACTCACAGGCCCCTCTGATTATCTCCTTTTTCCTTTTTTTTTCTTATAAAGACGAAGAAGATACGTCCAACGTAAATTTTACTCTCATACTTCGTAGAAGCCATCAGACATACACATATAACATCCACTTGTGTAAAATTCTGTAATTTCCATTTCCCCTCATCACCTCACCTCTTTCGATGCTCAGTGACTAACGTTTGAGAGAGCCACTTGATGTGTTTGTCAAGGAGAATAAATTATTATTGCTCACAGTAAATCTGGCCAATCTCGTGAATGGATTTTAATGCCTCAGTTATACGATGCTCCACTATTGTATGTATTACAGCATTGAAACATCATGCCAAAGAGAAGAAGCCTTTTCAACAAACAACAGCCAACACAGTTTTCGTTATTGTAATATCATCGTATTAATTCAATATTTTACAAATTATTTGCAAATAATTAACTACGTGAATTGAATGTTCATGGAGGTAACAAACTAATATTCAAACCTTCGTATTCGATACTTTGAACGTTACTATTAAATTACTCAATTGCACTGTAGTTTCATCAATGATTAATTACATTTTCCAATTTTAGATGAAGTCATTAAAATGCAGCAGTTCAGGCTACTTCAATAATTGATGAAATAAGTTTAAAACCAAAAAAAAAACACTTCAATAATTTTCTTCGTAGCCGAAGGGCTTCGTTTGAAAATCTGAAAAAAAATTGAGAAGATACTCTAACATCTCTAGATTGTTGTTGAATTTTTCCCAATTTTTCCGTGAAAGTCTGGCCTATAAAAAAATCCTGAATCATCTCACCTCACAGGTCCATTTTGCCCCCATCATCTCCACCACCGAATTAAGCGCATATCTTTTCATGCAAATTTAATATTTTCATAAATCCATAATTATAACCATCATCCAGCCTCTCTCACTCTCTCTACTCTCTTAATTTACCTCAAAAATCTTGACTACGTTTAATGCAAAAGTCCCTGAGGCAAGCTGCGAGTTAATTTCCATCTCTTTGATTTTTGACTAAAAATCATGCTCTGGCATTAGCCCTTTCGCTTTCTCACCTTTGGGCTCCTATGCGACACAGTTTAATGTCTACCTTTGGGATAGAGAGAGACTCTATTCCCCTTTCTTTTTCCCTGGTTCTTCGTGTCACCAAGTCTCCCCCGGTCTGTTGAATTTGAAAAGCACACGAGATAGATGGGGACCAGGAATCCTGGCTGTTGAAGTATGAGTATAAATGAGGGACAGAAGAAAGTGAGAAAACGCGTACATAAAATATCATGCTTGTGAGTAAAAGCCCACTGAGAAGAGCGAGAGAAATACAGACAGGGAGAAGAGTGCAGCAAGAGTTGCGTTGAGGAAAGAGAGGGGGGGAGAGGAGGGCACTTTGTTGAATTTTACGCCAAGCACCGAGGTTATAGGCGATCTAATAAAGACCCTCTTAATAGTACGAGCATTCTCTCTCTTTGATGTTCTTCGACTAGTCAGAGGCAAGTTACTTTGGTGCCGTTAGTTTGTACATTACCCGAGAGACAGGTATACATCATCATGGGTACAGGGAAAATTGGTCGTTGTGTATTTGTTAAAATGATAAAATTACGTTGGGTCGAGAGTCCTTCCTTCGAGGACCTACAGCATTTTGTTTAGCAATTATAGAACACTGCTGATATAATTATGCAGTATTATGGAAAATTTTAATTATTGAGAAAATTTACGACGAAACAAATTTTACAATTGAGGTTAATTGAGTTTTTAATTTTTGGGGAATTGCTTTATTTTTTGGAGTGCATGACTCAAAACTTTGTAAACATCTAAAACTATCGTGAATAATGAAATAAGTTCTATTTTATTGGAATAACGTTTAAAAAGATGTGGGGAAGAGTCAAAAAGGATTTGAAAAAGATAAAAAAAGCATACTTTATGATAAGTGATAGGCTGCTTCATTTCCATGTTTACAATATTCATTCAAGATTCGTGGGATATTGGAAGGTTAAAAAGAACAATACTAGATGATTGCCAATTGGCGACGTTTCGCTTATTATTTAAGGTTCATCAGGCACTGGAAGACGAACTTACAAAAATTATTCCCAATACAAAATAACACAAACCATTAACGACAAACTTTCTCATCTCTCATGTATAACCTCACTATTTCAACTTTTACAGCAATCATTTTCTTATTATATTTTTTTACTACGTAGAGAAAACCAATGAATTACTTTGACATTTCCAGTATTTTTGTCATACTAATCCTAAACAGTTTCATGTTGAGTACCAATAACATTGCACATTAATCAATATAAATACACAATAAATTACACTATGTTGTAATTTGTTTATAATTTTTTTTCCATCACACGTAATTAGCTTTCTTTCCTCCTCTCTATGTCTCTTTTTTTTACATGAATTATTGAAGCAGTACATATGTGAATGACATTTGTATCAAAATTGTTAGCTACAGTTGCCGATATTTCTTTTGAATGCAAAAAATTTCCGGTTCTGTGCATGAGTGGTAATTTAGAAGCATTCAAAACCTCAATTTAATTGAATTCACCAAAGTATATTTCGTATGAATATGGAAATGTCGTAGTTTTCTGGAAATTTTGGGGCCGCTCGATATTAATAACTCGTAATCTCTAATTACTAATCACGGTGGCTCTAATACTAGGCTTCAGCGAAGAGGGGGACCCAGTGTGGAAGGTGCTGAGGAGGGGGGAGGGGGTGGGACAGAGTGGAAAGAGACAAGTTTGAGCATGGGCTGGGAAAGCAGGTGCGGCAGAAAGGGGTGGTGAGAGCAGAGAAGAGAGAGAGAGATAGAGAGAGGGTGGAAGAGACACGGCCCGAGTGACACTCTTGGTAATTCCCCGTCGTTTCCAACGAGGGATCGTGCCACGGGTACCTCGGCACTATCGATCATTCGGCAGGCCTCATAATTAGCAATTAACTATATCCATTAGTCCCTGATATAATTACCACACGCTCTTCTACTAGCTACTACTAACTGGAGCGTCTGCTGGCTATGATGTCCTGTTTCAACGTTGGAGATACTGATTTTACCTCGTATCGTAACCCCCAGTACATTGAGATAATTATGAGATTGATTATTTCATGGATGAGTTGAATATTTCTGGGATGATTATTATTGATGATTAGGCGACGAAATTTGTTGCGATTAGCTGGCATTGCCGTTAGGCATTTTGCTTTCTAAAAAAAGACATTACGAAATTCGGTGGAACTTTGATAATTGCTATCAAAATTTTGTCATGTCTGAATTTCATTGGTTGATCGGTAATCCACGAGTTGTGAGGGATATTAAAAAGAATCCAATATTGTGTTTGGGGTATGTATGTCTGTTAGAAAGAACAGTTTTGCATGAGTTTTGAATGAAACGTGATTTGATTTCTTAGGTGAGATTTTTATCAAATACTCTATTATAATAATGCCGATTTTGAAATAGAGACAAATCATGTTTGATTTTTCATGAGATTTTTATGAGAAATGAGAAAGAAGTTCACATGCAATCACGACTATTGGATTATTACTTAATTTCGTTACTGAGAATTATTATTTATTTAAATTAAGATCAAGAGTTCAAAAATGAATCGGCGTGGCGAGAGTTGGAGAGGCTAACATAAACATAAACAATGATTTCATAGGGAGAAAGAACTGAGGACTCAATGTTCTTTTGGTACCGATGCTTTCGGGTCTTGGCGACGAATCTTTAGTCTCTCGTGGAGAGTTCACTGATGCACTGACGGTCCATCCTCGTGCAATTAAATAAAGTCTTGAGTATTAAATACATCCACTGTGTTACGAACTTATTTATTTCACCCATTTCCATTAACGACAAAATCAGAGCTATCCTCTTGCAGTACATTTGAGGTTTGATTACCTAAGCGCAGATAAACAAAAAATGAATGTTTTGTATCAAAATATCGTGCATAATATGTTACATTTCTCCCCATTGACAGAAACAATCATGTATGATTTGAAAAGAAAGATTTCTTTTCCAATTTTAAGAACTGATGACGCATGCAAACATGCGTCAATATTAGTTTGGTTGATTTCGAAATTTACACGATGCAAATTGATCTAGTCGTTATAAATACATTGACGTTAAATTCCTATTTTTGGTTTAAATAGCAAACGAATTGATGATCCAACAAAGGCCGTAAGAGAGCACGAAGGATTTCCGGTGGAAAACGCGGAGAAACAATCTAGTTAGTGCCAGAAGTTCCAAAGTTAGAGTATTTTAAACTTTCCTGTCAAGAATCTCCACTAAAAATCCTCCAGTAATACATTCATCAAAAAATGGCTTTATTCGCATCATTTGAAATGCAAAACAATGAATTTCCTTTAAAATTCTTAATCTCATTTGACTTCAATAAGTCATTTATCATCATCATCATCATCATTATTCGAATGTAAATGACTAATTAAGCCTTCTGACTCTTCTACAATACATTTTGACGAAATAGCTATCATGCTAGCTTCACTCCTTTGCGCTAATTTCGATGTTTTCAAAGGATATAATTGTAATGGCCTCCACAGAAAATTCACTAGCTGCTCACATGATGATGGGCAACAATGGGGTTCTTGATGGTAGTAGGATATTACCAGCTATCACACGTGTATTCATGATGTGACACCTGCAGCTGCCAGTTTCAAAACCATATATCCATTTTACCCCCCCCCCCCCCTCCATCCCTCTTTATATTCTTCTTCTCCACCTCCTGAAACTCACAGAGCATACAACAATTCGTACAATTTGAAAACTTTTGCGTAATTATTATCGCCGAATACCGCCCTCCCCCTTTGTTATAACCGTTGATTATAGCCATTATGAACTGTCGGATAAATATAAGAAGGTAGGGCGCCGGTAGTTGGGAATTAGTGGTCTAGGATCGGCCTAGAACTATCTTGGATACCACTGATTGCAGAATTAGAATTTATATGGATCCGTGCACGCGAGGGGGCCAGTGATTCTCATTTCTATGTTTTTCAAATTTTATAAATACCTACATATTTTGTAAATGATCAAAAAGATTTAAACTTATTTACAAAGAGACATTTTAAGTTTTATAATATTTGCAAATTTATGATGAATATTTGATTAATTTAATAATGAAAATATAATGAATATTTTAAGGATCACAAGATTTATGAGATTTTCTTTGATATTTCTCTGCAGCAACTACGATGTTCGATTCTCTTTATGCATATGTATAAGAAGAGACCAGGCCAGTACTCGAATTGATGAAATTTCCAACATTAATTGTATCACAATGGTAATTGAATCTGCGGAGCGCCGTCTATTTGAACAATAGTTGGTTATATTATGCAAATTTCTCCGTCGTGGCTTCGGTCTTCGCCTTGTCTCTCTGTGTGTGTCTCTTCGTACATTCAATCTTTTTTCTCTTTTTAACCTGGAAGAAGCGAGTTGGAAGCCTTGGGTGAGAAGTGAAAAGAGATGAATATAGAAGATGGGTAAAGGGTAGAGTATAGAAGTGAGAGAAAGAGAGATAGGTCGTAGATGTCTATACACTCGACTTGCTGTTTAAACACAGACGATATCAGAACTAACCGAACAGAACTAGGCTCACGTAAGCTTCCCTCGTGGTAACCATACTAACAATGCTTGGCTGTTATCATAATTGCGTGTCAGGAGTTCATGAAACTTGAAGTATTTGGATCATTTATTCTTCATCTATTTTTCGACAATTCTGAAGAATCATCTTCATTCAGTTTCTTCATTACTGATTAGTAGGGCTGTGAAAAATCTGGTGTAGCTGCTGAGTAAACAAAGTTCTATAAATATTGGGCATTTTGAGGTGTACTTGTGCATCTTGAGGTATAATTTTAGGATACTTCGAGATGCACATTTAAGGACATCTTGAGATGCACTTTCATCTTCGGATTCTTTTGGGTTTTTTTTGCTGAAATTGTACCTCAAAATGTCTCCGGCAGTATAGCTCAAGGTGGCCTTTTATCTGCATCTCGAGATGTTCGTAAAAGTGCACCTCAAGATGTTGCCAAAAGTGCAGCTCAAAATCTCTCCCATTTAGTAGAAAACTTCAGAGCGCCTGTTTGACATTTGTATGATGAACTGTTCCATTTCACAATATTCATAAACTTCATTTGCTTAGCAACCTTACCAAACTTCATCAGAAGTGGAATTTCACAGCCGTACTGATTAGATTCATCAAAGAGAATTGAAAGGATTCTCAACATTTTCCAAACACATTTACCCGAGATTACGTATCATTCTCTTCGGCTGCCAAAGCTTCCCTAATCGTTTTGCATTTGGGGTATCACGGGCACCAAGTACACTACCTAGAAACCATTTCGCCTTGTGAGCCCTGTTTAGCAATAGAGGGGGACGAGAGAGAGAGAGAGAAAGCTGATGTGAACGATGGTAGGGAGGCTTCGGTGACGAAGCATCGAATGGTATTAGGGACGTGTTAGGCTTGTGTCCGGGGCGATCCAACCAGAGACAACAAAAGGGACCGCACGCATCGGAACGTGCTACTGGACATTACCTTGTTAACATCGATATTGCTTTCTGCCTACAATCACCCCGATATTCATCTCTGCCATGAAAACCAAATAATCTGGACTCGGTCATCAGTAGCCTCTGATGTTCCAACAAATGCTTCTAGAAAGTGCGAATAAAGCGATTGCCTCTCCAAAAAAAAAAAAAAAAAAAAAAAAGAATCAAACTTAGCATTTCACAAACTCCGGGAAAATTACGCCCTCAAGTGGAATACCTACGTCAGTATCACAGTTCAGCACTGTTAGAGAAGAGGGGATCCTACCGTGTAATGCAGATTTTGGTCATTTTAGGTTTGGGTTTGACGTCCATCCTGGTATTACTCTGAACTTGGGTTGGATGTTTGGGAGGCACAGAGAATGAAGGAGGGGGAGGGGAGGTTTCGTCCAAACGTTATGAACGAGGAGAGTGCACCCCTCTCTCCCCCCCCCCCCCTCTCCCCCTTTGCTTCCTTCACCCCATTTTCCTACCATCAGTAGCTAGAGAACTACTATGGGTTGGTTCACTCTCCGCGCCACTGGAGTTGGTAGCCCTTCCAGGCTGCCTGCCACCACCTCATTTGAATTTCTAATTAGGAAACCTCCATGCAATTATTGGATTAATGTAAATTACGAGAGAGCTGGCTCGGTCTCTGCCACCGCTACCGCCACCACTGCCTCTCTTCGCAGCAAGGGTAGAACTCCTCCGCTTTACTCCGCTCTCACTACACCATCTCTCTCTCTCTCTCTCATTTTGCGTGCTCCAAACTCTCCTACCCACTACCTTCAGCCTTTCCTCCTGATTCTCTCCTCTCTCCTATCCCACCCAGTGCCTCTTCCAACCATAACCCCACTTTCTATAGCAGAATGATCCTCCAACGTTATCTATCTCTCTCTCATACCAACCCAGCCCCTCCCAGCATGGGCTGGGGATAATTAAAATCCGTTGATTAATATGTAAATTTAATAAGATTACTGTTCTAGGAATGCCCGGTGCAGACGAGAGCTGGCCTCAGCCTCTATCTATCTCTTTCTCTCTTTTCCTGCTTGTCCCTCTCTCTGATTGTGCTCCATGTTCGATCGTGAGGATTCGGGTGTATTTGAATGAGTTGATCTATCTGATCGAAGATGTACTACTGAGCATTGAAATCAGAATGTGGGTCATTTCAAACATCAGTGTAACACAACGAATTAACTTTATCCCGATTTCTTCGAAGCAGCAGCATTATTGAGTTACATCAACATTCAAATGATGTCATCATCAATGAACCCAGCCATTGTGTCGTCTGATAGTGCCTCCAATGAGAACCAACAGCTGAATAAACAAAAAGACGCGTGGCATTTCATTGCTTTCCTGTGTTCCTCTTGATTCAGCTGTGGAAACGAATGTTCCCGAGGATTTGAAAAACCGAAAATTGTGGAAATGAATGAATAAAAAAAGAGGATTCTGACAATAAAGTTGATTTGAGAGAGAATGTTGGCTCCGCATTGGACAGCAGCCGGCAGTATTGTTCACCATTGAATACAATACACCCGATTGGCGAGCTAAATTTTTACAACATTCCCCTGAATGCTTTTTTCTACTCTTTCTCTCCCCTTTTTTTTGTCCACCCCCCTCTGTACATTTTTACTCCTGCCGTTGGAGTCCTCGTGTAATCGTTGACGCGTCACTCCGCACTAGATTTGCATACACTGGACCAAAAGAACGGTGGCCAGGAGAGAAGCGGTGGAGCTATGAGGGATGTGCTTCTGCTCGTGCCCAACATACTTGCACTCATTTTTTTGTCATCCCCCCTTCGTTTTTCCTACAATGGTATTATGCAGAAAAAAGAGGAAAAACGAGACGACGTATTGGTGTTTTTTTTAGTAAGTCGGATTTTCAACGGGTTAAAATTTTTAATTCCACGAGAATCTTTTGGATGCTTTGACAAACATCTGGATATTGAATATAGTCTATTTGAATTATGAATAAGCTGGATAATGATGTACCTTACGATTTGCCACTTAAAGCAAACTAAAATCCATGCATGTTCACATGTGTCATCATTTTTCAAAATTAAGATGGAAATTTTTATTTTTAAATCGTGAATGAGTGTTTCTGTTAACGGGGAGAAATGTAACATATTATGCACGGTATTTTTATACGAAACATTTATTTTTTGTTTATCTGCGTTTAGGTAATTAAACCTCAAATGTACCGCAAGAGGATAGCTCTGATTTTGTCGTGGTTACATGTGAATTTCTTTTTCATTTCTCATGAAAATCTCATGGAAAATCAAACATGATTTCTCTCTATTTCAAAATCGGTGTTATTCTAATAGAGTATTCAATAGAAATCTCACCTGAAAAATCAAATCACGTATCATTCAAAATTCATGCGAAATTGTTCTTTCTAACAGACATACGTAACCTAAACAGAATATTCAGTTTTTTTTTAATTTCCCGCACAACTCGTGGATTTCCGATCAACCAATGAGATTCAGGCGCGACATGATTTCCATATTGATTATCAAAGTTCAACCAAATCGCGCAATGTGTCTTTTCAGAAAACAGACCAATCGTTTTTGTTTCTCAACATAATGAGGATTGTGTGAGCGGAAAAAAATGAAGAGAATATGCAAATTATCATCAAAGAAAATGTTGTGCTTTTGTACTCATTGCAGGAAAAAAAAACGAACTGTCTCGAGATAATAATGTTGAAAATGAGTAAAAAAAAAAAGGGATGAAATATGTGTATATATATACATTCAACGGTTAGCCTTACACGATGATAATAATATCAAACTTTATTTTTGGACTGGTAGAAAATTTAAAGTTTAAAATGCAAGGCATAATAATTATGCGGGGTGAAAACAATGCTTGGTGGGGTTTGCGTGATATATACCGTCAACGCGTTGGGGTTTTTGCAAGACAAAGGCATTTTCATATCGTACAGGGCACGTCCGTTTTGTCGTACTAGTGAGAGACTGTAGACTTTATTTCGTCTCCATTCTCGTGGTTTGTCTTTAGAGGCTATTTCATAATTTTTCTCACTGTTTAATGTCTATTTCTCAAGTACTCCCCTCCCCACACACACACACACACACACACACATATATATATAATTAAATATTCAAACAGAATGAACATTTTGTTTGTGGAAAAATAATTGACTGATATTCAATGCATTTTGAAAGAATGAAAAAGCGTTAATTTTCAACAGTACTAATGAAAACAACAATAGCCCCGAAAAATTCAATCAACATTTTCTGTGCTTCATCTTTTGTTGTGAAACATAATAAATTTCACCCTACCACTTTGCAATTATTTCATACTAATGAGAACAAATATCTCAAGCGTATTGTCACACTGCAATGTACCTATTTTTTTATTCAGTTTATTTATTTATTATGTAATATATTCTTCAATTCAATGAAAATTATGAATTACAAAATATAACTGGAATCCATTGTCGATACATTTGGACAATGTGTCGACGTACAAATCCCTATTGGGAAGTAGAGAAATGACGATAATGTCAGTTTTATGAATGCTTTTTGTTGATCAGTACTGGTTTTCATCAATTTGAATTCAGAAAAAGTGATTTTAAATGATAATGTCATTATCTACGAATATCTTTCGATATCATCAGCTTTTGCTTATTAAAGTAGTTTTATCGTTTTCTGTACTAGTCATTGAAAAAAATCAATTAAAAATGACTATTTCTGATTGGAAACCTATTTTCTGGGATTTGAAGTGAATTCAAAGGAGAATTGGTAAATTACATTGATTATTCGTAATTTTCAACTTAACCAATAGTGTGCGGTTCAACTGGCATATTCACGTATTTCCCTTTGCAGAAAAAACAATCAGTTATCACAACGTTATCGAACGGTCAATAATTTTTATATTAGATTGTAATTTTAGTATTCCCTCTTTTTTTGAAGAACATCTTGAAGATTTTAATTTTTTGCCCAACCAAAAAGTGCAAAAGCCTGCATCAGTCCATAATAAACCGTATTATTTCGCCTTTTTTCCTTTCTTTCATTTATAATTGACCAAAAAAAAAAAAACGGTCAATTGATCAGAAATTCCACGAGATAATCCAGATTTATATCAGTGTTCATCTAAATTTACAATTTATTTCATTTGCTCCAAATATCCCACATAGCTTTAAATTAAATCTAATCTTCAAATTTGTCTAGTGATATAACTACCTTTATTTTAAAAAATAACTTGCATAAGAACAGAAGTCTTTTCCACAAAGTTTTACTAAACTGAGAAAAGAAAAGTAGTAATAAAAATTAATGAACTTAATATTTCTAATAATCACTCGAAAGTGAGTATTTTTCGAGTACTGTTAGAACAATTTGTTTCATCATTTTTATAACTCTTTTTGCCTCAGTTTATTACCAGCAACATCAAAGGATTTCCATTACCCACGAAAATGACAAATTACAGCCTGAAACAGTGAAATCAAAGAGCTAAAAGAGTTCTTTTTTGTTGCATTGAAACTAGGAATAAGTGATGGTCGAGTAGATCCACCTCTACCTGGCCAACAAAAAAAAAAAGAAAAAAGCTGCAGAAATACGAAGCAAAAGAAACGGAGAAGAATAGGTTAAGCGAAGTGACAGTTAGGAAGGGGGGGGGGGGGTAGGTTATCCACCGTTGCTGAAATTCTAGTGTATTTGGCGTGAGTTTATGGTGAAAATATCTATACACATTGTATCCAACGGGTCAGCCCTCCCTCATTCGTGCAAGTATGACCCTATCTCTCTCTCTCTCTCTCTCTCTGGATTTTAATAAACTCGATGTAACGGCTGGACCTCCTCTTTGTACGAAGTTTCCAGGAGAGTGCTCCGATTTTTAAATATAGAGAGTGGTATATATACTGTTGGTTTGGAATGGGTAACTGGTTAGATGAGGGAGGTAAAGAGGGAAAGAGAGAGAGAGATGGGGCAATGGTAGCCAACTCACAGTGTGTGTCGTATATATATACATATATATATATATTCGACGTCAAAGCTTTCCCGCAAAAGCCTCCGCTTGCCTCGTTGACCCACGAAAAAGTCTCGCCATCCGTGGAATCTTTTGTTTATAATTTTTTGATCATTATATAGGGGCAATAATTCTCAGGCAGCCGAAAGATAATAAAAAGAGAGATGGAAAAAAAATTGGAAAAAAATAAAAAAAAGTAACAGTATGTGGATGCACTTAACAAATTTATTGATGACTATCAGTATCTGTTGACACGTTGTGTCATTGCAAATGAATGAGAAATGGAAGAAAAAAAAATTGGAAGGCTTCTATTTTGCTTTTGGCTTTATTCTGATTACTTTTGTTCATTTGTGAATTCATTTGGGAAAAAGGGCTTTGATCAGCTTCAATAGGCATTTGATCATCCGGATGAATGGATTTAGTAATAATATGAAGAAAAACAGGTTCATTTTATTGTTTTTTTTTTTGTTTTTTTTAAGCTTTAAATAAATGAATTGGCAAAATTTCGATGGTTTATATTATTAATATGACGAGAAATTAGAGAAACTATTTGAGATAGTTTGCTTCTGATGAATTCATTGGAAATATGAGAAAATTGCAGATAAAAATCATGCACTAGTATCAATTTTTTTTGTTTATTTTCATAAAACTCTAATTTTTTGACAAATTTTTAATTTTCTCAAAAATTTTAACATTTTAGGGATGTTTCCTATTCTATTAGTTGGAGCACGGAACAGAATCAATCATTTTCCGAAAATAGTGAATTTTTCCAAAAACTCCCACTTCTTGAGTTGAAAAATCGAATTTAAAAAAAAAAAAATCAAAAATCAATTTTAGAAAATATTTTTTAGACTGGAAAATTTCTGAGCTTTTCAATAAAATTATTAACAATAATTAATATAATAGATATATTATCATTATTATTATTATTAACAAAATTCCATCCCAAACCCTCCCATCAAACTCTCCATTTCACGTTATCAGAAGAGAACGAAAAAAAAAAAATTTGAGAAAATTGAAAGAGATGTTGTCAATTAAAGAATGAGATTGTATTCATCTCATTTATTTTCACAGTAAAATTAACAAAAAATTGTGAAACGACAAAAATGTGATAATCGACTAATATTACAATGCTTGATGACCGTCCAATTAGTTTCGCTCTAATAGGGCTCAGAATATTACACATAGTTGGCAGGCATAGTGGGTGGAAAGCACGATTATCATGCCCATAGGGGTGGGAGGAAGAAGAGGAGGGGGGGGGGGGGAAGAGAGAGAGAGGGTTTCAGATGGCCAATTTTCAGGGATGAAAAGGAGTGGGGAAAAGTAATGCGGTTAGGCACAAGCATTTTTTATCGCCAACTACCCCTCTCATCTGCTCTCATTTCCCTCCTCCTGCCACTACCCCCTCCCCTTCCTTCTCTCAAAACAAAACCCTTTTTCGTTGTTTCCAATGCTTTATGTGAACTGCACTGTAAAATCTCATTACACTCGTGTGCAATCCGCCCATTCTATCCTCTGCCAGAAACATTCGCCCCTCTCCCCTTGTGTGCAGATTCAGTGTTCATATTCCATCTATGAACTGAAATAAAAAAAAAAAGAAAATAAAAAAATTCGGGAGAATAAAAAATAATTGATTCTGCAAGTTATGCGAGCTCTGTAGAGAAAAAGAAGTGAGAGACTGATTATTTCCAATTTTTGAGTGATCCCAAACCCCAGGGGATTTCTGAATCATTTTGTATCATAGTAAATTATTTTTCGATATCAATTCCATTGATTCACAAAAAAAAATCGTGAAACTTCAATAATTTGATGTTTGATCATCGAATATCTCCGAATATGTTGAATTTACAGGAATTTATCAGGATACCTTTTTTGTAGCTCATGAAATTCTCCACAAAAAAGGTTTCCTGACATTTTTCTCCAAACCCATTCATTTCGGAGATCCCTTTCATTAAAAAAAATTGACTGTTCGTTCCCCTGAATTTTGAAAATTCAGAACTCTTGAATCATGATCAAGTTATCCTCCAGTGATAATCGAACAGCAAGCAGCGGAAACGATGGCATAAACCCACATCTACCCCTTTCCCCTCTTCTTTTACACCCCTCTGAACCCTCCCATCCCCTCCCCCCCTTTCTCTGCAATTCTGCCATCGGCCTCGGGTATCTCATCGTCGTTACGTAGCTTCCATGGGCTCGTTTCTCGTAGTAAAGAGAGATGGACACTCGGTTAAGCTCAGGTTGGCAACGCGACCGAGAGGTTAATGGCGCGTCGTTGCGTATTCCAACGGTGTTTGTTTCCCCGCAGTTGGCAATAAACTAAGATAAATGAATGTCGGGTAGGCCGGGCCACTATTATTCCTTCGGCCACTGCCTACATTAAGTCGCATTAAGGGCACGAAACGGTCCGCACCTATTCCCGCCTTCTCCCTCTCTATTTATCTATCTATCTCTCTCTTTTCTGTGGCTATCTCACTCGGACTGCTTTTGCATTAATGGATCAAACACCTCATCGCAGCCAATATAACCAACTTTCCCACATTCCTACCACTCGTGTCTCATGGTATTAGCACAATTTACACCATTGAATGGAACTCGGAATAGAATTGACTCCTTTTATGAAACAAAAATATTGCGAAATTTGGACGAACTTTGATAATCTATATCGAAATCATGTCATGAATTTCATTGGTTGATCGGAAATCCACGAGGTGCGCGGGATATTCAAAAGAGCCGAATATTGTGTTTAGGTTATGTATATCTGTTAGAAAGAACAATTTCCCATGAATTTTGAATGATACTTGATTTGATTTTTTTAAGGTGAGATTTCTATTCAATACTCTATTATAATAATACCGATTTTGAAATAGAGAAAAATCATTTTTAATTTTCCACGAGATTTTCATGAGAAATGAGAAAGAAATTCATATGCAACCACGACAAAATCAGAGCTATCCTCTTGCGGTACATTTGAGGTTTAATTACCTAAATGCAGATAAACAAAAAATAAATGTTTTGTATCAAAATATCGTGCATAATATGTTACATTTCTCGCCATCAACAGAAACAACCATTTGTAATTTAAAAAGAAAAATTTCCTTTTTAATTTAAAAAAAATGATGATGCACGAAAACATGCATGAATATTGGTTCGGTTAGAGTCATAATTCGCAAGGTGCGCACAAAAATCTATGATTCTAGCAAAATGAACTGGCATTTTATCCTGAAAAAAGCACGTCCAAAAAACAATTATTATCCAATAATTTCCACATTTTACATCATCTTTTCAAAAAATTTCACATATTTTTGCGAAGCCCTTCGAAAAATTTCTTTCACCTTGCAACAAAATTCCCTAAAAAAAAAAAAAAAAAACTAATATAAAATCCCTGATGCAGAAGCAAAAACCGTAACTATCCTCGATCCATAAATTAAAATTAAGTACCTCCTCTCATTCATTACCATCAATTGCCATAACTCAACCGCCGAGAAATAATAAAAATGTTAATGCATCCATGCTTGCCCTACGGGAAATATCGAAAAAACAAGAGTAAAAAAAAAATTTAAAAAAAAAAGAAAAGAAGAAAGAACCAGAAAGGAAAAACGAATGGTTACGACTTCTGGTGAATGGGTTATATAGTAGTATCTTTCTTCGAGTCATATCTCTCCTCGATCGTTATAATGATATGCCTGATTCGCCCAAGAGTGCTTTAAACTCACGAGTATACTGGTTTTGTGTCTGTGTCTGTGTATGGGATGGATAAAATAGCGTGCAGTATTACGAGTCTGAAATCTACTGTTTTGGGAAGGATGGTCGTCTCAGAAATTTCAGGCAAAGAGACGCGCGAAGTGGGTGAGGCTCAGCCTTTTCTCTCCCCCTCACCCCCCCCCCCCTTTAAAGCACAGGAAGATGCATGCTGGGGATATTAAGGCCATTATCGTCGTTGCATATTCATGCGGTATTATAATGAAAATACAGTTTATTACTGAAGATTAACAGCTTCTTACGAATGACGTAGACATTTAAGTTGAGGCCCCCGTCATTTTCACTGGAAAATCTTTTGGATATTTCCTATTATTCCATTCGTTGAAACTTGATGTTAAATACGTTGTGCAATTAATGCGTTGTGTTTATGTTGCATTAAATAATTTAAAAAAAAAAAGTAGAAGGATGAACTCAGTTTCACTTGCATGAAAAATATCCAAATTTAATCCGAGTGAAGCCGGAAAAAAAGAACTAATTGAAACACACACACACACACATGAAAAAAAAGGAAAGAGGGGGAAGGGGAAAAATTGTTAAATTACCTTGTCATAAGATAAATTACCGTCACTTGTATTCTCTCATTCTCACTGCTGCTGAGTTTTAACCACTCCATCAAATAAAACACCGGGAGCAGTAGCAAAATAAAAAAAAAAGAGAAGCAACGTGGAATAAAAAATGCAAAAAAAAAAGAAGGGAATAATAATAATAAATAAATAAATAAAAGTTACAGTGGACAGCTTTCGTTTTGGATGAACGGCGCAAAGTTGACGTCGTAAGTTCGTGTTTACGAGCCGTAAATAAGTAAATAATTCACACGCAGACTCTGTTTCTGTCTCTTTCTCTCTCTATCTTTCTGTCTCGCAATGAGGAAGATGGGTGTGGGTTAGAGAGGGATGGATACAGAGGGAGGAATAAGGTGGTATGAGAGGTGAATACTGAGGGGTTTTTCACTCCTGGACTTGTGAATGCGAAAATACGAGGGAATGGAATATAAAGAAGAGAGATACAATAATAAAAAAGAAGAAATGTGAATGAATATACTGTTAAAATCTGCATAATATCAGTATAATGTATGAAATTATAGTCTCTGAATGTGCTTTGCTTGCAAAGCCAAAAGTCGATGAATCAAATTAAAATATCAATAAAAAATCATAGGGGCAAGTAGGGTGGAATGAATATTCCAATTGAACTGTTTGAGATTTAAATTTTCTGATGATTTCATTGGAAAGCTGAGAAAATTTTAGGTGGAAACCATGTGTCTGAAAACATTTTTTCTTTATTTTTTGAAAATTTTACTTTTTTGGGCAATTATTTGAGAAATAATTTTTTTCCAAGACATTTATTATCAAAATAAAAAAAATCATTAAAAAATAGAAAAATTAAAGACAACGTTGTTGCAATTTTGCTCATAAGCTTCTTGAACATGTATCAATTTTTCCATCGTTTCCATCGGCCAATTAGAAATTCCCTAATTTCCATTTTTCTTCTTGCAATAAAAAAAAAATTCATTAATACTCAATCAACAAGTCAATAAATTATCAGAGGTTAATAATACTCGAGTTAACCTTCTCACAATTTGATTTGAGTAGATGGACGTTAAACAGCACTGGCAAATTAAAATCGTCGGATTTCAATTAAATTTCCATTAATCGATTTGCATTATCTGGCACCTAGATTTCTTTTCATTACCCACGTATATACAGATATATAATGAGACGTTGAAGAGAATGAAAGAAGGAGAAATAAAGAATAAAAAAACAATGTGGGGGAAAAAAAAGGAGTAGTCCATTCAGTGGTGTACTTAACGTATAACTCCCTCCTCTCACCTCTTTTTTTTCGCCCCATACACTCTTTCCTTCCTCCGTTCTCTCTTATTCTACGTCTCATTCCTGCGGTCGCCTCTCTGGTGGCTTTGCACGATTGGCTCCAACTCGAGAGTTCGGCGGGCAATTACAATATGAAAGGCGCATAAATCAGATGGTTTAATTAACGCGTTCGTTATTATCGTCGCGATACCCCCCCCCCCCTTTCCCCACAAATGGCTTCAATGCTGTGCCTTTTTGATACTGGGAAATTCTAGTAAAAATTGACCTGTGAAACAAAATGATTTGGTATTTTTTTTTTTAACAATAAAGGCTTCCACAAAAAAAATTGCAAAAATTCACCGAGGATCGAGATATATTGGACCATCATCTCAAATTTTTTCAGATTTTTTCTTAAATTTTTTCACTCCGAAAAAAATTATTGAAAGTCCACTTCAACCGAAGGATTAATAACTTTTTATTTAATTTTTTCAAGAATTCATGAAAATTCTACTTTTTTTTGATTAAGGTAGTTGTATAAGATTTTATGTCGTCAAGAGATTTTTTTTTAATTTCGGGAGATATCTATTCATGTTATTTCTGATTTTTTTGGGAAATTTGAAAATTTTTGACCACGTAATTACTGAGATATTCAGTGTCAAAGTTGAAACTTTTAACACAGAGTAAATGGCGTAACCTCAAAAATCAGTAACATTCCGCAGGTTTTCTTTTTTTGTCTCAAAACCCATTCCAAAAAATATGTAGGGATTCTTCCAATATTTCGGAGTAATTGACGATTAATTAAATTTTTTTACCACGTATTTTTTTTTCTATTTTGAAAACAGGAAAATTTGGCAAAATCTACGATTGATATGACGTTCGGCATAGTTGTGTGTGTGCTCTACTGTCCTATCCGTGCAATGAATGTTTAGATGTGTGCAAAAAGCACCCTATCATTTGAGGAATATCGCGAATTCCCTTAAAAATCTTAAAATTTTCATTAATTTCACAATCACCTCCATAATTTCATGCTTCAATATCGAATAAATGGTTAGATATGCCCAATGCCTCAATTTCCATAAATCCCTTCCCCATAAAACTACCTTAACGAACCATCTCATCATTCCAATCACAAAAAAAACCAATCTGCTTCAATGAATTCACAACATCTGAATAATGATCCCCCAACTTGAGAATCAACTGGTTGAAATAAAATGACAGTATCACAAACTAATATAACTGTATTTCACCAATTGACGATACAAATATCTCAATGTACATGTATACATATATATAACAGAATTTACACGATTCTCCACGATTTCTGATACGTCACTCACACCATTGAATTCATCCTCATAATCAAGTAATCGCAGATGACGCAATCCTGTGTGTGTATCGAGTGGTATATGTTTCAAGCCTTTGGCTAATTCCCCCGGTTGATGCAAAACCAACCCTTGCCTGTATGTCAGGGATCCTCAAGCAGTGATTATTATCTTTCTCCTCTCTATTTCCCCTCATTTCCTCCTCTTCCACCCTCTCCCTCCCCCTCCGCATCTTTCCGATTCAAAAAAAAGGAGTGAAAAAAAGGGGCATATGAAGGTATTGGAAAAATAAAGCAGAAAATGATTTCAATGTGCTTGGAAAATTTTTTAATTAATTGAATTATTCAACTGTATCACAATTGAATCGAATTAAGTGCAACAGCGCTACCAATTTGCTGTCATTACTGAAACTGATACGTGGAATAGATGCACTTCCTTTTTTCTTTTTTTTTTCATCGCCATCTTCTCTTCATTTTGCCATTCGTGAAAGAAAATCGAGGGAAAAAAAGGAGTCTGGATGTATCTGACACAATCAGACTGGGATTGTTGGGGACAATGTTAGTTACTATTCAACAATTTGAAGCTACACCTGTCTCATTCTCAGTGTCACTGTATTTTGGTTCTAATTCATGCTATCAATTACAGTCAATTTACTGAGATTACGATATTTCTCTTAATTTTACGTTCGATTTGACTGCACATCTGCTGCATGTGTCTTTGTTCTGGGTTGATTAGGTGAATTATTTGGGTAAAAATGGGTGTGAGAGTTTTTTTTGGGGAAATTTGGGAGACACGTGTCGTTTATGGAGTTCTGGAACTCAACAGGTTTCTTTGCAATGCTTATTTCATTTGAAATTCAAGCTTCAAGATATTTTTTTTTTAATTTAATGCATTTGAATTGTATTGTTCATTTTGATAGATATGCACATTTATACGCGTTATGAACATTTCATGTTTGTAATAGCTTGAAGATATGATTAGGGACTCTTCTATTATCGATTTAGAAGTTTTTTCTGGATAACTTCGATTTTAGGTGCATTTCGATATTTTACATTATGGAAATCACTCAAAATCGGTGGAATTATTTGAGGCAGAGGGTTCTCGATGATTTTATTGAAAAATTGGGAGAATTCTTGATGAAAACATGGGTTAAACCTATGTTTTTTTAATTGTGGGAATTTTTTGATTTTCAACCAATGATTCAGTTTTCGAAAACTTTGAGTTTTTCTGGAAATTCTTTAGTTCTATTAGTTGGTAGCTTAATAACTCGATGACCAGTGGAGAATCAGGCTCCTTTCCCATTGATTAAGGTGATTTCGAATGAATTTTCATCCATTTCTGAGCTAATCACAGCACATTTGATAAAAATAAATTTTGTTCCCCTAATTTTTTTCACAAATGATGAAAAATGAGTGTAAAACTGCACAAATTCATGAGAAATCAGCTGATTTTTGAAACTTCACACTACACTGAAGAAATCCATAAAAATTCCCAAAAAACCCGATAATTTCCAAAAATTAAAACGATTACCTCTTCAATCCTTACCTTAAATCATCAAATTGTCAAAAAAAATCCAAAAAATCCTTCCGATCCATAATATCCACCTAAAATTTCCTCAGCTTTCCAATGAAATCATCAAAAAAAATCCATCCCCAACCCTTTCACCCCCAACCCCCTCTTTCCCTCCATTTATCATCAAAAAATTTCGATTAATGCATTTCCCTTTAATTCCAAATTCCCATAGACTCCATGGAAATTCTAATTTCCCTGTAAATTAATCTCATGGCACAACACACAGATGAAAAGATTCATTGGAATAAATTTGGTTAAACTCAAGATATTCTCATCCTTCCATTTTCCAAAGTCAATATCATTCTAAAAACTTGTGTAACTGTGGATGAAGCATTACATGGACACAGTGAGGACATGATTTGGAACACCTCTAGGGTTTCAATGGTGGTGTTGGTAACCCATGGCCAGATAGAATGGAGTGAGCGAAGCTGGAGAGAAGGAGAGGAAGGAGGGAAAAGGGGGGGGGGAGAGTAGAGAGGGCAGAGACTCAGGCATGGTCTAACCAAACTTAATTGAATCCCAGTCCGAATGTATAATATGTAGACTGCTTGCATAATGTCGTACAGCACACCAGTGGTTGTCAAATAGTTTCGATACTACGTTGTGACGTATCAAACATCCCGAAAATCCAAGTGTATTTCAGTTGAAAACGTAAATTTGAGAACCATCCTATGGAATTAGATATACAATAATGTAAGCAGAGCTCCGTTGTGGTGTAAGGGTTGGAGGGAAGAGGAGCAGAAGGAGGAGGAGGTACGGTGGTAAGGTCATGTATATTCATACATTGGCCGTGGACTGTACTTCTCTGCTCATACCATCGACTCAATTCCTCAAACCCACTTTTCTACCCAGAACGACTGTCTCTCCCTCCCATCTTTCCCACCTTTCTCACTTCAATTTATATCCTCTTGCTTCTGTTATCCCCGTTCCTTTTGCTACACCAGATCTCATCCTAAACAAAAAGAGGGGGGGGGGGGGGTGGAGGGTGGTTAGAAGAGATTGGACAGAAATGGATTTTACTTCTGTATATTCACTGAGTTTGTAGGTTGTGCTAACTGTAGTTCATAATGTATAGAGATGTTTTGGAGTATTTTTTAATTGAATTACAGTTGACAGGATTTTTCTGAATTTTTTTTCATAATTTCTGACCGAAACGCCATAAATCGGGTAGTTTAATCACTTTTTCGGGTAAATTAGAGCACATTTTCTCCACTTATCAGCAAGTAATTGGAAACTAACCGAAAAATCCTTATTTTTTTCTGTTTTATTGACTGAACTTTAGGATACTACCTCAAATTGAAGAATTTCACATTTATTCAATCTTAATCTACAATCTTAATCCACAAAGATAATTAAGCAAAAATATTATACAATTTTTCTCTTCATTATTCATTGGATTCATTGGATATATCACGTGAGAATTAATCTCATAGCTCATTATTCTTGATTTATTTAATTTAATTCCCCATTTCTTCTTTTTTTTTCCCCCAACATTTCTTTTTTTTTCCCCAAATATAAAAGCAATGTGCATTCATAATCCCTACCAATGGTCATTCATTTTAATATCCATTTAATGCAAATTCAGCACAGCCCAGAAAATAAACCTTTTATGCCAGCATCCAGCCCTCTCAACCCCATTTCAGTTGAAAAAAAAAAAACCGGGTAAAAAAGAATTAAAATTATATATTTAATAAAAATCAATAAATACACTGTTAGGGTACATAATTAATCACGAGATTGAATGCATTAAATTTTTTTTTGTTATCGAAAAAATTATTTTCATTACCTTCAAAAATTTCAATTACAAATTAACAGTTTTTTCATTGATTTTCTTCCCCCCTCCCTCATTTTAATTCCAATAATCGTAAATAAAACCATTGTACCATCAAACATAAATGAATTTCCCAATTTTTCAAAGCCCCAAAAAAAAAAATTTAATTAATTAATTAATTTACAAATACTGATAAAACTAAAATCTTCGAAAATTTTGCCAATTTAATCACCAAAGAAACTCTAACGTGCACATAATTATAATTAATGACAATATCAAATTACCAAACTTTGTCGTCTGCAATTAAACCTAACACTACTTATTTGTGAGGCCCTCTAAGTATCGGTAAGAGGATGATTCACGAGGCGTTAGGTTTTCAAGAGAGAGGCAAAGATAGAAAGAGAGACAGAGCGAGAGAGAGAGAGAGAGAGAGTGCCTATCGCTACTGAGTCTCGATGCACATAAATATTGTCTCATACACAGTATCCAGCATGTATAGTATAACATTGCACAATCTACCCCTTTCTATCGGCTCTAATTTATGTTGAGTAAGGTAACGAGTGAACTCAAACCCAAGTCTTCTGAAACCGCCACCCCCCTCTATTTCCCACCACTTCTTTGCCTCTCTCTTTTTCTCGTGTTCTATTCGGCCGAACACCATCTCTCGCTTGCCACGGAAAGCTCGGTAATGTTTCAAGTGGCTTGTCTGTTGTTAATTTACCCCTTTTCGGGCGGAGGAGAAGGGCCTAGACGAAGAGAAAGAGAGAGAGAGAAGAGAAAGAGAGTCAGACATAGGGAGAGAGTGAGAGAGAGAGAGTCAAACATAGAGAGTGAGAGAGAGTCAGATATAGAGAGAGAGAGTGGCTTGATGGGGGTCTGTCTACTGGCTGCCACGCTCTAGTCGTTCGCGATAAATCGGTCATTATCTATAGTATATACTTGCTTTTGGTTTACGTAGTCAAAGACATCAAGCATAAACAAAGTTCAGTTATACATATGTATGGTTTACTACTTGTGTTGCCCATTACAAATAATCGATCGTTATTCTTCAACCGGTGCATTGTCCGTTAATTAGTTGCTATTGTCAGACACACGCGATTTTCGTGAATTATTCGGTGATGGAGAAGTTTAGAGAGGATTTTTGTTTAAGGTAGTATCCCAGGGGACGATCGATAAAACAGGGAACAATGAGGATTTGTAGATGAGTTTTCAATTAATTGCTGATAATTCGGATTAATGTGCTTCAATTTACCCGAAAAGAGTGATTAAACTATTCGAAAGTCATATCTTCAGCTTGAGAGGATGATTTGTTTTTCGTTTCTCGAATTTTTTTTAGATTAATAATCTCCTATCACATGCATCAGACAGAGAGAGAGAGGCAAATAGTTACGATTACCTCCTAATTAAAATTTCTCAATAACTATACGATGAATTGAATATTTTTTTCTTCTATTATTTGGTTAAAATGCTGGTCTCTTCACCAATAGTTTTTAAATAATGGGTCAAATGTGTGGTTCTTTAGTAATTTCGTTATTTCTGTCCGATTTGAAGTGTTTCATCCCCATCACCACTAATTTCAGTAACTTTAACATTCATATCTCAAATTTCAAGAAAAATCATAGAAAATAATTACGTACTCCGAAATTTTCGAAATTCGAAGAAAATCTTCTGATAACACGAAATCTCATACAACTACCTTACCAGTGAATCATTTCTCCCTGAAAACTCCTATTTCCCTTGAAAACTTTGTAATTAACATTTTTGTAATCTTCTTTATCCTCAAAATTAATTAAATCCCCTTAATCAACACTCGAAAAAAGATTCTCTCCGTAATATCCAATTTTTTTTTCTTTTTTTTTTTTTTTAATTCTTTTCCTCAAGCCCTCAACGATAGATAAATGAACTCGAGCTCCAAGTGGTTATAAACATATGACCAAGAGGAGGACACACACAAGCCCTTCGTCCCACGTGTAGTCCAGTACACCCTTTCAAAGTTGGTCTACTCTGGGGTAGAACATTAATATCGCAAAATGAAGCTCATTTACATATAAATAAGGTGGTACGAGAGAGCAGTAGGGTAAAACAGGAGAAAGAGGAGGTCTCGAGCATGGAATAGGGTGGTAAAAGAGAGATATATATATATATCTATAGATATAGAGCAATGAGGATGGCTTGGATGTGGATGAGCTACCTCGTTTGCCTCTCTCTCTCTCTTCTCTTGTCCTTCCGGACTTTACTTCACCCCTTCACTCCTCACCATTTGAATTTGCCGCCTTCACCGCCCTCTTTCCTCGACTAATTACACTTACAGACAAAGCGGCCTTGGAGCCTTGCTCTCCGTGTGGCTCTTTCTATTCCCGATAACACCGGTTTGCAATGACCACGTGATAATTGCAAACCTCTCTCTCTTCTCCTTTTCCTACCAAAGAGAGAGAGAGACCCCTCCCCTATACCTTGAGTTTCATCTCTAGTAACTGAATTTGTGGAAATTCATCGTTTTCGTGGAGACACATTTCGAGTCTCGACATTGAATTAAAATGAACCCTTGGAGATTGTCAATGCTGGAGCATCTTGGACAATTCAGTGATCATTATAAGCACTTTTATTCGAAGATTTTCGAGGAATCAAGGAAGTCCAATTGATGGCCATGCTGAATTTTTTTTTGTTTTGAGAATAGGATTTTTTTTTCAATTCCAATTTTTTTTTTTACAAATTCCCGATTTTTTAGTTTTATGGGAAATGAGGATTTTTGCACTTTCCGTTGAATTCTATTATGATTTGTCGATCAAATGACGTTGATATATATAATATAATAAACTGAAAATTAGTTTTTTTAAATATATATAGGAAAAAGTGGGGCAAAAAGAACCTTTGATGTCACATGATTCAGACAAATTTTTCGGAGTGAAGGACTCCATAAAAAAATCTGGTAAAATTTGAGAAAATACTTCAATATGTACACAATCTTGGCAAATTTTTACAAATTTTTTTGTGCAGCCTTGCATGACAAAAAAAATCCTGAATCATTTTGACGTTGACGTCCGTTTTGCCCCGATCTCCCCTATTTCTTTTCTCTGCAAGGAAAATATTTGAACACAAACTATAGATTAATCTGCTTCAAAATAGACTCAAAACATAACGCAACATTAAATTTAATCATTTTCTCAAAAATAATAGTATTCTCTATTAATACTTCAATTTAATTTATCAAATTTTGTCCATTCTCCTTCATTTGCCTCATGTGCAGCGATTGGACCTCCTTAAGCTCATTAATCCGTATTAATTAAGGATAAAGAAATAGTCAAATCCTCATGGAAAAAAAAAATAACAGGATAAAGCAGTTCGATGTTATCTATAAAATTTCACGAAAAAAAAAAAAATTCACACATTACGAGATTCTGGAATACAGCTATTAACCTGAGATATGCACAGAGTATCGTTTATTAAGGGGCCAAACAGATATTAATGTATTTTTCCATGCGAGCCATGAAATTTTTTTACAACACTGTGTGAAACTGGCGGGGCAACAAGGAGAAAAAGGGGAGAGAATGCAAAGCAAATGGGAGGAAAAAACACCATCGAACCAATGGGGAGATTGGACCTAGTTCGAAGTGAGACAGAGCACGAAAAAACCAAATCCAATTACTTTTATTCGGGTAAAATGAGTGCAGCTAAGTCATTAATACTAATCAATGGGTTGGAGCGGAGGCGCGACTGTGCCATAGGAATTACCCATAACTCAAACGGTTAAATTACTTTATTGCAAAAAAAAAAAAAAATAACAGGAAAAGAGGGAGTAAAAAAATTGGTTTAAAAAAAATAGTCTCGCGTTTTTATACGAGGCTTTTTCCTCCCCCCTTCAACGTCCAGCATTGTTAAAGGGCCGTGCCGATAAGTAATGTTTATTGTTACATTTCCAACGGCATTTGGCCTCTCTCGTGCTCCCCCCTCCCTCCCTCCCCTCTCTCCCCCATCACCTAGCGATTTCACCTCTCTCACACCTTCCCACGCTTTTTTGATGCTCCCGTCCATTTTGCGACGAGGAGGGAGAAAAAAGTAGCGGGAGGGGAAGTGAAGGGGAGAGGGGCGGGGGGAGAGGGAAAGAGTTAATATTTTTTTTTACACCCATCGGGCTTTTGACTTCGTTTTGTGCATTAGCGAGATGACCCGTGGTATAACACACCACTACTAACCATATTTTATCTATATAAAAAAAAAAAGATCAATAATTCCACTCACATTAGCACAGTCAAGTGCAATCTATGTTTGACGCTTGAAATAGTTCATTTTTCAGGATTTGGGGTGAAAACATTTTCGGGGGAAATTAGAATTTTTTTTTTTTTTGTAATTATCGTAAAATATATTGAGATTATAAATCTCTCGAATCCTTTCACTCCAATGAAATTGATCCAGAAGCACAATAACACAAATCATCAACAGCGTAAAGAGGAAGAAAAAGGGAATGTAAATTGTAGCTAAATATCCTCTTATTTCTTTAAAATTCACATTTTCGTCGATTCTCTCAGTATTCACCCAATGTCTCTCTACTCAAAATTAAAAAAAAAAACTCACTTAAAAAAAAAAAATATCGCCGTACGTTTGGAGCTAATCCCCCTTGGCTTGGCCATTTAATATGCAGTACGCCATATCGCCGGACATCGTTTACGAATTTACGCGGAAAAAATTGAACTGCCGCCTTCTATGGAGGCGATTTTCGTTCGTTAGCCATTGACCGGGCTTTATCGTTTTTTTTTTTCAATTTTTTTTTTATTTTTTCATCCGATCGAGCGTCACTGCTAACAAAGCCCGGACGGGTACAACCGTCCACCTCGATAAGAACGTAACCACCCCCCCTCTCCCCCTTCTCTTACTGATGCTAGTGGTTCCTATCTGGCGTCGAAAAAAAAGCGCAAATAACAGAAACTAAAAAAAAAGTGGTCGAAACAATAAAAAAAAAGGATCCATCGAATTTCGTGTAATCCAGTTTTGATATCACAAGTTTCATATATATATATATATACATATATTTCTTCAATATTATCGGTTATCAATTCACGTGAAATGAGACAAGGTCTTGAAAATGAATGTTATTTTAAGTTCATAATAGGAAATTATTTCAGACAAACTGAAATTCTGTTGAAATAATAATTTTCATTAGATGTAATTGGGTATCCAAGAAAAGCTCCTTCGGTTACCACCTCTCTATTTTCATCATCGATTTATTATAATTAGAATAATCTTTGCAGAATGAGCAAGAGAGAGAGAGAGAGAAAGAGGAGTAAAATTTGTGGGGTTCGAGTTAACCATTCTCCCTTTCCTGAAATAAGGAATAATTTTACTCTCTCCACTCTGCGTTTATCCACCCAATCCTCCCCTTTTACCAATCCAAATGTATCCATGAATTATTACAGGATTAGTGTCTGATCGTTTCGAATCTATCGATTCCATTTAATCCAATTTATTTTCATTATTATTTCAGGAGAGCGACAGAAGTAGCGCTGGTAGTCCAGAACCAGCATCTGGAGTACTTCATGAGCATCAAATGTTGATGGAGGGCTTGAAAAATACGAGAAGACGGAGAAGTGTATCACCAGACAATATGACACACTCGAAACATACCGCTGATGCACATCTGAATGGAACGAGTGAGTCTAATTTACAAATTAATATATTTATGATTTATTTACATTCTAAGAGATAATGAAGTTGGATTTTTTTTTTTAATTTGTGGTAAAATTGATGTAATCAACGAGGATTGTACGATTTAAGGTCCATCTTCAATCGAATCGATTGTTCTGTTGCCAATTCTCGATTTTTTGAATCGATTTTTGACAGTCAATGAATGGAATGTATAGATTTCATACTTATAGGATTCCCCAAAAGAATCCTATCGTCGCCTTAGAGTTAAAGGGGCGTAAGTGCCTTTTTCCTGATTTTTTTTTCTTCAAAATCACAAAAAGGCCTATCTTCTCTCTTATATTGCTTCAATAGACTTTCCACGGCCTTTTACGCAATATTAGGAAAAAAAATAAAAAATAATAACATATCTATACGTTACGCCTATAGGTGTAAGTACCACTGAATAATAATAAAGAGGCGTAAGTGCGGGAGATATGCTTTTTTGTTTTTAGTTATTGTTGTTGTTATTTAATTCTAATTGACAAAGAATTGAAAAATTCTGCCATGAATTAAAAAAAAATCAAAACTTCATTAGCTCTTGATTCTGCAAACAAACAAATAATTTAAAAAAAAAGGCACGTATGATTTCAATCCAGTGGCAGGAATGGTGACCCTTCAGAACCTCCAAAATCTCGCCAATCTCCAAAATTTACCGCAAGTTGCATCCCTAGCTGCTGGTCTTCAAGGTATGTCCACTGGTTTAACCAACAATCAGCTAATAAATACTCCATTGAATCTCACAGTCAGTGCAGCTGGTAAGTTGAATATTTCATTCTCTTATTCCCTTCACATTAAAAAAAATGAATTTCCCCAATAAATGTGAAAACCTACTTTTAATTAATAATTATTCATCAGCTGGTACTGTATCGACTCCCTCGAGTACAACGGCAGGCTCGCATCTATTACCACCAAGTTCAACGCCAATGGCAACACTGCCACAGCTTCTTTCTCAACCTCAGCCAGTTGCAATGCCCCAGTTCATTTTAACATCAGGTCAATTGGTACAAGGAATTCAAGGCGCTCAATTATTAATTCCAACGTCCCAAGGTAAAATTTCACTTGTGATAATAATGAAGAGTATAAGAAAGAAAAAAAAAAAAGGGAAGAGAATTACAGAAATAATTAAGCTCAGTGTGATTATCCAATATTCACAAATGTCTGCTTATAGTCTCATTGATTTTTGCAAAAACCCTCATTGAGTCATTAAATTATGAACGTATTTTCCACCAAGTAACACTCAAACCAATCAAAAGATCGATAATTCATTGCCAACAACTTTATCAGAGCCACATTTAATCATCCACTTTTCATTATTCAATTAAAACATTCATAAAAACAAAGAAAAGTATTTCAATCAAATAACAATTTATCTCGTAGTATAAAGAGTCAAATGAAGAAATCGAACGAGGCAATTTACGTCGATGGTAGAATACACATCTGTAGGTGAAAGATACAACCTATAACAGCTTTTTTATAACCACCTATTATGTAATATTATACAATTGAGTTCACATTCGATATATAATATCGTTGACCAGCTTGGACCAGAGATTCTCCCCCTTTCTACCACTCAATACTTAGTATCCCTAGACTTTGCCAGAGTGAAAACGGAGGGCAAACTCTGCAACTAATTTCAATGTATAATTAACGTCTCACTACTACTCTTCCCTTCTCCCCTGAAAACCCTCAACGATACCTTCTTCCCCTTCTCCAATTCTCTTCTCTGTATCTTGTACCATTCTCCCCATTCTTCCCCCCTCCTCTACCCTCTCCTCAGCATCCTTGACCACTCCTCCCCAATTGTGTACCTCCTTGAATTTGGACATGGCAATAATTCCAGAATTCAAAGCCCATTATTATATCGATTACGTGTAAACTCCAATGGTAACTTGATTTTTCAAAAAGTTTCGATGCAATTCAATGTGATTTAGCAGTGTGGATAATTAAATTAAATTGAATTATCAAGTTTTCAATGCGAATTTAATAGAACATCGATATCGACGTCTGTAGTTACCCAACAATATCAGATAAGAGATTAATTTTTCGTTATTTCTATTTTCAAAACGAAATCAGACATATTCTGACACATGAAAGACACCTGCCTCTTCCAGAAATGAAAAGAATTGATGCAGGTTTATTGATGAAAATTTTGTCAAATCTATCGGATATGTAACAGTTCCAGATTTACAAGCATTACCATTACAGATACCATACACAAGATCCCTCAAGATCAGTAATCATATTAATCGGTGTGTACAGGAGAACAGGAGAGAGTGAGGGAAGGTGGGTAATCAGATTAGGGAAACTGGAGGTAATCCCGAAACTATTCTAAGTATGATTAGGCAGCTCAGTCCTTCTCTGTAGTAACGCCCATTTCTAGGGCCAGTTTACCATTCCACCTCTGTTTCACTCCATCTTCTTCTATACAGCATCCACTTCTACCTTACTTGGCTAGTGTACCTATGCCAATGCCCCCTAAGATGACGATAATAGTTTGCCAACTACACTGGCCTCTGTGAACGTGGTAACCTGCCCTATGGGTTGCTTAATAATCCCTCTATGAGACTCCCAAACAACTTCACCCCTCCCCCCCTCCTCCCATCTCTCCTCGAGAAACCCTTACTCGGATTTCATAGTGAAGGAGTAACGTTTATAACATTTAATGAAAATCCCATGAGACTTGTGTCATCGGGTTATCAATTTGTTGGAGAAATTAATACAATTTGTCAATGATCTAATAATTATTTTCTCTCTTTCTGTTTTATGTTAAAGGTATTGCAACACAAACAATACTCACTATTCCAGTCAGTCATGTGACGAATAATCAAATGGTTAATTTGGCACTGAGTAATGGCCAAGTTGTATCAACGACATTAGCTAATTTACAGTCAATTGCACAACCTCAGAGTATGATGAATGCAGCATCAACAAATGGTAGAGTATTAATTTAATTAATCAGTATAGTGGCTTTCGGTGTGAATATCTCTTGAATGAAATGGGTTCAGAGAGAAATGTGAGAAGAGCATTTCCTAAATCCTCTTTGTTTACGAGATCTTCCTAAAATAATGTAGATATTCTGAATGTCCTATTTTAGCGCTATTACCGAATTCCTGTCTCAACACTGCAAAAACTAATGTTTTACAGATGTCTTAATTCAAGATATCAGTTAGAGAAAAATATCTTAAAATTGAAAGTATTAAAAAAAAAAATTGAAAGTATCTTGAAGCTGGGAACTGAAATGGAAAAAGGTTTGAAATTGGGAAACGATACATGTTTAAAAAAGTCACAAGACATTATTTTGTATCTTGAAAATTAAGATGAATATATTCAGCTGCTTTTAATGTTTGAAATTAAGATATTTTTCAATTGTTCAGTCATTGGAGCACATATGGAAACAATGCTAACGTGGATAAAATAAATGAAAAAAAATTTAAATACTAATTTTTAATCTATTTTTTTCCACCTTACAGTCTCCACAAATCCATTCAATCCAGTTCTTATCATATGACAGGATACGTATACATTTATAGATTGCGTCAGTGAAAAATAAGACACTTTGGCAGATAATTGGATCGGCACTACCAAAGAAATCATTGAAATGTTCTAAAAGTGTCTGCGAAAGTGTCTTAATGTCGAACATTAGTTTTTGCAGTGAATGTATCATAAAATAATCGACTAATCCGCAAAATTCATCAACAATTTTTAATTGCAGTACCAACGAGTCAGAATTTGGCATCGGGACTGGGTTTAAATCCTGCGGCACTTCCTCACCTATTGGGTAACAGTTCTGCGAGTCAGCAGTTACTGAATGCCATGCAACCACAACAGCTTCTTCAAGCCGCACAAGCAGCCCAAGCCCAAGCTGCCCAAGCGGTTCAAGCAGCTCAGGCATCGCAACAGCCACTTCTCACCACCTCACCGCAACAGCAACAACATAGCCATCGACATACCTCCCACCTCAACCACTACCAGGTACGATCAAAATTTCTAAAATTTTCGCACTATGAACTGTGAAAATGAAGCTGCAATGTGCAAGTGACTCAATTACCAATCATTCTGGATCACAGGAAATCCAAGGAATTCCGCTCAAATAATTACGATTTGGGGGGGAAAATAGAGATTCCTAGGATACAGTTTGAAATATAAGCTTTCCGTATTCTCACGCATTCACATGAGATTATTTGATTTTCAGTCATCGGATAAGCATCACAGAGAACGACCAGAAGCATCATCACCATTGAATGGACCAGCAGTTTCAGCTGCATCTGCATTGAACAGACTTGCCGCTAGTAACGGAGAAATAACGATTACTACGACGCATGGCCCAAGTAGTACGGGGGTCAAGGCATCACCCGGCAGTATGCACAGTCCAAAAGACGATGATGATGATCTACTAAGTGATTCACCAAGTGAGTAGACTGATGCATCAATCCATTCAACTCTATATTCTCTCAGTAATAAAACTTCGGAAGATCAAAAAATATCAGGATACGTCTTTTGTAAAAAAAAAAAAAAAAAGTGCACATTCTACGAAGAAAGTCTAGGTTTATTTTATTAGAAATTGGCCATTGTGATCCTTCCTAATTAAATAAATTAATCAATTGCAGTGCATATTTCATTAATATGCATATATTTATTCGTTCCATTTACATCAGTAAATGTTTCTTCCTAATTATTTCAATAAGAAAGCATATTTCGCCTAATTTTGTAGCTTAACTGATGAACTTTTAAATTCAAACTGAAAATATATAAAAAAAAGTTTCTTGATAAATTTCCTAAAATTCAATTGTTTCTAAGATATTTTAAAAAAGAACCAAAGCTGATTCCAATTTTGTCTTCTGCACTGAAAAATTAGTTACGACAGATGTTCCCAGAGATTTATCTATTTTTATACTTCCATCTATTAAAAGTTAATAATTTTGGGAATGAAAATCTGATACTGCAGCGTTCTGCATGATTACTTATTCGAATATTCAAAATTTGTAACTCTCAGATAACTCTTCACCGACATCTGTTCTAATTAGTTCAATACACAGGCATCGTTACCAAACCATAGATCATCCATTGCTCAATGTGCGTCACTGTTATACACAAAGAATCATTCTCAGAAATAAGTATTGAAGTAAAAGAAACGAGATTTTCACGAAGAATAATTGAATTCGTCTGCTCAATGTAGCCTCCATTCTCGGTCCGCCAAAGACATTACCGTAACTTGAGGTGTTGTTTATTGCAATCGGAATCAGTGGAGTAACGATTTCACTGTATGTGGGTACCTTTATATGTAACTAACACATTCACAATTCCACTACTGACAGATTTACGAGTGAAATCGTTGTAATGCAAGTTTTCTTACTTTATAACGATGCCGACGAATAGGCCACAATTGGAAATACATTTAAATACTTATAAAATATTGGGACAAATGTTGAGGTTTTAATAAATCAGTCGATTTTAATTTAAATTATCATCGAAGTACTCTTTATGTAGAATCTCAGAAGAGATTAGTTGGAAAAGTTTCTGTGAATTCATTTGTAAATATATCTCCGGAATGATTGGACTCAGAAGAAAGTGGCAATAGATTTATTTTGTAGGGAATCTAATTTTCCATCAAAAAAATGTGACGTAGGTCTGACTTCAGATAATAAGCAATTCATAATTAAGCTTCCACATACAAATCTCGCAAAATTTCCAAAAATAATAATTATTAATTATTCATATTAATAATTCATCTAATTTCATAATTTTTTTCATTACAGATCAACCGACAATCAACGAAGCTACGAATAACGTTGTAGATGGTATTAATTTGGATGAAATTAAAGAATTTGCAAAGGCCTTTAAAATACGACGACTATCATTGGGCCTTACACAAACACAAGTTGGTCAGTCACTCAGTATAACTGAGGGTCCAGCATACAGTCAAAGTGCAATATGCAGGTGAGAAGAAAAAAAAATTCATTGACTTTAATTAAATTAATTTGTCATTGATAAAAAATTGAACAACAATAATAATTAATTCACATGTTATCGAAAAAAAAAAAGAATAGATCCAAAATGTCAGAGTTTACTGTGCCAGGTCACTGGAAATGGCATGAATGTAAAAATTAGATCATCCTAAAGAATTTAATTAGCGTGAATAAATAATTGATCGAGTGATTTTTTTTCTCGACAGTTTCGAATTAAGAGAAAAAAAAAAGGAGGAAACATTGTTAATCATGATTATCGAATAGAAACAGAGAGAAAAAAAAATTGGGATAAACTATATTTACACCATTGTGCGCTGTAGCAGGGCTTGATTTAATTCATGTATCATGAAAGAATTCGATTGAATGAAGTTCCACAATTTTATGAAGGAAAAAAAACTTTTTATACAACTTCGATAATTTGATAAAATTACAATCGAATGTAGATGAATTTTTGAAAATCAAAGAAAATCAATCCTGCTATTGCAGAATTAGCCCTTCTGTGGTCGCGCTAGAAGCGTGCCCCCTCCCACCCCCTTTATCCTCTATTATCTAGTCAATATCTCGAAGTAGTGTTTCTCGAGCGAATTCATCGAAATCCATTGCCAATGAGGTTTCAATGATTTTCCGATAAATTTTGCGCTTAAATATTCACACTTTGATAACATTAATCCAAATTGGCAGCATTACATTCGAAAAGAAAATATGGCGACGTTATCAATTTAGCGATCACAGAAGGGTTAATAATTGCACCGATATGCAAAAATTAGTTATTATTATATTATACGTTATATTCGACTAACTTAAGCATTGGTGATTGTTCCCCAGTGCCCTGGCTACCCAGATGTACGCCTCGCAGATTGCCTCACAGCAGCAAGCTATGTACGTTCACCCCTCATGCTATTTAATTTACCTAAAAAAAATAAAAAAAATTTTTGTATGAAAAAAAAAAGATCAAGATTGCTTTCTTAACGAGATTATCGAACTCTGCAGTTATATCCAGAGAATAATTCCGTATTGATCGATCCTCGGATAAATAAATTCGACATCGGATGAATAATAGCTTGCATCAATCTCAAAAATAGAATTTCACCGATAATTTCCAATTTTTTTTTGTTATAAATCAATTAGAATTGATGTAAAAAAAAATATTATTCAATTAATAGAAAAAATTTCTGGTTATAACTGCAGTTGTAGTTCAATGATAAATAACTTCGTCGAGTCGATAGATTAAAAGAAAAAAAGTTAAATTTGTCTAAAAAAAGGAGCACTTTTTTTTCGAAAAAATTAACAAAAAAAGGAGAATTTAAAAAGAAATCCTTATGTTTTTCTCTTCATTAATCTTTTTTTAATCCATGTAATTATATTCTATATATTATCTATCTCTATATCTTTAATTCTCTTGTTATTCATATATATATTCACATATATTATATAATTGTCATCGAGCCAGGGCATTGGCAAGCTTGGGCATGGTGTCGCCAACACACGCGATCCAAAAACACGTTTTTAACAAAAAAAAAAAAAAAAAAAAGAACAATTTAATTTATCTTTCAATTTTTTTTTCTGTTGCATTCTTCAATATAATTCGATAGCATTGCAAGATAATTTTTAATTCCAGACATTTTTTATTATCTCGAAAAAAAAAAAAAAAAAATTTTGAATTACCCATGGAAACAGATAAACATACGTTTCGTAATAAGTTTAAACTCGTTGGCAACATCATAACGCGGCATCACCAAAAGACAAAAAAAAATGAAGAATACCTACACCGCATGCACGCATTGTCAATGTCCTGTTATTATTATTATTTTATTATTAATTTTTGCCATTAAACCCATTGATTCAGAGTGCATGCCTCTTAGTGCTCCTTTATATCAGTAAGTGGCCTTGAAATTTATCTTTCTTGGCACGTGACAAATAAAAATCAATCATGACCCAGTTCAATGGGTTTTTTTAGATTTTCCTGTTTTTTTTTTTTTTTTTCATTATCTTTTAAATGAATTTTTGTGTTTATTCCTGAAGTGACGTTGACGAATCACCGATTCATAGACAGATTAATTAAATGATATTTTTTTTTTTACATTTAGGTTTGAAAAATTGGATATAACACCAAAGAGCGCACAGAAGATAAAGCCAGTACTAGCAAGGTGGATGAAAGAAGCTGAGGAGAGGTGAGTTGCATAATTTAATGGATTAAATTTAATTCTAATCTCGTCATTGACACAATAAATTTTTTTTTACAATCCAAAAAATTAAAGAAAAGAAAAAGAAAAAAAAAATCAGAGCAAATACAATGATTCTCATCCTTGTTCTTAATTAACATCATAATTAATGATTACCTTACAATTGTGTGTTCAATGAAAATAAATGATAGATACTGAAATTATCATTATCAACACTATCAATAATCCTCAATAGTTTATCCATAATTTTGAGGTCACACGATTAGTTTCACGCACTCATGCAACAGGATCTCCATCCTCCCCCTCTCCTCTCCCCTATTTTCTCTCTTTCTCTCTTCTGCAAATGTTCTACTCTTTCTCTCTCTCACCCTTTTCTATCTCTATATATACCTAGTATTTCTGCGTACGTTGAAACCACGTGCGTACTAATTGATAATTCACTAATTGAATTTACCTGATTAATTGCGTATTTTCATCTAATGAATACGGTGGAATGTTAATTAGCGTTGAGGAAGAATTAACTGTTTGAAATGAGCAGAAAGAATTGAAAAAGAAAGGGGAATTTTTTTTTTTTTTTTTTTTGAAAATAATAAAAATGAGAATCATTATGGTGTGATCACGATCTGGGGTTGGCTATGGTATTTAATCGTGGATATTGCGGCTAAAGCGAATGGACGAGACATTCAAGAGAGATAGAAAGAGATAGAGAAAGAGGTGTTGAGTATTTTCGTGTTTAGCTTGGAGCTATTACAGCAGCGCTTATTCCTCGATATCTTGCATTCTCACAAATCCATTCTCTTCTTTCTTTTACATTATGTATATATAGATATATATACGATTCTCTTACTGCCACATATTCTCTCATTTACAGTCACGCTTATTTATTGTTCTTAATTCGTGAGTCATGCGGATCAAAATGATTTCGTGTATCAACTGAAAAATTGATCATTCAACCGTAATTAATTATTTAGAGATTGAGTGAAAAGGCAATTTGTAATTATCAAGTTTTCTTTTTTTTTTTTGATTAAAAAAAGGGAAAAGAATGAATTTGTGAGAATATTAGAATTCATTTAATATTCGCATTATCTTATATATATCGTCATGCTATGGAAACATGAAAAATTTACTGAGGCCATCTAGTTTATGCTGTGCACGTGTACAATTTATCTGTCGGTTAATTAAACTGTGGGACTAATTAAAATCAGGTTTTCTGATTGTGAGCCCATATCCGCGCCACCTTTTACCGCTCAACTTACCACACACATACACACACACACACACATCCTATCCAACATTTTGCCGTTGAATTTCTTCTTTTCTTCAACGCCCGCATGTTTTTTACTCTTTCATCATTTTTACTTATTCTTGTTATTATCATTATCATGAAATTAAGACAGTCGTTGAGTGACTTGAACACTACTTCATTTTCTTGACTACATGTCTGAGAATTTTATTTTAGATAATAATGAAATTGCATATATTTTTTCTTTCTTAGATAAATGATTTAATTTGATTTAAGTTGAGGTAGTATCCCAGAGTACAGTCGAAAAAATAGGAAAAAAAGGAAAATTTTTAGGCTGACTCACAATTATTTGCTGATAATTTGGAGAAATGTGCTAAATTAATAATTAAAAGATCAAGAAGTGTTCGGAGCTGCCCCGCTCTCCCCTAAGTGTTTGGATAAGAATTATTCATGTGAAAAAATTCTATAGGATATTCTATAATGAATTTTACAGGTCTATTGTATAGGGGGAAGTGGGGCAAAATGGACACTGTTATGAAATGGTTAGAGATGGATTTTTCTTGATGATTCTATTGAAAAGCTGAGAAAATTTGAGCCGGAAAATAAGTCTCAGATGTATTTTTTTCGATATTTTTTGAACATTCTATATTTTTCGGCATTTTTGAAGGGTAAAAGCCTTCCCTTTTCCGAAAATCTCCAGTTTTTTGCAAATATCTCTGGTTCTATTGGTCGTAGCAATTCGGGGTTAGTCTTAAATGAAAGGTGGGCTCATTTCCCATCGATTTATGGGGGTTTTAGGAAAATATATCCATTTCTGGAATAGTTATAGGTCAAAAATTGTTTCACAAAACTGTTTCACAAAAATGCCCATAAATACTTTAAAAATCGATGCTTTTTGATTGAAAACCCTGTGAATCGATGGCAAATGATCTCACCTTTCACCTCCCATCAGAATTTCTACGCTACGATAGATAGAACCAAAGATATTCTAAAAAAAACTGAAAATTTTCATGAAAAGGAAGGGTCTCACCCCTCTAGAATGCTCAAAAAAGTCAAAATCGCTAAAAATTCAAAAAAATCAATGCCGGCACTTGTTTTCCACCCAAAATATCCTCAGCTTTCCAATGGAATCATCAAAAACAATCTACAGCCAATATTTCTATTGCTTTCAAAAGGTTTTCATAATATTTGCCTGAAAATTTAGATGTGTCCATTTTGCCCCATCTTCCCCTATGATATTTGAATATTGTTTAGAGAATATTATTTTTGTAAGAATTATTTCTATAAAAAATCCCCGGGAAATAAAGGAAAGAAAATATCTATAAAATAGTTCTACCAATCAATCTTATAGGTTTATGCATATTTCACGAAAATAGACGATCGAAAATTATAAAAAAAATCATAAAAACCAAAAAACACATAATCTTTGAAATGCCATAAAAAAATAGGGAATCAAGAGTACTCGTCTTCCCTGGAATACTACCTCAGGCAATGTTGTTAAAAAGTGCCAGAATTTGAGTGAGAGTAGTGTGTTTGATTACAGGTACAAAGCTGGAACCAATAACCTGACGGACTTCATTGGTGTTGAGCCAAGTAAAAAACGAAAACGACGCACATCGTTTACACCACAGGCATTGGAATTACTGAACTCACATTTCGATAAAAATACACATCCTACGGGTGAGTATTAACTCATTAGAAAACTTGCATATTTTTATTTTTTATTTTTTTTCTTACAGGAGATAGTTTTCGAAATGTGGAAATAATGTTTTATTTCTTTAATTGCTCGATCAATTAACTATGAATTATTGAAAATTGCATTTTTTTGAACGGCTTCCGCTTTCTGGCTGTTTGAAATTTATTCATTTTCAAAGTGAAAAAAACATGAACAAATATTTTCAATTATTATTATTTTTTTTATATACTCAACTAATCCTAATAAATCAATTGCAGTGGGGAAAAAAATTAAAAATTAAATATGCAAGTTCTCTATCGTAATATTGATTATAATCTTCCTAAACCTCCTGGTTGAACTTTAAAAAAAGGGGGTGGGATGGGGTGAGGGATATCCCCTGCCAAAAAAACTGTTGAATTCCTCTCCTCAACTACTATCTTAGCTTCATCAAATATCAATCCAATTAAAAATTAATTATCATTCGTTACAGGTAATGAAATAACAACGTTAGCACAGCAGCTTGGTTATGAGAGAGAAGTCATAAGAATTTGGTTCTGCAATAAAAGACAGGCTCTAAAAAATACCGTACGAATGATGTCAAAGACAGTAGGTTAAATATATTTTCACATGAAAATGGAGAAAAAAAAAATCACTTAAATTGATGAATAAACTGGACAAATACATCAATACTAGACTGGAATTATTTTTTAAATGAAATCATCGTGTCATTGATCAGCACAAACTAGTTAGATCCACATGGATGAACGAAGAAGAAGGATTGAAAGGAAGTGTATAAGTGAATTGATGCATAATTAATCTGTGGGTTTATCCCAAGATTGAGTTGACTTTCGTGATCAATCTAGTGTGTGTGTGTGTGTATATGTGTGCGTGTATATGCGAAGAAATGAAGGAGAAATTATTTCGTTGTGACATTAATGTCAAAAGCAGAATGTCACAGTAATTTGGTACTTTTCTCGCATTCTCACATTTTCTGATCAAAGAGAACTAATTAAAGACGTAATAATAATAATAATAATGATGATGACAGAAAGAGGAGAAAAAAAAATAACATTGAAACTTGTAATAAATAATGCAAAAACAAAAATTTAATGAAAAAAATCGACGAGAATTGTGATTGTAACGTATACGGCGTGTATTATCTGTAAATAATTTATTGTTTACTGTCTTTAAGACTTGTGATTCGTAAGATTAGATATAGTAAACAGAATAATAAAATAATAATAATAATAATATTAATAATAAATAAATGAATAAAAGAATAATATACGAAGGACACCGGACGATAATTTGTTTCACTGAATTTTTCTTCAAATTGCATCGTTGACATTGTGCTCGCTAAATGAATTTAAAAAATTTAAGGAAAATCGCATAATTTGAAGAAACTGAGTAAATGAAATAAACAATTTTTCGTATTATTGATGAAGCAAAAAAAAAAGGGAGAAAAAACTAAAAAGTATTCAATTAAATAGAAAAAATGGAACAAAAATGAATATTAACGTCCGGAATAATTTGTTCGTCCGATTGACCGTCGTGTGTCCAGGCTCAAAGACTCTCTAGAGATACGCCAACATAAAAAAAAAATAAATAAAAAATATTTAAGTATTCGAATGATGATGATGATGAAGAGATATAAACAAAAACCGTGGAAATTAAATAGTTTAAGATAAAGCGCAATAACTTCTGTGAAAGTATACTACTTATGGTAATTTTCGTCAATTTATTTTATTTTCATTATTCACACGATTTATTTCCAGTATTTGCACATGGGTTCATTCATTAAAAATGACAAGATCAAATAAAAGAGATTCAATTCAGTAATAAAATCGTATAATGAGTCAAATTCAGGCAATGAAACGGTGGGAGAGAGAGAGACAGAATATATCTGAAATGATTAATTTTTGAGAAAAATAGTTGAAGAGCCTATTTTGTAGATCACAGAATTCTCAATAAAAGGAAACTTTTTTAATAATTTTTTTTTTTTTACAATTTCATCGTTTCTGAAATATCCGTAAAATAATCTATTCTCATGCGAATTACCTCAATTCACCACTTTCCCTACTGAATTATTAAACTGTAAAATTACTTGATTCTTCTGCGATGCTAGTCCGGAATACTCAGCCATAATTTCAAAAATGTATACGATTTATTTATCCTACAATTTTATTTTCACTAATTTCCTCATTTATTTTTCATTAAAAAGAATCATAAAGTCTGAAACTTTTAATAACTTTATGCTCACATGTATAACATTATTATTTTAAATTTCACTCAATCTTTTAAAGTAAGAGAATTGTATAAAAAAGGAAGAGGGAAAAAAATGAAGTAAAGTTTTTTTTTTTAGTAGAGAAAAGAATTAAAAAATTTCTACACAATTATGAAAGAACAGTCTGATAGAAAATGAATAAAAAAAACATGTTAATCCTTTAAGAAAAGAAAAAAAAATGGAAATTGTGGTATAATAATGTCAATGTAATAATACCCGAACAAAGTCTCATTCACAATGTTTCATTTAATTTCTGTTTATATTTGACTTATTCTTCTTCTTTCTCTTCTTTTCTTTTTTTTTTTATAATGTGGAAATCTTTTGTACATACATTAATTATATTATAAAAAATTAATAAAAAAAACAACTGGTAGGCATTGTAATATTAAAGTACCTTTAATATATAAATATATAAATATGAAATATAAATATGGATAATACATTATTAGCTATGAAATAGCTAGGAAAAAACACATGGATAAAAAGAGAAAAGAAAAACGAAAAAAAAAAAAAAATGAAATAAAATAATGCATAAAAATTATTTAAATGAGAAGCGCGTATGCATATATCTAAAATTCATATTTAGGAATGCAAAATAAGAGATGAATAATGATTCAGAAGAGAGAAATAATTTAAAAAAAAAGAAGAAGCGATGCGATTTGATTACCGTAGTTTGTATTATAAAAGAATGGAAAAATAAAATTAAAAAAAAAAAGAGGTGAAAATTTTTAAGATAAAAAATGCAGATTTCATGAATTTTCTCGAAATTCAAAATTTTAGTCTCGGCACCAAATAATTAATGAAAAAAAAAATGGGGTATCTTATCTTTTTGATAAAGAAAAAAAATTAAAAGAAAATTTAATAAAAAAAAAAAATAAAGTTTGTACAAAGATATTCCGGTTATTCAATTTTGTTATATGAGAAGAAAAAAAAAAATAATGAGCGAGAGAAAGAATTGTAGAAAAACAAGAAAAAAAAACAACAAAAGAAACAATGGAAACATGTGTATTTTCTTCGTGAAAGAAAAATAATATCTTGTAGCTATTATTATAAGGATATTAACACGAGTATTAAAAGAAAAAACAAAAAAAAAATAATACAAATTGTGAAATTGTATTGAAATGAGTGTCATAATTCAATAATAGATCGGGCTAATGGTTTCGTAACAGTTTTCAGGCCAAAAAAATTTTATCCATCCATACACGAAAAATGAATAAGAAAAATAAAACCTGTAAATAATACTGATTAAAGGAAATAAGAAGATTGGAATAAACTGTTGAAATAAATATTAAATACAATGAATAAGTAAAAAAAAAAAACAATTTGTTAATTATTTATTCAATTTTGATTTTGATATCCTAGAAGGAAAACTGTTCCGCAAGCATTAACCAGTGAAATCAATGTTCCTATTACATTTTCATGCATTTAGAAGTGGAAAACACAGAAAAAATTGAAAGGCCTGATATCAGCGGGAATATTTGAGCTATATGGAGAAATACATCAGTAGATCTTTTTATTTGCTAATGAAATTCTCTAAAAAAAAGGTCCTTCCATAAATTCTCCTCGGCACTTTCCTTTTTGAAGGAAATTTTTCCTCACAATTTTTCCGTATAAGTTTCACTGTTACCAACAAGTTCAAAGTCCGTTTTCGGATCCACAAGTTTAACTTTCTTTATTGTTCCAGTCATTTCAATAATCGCGTAACCAATAACTCCTGCTGCCAAAATCACAATGAGTACATAAAGTTTTGTACTTGTGCAGAGATAGGGACTGTATGCATAAGCTATAACAGAACCAGTTGCTTCCCAAAGTCGAAAATTTGAGTATGCCGCTTCTTCCATTCCGGGAAATAAAATTCCGCTCAGTGCTGAAACACAAGAGAAAAGAGTTTGAATTATTCTGGGGATGATATTGTACTGAATTCTCGTCTGCTGGATGAACAGTTCCCTTCTGTGTCATCAAGGGAGATGGAAGGATACGTGTATTCGTCGGTTATTTACCAACGAAAGGATATGCAGGTATATTTACTGAAAGCTTCGAAATTGAAGTTGTCAGTAAATATACTTCCAAAAAATTCAGTTTCCAGTTAAAAAAAAAGGCATTTGCCACGAAGAATCCCTTGAAGTAGTGCTGTTGACAACAGAATCACCATTCAGAATTTACTGAAATTAGGCACATTCGTAGATCCTCTATAAAAAGGAACAAGAACGCAAACAATCGATATATCGAAAGTTGTCACGATTAAAGTAGAGTCCTCATTCCTCATTGGTCAATTAAATTGTGAGTAGTATAGTACGCGAGATATACTATACTGAAAATACCTAACGGGCGCGCTGGGATAGGGAATCAGGAAAAAATTTTTCCAGTTTTCCGCGATGATCTCGGTAAATAAGCGAGATAGAGCGGAATAGACACTAATTTGGGATCAGGAGAGGAGTATACTCAGTTTTTCGCGATTATCTCGGTAAATAAGCAAGATAGAGCGAAATAGGCACTAATTTGGGATCAGGAAAGGAGTATTTTCCGTTTTTCGCGATTATCTCGGTAAATAAGCGAGATAGAGCGAAATGGACGTTAATATGGGATCAGTAAAAATGTCAATGTCTGCTCTATCGAATTCGCTGAACCATTAGCGATACTGTTATGAAATTTTGCAGGCTGTTTCAGGACGACGTAGGCAGTGTCACTGTAAAATTTCATCAGGAAATAAGCCACAGAAAAAAAGTTATGAAGATTTGAAAATCGGGATTTTCGTGATGGCTGATTTCCTTCGAATATTCCTTCATCCTCATTTTTCACCCATTTCCCGAGGGAATACGGGGTTTTCCTTGAAATTTCGCAAAGAATTGAGTGAAACGCACGATGATGGGGGATCCTGAAGGGCCAAAAGCCGCAAGGATTCGGGATATCCAGTGTTTGCGGAATTTTCAGCCCAAACCCAGAGGCAATGGCCTTTGCTCTATGAAAATGACCATTTCCGCTCTATCGAATCTCCAGAATCGTTTGCGATACGGTTATGAAATTTTGCAGGCTGTTTCAGGACGACATAGGCAGTGTCACTGTAAAATTTCATCAGGAAATAAGCCACAGAAAAAAAGTTATGAAGATTCGAAAATCGGGATTTTCATGATGGCTGATTTCCTTCGAATATTCCTTCATTCTCATTTTTCACCCATTTCCCGAGGGAATACGGGGTTTTCCTTGAGATTTCGCAAAGAATTGAGTGAAACGCACGATGATGGGGGATCCTGAAGGGCCAAAAGCCGCAACGATTGGAGATATCCAGTATCCGCGGAATTTTTTCAGTTTTTCTCAATTATCTCGGTAAATAAGCCAGATAGAGCGAAATAGACGTTAATATGGAGTCAGGAAGAGAAAATTCCAGTTTTTCGCGATTATCTCGGTAAATAAGCGAGATAGAGCGAAATAGGCACTAATTTGGGATCAGGAAAGGAGTATTTTCAGTTTTTCGCGATTATCTCGGTAAATAAGCGAGATAGAGCGAAATGGACGTTAATATGGGATCAGTAAAAATGTCAATGTCTGCTCTATCGAATTCGCTGAACCATTAGCGATACTGTTATGAAATTTTGCAGGCTGTTTCAGGACGACGTAGGCAGTGTCACTGTAAAATTTCATCAGGAAATAAGCCACAGAAAAAAAGTTATGAAGATTTGAAAATCGGGATTTTCGTGATGGCTGATTTCCTTCGAATATTCCTTCATCCTCATTTTTCACCCATTTCCCGAGGGAATACGGGGTTTTCCTTGAAATTTCGCAAAGAATTGAGTGAAACGCACGATGATGGGGGATCCTGAAGGGCCAAAAGCCGCAAGGATTCGGGATATCCAGTGTTTGCGGAATTTTCAGCCCAAACCCAGAGGCAATGGCCTTTGCTCTATGAAAATGACCATTTCCGCTCTATCGAATCTCCAGAATCGTTTGCGATACGGTTATGAAATTTTGCAGGCTGTTTCAGGACGACATAGGCAGTGTCACTGTAAAATTTCATCAGGAAATAAGCCACAGAAAAAAAGTTATGAAGATTCGAAAATCGGGATTTTCATGATGGCTGATTTCCTTCGAATATTCCTTCATTCTCATTTTTCACCCATTTCCCGAGGGAATACGGGGTTTTCCTTGAGATTTCGCAAAGAATTGAGTGAAACGCACGATGATGGGGGATCCTGAAGGGCCAAAAGCCGCAACGATTCGAGATATCCAGTATCCGCGGAATTTTTTCAGTTTTTCTCAATTATTTTGGTAAATAAGCCAGATAGAGCGAAATAGACGTTAATATGGATTCAGGAAGAGAAAGTTCCAGTTTTTCGCGATTATCTCGGTAAATAAGCAAGATAGAGCGAAATAGGCACTAATTTGGGATCAGGAAAGGAGTATTTTCAAATTTTCGCGATTATCTCGGTAAATAAGCGAGATAGAGCGAAATGGACGTTAATATGGGATCAGTAAAAATGTCAATGTCTGCTCTATCGAATTCGCTGAACCATTGGCGATACTGTTATGAAATTTTGCAGGCTGTTTCAGGACGACGTAGGCAGTGTCACTGTAAAATTTCATCAGGAAATAAGCCACAGAAAAAAAGTTATGAAGATTTGAAAATCGGGATTTTCGTGATGGCTGATTTCCTTCGAATATTCCTTCATCCTCATTTTTCACCCATTTCCCGAGGGAATACGGGGTTTTCCTTGAAATTTCGCAAAGAATTGAGTGAAACGCACGATGATGGGGGATCCTGAAGGGCCAAAAGCCGCAACGATTCGAGATATCCAGTATCCGCGGAATTTTTTCAGTTTTTCTCAATTATCTCGGTAAATAAGCCAGATAGAGCGAAATAGACGTTAATATGGAGTCAGGAAGAGAAAATTCCAGTTTTTCGCGATTATCTCGGTAAATAAGCGAGATAGAGCGAAATAGGCACTAATTTGGGATCAGGAAAGGAGTATTTTCAGTTTTTCGCGATTATCTCGGTAAATAAGCGAGATAGAGCGAAATGGACGTTAATATGGGATCAGTAAAAATGTCAATGTCTGCTCTATCGAATTCACTGAACCATTCGCGATACTGTTATGAAATTTTGCAGGCTGTTTCAGGACGACGTAGGCAGTGTCACTGTAAAATTTCATCAGGAAATAAGCCACAGAAAAAAAGTTATGAAGATTTGAAAATCGGGATTTTCGTGATGACTGATTTCCTTCGAATATTCCTTCATCCTCATTTTTCACCCATTTCCCGAGGGAATACGGGGTTTTCCTTGAAATTTCGCAAAGAATTGAGTGAAACGCACGATGATGGGGGATCCTGAAGGGCCAAAAGCCGCAACGATTCGAGATATCCAGTATCCGCGGAATTTTTTCAGTTTTTCTCAATTATTTTGGTAAATAAGCCAGATAGAGCGAAATAGACGTTAATATGGATTCAGGAAGAGAAAGTTCCAGTTTTTCGCGATTATCTCGGTAAATAAGCAAGATAGAGCGAAATAGGCACTAATTTGAGATCAGGAAAGGAGTATTTTCAAATTTTCGCGATTATCTCGGTAAATAAGCGAGATAGAGCGAAATGGACGTTAATATGGGATCAGTAAAAATGTCAATGTCTGCTCTATCGAATTCGCTGAACCATTGGCGATACTGTTATGAAATTTTGCAGGCTGTTTCAGGACGACGTAGGCAGTGTCACTGTAAAATTTCATCAGGAAATAAGCCACAGAAAAAAAGTTATGAAGATTTGAAAATCGGGATTTTCGTGATGGCTGATTTCCTTCGAATATTCCTTCATCCTCATTTTTCACCCATTTCCCGAGGGAATACGGGGTTTTCCTTGAAATTTCGCAAAGAATTGAGTGAAACGCACGATGATGGGGGATCCTGAAGGGCCAAAAGCCGCAACGATTCGAGATATCCAGTATCCGCGGAATTTTTTCAGTTTTTCTCAATTATCTCGGTAAATAAGCCAGATAGAGCGAAATAGACGTTAATATGGAGTCAGGAAGAGAAAATTCCAGTTTTTCGCGATTATCTCGGTAAATAAGCGAGATAGAGCGAAATAGGCACTAATTTGGGATCAGGAAAGGAGTATTTTCAGTCTTTCGCGATTATCTCGGTAAATAAGCGAGATAGAGCGAAATCGACGTTAATATGGGATCAGTAAAAATGTCAATGTCTGCTCTATCGAATTCGCTGAACCATTCGCGATACTGTTGTGGAATTTTGCAGGCTACTTCCTGACGACCTAGGCAGTGTCACTGTGAAATTTCATCAGGAAATACGCCACAGAAAAAAAGTTATGAAGATTTGAAAATCGGGATTTTCGTGATGGCTTATTTCCTTCGAATATTCCTTCATCCTCATTTTTCACCCATTTCCCGAGGGAATACGGGGTTTTCCTTGAAATTTCGCAAAGAATTGAGTGAAGCGCACGATGATGGGGGATCCTGAAGGGCCAAAAGCCGCAAGCATTCGGGATATCCAGTGTTTGCGGAATTTTCAGGCCAAACCCAGAGGCAATGGCCTTTGCTCTATGAAAATGACCATTTCCGCTCTATCGAATCTCCAGAATCGTTTGCGATACTGTTATGAAATTTTGCAGGCTGTTTCAGGACGACATAGGCAGTGTCACTGTAGAATTTCATCAGAAAATACGCCACAGAAAAAAAATTATGAAGATTTGAAAATCGGGATTTTCATGATGGCTGATTCAACTCTCAATTCGCCATAGGACCGCCATCGAAGATTTGTATTTGATTGAATGACAATGCTGAAACAGGCTTATGTTAGAATTTTGATTATGGAATCTGAGGGGCTATTCATTTGGAAATCCGGTGACACAGTGATTGCTGATTTCATCTGATTCCAGAATGATTTCACGTGATTTCATGAAATCATCAATTTTATGTGATTGCTTGGGATTTTTCGGCGATTTCACGATTTCAATGGACTCCAACTGATTTCATGTGATTTCGGTCCTGAGTTACGCAGTAATTTCACAAATAAATAGCCCCTCGATGTCATCTAACTTTCCTAACTTTGAAAGCTTCTATCAACATGAATGAATACAATAACAATGCAACAATATTCACAAGTTTATGATTAATTTGAAGGTAGTAGCCTCCATTGGGAAATGCAAAACATATTCCACCATCGTTCCTTCTTCTGAGTCTTTTTCAGCTCCAATTATGTTAACACCCGTTGATAAGAAAGATATCAGTCATATTTGATCCTGTGAAGCTGCAGATTTCTTCGTTGTCCTTCGCCGAATTGAGCTCACCATCGGCAGGACATTGCTTCTACTTCAAAACGAAATTAGCTGTTCTCGACTTTATCGAGGAATAATGAAAATCCCTTAAAATCGATTTTCTCCAAAATCTACCAAAACTTCTCTCTATCTCTGATCCTCAAGATCAAGATATGTTTGTGATCCTAATGCCATTTGCATGCTTTCATCAAGACCAAATGCAAATATTCCTCATGCCTTTGTTCTCCCACTAGTAAAACCCTTTCATCTCCATTTACTGAACATCTCAAACATCAGAATATTCTCCCCAAATGATTCATCCGTGAATCCCCGAAAAATCCATCTATTCACTGATCATAATTGAACAATCACGTTCAATTTTCCATCAAACTTTGGAAAATTTGATGCACTATGAGAAAATAATTGAGAAACAATTTTCCCTTTTCCACTTGAAATAATTCCTCAAAGGGCAATCCTTCTCACCGCAGAATGAAATCAACCGGAAATTCAATGAATTTAATACGGATGAATTAATTCTTATAACTATCACCTCAAATGTTCGAATGAAACCAAAAAAAAAAACTTACTGTATCAAAGCAATTCATCTAAAGGATTCGTTAATGAAAGTTGAAGAGAGGTGAATGAAAATAATTTTTTAAAAAACATTTGAAGAATACTCAAGAGAATTACGAAGTAATTAACCATCATATAGCTCTTGAGTTTAACCGAAACCTCAATAACTCATGATCTAATTGCCCCCTCGCTGGATGAACTCAGTGCCAAAACCTTCGTCTTCACGAGTACCATTAATTTAACTTTGGACAATTTTCCTGTCTTGCTTATTTTGGTGATATAAAGTATATCAAATGAATATATAACTCAATACTCGTGAAACTGTTGGATAAAATATGAGTGCATCATTAATTATATTCTGCTTGAAAGAAGAAGAAGAAAAAAAGGAGAGATCCTTCGAGAAAACTCTGATTACTCGATATTTCATCGGTAATTAGTGCTTAAATCCTCAAATAGTGGATACGAGAATTAACAAATCCTCAAGTTTTAAGTTCCGGAAGGAAATCAGCTTAATAAATAATGAGAAAAAACTTTGATGGGACATCGTTCAACGAAGACTCTTTAATTAATTTTTCCGCACACGAAGTTGCCTCATTTACAATTTCTTGAAATGAGTTTATTAAAGCTGTTTGGGCGATGCTATGGAGTGTCTAGTAATTTTTTCTTTGATCACTGGAGATTATGAAATTATTCATCAGCAAGTTTTTATTGATGGGTGAATTTAATATCTTGATGGAGACAAAAAGTAGGAGAAACTGGAGCAAACTCGATCTGTGGAGCAAAATGATTTGGGAATTTTTTTCAGAGTGAAGGACTCCATGAAAAATTCTGGAAAAATTTGAAAATAATATGAACTTTGTATATTTCATTAGAAAAAATATAGGGGAAGGTGGGGCAAAATGGACATCAGGGGTAAAATGGACACATCTAAATTTTTAGATAAATATTATGAAAAACTCTTGAAATTAATAGAACTATTGGCGGTAGATTTTTTCTGATGATTTCATTGGAAAGCTGAGGAAATTCCAGACGGAAAACAAGTGTCGGCATTAATTTTTTTGAATTTTTGACGATTTTGACTTTTTTGAGCATTTTAGAGGGGTGAAAGGCTTCCTTTTTTTGGAAATTTTCAGTTTTTTGAGAATATCTTCGGTTCTATTTGTCGTAGCGTAAAAATTCCAAATGGAGGTGAAAGGTGAGATCATTTGCCATCGATTCATAGGGTTTTCAATTGAAAAATATTGATTTCCAAGGTATTTATGAGAATTTTTGTATGACAGTTGTGTGAAACACTTTTTGGCCTATAAATATTCCAAATATCGATATTTTGAATTTAAAATCCCATAAATCGATGGGAAATGAGCTCACCTTTCATTTGAGACCAACCGCGAATTGCTACGACCAATAGAACCAGAGATATTTGCAAAAAACTGAAAATTTTCAAAAAACTAAAGGCTTTCACCCCTCAAAAATTCCGAAAAAAACGAATTTTCAAAAAAATAAAAAAAAATACATCTGACACTCGTTTTCCGGCTAAAATTTTCTCAGCTTTTTAATAGAATCATCAAAAAAAATCCATCTCTAACCGTTTCATTACAGTGTCCATTTTGTATAGTTCGATTGTGGAGCTTTTAGCCGAAATTAATACATATTTTATGCATAAACTTTACAAGTAAAGATCGAAATTTTATATACGATCAAATATATTAATTCTTCTATCTTCACTTCAACATTTTATGTATGGAATATGTATTGAATGTGATCAAAAGTTCTATTCACGGAAATTTCAAAGAAAAAATCAAAAATAATTTCCAAAATTTCAAAAGATTTTGAAAACTTCGTGAAATTTTTAATGAAGTTTTTTTTTTCATAAATATATACTCTCTATAAATCGAATATATACAGTATATATACAAAACCTATATTATTCCACATTCACTAGGCATTCATCATATAAATTTAACATAAAATTTCCATATTTTCCTGAAAAAAAAATTTCCATATCTTTAATAGATATTTTTATCATGGAAGCTGTTTTAAAAATACATAATTACAAGTGTGAATCATTGGATTATGAAATAATCAAATGCAGATGCCTTATTCTACTTGAATTTTGAATAGAACAGCTCCCTAATTTGCCCGCAAGCAAACTTTGTACCCACTTCCTTCGTATCCTATTACAACCCGACAATCACCTTTTAGTTCGTGTTCATTATTCACTGAATAAATTAACCACCAGCCTACAAACCAGAATATGAAGAAACGGAAAATTATCCTTGGATGAGTATCGTTTTACATTGAAATTAATTTTAATGAAGATAAACATGGTTTCTCTACCGATTTTTTCATCATCAGAGATTAATTAGAGCAACGAAAAATACAAAACATCTCAATACTCGAAATATTCCATTGTGAATTATTGAGAGGTACAATCGGAAAAAAAGTTAAAGTTCTGAATAAAATCGTTGATAAAAATTTATACAAGATGAAATTTTCAGATCTGATTCAGTGGATCTGTAAAGTATATGATGAAGAATGAAATAAGCTCTAGAATCGAACAATTAATTTAAAATTGAAACATTTTCATGATTTTTTACGTTTGTCTTTAAATCTTGAAAAATTCGGAAAAATAAAAAAAATAATGAAACTTCTACAATTTTTAATGGTTTTTTGGTTTCTATACTGTTCGAAAAAATGGAAAATTCGTAGATAATTTGATGGGAATTTTCATAAACGTGATATTGAATTTTTTTTACGGGAAAATTATTATCAAATCTGTGATTTTCAGAGGAAATTCAAAGGAATCCATGAGTTTTATGTAGAATTGAGACAGAAATTCGACAACTCACTTGAATTTTCAGCTGAACATGAATATTTAGAATCAAAATGACTTGAATTTTCCATTTTTTTCTTGAATTTTTCTATCTTTACTAAAATTTTAAGAAACAATTAAACTGAAATTTGCAAATTTTATTAATATTCAAGAGCGAAATTCTTTGAAAATCGATGATGTATTCATTTTTCAATGACGTAATTATCTGAAATTTCCGTAAAAATGTGACTTATCAAAATTTTCCGGGATTCTTTAAGGTTTATTTGATTTCTCGTTACACTCTTTACAGATTCCCTACATCAGATTTCAGAATTTCATCTTGTATAAATCGTTATTAACGATTTTATCAAAAAATTCAACGGTTTCCCCGATCTTACCTCCCAATCATCCTTAAGAATGATCGTAAAGATAATTCGACTCGTCTCTAATTCTTTTTCTTCACCTCTTCACTTCTTTCACTGAATTCGTACTTTTTTTTTCCTGCCAATTCTCTTCTCTTCGAAATTAAAGTTTGACCGTTTCGTTATCACACGCAGAGAAGAAAAGTTTGAACCAAGAAAAAGAACTTGAATTGAGCCTTAACAAGATAACAAAAAAAAGGGAAAAAAAAGAAAATAAAAATACATACCATTAACTTGTACGAGCCAGATTGCATCACAGACACCCCAGAGTCCAGACATTAAGAAAAATATAATTTCTTGTTCTATTGTTGGTTTCCAAAACAATAGTACTATGATAATAGCCAGATGTAGAGTAAATGCGAATATAACAACGGGTATTCTTCCAGTTAATTTAACAACTGTTCCAGTAGCTAGTGCTGCTATTGCATTTGCAATACCGTAGCATATCATGACATAGCCAATGTTACTAATTCCCCAGGCACACGATACGTATGACTGGAAAAAAATAGAAAAATATAAAATGAAAAATGACTATTTGAATTTAATATCTGGTACGAAAAAATAAAAGGCTTAGAAAAAATCTTTCATATCGTGGGTTATAAAGAGAAATAACTGGTTATCCATTTTTTCACCCAGTGAAATAAATATTTATTTATCTGTTATTTGATTTGTTTTTTCCCTTTTTTTTTGTCAATAATTCATTTCAATGATTTCTAATAATGATAAAAATTTTATCATTCTTTATCCGATTGATTTTTTTATTTTTTACACTGGCATAGTTTGAGAATTATTAATGGGATATAAGTTTAATAGGAATTTTTCAATTTACACACTATTTTGTAAATTAATGTAATTAAAACCCAATTAGTATTGATATTTGATAGTTACGAAAGAAAAATCTCTTTCTAATTTATGAATTATAATTTAAAAAAAAAAATAATAATTTATGAATTTTCGCCGACAATTCATTGATCGATGCAAGTCATTTTTAAATTTAAAGAAAACTTTAAAGTAAAAAAAAGGAAGAATGAAGAGAAATAAAAAAATGAAAAAAAAAAATTGACAAATACTCACAGCATTATAATCAGCAAATAAAAACGCCTGCTCAGCTCCTATAAATATAGTTATTGGTAGTATCAATAATTGACGTTTTTCCCTGAGTAATTTCAGGGTCACAGCTAATAATTTAAAACCAGTTTGTCCAGTGGCTGAGCCCGTTCGATTTCTGTCGTATCTAAAAACAAAGAATTAACATTAATGAACAGTAGTGGAATCGTTGCACATAATTCTTTTTTTTTTGATGATTCGAGTATTTTTATTTATTTATGGATAGCTTCGGGCTTCTTATTTGAATTTATTCAGCTCATAGAAAGATTTCATAATATATAATCAGTTGCGTTTTGATGAATACCTCAGAAACTAAGCGAGATAGAGCGATTTTCCTTCAATACTTTTCTCGAGACTCTTGAAATTTTCTACAAAAAAAAGAAATTACAGTCAAATCGCTCCATCTCACTTAATTTCCGCCCTCTCTCTTCTCTCTTTCTCTCGAATTCTTCAGTTTTCTGTTGAAAAAAAAGGAAATGAAAGAATGTATTGAAAAATTCAACAATTCAATCATTTCCACGAGATAGAATAGTAATGGAAGGGAGAAATTCCCACTTGTAATAAAAATTTCCATTATCTTTTTCCATTATATCCAAACATTCTCAATTTTTTATGCTATATATTCCAGCGCCCCCACACACACAGAACCCAGGGCCATCTCAAAGGGAAAATAATTTTTTTAAAGGTCCGCAAGGGTATTCCAAGTGAATGATTGAATTTACCAGGAAAAAAAAAGGCAAAAACGTAAATGCATGCTACAGTAAATTACAATAATGGGAAATTCATAACCGAATAGCCATAGCCCATGTATTTTATAGATTTTTCCATTAAACCAACGTCTGTATTTTACAACTGGTCGAAAATCTGAAATTCTCGTTACATTTAATGGTCTCTTATTTGAAAAGAAAAAAAAGAAAAATAATAATTCAATATAAAAATTACAGGAATGAAGATTTTACATTACCTAGACAGTGAGTCAACTCCAAATGCTACTATTAAAGATGCCAAAACCATACAACCAAGATAAATTCCAGATATAAGATGAATTCGCTCGATTGGTGGTTTTGCAAGATTTGGATTTTCCTTGATTTCGCTATTGCAAAAATTTGCACCACAAATTTTCGATACAATTGTGCTATTTGGAGCAATACTTTCTGGTAAATCCTCAATTCCGTAAGATAATACTGGAATAAAAGAAAAAAAAAAAGAATTTTTAAGGATTGTAGAATATTTCTTTTGTTTCAATATCTGTTTTTTGTTTAGCATCAACCTAGCGAAATGCAGTGATAAGCAGCTTTCAGTCTCATTCCTTTTTTTTTCTCCATTCGCTGATATCTGGGAAATGGAAAGCAAAAAAATAGAGACAGACTGGCTGAGAGAAGCCTGGGGGTGTTTTTCACTTTCACAGGATGTATAACGACCCATTTTGTCTCATTAGGTTCTTAGATACGCGGGCTCATTTTTTTTTATCAGTGTGAAAGAAAAATTCTATTCAAGTTGTGTAAAATGACATTTTCGTTGTGAATTCTCGAATTTTCTCGGTTTCTTTGAATTTATTATTTGGAAAAAATGAGTTCTTCTGATTTTGGGATTTTTGGAATTTTCCAGAATTTCTTAGCAATTTCCTACAATTTTTTAGAATTTTCGAATTCTATTTTTTAAAAATCGGTTTTTCCGGTTTTGGAAGTTTTAGGACTAATTTGAGATAGTATCCCAGTGAACTCGAGTAGATTTCACGCGTTTTTCTCTTAAGGCCGTATTAAAAACGAAATTTTTTTACATTTCTCTGAATTTTTTCATAATTTTTGTCCGTGCAGTTCATGAGATATTAATTATCAAAATTACTAAAAAAAACACACGGTTGACCCATTATTTAAAAACAATTGGCGAAAAGAACAGCATTTTTACTAAATGATAGACGAAAAAAGTATTCAATTCACCATATAGTTGTTGAGAAATTTTAATTAAAAAGTAGTCGTAACTATTTGCCTCTCTCTCCATCTCATGCATGCGATAAGAGATTAGTAATGTGAAAAAAATTCGAGGAACAAGAAAAATCATTCACAAGCTAAAGATATGATTTTCGAATAATTTAATCACTTTTTCGGGTAAATTAAAGCACATTTCCCCGAATTATCAGCAATCAAATGAAAATTACCCAAAAAATTCTCGTTTTCTCTGTTTCATCGACCGTATCCTTGAATACTCCCTTAAACCAAAGTACATTCCCATTTTTTCCATAAAATTCAATCAATTATTCTCATCACTCAAAGACTTTTTTATCCTTCAACTTTTATTCTCATAAAACTTTCTAATTAAAAGCAGACAAGAGAAAACGTTGAAAAAAAATGTCCTCTAGAAATGAGCATTGTTAGCTCGCAATTCTTGATTCATCAAATCAATTGATAAATGAGACGATGAAAATGTCAATTTAAATAAAATCCAAGAAATATTCAATAAAAGATAATGAGAACAGCGCTTTAACTTCAAGTATTTCTCGAGACATTGAAATATGAAACTTTCTCAGGATACTGATGCCTTTCCTTCGCAATTTAATGAGGCACCCCGATCCTTTCCCATTCATCCGAGTGCCAAAGGAGCGAGGGTCAATTGAGCAAGCGCATCAATAACAATGTTAATATTCAATTCACCAAAAAAAAAAGACAAACCTGCTGAAGAAATAAGATTTCCCCAAACTTGTGCCATTTGATAAAACATGAAGAATAAACCGAAGAATCTTGTTACAAGTACATCAGCACTTAATTCAGAAATTGTTGAATAAGCTTCAGCAACTACGGTCAAATATGTACACTTAGCACACCACAATGGACCACCACCTAATCCAACAGCAAGTCCTGCTGGTATCATTGTATAAAATTTTGGATAAAATTGTGCCCCTATAAATGGAATGTATGCTATGAATGTCAGTGATATTGTCCATTTGCATCCGAGCCAACTGCAATAGAAATAGATGGTTAAATAGGAAAAAATACGAATTAATTAGCAGAATGTAATTCTTATTGTTTAAAGAGAAATTGGATAGAAACATGAAAACAATTGTATTGTAAAATTATTCTACACTGAGAAAAAAAAAATTTTGTTGTAAGAAAATTTACTTCACTCAAGAAAATTTCAATATATATAGATATAAAAATTGTGAAGGAAAATTTTGAATTTTCTTGCTACAATAATTTTTTTTGTCTCAGTGTATCTTTTATTACAATTAATTCTACATTTTTTTTCTTCGTCATCTTCATCATCATTTGTCTCTTTGTAATTCTTCTATTTCTTTTCATATCATTATTGTTTCCCTTCAATTTTTTTTTCTCATCGTTGCACAATGCAAACATTAATATCTAGCGTTTGTAAGTGACGGGCAGGAAATTAATTTCACTCGGTATTGTGAATGAAAAAAAAAGTAAAAAAAATATTGTGAATGAGAACTGGAGAAAAATAGGAAGGATGAAGGAGTAGAGAGGAAGAGGAGGAAAAGGAAAAATAAGAAAGTCATACTACCCTAGATGTGGAATTTGTCAACGTGAATTACTTCCTTAATTAGGTACATTTTTTATTGTATCCTTTTTTATTGTTAACCAATGAAGATAATGTCATTTCATTATTTTCTTCGCAATTTTGATGTTTTTTTTCTTGATTTTAATGAATTATTCTTCCTTCGAAATTATAGGAGTTGAGGATGGAGATTAAATAAGATTATTCTATCATAATATTTCCTAGTTTTATTCTATTTTCCGCTGAAGATTAAGGGATTAGGGATGGTTGGCATGAAAAAAATTAGTATATTAAATTTCAAAAAATTTCAGTAATTTGATCTATTTTATGGAACAAATAATGAGTTATTAATTCATGTTTAAATTTCATTTAACGAAAATTTAAAAAAATATAGATATTTATTCTACACCAAATTATTGTCATATTTGTTGGTCGAGTTTCGACAAAATTTTCTAGCCCTCACCTCGTTCGGGAAAAATTTTTTGTCGAAATTAACTTTTTTCCACCCTAGGTGCGTAATCTACTACTCCCGAATATGCCTAATCCCTTGAAAAATCTCACCTTATCATCAAGACTGGCAGGAAAATATTACTGAAAATGAGACTTCCATAAATAGCAGCCAATGTAGAGGTTCCCAATGAATCGTCAGCATTTATTGAACTCTGTAGATTACTTGCTCCCATGAATGCTGTGAAGTGAATCATGAATGCTATACCAATCATAAGTATATTTTTCATTATTCTCCATCGCTCCTTTGGTTGAAAGACGCTGCGAGGAGCATTTGATACCACAAAATTCGTCATTTCGCTGGAATAATGAAAGAAAAAATAATAATAAATATAGCAGCTTCTGTTGCGAATATTTTTGAATTGTGTAGACAAGGTGAGAAGCGTTTCGAAAATGTTTGTGGAGTATTTCTACAGGGAATTTCCGTAAAATATTTCTAGATTCATTATATGAAAAATTATACATGCCCATCGTATGTGATTTTGGGATATTCTCAATAGGTATTGTTTCTATAAGAATTGTTTCTATACGAGTAGTTTTTCATGTCACTGAAGCTAGCCGTGAATTTTCACAAAAGAAATTTCTAAAAAATAAATCCTGCTTTGAAGCAGGATTTATTAAAGAATAAATATTAAACAAATAAATTTATTAATAAATTAATTTTTATTAATAAATTTTTTAAGAGAATCAAATTCCGGAAAAGATATGTAATGCGCAAGCAGGATTTGAACCCACGACCCTCTGATTACATGTCAGGTGCTCTACCGCTTAGCTATTGCGAGTTACTATATTTGCCATCGAATTTTTGATTCTCACATCTTTTCTCCACCTCCCATCCACGAGGCAATAAATATCTGTAGATTTTTAGCACATTTTGGCCTTTATGTCAATGATGAGACCCTCTTGATCAATGCTCTCGAAGCTCGTCGTTTTCTGGTTAAAAATTCAGTGAAAAAAAAAAGACTACAAGCATTTCACAGCCATCGATAGTTGGCTCAAACTGGTACTCCTGTACTTTCTTTATTTTTTTTCACTTCACTCAACAAGTCCACTCTCTCCACAATTGATATATCCCTCTGCAAACAATGAGAGTAAATATTGTTGGGAATTCGTTTCGATATTTTTCTTTTCTCTCTATTTTGCTCTTTCGTTGCGGAAAAAGAGAGGAATAAAAAGGGGGACAAGAAGATTGAGTGTATTCGACTTTAACGCGAGACAGGGGAAAAAGGGCAATGACCCATTTTTTTCGCCAAATTCTTGGGATACTTAAAAAAAAATCATCTTTGTACTGCCGAAGAAATTCTTTTTCATTTTTATCAGAGAGTATTCTCATGTATTTTTTTTCTAATTCCAAAACTTTTTAATGGAACCAGTTTACAGGATATTTGAATGCATGGAAAAAATTAAATAGCCTGCACTTGAATGAACTTCAGTGTAACAAAGAATATTGAGATTTTATTCAAAAGTTTTCGTATTATTTTGAATATAAACAATTATTTTTTTTTTATTAATTAACAAATATTGACCCAGCTTTTTGTTATGATTGAGTAATTTTACATCCAAATTTGAGTTTATAGCGATTCAAAAAGCTATAATAGATGGAAAATGACCGTCAATTTGTTCTTCGGTCATTTTTTTTTGTCACTTTTATTAGAATGATATTTTTGAAGAGGAAATTTTCTTTTTTTACAAAAATAAGAATTTTGTTATTTCGCAAATCTTCAACTCAAGATTAATGTACTATCACGAATTATTTATTTTGCACTGCAAAACTAATGAAATGTTGATGAAAAATCAGGAGGCGTGAGGATCAAAGGAATTTGTGGTGTGTGCAAATGACAGGCACTCAATATCATGTATCGATGTGTACCACAAACAGATACAGAGGGAATAGATACAGTAAGCTCATTTGAATTACGTAATGAACGTTTCTGCAATTGACTAGATGTGTGTACAGTAGTAGCGTTATGTCCTCTGAATCAATGCATGGATGATTAAATCCTTATAGGTCAACATGTCCTGCAATTAATTCAAGGGGAATAATTGTGATCCGATAAATCTTCACTGACTTGTCATTTTCCCGAACATTTTAGACAAAGTTCATTGAGACTAAAGAAAAAAAAAATTCGGCACGTGTGTTAGACGTGTTACTATGCGCGCATTTATCACATAACACATGTCTAGATGGGAGATTCAAGAAAAGAGGAAAAAAACCGAGCATAATGCTTGATAAAAAGTGAGAAAATATTCCTATTTTTTTTTCCACATTTAAGCTGTGTCTAATTTTTTTTTTTTTCATTCTCATGTCTCTTTTTTTGAGCGTATAATTCTTCTTCAAACATCAGTCCATGACAAATACACGGATGATAACTCATGTACACTACGAACTAGATAATTAAATTCAAGAATCCAATTGACACAAGAAAACTGTAGAGCATCATTGTCTTCATTTTATTCAATTAAATTTTATCATTTCCTATCTGACATTGAGAAAATTAATACTGCGCAAGACAGATTAATATTTCGTTTTATCCCAAACGTTTTTTAAAATTCATTTTTGATAAGCCGCTACATCAGATATCCTAACGTCTCTAAAATAGAACATCAGGATGAATAACCAATTAATTGTGCTCATTTTAACGCTTCATGGTAAGTCCATGGAAAATATTACTATGATTTTCATTTTCTCTTCACCATTTTCATTCCATTTGTAATGTGTTAGAAGAATATTTCTTTACGATTGATATCATTCAATGAAAATATTCTTAGCTTTTTCAGTCATAATGCTTTAATGTCAACGAAATTCACAAAAAAAAGAAGATTTCCTTTGTACTTGAAATAGTCGTTAAATTAAGTATCAAGTTCAATGATATCAATATTTTTTATTTATTGTCCATAATGAACTTTCTGTAGGAAAATGTCATTTAATAAATAATTTCTAGAATGAAATAGTACTGAGGTGATTGTACTAAAGCCTAATTATCCCTCTATTTTTTGCTAATGTTATATGAATTCACAGTCATATATGAGTATAATTGTTAAATTATATAGAATATAAAAGTGATGGTGTGATGTTCTCGTATGGAAAAAATATATATATGCAAACATATATGTTACATTTCAATAAATCATAGATCTGTGGGTGGCAGAAAATTTAATAATGGACGTATGTTCAATGTGTATATTTTCAACATGTACATAAAATACATATATGTCATTTATATATCACATATGTGCTTGTACATACATAAATTCACTTGACGTAATTTATGAACAGCTCTTTGTGATCAAGATGATTTTTATTGAATAATATTCTGTAATAAATATTAGCGCCAGGTATATTTGGCATGGAGGGTGATATGAGAGATGCAGAAGGCCAATTCAAATATTTCGTCTCCATATGGCATAATTGTGCACGCTTGTGCAGTGGAGTTCTGATCCATAAGAGGCATGTTCTAACTGCAGCACACTGTCTCCATGATATTTCAATTCCTCATTTATCAGTACTAGTTGGAGTTAGCCAAAATGAGAGCTCACAGAATGAAGGAGTAAAAGCAGTACACAGTGTATGGTTGCATCCATATTCTACATCAGTGTTTAAGCCTTTTAAACCGAACGATTTTTATTGGAGCAACGATATTGCTGTAATCAAGGTCAGTTTTTTAGGAATAAATATTTCCATACTCGAAACAAATATCTTCATCAAAATATCTTCACGAGAAAATGAATTTAATGTCTTATTAAATTCATAATATTAGTTGTGAAGTTCATTTCCATGTTCATAAATTGAGATGTCACTGTACTTGTGCCAAACTACAGTGACAATGGAGTGACACACTGCGATGTTAATGATCATAGTTTTGCATGGATTTCATTTCTGGTTGGAGATGAATATCTTTGAGTTGACTACACACTAATGATGTTAAGAGCCTGAGGAAACCGGAATAAAGTGGGCGAAACGTCGTCCATTTGACAATCATTAGTATTGATAAAATGGATATTTCCAATATTCTATGATCCTCACATCTTATTACGTAGAAAAATTCTGATGGCGTCCACCATGGTATCACCATCACAAATTTCCCACTTTCAATGGAGTTCTTTCGTACGGCAACTTTTTAATGACGATCCTTTCCATGGCGTTTTTTTGCATGACGATTCATTTCATGACTTTTTCATAAATTTTTCATGATTTTCATAAACTCATGGCTATATCGGATTTCTACAGAGCAAATATCGCATTGACAAATTCCGCCATGGAGAAACTGGAGGGGAAAAAATATAATGGAAAGGAACGCCATAGAGAGAATTCCCATGGAAAGAATCACCATGAAAAAATCATCATGGAAAAACAAACACCATAGAAAAAACTCTATGGAAAAAAAGCCATGGTAGAAAAATGGAAAGAATCACCATGGAAAGGAAAGCCATGCAAAGAGAAGCCATGAATGGAATTGCCATGAAAAAGTTGCCATAGAAAAAACTCCACAGAAAGCGGCAACGCCATCAGAATTTTTCCACGTGAATTTATGATATTCAGCTCAAGGAAGAATTGATCGAGAGTACAACAATTGGTTTCGCTTATGTGGTAACTAATGATCTCAATTGGTATGAATTACGTGAATTTACGATGCTTGGATGGCGTCATAATTTGATGGCACTCTTCCAAGGAATGACATTTGGATGGACTCGGGGAATAATAATGTCAGAAATTGATTGCCTCAAGAAGAAGACGAGTCTTCTATCGAATGAAAGATGCATTCATGCTCCAGTTATATTAGAAGTAAGCAACAATATGTGTATAAGTATTCTCGACGACTAATGGTTCTGCCATCAATTATTATGAATAAGAACTGTTTAGGCTCCATACATGACGGTTAAGTTGTCTAATTTTTCCACATTTTTTTCCAACTATTATCTATTTTTTATTGTTGCAGCAAGATGAAGGAAGTCCATTGATTTATAATGACGCTGTTATAGGCATAATTGTTAGTGGTCGAGTAGCATTTGGTGAGCCTGTAACGGCATTACCAATAGCTCCTTATATAGATTTCATTAAAGCAGTTATGTTAGGTGAATAAAATACGTTTCAACACTTGGCATCATCAATAACTTGATTTTTCAAATTTTTGCAGATGGTCGAACTGACGATTATCCCGATGAATTTCGATACACTGCTTCAATTTGGTATCATGGTAATCTTCAGTGTGGTGGAACTATCGTTGATTCCTTTCATGTAGTGACCACTGCAATGTGTTTGCATGGTGTTGAAGCCTCTCTGCTGAAAGTTGTTGTTGGTAAATCAGAAATAGTCAGTTATTTAGATGTATCAATTGATTGGTTGGAAGTTGATAAAGTTGTGCACCATCCAAGCTTCAAGGAATACTGGTTCGAGACTCTTCAGCCAAATCGCATGCTATTGCATAATATCGCAGTATTGAAGGTGAGTTTATCATGATTCCGTAGAGATAACTAATAGCTTTATTAATGAATTTCTGTATATTTTTATTGCTGGAAAATCAGCTCAAACGTTCTCTGGTATGGAGTCCAACTGTTGGTCGAGCTCCAATACTAATGGCAATTAATCCTGGTGCTGAAATATATTATCATGTTGTACAATTCAAGATGTCTATTATTGCCGAGATAGCTACATATGTAAAATTAAAGCTGTCCTCGGCAATCACTGAATCGGGAGCATCAAATAATCTAAATTTATTGGAAAATCAATTTGTTCTTGTTGGCGCCGATATGTTACCTGTATCAAATAATGTAAGTATATTTTATTTAACTTTACTATATTCCTCAAACATTCAGTATTTCATTGAATATATACTTCTTATAGTACGACCATGGTAATCCTGTTTTTTCTAACGGCCTTGTTATTGGAATCGTTGCTCAGACGAAGGAAATTGATCCAGAATTGTCTTATATACCAACAATTGTTCTTTCGATATATCACTACGTAGATTTTATACAATCTGTTATTTCTGGAAGTTCATTCCCTTGAATTTTCGATGTTTCAGAATTTTTTAATAAAGATTTCTAAATAAAAATTCGTTCAATTGTGAAATTAATGTGGACAAAGAATGACAATTCTATTTGTTCTCCATGATTTTCTGGTGGGGAGATTCATCAGCTGAGTGTTAGTCAGGTATTTGCGTGAGATTAGCAAAAATCATGATAATGTTAGAAAGTATTAAATAAGAAAATTTTAATACTGATGTTTTGTTAATTTTTTACCTGGGACATTGGGTAACAATGTTAATATCAATATTGACTTCTGTTAATTATTCCACAATGTGGAAACGAATGAAATGGAGGACAATAGACTCATCAATTCTCATCCATGATTCTGACATTGGAGGATAATAATTTTACACTGTGGTGAATATTAAATATTCTGGTATTCATGGGTTTAATTTTTGAGGGATTACACGACTGTTGGTTCTTCAAAATACCATTTTTTTTTCTTTGGCTCAAAAAATAGTTTGAACCCTTCCAGATGTGTAGGGAGAAAGTTTATCACCTGGAACTCATTTTTTCTAATGAAAATTTTCAAGTTTCCCCGGAGCATTTTTTCATATTCATAGCATATGTCAAGGCTTGGAACGCCTTTACCTTGAAATCGGATTTTCCAAGATCTAAGCAGCATAATACACTTTTTTCGACCCTTTCTTTGACATGGTTACAAGGCTCTGAATAATAATGTTCAAAGTCTAGAGGATATACTCATTTTTTTTGTGGTTTCGTTCATCTTTCAAAAGAATTTCATGCGTGAGTATGATAATGCACTTGTGTCTATCAGTATTTATTCTTCAATCTATTTTTTTATCTCTCAGTAGCGAGGAAAAAATCACATAGTTCAATTCGTGACGTCTGCTGTTGGCGACATAGCGACATGTGCAGAATTAAGTGATATGAATTCAGTGAAAAATAAATTCTCTCTTTTTAGTGCCGATTACATTATTCCACATCACCTATATCAAATAATCTAGAGACGTTTCATCTAACTTTGTTCTGCGTCACCTTTTCGAATATTTAGTATTCAATTGAAAATGAACTTTCTTAAGTACCACCGTGGAAATCCTTTTGTGCGCAGTGTCATTCAAGAGCGATCCAGCATTGCCTTACATGCCAACAATTTTTATTGGTATATGATTACATAGATTTTACACAATCTGCTATTTCTGGAAGTTAATTCCTCTAAATTTTTACCGTTTCAAAATTTTTATAGAAGATATCCAACTAATTCATTCAATTGTGGAATTATACGGACAAAGATTAGAGACTTTATTTGATTGCCACGAGTTTCAGGTGGGGAGAGTTATCAGTTAAGTGTAAGTCAAGTATATAAGTGAGATTTTAAAAAAATCGTATCAATATTGGATCATATTAGAACACCAGAAATTTACACAACTCTATTCACGATGTACAGCTTTGTTATACTCTATTACTGGCTGATTTTTCTAACGAACCATGGTAAGTACTTGAAAATAATGGAATTATAATCATTCAGAAAAAATTGTGAATTGAACTCAGATTCTTAGTTTATCCAGTATAAAACTTTTGAGAAATTTTTCATAGAAATCTTGATACTTCTATAACTTGATAATTGAGCTAGAGACCTCAAATTTTATGAGGTTATACATCTGATGAGCACAAAGTTTGATATTGGAACTCACCGGAATCGATACAGCAGTTTCTTAGATATTAGCATAGAAACATTCGAAGAAGCACACTATATCTTCAAAAGTATTCAACTGATTATCCAGACTCCAGATCTGATTCTATAGGATTTTATCTAATTCTATATAATTATATTCGATACAGTTATTTCAAAAAAATTTCCCGGCTAAGGTTCAGAAAAAGGGATTTAAGGTCCTATTACGACGGTAGAAAGAAAAAGGAATTCTCATAATTGAACAATGAACAAACCTTATGAAATCGACAATTAAATTTATGTATGACTCTATGACTTTCATAATAATTGTCAGAATTTATTCATTTTTGAGAGCGTGCAACAGCATGCAAGCCTTCAATATTTTTCAATTCTTTATCACCTCTTCATTTCTGAAATTATTAGAAGAGTCTCAGAGCAACTCTTAGGGGAACTCCGAGGAGAGCTTTCAGCAGAACTCTCAGGAGAACTCCTAGAGGGGCTCTGATAGGAATTCTCTAGGGAAATCGTAAGGGAACTCATCAGGATTATAGCTCAAAATGAATGATAATATCTAAATGGTAACTAATTACTAAATTATTGTGAAACATGAATTCTTCAACGTTTAGAAAGTCTGTTTGACTGATTCATAATCATTTGAAATGGGTTTGATCCATAGGCAGCTTCAGCCTAGATCAAATCGTGCACCAATATCTTGGCCATATTCATGACGAAGACAAAATCAATATCCAGATTCATCCGGTTTAACAGTTTTCTAATTAACATTTTCTTCGATATTTGTATTGAATTCTAGTACCAGGCACAGTCAGTATGGACGATGGAGATGTACCTGCACCGGGTAGATTTAAATATTTCGTCTCCATATGGCGTGATCACGAATACTTGTGCGGTGGAGTTATCATCAATAAGAGACATGTCCTGACAGTAGGACACTGTGTTTATGGTATCCCTTCTTCTGAATTATGGGTAGTTGCAGGAACGACTAAACGCAGCGCTGATAATATGAACATGTTAAAAGTAAACAAAATATGGTTTCATCCACATTCAAGCCAAGTAATTGATTTTGTTGAACCAAACAGAGTTTACTGGACTGATGATGTCGCGATGATAAGGGTAACTCAAAAGCAAAACACCAGAATATATTTTTGCGTATTTAATCCTCGTTTATAAATAATTGGTTGTTTATTAATTGTATAATAAATATTTTATTCACAAGATGACAGGGATCCAAACATAAAACTCTCTTGACGTTCCACTTTTCAACTAACTTCAGAGATCAATCGATCGCTCAATAGTCCCTTCTTTGTTTTAAAGTCCATTTCATAACAATATACTCAGAATAATTAGATGTAATAAATTGAATATGTAAATAGGTTGCGGATGATTTAGTCTACAGTTTAGTGGTTGGACCAGTTACGTTGACGAGTAACTTCAGGTACTGGAATAAAGCCGGACACTGCGAGATACCTGGATGGAGAATTACGATGGAATATGGACAGAAGGAGGCATCCTTGAGATGGACTCGTGGAGGACTTCTGACCAAGGAACAGTATCTTCAACTAAATAAGAATCCGCTTCCAAATACAGAATATGTTACTGTTCCTGTTCTCCTCAAGGTAAGACTGAACCAAATAGCAGCAAATGAATAAATCAATCATTGACAAGTTATCATTGCAGAAAGACTTTGGCAATCCATTGATTTGTGATGATGTTATGACTGGATTGGTAATCCAAGGAGGAAGAACCATTGATGAACCTTCAACTGTACTCAAGATAAATACCTACAATGAATTTATAACAGCTGTTGTTACTAGTAAGATAACCTCTTTCGTTATCCATTCTTCGAAAGCCCAAGAAATTACCAGAATCATCAAGATATCCATTTTTTTTTCTAATATTTCAGATGGTGATGTCAATTCAAATCTCAATGAATTAGCTATTGTCGTATCGGTTTGGTACAAAAAAGCTGCAGTATGTGGTGGAGTTGTCATTGATTCTACTCGAATTCTTACTGCATCACACTGTATACCAAAATCATATCAGACCAGATTCCTGTTTATTTCTTATACTAATACGTTGAATGGAAGTCCTGAAGCTGTGTTCGTGTCTGTTGCTAGCGTTAGAAGACATGCAGATTATGAGACGGTGCGCGAGCATTATGATCATTATTTCTATACCAAGCAGAATGATATCGCTGTATTACAGGTTCGTTGCTTTCATTAGTTTGAATTTCTGGAGAATACCTTGAGATCTAGAGAAGATGATAACATTTGCCAAATCTCTTGCTCTGCTCAAAACATTTTTAAAAGCGAGAAATAGATCACTTAATCAGATTCCATTTGATGTACAGTACAGCATCAATTATCTGAATCAGTTGGGACTGAGCGCTTTTCGGATAATCGACAAATCGAATAACTGAACAGTGATATTCCATGTTCGAAAAAAACATTGATCCTTTCAATACGAAGATATTTATCTAAAATATATATTATAGCTGAGCAATCGGATGAACAAAATTATTGTTTAGATAATTGATAATTCGGCAAAGCTAAATCATTATTTCGATACTTAAGATTTCGAATAATCAGTGCTCTACGGATCCTGGTTTTCATATTTCCTTCTCTTTTCATTGAAATTAGCTCTCGGAGTCTCTCGCATGGAGTGAATCTTTACGTCCAGCTATATTTTCGAGAGAGGAAAGTATTTCAAGATTGTACTGTCATACTTTTCGATGGCGATTTGACGAGTCCGATACACCTACCCAGTTAATGTGGTCTTCTGTTACAATAAACGACTCGGTAGATGTGCCACTGATACCAAATCAATTTTTCATTGCTGATGCAGATTCACGAAACTCAGCAAGTCTTGTAAGACAAATTTTATTTAAATTTTTCCTTGATTTTTTGATTTTACAAAATATTTATTTTCACGCAGAAAGACCATGGGAATCCTGTTATATGCAATGGTATGGTGATTGGAATTATTGTGAATGCTTTAATGAATCCTGTAGATCGGTCTTATGAACCAACAATTGTACTTGATATCATTCCTTACATAGACTTTATAAAAACGACTTTGTCAGAAACGTCATATTCGAGTCTCTCCAGACTTCTTGAATTTTGATCGAGCATTGACATTTATACTTGATTGAAAAAGAATATTCAGACAGAATTATGTCGGAAATTTTCTTTTACTGTTATTTGTACATTTTTAAGCTTTTTCATTTATCATTCGAAATTTTGAATAAAATTATTCATAAAGAAATTTTAATACTAATGTTTTTTTCCTTTTTTTTTCCTGAGACATTGAGAAACAATGTTAATATCAACACTGACTTATATTAATTACTCAACAATGTGTAAACGAATGAAGTGAAGGTTAATAGACCCATTAATTCTCATCCTTCATTTTGTTCTTGGAGGATAATTAAACTTCACACTGTGGTAAATATTAGACATTTTCGTGGTCATTCGTTATCCTTAAACAGTAATATTCACTGTTTAGAGGATTTATTCATTGATATGAGTATATTGTGAGATATTATTTCTAGACGAGAGGTCACTGATTAGTAATTTATTAATATGAGTTTTCAAGGCGATAATGATAGATATCACTGCTGATTCACTGTAATTCAGGGCTCATGACACTTTTTTTTTATCTTAAAATTCATTTATAGTTATCGTGTTCTTTTTTCAAAATTTGACGAATTCATTGTGTTCATTAAATTGAAACTCGCTTCAATCTCTTCAGTAAAATTTAAAAAAATATAAAAAAAAAAAGGGAAATATCTTTGTAAATAGAAAAATGGAATAACAGAAGGTGTGATAATATTCCATTTCTTTTTCCATTTCCTGATGATAAATTCTTCAAATATTTTTTTATTCAATGTCTTTTTTTCTTTTCCTCTTTTCAATTTGTTGATATTTCGAAGAATTCCATACATGAATTTATGAATACCCAGTGTACCTATGTGTCAGTGTTTATTCTTTAATTTATTTCTCTTATTTCCCAGTAGGAGGATAAAATGAAAAAATCCATAGGAAATTCAAACTGCATCAGCATTTGCGGTCAAACTAGCTTATAGTGAACGAAGAAAAATATATAGAACTAGTAATCTGGCAGTTTGTGTCCTTGAGCATCTATCATGCAGTGCCTTTCACGAGAGTTCATGTGGAATTTGCAATAACCTTCTGGTTATCACTAAAAATGAATGTGATTTTTTTAATAAATTCCTTTTTTATCGACAAAAAAATTCAAAAAAAAAAAAAAGCTCAGTAATAATTTTTATGCTTCAACAGCAATCTATTCATGGAATTCAAATAGAAAATGTGAAAAAAAAACTCTAACAATAGATTTCAATTGAATGAAAGCATTTTTTTACTCGTATCCTTTATTCTATTTTTTTTTTATTGATCATTCATGCATTGATAGAAATTCATTATGTGATAGACATAGTGATGGAAGGATTGTTCTACATCAAAGTGTCAAATTCCAATTCAATTAATTGCCACAAATTCGACGAATCGACTCACCTTTTAAATAGCAATTTAAGTGGGCCACGGCAAATTTAATGAAACTTCACTCGCACATGTTTGACAAATTAATCTTTATTTTTTTCCCCCAATTATTTGGATTTTTTCGATTATTTTATTATTTATTGTATTCAAAACGTTTTCGACACCAGGATATTGTACACGTGTGAGAGAAAAAACGTGACTGACCAGTATAGATTCAGAGATCATAAATGCCATTTTTTTTTTCCACTTTATTTCCCCACCCCATTCAGATATACTGATCGTACTTATAGTCATTCTGTTGAGACGGTTATATTGGGATTATTAAGATTACGATACTGCGTACGTGTTAGATAATATACAGTGTTCACCTTATGTGTTTAATCCAGAGATGCATAAATTTGTGAATGTCTGACGGAAGAATCATCATTATGGAGGAATTAATTTATTCTTGACTAGAAATAATTTTTTACGTATTTCAATCAATAGTCAGTTGATTCGTTGAGTTTTTAGAAAGAGAAAAAACTTAAAAAAAACACCAAAAAATCACTATTTACGATTGAAATCCTTCTTTGTGGATTTAAAAACGAATTTTAACTCTCATGTTGATAAAGTCCAAATTTTAATTTAACGAAAAAATCATGAAATACAATACTAAAAAAAGTCAATTTCCATATTAACACTTTTTTGGTATTGTAAAGTTATCAGACGGTCAATAATTTTCATATCAGATTATAAATTTACGCTTTTTTCAGACATTTTTTGAAATTTAATTTTCTGTCGAACCTGAAGCGCATAAAATCTTACATCTACTCATTAATGCCTGTTTTATTTCTATTTAGTTTTTATTTATTTGAACATTTTACGTAATTGTTCAGATTTTTATAAATTTTCATTCAAAATTCATTTCGTGAATAATCTTCAAATTTGATTCGTGACCCCACTGCTCTAATCAAACACGTACGTTTGATCAGTGAACAGACACCTCAACGAATTGCCGGAAATTGGATCAGTGGACTGCAATGTGCGTTCGAAATGTCAATATTCATATCGTCACCTTGGAAACAAAGTGGCGCAAATGCTACGTATAAGCACAACACTTATGCCACTTTGTTTCTTCGATGACGATGTTTACCACTAGTTGACGAGTTTTTTCGTGGAATTTCTGGACAATGATCCAAAATTTCATTTAACTAAAATCGGGACGTTTGTATCAACTATATTGGGTGTTAGTTGAATTTTTTGAAAATTAATTTTCCATTTATTAAATAATATTATGTACTTTTTGGAAGGAATATTTTTTCATATTCATCAAGAAAAATCTCTATTTCTCAATACTATTGAAGATGTTTCTTCAATTGCTGCTATGCTTATACATAGCACTTATGCCCCTTTGTTTCTGAGGTAAAACTATTATTTAGAGTCGAAATTTATTAAAAAAATGGTGACAAAAAACGTTTCATGCTTTTTTTCAGAAGGGATAATTCGTAAAAACGAAGACAAGAAATCAGAAAAAATCTCCTTTAATCTCACGAAGTAATTATTAATTAGACACTTCAATTTGTCGGATTCCAACAACAAATTAGCAATTATTCATCATTAATCACAATGATAGGAGTGTAGATAATTGTTGCATCATAATTACATAGGAAAATTGAGAGAGTTAAAGCCTCAGGGAATTTTCACAGTGTGATAATACCTTTGGAAGTGTATTTTCAACTGACTAAATACAATAGTTTGAAATTTTGGGTGAATATAGAATGTACACAACTATTTGTGAATGGAAACTCAATGGCATCTCGATAATAGAGTTTCGATACTCGTACAATTTGTATTCATAGAGTTTAGAAGTGATTATAGTGTACAGAATGTAGAAACACAATATAGATAATCAAAACATTGATTTTATTATTATTCTTAGGTAGTCAGAAATGCAGGAATAGAGATCTTTTTCTGAAAATAAATACATTGCGAGATTTTATCGAACTACGAGAATCGATATCGAATATATCGAAATTCCGTAACGACTTGATTTCATTGGCTGACAAATTGCGCGGGATATTAATTTTTCTTTGTTTTTTGAACGAATAAATGATTTAAAAGAGTAGAGAATATGCATACATATATATGTAAAAAATTGAAAAAAAACGAAAACAATTTTTTAAAGATTTCTTCGAAAATATTTTGTTCATTTGAAAAGAAATCTAAAAAAAAATTCATACGTTTGCTAATTTTATTATCATTAAAATGGAGATTTTGGAAATTTCATGGCATGATTGGATAAAAATTGCCTGCAACTACTGAATTATTGATAACAAAAATGAAAAATCAAAGAATATTTAGAACATAAGAGGTGTAGAGGTTCATGAGCTTTGAATGTAAAATTGAAATATTCAGGTCAAAGATTCTCTAAGAGCAGAATCTATTGAATAAATATATTATCTCGACAAGTGCCAATAAAATAACCACAGCTTAGCTGATGCAGAAAGGAAAAAATGATCATTTATGTGATCCAAATTGATAACAGCTCCTTCATCCGTGTAATCAATGCCTACCTCATTGAACATCATTCAAGGACGAGTGCTTGTTAATGCTGATGGAGAGAATTATTTGTGAAGAAGTAATAGGCATTGTCTAATTGAGATTACGAAAGATCTGCATGAATTATCAGTGATTTCAATGCAATCCTATCTTTTGTGAAGATCTATCAATAATTTTTCTAAAAATGTTTTCACTAGAAACGTTTTTTTTTTCATTATTCTATGAAAAAAAAATCTTTTGCTACACCGAGAAAAAATTGCTGTAAAAGCTATCAAATATTGATGCCATTAGTCCTTAAAATTTTTTTTTTTAAATTGAAAAACTTGTTGAATTTACTGAATTTAATCAATTTAAACAGATTGACTCTTTGAATTGAGTGAACTCATTAAATTCAACAGCTTTTTGAATTCTTAAAAAATAATATTTTCTAAAGACCAATGACATTAATATTTGATTGTTTTTTTCTTAAGTGCACTAATTACAACTATACATTTCTATTTTTCATGTGATAAAAGGGAAAAACTGTTGAAGAGAGGGGATCAAACAAATGTAAAAGGCTGAAAAACCACACATGTGCTGAAATAAATAATAAAAATAAATAGATTTTACAACTTTTTTTTCTCACTGTAAATTCTCGTGAATCTAATCATTCAAGCGATATTTCGAAATATCATGTGCCCTGCAGGCTTCAAGAATGTGCACTTTTTCATTCAAGAACTCCCTCCAATGACAGACTTTCTCTCGTTTATAATTGCGTAGGTACAAGAGAATATGTAGAAATTAATATAAATTTCATCTTTTTTCAATTATTGTTCCTCTCTCTTCTTCTTCAACGAGAGAAACAACATTGACTATGATGATTAATGGCTTCACATATCTCATGCAATGTTTCCTGGGGCTATTAAGAAATTACAAAAGTACATTACGAAATTATTCAGTGTAGTGTCTCTCCCGAATTTCATTGGATGGTAAAATTAAATGAATTAAAAATCACTGAGTAATTATTCTTAATGATGAATATCTCGTTAATAAAAAGGTTCAGAGGAATTTGGCAGATGACTCTTTTTTGGCACTTGAAATTTTCCACAAAAAAAGTTTTCCGGACATTTTTCTCTGAATTCATTCGAATCGGAGATATTCAGAACAGCAGCTCTTGATTCTTAAGATAATTGATATTAAATGGAAAAATACGGTATTTTAGTAGAATGAATCATAAATTAAGTCATTTAATTGACTTATTTTTTTTTTGCCATTGACTGTACCAAACTCCAATACATTATCAACTTTGTTCCCATAAATTCAACAAATGTGTTCTCTCTCTCTATTAATTCATTGAGTAGCTTTCAGTAACTACTGCGGTATTATGAAAATTTTAACGTAACGCTCATTTAAAGTTTGAAATTGTAGCTGGTCACAGTTTAACCGCTATGGTTGAGAGAAAACTACTGGTGAGAATTAATTGCTTTGATGAAATTAGAGGAAAAAAGTTGTTTGGTGAATAAGAAGAAATTAATTGAGAAGTGGAATGTAAAAACAGAGGCTAATAATTTTAATATTATCAGGATGATAAGTATTTTCGGAGAGAAACTTCATTAGGTGGGAAAGAGCAAATTGGTCTGGATGAGACGAAAAAGTGAAACGCTTCCCCTTCTCCGAGTCCAACCGGCAGTTGAGGGGAAGGAGAGGGAGAATCATTCCTACTCACTCCATCGCATACGTCATGGACACTCTATGCTGCGTGGACTGTGTTACAGTGGAATCCCTCTATATTTGACTCTTCTACTTTTGACCACCCTCTATATTTGACTGGATTCTCCCTCTATCTTTGACGATTCTGTTCCTCACTACGATTTTTTGTGACCACCAGGACGACCAATCAAAAAAAGCATTCAGGCGGCCATATTGGAATTTTCGAAGTATACCTATGTTTATTGCGCATTTGGCTGCGCAGACCTACGCATATGAGACATGAGTGTGATGTGGTGGCGACAAAAACGATGTGTCAAATATAGAGAACGCTCCTGGACAGACGCGTCAAATATAGAGATTCTACTTCAACAAAAATCGTTAACAAATGCAAAAACAGCCATGCATGATATGGGCTTTATCTAGAAGAAAAGAAATTTCATTTTCCTTTTTTTTTAATGATAAATGATTTTATCAAATTTATTTAATTCAATAATTAATTTTCTCTGTCACGTAATCTAGGAAAAACGTTTATTCAAGAAGAATAAATTCTCGACATTCAAGAATATTCTTCATTGATAAAGATAGAAGAATAGAGAAGAGGTTGAAGAGATACTTGAAAAGATAGAGCAAAGAAGGAAGCCAATGATGACATTTTGAAAAGCCACTTCTCATTCTCTTTTTTTTCAAGATAAGATAAAAAAAAAAAGAGTATTAAATAATAAATTTTGAGCCAATTACATTAATTACCTATCACTGAAACATATCATTGGCAAGAACTTTGTTTCTCCATTTTCCTCTGAGATATTCACCGTATTTCGTAATAATTTTCCATCACATTTGTCACCAGTAAATTCATGACAACAGTGACAAAACAACGTGGAAACCAAATAATTATTGGTGATATCAAAAGGCATACAGAACGTCATATGCAGTAGCGAGTGGTGGGGAGAGGGGAGGGGGGTGCTAGGGAGGGGTGAATTCATTTCACCATCTCGTACAGAGCACATGCAGCAATTGTTATGCACACCAAGTTTGAATGTGCGTTACTTTAGTTGTAGTTGAATGCACGTGCATGAATGCATCCTTATTATCGCATTTCATGAGCAACTAGAGCACCACCGGATTTTAACTGTTCAGTGTCTGAGTGTCCAATGCTAGTGGTATTATCAATGCTCTTTGAAGCAATATGATTACTGTTGCACAGTATGGAGAGATCCATTTTTTTTTTTCGTGTCACGTGACTTTTTCCTGTTCCTCATTTTTTTGCATTTCTAGGGGCTCTAATTTTTTTTCTCCCGCGAAATCTTGAATTTCAAGTGGATCTCTTACGGATATCTCCAGAACGAGTGCCTTTAGATAAAAAAACTTGGTGAATACGATTTTTTTTTAAAGACTCTCAGCTCTGGAAAAAATCCCTCTATAAATTCTCGTAAACTCATTTATTTCACGAGATATTTATCAAAATAATGTGCACGTGATTTTTGAAGCTGTTCTTTAAAAACTTCACTGCTGAATTAATAATCACTGAAGTTCGGAATTTGTTGTGGTGGGGGGAGGGGAGGAGGGGTGAAACAGGAAGTTTACGGGACATTCAGAGTTTATGCGGAAACTACAAAGTTCATGGATGACCTGGAAAGATAAAAAGAACAATATTTCAGTAGTGAAGAAGAAGAGGAGAGAAAGAAAGGAAGAAGGTTTATTTTTGATTCAAGTGATCACGTTTATCTGATAAATTGAGCCAAATTCCTCCGATTATTCACGATTTATCGTGAATCCGTGATGATTTCCGTTGAAAATATCAACAAGTAATTTTAACTTTCTTAAATGTATTCTTGTCCAATAAACATAAAGCTCTTTTCAGCTCTTCTCTTTCACAGTCAATAAAACATAGCTCCCAGTAGTATTGTGCATTGAAAAGTTTCAAAGCCGAAAAGTGGTGGTTACTTGTACACGACAGAGTATCTAAGTGGATGAGAAAACTTCAAAAACTTCCTCTCCACATTTTTATCAGAATTTCGACAACTTTTTTTTTTTCTTCTGGTTTTCCCAGATCACAAAGAGTTCTTTCACCGAAATGATTGAAGATAACTGGTGAAGGAATTACGTGAAAACGAGGAAAATAGGTCATACATGTACTTCAATTGTTGATTATTTTTTCATGGACATCGAGTATCTGCAAAATCTCGGAGAAGTCCGGAAATTACTTCATTTTTTTTCAATAACACAAAAATTTTGACTGTTAAGAATACTGTCATCCAGATGAAATATTGTGGAATTGAAAAAAAAAAAAAAAAGTGCATGAAACTCACGCATTAGAAGTAAAACCTCTTAGCTCTTAGAAAAAGTTGATTTCATGCATTGCTTTTTTTGCATTTGTTAACGATTTTTGTTGAAGAAGAATCTCTCTATAAATAAAAAAAAAAAAAAAAAAAAGAATCTCTCTAGGTTTGACGCGTGTGCCCAGGAGTTTTCTCTATATTTGACACCTTTTTTTTTGTCACCACTACATCACACTCATGTCTCATATGCGTAGGTCTGCGCAATGAACATAGGTATACTTCGAAAATTCCAATATGGCCGTCTGAATGCTTTTTTTGATTGGTCGTTCTGGTGGTCACAAAAAATCGTAGAGAGGAACAGAATCGTCAAAGATAGAGGGAGAATCCAGTCAAATATAGAGGGATTCCACTGTAACACAGTCCACACAGCATAGAGTGTCTATGACGTATACGATGGAGAGAGTAGACATGATCCTCCCCCTCTTTCCCCTCAATGTCGGTTGGACTCGGAGAAGGGGGAGCGTTTCACTTTTTCGTCTCATCCAGACCAATTTGCACTAAAGACCTTTCATTTCCATAAATTGATAAAATTATCAAGAAACATTTGCAGTAATCGCTACCAAGTCCCTTCGATAATAATCATTAAGGTAATCACCACAGGATATACTGAATGTATATTCTAAAGTTACAGTTATCTTTCATGATTTTCCTGAGTTGACAATGCCATATTGTAGTTGCAGATAAACTTTGAAGCATCATGTCTCTTGTTATCCAAATTTTCACAGTCCTCCAAACCCACTGAATAATCCAAACTATCACATTATTGATAACAAGTTAAGGATTGTGTCAGCTATCCTCAAAATATCTAGTATCCTCTAATCATGCTCGAGAGAATTGGATAATCCTGTGATCAAAGGATATGAATAATAAAATAATTCTTGTTTCTGAAGTATTTCTTCTTCTTTTTTTTTTTTAATGAATACTGAATCTATTATGTTGAAAGCTAATTATGAATCTAAATTGGAACAATAAATACGTGATCTTCAGCTGTTTCGAAAACATCATGAAGAAAAATACGTACAGTGTTTGTCTTTTTTTCTCTTTCAAATATTTCATTCTATCCACTATCCATTGATATCGTATGGCATGAGCCTAGCGGTTATTTTTCCGCTCATGTTTATTTGGTTTACGTGAACTCATTTCTCCTAACAGTATGGATCATCGGACAATAAATTTAAGCTTTATGTTGTAAATATAATTGAATTGTTTCTTTCTCTTATTTATTATTCGGGCCTATGTATTGTCTCAATTCAAACGAGCTGAAATTTTCAAGAACAAAAAAAACAGGGTTTTTACTTGGATTTGAGATTTTACAGAATTTTTCTGAATTAAACTCCGGCAATTTTCTTCTGCGGATGTTGCTTCGGAAAAATCCGTTTTTTTTCTTCTCATTAGGGATTTTTCAAAATTTTCCACGATTTTCCCCATTTGAACTCTCGTTGTCTCTATTTGTCTATATGATTCCTGAAAAATAGGGATTTTTCTCCTCAATTTGAGATTCTCCAAGATTTTTCAGGATTTTCAAGAATTTTCCAGGATTTTTTTAGATTAAACTCTGAAAATCTCCTTTTATCCACGTAATTTCTAGAAAATCAGGGGTTTTTCACTACTTTGGAATTTTCCAAAATTTTCCACTATTTTTCCAATTTTTCTGGCTTTTCCAAAATTGGACTCCATGAAAAAAAAATTTCATGTCAATCAATTAATTGATCAAAAAATTCATTTTTTTTTCTTCAATTCAAAGACAGATTTTCTCAATAAAATCATTTTTTTTCTCTCAGTGTAATATTGGGGTTGAGATGCATGAGGTACAGGCATAAGTTTAAAAAAAGAAAAAACCCTACGATTTCCACGTTAATAAATCTGATTCAATTGATTATTTTCTCTCAATCATCAGAGCCTTAAAAAAAAGACCATCCACATAATTCTCACCGCCAGTTTATCATCCCGGTCAGCAAATTCGTTGAGACAATGTATTTGGACATTTCGAAGGAAACAGAATCCTTTACTTCCTCCTCTTTGGCTCCTCCTTCATTTTTTTGTTTTTATTACAACTGATTTACGTCAGATGACGCAGCAATGTTCTTGTTCATTAATGGAACTAATTCAAATGATTGATGTGCCCACACATTGGTCACACAAAATCGAGACTTTTTTCTATCAGATAGATTTTTCTTCAACTCTGAGACAAAATGGATGGATGAGTTTTCATCTTAATGGAACAGTAATTGTCGTTGAAAAAAAAAATTATAAAATTAGCAGAAATCCGAAAAAAATCGAATTTTGTTAGACAAAGAAATTACTATTTAAAAAATATTTTAAAAAAAATTTCACTAATAGTTCCTTGAATTTTCTGCATGTCCTTATTTTTTTACTTCTCAAAATAATTTATTTTTTGGAGAAAAAAAATGAAAATTGTCAATTTTGTTTTTTCATCATGAAAAAAGAAAATAATTAGTGAATTTAATTGTAATGCTACAATTTATAAGCAATAATGCTTTAGGTTTTCATAAGATATTATGAATTCACTGGATGATAAATTATCTCATCAAATTAGAATACTTTATTGCGTATTTTTTTTTCTTTTTTTATTATTTTTGTACCCATTTTTTGTTCGTAAATTCAGGCGCTTTATAGTTTACTTGGGACGCATTTATAATGAAACTTCTCTTTACGCATTTGCATAAATGTGCTGAAGCAGAGAAGTGGATGCTGTGACTATTAACCTAGTATCAGGAATACATCAAAGGTAATTCTGGTATCATCAAAGGGTCACTTTGTAGTGACAGAGTGACGTCCTAATCTTTTACGGGATATAATTTGAATACAAAATTAATGGGATCTTCTGGGATAATTTTATGTTTCAATGAGATATTAATGAATTTTATGAAATTTTGGAAAATTTCATGAAGTTTAAGGTAGTATCCCAGGGTATTCAAGCTGCAGTTAACTTATTTTTTTGATGCCGCATCAAAAAATAGATTTTTTTACATTCCTCTGAATTTTTTCATAATTTTTGTCCGTGCAGTTTATGAGATATAAATTATCAAAGTTACTGAAAATAGCAGTGCTGGAAATGAAACGCCCTAAATCGGACAGAAATAACGAAATTACTAAAAAACCATAAAGTTGATCCATTATTTAAAAACAATTGGTGAAGAGAACAGCATTTTAACTAAATAATAGAAGAAAAAAATATTCACTTCCCCGTATAGTTAATGAGAAATTTCAATTAGGAGGTAATCGTAACTATTTGCCTCTCTCTCTATCTCATGCATGTTATAGGAGATTAATGTAAAAAAAAATTAAGAAACAAAAAAAATTATATTCACGAGCTGAATATATGACTTTCGAATAGTTTAATCACTTTTTCGGGTAAATTAAAGCACATTTTCCCGAATTATCAGCAATTAATTGAAAACTAATCTTCAAATTCTCATTTTTCTCTGTTTTATCGACCGTACTTTGAGATACTACCTTAATAAGAAGAACTAAGGATTTATCTCGAAAAAAAATGGAATAAATGTGGTCTAAATGCATTTTTCTTTATAGTATTTACTACACAAGAAAACATCAAAGAAATTCTAGCAAAATCTCTGTATTTCTCAATCTATCAAATACCATTCACAAAGTTGTGATTCCCTCTCTTTCATATTTTCAACTATTTCTGACAAATACTGTACGAAATAAACGTCAATTTACCCAACCGTCCAGAATATCCTTCTTTTATCATCTAAAAATGCAAGAAATCTTTATCGGCAAAATTTTCAGTAGAAATTACTTGAAATGAACCAGAACGTAAAAACGATTGCTCAGAGGTAGAAAAAAAAAGAATAAAAAAAATAAAATAACATAAGGAATAACTCGGTATGTCCAGAAATCCTCGCATTATTTCCAAATGGTTTCATCTAGAGATGTATAATTTTGGCAGTATTTTAGGACTGTCCAGCAGTATTTCTGTGCCAAAGTTTGAACGAAATCGATTCACTTGTTTTCGACATATATTTCCACTAGGAAGAAGAATTACTGTTATAAGAAGAAACAAAAAAAAATTGAGGAGGAGAAGAGAAGAAATAAAAACACTGTGTGGAGTCAATGGAGTGAATTTCTTTAATAGATACAAACAGAAGATTTTTATGTCTTTCAATAGTTGCTCGTTATTATTCTTCATTCGATGATGGAATCCATTTTTTTGGCAAATGGAAATTCCACTTAAAATGGGGTATTATCGGAGGAAAATATAATAATGCTTTTTTTTTGCAATACTTAAAGGATAATTGAAAAATCTCTTTTTTTCAGGAGTTAGCATTTTTGTAGAGATTATTTTGCGAATATTTCTCAAATAAGTGGATTTAGAGAAAAATTATGGAAATTTCTTTTGTAGTTCTTGAAATTAGTTATCATTCTCATTTCCATGTTGAATTATTATTATTTCTAGCATCATGGGACGTTGGAAAGAATCAATTTAACAATACTAAATTGAAGATTCTTCAGGTTTTGAAAACCATAGTACCAAAATTGAAAGGTAATTTGAAAATGGGAATAAATAACTAAATTAAATCAATACATCAATAATACTGGCTATTTTTTTTCTTCCTCGAAATTATTTATAAAAAAGGTTTCTCGGACTATTTTCGATGAATCCAGTCGCTTCGGAGATGAAGCTACAGGTGATTTTTCTCCTCCATTTTTCTGATAAATTTTTAGACTCATGAAGCACGAGGATCGCTATTTTCAGTAACTTTGATAATTTTTTTTATTATTATTAAAGGTACTGAAACACCTTTAAGGTTTATCTGGCGAAACTTTGATAATTCATATCTCATAAACTACACAGACAAAAATTATGGAAAAATTCCGGAAAATGTAAAAAATATCATCTTTGATATGGCAATAAAAAATTAAGGCTCTTGCTTAATTGAAAGAAGACATAATCAACCGTATTTTCCACCTTCTGCAAGTCTTTATGAAGTGCCAGATGAAACGGAAAATGTTAGATAATTAACATATACGTTGGTAACAATTAATTAACTGCGAGCAAGATAATTAAAATAAACTGAGAAAACAAGGTAAAATTCAAATTAACTAATTACTTTCCTCAATTATTCCAGGCATTTAATTTTTCGCAATGTTGCATGTTCTTTTACTTAATCTCATCTCTCACAGATAGTAGACTGTAAACTCTCTATGGAACGAAAAAAGGGGGAAAAAATTAATTTACTAGTGAGAGAAAATAGAAAGATGAAAAAAAAAATTACAAAAAGTTGAAAACTATGTTGAAAGTCGAGAAGAGTGATGAACAGAAATATTTCGACGATTTTGTGTCTCTTCAGTCACTATTGTAGTTTGAACAAAAGTTTAGAATTTCATCAGTCTAGTAAATCGAAAATGCAAAGTGTAAAAGAACAGAAATACGCTCTGAAAGAAGAAAAAAAATTGTAAAATTCATTGTAGTGTCAACAATGAAGAGAAATTGTTTCGAAAAAGCATGAATTGTCACTTTTATTGTGTGAAAAAAAAAGCTTCTTTAATAGAGAAGAAAAGTGAATTATTCTGAAACGAGGATTTGTTAAAAATACAATAAAATAAATTTTTCCACACAAATTATTGTTTCCATCAACGTTGAGAAGCCCTGAAGATGATATTTTCCTTTTTTCATTGAAAAATCCCTCGAGAAATTTCCTCGAAGAGCTCATCAATTACTTCAAGAAATGAAAAATTGAAGCCTCACTGGATTCATCAAATAATTCATTAATATACTCAATTAATTATCTCTGTCAATGAAAGTTTATTCTACTAATATTTTTCTCATAAAAAATGAAAAAAAAAATTTAATTAAATTATTGCAATCGAGTTGAAATGTTTTAACTCTTCAATTTGATGCGTTTTATTGCCACAGAGTAATCTGAAGAAATATGACTTTTAATATTTACTAAGAAATGAAAGGCTCGTTGAAAGACTTGAAGATTATGCACGTAATTCCCCTGAATTTCATGTAATTCTCGAGAAAAATTCAGTAAAAAAAAAAATCGGTCCTTTTTCTTCTTCCCGTCAATAAAAGACACTGTGCAATATGACAAAACTGGGGCAAAATGGACCTTCCGGTTGAAGTAATTAACTATTTTTTATTTAGGTGAAAGACATCCCGAAAAAATCAGAAAAAAATTGAGAAAATGCTCCGAAATGTCTCCATTTTCGCTGAATTTTTTTACATTTTTCGAAAGAAGTCTTCACTATTTAAAAAAAATTCTGATTCATTTTGCCCCGGAAACTTATTTTACCCCGGTTTTCTCCATCTTTCGATAAAGGAAACCATAATAAACTTGTGCTCATAATAACGCAATACATCATGTTAATGTTCAAGTGCACTTTACAGTAACTGAACACTTTGAAATATCAATACTCCGTTAATTCCATAATTTCTCCTTCGCATTTTCCTCTCAGTATTTTCGTTAGAAAGAAAGAAGTGCGCAGGATGGAAAAGGTTTTGATTCTCATGAGGCAAGGAGCGAAGCTCAATCATTCCGAGGCTTCAGGGATCTTGGGGCAAAATGGGTCTTTACTCAATGGGTCTTTACTCAATGGGGAAAAAAAAATTCTCGCAAAATGCAAAGAATTTTTTTTCTTCTTGAAGAATTCAATTTGTTGGAATTAAAGAGTTTTTTTTTTCTCATCTCTGAGTCACTGAAATACACGGGACACTTGTCGACACTCATTGCACATCATCAAGGCTAATCTATGCAAAATAAATTCGCATCATTCGTATAGTTGCAGTGTTCGTTGGAATTTTTTAATACACAAGTATTGGTACTTGGTTGTTAAAGTGATTTTTAATATGTTGGAGATGAGGAAAATTTATATATTTCAGGACAATCATGTATTTTGTGGAATTTATCAATTAATATCAAAGATGATAAAAAAAATACAACAAGCAATAAAATAATGATTAATTTATAATAATCATAATTTTTTTTTTAAGAATTATGAAAAGAAAATTTAAAAAACAATTTAACAATTTTTTCACTGAAGATAAAAGGGAATTGTTGAAATTTGAAATTCACAGTGACATTTGACAAAATCCGATGAATCTCCGATTTTCCATGATTTCATTGCCATAACAATGGACTCCCACAATTTCAATATCATTAAACTGAACAATTCAATCGTTGTATTAAATTTCCATTTTACCATTGAAAAAAGATAATCAATTTACCCGTTAAAGCTCTTCACAAAATAATTTACATGAAAATTGAAACAATAGAATGAATTATAAAATATGAAATGATCGTATTAATTATTTTTACCTCCACACCCACGGAAATTTAATTATAAAATTAAATTCCATTTTAGAAACAATTTATTAGCGAAAAACGGAAAATTGAATAATTTGATTTTCGTTGCAATTTATTTTTGATAATTAAACAATAAAATTATTTCATAAAATTCCACTTCATTTATTGAAATTAGTATTTCAGTGATTTTTTTAAATTAAGCTATCGTAGCTTCCATTTAAGCTGACTAGCGTGGTACAAGTGTTGTATTTATACATATACATGTATTGTTTCTGAGTTTCAATGTTACGTTGGTATGAATATATACATATACTTAGACATGCATATACAAATGTATACACACACATATTTTCCCATTTTTTTATTATTATTATTTATTTGTTTCATTTATTTTTTTTACCTTTCCTTCCCCCCACCCCCCTCTATTCACCTGATACCCCCCAATATCGTCAAGTCACATTTTTTTATGAAAATGAATATATATATATTCCAAGGCCTCATTTCAGTGATTGAATAGGGCATTTATTAATTTATTGAATTTTACGATCAACAATGATTTTATCTGTGTTTTTATTCTGCTTTTCTATTTTTATTCCATTTGTTTGTTGTAAAAGTGCGGGAAAATCCCCAATTTGGAGGGTACCAGATTTTTTGGAAAATCCGTGAACAGAAAAAGATTGCTGGAGGTCAATGCGGGAAAATTTTTCAAAATTTCGGAAAACCTCATTTTTTGGATAACATGTGGACGAAAGAAGATTGCCGGAATTCAGATCAGGAATATTCTGGGAAATTCAGGAAAATCCCAAATTGGAATCAAACCTGATTTTCCAGAAGACATGGAGTCCAAGGAAAGTTGCTGAATTTCAATTGTGGAAAATCCTGAAAATTTTCAAATTAGGAGAAAACCTGATTTCCCCAGTAAGCCTGATTCTCCCAGAAAACCTGTGTGCAAAAAAAGAAATGCCAATGGTGAATTTGAAAAATATCCTGGAAAATTTCGGAAAATCACAAATTGGGAGGAGACCTGATTTTCGAGGAAACATGTGATTTTCAAAGAAAAGTTGCTGTCACTCGATTTGAAAATTCTCTCAAATTCCAAACTGAAAGGAGACCTGATTTTCCAACAAAAAAAAACTGTGAACATAAGAATGTTGCGCAGATTCAATTTGGGAGCATTCAGAAAAATTCTGTAAAAAAATCCAGTAAAATTCCCAGACAATAAAAAAACCTGATTTTTCAGAAAACACGTGCCAATGAAAATTTTTTGGAATTGAGTTTGAAAAACTCTGGAAAATCCTCGAAAATTCCCCAAAAAAATCCCAAATTGGGAGAGATTCTTCTTCTTTTTCATTCAATCAGATAAAAAAATCTCTCTATCATTTCACCGCAAGTTCAATATTCTTAACACCTGCCACGTGTTTTTTTCCCTGAATTCATGAGATTATTCTTTTGAATAGTAGTACATATGAAAGCTTTAAACAGGAGAATGCGCGCAACGAGGGATGCTGTGAAGAGAGAGGGGCTTAGCAGAAGTGGCTGGAGCCGGCGCCCAACCAGTGAAAGTACACTCAGTATAAGTGCGTCGTCACGCCGGAGCGCTCAGTGTGTTACTCCACTTAATTTGGAGATTCTTACCGGGAAAATTTAACAAATAAAATTTCTGACAGTTTAAAATACATAGAAAAAAATTCGAGTAATTCAGAGCAATGATGATAATTTAATTAAATCATTATTTTATTAAAACAGATGAAATGTCGGGAATTGAGGAAATTCCATGAGTTAACACGTGTTTAATTAATTTGTGATTATAATCATGTTTCACTGATTGAGGATGAAACGACCGTAAGAAACAATGCACAGGGCTTCTAGGTAAGTGTTTACCTTTTTTTCAAAAATTGAAAAAACTAATGTAATTGAAAGAATCAAATTTTTTAAATAATTTTATTTAATTATGAAAAATTAATATTTTTTTGCTAAGAATGTTTTAAGTATTTAATTAGTTCGACAAAGTTTAAAATTTCGGATTAAATGGGAATTTAGGATCATTCAGGCTCTTCACTTTCAGTTGGCATTGTTGAAAAGTTTTTGGTTTCAAGTTTTATGAAAATTTAATGGATTTGTATGGGACTGGGGAGAATTCAATGATTTACATAGAAAGGATCACTTTGGAGAACAATGGATAAATAAGTTCTCACTTTGCGTCTCATCGTAGTTTATAATCTCTTATCGGAGCGAGAGAGAGAGAGATAGACACTTGTCTTCAAATTGAATTGATGAGAAAGAAAAATTTAATTAAGGTAACTTCAATTATTGAAGTTCATGAGAATTTTAGGAATTGGGTGATTAATTTAGTTCCACGAGAGATTAAAAAAACTTCATTGAAATTTCACTGATTAAATTTTTTTGACTAATAGTGAAATTAATAGAAAATATGAAAAAAATAGCAAAATTTCGCAATTTCGAAAATTTTTAATCAAAAATTCAAATGATTAAATTGTAAATTTTATCAATAATGCAAATAAAAATATTTTTCTGTTCACTGATGAATTTTTTTTTGGGAAAAAAATTTAATATTTTGATTGCACCAATTTTTAACAGCATAAACCGCTGGCTTAATTGGATCACCAGTTGATTACATGACATTCCAATTGGCCTCGAAAATAAAACCGCATTCGTTTTACTGATCAATTTCACCAGAGATGATTAGAAAAATAATGGAGGAAAAAAATCAGGGGTTTAAGTGGTAAAACAACAGGACTCATTAAAAACAAAAAAAAAGGAAATCTGTATTTCAACCCAATTCCAAAATATTTCCCCCAAAAATTTTGCCCAAAATGAATTGCCATCAATTAAAAAATTATAAAATTTTACAAAAAACTGTGCAATTATTAAAGATCCCGGAATACTTTTTTCAAATGAAAAAAAAAAAAAGAAACACTTCACGAAAGTCATCCAATTTTTAATATCAATAAAAATTTACTTCGTGACTTCAGTGAAATAAAAACTTCGTAAACTATTCAAAAGCTTTCTTCTATCTTCTTTCTTCTACCAGTGAAGACACTTTGGATAATAGTTTAGAACATTTTGAATATTTAAAAATGCAGGTGAATCGATTCTACTGTGACTTTCAGACAATACCTCTGTTCGTACCGTATCCTCTCTCAACGTACCCAATTCTCATAAAATACAACTTTAAAAGGTGCACTTTCGAAGCAACCAGCATAAAAGACATCAAGTTTGATGTTTATATGGAGAAAGCGAACCTCAATGCTGCTATAAAAATTTAAGGGATAATCGCTAACAGGCTCAAGTGCTTTCAACGAGAGACCCAGTTTCTGATCTTTAATCAAGTGAATTCATTAACCCCTCAAGTAAGAGGCAGCCTCACTGCAAAAACTAATGTTCGAAATTAAGACACTTTTGTAGACACTTTTAAAAAATTTTAAAGATTTTTTTGGTAGTGACGATTCAGTTATGAAATGGAAGCTGGAAAGAAATCGATTAAAAATCAGTATATTAATTTTTTCTTATTTATTTAATCCACGTTACCATTGTTCCCATATTTGTGTAGGAAATTACAATACTTGACTAAGACACGAAAAATGTTTTACACTAATGAGTCTGAATCTCATTTAACACCTGAGTTTCGCCATATACCTTTAAGCTCCAATGACTGAACAATTGAAAAATATCTTCATTTCAAACACAAAAAGCAGCTGAATATATTTATCTTAATTCTTCAGAAACAAAATAGTGTCTTGTGACTTTTTAAAACATGTACAGTTTCCCAATTTCAAAGGTTTTCCATTTCAGTTATCCAGTTCTAAGATACCTTCAATTTTAAGATATTTTTCCCTAACTAAAATATGAAATTCCATCAATTTCATTCTACAGAAAAGTTCGAAATTTCATTGGAATAAATGAAAGCTTTTTCATGTAAACAAGATGAATAACAAGGAATAAATATATAGACATACATTAGAAAAAACGAATGTCAAATAAATTTTTATCCCTGTATTATATAAATGAAAATAATTTAATTAGTCTTTTCATTCTCTCTGCAAAATAAATGGAGTGAATCATTTCGACACAAGCAATTCATTGAAATTCAACAACTTATTTGGAATCTGATGAGAATGATAAAAAATTACATCTGAATTTCACAGGAATCTCAAGAGTGCACACACATTTGCTTCAGTGAATTATCCCAAGTGCCAAGTGAACGATGGCTCTCGTTCTCTCACACGTATCCAATGATTCCCAGTGCCTTCTCCTCCCCTCCTCCACCCGGAGGAGAACGAACATAAGTAGATTAAGGCTGGGCTCTTTTTTTTTACATTTTCTTTCCTTGTCTAAGGCCGTAGAACCAGCGATTAGTTTCGGCCCCAAAAAAGTTTAATTTCTTTCATTATAAATTTTTATTTTCACTGAAAGAAAAGAAAGTATTTTATTCAGAAATTTGTCTCTGAATCAAGAAATAAAAAAATTGGAAATTTCCAATTCCACGCAAGTTTCGAAACCAATATGAATATCATCAGAATTAAATTCGTTTTGGTTGAATCGATACACTCAGAAAAAAAAAGTTTTTTTCCCCAAGGAAAAAATTTTCTTAAACTAAGAAAAATAAAAAATTATTAGTTTTAAGAAATGATTCATCAAAAGTGATAATACATTACTTAGACTGAATTTATCCAGATTGAAATAAACTTATTTTCATTAATTATTTGGAATTAATTGAAGATTTTTCAAGCTGATAATCTCATCGCCTGTTACAACAATGAATATACTACTTTGAGATAAAAGTTTTCACATTAATCAATGAGTTACTTGATTTAAAAAAAATTGAGCTTGTATTGAACTAAACTATGGACAACTCTTGATAATCATCATTTTTTTCTCTTCAATTCAAATATGAATTCTTTGATAATAGATTTTTTTTTCTCACTATATACTTGAGGAATACTGATACTTCACTACATGAAAGCAAATAACTTATTATTCATGCTCACGCTGCATTGCATTTTGAGAAATCGTAAAATTCAATGACTCCATAAATTGTCACATGATCCTGCATAATTTAATTAAAAAGAAGCACTATAATTTTATAGCTCCGTAGTTAAAATTAACCGTTAGAACTGAGAAAAAGTTTAGCAATTTATTTCACAAAAATAGCTATTTGTCGATGCAACTGGCCATGTTAATTACATGAGAAAAGGTGATTGTAGTGCATTGCACGGTAGTTGCATGCACACTGAAGGAAATTTAAGGGTCAGTGTAATGAAAGAGAGTCCTCATAATTTAATGGCAAAAAGTGAAATCAGCCAATTGCCAATTTTTTTTCATTTAAACTAGAGATTGGATTCTCTTGGAATGGGAATCAGCGATTTTTCGGAGATATCTCGAAAACCTTTAGATTAAAGAGAATAATCGAGAAACTTTATTTTGTGGAAAATTTAATTTTCTACGAAGAAGATATGTTGACATTTGGTTTTTGTAAGTCCGATAATTTTTGAGATATTGAGAAGAAAATTCTAGTGGAACTTTTGATCTCATCTCCTTTAACCACTTCCTTCCTGGATCAATTAGAGCATGTTTCACCATTGACGTTTCCATCCCCAAATATCCGATCATAAATGAAAAAAATATTATTCCTACCCCAAATATCAAACACATCAGTTACATGTAGTAGACTTCAATTATATTTTTTTGACCGTATAATTTGATCAAATAATAATAATGAGTTTCGTTTATAATTTGAGCTTTGAAAGGAGCTCTTGACATTTTTAATATTTCGTCAAATTAACCGTAAATAGATTCAGGATGACAACCGAAAATATTGCAAAATAATTCATCAAAAAATGACGACACAAGAGCCATTTTTGCGACACTCCTCGCATTCAAATTACTCTGCGGCACGCAGTGTAACTGGTGGGAATTTCAATTAAAAAAAAAAAATTGGCTTAGTCTAGATACACATAGCTACAGAAATACATGGGGGACTCCAAAATTATTGGTTTTGGTTGGATTGTTGACCATTTGAATGAAAAAATTAAAATTTCGAAAAAATTTCCAAAAAAACAACAATTTTTTTACAATAAAAAATGTGCAAATCAATTTTTTGAAAATCCCCTACGTGCCTCTGTTTGAAATACTGTTTTCAAGATGCTGTGGAAAATTCAAATGAAAATAATGAAAATTATTGGAGTTATAATTCGTGCCAATTTGAAAAATCATGTTTCGAGAAAAACACGATTGAAGTTTTGACCTAGGCTATGAATATGAATAAATGTCTCAGGAAAAATTCGATATTTCATGTGAAAAAATGGGTTTCAGGAGATAATTCTTCTTGCCCATATTCTGGAAGGCCCAAAATAATGTTTAATGTAAGAAAAAAAAATCAATTTTTTGAAAATTCTGCTGTGGTTTAACCCTTTAATTTATTTTATTCATTACATGAGACTCAATATACAAAGGATGTTCGAGAAACCGCAAGTTACCGCCATCTTCTTTGAAGTAGAAAGGGAAAAATTGCAGAAAGTATGTTCTTAGTACGGAATATTCCGAAGTAACTTTTAAATGTATTCTCTTTTTAAATTTCCAACAAGAGTACTTCCACGTAAAAAGTAAGAATAAGAATGAAACATTAACTTCAGAGAGGAAGATTTCTAAGTTAACATGTAAACTTAACTGAAAGTCTTCTGCACTGACCCGTAAATAAAGTACATTGCCATTGATTTTTATCTCCAGAATCATTACACCCCGGTGCCTGTACAATTAGTTTTCCCCAAACGAACAATGCGCCTGTTTCCGTTGAATTGAGCTTTGTCGAGTTACTGATCTGTCCTTGAGTACCCAAACACAAACCAAATCTCTCCCCTATTGTTTCAGACACAAACTCTACGAATACCACGAGAGCTCCATGAAATCCATAAAATCCTCCGATTATCAGAATTATCAATATCCGACTATTTCTCTCCTTTTTTTTCCCTTTCCTTTATTCCCTCAATTTTTTTTATTTCATTTCCCCTTCACCTGAATGAACGAGACATAAAAAAAAAAGGATTTATACGAATTTCGAGCGATAAAAAAATTACGAACGATCTTATTTCACTCGTTCACGTGAAAATTCTATCGTAAATTGTTATGTCCAAATAAAAAAAAAGTGGAAAAAGTTGAAAAGCAAAGAAAAAAAAAAACAAAAAACTATTCGCGAGGATAGGCACGTACTGTTTCAACATTGCAGAATGATAAAAAAAAAGTGCCTCAAGTGTGTATGTGTGTGTATGTGTCTTTTTCATTGTCTCCTAATTTTTTAATTTAAAAAAAAAGCGTCAAAATGATATATATATCCTTTCGCCTTTGATGTCAACACCAGGAGCTCCTGATAACATCCATGTGTCACGGAGCAAGAGAGAGAGAGAGAGAAAAAAAGCGATAAAAAAATAAGCAAAGAAAGAACGTTTGAAAAATACGTAGAACGTAAAATCTCTTTCAGTTTAGACTGTCTGTAGGCAGCAAAGGTTTTTATGGTGACTGGAGTTCGGACTGATCGCAGCACTATCCAGCTTTTTTTTTTTCTACCTATTTTTTTTTTCCTTCGTCATTCACAATACGTGAGAGATAAAGAACGTTGTACCTCTGTGTACGAAAACCACTTGACTATCAACGAACATGAAGGAATGGAAGAGAAAGGCAAGAGAAAAAAAAGAGTAGATAAGGGGTTGAAATTCTTCTTTTTTCACTTCCATTTCATATTTATGTACACATAACCTATATGTATATATCTATATATATTCACCTTTTGGTGCTTCACTTGAGTTGTAACGATAGAGCGCTTCGGTACATGTGGAACGACATCTGCAGGACGCACATGTTTGTCAAGATCGCTCTATTTATATTTTTTTTGTCTTTTTTAACAATGCGATGGAGCTTGGAATGGGATTCTTGCCTTTGGAATGTAGAGAAGGATACTTGGAATACAATAAAACAGTTGCCAAGGGTGAAATGAATGAGGATCCCTTTGGAAAGTCACTCGAGTAATCACAAGAGGAGGAGAAAAAAAGGAGAAGGCGGAAAATTGTTGAATATTCTGCAATAATTTTCAACTTGAGCTGATATAGGACTGAATTATGTTCAGCATAATAGGTTAATTATTTGATTTTTTTTTTTTAAATATGTGGACCCATTAAAAAAATGAGGGATAATGTTTCCTGTCGATTTAATCGTAATTTTGTGCATTGAGGCATTCGCATTTGCACAAGTGTTGCAATTTTTTTAATTTTTTTAATGCCTAACATTTAATTCATTTTCCAATTGAAATAGTGAAAGAAGCTTTTTTTTCCTCTGCATTCCACAGTATTTAATTTCATTTATTTCTACTGGATTTATGAATTGTGGAGAATGCTTTTTTTTTTCTTTTTCTCGCTTTAATTTCAATGGGCTTCATATGCTGATGCGAATATGGGCATTGTGAAATGGTTGGTTTGACGGAAACGTTGAGTTCTATGTGCCTCGGGCCTTTTTTTTTTCTTTCAGTACCTGCATATCACCTGACACCCTATTCATGACATTTATTCCGTCTGACAGAATAGATAGGATTTTTATAACCCTAGGAAGGCTTTTGTAAATTCTTTTTTATTCTCTATTTTGTTTAGAATTTTTTGATGAAATTCCGAGTTTATTACGTTCTCTCATCCAACAGGGAATAGAACATTGATACTATTTTTTTTATGTGCCTGATAACATAAGGGCGTATGTCTTGCTTTTTTATTGGTGATATTAAATTCTTTTTTTATTCTTTTCTATGATTTCTGATTTTATTTAAAGATAGGGAATTGTTTGTGAATTTTTTGTGAAAAACTTTATGAAAATAATGATTATAAAAAATTCACTGTCTCCACTAGATTCCATGATTTTGAAAAAAAAAATGGATTTAAAAAAAAAAGGTAAACGGTTTTTTCTATAGGAGAGTGGGGCAAAATGGAATTTCATAGCAATATGATTCAGGTTTTTTTTTTGGAGTTAATCACTTGATGAAAAATTCTGAAAAAATTTGAGAAAATGGTCCAATATGTGAATATTGTTGGTGAATTTTTTCAAATTTTTTTGTAGACCCCTTCAACGTCAAAAAAAAATGTGAATCATTAGTTTTTTTGTACTAGTGAAAATTTATTCATGAATTTTATAATAAAAAAGATTTTAATTAAGAAGCGTATATCCTGGAAATACGTCCTTTTTATATTTGAAGTATATGCTATGTCCAGCACTTACGCCCCTTTGAATCCAGGATGACAGTGTGAAATCGCACTATAATTTCAACGCGTTTTTTTCTCACTAAAACTCCAATCGATCGATCATGGCAATTCATTAATAATTCATAATTAATTCCGATTAGCCAAGTGGGTCAATGATTTTCATCGGCAAAAACAGCACTTCAGTCACACGAGGATTAATGAGTCGTTTTTCTATGAGTAGGAGAAAAATTAAAATAAAAAAAAAACAGTTGAAAAACTTGAATTATTACGGAGAAATTGTTAATAGAATATTCAATAAAGAATTTTCAAGTTTTTTTTCTGATTTAAATAATTCAAATTAGACTTCGGATCACGTAGAAAATTTGACTGAAAGAATTCTATGATAATTTAATGTATTGTGAGCGAAAACTCTGGTAATTGATCAATTAAATGTTCATTGAAATCTTGAGAATTTGAGGAAAATTGTTAATGAGAAGAAATTGTTCAAAAATTTTTGAGTTTATTAAATACAGAATATCTCAAAAATAAGTGAATTTAGGAGCAATTATCAAGATACTTTTTTCAAGAGAATTTCGAAGGTGCCAAAAAAAAGTTTCTTTAAATTTTCCTCTAAATTCAAAAGCTCTTGAGATATTCATGAAACAATCAGCAATGAATGAGAGAAAAAAAATGTATTTAATTGAAAAATTCGGCTCTGAATGAAAAAATGAAAACATCAAAAATTTCCAATTCCATTCTCAAATATAATCTCATTCTCAAGCTTCAGCATATTTGATAAAACCCATTTGGAATACATTAATCTCAATACTCCTTGAAATGGAAATATCAGTGGAAAATATATTGTATTTTACTTTGCAAAACGATGGTAAATGCATTCATCCTATCATCAATCTTCCTCAGTGTTGTGGTATTGCAGTATCTCTATGAATAGTTAAATCAATGTACTGTGCCGTTGTTTCTCCCCTTCCCCCCCCCCTTCCCTATGTTCCCCCTTTTGATACATCCGTTTTCTCGTGAACACATTTTCTTTTAATTGAATGGATAATCTCTCAGGACAATTACCAATTTCCTTTGTCAAGTTTCATCATTGTTACGATTTATTGATTACTAATTCACGTCCAAATTGTAATTAGTAATCACTTCGAGTATTCTCCAAAACGTAGATTTATCGGTTCAATTATGAAAAGAAATAAATTAGATCTCAATTCGTTTTTTTTTCGCCTTTTTTTCCTTCTGAACTCAACTTCACATTGATTACATGCGTTTTTCATCATCTCGATGTGAATATTTTTCCAATTTAACTTTAAAATATTGAACACTCTTCTTTCCCTCAACAACCCCTCCACCCTTTTACTCTCCTCACAGCTTGATTTCCTACCTTTTTTTTTAAATAAAAATGATGTACAACTTTTTTTCGACTCTAAAAAATATAATTTAAGTTTCCAAAACTTTTCTGTTCGATGACCAATCAAACTTTCGAAACGAAGAGCACAATAATGATAGTAATAATAATAATAATAATAATAATAATAATGAAGTTAGTAAGTTGGAAGAAGCAATATTGTATTATAATATAGATTGATTTTTTTTTTTCTAAGGAGAGTAAATTTTTGTGCAACTGCAGTGGAATATTCACCCCACTTGATATGCAGAAAAACGAGAGCAGGAGAAAAAGATTAGAGGATTCTTATTGGTGTTCCTCTTAGATTGAAATTCAATCGGGGCAAATTCATTGATTGGCTTTAAGTACTATTGAAAGTAAGAGGATTTAAAATGGATACCACGAGTAATTTAAATACGGAGAATTAACTGTTGTGGAATGGGGAAGGGTGGGTCGGTTATTTATTTTCAGTATCTTAGTTTGAGGGTATTATCATGCCAATTTAACTCTCCAATGCTCAATTAATTTGTATAATAACGTATTCGGTTGGTGTTAGCTTGCAAAATCCAATGATTAATTAGTGATTTTTTTAATTTTATTTACTTTAATTTTTATTTAAATTAGTGATTGATTTTTTTTTTGAAGGGAAAAGATATTCGAACTTTAGTACATTCAACCTCTCATTTTTTTTGATGCCATAATACTTTTTTACAGTTTTTTGATTTTTTTTGAAACGCCTTAAATCGGACGGAAATAACGAAATTACTAAAAAACCACACAGTTGATTCATTATTTAAAAACAATTGGCGAAGAGAAAAGCATTTTACAGTTATTGAGAAATTTTAATTATAAGGTAGTTGTAACTATTTGCCTCTCTCTCTCTATCTCATGCATGTAATAGGAGATTATGTAAAAGGAGTAATGTAAAAAAAATTCGAAAAACAAAAAAAAAAATATTCACAGGCTGAAGATATGAGTTTCGAATAGTTCAATCACTTTTTTAGGGAAATAAAAAAGCACTTTTCCCCGAATTATGAGCAATTAATCGAAAAACTTCAAATCCTTATTTTTCCTGTTCTATCGACCATGATCTGACAAACTATCTTAATTTAATGCCCAGTTTTTCAATAAAATCATCAAAAACCCTGGAAATACTTGCATGGTTTCTGAGCAATTTTCCTTCCTCAGAGTATGTTAACTCTGAAGAAAATCGAATATTTCTGCTACCTGATTATCTTTAATTTACTTCACCTCATCTTATCTCGGAAACTATCGAGTTCAAGAGAATTTGGCATGAGGTCTTGTTTTTTCTTAAAATTTACTTATCTTCAAAGAAGGGCCCTCCACAAATTCTCTTAGGAAGGCTTCTTTCCGAGATATTCCCGCAATACTCCGGATGTAATTTTCTGAGTCGTCTCATTCTATCGTTTAACTCGTTAATTCTCTTCCGGATGACGTTGGAGATGACGGAGGACATTAAATTCAAGAATTTCCATTCGTGCAGGAGCATTTGCACGCATGAGAAGGTAGGGGAGAAAAAGTTTTGATGTTTTTTTATTATGAAGATTACTTGAAATTAGGGAAAATTTTGGAGATGAAGCTTTTCTGATGATTTCGTTGAGAATATGAAGAAATTTTTATTTTTAAAAATGTGCAAGAAATTCATTTTTTATCATTTTTGGAAAATTAACTAGTACTCATAGAACAGAAACTAATTTTCACAAAATTATCCATAATTGCCTGAAAAATTGATGGCTTTTCATTCGAAACCACATAAATCAATGGTAAATGATCTCACCTTTCATTTAATACTAATCCCAAGTCGCTACGACTCATGAAACTAAAGATATCCACGAAAAACTCAAAAAAATGGTGAGTAAAAAAGTTTAATTTTCAAAAAATTGAAAAAAAATGAGTGGTTGCACATATTGTTCACCTGAAATTTCCTCAGCTTCTCAATAGAATCATCAAAAAAAAAATTCATGCTATCCCATTCCATCAAAATCCCATTTGCCCCTCTCCCCACTTTTACCTACAAATAATCACTGCATTCAATCCCAGCATAAATTCAAATGTTCAATAAAATTATCTCAACAAATAATCACAAAATTCCTCAATTCCCCAAAAACTCTAATCCAACTGCATCAAATGCAAAATATTAATTACACAGAACTATATACATTCTCTGAATTTTCGTAATCAACAAGAGTTGCAATATTCACCAGTGAAGTAGGATTGAAATTAAATACATTAGAGCTTAATCACAACCACTCCATTCAGTTTCACGACTTAACATTCACAATTTATATTCACTAAATGGAATACAGTAATCACGAGGCACACGAGCCTTGAAAATGGAAGATTTTACGTGTAATTGAAGAAGCCCACAAGATTTCATTAGTCGACGGAATGCTCTGTCTTATTAACAGAATTAATACAGATATTTCATAATTTTTTTTTTTGCATGAAAAGAAAAAGGAAAAGAAAAATTCATATTTCAGATAATAGGCAACTTGCAATTATGCAAGTTCAAATAATTCTGAAAAATCTCAAATATATTAGAATAAAATTGATTTAACAGTTTTGACATGAGTTAAACTGATTTAATATTTTGAGAAAAAAAAAGGAAAAATGAATTATAATTTTTACTTTTTTTTCCACTCATAGAATAGAATTTATTTCTTTGAGTTACAAAATCATTTGTTTTACATCATTTTTTTGCCTCACTCCTACCTCTCCTCTTCTTTTGTCTTTTATTTTCAAATATTTTGAAGAAGACTATATTATATTACACTCTGAACATAAAATGTACATAGCATGTATAAATGTACGTAACTAACGAAAAGAACAATGAAAAATGCATTGAATACAAAAAAAAAATATTTGAAAAATCAGTTGATGTTGGCATCCGATCAATAGCTTTAGGACAGAGTGGAAGTGATTGGAAATTTATCAGATCTAGTCGCCATTACATCCTATCAGTTGATATCTCATTTAGATAATCTCGGTCGTCATTGAGCTGATGAAAGCTCTGCAGCATGATTAATTGGATTAATTCGCAATGTTAACACTATTTTCGACTTTTTTCTCCTTTTTTTTTGAGTATCTCGAAATGTACTTTTTGTAGAAAATTTCATTTTTCCTAAAGAAAAGTTTTTTTTCCTATATTTCCTCTTAAATTCTGTACTTTCGGGGATATTTTGAATATAATTCCAATTCTGTAGCGAAAAGAAAAAAAATAGAATTTACATGAAAATAAATGTTTCAATGATACTCCGGTATTTCGAACAAAGAAAAATATTTGAAAAAAGAAAAACTTTCAAAGTTTTTCGAGGAATTTAACAACGAAGTTTCTTGAAGTTACATTTTTCATAGAAAATACCATTAATTCTGTATGAAACAGTATTTATAAACTCTCTCCATGATTTAAAAACTTGTGCACCAAGTTTACGAGGAGATTCTATTAAAGGCACAAAGGGTATTAAATAAAATCATTTAAATTAATGAAGTCAGCCGTTAATTTACAAAATAATTGAATTTTCCTTTTTTTTATATATATATCTATATAAATTGAATTTTCCCGATAAAATTACTTTCCATGCAATGATTAATTTAATATTCTTTGAAAATATCACTCAAGGCTTTTTTGAGTCACTCATTGACAATAATTCTGTGAATTTATTTGATTTTTCTTTTCGAAACCCAAAATGGAGGAGATAATATTCATTTGATGAAAAATCTCTAAATCATGATTTAAAAAGTTTTCAAAGTTTTAAAAGGACAATTCTTTTGTCTACAGAGTTATCTCAGGTTTATGTGTTGAGTGGGTGAGATCTGAGATACTTCTGGAGCTTCTGTAACTCTTCTTGCATTCAACGTCTGAGAATTACGAAAGTCTTTTAGCTACCCTTTCCATCGAGAGACTATCAAGCTCCCATTTCATCTCAACTGCCTATGAAAAATGTGCTTGTCCATTATTTTCTTCAAATCTATTTATTTATTTGTTTGTATTCGAGATGTATGAAGTCTCGGCATGGTACATTAGCATCCCTTTCCTTTCCTGTTACATTATTTAATTTACTATTGGAAATGGGTGTGATAAATAAGTTCTCAACACAATTTATTCACTTTAATAATCAAGACTTTATTTTATTGCACGAGGATGGACCGTCAGTGAAATGCATCGGTGAACTCTCTTCGAGAGACTAACTACTTGTCACCAAGGCCCGAAAAGTATCGGTACCTAAAGACAAAGAACCCTCAGTTCTTTCTCCCTATGGAATCATTGTTTATGTTTATGTTAGTCGCCGACTCGCCGGCTCTTGCTACGTCGATTCGTTTTTGAAACTCATAATCTCGATTTAAATAAATGATTCTCAGTAAAGATATAAAGTAATAATCCAATATTTACATATTTACTATTTAAAAAAGTTTGAGAAAATTTCGGAAAATGTTCAAATAATTCGAATTAGTTAATTTGCACATTATTTGAAGATTTTCGTAATTTCTTGAAATTTTTTTTACATATTTGAAAATAATTAAACAATATCGAGGCAAAATGGCGTACGGGGGCATGTACTTTAAAGTAGCCCATTTTGCCCCGGTCTCCTCCTTGATCTTGAGACCCTTATCTTATTCTGTAAAAGTTTTAATTTTTAATTTTTTTTCCGAGGATGATTTGGAGGTACAATTGGAAAAAAAGTTTAATTTTTGCATAAAATCGTTAATAACAACTCATACAAGATGAAATTCCCAAATCCGATTCAGCGAATCTGTCAAAAATGCAATAAGGAATAAAATAAGCCCTAGAAACAAAAAATTAATTCCAAATTGAGAAATTCCCATTATTTTTGACATTCCTTTAAATCTTACAAAATTTTAAAAAATGTAAAAAATAACTAAAATTCTGCAAATTTCAATTAATTTTTCGTTTCTTTGGCTTATTTCATTCTTCATCACATTTGTTATAAACTCACTGATTCAGTTTTGAGAATTTCATCTTTAATAAATTATTATTAACGATTTAATAAAAAAAATCTACTTTTTTTCGATTGTACCACCCAATCATTCTTAAATTAAAATTTTCAAGTCTCATGTTTTTTTATCTATTTATTTCAAAAGTCCAGCACTCAATTGGTGATTTTTACAGCTTTCTTCCACTTTATCAATCAAATTCAGACCTTTACACAATTAGTTCCATTAATTTTGTATTCCATGACGCACTTGAACTTTATTGTTCTATTCTTCGATGATAAAGGGCAAACACGTGCTCTCGCAGGCGACTACTCAATCAGAATTTTAATTTTCACTGGAGAAAATTGAAATAAAATGTCACGGTATTTAATCACATAAGAAACCTATAAATGCTTTGGTTTAAGAAAAATTGTCGAAAAACCTTCTTTTTTTTTTGGAGAATTTAATTTTCTAAAAAAAAAAGGTTTCTTCATGATTTCATTCAAATCTGATATTTTGAGAGATATCTATGAGTTTATGAGGATCTGTGAACTTTTTTCACAATAAAAAGTAATCATTCATTTTTATTTCACATCTGGGTTGAGGTTTCAGGAAAAAATAACTATTTCGATGATAAAGACGGGGAAATAAAAGTTATGTATGAGTGAGGGGGAGACAGTTTGTAAGCGGACTAAGGGCTCGTCGATCCATCGAATATACAACACGTGTTAGTCATAACTTTTGGGAAATGTTCTTGATTTTTTTTTCTGATTTTTTCGGGAGACAATTTTAGCATTGAGAGCGAATTTTTTGGAGACTCAACTGAGGTAATTTAATCACTACTCGAATTTAAAGATTCAAATCTGAAATAAATTTTAAATGAAAGCTTATAATATAAGCTTTCATTTAAAATTTATAAACATTTATGAACATATTATGAATCTGAACGAATTGCTAGTGAATATGCTAGTCAAATAGTATACTGGTGCTTGAATAATAAATTACAAATAATTAATATGATTCCTAAACTTTTCTTCGAATTCACTTTGCATCCCAAGAAATAAGTTTTTAATCATGAATATTAATTTTTGGATGATTTTTTGATTCATTTCTTGCTTGACACTCAACGACTAGTGTACAGAAGTGAAGAACAACTTTTGAATATAAAAAACAAATCTGAAAGTTTAATTTATCATTATGAATGGGCACAGCGATATAAATAAATATTAATTTTCTGAGTGGTTTCATCCATTTGCTCCTTACTATACACTAAACGAGTAGTGTGACGTATTATCAAACTACTTTAGAGCAGAGTGTCTCACTCAATTATCATAATAATGGGGAAAATAATTCCAGAATTGAGAGCAGAAATGGAGACAATAGATGAATAGTCATTGTCTGACAGATTCATGCAATGCATAATAAATAAATCATGAGATGAATGTATAGTAAGAGAGGTGAGACCAAATTCTTGGTTATTCGCTTCAGAGTTTCAGCAGTGGAGGCTCTAATGTACAAGTTTAATTACTTCAGTCTTGAGGACGTCCAATCGCTGCACATGGGTCAAATGAAGTGCAGTACATTGAGTTAAAAAAATCTATTATCAAAGAATTCGTATTTGAATTGAAGAAAAAAAATTGATAATAATCAAGAGTTGTCCATAGTTTAGTTCGATACAAACTCTTTTTTTTTTAATCAAGTAAATTATTGATTAATGTGAAAACTTTTATCTCAAAGTAGTATATTTATTGTTGAAACTAGCGGTCAGATAATCAGCTGGTGAAATCTTCAATTAATTCCAAATAATTAATGAAAATGAGTTTATTTCAATCTGGATATATTCAATCTGAGTAACGCATTATTACTTTTGATAAATAATTTCTTAAAACTAGTAATTTTTGATTTTTCTTAGTTTCAAGAAATTTATTTTTTGAGAAAAAAAAATATTTTCTTTCTCATGGGATCGATTCAACCACAGCGAATTTAATTCTGATATTTATGTTTGGTCCAGAGCTTGTGTGAAATTGGAAATTTCTAAATTTTGCTGAACGGAATCAATTCCCATCATCAATTGTCAATACTAATTCCAAAAATCTCAAGAATTTATTCACATGAGTGCTTATTTTTCCGTCAATTTATTGAGGATAATCAAGAAAATTAGTGTTAATTACAATGAGGAGAATGAGTAATTGCTAATAAGTTTATTAAAAGTTGGAGGAGCTAATACTTGAAGTGCTGATTATCCCACAGTCAAGATTGTGAACTTTCAGTGCTGAATTCTAGTTGAAACAAGATTTATAACGTTGAATTTTATCCCATAAAATTTATCGTACATCATCGACTGTGTGCAGATTATGAAGGATAAGAGGGCTGTAAATCGCTCATCTCTTCCAGGATTTTTCACAATAATTCAAGGATGTTTTGGGTTAATAAAACATACAGTACTGTGTATGTGCTGGTGTAAAAACAAGTGAATTCTTCAATTTTCTTGAAATGAATTTTAAGAAAAAGCCACTTTACTCAATTGCTCTCGTGGAATATTGAAATTTATGGTTTTTTCGTTATTACAAATTTTCACTGATTTGCTTTGTATCTTCCATACTTCAATATTGTCGTTTTTAATTTTTGCTTCATTGAAAAATTGAATAATAATTTGTAGCTATCTTATTTTTAAGGGATCGCGGAAACGAAGAGGTTGAGGAGAATTTATCAAGAGACCTTTTTTGTAGATAATTAAATTCTCTACAAAAAAGGTTTCTTGACATTTTCACGTAAATCTACTCAATTTGAAGATCCTTATAGGAGAAAATAACTTTGTTGATTCATTCTATTTTAAAGAAAAAAAAATATTGAGTTTTTTTTAAATTTCCTTTAAATATCGATAGATATTGTTGCAAATGAGAGACCCAAAATACAATCATCAATTGTAAATGTCAGTTTCTTTTTGAAACCATACAAATGTGTCGATTTTGAAGTTTTCCAGGAGAATAATTTCCCTTTTTTTTTTATTGATTTCAAAAAACGATCGTTACTAGGTTATCGTTTTTCTCTCTTCCTTCTTTTTCCATCGAATATTTATTTAAAGAGGGAATACGAAACGATATAGATAAAAAAGACTCCACAATCACTCTTAAAGCTCCAAGATATTCAATCAAAACGTGAAACGAGAGTTCAATCTGTTTTCCCTTCTTTTCAATGATATTTCAACCACAAAATTGCTCCATCAAACAAAATTCACCAGATTGCAGTATCTCGTTATTTTACGATTATCACGACGAATAATAAAAAAAAACAGATAATTTCCCTAGAGACTAAAAATCTCCTAAAATAGAACGAATAAAGAGCTCATTCAATACCATATATATAGCACACACATGGAAATTAATTGATACACTAAAGAATACTGCTCAATTTTCAATTTCATTCAATTTTCATGACATTATCACGAAAATTGAATAGATAACAGAAGACAATGACGTAATTCTGTGGCTTTTATTTTTCTTCCAAAATGCTTTTATTCTCTTCTTTCACTCTCTTTCTCCAGCTTCTCTCTGATTGAATCACAGATCGTTATCTGTCAGATGAGACGCAAGAGTGTAACGAATACGTGAGCCCATCCTCAAGGTCGAATAAATTGATTCAATTTCTTTTCTTTGTTTTTGCAAAATGTTTACTCGCATTTTTACTGTCACGATGATGTTATTACAAAAAGTTAATATAGTGGCGGGTTCGAACCCCGCTTGGACATACCGGAATTCTTTCCGAATTCCTTTTCTTCGAAAATTCTCAATTTACACTGTAAAAACTAATTTTTTACAGATGTCTCAATTTAAGATGGTTTAAGATGGTTTAAGATATCAGTTAGAGACGAATATCTTAAAATTGAAAGTATCTTGATGCTGGGTAACTGAAATGGAAAAATTTTGAAATTGAGAAATGATGAATGTTTTAAAAAGTGACAAGACATTATTTTGTATCTGAAAAATTAAGATGAATGTATTCAGCTGCTTTTTATGTTTGAAATCAAGATATTTTCCAATTGTTCAGTCATTGGAGCTTGAAGGTATGTGGCGAAACTCAGTTGCTAAATGCTATTCAGACAGATCAGAGTAAAATATTTTTCGTGTCTTAGTCAAGTCTTCTAATTTTCTGCACAAATATGGGAACAATGATAACGTGGATTAAATAAATATGAAAAAATTAATATACTAATTTTTAATCGATTTTTTCCACCTTCCAGTCTCCAGGAATTCATTCAATTCAGTTCCTATTCTACGTCAGTGAAAAAAAATTTTTTTTTTATTTATTCAGTGAAAAATAAGATACTTTGACAGATTAAAACATTCAGAGATAACTGAATCGTCACGACCGAATAAATCTTTGAAATGTTTTAAAAGTGTCTCCATGTTGAATATTGGTTTTTGCAGTAAATTTTTCAAATTTTCAATTTCTTCCGAATTTAAAATTCCTCTAAAAATTCTTGATTTTTTCGTTTTTTCCCCATAATTCGTGTTTCTTATTCCATTGCATTCTTTCTGCCACGAGGATCATGAAATAAGACTTCACAAATATGTTTTACTGTTATTACATAGAGTTAATATATTCTTTCATGCATGAAAACGTCAGGTTAAAAGGGAGCAGTTGAACCATTTCTATTCGTTTCACTTGTGAGGCTGTGCAAAGCGTTTACTATGCAAGAAGTACACTCTAAAATATGATCGTACAAGTGCAAACTTCTGGATAAGATCATTCTCGTATGTGGAGCACATGAGTAATACAGAAATTTCCACATTTCAACCATTGAAGGCATTGGGCATCATACTTCAACTTACATTCACCTCTGGGAATCGATACTCCAGTATATTCTGGGCTTTTCCCTTTGTGTTTTTAGAGAATTGTTGGGAATTCAAAGACCATGTAATGGAGAGAACTGAGGTTGGAAATAGAGTGGGACATAATGGACCTCTGTTGAAATATAATTCAAGAATTTTTCTTTGAGTGAAGGACTTGATCAAAAAATCTGAAAAAATTTGAGAAAATTGTCTAGTATCTGAAAATTATTGGTGAATTTTTTCAAATTTTTTCATTGATTCCTTCACTTAGGGAAAAAATCCAAAATCATTTTGACAATTGAGTACATTTTGCTTCGGTTCCTTCTAATTCTGTTATGAGGTTCGTTTTTTGAAGGGATCTCGGAGAGGAGAAGAGATACGAAAATTTTGGTAGAAACTTTTTTTGTAGCGCTAGAAATTCTCCACAAAAAACGTCTCCTGATATTTTTCTGTAAAATCACTCGTTTTGAAGATATAAGCAAGAAAAAATTCCTTCAAATTACTAATTTTCTTGATGAGTTGAAATAATTGAATGAATTTTCTTATTTTTTCTGAACCCAGTCGAAAATATTTGCTCTCTACTTTATTGATGAATCATTGGTAAAGATGTAATTCAATAGTGAGGCAATGAAAAGACCGAGAAACACTTCCATAACTCTTGAAGGGAAAAAAAAAGGGAATTGGTGAAAGTTCTCCTTTTATTTTTGCACTTTCTCATTGAAAGAGAAATTCTTCTCAGATAATCAATGGATTTTCAGCACTTCTTGAATTACTACAGCGAGGTGATCAAGGCTGCAATTACAAAGAGAAGAAAAACTTATGTTTTCATCGATTTTATGTGAAAATTTTTAATGGTTTTTATTTCACTTTTTTTATCTACAAAATTTCAAAAAAATAACTTATTAAAATGTCTCATTTTCCCATGGATATCTTTGAAACCATTAAGTTCACAAGAATTTTAGAGAAAAAGCCTTTTTTTTATTGGAAATTAAATTCTCTACAAAAAAAGTTTCTTGACATTCTCCTCTAAACCGATTATTTTCCGAGATATTTGTAAAAAAAATCCACATATTCTATTTCTTCGAGAATTCATGAAAACCATTGAATACCCTAATAAACTCGAAAACTCATTAATTCATTATAAACACAAAATATCAGAATAATGCATGACATAAATCCAATTTCCCTGATATTATAAAGGATGGAGACAGTTTTAATATTATTAACGCACGTGTACTCCCTTTGACGATGTGTAAAATTTGAATGACATTAGCTGACACTTTAATGAAATTGGTTGTTATCACTTTCAAAAATTCCCTCCGTGAACCACCAAAAAATCCCCTAAAAACATTCCATCCAGTCAGCAATAAAAAATGATTATTATAATTATTAAAAAAAAAAAAAAAAAAAACGAAATTTCTAACCATGAAAACTGGATGATTTAAAATTAATCATGAAAAAAATTGGGTTAAAATATGTTACCGCAGTCAGGTAATCATTTTTATTAAATTATGAATTGTTCTTCTTTTTTTTTCCATTAATAAACAAGTAGAGTTAGATACCTGGCTGCAACGTAGTGTCCTGGATTCTCATTTATCCCAAGGATATAGCATTATCAAGATTAATGTCCAGTATGCAGTGTAATATTATACCGATGGTCATAATCTTGTAATGAGTTATGTCAATTTTATTATACAATCAAAATGAACATTTTGAACGGTTACGTGATACTTGATGTTTCCATGATGTCAGGAGCATTAATAATGCTCGATATAATATAATTTATGTGACAGTAACGATTAATTGATGAAGAGAAAAAAATCTTCTGGCATGGTAGGGCAAATTGGGCTGGATCAGACGAAAAAGTGAAACGCTTCCCCTTCTCCGAGTCCAGCCGGCAGTTGAGGGGAAAGAGGGGGAGAATCATTTCTACTCTCTCCATCGTATACGTCATAGACACTATATGCTACGTGTACTGTGTTACAGTGGAATCCCTCTATATTTGACTCCTCTACATTTGACCACCCTCTATATTTGACTGAATTCTCCCTTCTATTTTTGATGATTCTGTTCTTCACTACGATTTTTTGTGACCACCAGGACGACCAATCAAAAAAAGCTTTCAGGCGGCCATATTGAAATTTTCAAAGTATACCTATATTCATTGCGCATTTGGCTGCGCAGACCTACGCATATGAGACATGAGTGGAAAGTGGTGGGGACAAAGGGATATGCCAAATATAGAGAATGCTCCTGGCCAGATGCGTCAAATATAGAGAAATTCTATGGTAATACTAGGCAACAAATATTTTTCTATCTTTCTCAGTTTCCGGGATATCCGCAGAATTATCTCCTCCATTTTTTTCGATTTTTTTTCAAATTTCCAAACCACGTTTTATTGCTTCATCAAAGATTTACGGATAGAAAGATAGAAGTTTAGGGTATTCCGATGGAAATGAATTTTTTGATGTGTCACAACACTTCTGAAGGTTAGTCACGCGCGATGATCACGAATTTTTTTACATTCTCACAGCCTCCAGAAAATAAAAATCGAATCAATTCAATCGCCGTCACTGGTATCACTCAAATCTCCTCAATCTCTGTATCTCTAAAATTCTCAATTTCATGAAAAAAATTTTACGCGAAGAAAAAGGGGAATACGTTCAATTAACAGTTAACTGGAAAAAAAACATCAACTATCAAGACTAAATCTTTATAAAAAGTTTATCCCATAGTTTTACGAAATTCCAACGAGATAGAACGTAACGAGAGAAACGCTGCGAATGAACTCGTAAAAGAAAACTATAAAATCATAATGAATTCTGTATATTTTATATTGACAGCAGATAATCTCCAATAATTCTGCTTTTATAATGGAAATGAACAATGAATGATTATTTTTATGCTTATTTTCATTACTTTCTTCATTGACTAAGGGACAATGAAATCAGTTGAATTTTCTCATTTGAGATTTTTCAAAATTCATTCAAAGAAATAATTTTAAAAAATTTTTTTTCCAATTATTTTTCATTTTTTTCCGAAAATTATTTTTGAACTTTTTTTTTTCTTGGAATTCGCTCAAATTAAACTCCAGTAACTTTCCTTTACCCATACTCTTTTTCAAAAATCAGTAATATTCCCCTATTTAAATGTTTTTACTCACCAATTCCGAAAGATGAGAATTTTTGGCATCAACTGGAATTTATTTCAAGAATATCTCAAAGGCCGTTGGTTTTACGGGAATTTATGATGAGACCTTTTCCGTAGTTCTTAGAATTTCCTGGAAAAAAGGTCTCCTGACATTTCCCTCTAAGCCCATCGATTCCAGAGATATCTTCGATACAAATTGCCCGAAATTCTTCCAACTCCATCACTTCACCCCTTTGCCACTCATCCGTGCATTAAACCATGAAAAGCATTTTTTTTTCCAGGGAAAATGAATTTTTCAATGGATTTTGGCACTCTCAGACTCAATAATGTGTTTACAACCCACATCACATGAAATTAATATCAAATTCAATCACAATTTCAATAATAATTTCCCTGAAAAACGTTTAAATTCGTTATTTTCACACGAAATCCAATTTCTGGATGAATCCATCCCCTTTAAAGCCACATATATTATATTCTCCCCAACTGACTTCCCGTATGAGAAAGGCAAAAGTACTTTTAACTCCATGAAAAAACGAGAAATGATACAAAAAGTTGTAAAGTAAAATTTTCTCATCTTAAAAACTTTTCACAACTAAAAATCAACTGAATAAAAGGAAAATTGTTCACATATATTCATTTCAAAGATCTCATTCTACTAGAGACTTACTTCTACATGATATATCTTCATGATTTCAATTTGGGTCATGAAGAAACGTTGAATTGTGTCTGACCAATTTTTGATCTTTCTTCAACATTATTTTTGATTGTTCTAAAAAATTTTCCATTTTTTTTTTTGCTTATTTTTGTTTTTAGGACTTTTTGGTCCTTCAATAGGAAAATGCTTTCATCTGGAAAACAATGTGATGAAACATGACATTATGTTTGTGCACCACTTTGGAGGTTACTTTATTCTCTTTTGCTTGTATACATGATAACAGTGTCCCTTTTAACGTAAACTGAGTGGTTGAAATTATACATGAAAATGGTAAATGGCTTTTGGTAACGAACATGGGTAACTAGTCAGAGACAGATATTTGAGAGAATGTTTCTACGTTTCTACTGGTTGTGAGGATCATTATGACGACAGGTTTTTGGTGCAGAGGCTGGAAGCATGTGTACTGTTTTGGCGTAACATGAAAAAATAAATGGATTTTTGAGGTGAAACTTCTTTGGGCGTGGTAGGTCAAATTGGCCTGGATGAGACGAAAAAGTGAAACGCTTCCCCTTCTCCGAGTCCAGCCGGCAGTTGAGGGGAAAGAGGGGGAGAATCATTTCTCCTCTCTTCATCGTATACGTCATGGACACTCTATGCTGTGTGTACTGTGTTACAGTGGAATCCCTCTATATTTGACTCCTCTACATTTGACAACCCTCTATATTTGACTGGATTCTCTCTCTATCTTTGACGATTCAGTCCCTCACTACGATTTTTTGTGACCACCAGGACGACCAATCAAAAAAAGCATTCAGGCGGCCATATTGAAATTTTCAAAGTATACCTATGCTGACTGCGCATTTGGCTGCGCAGACCTACGCATATGAGACATGAGTGTGATGTGGTGGGGACAAAAGGATGTGTCAAATATAGAGAATGCTCCTGGACAGATGCGTCAAATATAGAGAAATTCCACGGTAATAAAAATCGTTAACAAATTCAAAAAGAGCAATGCATGAAATCAACTTTTTCCAGAAGCTTTTCTTTTAAGACCTGATTTTGTGGAAACTTCGATTCTACACAAATAAAAGACTTTTTTGACTTTTTCTCTAACTCGATTCATTTTTTTAGATTTTCACGAATTAATCTAAATGCAATTCTATTAGTATTTTTTGAAAAATTGGCGAAAAAGTTTTCGCAGTTTAATTCAATTTACTTTAGTTACCATTAATTTAAAATGAGACAGTGAAGATTTATTCAGATTTATTGAAAAATTCGAAATGTTAAAATACGAGGAAATACAGGATAGAGAGAACAAAGGGATTCTTTGTTGGAAGCATTTCCCCCGCCAAACGATCTGCCAAGTGTCAGTGAAAAGAACATTCGTAGAAATCCCCTTTCTCCGTACTTTCACCGTTTAATATTGACATTGGATTTAACCTCTGAATTTATACTTCAACATATTTCATTGAGGAACAGAATGCTACATATAATGAATTTAACGCAGAGTGAGGAAGAGGATTTGAGATGGGGGCTTTTCAATGAATTCAGTGAAAAGGCGAAGACATTTCTGATGGAAATTATTAATCAGCAGTAATTCAGAGGATTTTTCCGCAAAATTTCACGAATTTCAAGAACTGAAATGATGAATAGAAATTCGCAGTTAAAAGTGCATGACTTATGCCTTTATGAATATTCTTTTCTTCCAAACACAGCAGCTTCCGATCGATCATTTTTAAATATCGATTAATCGATACGAATCGATTAATCAATACTCATATCTCGCATTGAATTCGAGATTTGATGGAATAAAAAGAAAATATCAGATGAACTTCCGATCGATTAATTTTCAATTATCGATTAATCGATTCGACACTTCGATTTGATCTGACTTTGCGAGATATTTTGCAAATATCGATTAATTGATTCGATATTTTTTAAATAACGATTAATCGATGTCATTTTTCCAAAATATCGATTAATCGATTCCATTTTTTCAAAATATCGAATAATCGATACTACACTTCGATTCAATCAGCTTGTTTGGGATATTTTGCAAATATCGATTGATCGATTCGATAATTTTTTAATAACGATTCATCGATCTATTAAATTCGAGATATTCCAAATCATTTGATAGTTCTATTCCATTAGTTTTAGTTTGAGATTCCCATGAAAGAAAAAAATGGAAGACTAATGTTTTTTTTTTTTTTTTTTCGTCGAATTATTTTTCATTAATTGAAAAAATTACTACAATTTCTTCATTTTTCTATCGACAATACGAAACTCAATGAGGAAAAAATTGAATGACTCCAATTTTCAACTCTCCCTTTTTTCAAACTCATGAATCCTCAAGTTGCAGAATAAAATTGTCATTAAAAAATAAATGGATAAATGTAAAACTTTAGCATTTTTTTTATTCTCAAATTGTTCTTTTGAAATTGAAAAAATTACCATAACTCCAGTTCTGTTGACAATATAAACCTTGATAAGGAAAAAAAAATTAGTAACTTCAATTTTCTACTCTACATTTTCATTTTCTGTTCTAAACGTTGAATACAAAAAATAATTGAAAAACCAATTCCTGAGGTCACGGAGCTCTTCTATCTCTTTCTCTCTTTTTTTTTTCCTCCACGTTAGTTTGTTCACAGCTGTTGCCTGAGAGATTTAACTCTGCGCGAATATATTAACGGTTTTTCCCGTCAAATTTCATAGAGAAAATAAATTTAATGGCATTTTAAATTTACAGGATTTATGAAGTTGTTAGAAAAAGATATTTGCGTAATGAAGCATTTTTATTTGAAAAAAATTCAATTTTTTTTTCAATTATTTTTCTCAGAAAAATGCTTTATATTCCGAATAAAAAATTACATAATTTTTTTTTCCACTTTGTTATTAATTTATTAAAATAAAATATTATTTGAAGAAAAAAACGCATTTTCTACTTCCAAAGAGTCAAAATACTTGTCCCAAAATTAATTTAAAATTTTGAATTTAATTAAAAGTTTTCTGCGTCATAGGTCTGAAGAAAGTACTTCTCGTCTGCTCTTGATGCATTTTTTTGTTGTAAAAATAATTGTCCTAGAACTGTACTGAAGTGTCGCAGCTTGTTTGTCCCTGCGTAATGCATTTCTTTCTGCAGTCTACCACTCTCTCTTCTTCATTTCTATTCACAATTTTATATTATTTGTTTTTCCATATATAGCCTTTTTAGATTTTTACAATGAAAATATGAAACAATGAGATTGATCAGTCGAGTGAAAATTTACAATTTTATATTGTATTCTTTTATTTATTTCAATGAAAAAAAAATGAAATTTTATTGAAAAATTCGCAATTGGCAAGAATAAAAGCGGAGAATGACAGTTGAATTTTTTTTTCTACCTGTCGTAAAAAAAAAATATTTATCATTGCAACGAGTACATTTTTCATTTATACAACAGACATTTTTTTTTCGTCACTTTAAAAAAATAATAAAATGAAATATTTTATTTTTAGTGATGCTTTGTAAATCTTTTTATCTGAATTTAACAAAGTATTATTGATTTTAATAGTGAATAATGATCATTTGTGTTGATTGTATTGAAATCACTGATATTCAGTGTTTCGTGATTTTAAATTTGTCTGTAATCGCCCCATGTGCGCAGTGTTACTGTAGTATAAATAATCTCGATTCAGATTTCGTTGCTCTCTGGATTATCAATTCTTTTGAAATAATACAAATAAAATATTTTTTTTTTTAATTAAAGAATTTCATGAAGAATTGTGAGAAAATTAATGAAAAAAAATTTATTAAATTTTAAAAAAATTCATTAAATTCATTGAATTTCAAATAATTTATCTGAAATTGAATAAAAAAATCCGTTGTGAAATAGTAATCCATCTGATTTATTTCATTTTCGATGGATTTCAATTTTTGCAGTTTCCAATGATTAAAAAAAAATCCTGAGATTGCATTTCCTTTTTCCCTTCCATTTTCACAAACAATCACAGAATTTTTTCATTCTCCAAGAAAAGCATGAAAAATAGCGGTGACCATAATTTCTCTCATCGTATAACGCATGAGAAGATACTACAGTATAGGAACTAGTCAGACACGAGAATTTTCCCACGGTATAGCACCATCTATTTTTCATGTCTGACTACTTTTTACACTAAATCTACTTTCTCCCAGTGAGATATAAATTTATCGAAAAAAAACAGTCAAAATTTGATTTCACTGAATTTTTCCAATGATAACAGATGATTATGAAAAAACATAAAATGCGAAGTGACTGTTACCACTGAAAATGAGCTATATATATATGTATGTAATGATGATATAGTTTGACTAGTGATAATGAAAAAATTGAAAATGAAAAATAGTCAGACATCGAAATATTTTGACAATAGAGGCGCCACCTATTTCTCATGTCTCACTATTTTTTATATAAATATATATATATAGATATACTAAAACTGCTGTCGCTTTACGGCAGATGTTGAATTGAAGTGAAATTGATTCTCCATAATTCTGAAAAGTATTAAATTTTCCTCTTTTTTTCGTTTTATCAATCACTTAATTCCATTGAAGAAAAACATACGGATGGAATGATAGAAAAAAAAGGGGAAAGGGAAAGAATTAGATAAAAAATCCTCGAACATCTCATTCTTTATCTTAATGTTTGGATCATTTTGGTTTTTCCCTGTGGCAAGGCAATTGATTCACCTTCATTGCAGCTGTCGGGCACGTGCTTTCCGTGAATCATGGTTTTGAGTGCATATTTCAGTAGTATAACCCAGTAAAAAGGAGACCGAAGGGGGATTGGAAAATTTACGATTTTGAAGTCTCAACCATTCATTATTTCTCTAACACTCCCTTCATATCGTGATTAAGTGAAATAGAGAATTAAGTGTTTCCATTAATCTCTGGGCTATTTTTTTTAAATGGATTCCGAATGTTTTTCATTTTCGGACTTATTTATGTGTTCAGAAAGAAATAAGGGTTTTTTTTTGCTTTGGAATAATTCGAACGTGAATCTTTTTTTTTTTTTTTTTTTTTATTAGGAACGTGAATCTAATTGCATTTTTTTCCACGGGATAAAACTCAATAATTCTTAATTGGAAATTATTGACAAAGAAAAATACATTTAATTGATTCCATTGAGTAGAAATGTATCAGTTTCAATACCAAAATCATTTGATACAAAGTGATTGATTCTATCTGTACTTTTCTCGTTTATTTTTAACTCAAAAGTCAATCGAGTTAACTCGTGTGGCGATCTCTATATCTCGATCCTTTGAGATTCAATCGAATCTCCCTAATTATCGACTGCACCACTAACAGAAAATTTGGGACACTCTCGATAATTTATGCGTCAAGATCATTAGGATAATTACGTAATTTAATTGAAATATAGAGCACCTGATTTTCCTTTTGATTCTTTAGGATAACGCAAATTTTTGTGTTTGTCATTGAACTGATGAAAATCAATATCTTTTATTTGTCAAAGTTTTTCCATTCATGCTATTACTACATTTAAGCTATTCGAGCGGAATGGCATGTTTTGTACTGAAACGAATGGGAAATTACTTCCGACAATAAAAAAAAAGGATTTCTTTCTCTTTGATTCTTTGAATATTCAGGAGAATTATCAATTCATTACTTTTTTGCCCCGGATTTTTTTCACATGAAAAACATCTTAATATCTTCGGCATGATCATCAATTGTTCATGATTAGAAAAAGAGAGTTCGTAAAATCCTCAAGCTTTAGAAGTGAAACTTCGTCGCTTTTAGAAAAAGTTGATTTCATTTAACGATTCTTATTACCGTTGAATTTCTCTATATTTGACGCGTCTGCCCAGGGGCATTCTCTATATTTGACACATCCTTTTGTCCCCACCACATCACACTCATGTTTCATACGCGTAGGCCTGCGCAGCCAAATGCGCAGTGAACATAGGTATACTTTGAAAATTCCAATATGGCCGCCTAAATGGTTTTTTTGATTGGTCGTCCTGGTGGTCACAAAAAATCGTAGTGAGGGACAAAATCGTCAAAGATAGAGGGAGAATTCAGTCAAATATAGAGGGTGGTCAAATGTAGAGGAGTCAAATATAGAGGGATTCCACTGTAACACAGTCCACACAGCATAGAGTGTCTATGACGTATGCGATAGAGAGAGAGTAGAAATGATTCTTCTCCTCTTACCCCTCAACTGCCGGTTGGACTCGGAGAAGGGGAAGCGTTTCACTTTTTCGTCTGATCCAGGCCAATTGGTCCTACGAATAGGCCTGAAAAAGTTTCATTTACAAAATAAAAAAAAAAAATTCGTAATTGAGAAATCAAGAACAATTTTTCAGAAAGACATTAATAAGCTGCAGAGAAGATCTCTTAGAATTTTAAATTCCCACAAAAAATCCAGAAATTATCAATTCCCTCAGTATCCTCGTTAATTTAGGGATTGTAACGCCGAAAAATTGAAGCATTACCACCGGAAATGAACGTTTGCCCCAGTTTAAAACAATAAATTAAACAATATTCCCTTGATAATAATTTTAATTGCTCCAACACTTTATTAAATTTCCTGAAATTTATTAAATTTTCCAAATTTTTTATCGTTGAATGAACAAACAATTTTATAAAATTCTACTACCAGCTGAGTAAATTCATCCTCAAAACTGTGATGGACGTATTTACATTAACCAAGTAAATTTGTGAAAAACAAAGAGTGAAATGTTATCAAACAATGTTGTAAACTTGCTAAAAAGTTAGCCAAATCTCTACTCTACTGTTTCTGCCAGTGTAGATATATATCTATCCACAGTACAGCCGGTATCAACTTTGTTGGCATTATTATTGTCATATTCCTTGGTTTCTTTTTGCATAATTTTTAATGCAACGCAATGTAGTTGCCCTTTCCAAATTTTCCCTTTTGCCTCTTCTCTGCTATTTTGCCATCCTCTCACTCTCTTTTTTTTCTATATTTTTTCATTTTGAATGAAAAAGTTTTGCGAAAGCCACCAAAATTACTTGGCTGAGCCGACAAAAGTTGAGTAACAGTGCTTAATTAAATTAGCAAGCCCGCAAGAAAATTTTAACAGTAGAAAATATTTAATAAACCTCTTTTTTTTCTCTTCACCTCGACACTGAATAAATTTTTTTTGTGAGTAATATCAGTGCATCAATTTTAACACGTTTCGTGTCACTTGAGACTTCTTTTTTTGCTTCTTCGCCCCTTTTTTTAAAATGTAATTTACATTTTAGTTTCTCACCTGGTTATGAATCGGTTTATCACTTCCTCAGTTGCTAGAGAAACTGGGGAGCTTTTTTGTCGCTTTGAGACTCTTTAAATTTGGATAAAATCAGGTAGTTCAGACAAAGCAACTCCTTGGGGGTGAAAAAGAAAAGAGGAAAAAAAAAATCAATATAAAATGGAGTAATAGAAGTGTGTATATATATATATATATATAGAGGTCAGGAGTAAGTGTGAGGGGATTTGTGGAATATTGCGAGTAGCTTTTTACGGTAATACGAAGAGGATTGGTATTTTAAAGGATTGAAAATGTTACATATTGATATTGATTATCTCTTTTTTTTTTCTTTTCTTTATCACTTATATTTCATCATTTTTTTTCTTCTCTCTACCACAAGCGAGTTAGGCAAAGTGCATCGAAACATTAATTTTTACGGCAAAAACTTGGATTTTTTTTGCAGCTGAAGGGAAAAAGGAGTGTATTGAGGGGAAAAAAGTTCCATTATTGAAGGATTTTTATTTGGATTGGAGAAGAAAAAGATTGATAATTATCAAGAGTTGTCCATAATTCAGTTCAATACAACCTCTATTTTTTTCCAATCGAGTAACTCATTGATTCATGTGAAAACGTTCATCTTATAGTAGTGTATTTATTGTTGGAACGAGAGGTGAGATGATCAACTTGAGAAATCTCCAATCGATCCAAAAGATTTCTCTATTTGAAATTTTTCCAGAATTTTCTAAATTATTTTGGAATTTTTTTCTTAAATATTTCGATTTTTCTTCCAAGATTTTGCAGAAATTCCAAAAAATCTGATTTTTTTTTGAGATTTTTTCAAATTTACCTCCAGTAATTTTCTCGTGTCCACATGGTTCCTTAAAAATTCGCTATATTTTAATAGTAGAGATCAATGAAACCCAACAAAAATAGTGACATTGTTTCATCTATATCAAAAAAAAATACACGAAATGAATAATTTATCTCATGCAAATGATTGATCAAAATAAATTCACTTCAGAAAATTCTATACAATATTTCCACTGTAACATGTAGTATCTCGTATGAATTTTTAAAAGCCTCTCTCTATAATCGGCATGATGGAAAAAAAATGTATTTCATTAATCCGCAATATGCTCTCAGTATTCGACATGTCGTTTTCTCAATGCAACTTCATTCAATTCACTAGTTTATTTCACATGGAAAAATCAGAATTAATAATTCATTGAATAGCATTTCTGTATACGTGCCATTTTTCTATTTCAATGTTCCATGATGGTCAACATATACCAATGGATTTACGAATATTATGCAATTTTTTCTGTACTCAAAGGAAAAATTTCATTTAATTTTTATTTTTCCATTTTTTTTTCCTCTTAAATTCGTAAGTTTTTCAAAGGAAAATTCGAGAGAAAATTGCAGGAATTTTCTTTTTGATGTTTCATCAAAAGCACATTGAAAAAATGAATTACCAATATTTTCATAAAAATTTTCTCTTTTTATTTTGCGATTAAAGTAAAATTTTTCTCCCAAAAAGCGAATCGATTATTTTTATAATCATTATCAATTCAATATTTCGGAAACTAAGTGAGATAGCGAAATTCATCAAGAGACCTTTTTTGTAGAAAATTTTAAGAGCTACAAAAATGGTTTCTCCCAAAATTGCTCTATCTCACTTAGTTTCCGAGAGCCTATTCAAATAAAAACAAAAAATAGACTCTTTCCTCAACACTGTTGGATTTTCACCTGCGAAAAAAAAGAAAGTTACAAATAGAACGGAAATCCAATTCTCCCACTCGATTTCCATCAAAAAGTCTCCTGGTCCACCAATCAAGAAAACCTCCCCTCCCTCCTCCCCCATTTCCCCTTATAAATTCACAAATATTATCGTAATAAAAAACTTTGTAATGTCTAATCCCAAGAAAATTAATCCACTTGAATGATTATTCTTTTTTTCTTGTTTCTTATTCGTGTAATAAAGCTTCTAGCCAGAAGACTTCATTGCGACAGGGGACAAACTTTTTGGTCTTATCTCTTGGTTAGTTTTCCGTTGAGTTCATCTGAGCATAACGGCCATTCTCCTCTTTAACTTATGTCAAACTCATTTGTAACGTTACGTACAATTCACGTTTTTATTTCCAGAGAATTATTTTTGGAAAAAAAACAGGCAAAAAGCTGTTTCTGTAGTGAAAAAGACAATATTACAGGTTTTATGGTATATCTCATTTATTGAAGTGAAATTTTCAGATTTTTGCTGCATGCTTTCATGGAAGAATAAATTTTATATTCTCCTTCATTTTATTGCGATATCTTCAATATCTCCGAAATTTTCCGTTGTTTCGCTTTATTTCCCTAATTTTCTTTATTTTTTCTTTTTATTATCGCTATATTTTTCATGGCATTTTTCTGCAAATATCTTTGAATTACTTGGGCTTATTGGAAAATAGCAGAAGACATTTTTTTAAGGGAATTCAATTTTCTACGAATATTTTCTTTATGAATTGAGGTAGTTACCCAGAGTTCGGTCGATAAAACAGAAAAAAATGAGGATTCGAAGGTTAGTTTTCAATTAATTGCTCATAATTCGGGAAAATGTGCTTCAATTTATTCGAAAAAGTGATTAAACTATTCGAAAACCATATCTTCAGCTTGTGAATGTAATTCTTTGTGTTTCTCGATTTTTTTTTACATTATTAACCTCCTATCACATGCATGAGATAGAGAGAGAGGCAAATAGTTACGACTACCTTCTAATTTAAATTTCTCAATAACTATACGGTGAATTTAATATTTTCTTCTTCTATTATTTAGTTAAAATGCTGTTCTCTTCGCCAATAGTTTCTAAATAATGGGTCAACTGTGTGATTTCTTAGCAATTTCGTTATTTCCGTCCAATTTAGGGCGTTTCATCCCCACCACCGCTATTCTCAGTAACTTTGATAATTCATATCTCATAAATTGCACGAACAAAAATTATGAAAAAATTCAGAAAAATATAAAAAAATACGATCTTCACTATATCTTCAAAAAAAAATAAGAGGTTATCCTAAATTAACTCTACAACAAAATATTCATAAAAAAAAATAAGAACCCATAAAATTTTCCATCTTAAACCCAAACATTCCCCAAATGACTTATTGCGTAAACTTCTTTTACTACACTCACCCCTTATCCCTGTAAGAAAAAAAAAAAAAACACTAGTACTATTGAGATTTTTATACACAGCCAGTATGACCCAGTAAAATTCATTGAAAATGAATCGTACCAATGCCTAAAATTATTTTATCCCATTTCATCAGACTTTATGGTAAGCTAAGGGCAAATGTCGTTTCGCTCAAATAACCCAGTGGGGAAAACTACTGTCAAAGTTCCCCAGTAAATAAAAAAATATCAGTGAAACATCCTTTGACCAATGGAGTACCTCCCCCTCTCCACCACCCCCTTTTTTTTTCATCCTCAACCTCAACTGATTTTATCGGTAAAATTCATTTCATCCGAAGGAATTGCATTTTTTTTCTTCCACTGAGTATTCGTGCTTCAACAATTTCCACGATGAAACCTTTTGGAAAAATCCGCAAAGCCCCAAACTGCATTGCAACTTTTTTTTCGCCCCTTTCTGAATTTTTCAACAAATAGAATAAACGATGAAAATCCAGGGAAATCCTCAATACACACTGACTGATAAAAAAAAAATATCACATTTGATCTGTAAAATAAATAAATAAATTTATCGAGTGCATCAATAAATTCAGCATAGAAATCTGCAATCCTGTGATAATAATAAAGAAATAAAGAGAAGAAGAGAAAGGGGGCAGGGAGAGGGGGTGAAACACGAAGAGAATATACGAATGAAGTGAGGTAAAAGAGAACAATGAATGTGGATAAAGCAATTTATAGCCCAAGCCTCGTAGTCTATTTACCACATTCACGATGGGATTTCTTCAGCTCTGGGTGTTGTAAAATTTCCATACAAACTTTTCATGCCAGCGTCGTCATCTGCATGCCACATTAACTCTCCTCTTTTTCTTTTTTTTTTTTTTTTTATCTTATTTTTAAATAAAATGAAGGAAATAAAATTATTACTGGATGAAATTCATCTGTACTGTGACGGCAGAACATATTCTCTTGGGGGTTGGAAGAAAAAAAAAAAAAGAATGAAAGAGGAATATAATAGAATGAAAGATTCTGTCGTAAAGAGGTGGAAAAAGTCTCTTTTTATGTGTTTTCTTCGAATTATCTCGGGAAATAAGGGAAAGCTAGAATTTTTAGTTGATTGGGGGAAATCCAGGGAAAATGGACCTAGAAGGCAAAATTATTGGGAATTTTTTTTTTTTTAAAGAAATGGTTCTGCATAAAAATTTGAAAAAATTTCACAACAATTTTAACACGTTCAAGCATCTTCTCAAATTTCTTCAGAATTTTTGGCGAAGTTTTTCATGTTGAAAAAAAAAATCTTAATTTTTTTTGAAAATAATTCGCGAATTATTTTATTTCATTTTGTTTCAGAGATATCTCGATATCTACTAAAAATTAAAAAATTGGGAAATTTTGTTAGAACCTTTTTTGGAGGAAAAAATCAGTGATAGAAAAAAGGTTTGCATGGAAATTTGTCTATCTCTCATAGATTCGAAGATGTTTTACTGAAAAAAATCGCAGAGATAATTCAGCTTTACTCGTTTCTCCTCCTCCCCCCCCCCACCCTCTTCCCCACTTCTCTGGATTTTTCAAAGAAAAAATCCAGGGCGGAGCACATTTCTTTTTCTGCAGTGGAATAGAACGTGAATGGTCAGACATTACATCAACGTTTGGTAATAATTCTAGTTGTGTTCGAATTTTTCGTGAAATCTCTCGTCAGAATTCAAACAACGAGTGTCTCTTGAATGAAAGAAAGAAAATGAAATACAAAGAGAGGAGAAAGATAATATATATATAGATATATATATGAAAAAAAAAATTCGTGATATTCTGGGGTCGTACAAATATATATATGTATATTCTATTCTACATAAAAAAATATTCTCAGTATTTCCCTCATTCCCGTATGTACATGAATGGGTAAACATCATGATGGAAAAAGTAATTTACCCAGTGGACCGCAATGATACAGGCATATGTGGTGAAATAATAATATTGTTGAGGGCAAAAAATTTCCATTTGAAGCCAATATCTCGGGAGATAATGAAAGTTTTTGGATATAAGCTCCGAGTCAATAAAATGAATGCAAGTTCTATTTACACATAGAATAGTATAGAAATGATAATTGGAAAAGGAATAAATAATACTTGGAATTTGCGTAAAAATGACGCTTTTATGGAGAATTTTTAGAGCTATAGAAAAGGTTTCTTGTGATTTTCCTTTAAAACCATTTGTTTCCGAGATATTTTCAGAAGAAATGATAATTTTTTTTATACAAATTGTTCAAATTAAGGTAGTATCCCAGAGTGAGGTCGATAAAACAGAAAAAAATGGGGATTTGGAGGTCATTTTCCAATTAATTGCTGAAAATTCGGGAAAAAATTGATGAAACTATTCGAAAGTCATATCTTCAACTTGTTAATATAATTTTTGTTTGTTTTTCGAGTTTTTTTACATTACTCATCTCCTATCACATGCATGAGATCGAGAGAGAGGCAAATAGTTACGACTACCTCCTAATTAAAATTTCTCAATAATTATACGGTGAATTGAATATTTTTTTTCTTCTATTATTCAGTTAAAATGCTGTTCTCTTCGCCAATAGCTTCTAAATAATGGGTCAACTGTGTGGTTTTTTAGTAATTTCGTTATTTCTAGCAACTTCGATAATTCATATCTCATAAGCTGCACGAACGAAAATTAAGAAAAAATTCAGAAAAATGTAAAAAAATATCATCTTTGATACTGCATCAAGAAGAAGAAGACCTCTACAAAGACCTCGACTTAATCACTCCCTCAGGAGTAAATCCCACTCACTCTAACCTCGCAATTGTATGCACATCACTCAAAAAAATTTTCCTCAATTCTCCATTGCGAAACTCCGTAAAGTGTAATAATCTCCACGACGAAAAAAAATCCTGAAAACTTTTTACATTAAAATTTCAAGAAAAATCAGAAATCACATAACTCCAATTTCCTCCAAATCACACAATAATTCCGGAAAAAAACAATTCTCCATACAAAAAAAAAGGGAAATCACACAAAAATTCTAGAAAAAAAAAAATCCAATCAGAGTTCATTTGAAATATGAAGAATACCACTGGCACAATGCGAAAAAAATGAATTTACTAAAAGGTGTACAGAAAAAGGAGCAAAAAACATCAATACCTCGATGCAATGTTTCACCCAATTTTCTTCCTTTTCATTTGTGAATCCCCCTAAAAAAAAAAAAAAAAAAAATTGAGAAAAATCCCACTGGAAAATGGTAAAATTGCCACGTAACTGTTCTCTCTACGTGATTCAACTGGTGAAATCCATTTTACAATATAATTTAACTAAAAGCCAGTAGTGTACTGCGTTTGAAAAGTAATCAAGACGTTTCTCTTATTTTTTCTTCTTTTTTTCATTTTTTTTTATTCTCATTTCGTGGGAAGAACGGGGAGAGGAGACACGAGGTTGCAACGAGTGTCACTAAGTTAAATGTAGCTTTTCCCTTCTTCCAATGTACGGTACGAAGCAAGAAAATGCTTCGTGAATTTTTTTTCTCCTTTTTATTTCTTTATCGATTTATTTTCGTTGGGAGCCCTGTAGGTACCCGAGCAAATGAAATTCGACAAGTTTGACGTGGCTTGTAGCGCTCCCCCCCTCCCCCGCCTTTTCTCCTATCGTTTATTCTACTATTTTTTCTTATTTTTCTTTTTTCGTAAAATATAAATTCTACCAACGTATCGTCTTGACTGGACACTTAAATGACATGAAAGCCATTTATTCCATGATATCAATGACAATAGTGTGATATCAGTTTCACGTGTGTAAAATAAAAAAAAAATGAAAATTGTTGAGAGAATAATTTCAACAGTTAAATCAATGTCAGTGTTACAACACCGAGTGATGTATTTTATTTTTTATTTTTTTTTACTCACCTATTAATGTTTTCCACATCGTTCAATCTCGGGGGGGATAAGTGCCGTTCGATGTTGGTTTGCTGTTTGAGGTTTCTCCACTCAAGTCGAAAAGGGAATTCATTAGTCAGCTTGTCCCAGCACTTTTTTTTTCACTCTCTTCAATCGTTTTTTGCAATCATTTCTTTTTCGATCGTCAATGGGAAAATTAAGGGATAAATAGAGGAAGTGAAGTGTTGAATGATTTCAGTGATGGATTGATTGGAGATTCTGTTGGGAAAAGGCGAGAAAAGAAGATTATCGTCAATTCGCAAATTCTGTTTTTTTCTTTTTCAATTATATTGCCTCCAGATCTATTTTGGTCCATTCGGCATATGCAAATTCAATTAAATTGAATTTTAACGAATAATTACGGGAAAAAGCGTAAAATAATCCGGGTTTTTTTTCAGTTAATTAAGCGCCTCTGCAGGAAGAAAATTGAAAAAATTACACGATAATCTAGACTTTCTAGAGCACCTTCTCAAATTTTTTCAAATTTTTTCATCAACTCCTTCACTCTGAAAAAAATTCCTACATCACTTTTCACCGGTTTCTCTTATTCTCTTCTGCTGAATAACAATTCTTTTTTTTCAAAAATTCAAGTGAAATCCTGTAATGATAATGGGGAGACTGAACGCATAATTACGTGCAATTTCTTTTTAATTACTCAATAATTTAGACATGTTGAGGCACATTTTCCAAATTTTTTCAAATTTTTTCTTTAACTTCTTTATCCTGAAAAAAATTCCCGACTCATTTTGCCCCAATTTCTCCTATTATCTGCTGAAATTCAACTGGAATCCTCTAATTATCATGTGAAACTGCAGGAATAATTATGTACAAGTGCCTTGCATTCAACTCAAACACCAAATAACTCGGGTACTCAAATATCAACTGAAACCCAGAACAATCTCGTAATTATTGAAAACTCAGTTGAAGTACAAAAGTGATTTAACTTAACGGCAGCATTTGCGTATGACATTAAGTGTAAAACTTTGTATAAATCGAGGAAATATATTTTCAGTGGATAAGAAATCATTTTGCCATTATTTTTTTGAAAATATGAGAATTTTTTTTTGATTTATTTGGCAGCTGCAAAACAATAAATTTTCCTGAAAAAACTCGATTTTTTATTTTTGATTAGAAATATTTCTGAAACGAGTGGATTTAAGAGAGAATGTCAAGGGATCTTTTTTGTAGGAAATTTTATTCTCTACAAAAAAGGTCTCTTGATAAATTCTCCTAAGCCTTGTAGTTTCCGAAAAAAAATTCTCTCGTCTGCCAAATTTAGAGAAAGTTGAAATTACTCTGAAAAATTGAATTCACAATTTTATCTCACCTCAATTGAATTTACGTGACTAGACAATATGGAAAAATCAGGGGAGATTCAATTATGTTCAGACGAGAAATTTTCACTGTTAAATCGACGTAAATTCTCGTTGATTGTTGATACATGAGTACTATCGGAGATTGAGTGGTTGGAAGAAAAATAGAAGAACTGGAGGAAAACCAGAGCTCTTGAGGTAGTTTTATCTGAAAGGGATGTATAGAAATCGAGGAACTGGGTCCTCCATGAAAAAGGTTCTCGATGCATATATTACGTATTGATTTTCATTCTCATACATCAAAAAGTCATTTATTCGATATTCAAGTATGAAATTTTGCATCTAATTATGAATTTAACGAAAATCATAAGATTTTCTAGAAAACCCTCGATATTCCCCAAATGATATGGTGCTGTATGCACACATCTGAACATTCATCACACGTATAGGACCATGGAGCACACACACAACTACGCGAAACAAAGCAGCCAATCACGTCCAAGTACCGGCCAGCTGATTGCCTCACTAAATCGTCAATTTCACCAAATTCTCCTGTCTTCAAAATTAAAAAAAAATTACACGCTGAAAAAATCTGAATTAATTCCAAATTACTCCGAAATACTCAAAGAATCCCCTCATATTTTTTTATCAAAATCCTACGACTGGATTTTGAGAAAAAAAAAGAAAACCTGCCGAATTTGATTAATTTTTGAGGTTAAACCATTCACTCGGTCTTAAAATTTGAAACTTTGAGATTTAATATTTCATTAACTATACGGTCAAAAATTTTCAAATTTTCCACAAACATCAGAAATAGCATAGATGATTATTTCACAAAATTTGGAGAAAATGTCACGATTACTCAAAATCCAATAGAACTACCTTAATCCCATTTCAACAGTAGTTCCTGCAATTACTCGATAATGGAAGCGAATAATGGACCGCAAAGTGTAACTATCAACCGCACAATTGCAGCTGAGGTTCAATAACATTAAATACAATTCCTCCCTTCCGCCCTTAAAAAAAAACAGTCGACATAAATACGTGATATTCGTTAATGAGATTCACGGTGAGAAGAGTGGAAGCCATTGGTCAAATAAATACTAGTAAAATTCAACAACCTGTTGAATTGTTATTTAATGGTGGGGGCACAAGCCGAAAAGTTTTGCTCAAAGTTTTTGTGAATCACTATCATCATTCATTGCCCCCCCCCCCCCGTCCTCCGGGAAACTTCGAGAGTCTCTGGCTTCACATGAGTTCATACGTATAACTGCATTCGAAAATCATGTGATTTTCCTGAAAATTCGTAGAAACTTGGAAAAAAAAATCTTGAATAGATGTTTTCTGGGAAATTATGAGTATCTCAGAAACTATCGGGTTTAGAAAAATTTATGAAGAAACCTTTTTTTTTGAGAATTTAATTTTCTGCAGAAAAGGTGTTGTCATGAATTCTCGTGCGGCTACTCGTTTCCGAGATATTTTCAAAATTGTCAAGAGGAAATTTTTTTTTCAAAAAAAAAATCAATTTTTTCGCCCCAGTGTGTATTTCACTTCGGATACTGCCGGAGACAGTGGAGAGAGAGTCAACTCATTCCCAGTCAGACGGAAATCTTAGGGAGAATCTTTCCGGGATGCCTCAGAATATCACTGTATAGGGCGGAAATGAATCCAGCAGCGAAGTGCTGAAGCAGAATAATTTCAAAGTGTTTAACTTTAAAGATATCTACAAAACGGTGAGACTTGGGAGAATTCATGAAGAGACCTTTTTTGTGGAAAATTAAATTCTCTACAAAAAAGGTATCTTGACATTTTGCTCTAAATCCATTAATTTCGGAGATAGGAAAGAGTGGGGTAAAATGGACCTCATTAGCAGTATGATTGAGGATTTTTTTTCCGAGTGAAGAACTGCATGAAAAAATGTGAAAAAATTTGAAAACATACATCAATAGGTAGACCTTGTTCCTGAATTTTTTCAAACTTTTTGGTGAAGCTGTTCAATGTTAAAAAAAATTCTGAATCATTTGAAACAACAGGTCCACTTTGTGGAGAGAGAAATTACGGAATTGATTCTAATCGTTTCGGAGAATTTACTAGCAGGAAAAAGACGAGAATGGTTTCGTTGTAGAGCTGGTGAAAGGTCAAACCGCAAATCTCCTTTATTCTGAAGCGTTTCACGCTATTGAAAAACAATTTTCAATAAAATTCCATGGATTTCCAATTTTTCTGAGAACTCATCTCCTAAAGCTTGTCGTTTCTCTCTTTTTTCACTGATAACGATTTTATTTACCAGTTTAAAAAAAATACACAGATTATTGTAGGATAATCCTTATGCTAACAAGAATCATTGAATTTATCCAAGATCAAGGCTTTTACATTAATTCTTATCTCAAAAAGACATAAATAATGATTTTTTACATATTTCAACAGATTAAATTCAGAGATTTAAATATTTAATCTGCTGGGATTTGAATTTCTCGTTATATTTTTTAATGAGAGTCACATTTCTGGATTAATTATTTTTTGGATTCATTATTTTTCATTAACATTTCTTTTGAATTAAATTTATCGTTAAAATTGATTGAGGTAGAGATTAGTTCATTGAATGAGAAAAATAGAATTTTTGGTATTTGAAAAATTTAAGTAATACTAAAATAATTCAGCCTCTGGCGATAAAAAGGAATTTATAAAATGACCAGTATTCTCGAAGGCATTCGATAAAAATTCACTGATATAAGCTTTACTTCCCACATTGAATTTTTATTTTCTGAAATATTTTATATTTGTTCCTTTTTATAAAGGATTTCGTTATTTCTGTCTGATTTAAGGTGTTTCATCCCCACCACACTAAGAGACATCTTTAACAGAATTGTGAAATGAAGATGTTTCTTGATGAATATGAGTCAATATGCATATAATACGATATATCGTATGGAAAAAATCGAGATTTCTCAAGAATTTCGAAAATTTGAGGTTGAATAGTCTTTTTTTTTCTTTTTCATTCACCAATATTTTCAGTAACTTTGATAATTCATATCTCATAAACTAAACGGACAAAATATATGAAAAAAATCAGGAAATGATTTATTTTTGAATTTTCAATTATAGAATTTTGCCTAAACAAAAACCTCTTCAATTAAAATTTAAAAAAATTGAGCATTCAATAATCTTCATAAATATGCAGAGAAGATACACAGTACCAAAATCTCGTGGGGCCAGCAGTTAAATTCCCAGTGGAAAACAGATTCTGACAACTCATTTATCTCTTCAAGTTCTCGAGATACAAAGCATAAACCATTTCCATTAAAAAAAAAAAAAAGAGGCGACTTCTGCTACTGTCATTTCTGTTCAGGTAGAAATATACTTCCTAACTCCATTGGGCATAAATTTCTCTGACTTTCAGTTAATCAATTTGCCTCAAATTGTTTTCTAAATTTAATTTTTAAATTCCAGCAAAAGACAAATTCATTCAATTTCAGTGACCATGAAATTCACTTCCTCGAAATATCACGAGAATAAAAGAAGACAGAGAAAATTTTCTGTGAGAACTTTTTTTTGGAGTTCTCATTTTTCTCTACAAAAAAAAAGAAATCACCAAAATTCTTCCATCTCCCTTTATTCTCAAGATATTCGCAAAGAACTAATGAAATAAATTGTCTTCGTCTGAATTTTTTCTCCATCAACGTTGAAATTTATAACATTAATTAATTCTCCAACCTCATACCAACAGTTGCTCTATTGTCTGTATTAAAAAAGCCACAACTCGCCACTAATTAGTCTCACAACTGAAGCAATTCCCTAAATTATAATGAATTTATAGCGCATTCCATATCCCAGACAACATTAATCCAAAAACTTTCAACAAAAATATCATTTGGCTAAAAGCCAAGTGCACAGTAAACATATATATGTCCAGTAAAAACAACCACATGCGTGTATAATACATTTCACACAAGACGTACAACCACGAAAAGGGACCTCTTGTATTATTTCACACCAGTAAATTGTAAGACCCGTAATTCGGTAGTGAAGAGGTAAAACAAGATAACCCTTTTTTTTCCTCATTAAGTTTTTTGAAAATACCTTAGAAAATAACCGAGAAAGATAAATTTTGCCCTGAAACTCTTTTGTAACTCTTGAAATTCTCTACAAAAACAGATGATTAATATCATCTTATCTCGCTTAGTTTCCGAGATGTTTTCTTCGAAATCACCTCAAGAATAAGTCGATTCTTCCTGTCTTACCTCTTCACTACTGAATTATGAACGACCAAAAATCAAAAGCATTTGAATTCATAAAAAATTTTCGTCGTTAAAAATTTAAAAAAAAAGAAAATTACGTAAAAATTGAGTTAATACAAGTTTTTCTTCTTTATATATTTCGAAAACTAAATGAGATAGAGCGATGCAGTGTGAATCTTTCTTTGTGGCTCTCAAAATGTCGTTTAAAATAGAATTCGAAGAGAATCGCTCTATCTCACTTAGTTTCCGAGATATTTTTTGAAAAGCTAAAAATTAAATCAATTTTTCTTGAAAATTTCACATTTTCAATTTTTTCTCACTCAATTTCAGTTCGAGATGAAATATTCTGGAAACTAAACGAGATGAAGCGATTTCGCTCGAATTCTTATTTTTGAGAGTTTCCAGAGCTATAAAAAAGGATTCAGATGAAATCGATCTATTCCCCTTAATTTCCAAAAGATTTCAAAAAAACTGAAAATCCAATGAATTTTTTCATATTTTCAAAATTTTTGAAAATTTTATATTTTCAATTTTATTCACTCAGTTCTAATTCGACATAAAACCTCTCGGAAATTAAGCGAGATAGAGCGATTTTGCATGAACCCTTTTTACATAGAAAATTTCAAGAGCTCAAAAAAAGGATTCGGAAGAATCGCTCTATCTCACTAAATTTCCAAGATATTAAAAAAAAATGATGATCGAATGAAATCGACTTATCGAAAAAATTTCACGACACAAAATTGTTTTTATAAAAACACAAAAAAAATGAAAAAAAAATTGAAATCACAAATATTTTAATAACATTTCAATTTTCTTTAATTACAGAATGAAACAATGACCCAACGAGTCAAACATCGGTGATGCATTTCTGCTACTGGATGGCCCTCTGGGCCTTTTGGACGATTTTGATTAATGGACATGCTGACAAAAGTAAATATCCCGAAAATCCATACAAATCATTGATTACATTGAGCTTATTACTTGCACCAACAGATGCAGCATTGAATCCATTGAAATTAACACACAGTAAAAATGACGTAACAACAGAGATAAACTCCCAGAATTACATGAATAATCGTGACATTAATAGCAGGCTAGATTTAAAAATTTCCAATGATAAAAAGAAAATCTCTGAATTTATTGATAACTCACATAATCCCGAAAAATTATCGAAAATCAATCACAGTAAAAATTCCAATAAATTCATTGACCCAAATGACGCGAAAATAAAAAAAGTGACGATGAATAAAGTTTCAAATAAAGATTCACATAAAAACAATGATAATAATTTGGAAAAAAACGCGAATAAAGTGCGGAATTACAAAAATAATGTAAATAATAAAATATTGACACCAAAATTGAAGAAAAATAATTACAATAAAATCAACGTGTTATCAGAAAATTCATCAAAATTAAGCATAAATATAAAAACAAATAAAAAAAATAATTTCTCAATTAATCAATTGAAGAATCGAAAAAATCTCATTTTCATTCAAAATGACCCAAAAAATCCTTTTGTAAAACGTGAATTAAAAAATTCATCTATATCAAATGAACCAATGAATGTGATTGATAGAATCCAATCAAACTCCTCGAATTCTTCGATTTTACCCATTAAATCGAAGCCCCAAAACTTTGTGCTGCAATTTAACAAACAAATTGAACTGATAGATGAAAATTCAGATAAAATCGTGTCGTCGACTCCACGTGGTATTAATCACGTGAATTCACAAAGTTTAATCGTATCCAATGAAACTTACGTAATTAGTACATTACCAACAGTTTCAGTGATAAACGACAAAGAAACGACGAATTTTGAGAAATCATGGTTAAACGAAACGTATTTATCCGGAATTTTTCCTGAATTATTGGGAATTACTGAAAAAATGGAGAATGCATCATCATTTGTTGAGAATGTGTCAGATAACACGAGTACTGCATCGAGTAATGTTTTGCACTTATCGACAGCAACAAATCGTCATTTATCAAGTGACAGTCTGTTTCATGAAGACAAAGTGACGGAATTTTACGGTGAATTAAATGCAACATTTGGACAAAAAATAAGTGACGAGACATTTTTCGGTACAACTGACGCTCTTGATAGTTCAATTGACAGTAAAAAAACGGGAAATTTGATTTTTCCACATGTTTTCAGTGATTTTGGTGGATTTAATAATACAGATAGTGAAAATTCAACCCGTTTAATGCTTAATCAATGGCCTGTGAAGCACAGTGCTGTTGTTGAGGGTGATTTGGTATTAGGAGGCTTAATGATGGTCCATGAGAGAGAGGATACAGTAACGTGTGGGCCAGTTATGCCACAGGGCGGTGTACAAGCACTTGAGGCTATGCTTTATACATTGGATTGGCTCAATAAACGTGAAATTGTGCCGGGTGTTAAAATTGGAGCGCATATACTTGATGACTGCGACAAGGACACATATGGACTTGAAATGGCTGTGGATTTCATCAAAGGTGAGTTGTAAGCGTTTTTCTTTCTGGATAAGAGAGATAAAGGGGGAGGCAGGGGGCGGCGGGTTAATTGGGGGCTAATGGGTGAAGGAATGAGTTGAGGAAAGTGGTTCGAGATTTTTTTTGTGATTTTCGTTGGAAAGAGGGAATTCAGGGGAAAATTCAGCGAAAAACCTTTTTTTTTAGCCCGGAAAATTTTCCATTGAAAGAGGATTTTTCTGTGAATTAGTGTAAATTTAGGTTTTTATGAGATATTTTGGGAATAAGTGGAATAGGGTGGGGGAATTAGGAGAAGGGAGGGATTTTAGGGGAAATGGTTGGGGACGGATTTTTCTGCGGCGGGGGGGGGGGGGGGGGGGGGATTGCATTAGGAAGGAGAGGAAATTTCCGATGGAAATCATAGGTCACGCGTGATTTTTGGGGATTTTTGGGAAATTACAGTTTTTTAGGAGAAAATTGGAGGGATAACCCTTTACTTTTTTGAAAATATCACTGATTATAATGGTCGTAGTGCAACAAATTGAAGACCAGTGGAAAAATGAGCTCATTTTCCATTCATTCATGGGGTTTTGAGAAAATAAATATTGATTTTTGAAGGAAAATTTGGCAGGACAACGGATTTTTAGGGAAATTAATTTTTATTCCTTTAAAAATCGATAAAAATTCATTCAAAACTGCATGAATCCCTGGGAATTGATCTCAGCTCTCATTAACGCACAATCTCGATACACTACGACCAATAGAACTAGAGATATCCTCAAGAAAATTGAATTTTTCGATATTCAAAGAAGTTGTTCCTTCAAATTTTTGTCAAAAAAGTGAAAAAATGTAAAAAAATTGATGAAAATTAACTTCTTCATTTAATTCTCACTGCAAATTTCCTCCGCTTCTTAATGGGTTCATCAAAAATATCTCATTCCAAACACTTGCAGTAATTCCGAGTGCTTTTTATTATAGAAAACCGTAAAATTCCAACAAAATCCATCTTCTCCGTGTTACCCCTCAATTCTCACACTCACCCCCCTCTCCCCCCATCAATTCACTACTGATATACTTTCCACTGACTGCTCGATGTTTTACGATGTTTTTTCCCAAGTTTTTCTCTACTGTTAACCTGTGTCATGGTGAGATTTTCATTTAGATAATGCGGAACATTTCCAGTTTTCTTGCAGCAATGCATTAGCATTTTTATTAGACAAGGGGCTATCAAAATCATTGGCTCTGAAGATGCAGCGAAAATTGGATTATTCTGATTGCATTTGCTGTTTCTATTCTTAATTCCACTCAGAGTTCATTGGATAAAGTTTTCTATTCTCGCATTTATTTCAGCGATTAACTGGATTTCTTTTAAAAAAATCTCAAAATAAATGAATAAAAATATTATTATGAATAATTAATTGCTTTTCATCATAAAATATGAAAAAACTAGATGAAAATAGTGAATGAGAAGTTGAAATACTTCTTATTTAATGACAAAAAACAACTTTACCTCTGGTGCGCATTTCTGCTGCAACGCGATAAGTAATTCAAGTGAAAAGAGACCTTATTGGGCAGACAGCTGTGATATCGCGTGATAAATGCCTCTCGTGTCGGTAAATTCTTCAAAATTATCCGTCGATAGTGCAGATTCTCTTTTTATTGACTGACTAGAGCTTGCAGAATTGCTGCGACTCTACTGTATGAGCTGAAAAAAGCTCGGCTCAAGGAAAGTTACCTACTGCAGCTTAATCCCTAGTGGTGCCTGAAAAAAATATTAAAAACAAAAAAAAGACACTTAATTTAATCCAGGAACTTTATCGATAAAGCACTCCAAAACGAATTGGTTTACGTAAAAATGTTAGGAGATCTTCTTTGGAGAGAATTCCAAGAGCTACAAAAAAGGTCTCTTGACATTTATCCCAAAACCCTTTAGTTTCCGAGATCCCTTAAAAATAAAAATAAAAAAAAAGAACAAAATTTGTTTATATTTTTTTCTATTTTAAGCTTTCAAATATTTTTTGGGCTTGTTCAGCATCACAAAAGATGAATTTGTACCGACAGAACTCTGTACTTTTCTCAATTCTATTAATATTTCAAGTGATGACATTTAACTCCATTTATATACGTAAATGACAAATTGAAAAAATCTCTGCATCATTTTTCAAGAATTTTTAATGTTTTTATGAAACTCTGAACTTTTTTTGCAGCAAAAAAAAACAATTTTCATTGAAATTTTCTGATCTTTGATCTCGACGTGAGAATCCAGTCACCGTAAACTTAACTGCTGAATTAATTGACAAAAAAAAATTCCTAGATTCATTAAAATAATTTTTTTCAATTTTTTTATTCACCAAGTTCAACGATACACACATCGAAATTACATGAAATACTTGAGTACTCAACTGCCACTATAAATACACATTAAACTCGTTACTTTCTCGATGTAGTTGCATTTAAAATTGCACAAGCGATAAACATTCACTGATGTTTTATCGTCAAGCATGTTATTTTTTTTTACGAGTGTTTCCTTTATTCAGCATAAAATTAAGAGAATTCTGTGCAAGAGTGGGAACAGGAAGAGAAAAAAAATAAGTTACTATTTGTAATGGGTACATGAGTATTACTAGAGAAAAAGCTCGTATTCTTGAGTTTACATTTTTCATAGATGCAATGTTAAATAAAATCCATTGGACAGTTTAAAGGTTTATGACATTATTCATTTGTCAAGTGACTCTACAACTATCTGTATTTACAGAAAGCTCTAGTGGATTTACCTGAAGCGACTGAGATAACAGTGCTTTTGGAGCATTCTGTCCCTAGGCTATTTGTCAGGGGTTTACTTTTCGCCAAACTATACATTTAGCCATTTTTCATATTTTTATTTTTATTTTTTTTCATTTATATTCTTGTTCATGTAGCAATTCTTGAGCGAGTAGAATGAAAAAATGAGGATAATCAAGAGTGCGAATACGAGCGGAAAAATGGGAGTGAGCTTCTGTCATTTGGTCGTTAGAGTGATAAAAAAAATTAGGAATAATCATGAAATTTGGGAGATTGGGGTAAAATGGACGGTCGAGGTAACATGATCCAGGATTTTTTTCGGAGTACTGCATTGAGAAAAAAAAATCCTTGCAGCAAGAAAATTGCCTTTTAATAAAATTCTCCTTCACAAGCTTTATGTCTATATATATTGAGATTTCCTGGAGTGAAGTAAATTTTCAACTAAGCTAATTTCCTTACAACAAAATTTTTTTTTCTCAGTGTGCAGTTTATGGAGAAATCTGAAGAAATTGAATGAATACTTCAATGTATGGGCATTTTTTCTGACTTTTTTTAATTTTTTTCAATGAACGCTTTCACTTTCAAAAAAAATCTGGATGATATTGATGTTCAGGTCCATTTTGCCCCATCTTTTCTATTTGATTCAATAGCTCTTGAAAAGTCGTATTTTTTTATTATTAAAAAAATTTAATTGTGAAAAATTTACAAAATTTACCAGATTTCACAAATTTTTAATTTTTTAAAGAAAAAAATGAAAAATTTCTTATTAATTTTTCTTTTTAGTGTAATTTTGAGATTTCTTTTCGTGAATGTCTTTGAAATAAGTGAGGCTTGGGGAAAATTCTCTAAAAGAAATGTCTCCTCAAATATCCACCCAATTTCACTAATTTCGAAGATATTCCCACGATAATCTACATAATTTCTTTAATCTCGTCTCGTTCAGTTAAAAAAAAAGCTGCCAGATGTCCTTATTGATTGAGCTCGAAAATTCAGGGGTTGAAAATAATGGTGGGTTATTTTAGAATGAAAATATATGGAAAGTGTATCCTTACAGTATTTATGATGCTTCGAAATTTGTAAATTGACAGTATTACGTAAAGTGAGGGAGAATATTACGTTGAAAAAGAGGGTGAAAAGTCGTAAATAAGTGAAAATGATATAATAATTCGTCACTTATTCCTCTCTTTCGTGATGAATAATATTTTTTATATTTATTTTTTTTCGTCCAGACCAAAAAAAAAAAAAAAATTCACATGAATTTTTACGAAAACGCTGTATGAATATATGGAAAAAGTCCGGAGCGATGAAAGCTCTGAAAAATAGCTGTTCTTGGTTATGCACTCTTTTCTCCCTTTTTTTATCCCCCCCCTTCTTTTTTTTGACCTCTCATTCGCCGCTGCAATTCATTAAAAAAACAATTAAAACCATTTTGAGGTAAAATTTTCATTCTCGAATGAATTTAAATACTGTTCACACAATTTTTTAAAAACCCAACAAATTCCCCTACCTCCCCCCCCCCACTTTTTTTTCATTATTATTTTCATTCTAAAAAAAGGGCCAAAACGTGCAATGAAATATCACTGAAAGCCTTTTTGTGAATTCACAACAGCACCAAATGTTTTCAAAGAAAATAGTGATATCTATGTGATTTGAATACACCTAAAGTTAAAATACAGAGATACATATATATCTATATATGTATAAACTAAGTGGAGAGTCGTAGATTTTAAGCATGAATATCTGTGCATGAAGTGTTTGATTGTGGGTAGAAATGTCGATCAAGCATCTATAAATCATGTTTAACGATTGAACATTACTCGTACCAATGGTATTTGTACCATTGAAATTCGTTTATTCATGTAATTCAGGCTGTACTTGAGAATTTAATAGCACTGATGCAGAATCATAAATACTAGGAGTAAACAGAAGTTCATGACATGGTCTATAGCAACCATAAAACAATTGTTAATTCAATCATAAAACAATAATAATAATGATAGTGGTGAATGGATGTGATATTCTCGTGATGAAGTGAGGGAAAAAAATGGATTTTATTGAGAAATTTTTTTTTTCGCGAATGAAAAGACAGAATGATTGCAAATTTTTTGAATTTCACGGAAGCTTTAGAGAAAATGTAAAAATCATCAATCAAAACTAAACTTTCTTAATTTAAGAAAGTAAAGCTCACTTAAATTAAGTGACGTTTCTTTCTTAATTTAAGTGACCTGCACATTCTTAAATTAAGTGACTGCACATTCTTAAATTAAGAAAACATTTTTCTCTGTGTAATTACGTCAAGATTAAAGTTTTCACATTAATCAAGGAGTTACTTGAGTAAAAAAAATTACAGTTCGTATTGAATTAATCTATAGATAACTCTTGAAGACCATCAATCTCGTTTTTCTTCAATTCAAATGCAAACTCTCTGATAAAAGGATTTTTTCTTCTCTGTATGGAGGAAGAGCCGCAAGATTTTTTTTCCCCCGCTCAAATCTCATACACAAGATCAAATATCAAATCCTTCTCTGAAATATTCTCAAGAATGTGCTACATAATTTGCTTGAGTTCAGCCACTGTGAAGAATCCTTCAGCATCTCATAAGTCTCACCTGTCTTTTTTCATATGAAAAAACATAAATTTCCCGGAAAAAGATGATTTTCTCGCCTGTCTGATTTTTTTTTCGGTTAAAGGACGAGATCTGGAGTGACGGGTGATATCCGTATTATTTTCGAGAGTTTTTTGGGGGAAGTGGGGGGAGGGACTGGGTTTCAGTCGTTCAGGGTGGATTATTATTACGATTATGAAGTTTTCAGACAAATGGATTCCATTTCATCCATTTATTCCAGTTTTTACGAAAATATCTCGGAATCTGAACGAATTATCTTCAGCGATTCTTCTCTCCAACTTTTTCTGTAGCTTTTACAATTCTCTACAGATATTGTATTCCAAAATATTAAAAAAAAATTGGTGATTTGATGTTCATATTCGTTTATTGTTAGAGTATCTCCAGAAAATATTGGGCTTGCGAGAATTTATCAAGTAATTTCTTTCAAGCTCTTGAAAATTTCTAGAAAAAAGGTCTTTTTCTGAAATTGAATTACCCAAGATTTTTTTTTTCGGAGCTAAGGTCTCCACTGAAAAATCCGAAAAAATTCACAAATGAGTAAGAAGTGATGGACCATCTTCCTAAATTTTTTCAGATTTTTTCATGGAGTGCTTCACTCCAAAAAAAAATCCCAGAGAAAAAAGACCTCTCATTTGAAAAAAAGTAATCAAATTATTCAGAATTTTTTTTTCAATGTGCAGATCTTGAGGAAAATTTCTGAAAAAATTCACCGAAATGTCGAACATATTGGACTATTTTCTCAAATTTTTTCAGAATTTTTCATCAACTCCTTCACTTCCAAAAAAATTCCTAAATCATTCTGGAACAAGATTCACCAATTGAGGCTTTTTTTTCAAGTTTCTTTTTTTTTTTGGTTGGAACTATTATCATGATTATCATCACGTGAATATAAAGTGCTGCTTTCATGCCGATTCTTCCACTCGAGAGAGATAGAAGTGGAACATATGGAGGCAAAAACGAGAGGCAAATTCAATCCTGAAACTCGATTGATCTGAAACACAAATGATGATCATTCGGTTATTTGTGGCTGCAGAGAGGTACTAGGTAGTTCTCTGTACCTGTGCGAGCATATATTTCCACCTCGTTGATTTAAACTTTCCGCTTCAATCGATTAACACTGCCAGATTCACTTGCCATTGAAATTTCAACACAGACGATAACTTCATTGTAGGCAGGCGTGTTCACTCTCGTGTATTTTCATAAACGCTTGAATTTATATTATTTTTATTTCATTTTCCGTTTTTCTTTTGAATTATACCTGAATAGATTGATGAAATGTGAATTTGGATGGTAGTAATTTGTGGATTTATTTTTCCCTTTGATAAATTCGTTGATGAATTTCTATTCAGGGGGCAGTGGATATGTTTTTTTTTTGTGCGAGTTTAATGATGAATTAAAAAACTAGAAATTCACAAATTTGTGCTTGGAAATTTATCGGAGATTAAGAGAGATGAAGCGATCGTTGTAGAGACCTTTTTTGTAGCTCTAGATTTACAGAACAGATCTGGAAAACAGGTTCCCACAAAAATTACTCTGTCTCTCTCAGTTTCCGAGATATTCTCAAAATATTGATGTAAAAATTGATTTTTTCCGAAAATTGATCAAAAAAATGGAGAAATCGATTCTTTTTTAAATCCTTCAGCTAGATAAAACGTAGAAAATCATGTTTTTCATAATATTTCATCCATTTTTTAACTGTAATATTACAATTTTCTCAATTTACTTTCATTAATCAATTTTTTAAAATTTATTTTAATGATTTGGTAACGAATAATTATACGCATTAATAAAAAATGAGAAAAATTTCATTGAATCCGTGAAAAGAAAGGATTTATCACGAGAAATATACTGCAAAAATAAGAGATTTGTAGGGCAACATTTATCGTTTTAAATGAGAAATAGGCGAAAATGGGACAGAATGGACCTCCGTGGCAACATGATTCAGCATTTTGTTTTAGAGTGAAGAACACCATAAATAAATCTGAAAAAATTTGAAAAGATGCTCCAACATATGAACATTGTTGGTGATTTTTTTTAAATTTTTCCTTAGACTCCTTCACACTGAAAAAATTCACAAATAGTTTAGAATCACAGATCCATTTCCCTCACTTCTCTCTATAATCAACATAAACACAAACAAATACACACACACAGACAAACATAGACATTCTTCCTAAAGGATTTTTTGCCAATTTTTCAGATTATTTACGTGTTCTGCAGCAAAAAAATGTTGATCAAAAATTGTATCAATTACACAATTTTCATTTTACATCAGAAATAATTAAATTAACAATTACTAATTGAAATTGTATTCCTCAATTATTCCCAATATCGATTTCTCTTCTTCCCATTAAAATCATCATTATTCACTTAATCCATCAGTTTCATTAATACCACTCACCTAAATTATTCATCGCTCCAAAAATAAACGTGTGAAATAAAAAAAAAATACCATCTCATAAATTTCGAATAATTAATCAATTACACAAATTGACTATCCATTTAAAAAAATAAATAATTATGAAAAGTGCAGAGATATAAGCCCAAAATAATTATATTAATTTTATTATCAATGTAGTCCACATGGTGTTGGCAAAGAGTTGCGCAATAGACATTATGCTACAGCCAATAGGCTCAATGCTTGCGAGCTTTGAGAGGGGGAGAATCACGTTCATATCGGAGCGGTAGTATCAGGTAGCAGCAACACGCCAGTGCTTTCTCTGGCACAGAGACGCGCGTGTCCTCAGCCCCATGGGGTTTCTACTCCATCATCCCGTTGATTATCGCTGGAAAAAAAGTTTTCGTAAATTTCATGAATAAATAAAGATAAGAAAACAGAAAAAAATGAACTTTGTGAAATATTAAAATTTAATTTAAGAAATTCATAATTTTTTTTTGGCAATTAAAAAAAAAGTTTTAATTATTTTTTTAATGTTTTTTTTTTTCATTTTCCCAACATAACAGGTGAATTTTCCATTTTTTAAGATTTTTTTTGTAATAGGATTTTTGAAGGCATACTATTTTTTGAAATATTTTTATCGAGAATCATCAAATTTAATGGATGAATGAAGAAAATGGACTTTGTGACATATTAAAATTTAATTTGATGAATTCTCTAATTTAATAAATTCATCATTTTTTTTTGCAATTAAAAAAAAACATTTAATTATTTTTCTTGAGTTTTTTTCATTGTCTCAAAATAACAGGTGAATCTTCCATTTTTTTTGTTTGTCGAAAAAAATGGGATTTTTAAGGGAAAATTATTTTTCGTAATTTTTTTATCGAGAATTATCAAATTCAATGAATGAAGAAAGAAAAGGAGAAAAAGGAAAAGTGGACTTTGTTAAATATTGAAATTTAATTTGTCAAATTTTCTATTAACTTCGTTATTTTTTTGAAAATGATTCAATTATTTTCTCGATGCTTTACAAATTTTTCTGGAAAAAACAGGTAAATTCTCCAATTTTTTCTTGTTTGTTGAAGAAATGGAATTTTTAAAGGGAAACTATTTTTCGAAAAATTTATCATGAAGAGTTATTAAATTTAATGAATAAACAATTTCTCTGTGCCTTTTTTTAACTGAAAATTTTCTAAATCGAATGAGTGAATTATTATTTTATTATGATACTCCTTTGATTCGTGGAAGAAATACAAATTTTTTGAAATAGAATATTATGAAAAGGCAAGAGGTAATGAATTATTCATATTTCGATGTATCAAATCTTTGCATTTGCAGAATATCGTGAATTTCAATTATATAAAGTTAACCGATATCTCTGCAAACGCATTGAGATTCCTATTTATTTTATGTCACTGGTGAGATTTCACCTTTGTCGAGAAGGAAATAACAATAAAACAGCAGTCTTTTGTCATTGAGAAAAGGAAATAGAGAAATCGTAGAATACTGATAACCGAGAATAATGGAAATTGAGATATTTCGTTCTTTTATATCAGAATTTATCAATTTTCATTGATAAAAAAATGATTAAAAGTAAAAAAAAACATATAAAAAAATTTTACTGAAAAAAAAATTTAATTCAATGAAAATAATTTATTAGGATTAAAAAAAGGATTTTCATTGTTAATTGGTTGAAGTGAAATTGAGGAGCCATTCACAGAATCGAATGAATTGATTTGTATACGTTTCAATTAATTCATCGAGAATATTCATTCGATCTAAAGCCAAAAAAAAAAATAGTAAAAAAGATATTTCGACAGTAAAATTTGATTTATCAACGAAATCTCTCCATTCCCCCCAAAAAATTTGGCACGTGAAAATACAATAAACAAGCTTTTTCCTTTTTATTATGAAAGAAAAAAATAAAAGTGAATTTATTGCAATTTTTATACCCAATTACCCAGGGCTTCTCGATAAATCCAACAATAATTTCCAATAAAAAAGAAACTTTTATTGAAGAGTTTAAATGCTCGATACTGAATGCTTTTTTTCTCTTCTTTTTATTTCCACTGAAGAACTCAGGTTCTTCTTCAATAACTATATTTATTTACAAGATTCTCGAGATACTACTCGTGGAAGTCGATTGACAGGGCTTTAGACGTGGATTATATTGGGAAATTTCAAGTTTCATTCACCAAAACGTCTTATACGAATGAAGAAGATTGCAAGGACCAAGCAATATTGCTCACTATGAAACTTCAGTCAATAATCCTCAACTCTGTCACCAGCATGCTCACTCGTGTCTGAATGTCATCGAGCCAACTTTTTTGTTTCACAGTTCTTCCATTGAATAAAAATTCCAGTGTCAATAAAAAAAAAAAATTAATTTTTTTTTCAAAATTTTTTTCATTTGATTTTTTATTCATTCCAGTGAAAATTTTATTTTTTTTAGTTTTTCGAAAATTATTAGGAATAGTCAAAAATTGTCAAAAAACGTTTCGTAACTCTGACTTTTCTCTACAAAAAAAGTTTTTTTCCAAAAAAATTTCTATCTTCATTAATTTCGGATTAATCTTTCAAAAAATGAATATAAATTTAATTATTTGGAAAATTGTGGAGCAACAGGTGGTCATTGAATTTTTAAATTATCAAACATTAATCAGGGATTATTACAAGGATTTTAATATGAGAAGCATTATTAGCTCTTGTCACGAGCAATGAAGTTTCATGCAATTGAATTGAACTGAGGAAAAAAATGAAATTTTAAAAATTACATTATTCTTGAAAATATTTCTGACGGAAATAATGAAAAATTGAGGAAAATGAGGAATTATTGCATTTTTGATAAGGAAATCGTCTTTTTTTTGCTACTTCCTTTTTAATGATCCCTTAATAGATAAGAGAGCGTAAATTTACATGAAAAGCATCAAGTTTTCCTGACATCGTAGAGCAAATTGTCTGGGATAATGAGATTTCACTGGAAGCAGAAGAGTTTGATGACATGTTCGTGTTTAGAATAATAAAAGGCGAGTGTCTGATAATGAGAGAACCTAAGAAAATTTTAAAGTTGAAACAAGAACTATTCGTTAACAAACTGATTACAGGAGAAAATGAACAAGTAAAATAGAGCCTTTGATGAATCCTATGTAATTGGAATTTTTCAAATTGCTCAATCAGAAAGTCTAGAGAATTTAGAGATGAAAATTTAAGGTAATTCTATTGAATTTCAAGTCATCGTGAGATTTTCTTCAAATTTTGTGAAATAATTATCTATGTTATTTCCGATTTTTGTGGAAAATTTGAAATTTTTTGACCGTATAGTTAATGAGATATTAAATGTCAAAATTTCAACTTTTAAGACCGAGTGAATGGTTTAACCTCAAAAATTAATCAAATTCGGCAGGTTTTCTTTTTTTTTCTCAAAATCCAGTCGTAGGATTTTAATAAAAAAATATGTTGGGATTCTTTGAGTATTTTGGAGTAATTTCGAATTAATTCAGATTTTTTCAGCGTGCAATTTTTTTTTAATTTTGAAGACAGGAGAATTTGGTGAAATTGACGATTTAGTGAGGCAATCAGTGGGCCGGTGCTTGGACGTGATTGGCCGCTTTGTTTCGCGTAGTTGTGTGTGTGCTCCATGGTCCTATACGTGTGATGAATGTTCAGATGTGTGCATACAGCACCATATCGTTTGGGGAATATCGAGGGTTTTCTAGAAAATCTTATAATTTTCGTTAAATTCATAATTAGATGCAAAATTTCACACTTGAATATCGAATAAATGAACTTTTGATGTATGAGAATGAAAATCAATATGTAATATATGCATCGAGGACCATTTCATGGAGGACCCAGTGCCTCAATTTTCATCCATCCCTCTTGGATAGAACTACCTTAACTAAAAAAATTCTATTGTTAACTCAAGATGAAAAAACGAGATTTTTCAATCTTAAAACTCTTCAATTTTCTTCTATTCAAGATATTCCCAAACAACCGATTTCAATGGAATATTTCCCTGGATTTTCATGTGAGAACTTAAGAAAAAGAAAATCGTACGCTTCTTGTCCGAGAGATGAATCCACTTTTTTCTCAATAAAAAAAAAGCACTCATAGTTTTCAAACGAGAAAACATTTTAATATGCGAGAGACTCTCCGATATCTTCAAACTTGAAAAAAAAATCCTATTATCTTGAAAAATTCTTTCAGCAATATGTTTTGAAGGAAATAATAATCATTATATATAATGCACATAGAATGCGAAAAAATTCCCAAGAGTAATTCAGACAAATGCAATGAAATATCACGATTCTCTCTTTCTCATCTTCTTCAATCTCCCCCCTCCCCCATTGCTCAAGACGGAAAACTCAGCTCGCTATAAAAGTCCCTGAAAAGTAGAAAAAAAAAACGATTTTTTTACTCGTCAAAAGAATTTCACCAGTGCCAAACTACCAGATAAAAGGAAAAACTTTTTATCAAGTGAATTTGCTCAGAAAAAAAAATGAAAAATCACGATTTTACACTCGTTTATTCTCACTGGTGACAGAAAAATAATTTCCCTTTACACAGGCCAATTTTTTCAACGTTATCACTATTTTTTTCCTCATTTCCCTTATTTTTTCTCATGAATATCTCAAAAACTAGCGAATATTAAAATTATCGAGTAGAATTTTTCTGCTATGCACCCCCCCCCTCCCCCTTTTCCATATCTCCATGAAATTTCGAGATATTCAAAAAAAAAACTCGCAAAATACCCTAAGTTTATATTTTAAAAAAATAATAATAATAATATATCAAAAATAATTAATGTGCAGTGAGAATTCCTAATTATTACATCAGTACGAAGCTGAAGAAGCTCACGTGACTTCTCAAGAGCACTAGACAACAATGCTAATTCACAAACTTGCTGGCAATGAGTCCACAAGAGTCATCAACTTTCAAAGCAATCCAATTATAAAGTGTATAAAACATTATGTATACACAAAATGTTGATTCAAAGTTTGGACAATTAATTGATAAAAACTTGTGTAAATCAAGGGTTATTATTGTGTTTTGAAAAAAAAAAAAAAAGATATGTGTCTCGATTGAATATGAAGACATGAAGACGCTTTTGTTGATGTTGATGATGGGCTGGATGTGCCAGATTTGCTGTGCACGTAAGGCAACATCCTTGAATTGGAGTGTAAGCCATGGAAATACAAATCGTAGCAGCAAAAGCCACAATTCATTCAACTATGACTTCAGTAATTATCCTGGAATGAAAAAAAATGGAATTATAAATGGAGAAAATGAGAATTGGTATCATGCTATTGATCCAATTGTATATCATCATCATTTTAAAAATCCAATAACAAAACATGGAATAAGACACAGTGAAAGATTATTTCGTTCAATTGAAATTAATTCACGTGGAAGTGGACATTTTATTTGGCCAGTGAAAAAAGAAGCTGTTGTTGAGGGTAATTTAGTACTTGGTGGCTTGATGATGGTACATGAGAGAAAAGACAATGTTACTTGTGGTCCTGTTATGCCACAAGGTGGAGTACAAGCACTTGAGGCTATGCTTTATACACTTGATTGGGTTAATAAACGAAAAATTGTGCCTGGTGTCAAAATTGGAGCACATATACTTGATGACTGTGATAAGGACACTTATGGACTGGAGATGGCTGTTGATTTCATCAAAGGTTGGTGCTGCTACCTTTATTTATTTATCTTTTCAAATATGCTCCGACAGCTGCAAAAGCCAATTAAAAATTCTTCAAATTTCAAGGATTTTTATTAACATAATATATAATTTAAGATTTAATGATCATGAGATGTTAGAAATATTCATATTAATGTTAATAATTAAAATTAATATTCCCAACGTTTCATGATTCTCAAATCTTAATTTATGAACATGGAAATGAATATCACAACTGATAATATATAAGAATAAGTACAGCGGTTATATACAGTCTTACAATTACTAATAAATTCGGAGATTCAGCCCTTGGACTTTTCCATGCATACAAGTAATTTTTATTTTGCGATTTCATTGGGGAGTGTGGGCGATTCATTGACGTTAGCAGTGGAGAAAAGTATTTCTCTTAAAAAAACCCCATATCGAAACCCCATATTATTATTATTGATATTTCAGTATGCAGCAATCAGATCTCCTTAATTTCTGTTAATGACATTTACATCAGTCACTAGTTTGAAATTTATCACGACGGTTAACGTCTAAAAAAAAACAATACAAATAGACCTTGTTTTTTTTTTGTATTTAAAGAGGAAATTGTTATTCCGGTAACAATAGGGGTTTGATGAATTCAGGAGAAAATTGAAAAGCTTTTGTTTCGGTGTCAATCAGAGATCTTTTTTTTTTTATGTTGCCTCTTTTTTTCATGTTTCATTTCAACTATGAACGCAAAGGCACTCTCAGTTGTTGGAAACTGCACCTCATCTGGTTGCTTGATTGATTTTTATGTGGAGATATATTGCAATCGTTTGAATTGTGTTTTACTGGCTTGTGAAGAGACATTGCATGAAACAGTAGAATATTTCCGTTTTTTTTGAGAATTTCGAGGAAAAAATCGTTATTATCGCAATGAGGTTTTGCTAATTATCATTTTAATTTTGAATGGATCGATGAAAATGAATGAATATTATCTAAAATAAAAGGGGAAAGAAATACGCAGACCAGATGACAAGGCCAGAACTCTCATGGAGTTGCGTTGTGGCTCCATTAGAGAATCTAATCAGTCTGTCAGTTACAGATGGCTCGTGAGAAAAATGATTTTCTCCTTAAAAATTGTGTGTTTCGACGAAAAATGTCTCTAATGACATCTATACGCGAATGTCGTTTAATCGAAAAAATTCAAAGGTATAAAAATCAATTCACCTTCTTTACTTATTAAAAAATCTTAAAAATCGCAGATTTTCATTTGCGGATTTATTTTCAATATCTTGAGCCAATTCTTATGAAATTGCCGTGAAAGTGATTACCCTGGCACTTTTTTCCGCAATATCCATCTTTAAAGATCAGGGAAAAAGGGGCAGAGGGTGAAAAACCTATGAATTAGCAGGAAAAAGGCAATCCCTTGCTTTTAGAATACTTCTACGTCAAATTTCCCAGAAAATCATCAAAATATCGAAATTTTAGAGAAGATTTTCTTTTTTGGCTCCGATTCTTTTCTTCAAAAAAATTCACCACCAAAAGACGCTATCTCGCTTTTTTTCATATTCAAATTTTGATATAAAATGACGCCAAACGGTACTTTTTGCCTCTATTTTTCTTAGTTTTTTTTACAATATTATGACAATTTACATTTATCTAAAGAGCCTAAAGAAGCTATTAATTAGGAGCAAAACATAGCGAATTCACTAAAAAAAAGTGAAGATCGACATTTACTACACTTGAATATTTCTGTCTGAATTTTCCGTGCAAAATCCCGGAAATTTCAAATAAGTCACATTTTTACTGGAATTTCAGATAATTACGTCATCGAAAAATGAAAGCATCATCGATTTTCGAATGATTTCACGCCTGAAAATCAATGAAATTTTTGAATTTCAGTTTAATTGTTTCTTGAAAATTTAGTAACAATGGGGAAAATTCAAGGAAAAATTGATAATTCAAGTAATTTTGATGCTGAATATTCATGTTCAGTTAAAAATTCAACTACTTTGTAGAATTTCCGTCTCAATTCTACTCAAGACCCACAGACTCCTTTGAATTTCCTCTGAAACTCACAAATTTCATAATCATCCTCCCATTAAATAAAAAAAAATTCAATATCACGTTTATGAAACCTCCCATCAAATTGTCTATGAAATTCCCATTTTTTCCTAACAGTTTATTTATTCTACTTGTCCCAAGATCTCGTTTAACTTCAAATTCATCATTTCCCAAGATCCAATTTATGTGTATTGCTGTCACAATTTTTTTTTATCACAATCCCATGAACACGTCTCCATCAGTTCCTATCAATGTGCCATAACCCCCCCCCCCCCCCACTCGCCATCACTTCCTGTATGAGAATACAAGTGGTCAGCACTAGACAGAGATACAGCAAATTCAGATACTCCAAATATTCCATGCCAACAGGATAACCTTGTAACTATTGTCAGCCAAGGATTGATCATATCCAGCATCCTGAAATTCTTGATATTCAGCGTCCTGTTGCCAACCATCTCTCTCCTACCATCAATGAAATTGACGAAATTCCATATAACGCATTTTTCGACGTCAATGAATTTTCCAATTGGACTAACACAGCAGCAGCAGATGTTTACAGTTCAGTTTATCTTGTTGGAATAAAGCCAAAAAAAAGTAATCTTGATTTCTACTGACCATTGACTTTGAGCATTCACCACTTTCTCTCAATACGAAACACTCTTCTGCTGTTAGCACATAATAAGAAGGAAAAAAAGAAGAAAAAAAAAGGGAAAATGATGGAAGAAGAGAGAAAGGTTTATGTGGAGTTGGGAATACGGTTTTCCTCACGGGTATTGCTCTAAGTACATTATCTAGAGACTACGTATAACGAAGGAGGAAAGGGGGGAGGGGAGATGAAGGGGCAGAAGAGAAAACACAAGACAGAGTAAAAAGTACAGGAGAGATTCTGCAAGGACCAGTAGACTCCTTGTGCGCAGAAGATTTGGGGATAAAAGTTGTTAGTCTCTTTCTCCACTGCTGATGGTATTTTTTGTCCTCTGTCTTCTCCTTTTTTCTTTATTAGCTCCTTTATTTTTTTCAACATTATTATCAGACACTGGATATAGCAGCTGAACACGGTCGTCTAATTTTTATGGTTTCTAGATGCTTCTTTCCGTTTTTTTTTGCAGGAGGAGGGGGGAGGAGGGAAAAGAGCTTAAGTGGGTGGTACAGAGGTGAGGGGTTATTAATCTTGATTGTGGGCGGGATTAAATTAAGTTGGGATTTATTGCGGATATTAAAAATTTTTGAAGTGGAATGAATTATGAATTCATGAAGTTTTTGAATTGAATAAAATCGTGAGGTTCTCTTCGGGTAATTTTTTTTAATGGCTTTTTCTGAGAGGGATAAGTAGAAATAGGGAACGTCAGTCATGGTGAGTTAATTTGATAATTGCAATAATTATTATAGAGAATTGGTTTTATCATGTTTTTTTAGGAAAGCACAGTTGACAATTTTTTGGATTTTTTTTATAGATAGATTATAATTGAATGAATATTTAAAAAATTTACTATTGTTTTTTTGATGAATTTGCTCAATATATAGATTTTTCGCATTTTTCAAATTTATTTGCTGAAGAAGAAAAATATTGACAGATGTCTGCTATTTTTAAAATCATATATTTTTGATGAATTTCATGTTCTGGTTGATGAAAATTGTTGGAATGTACTTGGAATTGAAATGTGAGAAAAATTCTGATGGAAAAAATGTGTCAGAATTGATTTTCAGGGATTTTCGAAAAAAAAAAAAATTCTACTTGTTGCTAGAAAAATTCAGTTTTTTGAGAATATCCCTGGTTAAATTGGTCACAGTGCTTTATAAATAGCTGCAGATGAAAGCTTAGATAATTTCCTATTGATTCACATATTCTCCCTTCAATACTTGTCAAAAAAATTCATTTTTTTGAAAATGATCATTTTTTCTTCATTCAAAAATTTCCAAAATTCCTAAAAATCAGTTCTGACATAAAAATCTGACAAAAAAATACATTTTGAGTCATTTCATTGCTAACGTCTAAAATAATACGAATTACCAGATAATTTAGGGGTGACCGGGGCAAAATGGGGTACTTTTAAGCACTTGCCTCTGTACCCCATTTTGCCCCGGTCTCCCCTATCTATTAAACTTGTATGCTCTCATTCACCTACAATTAGAAAAAAAATTTCAACTGTCCTCTGAAGTCGATTAACTGTCAGGGCATTCTTTTCTCATTACACAGCTCGGTCAAGTGGATTATTATCTCAATTATTAACTATTATTATTATTTTTATTCAACTCAACGTTGCACACGCGACGTTAGGTACAATCAATTATGAAAATTTATAGTGGGTAAAAAAAGGAACAATGGTAATTTCTCATGGAAAATGAGGAAGAATTTTTAGGAATAAAGTGAACCAAAAAAAAAAAAGAAAGAAAAAACGGAAAAATTCGGGCAAAAAATAGAAATTAAATTGGAATGAATAATTGTAGTCAGAAGAATTATTAGCGAGCGTAAATGACAGGAAGGAAATCATTTGTGCTCAATGAATCACGAGAGAGAGAGAAAAAGAGAGAAAAATCCAGAGGATACTGTATACTGTTCAGAATTGTCACACAATAGTCGTCACGTTTTTTCCTTCATTCTTCTATCTTCTCACAGTGATAAAGTAAATAACATGGGGCACTGTGTAATGGTGAACTGTCCTGAATGACCGTCGATCCTATCGCTTCGAGTTGTTTACTCTGACGTCTTTTGAAGAACAGACAGATTGGAGGAGGAAAGAGAGAGGAGAAGGTAGGGATGGAGGGTGACAGAGTAGAGGAAAAAAATTAGGTGAGGATTAAAAGAAAAATGTGTGTGACCTTATCGTTACGCACATTGTTGAGAGAAAGAATGAAGGAAGAAAAAAAAAAAAAAAACTTGGCTGAGTTGTGAAATATGTTGGAGTTGAAACGAGCTACATTTCACAATGACACTTGGGAGCTCTTATCCCTCCACAATATTGTCGTTGTGGAAGAAAAAAATGTCGCTTTTACGCCAGTTGTGAGGCAGGATGAACACAAAAAAAAAAAAGCTCATAATTTTTACAACAGCAATGAGTTTGATGAGAAAAAATAAGAAACTTTTGTATTAGTGGAGAGAGTGGGAAGAGGAGAATTGAAATAATTCATGGAGTTATTAAAGGGTCCAATGGCTGTTCAATCAAGTTGACTAGAAAATATCAGATAAAATTTTTTTTTATGATAGTTTAAGGTAGTGTACTGGATTACGGTTCAGAAAACAAAAAAAAATGAAGATTTGTAGGTTTTCAATTAATTGCTGATAATTCGGGAAAATGTGCTTTAATTCACCCGAAAAAGTGATTAAATTATTCGAAAGTCATTTTTTCAACTTGTGAATATAATTTTTTTTTGTTTCTCGAATTTTTGTTACATTACTAATCTCCCATTACATGCATGAGATAGAGAGAGAGGCAAATAGTTACGACTACCTTCTAATTAAAATTTCTCAATAACTATACAGTGAATTGAATATTTTTTTATTCTATTATTTAGTTAAAATGCTGTTCTCTTCGCCAATTGTTTTTAAATAATGCGTCAACTGTTTTTGTTTAGTAATTTCGTTATTTCTGTGCGATTTACTTTGATAATTCATATCTCATAAACTACATGGACAAAAATTATGAAAAAAAATCAGAAAAATAAAAAAAAAATATCATCTTTGATACAGCATCAAAAAAAGAGTTAACTGTACTTGAAAATAAAAAAAAATAAAAAACTGTACTCGAATTCGCTGGGATACTACCTCAACCTGCATTAAAATGGGACTGAAACGTTCGGCAACGTTCTATTTAATCATTTCTTTAAATCATATCATCTTTCATTGACATTGATATTTTAATTGAATTCGTAAAATTTTGAGAACTAAAAAGATAATTTCTCTTCAATCATCCAGACATTTTTCCATTAAGTTTTCATATTACTCATTAATTTTGTACTGGATAATTTTGAGGATATGGATTATCAGATCCATTAAACAGTCATATGGAATATAAAATTTCCTCAATTTCGTCAGAATTATTGAATTTATATGGAAATTTGAAAATCCAAGCGATTAATCAAATATCATTTGCAGAATATTATTTTCGTTCCCTCATTACAAACGAAATTATTGAATTCACTGGTAAATTATTGAGAAATGATGATCATAAAATATTCATGAATGTCTATCTCATTTGTAAATCAAAACGAAAAATTGATGCTTCCTCTGCACCAACGATTCAGCTCTCGGTTGGAATATTATATTTCTCTTTCATTGATCATTAATGTTCGTAGTATAAAAAGGGCGTATGTCCCCTGTCACGCACACGTTACTGTCAATTCAAATTTAATGAGAATTTAAAAAACTAAAAATCACGACTGAATCATTCATTCTAAATATCTCGAAAACTATCGGGTTTAGGAGGATTCGCCAAGAAACCTTTTTTGTAGCTCTTAAAATTATCCATAAAAAAGATCTCTTCAAAAAATCGCCTAAATCCAACAGTTTTCAAGATCCTTTTGAAATAATAAATATCAGCTAGAAATTTTGTAATTTCATAAGAAATATGTGGATTTTTTTGGGTTAGAATTTGTTCAGAAGAACTCTTACTAATGCAACATTCAATATACCATGGTGGACCCAGTTACCGGACATACCCCAGTTTACAGATGTAGCGCCACTCTTTTCGGGGGGAGTAAGACTCCGTTCATCTCCAAAGAACAACATATGTTCTCCATTAAAAATTTAAAAAATAGGCACCCATTCTTCGTTTCATTTGATTGCTCGAGAAAGTCAAACGAATAAAGAGAAAAATTAATCAAAAATCTCAATTTTTTTGTACCCTTCAATATCAACATATGAAACTCTTAATATTAAATTTTTCGAAATATTGCTGTCATAAAGTTCCTCTATTTAGAATCTGGTATTCTGTAACATACAAATATCCTGAACACACAGAATGAGAAAAAGACATAGAAGAAATTGAAATTGAATGAAAAAAAAAATGGCAAATATGAGTCACATGCTTGTGACAGAAAGCCAATACTTCTGCTTTTGAATTTCCGAGTGTTATTGGTAGAACACGTGCATTATGCATTTTGTCGTTACGGAACACGTTGAATTTTCAAACGAGTCATTTCATTCAATCAGCCAACGATTGACAATTAGAGAGCACAAAACGCTTTGTACAAAAATAAATCACACGACATCATTATTTTTTTCCATCAATTTTTTTTTGTTTCATTGTGATTTTTTTTTGTTTTGAAAACTCATTCCTCTCATTTTATCCTTTTTTTTCCACTTTGACATTGTTTAATATTCACATACTTCTAATTCTCCATTGTGCAAAAAGTGACAATTCATTTTTCCACCTTTTTTTTTTAACTGCTAATAATTCATATGAAAATAATGGGGAAGTCATTTTCGTATCAAACGACGAATCGTTTGTATTAGCGAGAGCCCAATGAACCGGCTGTCACGTAGCACAAGGTAATGTCCCGCATGAGCACGAGGGTAAAGTCATTCTCTCTCTCTATCTCTCTTTTGCTTTTTCGTTCTATCTCCTTTAGGGGCCTCCATCACCACTGCACTCAGCATGCATGTGCTGGCGATTGCGGTTGAATCTGACAAATTGCTCACAGTATACGTGGGAATAATAGCGATAACCGATAGAGATATGATTTTGCAGAATCTACAGTAATTTGTGGAGAGACAGAGGGCAGAATGGACCTGTTGGATAAAATGAAATGGGATTTTTTTTTTTTTGGGGAATGAGTGGATGGACTGAAGAGATTGAAAAAATTGCACGATAATGAAGATATAATGGTGCATATTCTCAAATTTTTTCAGAATTTTTTGTGAATTTCTTCAATTTGAAAAAAATTAAATAAGATGAAGTTGAAAAAGTTTCGAAAAAAATTGGGGAAAAAAGAGTTAAATAATGCATATTTTTGTTCAGAATGAAGGGGTTAATGAAAAATTCTGAAAAAATTACATCATAACATATACATGTTGCACCATATTCTCTAATTTTTCCAGATTTTTTTGAGAACTCCTTCACGTTGAAAAAAATTGTCGAAGAGGAGTAATGAAAATCCGAAAAAAAACTGTGGAAAAAGTGAGGATTTTTGTTCACAATGGAGGGGCTTATAAAAAATTTTGATAAAATTACACGACAATGCAGACATATTGGAGCATCTTCTCAAATTTTTTCAGACCTTTTTGAAAATTTCTTCACCTCCAGAAAAATAGTCGAATTGAAGTAAAAACAAATTTTAAAAAATGAATAAAATGCATATTTTTGAGAATCAGAGATGAGAAAACAAGAAAATAATTAATGAGCTTCTATTGTCCACTACACGAGGCAGAAACTGTCCTCTAAGCCACATACAGATTCATCATTGTTTTCTGAATAATGGCCAGTTTCGAATTTAAGCTTCACAGAGCTTCTAGAATACGAAATTCACATGAAATCATCAAAGAGCTGTTCCATTCTATCAATGGATTCAAAATCCTATTCCACATTTATGGCAGCTTTTAGACAATGAGAAAATTACAATGACGATGATATAACTCTTAAGCTGGCATTTATTGTTCCTGTCATTTATTTGAGTTGCTCATTTGTTTGAGCTTTTTGGTGGAGAATTACGTGAAGTGAAAACTTTCTCACTCAGTACATCTCTCATTGTCTCTTTGCTCTTCCTCAGGTTCTCTTGAATAATGAAAACATGGAGAATCAAATTTTGTCATGGTAATGACTCCTTTGATAGCACGAAAGGATCAATGAACATTAGGGCGCATATAAATGAGAAAATATCCCAAAAATTTTCTGTAATTTCAAGGATTAATATTACGTGATAAATTTATTAAATTTTCGGATTTTTTAAATTATTCAGAAAAATAAAATTCTATATAATTTTTAGTACTTCTATAATTCCATGAAAATTAATTAAAAATGAGTGAAAATACGTGGCTTATATTTCCTCTGAACTCTTGAAATTACTCGAATGTTTCAAAGTGTCCTTCACAATTTTTTTCCCCACCATTATTCATTTAATTCAAATTTTTTTTTTTTTCATAACTCCGGAGAGAAATGTTTTCATCGCCCCTTGGGCTTGAGCAGGTTTTTTTCTTTTTTCTTTAATTTTCTGTTTAATAATTTGTGGCTGCACGAGTTTTAACTCGTGATTACGATGTTGGGCACGCCAACGTTTAGTCGACCCTCACGATTTCGATGGTTGACTGCATATACGCTTAAAAACTTGCCAAGTGCATGGCAACAGCAGGTTACCATCGAGCTGTGAAAACCAGAGTGATGACACAAGTATACTAGTATATCACTAGAAAGCTCAGTGCAGTTGAAGAAATTGAGCCCAAGTGAGCTTCCTTCAGTTAGATTTGACAGTCAATTTTAAAAAAGGGGAATTTTTATCATTTTAGTGGATTGATTTTTTTGCATTTTTTCAATCTTATTTATTTATTTTAAATATATGGCAACTCAATAGCTATAGCCAATTACAGAGTTGCTACAGGCGATTATAGTAAGACTTTTCAAAGGAAAATTAAGAAAATTGCTATGATTGATATTAAATGCTATAATAAAAAAATAAAAAAAAGATTACTTAATCTCAAATTGAAATTCTCGAGGAATTTTGATTTTTTCTATGCGATATATCGTATTATATGCATATTATATGCGTATTATTGCGTATAGATCGGTGACTCTAATTACAATGATAAAGTTTTTACAGTTCTTAACATAGTTGAATTCAATATAGAGATACGTTGGATACATTTTACAATTTTGATGAAAAATCAGGAAAATTTCGGCGAAAAAAACACAAATCGAAAATCACTTACATCTTATTTAAAAAAAAACTCGTAAATAATGAGGTTTGAGAGAATTCATCAAGAAACCTTTCTTGTAGGAAATTAAGTTCACCACAAAAAAAGGTTCTTCACATTTTTCTCTAAACTCACTCGTTCTCAAGATATTGAAACAAATAAAAATAAAATGCACGTTTTTTTTTTAAATTGATATTTTCTCGCGATGAAAATCATTGACTGCAGCAAAAAATATACCAAAATCATGATTTCTTCCCTTGAAAATTAATATCTTCACTTATCACTCAGAATTTAGTTCCACAATACAATATGTAATTGAGTGGAGTAGATGTTATTCGATAACAGTGTTGATATTCATTTACAGCACAGTAGTTTATAGATGTAATCTGATACAATTACCATCAGATAGTAATGGCTGACTCATCGGGAATTATGTTACTGACACCAATACGTGTTTTCCTAGGTTTCGTGAGTGCACAGATGCGTGATTATTTAATAGTGATATCGACTGTTGCCAATCATTGAAGTCTACTCCAAACAATTCAATTTGAATTATCAGAGCCAATGCTCATTTGTTCATTCATTTATTCTCATGAAATAAAGAGAAAAATCCTAAAAATTCTCAATTTTTGAATCATTAAATTCTCATTCAATAATTTGATAATTTATAAATTAAAATTTAAAGAAAACAAAAAAAAATGAATTTTCTATTATTATTATTATTATTATTATTATTATTATTATTATTATTATTATTATATAATCATTATTATATATTTTTGTCGAATTAAAAAAAAATTGCCTTTTTTTTCTCTCGGCAGAATACACTGTATATGTATAGATATATATACATACATAGATGTTTGAATACTGCAAAGAAAAAAAAAACACAGGATGTCAATTTTTCAAAGCAACATTACCGATGCATCAAAGTATTCTATTTGTCTGATGGAGACCACTGAGTAACTTTGATAGAACGTGAAACAACAAAAGCCGAAACTCACCAGAGATGAAAATCTTCTTTATCTGGAAAAATCACGTGATATCTTTTCCTGTCTAGTGACAGTGGCACAAGAGCTGAGAAGAATACATTGTGTATCTGAAATACATCAAAGAAATATGAAGTGCGTTTTTTTTTTTTACTTATCATTCATTCATGTCAGTATTCAGATTGGTTTTGTTCCTCTACGTGACAGAAAGAGTTTTATGGAATTGAGACTAACGGAAAAATAAGAGGAAATAATTGAATTCTTTGATAAACGTTCTTTGTCATGAGACAATTGATTTTTGTTGAATGCAGGAGAGAAAGCATATTTTTTAAGGGCTTTATTGAATTTGATCGTTTTGAGATATCGTGAATTGGAAAATGATCATTTAATTTTTTTCATTAATTTTTTGAGAACTGCTGGATGTTAGAATCATTTGGATTTTGGAATTCTAGAGGTTTTATTGTTTTCGATAGTAATGGAAAATCATTTTTTTAAATAATAATTTAAGGTGGTATTGGAGTACGTTTGATGAAACAAAAAAAAATGGGGATTTGAAGATTAATTTCTAATTAATTGCTGATAATTCGGGAAAATGTGCTTCAATTTAACCGTAAAAGTCACTAAACCATTCGAAAGTCATGTTTTCAGCTTGTGAATATAATTTTTTTCATTTCTCATTTTTTACATTACTAATTTCCTATCACATGCATGAGATAGAGAGAGAGGCTAATAGTTACGACTACCTTCTAATTAAAATATCTCAATAACTATACGGTGAATTGAATATTTTTTTATTCTATTATTTAGTTAAAATGCTGTTTTCTTCGCCAATAGTTTTCAAATAATGGTTCAACTGTGTGGTTCTTTTTTAGTAATTTTATTATTTCTTTCCGATTTAGGGCGTTTCATCCCCCCCCCCCCCCCCCCGCCGCTATTTTCAGTAACTCTGATAATTCATATCGAATTGCACGAGCAAAAATTATGAAAAAATTCAGAAAAATCAAAAGATATTATCTTTGCTTCGGCTACAAACAAATAAGGAATGAACTGTACTCAAATTCGTTGAGATACTACCTCAACCTGCATTACAGTAGAGTCGAAACGTTTGGCAAAGCTGCATTTAATTGTCATTTTAAATAATATTTTCTATTTCAATGATAAATGCCTTGTCAACTATTCACTTTCGAATTTTATAATTTTCTATTAATATTCTAATTAAATTGGTAAAATTTCGAATGCTATACTTCATTTCACATACAGTAGCGCTCAAAAATATTTTGACAAACTAATTAATTAGGTTAATTGAAAATGCAAAATACTGTTCAGCTCATTAGAAGTTACATTCGTCTGGCAGTGCAGAATGTAAACCAATGTTTGAGCAATGTGTATACTGCTCCGCATTATACTCGAGTCACTGGCCGATAGTGTTTCATTTTAAGAGAAATAGTAATGAATTTTCTTTTGTCAAAATACTGTTGAGCGCTACTGTATATAGAGCGATTGGAACCTCCTCAGAAGAATAATCCCCCCCATTTCCCATTAGAGATTACTGCAAAAACTTTTGCTCACGCATTCGCTAATCCAAATTCGCAAATTCTGTATTTATTGATCAGAGGCGTTGAACATGAAAATTTTAGTTTGGTAAAGCTCCTTCCTCGAAGAGGATTCTCTTAATCTTTATCATACCTCTTAGTCAGATTACAACGCTGCTGCCTGCACTTCATTCTACCGCAGTATATAATCCGTAACACAAGTGGGAGTACATCAAAATATTACCGCAAATTCAGACATCTCATCTGCTGATTATTGAAGGAAATGAGAAGCAGCAGAACGAAGTGATAAATCCATTTTTGTTGGTAATAAAGTCGAGTATATATTTTATTTCAAATTACTCTTTGTCATCAATTATTGATGTAGAATTGCATTTTGATCAATTTACTTGGTTAGAGTCGTTTCAACGAAGCAGCTTGTAGACTAATGAGCACCTAATGCAGGATAATCGAGACAAATCAAATATTGGCTGTAATGAGCATGAAATCAACGAAATTACATTGAGAATTATTTGAGCGTAACAAATGATTTTTCATCGCAAATTTAACGGAAAATTGAATAATCTGTTTGATGAATATAAGAGGAGGGGGGTCAAAAGGGAATGAGGGATGAAATTGAAACCTTTTAGTGTTTATCATTTTCTGTATCAGAAAAATTGAGATAAATCATTGAAAATTTTTGAGATAACTTTTTTTTTAAAGATTTTAATGCAAAAAAAAAATTGAAATGTTCAAAAAATTTCGGAAAAATCAATTGTGATATGTGTTTTTCACTAGAAATTTCCTCAGCTTTCCAATGGGATCATCAAAAAAATTCCATCTGAAGCCGTTTTATTAAAATATCCATTTTACTCCATTTCCCTCTGTTTTTATTTTAAAAAAAAAATGAATTTTATGGAATAATATGCAAATCGAGAGGTGCAATAGCTCCACTCTCCAATCAAAATTGCAGAAGCTCATTGGCCTGGAGATTTCTGTTCCACCGGCTCATCAAATAAACGTCGCTCAACTACAAGATCTACAAATCCTTGAAATTCACGAATGGATTCTCCAAGTACTATCCAAAAGCTTGTGCAAACTAATGTTAGAATTTCAAATTTTCCCACGCTTATGACATTTTCCATTCTATCAATATTTCACCTCAGTAGTCCTGCATAAATCGTGTAATTCCCCCCCTCCCCCCCAAAAAGTTACCGTGTTGTCAGCATTAAGGATTTGCCATTTGCATTAAAACTATAATATCTCTCTATCTTACTTGGTTTTAATGGAATATCATGTTTCATCGCCTCGTATAATCACGGGGTTAAGATTGGCACTGAGAATTTAGTGAGGCTGTGATTTTGAATCACAAATAAATATGTAAATATTGAATTTTCGTGAAAAAAAAAAAAAATTGGTGATTCTCAAACAACGAAGATCTTTTTTTTTTGTAATTTTTTTTTATTGCATTTCATTAAAATTATCCTCCTGTCAAGGGGTAAAAGAGAATCCAGTAAACTTTACATTTATAAATCCATTTTTTACCAATAATTATCTTTTTTTTAATGAAATAACAGAATCATCAACTTTTTAATTTACTTCGTCATTCAATGACGTTTCTTAATCATGGAAATATTCATAAATAAATAAATATTCATAAAGGACTTGATTTTCTTTGTCCAATCGCTTATTCTCTCTTTTTCCGATGATTTACAGGATTTTTTCTTCGATTAACAAATAGGCGTATTTCCAAGTTATTTAATATCGAAGAGTCGTAAGGATATTTTGTCCGAGGATGAAGACGCGTGTTACGATTTTTTTCTATTTAAATCTAACCAATAGCTCTAAACATCAATTGAGTCCTCGCAAGTGTCACCATTGATTCTCGTTACCCCAAATAAAATAATTCACCATAAAATCCTAATGCAAATAAACCCATTCATATAATAAAATCTGTTCAGCTTTCACAAATATACGATTTGCAAAAACGAAAAATCATAAAAATGACAAAAACATTTTTAATTAATAAAATGAAATCGCCTGATGAAATATTATATTAACATTCGTATACAGCACTATGCAACATGAAATAATGCGTTATGGTTTAAATTACGGTCTTTCAACGTTGGATTTGTCACTACAGAACATATAGAGGAAACATATATGGCGTTGGTCTGCGAATGTCCAGATGTGGCTGGCCTTGCACGTATTTACATACTGGACTGGAGAGCTTTCAGTACAGTACCTAAACGTATTTTCATGGCAAACACGTGCAATACAGGCCATTGTGAGCTCCATACAGAAACCCCCTCTCTCCCTCTTCATCTGAAAATCCTTGTACAGTTGCTATATTTCAGTGATTGAGAGGAATCAGCCAATTTATTTCATTTTTACGTTTATAAATTACGTGATTTTTTCCTTTTTTTTATTAAATACTCTTTATTCTCATACTCTTTCTCTATTTTTGTTTAATCTCATTCGAGTCCCTTGTTTGTGACCAACTGGCTTATATCATCAGAGTCGAGTGATCACTTGACCCCTTGGGCACTTGAAATATTGAGTGAAACAAAATGAACTCTTGTGGTGATGTTCACTGGATTAAAAACAAGATTAATATTTATTCGTTAAATTTTTCAGTGAATTATTGGGAAATTTTGGGTTTTTTCTATACGAAATTTGATTCTTTATTCATTTATTTGAGTTTTCAAATTTTTAATGAGAAAAATGTGGGGAATCAATCTGATTGGGTGGGTTTGAGGTAGTTTCATGAGATTTTTATGGTTCGGGATATTTTCTTCAAATTTTGGGAAATAAGGATTCATGTTATTTTTTATTTTTGTGGAAATTTTAAAAAATTTTGACTATATGATCAATGAGACATTTAGGATAAATAGTCCAGTCTCAATTTTAAATTCAATTTTATAATTGAATTTAAACTTGTTATTCACTTGTCCATGTAATTTTACATGTGTTTATCATTTTTTGATAACAAAAAATCGCAGAAATTCATAGAATTATTATTGAAATAAATTGAAATTATACAGAAACTCCTGAGATTATTGGAAAAATACTCATTTTGACCTTTTCATCAGTAGAAACATCCCTCATTATAACAATTCGGTCATTCACTGATCTTATTACCCTAATATCAAAGCTGGAAATTTTAACACAGAGTAAATGTCGAAACCTGAAAAATCAGGAGCATTCTGTAGGTTTTCTTCATTTTTCTCAAAATCTATTCCCGGAATTTCGATAAAAAAATATGCAGGAATTCTTTCAATATTTTGGAGTAATTGAAAATTAATTCAATTATTCTTACCACGTATTTTTTTTTCTCCAATTTTAAAGACAGGGAAATTTGGTAAAATCTGCGATTGAGTAGGGTAATTAAATCTTATAATTTTTGCATTTAATTTACAATTAAATGCAAAATTTCATACTCCAATATCGAATAACTGAATTTTCGATGTATCAAAAGGTAAATCGATACATCACATATCGTTCATGAACCTTTTCCATAAAACTATTTAAACCCAACTAGATAAAACTTGAGATATCAAAAATAATTTATTAATTTATTTCTCAATTCACTGGCAATTTTTATTTTAAAAACAACAGAATCTTCAAACAATCTCAATAGTCCATAAATTAATGATAACTTCTACAACTCCGTGTGATTTGAAGTGATACCACAAACGTAGAATCACTTGGCGTCGAGAAATTTGTGAGGGATTGTTCTGAATAGGAAATAGGGTTTACTGTAGAGATAGCTTCACCCAAAATTCCACGTGAAATGCGAGGCAAGCATTAACTGTTCTACAATAACTCCTCTCCTTCCCTTCCTTCCCCTATTTCCTCTGTCCCTATTCCACTAGTATATCTACAATTTCAATTGCTTCTCTTCCCCGTTTATTCTCCTCTCCTCTCGTTGACCACGACTCTTAGAAAAGCGACCAGTGGAATATATATATATGCCAGTTACACGGTTGATTCAGCATGAGATTGTAAAAGTTACGAGGCTTCGATCTTATCGAAGAAAAATTTCTCGTAATTTTTCAGTGCACGGTACACTGGGTTCAATGAAATTTTTATCAGGACAAATTGTAAAAGGGAATAAATTTTTTTTTAAATGATGAATAAGTAAATTGATGAATTAATAAATTCATTGAAATTTATTCATCTATCGAAAAAAAATGAACCTGATTGTTTTTTTTTTTTGATTGAAGAGATTGATGAAAAATTTTGAAAAAATTCTGTAACAATATAGATATAAAGGAGAAGTTTCCCAAATTTTTTCAGATTTTTCACTGTATTTCTTCACTCTGAAAAAAAATCTAGCTCATTTTGCCTCAATCTAAATGATTCATTGAATTGTTTAAAAATTAAGCAAACATAGTTTTTTAAGATTTGATAACCAAATATTGACCTGAAGTCAGTGAAAATCACGTGTGAAATTGAATCGAATGCCTCACGTGATATTTCACTTTATGCTTCAACTTCACACTTGAACAACCCTTTCTTGCCACCACTTCCGATTTACGTCCCGAGTTCAGCTTTACGTTGCGCTTCAGCATCTGTTTCACACATCAGTTTCCACGTGAATTCATACTTCAGAACTGCACACTGCACTATTGAATGAAGCGAAATGAGATGAAAAATCGGTGAAATAACCGAAAATAAATGAAATTTTCATTTTTAATAAAATTCAAATGCATCGATTTCATTGAACATCAAAGGAAATCCTTTTTTCTCGAGAAAAATCCATCAAATTTCACTCAAAAAATTATTATTATTATTTCCTCAGCAGAGTAAACCCACTGGATTGAAATGCATTAAATGAAAAAATAAAAGAAAGGCTCTACACAGAAAAAAAAACGAAAAAATAACAAAAATTTTCTTTTTCAATGAAACTAATAGAATTCAGATTTATTGATTTCGTCAAATGTCAAAGGTCATTTTTTTCTCCTCGAAATTCGCTCCATTTCATCTGAAATATTTATTATCATTATTATTTTCATAAAAAAGTAAACCTATTAGTGCGAAATGCATTAAATGAAAGATAAAAAAAATTTAATTCAAGCAATAATATAAATGACGTGAATCAAAGCGAGTAAATTGTTTTACGGTACGTCACACCCACACATACGAGGTACTTCATATTGAACTGGCTCAAGTTCTACACTAACTGCACTTCAAGTCTCTCATTGATAAATTCTCTATACACCTGTTGAAGTATACCTCAAATCCCTTTGTAACAGACATTGAGTATGGAGATTCTCTGTGTTCTTGATACGTTTTATTTGGAATAAACGAAATGAGAGGATAGAGAGGATACGTCAGAGATCCAACGAACCGATGATAAAGTTCATCTTTCTTCTCTTTGATCACTGACGAATGCACTGAATTCCTTTTTGAATTCATTTTATTTTCCTCAACGTTCTTTTGCCCTTTTTTTTCCAGATATTTGAACAAACTGTGTATACTATCGTTATTTGTCAGATGAGTTTACTGCTGTATGAGACATTTCTTCAGAAAGATTTTCATATCTGTTGAATTTATTCAAGAGTACGGAAAATTGAAGGAAATAAATTAAGTCTCTTCCTTTGGATTTAACCATTTTTTTTTTTTAATTTCTCGAAATCCGGTGGAAATACAGAATTCTATCAATGAAATATTTATTTTTCTTCTTTTTTTTTTGCTGCACAAAAAAAATATTCAAAAGTAATAAATTGTGAATAATAAAATACTAGAATCAAATTTTCTCTGTAAATTTTTTCTCCATTTGCACTATGCACTAATATCTTCACCAATTTACGATAAAGTGTTGTAGCAAAGAGATAGAATAGAGAAAGTACTTTGGAAAACATAAAAAATTGGAGAGAAGATGTGCATCGATAACCACATGAGTATGCACTTAACATTCGAGAATGATAGTTCTAAATTCGTTCCACTTTACTAGAATATGGGTTAGTGTGTACTCTCAGTGGAGAAATAGATCCATAGGTCTCTCGTAACTTCAGCCAAAGTATAACTCTGATGGAAAGTTGTCTAGTTTCTGTAGTACTACCATGGAGTTTGGAATATTTCGTTCGAGTATAATACGCGCATCCTTAACTACCAGCTCAACAGACATTCATTTCAATTTATGTTGTGGCATCAGTGCTTCATCGTTAAAAGCACTCATACCATTTGTCATTTTAATTATGAATTTAATATTGATCAAAAAGGGAAAGATTGAAAAATAAATAGATATATTTCTCATTGAGGTCCAATCACTGTATAGATGTTAAGTGAAGTATAATCCTCGAATTTTGGCAAATGGAATGAAAATATTAATTAAAAATGATATGATTCTTTTTTACATTTTTACAGTTTATGAGATATGAATTATCAAAGTTACTGAAAACAGCGGTGGTGGGGATGAAACGCTCTAAATCGGACGGAAATAACGGAATTACTAAAAAACCACACAGTTGACTCATTATTTAAAAACAATTAGCGAAGAAAACAGCACTTTAACTAAATAATAGAAGAAAAAAATATTCAATTCACCGTATAGTTATTGAGAAATTTTGATTAGAAGGTAGTCGTAGCTATTCGCCTCTCTCTCTATCTCATGCAGGTGATAGGAAATTGGTAATGTAAAAAAATTCGAGAAACAAAAAACAATTATATCCACAAGCTGAAGATATGACTTTCGAATAGTTTAATCACTTTTTCGGGTAAATTAAAGCACGTTTTCCAGAATTATCAGCAATTAATTGAAAATTAACCTACAAATTCTCATTTTGTCCTGTGTTATCGACTGTACTCGGGGATGCTCCCTTAACCTATTACAAAAAAATTAATTTTCATTACATTACCTTTTTAATAACTTGGAATTTTTTTTTGAATTTTTTTTTTCGTAACTCTTCTCTTTCTCTCCAAAAAAAATATAATCACTAAAATCCTCCTATCTTTTTATTTTTCAAACTGTTCACCATAAAAAAATTCCGAAAAATTTCAAAAAAACAGAAATATCGTTCAAACTCAGTTTTCTCATGGATAATATCATCTTCCAATGTCTTCTCCATTAGAAAAAAAAAAGTGCAGATAAAAAAGTAAATATCCCCAGTAATTAAATCTTATAACGAACGTTTAAAACAACCTATTCAACGTAAAAGCACTCTCATTATCCCATTGTAATGATATCATAAAAGTGTAATTAAAATAGTTGAACAGTGATTGAAGGAATTTTATCGATAATCGATAAGATACTTTTCAGTAGCCAATTCAAACGTCTTTTCATCTCTTCTTTTATCATCACTCGCTCCATGTGGACATGATAAGACTTCATTCTCTCATTTTAAGAGCGATTTATTTGCAGAATAAAAGCAATTCCTTGAATCATGACTATCCAATGGGTCCAGTAACTGTTCGAATAAACTGAGGAAGGAAATTATCTCGCATAAAAGTTTTTTCTTCAATAAAAATTTTCGAAAAATAGGTGGAGCAGAATAAATCATCATGGAATGTTAAACATAATATTATTTGGGTCATAACAAAATGCATTTCATCATTTTATTAAGTCTGGAATGAAGAATTCCAATTTTCAACTGATTGATTTCAGTTCAGTTTGAATGACGTTTTTTTCCTCTCATTCTCTGATTTTTCTTATATTTTCACTCGAGAAAGGCTCTATATTCAACGGGAGTCAAAGGGAGCCCTCATTGATTTCTATTTATCTAACTTTTTCTTTTTTTTTTTTCTTTCCTTCTTTCAAGGCCTTCGAGACTATCTGGATATTTTCTCTTTTCTTCGTTTGAGAGTAAAAATAAATGTTGAAGATAGGCGAGAGAGGAAAATTATCGAGATGAAAGGCAGAAAGAAACATTGCATTATTTTTAATTAATAACTTTTTCTCTTCTGACGTTTTTTCCTCTTTTCCCTTTTTTTGGCTCTTTATTTTATCAGTGAAGGAAAAAAAAAATAACTTTTTCATCAATTTATTTACGTTAATATCTCGAAATTTCAATTAAAAAAAAAAAGAAAAATCGAGAAAAATAAATTGAAATAAATTTCATGATTATTTAATCTCCTTCTTTTTACGAATGAATCAACAAAATCGCATGAATTCAATTGTTAATCAATTTTTCTTGATGAACTCATGAATTTTTAATGATTGAATAAAAAATATTTTTGGTGGTTAAATTCAAAAATAAATTTGAATGTTAATTTTCATCGTTGATTGGATTTATTCAATGTATGTCAGACACAATCACTCTGAATTATTGAAAATTCTCGAATCTAAACCACAAAAATAATTTACAATAATCTGTATTTCTGTGTTACCAATTAATATCAATTGACGAGAAAAAAAAAATCCTCACAAATTATCACAATTGAAAGTGCAACAATCCAAAAATAAAAAATATTATCGGGAATTTTCGAGTGCACAGACGGTTTATTAAAAGCTAATAAACTTGTGTCACAAAGAAAAGAAAAAAAAAATTCTTTTTATCAATGAATTTGAAGGATTCTCCTTCATTCGAATACAATATTCAAGCAACAGATTCAATCACCCTAAATTGATCTCGCTTGACTGATCAGAAATTACGCTATTTCAAGTGGTCGATATCGGGGTGACGCTTTGTCAATAAAACAGCCGAGAGACCTAAATTACACTAACGGGAGAAAAGGCCACCGCCTGTGAGGCATTGTCTATTTGAGCACAACAATTCCAAGCGAGAAATTTCCACCTGAGGCAAACTTACAACTCGCCGATTGACTTTTTTCTTTTTTTTTCTCATCTGTCTCAATTCTTTCTTTTTTTTCCCCCTATTTTTATGTACTCTCTAACCATTTGGGGAATGAAAGTTTAATGGAATTAAGTATTTTACACGTTTTACCGAATTCTATATGTTTTTGACCTATTCTAGGACCAAAGAGGACCAAATTAAATTGAAATATTCATGGAAAATGAATAAATTTTGAGATTTTTATTGTTGAAATAAAAAATTAATTCAATGCATTGCTAAACGTTTCAATTTCATTGTAATGCAGGTCAAATTTCAATTTTACATGATTTTTTACTATTAATGCAGTAAAAATCACGATAATTTGAATATTTTATTGTTAAAAAAGACTTGCAACGAGATTTGCAATGTTGCTAGGACTCAATATGGATTTATTCAAATTTAATTTAACGAAATGTTAAGAATGTCGAAGCAATTTCGTTAAATTCTGCTAATTGTAATTGTGACTTGAGACTGATTACTGCAAAAATTTCTAGACAGAGTGAGGTTAAACCCATAGGATCTATTGTGTTTTATTATTTGTATTTATTCTGAGAAAAAAAGTGAATAATTTGTAATTTTGTATTTCAGAGCCTGAAGAAGCTTAAATTATAAGTGAAACAACGTGAATTGACAATATCTTAGTATTGTATTTAAGACCTCCCATGATTTTTAATTAAGTAAAAAGACATTTGTATGTCTAATCGACGAGTGATTTTCATTATTATCTCATATTGTTCTATTTACAATGTGCAGTGAATTTTGACACTTTAGTCAAGGAGTTCTTTCTTAAAGTGGTAGTTCAGTGAACTTGAGTATAGTCAACCCCGAATTTTTTCGATGCCGCATTAAAGATGATATTTTTTTACATTTGTATGAATTTTTTAGAGAACAGCATTTTAACTAAATAATAGAAGAAAAAAATATTCAATTCACCGTATAGTTATTGAGAAATTTTAATTAGAACGTCGTCGTAACTATTTGCTTCTCTCTCTATCTCATGCATGTGATAGGAAATTAATGTAAAAAATATTCGAGAAAAAAAAATTATATTCACAAGCTGAAGACATGACTCTCGAATAGTTTAATCACTTTTCCGGGTAAATTAAAGTACATTTCCCCGAATTATCAGTAATTAATTGGAAACTAGCCCAAAAATCCTCATTTTTTCTGTTTTATTGACCGTGCACTTCTCCAATTCGTTTGATCTTCACTGTCCGACTATTCCAGGGCTTAACTACTGCTTCATGATACTCTACTCTCATCAAACACCAAATTCCCCTAAAAACCCTCGAAAAAATGGATTTTTCCCAAACCCATACTTCCAGAATTCCTCCATAGTATCCACTTCACATCCACCAAGATACACTCAATATCTCAAGAAACATGAAACTCACTTTGAAGTACCAGTAATGGACACACACCGCATAATTGAAGCATCAAAACTGTCTTATCATCATCACAGGCTTCATTAACATGAAGTTTATTTAATGATTAACATTGATAACGTACAAATGAAAATTACGCTTGCATTTGATAATCAAAGGTGATGACCACTACTACTTCGACAAGTTTAGTAATTACTGTTTAGGTAACTAGAAGTTGGGTTAACCAAACGCTGTCCAAAAGTTTTCGAGACAAGGGTGAGGGGGGAAAAAGAGAATTTCACAGTAACTAACGCTTGTCTCGTGAACTTGACCATCAACTTCACACCAATTGAATTCCTAACTTTCTGCAGGTTGAAACCTTGTTTATTTCATTCCTGAAAAGTTTTCATGTTTTTAATTAAATCAAAATTATCTTTATTACCCGATTTTTTCTTATTTAAAAAAATCGATTTTATTTTACTATCATTTTTTTAAAGATATCTCGGTATCCAAGCGAGATATGGAAATTTTGGAGGAAACCTTTTTTGTAGAAGAGAAAAAGAGCTATAAAAAAGGTTTCTTTAACTTTTTTCGTATCTCCCTTTTTTATCGAAGTTCCTATTAAAATAGAAATAATCCTCCTCTTGTCGTTTTATTCAAGAAAAATTAGAAAATATTTGGGGAAATTTATTGCGGATTTTCAGATGTCTGATCCATTATCCTCAGGCTTCACGGAATCTTGTCTTTTCATCCATTGAGAAGAGAAAAATGAGGGAAAAAGTGGAGGCAAGACGATTTTTTTTTCTCTTTTTTTTTTGTTTTTCAACGAACACTGACGTTGTTAACATCAATTTCAACGTTAAGTCTTTGATACCCGCATGTATTGGGCATCTGGGAGTTGGGTATTGTCTAGCAGTAGCTGGTGATGATCCCCTGGTACAAGAACTTACAAGAGTTTTCAACTTTGTTCGGATAGAAAATGGAAAGAAAGACGAGAATGAAAAAAAAAAGGGAAAAAAAACTCGGTATTTTTAGGAGAAATTCAATATTTTTCTCACGTTTTTGGTTTAACTCGAGTTTGATTAGATCAAACTTCGAGGTGAATCCAATATTTGACTGATAGTTCTTGCCCGAAAGAGATCGTGTATCCATGAATTTACATGAATAAACAATTTAAACCTAAAATTATGGAAATACCAGAAAATTCTTCTTTTTTTATTCTTTCTTGGGAGAAAATAAAATAAATATTTTTTTTTTTTGAAGAATTTACTTGAAATTTTTACACGAGTACAATATTTTACTACATAAATTCCTCTTGAAGGAAAAATTCATCTTAAAATTCCATTGACTCTGGGAAAAAACGTTGAAAGCATCAATCAATAATAGAAAATATTCAATACACGAAATAGTTTTAGTTGATTTCAAAACTCTCAAGTTGAATTTATCACAAGTGTGTACATAAAATGAACAAATATTGTATCGAAATTGTTGCAGTGTAGTTATGGAACAAGGCTTTATGAACATTATTGAATTCTCCACACCGGCTGACTATTCTTCTGCTTGATTCACTTGTGGAAATCGTTGAAATTTGACGAACTTGCAATTCCTGAAAATGCTTCGTAAAAATGGATTTAGGAGTTTATAGGATTTTTTTTATTCCTTAACATAAAGCACTGAATTGTTATTACTCAACCTCGGCAAAATGGACCTGCAATGGAAAATGAATCGGGATTTTTTTTCAAGTGCAGGAGTATAAAAAGATCTGAAAAATTCAGCAACAATGGAGATGCATTGGAGCAGCTTCTCAATTTTTTTCGAAATTTTTCGTCGCGTCCTTTATCCCGAAAAAAATCTTGAATCATTATTTTATGAATATCTCTAAAAATATTAGGTTTACGAGAATTCATCAAGAAACCTTTCTTGTAGCTCTCGAAATTCCCTATAGAGCGATCTCTCCCAATTTTTCCATAGACCCACTCGTTCCGAAGACATTCTCTATTTAATCCCCTTGAAACGGAAAAAGCTTAGTATTTTTGGTGGAAATTGACCTCTTGAGTGAATTTTTCCTCAAGTGCGGTACTTCAAAAAAATCTGAAAAAAATCAGGAACAATGGAGACACATCGGAGCAACTTCTCAAATTTTTTCAGAATTTTTCAAGACGTCCTTCACCCCGGAAAAAAATCTCAAATCATTATTTCGTGAATATCTCCAAAAATCTCACGAGAATACATCAACAAATCGTTTCTTTAGTTCTTAAAATTCCCTATAAAAAAGGTTTATTTTGTAATGAACCTAATCAAACCTCAATTTCTCTAATTTATCAATTTACTTTGTACTTTTACTCATTTTATTCATTTGACCAATTTTTACTGTCATTTGGTAATTTTACTCGAAATTCTTTTATTCTTTGATAAATTTCCTCCTTAATTCCCTTTTTCTGAATTTAATTGTCTTTTACTATTTTCCGAAACTTCTTATTTAATTACCAATCGATTTCATTAATTACCAAACATTACTTTTAAATTTGAGGTTGTGGAATCCTTTTGTGCTCCGGTGCTTCAGTGACGTCGGGGTTCTTTTCTTAAAGGAGATCCACAATAAATTGAAGTTCACACAAATACATTTTTAATTAAACTAATTATCCTTTATTCATTAAATTTCATATCACTTTTACACATTTCTTCAGTTTCAATTATTTCTCTATCGTTCTCCTTTCTTATATATCGAGATTTTTCATTTATCTTATTATTTCATTTTATCGAGTTCATTTCTTTACTCATTTCAATTAATATTATTTTATTAATTATTTATCAAGATCTCATTTTAACAATCGGCGGGTAATTCGGTCTTTTACACTTTTAATTCCTTTTTATCGAGAGAAAAAGGCCAGAAAAAGAGTCGACAGTAATCCGGTTTCTTGGCTAATTTCCCATAATCAATCGAGTGTCGTTCGAATTGATTTTCCCCGAAATCGCCCTTTTCTTTACCGTTTTATTCTATTCGTGACTCTAATTTCCCTTTCCCAGATTCTATTCCCGAGCACCCCGTGAAGGAGGCTATTCCAAATTTCAAGAAAACTATTCAGAGCCCCCGTGAAGGAGGCTAGCAATAATTTGAATTTACTGTCAGGGCCCCCCGTGAAGGAGACCAGCAAATCGCGTTATTACCCCTTTTTAGTAGGCCGTATGAGAAACACCCATACGCCTTTCGAACAGTCGAGAAATTCTGGCCCTTGCGCGACCAGCAGTTTTTCTCCCTGAACTGTGTCACGAAATTCAACTTATGAACTCTGAGACAATACTTGACTTGCAGCAGCCCGAACGCCGATGCGCGCTCTAGCGGCAGCGCTCGAACTGTGCTCCTCAAGTAATTTCTCAGGAGTTATTATTTTTTTCTCTTCACTTTATTATTCCCTTTTTTTCTTTTATTTCCTCGGGCTCTTTCCTCATCTAATTATTTCTATCATTTTTCTTAGGAAATTTTTACTCTTTTACATCAAAAATTCTTTTGAATAAAAAAAATGAAAATTCATAATTTTCTTCCAATTTGGGTTCTCACAATCTCCTCTTTCTTACCAAAAAAAAGAAAATTACAAAATTCTAATTTTTAATTTGCTTTTTTTTCCAAAACTTTTGAGATCGTTTGGTCTTATTTTTTCCTCTAGTCTATGAACTCTAGTCCTTGTCTCTCAATTTCTACCTTTTTAATCTTTAATAATTACTTTCTAGTCATTTTTTTCAATTTTTCTCAATTATTTCGATCCTTCGATCTCTTTTTTTTCAATTTTTCAAGACTCTTTTTGACCTACCAATCTCTAGTCCTTTGAACATTTAAATCATTTTTTCCATTTATCAATCTTCTAGTAATTACTTTTAACTCCTTATCTAATATTAATCTTTTAATAACTTTTTACTAATCATTTAACATTTTATCTCATTTTCTAATCATTTATTTCGTTTCGATCTTTTGATTAATCGACTTTTTACTTTTTCAAGAACTTCTGTCAATTATTATCATTTTCCACGACTGATTGACTTCTGTTTTCTTTTCTTTTTACATATTCGTTTCTAGCCCTTTAAATGATTAACTTTAATAATTTTCTAATTATCTCAAAAAAAAATTATTCTAATTGTTTCAATCCAAATCAAGTACCAATTTCAATGAAATATTTACATACGACAACATATATTCTCTTTCATTTTCTTTTTCACTCGATCCTCAACTTGAGCTACCCAGTTACCTTGTTTCTCGTTGTGCTTGCCTTGCCCAAATGAATTCTGCTGTTCTTTGGAACTTTCCCAAAACGCTGAATCTTTTTGGCTGTTGGTACCTCTCGTTAAAGTGATGATTCTCTTAGTGCTTTCCGTTTCTTTTCTCTTCGTTGCATGGAATATCTCGTACTCTTTTTCTTTTTGTCTTTTTCTCATTTCATCGGTGATGATCTTGCTGTGGTTCAATAGAGGTCGATAAGTACAATTTCTGGATTGATTAGAGATGTACTCAGTGCTCATTTCTGCTGATTGTTGTTGCGATAGTTCGATACCTTGGTAGTTCTGACAACGGCGAACATAATCCTTGATGTCGTCTTGCATTGCTGGCCAATAGTACCTTTGAGCTACTCGAGCAGTCATTTTCCCCTCATCAAGATGATCAACAGTGTCTTCTTCATGGTTATCTTTGAGTACCTGTTCTCTCTGATACTTAGGTACATACGATCTCCATACCTTTGTCTCTTCTGGTTTCAGTTTTTCATTGATTTTACTTTTACATTTCTCATACTTTGTCTTCAATACATCCGAATTCCTTGGAATGTATCTGATTTCAACTGGATTCACTTCTTTCGTCAAACGAATTCCTTCTTCTTTCAAGTACTTCGTTTCTCGAACACTTTTTGATTTCTCTGATTGTCCATGATCTTTCAAGATTGCAGCATCAGATTTTTCTTTTACCATTAATTCAGGCCCCAAAGTATCGATAACCTCTGACCTTGAATCTTCTTTTCTTTCTTCTTTGCAGTCTTGTTCAATTATCTTTTGTTCATTTTCCTCGGGTTTTCCTGTTGAATCAGTTGTCCTGCCGAGCGTTTCTTCAAGTGATTTCTCTTTGCCCACTTTTTCGAGTCCATTTTCAAGTTCATGAGCTTCCTTTACAATCATTCCAAGTTTCAGATTCATGTTGTTGGTGTCTTCAACCTCATTTTGTGGTGTTGCCTCAGTAACTTGAATTGTTGATTTCCTTGGACCTTGATTAACATGGTGCTTTTGTCTTCTACTTGGATTATTCAGTTTGATTATCAACCAATCTGGTTTTTCACAAGTACATTCTTTCGTCAGTTTTCCTTTTTCACCACACCATGAACAAAATTTCACCGGATCATTCTCACAGTTACTAACTCGATGACCTTCTTGTCCACATTTCCAGCAGTGTGTTCTTCGATCATAACTTTGTTGAATTACTGCTAATTCATTATCCTTTTCCAATTTTCTTTTCTCGGTCATGTCTTTTTCCTGTTTACTCTTATTCTCTTCCTTTGATGTATCCGAATCTTGAATTTCTTTACTCAAATTCAATACATCTGTTTCGTAATCAGTTCCTAGTTCCAAAATTCGTTGAATACTAGTAGCTCTATCTCTTTTTATATACCTTTTGTACTTGGGCAATAGATTGGTGAAGCATCTATGCACCTGTGCACTTTGATTCATTTGTCCAAAACGTCTCATCAACGTTATGATGTCAGTTACATAACTTCGGATTCTTTCATCTTCTCTCTGAACACGATTTCTTATTTCATCGTCCAATTTTTCAACATGTCTAGCTGGAAGAAAATATCTTCTCAACTCCGTTATGAAATTTTCCCAGTCAATCCAGCCTCTTGGATTGTTTCTGTACCATGCTAATGCTTCATCCTTCAGCATCACTGGCACATTCTTCAATAGATCCTGATCGTTGACCCCAGATCCTACTTTAAATTCTTCAATTCTTTCAATGAAATCTAACACATTTTCTTCACCACTAAAACTGATGTTCCATTTCTCTATTGATTTCACTGGATCTGAAAAAGCTCTGATAAACTGATCAAGTTGTGACAGTTCATCATAACTTTCTTCATTTCTTTCAACATTTTTCTCTCTGAATCTTTCTTCTTCGGCCATGCTATCACGTGATTCACTAAATCCTCTTCTGAGTTGATCTTCATGTCTCTCAAACTCTGCTTGTCTTCTGATCCATTCACGTTCAAGTTCTTGCATTCGTTGACGTTTCAACCTTCGAATTTCAGCTTGTTGTTGCTCGTATTCAACTTCTTGCTGTCTTCTGATTGCTTTCAATCTAGCTTTTTCTTGACGAATTTCTTGTAGTTCTTTTTCTCTTTCAGCCATTTCCTGGACCATTCTTCGTTCTTCTTCTTCTTTTTCTAGGGTTTTCATCAATCGTTTCTTCAAGATTGGAACTTGACCTTTTGTACTGAGGTTCCTGAATTTCAAGTCTTCTTCAAGTTCTTTTCTTTTCATTTTGTTGATCCTTGTCAACTCTCTTGCTGATGTCATTTTTTTTTTTTGTTTTTCCTTTAAATTTCACTTTTAACTAACTCCAATTAATTCACTTAATTTTCTTTACTGCCAGAGTGCGAGTCCCCTTTAGCAAAACTTTTTGACCCTTTTTTTTCCATTTAATTATTAATAGATAATAATTATTTTGCTTCTGCAGGATCCACTTTTAATTCTTTATTTTAAATCAATGAGAGTTATCGCCGAAGGCAAAGCCGAAAATATGACTATTTAATTGCAATAATCTCATTAGTTCAATCGTTTTTTCCCGTAATAACTGTTTTGTTATTAACACTTTTTTTTTTCACGTTTTAACTTCACTTTTCTCTTTTAATTTTTCGAGTCTCTGTCTCTTCTGCCCATTTGTAATCGTCTTTTCTTCGATTTTTCAACTGACACTTTTTCCACTACACTTTTCACTTTTGTCCATTTATTGTCTCTTTAACTGTTTCTAATACTTTCTATTAATTATTGTTTCTTACAAATGTCGTGTATTCTTTTATCACTTTTATTCATTTATTATTGTCTCTTCCACTTTTCACTTTTTTTTTCCAATTTCTTTTCGAGGCCTTCGCTTTTTGTCACTTGTAATTTACATTTCATTTTTTTTCTCTCTTCGAAGGCCACCACGTTGGGCGCCAAATTTGTAATGAACCTAATCAAACCTCAATTTCTCTAATTTATCAATTTACTTTGTACTTTTACTCATTTTATTCATTTGACCAATTTTTACTGTCATTTGGTAATTTTACTCGAAATTCTTTTATTCTTTGATAAATTTCCTCCTTAATTCCCTTTTTCTGAATTTAATTGTCTTTTACTATTTTCCGAAACTTCTTATTTAATTACCAATCGATTTCATTAATTACCAAACATTACTTTTAAATTTGAGGTTGTGGAATCCTTTTGTGCTCCGGTGCTTCAGTGACGTCGGGGTTCTTTTCTTAAAGGAGATCCACAATAAATTGAAGTTCACACAAATACATTTTTAATTAAACTAATTATCCTTTATTCATTAAATTTCATATCACTTTTACACATTTCTTCAGTTTCAATTATTTCTCTATCGTTCTCCTTTCTTATATATCGAGATTTTTCATTTATCTTATTATTTCATTTTATCGAGTTCATTTCTTTACTCATTTCAATTAATATTATTTTATTAATTATTTATCAAGATCTCATTTTAACAATCGGCGGGTAATTCGGTCTTTTACACTTTTAATTCCTTTTTATCGAGAGAAAAAGGCCAGAAAAAGAGTCGACAGTAATCCGGTTTCTTGGCTAATTTCCCATAATCAATCGAGTGTCGTTCGAATTGATTTTCCCCGAAATCGCCCTTTTCTTTACCGTTTTATTCTATTCGTGACTCTAATTTCCCTTTCCCAGATTCTATTCCCGAGCACCCCGTGAAGGAGGCTATTCCAAATTTCAAGAAAACTATTCAGAGCCCCCGTGAAGGAGGCTAGCAATAATTTGAATTTACTGTCAGGGCCCCCCGTGAAGGAGACCAGCAAATCGCGTTATTACCCCTTTTTAGTAGGCCGTATGAGAAACACCCATACGCCTTTCGAACAGTCGAGAAATTCTGGCCCTTGCGCGACCAGCAGTTTTTCTCCCTGAACTGTGTCACGAAATTCAACTTATGAACTCTGAGACAATACTTGACTTGCAGCAGCCCGAACGCCGATGCGCGCTCTAGCGGCAGCGCTCGAACTGTGCTCTTCAAGTAATTTCTCAGGAGTTATTATTTTTTTCTCTTCACTTTATTATTCCCTTTTTTTCTTTTATTTCCTCGGGCTCTTTCCTCATCTAATTATTTCTATCATTTTTCTTAGGAAATTTTTACTCTTTTACATCAAAAATTCTTTTGAATAAAAAAAATGAAAATTCATAATTTTCTTCCAATTTGGGTTCTCACAATTTTTTTAAAAATTATTCCCTAGACCCACTCATTCCATAGATATCTTCCATTCAATCCCCAAGAAACTAAAAAAAAAAAGTTTTACCTTACCGGTAAAAATTCATGGCCAAATTCGATAATTGAAGATTGATCTAATTTCGTGGTCAATTCATTTGTTACATGTGAACAATCGAAAATAACCATTCTAATTAATTCAGAAATTATCTAGACTTGAGCGAACGTGGAATGTCACAGGGTTTGATCACATTATTCAATTAATGTTAGAGAATAGGTGCGGTATGTCTACGTTAGTATATCAGCCATGAGTAAACGTTAACCCCCTCTTTCTCCCCCCTCCCCTCCTCTGGCACTACACAAAAGACGATGAAGGCCTGTTTGAAACTAGGGGGGTGTGGCATGAACGAAATGATAAGCAATTCCCTTTATCATTCGATTATCAATTTATCGAGGCTAATTAAATCATTTCTATTGTCATTTAGACGTAAATAATCATGAGTTAAATTTCATGAATTAAATTACGTAAATATTGATGAGTCATAAATTTCAAGCTTATCATAATTCTAAATGTAAATACAATGTGCGTGCACGTTTTCAAAGTACACATGGCTCAAAACGTTATTTTGTTGAAAAAATCATGTTTTTACTAAATTTAAATCGTAATTGAAAAAAGAAAATAATTCAATTAAATATTAATTTTTGATTTGAAAAGGAAATAAATTATTCATGCTATCAAAGCAAACAATTGAATTGCAACTCCTCGAATTTTTCCATTTCTCCAAATCATAGTCCATAGTTCATGCTAATAGAGTTTATTAAAGTGAAAGCAAAAAAAGCGAAAAAAAAACAGCACGAAATGCGGAAGAATTTTACTTCTGTTTACTATTCTCTCTTGTACTCTGTTTACGTTATTTGAAGTTCCTCCGGCAAGATAACCATCTAGTTTTACCTTTTATCGTATAATCAGTGAAAAACATTTGTATGTAAAACGTGTACCAAGATGATCCACTTGAAATATATTCAGAAATTATAAAATAACACAGAAAGAGAATTTTGTGATTTTTTATTAAAAGTGCGGGAGTACATAAAAATTTGAAAAAATTCGTCAATAATACGAATATGTTGGAGAATCTTCTCAATTTTTTTCATATTTTTCTGAACAGTCTATCAATGCAAAAAAAAATCTCGACACTTTTAGTTGGAGTGCGAAATTTTTTCGAGACTCTCAAAAAAAATCAGTAATTAAAAGCGAATAATGCAGTTTATCCTGTAAAAAATAGGAGAATTAAAGACCGATAAATTTCTCGAGAAATCTGATTTAAATTTAACGAATTTAAATATACAGGACTATTTAAACTGCCTCATTATTCTCAAGTATCTCATTGTCACGTCACTGAATCCTCTCTTTCGCCTTTGATAATGTAGCTATTTCTTTGAATTCAGACAAGCGAAATAAAACGAGTGAAGAGAAAACGAAATGGAGGAAATAGAAAGAGGACGAAGTAAATGAAAAAGCCACGCAAGCCTTTTGACTCAAACACTTACACAAGTGTTTTTAAGGTCACAAAAAAAAAAAATAAGTTAGAGAACTTGTTCATTCATTTCTGTACATTTTCATGATCACACGCAAGATCTCATTTGCTTTGAGCATTGCTACCCAAGTTTATTCAGCCAATTAGAAAATTTAATGACCAATGAGTTTGTACTGTAATCAAACCAGGGTCAAATCAATTGAACACATTCGTACAATTCTATTTACGTATAACAAATAATGAGAAATAAAATAAAAGAATCAACGAAAGAAAAAAAATCGAAAGTTCATTCTGCTATTTGATAATTGTTGAATAAACTTTGTTTCAAAATAATTGGTTGAAATTACTGTTAATTTTCCGAATAAATGCGCGGTTAAAGTTTATTGTTCTGATTGTTACTAATTACAGTGAATGAAAATCAAGGTTTTTGGGGTCAAGTTTTCGAGTTTCGTTGAAGGGCAAAAGTATAAAGTTTTTTGAAAAAGAAAATTAAGTTTTTTATTTTTTTTTTTTAAATTAAATACAGATTATTTTAAAAAATATTTGAGAAACTCATGGATCTACGGAAATTGAATAAAAAACATTTCTGTTTTTGTAGAGAATTAAATTTTCTACAGAAAAATATTTCCTGACGTTTTTCCATAAACTTACTGGTTCCAGAGATATTCTCAATGATAAAGAATACCAAAAATTATCATTCTCTCAATATCAAAGAAAAAAAATGTAAATGCCAAAGATTAAATTCACTGAATTGAATTTATGCGCATTCTAATCGGCTCAGTCTCCTTTTCCCATAAAAATAAAAACGGCAATAAAACCCATATTATTAATTTTCTCCGATAATCCTATCTGAAATCCCCCCTATTCTCCCGCCTCCTACCCCCCCCCCCCCCCCCCCCATACTTTATCTCTGAATTTAAAGTTAAAAAGTTTTTTTTTCTCCATTTCACCCTTATTTTGCTCTACAATTTTTATACTTCTCTTATTCTCAACACTACGTCAATGTGTAACATAAAAAAAAAATAATGTCCCATAAATATTCACATGAAAATAGCTATGAAAAATCCTTACGTGAATTTACGGGGAATGTATCGAGTATACGAAAGAGATGAAATGGAAACAGTAGATATAGAGCTGCATGACGCCCATTTTTATTGATTCTAGGAACTATACACCGAGGTAAAAATCTCTAATTCTCTTATTCTGAAAAGATCTTGTCGGGTCCGAGGTTTAGGAGGCTTTAGTACGAGACCTTTTTGTAGCTCTTAGAATTCTCTTAAAAAAAAAGGTCTTTTCGTGGTGGCTCATGCATTACATCAATACGATAGCAATAACACACGAATACAAGCTGGAAGCGTGGGGCAGTTGGTTAAGGCCAACTCTTTTCAAGTCATGTTTTTGATTTTACAGACCGGAAAACTGCAACACACTGAAGGGATTTTTTCCTACTAGCATGACTATTGCTTAAAAGTGAAAACGAACTATTCTAAATCAATAATCCCACCTAGAATTATAACTAAAACAGCTAAATTATAGCTATGTGTACTATCTGATAGCTGTACTTGATAAAAATTTGTTTGCTGTTAATATATTTCATAGTCAAGGTATTTCCTACAATTTTTTTGATTCCACAGTTCGAAAAATTCTCTCAGTGCAGTACATTGATTGACCAATAGATAGACGGTTAAGAAAAAATCATAAATTTTGATCAACCGGTATGTAATCGAAAGTGCATGAATCTATATGAAAGTTATAATCAGGAATTGAAGAAAAAAGTCTAAAAACCGATCAATCATTCCCATAACTCTCAATAAAAAAACTGTCTATCTTCTAGTCGATGTTTATCGATTGGTTGCGTTATCCTGTACATGTTTCAGTCAATTTCTGACTGATTAAAGAAATTATTTTTAACGCTATTACTGTTGCAGGATTTCTTTAGCTCAATCTCTCTTGAGTTATTCCACTTTACAATGCAACCGTAAAAAATGTTCAAGTATGTCGGATTGTGCAGACTCAGGATCAGATTGAGGTTCAGTGGATTTGAGGGCAGATCAATATTATTGCAAGTGACATTCTATTATAGAATAATATACTCTCAAGTTTCACAGGAATACCTTCACGTGTCAATTATGTGGAATTTTAAAAAATAAATGGGCATAAAGCTCATCGACCTGGTGTAACGTGTGTTTGAGGTAGATGAAAAAGTAGAAGGAAAAAGTAGTATTTCATTTATTTCAAACATATGCTAATTTCCCTTCTGATAAGGTAACCACTGATCAAATATTGTCGTTATCGATCCTTCTTTTCTCCTCCCAAGCTATTAAATCAATGAAGTAAAATAATCGTCAGTACACCAGCTGAGTCATCATGCCATTTGCAATCGTGGCAAATAGCGAATAGGCACTTCGAAAATTCTTCTAGCCGATACATCGTTCATTTGATTGGAGGCTATCAATTAGGGGATACCCGGGCAAAATGGAACTGTGGGACAAAATTATATAAAATTTTTTTGAAAATGAATACACTAAATCAATACTAACAACTAGGTCCGGGATTTTGGTGTAGCATTTAAGAAATTGACCGTTCATAAGCTTTAGAAAATTTATAATTTGCATTATTTGAAGTCCTTCAATTTCTGTGGGGATGTAATAAATATTTAATTGCAAATATAAACTGGAAAAAAATAAAGTTTGAAAAAGTGTGCTTAGATAAATTATTTGGATTTCTCAAGGAGGTGAGGAAATTTCTGTCATATTTTAATTGGAAAATAGTTTCAATCGTTCGTTTTCCGTGTGCTTGGAAACAGCGGACGCTCAAACTCTATAAAAAAATATCAGGATAAAATTGCCCCATATCGCTTAATTTCTGAGTACACAGAATATGAGAAATGAAAATAATTTTGCGATTGAAATAGTGGAGAAATTCTCTTACCTTCTTGAAAAATTTCTGTGATTAATATAAGCACATTTTTTCAAACCGTATTTTTTCATGCTCATCTTCGCAATAAAATATTCATTACCATTTTTTAGAGGCTTATGAAGTGTCAGTTCGAATTTAAAACGGTTAACATGTGTTCGCAGTTGCAGGCAGCGTCAGCCTAGTCAAAATGCTACTCCAATGTCTCGACCCTACTGATAACTCGAACATACCCACTTTCCACACATTGAAATTTAGCACAAGACAAATTCAACACAAACATATCGAGCACAGACATGAATAGCATCAACACATTCGAATTTGGAGGATGATTCACAAAAAAAAATGAGAATATGTAAAGAAATGAATAATTTGGAAGCAAAAATTGGAAAAAATGGAATATTGTAAGAAAAGAATCTTTGAAAAATCGCTAACCAATTCGATTGATATAATAAAACCAAAAATATGGTGATAAATAGAGATTTTGATGTTACGTGTGTTCAATTTTTGTGTTCAAATGTACAGTACAAACTTTCACTTCTTTTATATAGACGTGATTCTGCAAAAGTTTGTGAAAATTACACAACAATGCAGACATGCTGGAGCATCATCTCATTTTTTCAGATTCTATCATGAGATCCTTCACTCCGAAAAAAAAATGGATCATCTTGCCCGATAGATCCATTTAAGCCCGGTCTAGCCTATCTATCGAATAAACCCGAAAAGCAATTGAATGATATCAGTTAAATATTTGAATTCATGATAAATGAAAGGTTTCACACGAAATTTTTGCGTTGCCATATTTGTCTAGCATCAATGGTTTCAAGCCAACTATATAAAACAGTGAAATGGTACTCTCTTATTAGTGAATATCGAGGAATTGGATGATTTACTTCGAGAAACTACTCAATTGAAAAATGAAAAATTTATTAGTTTTCATCATTTGGACCATAGTTATCATCAATGGTAATCTATTTTATCACTTGTGCTCTTGTATAAATAGATATAAGTAAATAGGGATAACATTTTCATGAAAAATAGAGAAACAATTTTTTCATTTCATGAAATCTACTCAATTTTCAATAAAATCATCAAAAATTTCGACTGTGGTGTTTTCAGGCAAATCGCCTTTATTTTATCATTAGTATTTTGAGGATATAATCGAATTGAATCGAATATTATGGCCTTTTATTGGATTGGAATTTTGAATTGGAAAATCGAACGCAAAATCGGAAGAAATGATGATTACATAGCATACATTTAGAAGCAAAATCGTTCTATCCTGCTTAGGTTAAAAAATATTTTGAAGAAACTGATGATAAGATGAAATCAATTTGTCTGCAAACTTCATATTCTTCAAAAATATATTATCTGAAAGCACGTAGTGTTTGTTGAAATTCACTACTGATCAATCACTATCTAGAAATAGTACATGGGAATCCAAGGAACGTAGCCTCATCAAACATATCCAGATATGCAGCATCAATATGGTATGATGGCGTACAGCAGTGTGGTGGTGCTATTATCACAAGTAGACAAATAATAACAACAGCACACTGCATCCATGGTGGGACAATTGCTAATTTCCGAGTAGTTGTTGGATTTGAACGTCTGACAACTGCGTCAAAGATTGTTTGGCATCATGTAACGGCTGTTGACGTCATTGCTGATTATGATGTACGCGTAATATCGGAGGCACTAGGAATTGAGTACATTGACGATGATATCGGTATAATTACGGTAAGTTACTCATTCATTACCAGGGCTTGGAAGCTGGAGCTCAACTGAGACATGACAATTAATATATTTCAATGACCTCTCGATTCATAAAAATCTTTTTCATCAGCTTGAGACTCCGCTGATCTTCAGTGACACTGTGGCACCAATAGGACCATCATGTACTAGTTTTCCTCACCCTGGATCTTCATGTCATACAATCCAATACAGATATCAGGAGACGAAATCAATCCATACATTAGATCTAGTCTTATATCACACACCTGTTGATGTCATTGATAATTATCAATGTCAGCACAGTTTTCCGCTACTCCATGAAAGACAGAAATGCATTGTCAGCGATGGAAACATACATGATAGCCGTCCAGTAAGGCTTATTTGTTGTATTCCATTCATTAAGCATAGTGGTGACTTTATAAATTAATTCGTGGAAATGTCTTTTTTATTCAGGGAGACAGTGGTAGCCCTATCGTTTGTAATGGGCTATTATTTGCCGTTAATCATGGCGGCTGCAATGACTCAACAGCACCAGCTATAATAACACCCATATATTACTACATGGACTTCATCGAGGACGTGATACAAAAACGAAATCAGAATGACGTGATAACTATTTATATTCCATGATTTTTTTTATGAATCAAAAATAAATGTTTGATTGTGATAATATTGACAGTGTTATGAGATGGCTTCTTTCTTATAGTTAATTTACATTTATTTTTGACTTTATCTTTATTTAAGGAGCTTCATCCAACATTGCCTGGGTCAATAGCTGCCAGGGCTCGGAATAATGAATTTTATATCGTTTTACGTCAGTTAATTTTATTACAAAATGAACAAAAGTAATTTGATAATTTTAATTGCATCAGGATTCGATTTGAATGACCCACAAGAAGCTTGAATTCCCAAAAAAAGATAAAGGTAATACAAAAGAATAGATGAGTAATGCGAAAGAAGTACTTGCAGTATCGTCGAATTTATTTCTAATCATTCGCTGTCAGTACAATGTACTGGACCTTTATAATTGTACGTGTTGACTAATTCCGAAGAAATGAAGAATCTCTTTGATTTTATATGATGCAATTATCCAAAATATAATTACAGAAAACCCAGCGTCTTTAAAAAATTCAGAATGACAAAAGTTTGACTCTCGAAACAGGAGTGGGAGCCTTTTTCGTTACTATATGGCCTGACCCGGTTGCTTTTTTCCGAATGGTTGCCTTCGTTTGTATCCGGAATTCGCCCAAAGGTATTACCCATGATGATTATGGCACTGTTAACGTTATGCGAACGCTCTATCTTGCCAACGCAGGAATTAATGAAATTCTGATTTTCATAATCTCTTTCGTCTAGGTTATTCGGCGTTGATCATCTATCAAATAGTAACGGATCATCATTTCAAAATTTTTATTTCATCTATATAAAGACACATTGTTCAAATACTTGAACAACATGTGTTTTACAGTAAAAAAAAAAGAGAGGATAAACCAAAAAAAGTTGGAGAGTTTCATTATCTGAGACTTCACGTAATAATCGCTTGCATCCATGCCAGAGGTGGATAGTTTATCCTCAATTTCATTTTATCAAGAGAATGAAGCGGACAGAATTGTATTTTTCCTCTTTACGCTGTGGAAAAACCAGCGTCTTCAACGAAAACGGGAAGAGTTTCTCGTTTGCGTTGAATGAGAAAAACGGAATGAAGTGAAAAAGAAAAAAAAATGAAAATGTTCGTGAAAAAGTGGAGAGAGAGAGATAGTCAATGTATATACGGAAGCGTCAGTCACGCGAGAAAATCTGTGGGATAAATCCTATTAGCCCCGTGCTACAGTTTACTTCACCTCGATCTCCAATTTCTCTGGATAAACTCTATATAGAGTAGAAATTTTTCTCTCAAATTTCGATAAATTCCGTTGCATTTATCTCTTTATCCTCAGTACACCATTAAAAAATAGATAAATCAGATTTTTCGACTTTTTTTTTTTTTTTGAAATGTTTTTAATTAATCAAAATCATTGAAAGAATTTTTGAAATTCTCTACGAAAATGGTTTCGTGAAAATGGCTTTCTACATTTAGTCATTTCGAAGATATTCGTAATTTTCATGAAAATAACTTCAAATCTTCAACGAAAAGGAAAAAACCTTCATATTCTTCATGAAGAATTTATTTCACCCAAGAATCTCCATTTCACCTTCATGCATCAAATTTAATGGCTCTTTTAACCCAGTCACGTCTCAAATTCTGTCGAAGGATCAGCAACGATGAATATCTGAACATTCAACTCGACGTGCTGACGACTGATAATTGTTTTTATTGGATAAAAAAAATAAAATAAAATGTCAATTAATCAAAAACTTAATTTTCATCAAATAGAAAATTCAACTAATTAAAAAAATGAAACTTTACGTTTTTGTTTTTCTCTAATTTGTATAATTCCATTAACAATAATGTTTTCATTTCAGAGAAGTTAATAAACTTTCTTTTCTGTTTTGTGATGTTAAAAAATTCTGATTTATTAAAATGAAAAACAAAGCCAAGGGCAAACTTTTTGAATTTTCATTTGCCCTCTGGAATTGTTTTTGTCAATTTCAACTTTTTTTTCTTTTTTCTCCTATTTCCTCATCGTGAATATTCGCATTCATTTACGTTCTATACGCTTCTTTCAAGCTTTATTTTTCCATTGACCTGGAGCTTTGTAATTTCGGTTTATTTTTTCCTCTTTTTTTCTTCTATTCCAACCAGATGCAGCTATTTTTGCATTTTAATTCTGTTCAACAGACTATATTGGCATAGAATGAAATTCATTGAGTAGGTTGCTTCTTGTTGACTCAGTAATATGCTTCAGCTATAAATTTTGATGGAATATTCAAGCTATGAAAACAAGAAAATTTACTGTTCTCTGGCTATAGAAATCATACAAATGTATTTTTTTTAAATGTATTCTTCCTGTGTAGTTCTTTGCTTTTACAGTTTTTTCCTTCCAGTTACCTTCCACTAACACTCTTTCCAATTCCTTCCAGTACTGCAATGCATTTGCACTAGAACTTCGGAAAAACTTCTATGAGGAAAATCTCAGCTGGTACAAGCATCTCTCTTTTTCGACATGTGTTTTCCACTTAAAATTTTCTCAGCATTTCACTAAAAAAATGGAGTTCTCGACTCAAAACGTAAGGATTTGTCCAGAGATGGTTTTAGGCAAATATTAATGAAGATATTCGTAATTTTTCAGAAAATCATGAAAAAAGAAATGATTGTTCATAAAATAGTAACTCAGAGAGGAGAAAATGCATTATTGAAAAATCTTAAAATAGAAAAGAAATGAAAAAAATATATCTAAAAATTGACATCTAATAACCACCAACAAAAAGATTAGAATGAAAAATTCAAATTTAAATTGAAGTAATTAGTAGAAGTTATATTTGGAAAAAAAGGAAATTCGGAGACATCTAGATTCCTCCATAAAATATGCTCTGGATGTCCTCGACTTCCCTTTTTCCCCGAATATAACTTTCACTAATTATTCCAGATTTTTATTTGAATTTTTTTTTTCAATCTTTTCGTTGGCGGTTATCCAATGTCAATTTTTTTCCCTTCTTTTTCGTTGAAATTCTGAGCTAAAGGGGGGATATAGGAAAAGTGAACTGTTCATCAACCTGAAATTTCCACTTCAAAGAGAAGGAAATTGAGAATTAAAAAAAAAAATTAACCCAAAATTTTCGTCTCTCAGCTCAACAATATTATGTGTACGATAATTGGGGTATTGGTTGTGGTAAAGGAGCAATGTTAATGAAGCAAGGGGTACACATAGCGACCTCGTGTGTATACCCCAGAGAGCAATGTATCGTGTTTCCACGATATAGTTGATAACTAAAGTAGAATGGCGGTAGTATATATAGTTAGACATGCTTGGTAGCTCAAAGTGTTTCACAATGATGATCACGGTGCATAGAGTAGATTGAGAATTGATGAGATGAAGTATCGTTGAAACTGATTGACATGATTTCGATCAATAATTATAAATAAATTAGCATATGAATTACCATGATTTATTTCACTATGGAAGGAAGAGGCAAAATGTAACTTTACGACAAAAAAAATTCAGGATTTTTTTTCGGAACGAAGGACTTCTCAATAAAATCTGAAAAAATTTAAAAAAATACTTGGGTATGTCTACATTTTTCTTGATTTTTTTTTTTATAGAAGTATTCACTCTCAAAAAATATGCGCAACATCTTCCTCCGTAGATCCATTTTTCCCGATTTCCCTCGTGCTATTTGTTTTCTGCACTGTATGTAATTGCACTGAGAGAAAAAATATATTTTATTGAGAAATAAAAAGATTGGAAATTGCCAATGTCACGTGAACTTTGAATTAAATATAAATATCATTACACTTAAGAAAAAATGCTCTCTCCCAACAATTGAATTTCTTGAAACTGAGAAGAGTCAATGATTATCAATTTTTAAAAATTAGTAGATTGAAATTAATTCATTTTTATCAGTTATTTAGAACGAATTGAAGATTTTTCAAATTGATCATTTTATTGCTTGTTCCAACAATAAATATACTGTTTTCAATGAAAAATTTTCACGTCAATCAATTAATTGATTAAAAAATACGTTTTTTTTCTTCAATTCAAAGACAAATTTCCTCAATAGTCATGACAGCTCAAACAAGCCCAGATTACCACCTTCTCACTCCGTCTCTTGGTTTAAATTCACTAAAATCCTCATTATCTTATCAAAGAATACAAATAATAGTTCGAATAAATTCCCACAATTTTAAAATGATATTAACTGTAGATTTTTTACTCTTCTTCATTTTTTGTCAAGATAGATGTTAAAAAAGCAGGTATTCTTCCTTGCTAGGTATCACTACTGGATAATAAAATGTAATAACTGTTCCCCACCCGCAATATTTATCTAGTACTTATTCAAGTCTCAATCAGTACTATAAAAGTTGCAACAATCGACCATTCTTGAATAGTCATTATTCGAAAGTTTTGGAAGCCTCTTCAAGAATAATTGAGATTAAAGTTTTTTGATTCATCAAAATGACGAGTTTATTGTGCTTGATTCTCTCAATTATAGTCATAAGCAATGGTAATATCATTTTTTAAATATTTTTCAATTATTTGTCATCATCTCTGTCTCTCCATATTTCTATTAATCGAAATTACTACAGTAGTAAACGTGACAAACGCATATGGAAACGAAGCGTACCTGGGTCAATTTGGATATGCTTTAGCTTTATATGAGAATGGTCGGTTCATCTGCTCTGCTGCACTCATGAATCCCAGCTGGGGAATAACAGCAGGACACTGTCTCGTCGGTAAGACAGCAGCTAATCTCAAAGTAATTGCTGGAGTTGTTCGTCTGACGCGTACAGCAGATACTACGTGGCACGAAGTACACAGCATTCGTACATATGATTCATTTAGATTGGTAGGACCCGACGTTTATATACATGATCTTGGTATATTCAAGGTAAGTATCTTCAGGATAACTATACGGAGAATAGAATTTTTTTTCTATTATTCCATTGAAATGCCGTTCTCTTCTCCAATAGTTTCTTAAATGATGGATCAGCTTCATGTCTTTCTTTTAGTAATTTCGTTACTTTTGTACGATTCAGAGCGTTTCATTCCCACGACTGCTATTCTTCGTAAATGATAATAATTCATAAACTACACGGGCAGAAATTGTTAGAAAATGTGTAAAAATATCATTTTTGACGCAGCATCAAAAAAAAATAAGGAACTGTACTCGAGTTCGCTGGAATAATCTCTTAGAAATAATTCAACAGAATTCTCGTTAAAAATTATTTCTACTCATTCAGGAAGATCTGGAAGAAATACGAATGGAAAAGTCTTGCCTCCTCATTTTTTCCGCGAAAAATCGAATTTTGAAATGATCGAGAAAAAAATTAATTGCCTTCCATCAGCTTTTCTATGGAATCATTTGAAAAAAAATTCACCTCGAATCGTTTCGTTACAATTCACTCTACTTTCCTTTTTTTTTTATCAGCTCAAAGTGCCACTAGATCTATCAGCTGGGACTAATATACGAAAAATTCCATTGACATTAGACTCAGGTGATTCCCGTCGAACCGGATGTAAGTTAGTTTTGTTCAGAGATGTGTATAATAGGGCTACAAGTGTTCACCAAATGGACTTATCACAACGGTGGTCGACTGTAACTATAACTACACGCCGAGAATGCCTCAATATAAATACTCTATTGGATAATGAAATGTGTGCTGTTAATGAAAGTGCGGCCGGAAGCCTTGAAAGCGTAAGATTCATTTTCTTGATTCTATTCTCTGAATTATGAAGAAGAAAAATATACTATGGAGTAATTCACGAGGAAACTGCTCATTCTTTTCTTTTAGGGTGACAGTGGTGCTCCTATTGTTTGTAATGGAAAATTATTTGGCATATTAGTCAGCGAAATCTTCAAAAATGGTCGCACTGGAAATGGAGCAACAATACTCCAGGTAACACCGTATATGAACTGGATTGCTGATATTGTCGATCCCCCAAAATGAAATAACACAAATACATATTTTTTGTGAAATTAACAATGACTAGAAATTAATAGTCATTTTTAATTGTTCGAAATTTCAAATGTATTTCCGCAAGTGTATTTGATGCAAAAAAAAAGATTAATAAAATTCTAATGATTATATTAATATTGTATTTATAATTTTTCTTCATCCTCATTCCTCAGATTCTCATCTACCATTATATCCAATTGGAATTGAAAATAAAATTTAATTTTCTACTGCGCAAAAGAACAATGATAATGCATGAAAAATAATAAATTTTTTTCTAACATAAATTTTATTGTAAATGCTGAATACGTGTGAATATTCAATTCAAGGCCATTTGAAACGTGATACTATTATTTTATTTATGGAAACAATCGCTCAAGTGATTTCAAAAAAATTGCCAATTTTATTGTATTTTTTTATTTTATGAGTCAACGCTTCTTTATCACTTCAAAAAAGAGGTTACGTTTATTCGAAGAATAATTTTTTGTAGGAAAAAAACTTCATAGGAATCGTTACATAAATGAGGCAATATTGGATGTAGATTGTTTGAACTTCTCTATTTTTTAGTGAATAAAACACGAAAATTCCCCGAGTTAAGTTAGATTTTTGAAATATGGAAAAACAAAAAGTGTTATCACCACAGTTCTATATCAATATTTACTTAATACATTTCCAACACGAAAAGACATGAAAATAGTATCACCACAGTTCTATACAGACATTCATTTAGTATAGCTCCAAGGTGTCCGCCAGTATAAAATGAAAACGACTGATTATTACTGAGTCACTAATATCCAGCAGTTATAAGAACCACTTCAGGAGTGATTTTTTTTGTTTTTTTTGATTTCTCAAAATGACGAATTCATTATTCTTCATTCTCTTCAGCATCGTCATTACCGGTAATTTCTCACCTACAATTTCCATTAATTAATTTTTTCTGGGAGCACGTTTCAAAAACTTACGCCCACAAAACCCAGTCAATGAAACCCCGTTATAAAAAAAAACCCGACAAAAAAAAATTAAAACAAGAAAAACCTTGACAAAAAGACTCCGGCAACAAAACTTTTGTAATAATTTTTTTTTCATTTTTACGCTAATATTGAAATTTAAGAAATTGAAAGACACTGTTCAAATTTGAAAAATTCTGTACGCTACTATTTCAATACATGAAGAGGAGCTGTTTATATTTTCAGACGGAATATATCAATTCATATTTAGTGAGTAATTTTGGATTTATAAAATTCTGAGTTTTCTTCGATTTCTTTGACTAATGTGATGATTATTCAAGTAACAAGTGGGGAAATTATTTCGATTTGATGTCTTGTAAAAATTCATTCGCGTGCAGTGTTCGTATGTTTCTTGAGTTGTCTGTTGTGTTATTGTAGGCAATGTATTGAAATTTCGTGTCGAGTCAAAAAAACTAAAAATTATTATCCTTACATGGATTTTTATATTTTTATCTTAAGGGCATTGCTATGAATATTGAATTGTAAATGTAAAATTGATACTTTTAATGTTTTTATGGATAACTACAGCATTTTTTCATGATTAGAGGAACAAATAGATAAATAAAAGTTTTTTGTTTCTCTTTGTTGAAGTTTTCTTTGTTTGAATTTTTTTTGTCAGGGTCTTCTTGATGGGGTTTTCTTCGACGTAAGTTATTTAGACATATACCCCTTTTTTTACCGCCCAATTAACTAGAATTTGATCATAGTTAACGGAGAATTCGGAGTGCCAGCAAGACTTGGTGAACATAAATATGCTGCAGCTATATTCAAAAATCGAATGTTTTATTGTGCTGGTACTGTTATTAATACGAGATACATACTAACGGCAGGACACTGTATTGAAAATGTACGAGTCACTGATCTCGAAGTAGTAGTTGGAGCTGTTCGAATCTCAAATTCACCATCAACAAGATGGCGTTCAGTACGGAATACAATCAAACATCCTGGGTTCTCACGTCCCATAAGCGCATCGCGATATGTGGATAATGATATCGGTCTTATCGAGGTATATTATTTTATTATTATTAATTCATTTTTCTAATATCCTTCAGCAAAATAATTTTATCATTTATATTACCTTGTATAGCCTCTCAGCTCTTCAATTAACTCAGGTTGTATCAAAGATATGAAAAATTAACAAAATCAAAGAAATATATCACGAGAAACATATTATACAGAGGATCGCTAATCAGAATTATCTGTTGTTGCAATAGACTAATTAAGAGGTTTGGGGAGCTAACGCTAAACGATGGGAAAAAGTTGATTTTCCAAACAGGGATTGAACAAATTACTTTGAATTACCTCAAATTTTTTCAAATTTTCCATCCAATCGGTTTTCAAGTAATTAACTAGCAAAATTGCGTCTCATACATGGACTCTTATGCATCAAACCTGTCTTAACTTGTAATCTTAATCTTAAAATCATAACTGGAAATCTGACTGGTTCTTACGATCACTATTCATATGTCTATTCTCCTTTTTCCCATCAGCTTGCTGAACCACTGATTTTTGACGCTGCAGTTGGATCAATTCCATTATCTATCAGCTCAGGTCCCCAATATCGTCTCTCATGCAGGCAAGTTCTGTTCAGAGATCGTGTGACGGGAAATAACAATCAGGAAGAGGTAGAATTACGTCATAGACATGTAGTTATAACTGAACTCAAAGACTGCGAAGATTTCTTCGTCACTCTTTTTAGGAATGAAATGTGCATTTTACATCTCAGCGACAGCAGAAGTCCTCTAGGGGTGAGACATATATTTTATGTTAATTTTATTAATTAGAAGGGGCAATTATTGTAATATCAATCACTTTTTTCCCCATCCAGGGCGACAGTGGCTCTCCTACTATTTGTGATGGACACGTATTCGGCGTACTTAGTAGTGGTCTGAATGGTATAGATAGTCCAGGAAGAATATTCATGATAGCTCCTTATCTGGAGTGGATTGCAAACATTGTGGATCCAGGAAAATAAAATCATGCTCACGATAATGTTCAATAACAATCAGTTTCAATTTTTTTGTTTGTAACAAATACATCATTTGAAAAATTAAGAATAAGCACATGTAGAAAATTCAGAAAACTTTAAGTACGAATTTTGAAAATATTTTTTCTATGTTCATTCATTTGTTTGAAAAATTTGAAGAAATTGTCAAATGTATGCTAATTTTATTTTCATAACTCTATATATAAAAATTAATTGCACCTATTAATTTTTTTTAACATATTTCAAATATATATTCGTGTATATCCTATTCGAGAGAAAAAATACAAATAAAGTTTTAATCATTGCACTATTCGTTTATTCGCCTTATTTTTTTTATCTTTAAAATTCTCTACGAAAAAGGCCTTCTGACATTTTTTCCTTGCCTGATATCTTCTGAAGACATTTGGAATGTAATCAGCACGATATTGCCATTGCGAAAAAAAAAACAATTGAGTTAAAAGTATTTGGAGCAGACTCGAGATTTATCTTCTTTTTTTTTTTTTTTCTTCACTCTAGTTTGAAGAAACAAAAATGTTGAAGACTAAAAATAAATTCTTCCTAAAGGGAAGGAGAAAAAAAAAGAGAAAATGGAAAGGAAATGTTTGAACAGTTCTATATCTCCTTCGCTCCCTTTGCAGGAAATGATACCCGTTTCAACGGTTTTCTTGCCATTTTTTTTTCTAACTCCTTTTTCTACATTCTGATAGTGCTCTCGGTCACGGCACTCACTACTCCTGATCATCCCCAATAATGTATTTGTATTGTAAGGCTACATATTGATCGAAAGCGCATATAAATTTCAAAAATGAAAAAAATCTTTAAATGCAAAGCAGAATAAAAGAGTCCATTTGCTTTTTTCTCCTTCACGATACCTTTTTGCCTTGAAATTCCATTTGATATTCGAAATCAATAATTACAACAATACGAGGAAAATTCAATTACAGTTGAGTAAAAACAATATGGGAAATTAGAGCAAAATCTATCTTCTGGTTAACATAATTCATAATTCTTTATTTCCTTTCATATTTCCCAAAAAGTTTTGAAATCTCGAAATTTCCAGATTTCTGGGTAAATCTCAAGTTATGGGAAATGAAACTGAGTTTTTTTTTTCTTAGTGAAGCACTTTGTGGAAAAATCCAAAGAAATTCGAGAGAATGCGCCAATGTGTACGAATTGTTGGTGAATTTTTTTCAAATTTTTTTCGAAGAGGCCTTCACTCTCAAAAAAAATCCCGAATTATTCTTACTAGCAGGTCCATTTTACCTCGAAAACGATTAATTAAAATACGATTAATTAAAATTAAATCCCTACAGACAATTAAATTCTCCCAAAAAATAGTCACCCAACAGTTACCATGCACATATATATTCAAAACTATCTTATTCCAATAACTCCATTTTTTTCAACTCAAAAACCCAAGAATTTCAATGAAATGAAAAAAAAAAGATACTGAAAGTTTCAGAAACATTAAGTAACCACACAATTTTTAATTACCCTTCATTCTATCAAGTTCCATGTTACTTCACTTTAATCATCTAATTTCTCATGATATTAACTGAATGAAAAATTAAACTGTCCCAGAATTTGAAATTTTAATCAACGATAAAGATCATTAAATCCTGAGATTTACTAGTGGATAATTTTTAGTTTAAATTGCTGCAATATATTTCAGTGAGGGGAAAAGGTTTTCGGTATTATGCAAATTTACAAACAGTGATACAAGTCGAAGCAAGGGGGAGAGTCATAATAATAATAATAATAATGATAATAATAATAATGAAAAAAAAGGTGTGATAAAGTGAGAAACAGGATGAAAAGAGATGGAGTATTCATCCGGGAAATGCGCGTGTTACCAGAATTACAGAGAGCAGAGGACTATAAATGGTTCACCGGATATATATACTTCATATTCTTCCTGCCTCCACCGACGAGGGAAAATGCGTTTTTTTTTTCTTTTTTTTCGTGAGTTATTCTTTCATTCTCCTTCATTTTTTCGCCGTTTTTTTCTCTACATTTTTTTAAAAAAATGTATATGACACAGAAAAGAGGAGGAAAAAAAATGTCTCCTTGTGTTTGCCAAGTTTCCCGTTTCATCCACTTGGAAAGAGTGATAATCATTAGTGTAGCATGTATTTTCAAGTGATAACTGGCATCGATGTATTAACTAAAATAACATACGTTTGGTTGGATAATTATTTTTGATATCATGGATTTGCTTTTTTTTTACAATTTCAATTACAGATTTTTTTAAAGAATTATTTCTCAGGTTTTTCAAAGTTTAGAGAATTTTCGTGAAAATTGTTTGTTTACAAGCATGATTTTCATGATTTCATGATTTTTCAATGAATCTGTTGAAATTTCTAGAGTTTATCATTTTTCTCAATTTTTTAAAGTAATTGAATGGAATTTCCTCTGAATTCCAAGGTGATCAAGTTGAACAGCTTGGATAGAATATTGTGGTTCGTTCAATGGAAAAAAAAACGATGAGAGGTAAAAGAAGAAAAAAGAAGGGTAAAAGGAAAGAACGCATTAGGTGCTGGGCGAGGGCGATAAGACGCTTGATACGCTTGAATGGACAGCAAACCTACTGGAGGGACACCACATACGTTCATATTACCCAGTTAACCCAGTCAGACTTTAGAGTGTTTTCATGAATTTTCTAGAGCTCTCAGGAAAATTGTTGAGAAATTTTTGAATTCTAAGTAATATCAAATTTAAGGAAAAAAATAATTTTTTACTTTGAGAAAGAAACAAGTGGATAATAGATATTGTTTTCCAACTGATATAGCTTTTTCTGCTAATATTTTAGCAATATGCTTCCGAATGGAAGTGATAAAACTTTTTAATACAGTGAATATCATGAAGTTCACTAATAAATTTCGAAAAATTGTGATGGAGAGAATTAATTAGAACAATTGTTGATTTCAAAAATCAATAAATAAAATTCTGATACTCATATTATTCCTGAGTTCATCTTATTTTTCCCTTCATTTCCATTCACCATAAAAATTCACACAATTAAAGTTCAACAATGTGGAAAAAAAACATAATTAATCACGAAATAATCTTTCGTCAAGCTTGAAACCAAAAATTTTTTCCATTTAAGTTTGCTCATTAGAATAATGAGAAAGTAGTTTGGTGTATTGTACGTGTGATGCATTGCAAGTACAGAGAAAAACGAAAGTTTTCATCCAAGAAAAAATAATAACGGAAGAATTCACAAACTCACCATCCACTTCATCACAATTCCCAAATAAGCACAGCTCTACCCCCCCCCCCCTTCTCTCCCCCCTCCCCAGTGTATCCTTCCCATGTTCGAGAGTGCACCGAAAACACGAAATAAAGCGAAATTATCATTAAAATCTACGATAAACTCTCTCATGATGAAATAAAGTGAGACTTAATCTCTTCTCACCTTCCCCCCCCCCCCCTCTCCTCTCAGCCCCCTTCTCTAAAAACATAAAAGCTGCCTCGTTAAATGCACATGCACGTTAGTAATCAAATTTTCCAAACTCATCTCGAGCATTGAATTTTCTCAACAATAAAAAGTTTTTAAAAAAATCTCTCTCACACATTTTTGAATGTTCAATTTTCACGCTCAAGCGACTTTATACACACAGGAATTACGAAAATAGTTTTGTGTGCAATGTCATTTTTTTTACTTCCTCTCTCTATCTTCATTCATTTCTCTGCACTTCTTTTTTTTTTTCATTTTTCATGCACCACCTCTCTCTCTCTCTCTCTCTGTCTCTCTTTCACGAAATCCTTGTGGAAAAAAGTTCCCCTAAAAAAATCTTCCCGGAAAAAATCTCCCCTAAAAAAATCTCCGCAGGAATAATATGCCCAGAAAAAAGATCCACGAATGCAGAAAGGAGCACAATAAATTTGAAATATTTCAATTATAATCAATTTATTTACACAATTCTTCACAGCAGTTATATCCCTGAAACAGAATGGGGAAAAAATAAATTTATGTTAATTCATGTTAACTAAGAGATTCTCAACTCAAATAAAAACGAAATTTTGAAATATAAATACAATAATATAATCCCTCAGTAGAATACGGCTGTATTGATTTTCCCAAACAGAAAAGTGAGAAATTGGAAGAAAAAAAATTAAATTTCATGAAATATTGATTTTCACAAATAGAAAAGAGAGAAATTAAGAGAAAAAAAATTACATTTCATGAAGAAATATCATTTGAAGTGGATATTTTTGTCCAAGGAGATTTTTTCCAAAGAAATTCTTTCGAGAGAGATTTTTTTAGGGGAGATTTTTTCCGGGACATTTTTTCTAGAGAGCAACACTCCGTCTACCGTACAAAACTACATCAGTTTGTCTGCCTCGTCACTTCGTTATACACGTACTTTCCACTGGGAAATTTAACACTGTCGTAACTAACAACCACTGAGTGGTTCACCGATAAATTTGCCACTCATGCCAGTGAAAAACATGAAAATATTGCTGAATAACAGAGTTAACGGAATCATGGGTCTTATGTTAATAATTGGAATAATAACAGATTAAATATTCAGTTATTATGGTTTTCGGATTTTTCAAATTACAGAGATATTTGGAGTTGAGGAATTGCTCTTGGTTTTACGGTTGGAAGGTAGGCCATTTCCAACCCTCGATATCTCCGTAAATAATCGAGATAGGGTAAAACCAAGTTTGTTCAGTTTCAACAGAGGAACATTTGTTATCTCAACCATTTTCTCGTATCTTCAGTAATTTTTGTTTGAAGTAATGCGGTAAAGGCACAAGGGGCAATTGTTATTTATATTAAAACACATTTGCAAGTTCAATACAAATTTCGACGGATATTATGCTCAATCAATGACTAATTGCTGTCACTCGATAAATTATCCTTGAAAATTACCAGTACTCATTGAATCTCAATTAACCACATAATTATCAGATGACTCAACAATGCTCATTCAATGGTTTAAATTTCATTCCCCTCCAATGATTTTAAATCAAAAACATATGTTAACTATGGAACTGGCACATAATTGGCAAACAATTCATTGGCAATACTTCATTCGGTAAATTATGATTTATCTCAGTGGTAATTATCGATCCATTCACTTAGCCACATCTCATTTCAACGGAATTTTTCATTGAAATTAAGAGATAACGGGAGTTTTTATACGTGGGACTAACCAGGAGAATGAATGAAAGAATAAAAAGGCAATGGGAGAAAGGAATTTACTTGAAAATGAAAAAAAATTAACGGATTTTTTTCTTTTTCGTTCTCTTTCATTCCGGAGGATGGAGTTTTATCAGCCGATGTATAATGGTTAATGTACGTGATATACCCACGGGTAAAATTATTTTTCATGCAAAAAATATAATTCCTTTTGCATGGAAAATACATAAAAATGTAGAAAAACATTACATTTCAATATTTTTCTCAGCTGTTGCATTTTTTTGTTTCCTTATTTCTCGGGTTTTTTCATCATTTTAGTGGCATACAAAAATCCAACGGAGGAAAAAATTCAATGATAATAATAGATGTTCGACAGAAAATATTTTTCAAGCAAATAAAAAAAACTTTTGTAAATTCAACATTTTCATGAACTTCTTTGGATAATTTTTTTCATGCTGAATATGGAGTTTTCATTGTCAATTGAAATAAGAGGAACTGAATGAGCGGTAGAAATGAAAATTGTACAGACTCGGCGTAAATACCGAAGGGTTTTAGAGACAATGGTCTTGAGAGCTATAGAAATTTTAATCTAGAAAAAACGAGACAAGTCCATTATTAAAAATATGTTAAATCCAATATCTCGAAATTTACACTGAGAGAAAAAAAAGGATTTTGATATGAGAAATTCGTCTTTAAATCAAGAAATGAAAAAATTGGGAATTTCTAATGAGAACTGAATTCATTGTGGGTTAATCGATAAACTGTGGAGAAAAGTGTTTTTTTTTTGCACAAGAAAGAAAGTTCATGAAACTAAGAAAAATCGAAAATTATCAATTTTAACAAATTTGATTGAATTTATCCAGATTGAAATAAACTCATTTTCATTAATTATTTGGAATTAATTGAAGATTTCTCAAGCTAATCATCTAATCGCTTGTTTCAACAATAAATATACCACTTTAAGATAAAAGTTTTCATATTGATCAATTAGTTACTTGATTCAAAAAGAAATTGAGTTTGTATTGAACTAAACTATCGACAACTCTTGATTATTATCAATCTTTTTTTTTTCTTCAATTCAAATACGAATTCTTCAATGATGGCTTCTTTTTTCTCACTGCAGTGGCTACAGGCCATTTTTTTCAAAAGAACGTTGTTTGAATACCTTTTTCCACTCTAGAACAATTCTCATATCTCCTTTACATTCCAAGATATCGTTCAAAAACCAGAATAGTATTGTTTCATCCCTTTTCTCCCCCTGAATGCTGCCAATGCCCCTGAAAATGACAATTTAACGCTTCTACAGCCCTCCACAAGCCATTCATAACGAAAATTCAGTTGTCATAAGAATTTTTTCAGTCATTTCAAATCGTCTGACCCTGAATTACCCCCAATCGATTACCCCCCCCCCCCCTTTTTTCTTATTCCTTCTCTCTTTCCCTTTTTCCCAAGGAAAAAAAATGAGGTTGGAATATTCGATCAAGGACTCATTGAATATTCTTTGCATTCATTGTGAATTTATGCACGGTAATTCTCCAATAAGTCAAAATGCAACGAAGAACATTCAACAGTTTTTGAGGTAACATCAGAATATTAAAAGGAATTTATCCAACGAAAATTCCAATTTTCTTACTAAATAAATTCATTATTCAAGTTTTTACTGAATATTTCGAGGAATAGTGGAAATGAGGAAATTTTGATGATTACCTTTTTTGGAGCTCTAAAATTTCCACATAAAAAAGGTTATCACAAAAAAGAAATTATCACTAAAATCAGGACTCATTAGAAATTATCCCGAAAATTTCTACATTTTCAAATTGCCTGGAATAAAACTGATTTTAATGTTTCAAATGAGCAGAGAAAGTTTGCCAGAATTAGGTTCCCGAGGTATATCAAGAAAAATAATGAAAAAAATATTGAATTTATCACAAAATCTGAAAATTTGAAGATTTTTTAGTCAATTTTTAATTGTTTAAAAAAAAAATCAATATTTTTCTTCAGAAATTTGTATTTTTAAATTTTGTTTTCGATGTAAATTGTCATAATTTAATTGAATTCGAAGAACGTTTTTTTTTGGGAATTGATATTTAATGAATTACCAAACAAATTGATGTCCTGGAACGATAAATCCAACAGTAGAGAGACTGTTAATAATTAAATTTATTAGTAAAAAAAAAACAATCCTGAATTTCATTGAATGGGTTGAGATATGAAATTGCATAAGCATCTACATCACGAAGTCAAATGTGAACTGGAGATCATAACTGATAATCACTGAAGATCAATCCGTTATGCCACAGACATTTTGAGTTTTGAGGCTATCTGTTAGTAGCAGTTGCATTATACCAGTTGTGATTAACGACAACGAGTACGTCGGCTGGCGAAACATTGTTCGTACATATCGACTAACCGCACGCTAGCTGAGATAGGTCACCAATAGCAAACTGGAAATCTCTGTCTCAGTCCCCAGGAAATCCCATCTCACTCGCATCTGAGTATTTCATTTGCATTCAATTGTACAATGATAATCGTTAACATAACTGAAACGTTGATTTTCGTATACACAGAGAAAAATATTTTCTTAATTTAAGAATGTGCAGTCACTTAATTTAAGAACGGCAGGTCACTTAAATTAAGTGACTTTTCTCACTTAAATCAAGTGACTTTTTCTTTCTTAATTTAAGAAAGTAAAAATGACTTAAATTAAGTGACTTTTCTCACTTAAATCAAGTGACCTTTCCTTTCTTAATTTAAGAAAGTAAAAATCACTTAAATTAAGTGACTTTTCTCACTTACGTCAAGTGACTTTTCTCACTTAAATCAAGTGACTTTTTCTTTCTTAATTTAAGAAAGTAAAAATCACTTAAATTAAGTGAGTTTTCTCACTTAAATCAAGTGATTTTTCCTTTCTTAATTTAAGTGACCTGCACATTCTTAAATTAAGAAAACATTTTCATCTGTGTAAAAAGACATTGTTTCAGTTTTTATTTAATCTTTAATGTTTTGTTATTTCATTTTCAATTTTACCAATGAAAGAATTTCAAGAAAAAATACAATGCTCTCATTGAACCTTCTAAAGTGCATAAATACTACACTGAAAGAAATAATGTTTCATAGATGTCTCAATTTAAGATATCAGATAGAGAAAAATATTTAAAAATTGAAAGTATTTCGAAGCTGGGGTAGTGAAATGGAAAACATATAAAATTGGGAAATGATACATGTTTTAAAAAATGACAAGACATTATTCTCTATGTGAAAAATTAAGATGAATATATTCAGCTGCTTTTTATGTTTGAAATTAAGATATTTTTTAATTGTTCAGTCATTGGAGCTTGAAGGTATATGGCAAAACTCAGTTGCTAAATGCTATTCAGGCACATCAGTGTAAAAGATTTTTCTTGTCTCAGTCAAGTATTATCATTTTCTGCACAAATATCGGAACAATGATAACGTGGATTAAATGAATAAGAAAAAATTAATATACTAATTTTTAATCTATTTTTTTCACCTTCCAGTCTCCAGAAATTCATTCAATTCAGTTTCTATTCTATGACAGGACACGTATACATGCATCGGTTACGTCGATGAAAAATAAGACACTCTTGGCAGATTCAAACGTTTGGAGATAACTGAAACGTCACCATCAAAGAAATCTTTAAAATGTTTTAAAACATTCATTTTTTTTAGAACTATCACGACGAACGCAAATATAATGGAGCAATGTCTGAGAATGAAGAAAATTGTCTAATCTACTGACGAGCGAAAAGTTTTTGATGAAGAATGATGCCACATAATTAATCTCCGCCAATAATTAAATAATCAAATGAGTTTCATTATAATTCACTTTACTTATTACTGTGAAAAAAAAAAGAAGTACGTAATAAATCTCAGTTCATTTTTTTTCATTATTCTCAGTGGAATGAGAAGAATAGTAGAATATATTTTAGTCTGATTTATACTATATATGGAGAAAAAAAAAATTCATTTAATAGTTCAATGAAAAAATTTACATGGATTTGCCCTAATATTTTTTTGGATTATGCATCTGTGAATGAGCGAAAAACTTGTAATAAAAAAAAAGAACATAATCATGGATTATGATTCTACCACGTAATTTTTCATTACTGAACTTCCATACGTTGATAAGCCATAATATTTGAAAGAAAAGATGGAAAATAAAAAAATCTCTGAGTATGTGAGTGTCTGTGCACTCCTATACTCCCGCCTTTTTTTTTTAATTCTTTTATGGCTCCAACTTACTTTTCTCCACGAGTTTTCTCTACTGGGAATAATAAAAAAATATATCCGTAATAATGAATAGAACGGGGAAATGATTTAATTCTTATAAAAAAAATATTTTTCATCCTCGAGCTTTATTCACTGCTCAAATAATGATAATAAATAATTCGATGTATCCATTTGTTCTTCTTTCACGTGAAGAAAAAAGAAATGGATAGTAATTTTTTTTTCGTCGATTCTCAGAAAAAAAATACTATGAATATTCACGAAATCTTGTTTTTTTTCTATCCTGTCACGTATTCTCACGTTTTTGCGAATTATCCAGAAGATAGGCTTGGATAATTAGTGGTGCAGAATATTTTTTCCGTCCTCCCTCAAATGGCTTGAATATTTTCCAAAGATAATGAGAGGCAAAAGAGAGAAAAAAAAAAGAGAAAATCCTACTGCCTCAGTGATAATCCGAGTGAGGATGGGGGGAGGGGAGAAAACGACTTTCTCTTAAGAGATTGATCCAATTAGAAAGTTTATTCTACCCGAATAGCAATTCCAGTCTTGTTCCCTATCTCCTCACTCTCTTATTCCTCTTCTCAACACTTCTTTCCTTCGCCTCTTTTCGCCTGTTTTTCTTTTTTCACGTCCTTATTAGCATACTTTGGAGGGTGAAAAAAAAGAAGAAACATAATTTTTTTAACTCTAAGTTTTATTGTAATTCCTCTGATTCCAGAAGAATATTTTCTGAGTTTTATTGACTGATAATTCCATATGACCCCCCCCCCCCCCCTAAAAAACATGTGATTCGGAAAAATAAAAAATATTCACGATTTTTGTAGAAAAAGAAATCATTAAACATCTCATTAGAGTCATCTCCAGTTAACAATTGGACTTTTCATTTCCTCATTAAGAAAATAGAGAGAAAAAACGAAAACTTCTGAAGGCCCAGTAGCTTGTAGCTAATGGCCACAAGGGGATTCACCAGATATCAACTGTCAGGAAAAAAAAAGTCGATACTTCTGTTTCACGTTCTCACCTTATCGCAATTGTATAATTTTCAACTTCTTCGTTATCGTTAGCTGTTAGTTGTTCTCGTTAGTTAAAATCGATTATTGGAGGTAATTAATGATTGTCGAACAAAGTTTTTAGCGATGAATTGTAAGTTAGTTGAAGAAAAAGAAATTAATCCTGAATTTAAGGAGATCCAATTGCTGCACATGTGAAAATACAAAATATTCGATAATAATGACAATCGATTTTTTTTGCAATAATAGTTCAAGTGATTAAAGTGGACTTTCACACTGTTAATCCAGGAGTCTCATAGCACGATTTTCCGAAGATAAATAATGCTCACTGATTACAAATTTTTATCTGTTCCCCATAATTTCCGAGATATTGCACAAAATTCATGCCGATTTTGCTCCTCCAAAGACTTTTTTATGCATTTTTTCCACTTCCCGTCGACACCAATAAATTCATCCCATCAAAATCTTTAATGCAATTCCTCATAGAAAATTGAATAATCCTTGATTAAATCACCACGCCCACCCCCCTTCGTAGAATTATTAAATATGATAAATTAATTGTACAATCTCGAGAACTCAATTACAAGTGAAAACGAAATTTTCACGATACTCATCGTGTCAGCGAGTAAATCGATGAAACAATTTGATTATATTCGCTATAAATTATCGTAGAATGTATAAAAGTTTACTCTCATAATAACTAGCGGATAAACATCGTAGGATTCTCTCCCTTGGGTTTTGCTTCATGAAAATGTTTGGGATTATATATGTCGAGAGCGTAAATATCTCAACATTATTCCTCTTGTATTTTCTCAGTTATTTTTTCTTCATCTTCCATACACTTTGTGTACACAATATTTTTCGTCTGACTTATTATTATTGTTATGTTTTCTTTTGTTTTTTTTCTTTCCTGTATATCTCTGCCATATTTTTTTCTTGCTACGCTCGTATTCTCTGTGCGCGAAGTCTGAGTTAACTGGAAGTAGAAACAGAACTTTTACTTTCACGTTTTTTTTTTACTTCTACTTTTTTCTCCTTCCTCTCATTCTCATTTTTTCCGCTCCAACCAGTTCGCAGCACATTGAGTCGAGTTACTCGTAAAAACGGGGGGTTGTAGCTCCTCAGAGAGTACCTACCTGAAATAGTCTCACCATGTGACAATAGTTTTTTCACCAACTTTACCAAAACTATAACGCTTTCAAGCAGTTGAGACAGGTAAAAGTTTTTGAATATAGAGTCATTGGATTTTCAGTAGAGAATTGAGATAGAAAAAAAAAACTCGGGGGAAAAAAATACTTGATATAATTATATCTAATTAGATATCGTTGTTCTAGAGTGAAAACGGCATAACAAAATAGTAAATGTGTACTATTTACGCCCTTTTCACTTTAGGATGACGATATAATTAGACCCGAATTTTGTTGCTATCTAATTTGATCTGAACAGATAAAAGCAGATGTATTTGGATATTGAAGAGTGCTACACTGAGAAAAAAAATAGGGGTAAAAACAATCAAATATTGTGGCAAATGGTCCTTAGCAGATATTTTTTTTGGAATAATTCAAGAAATTGTTGAATTAACTAAATTCAGTAAAATTTAGTTAATTCAAATAAATAAACTAGTTGAATTGATTGAATTTAATTAATTCAAACAGATTAACTAGTTGAATTGACTAAATTCAGTAAATTCAACGACTGTTTTCAATTAATTCAACAAAATATTTTCTAAGGACCAATGACATCAATATTTGATTGTTTTCACTATTATTTTTTTCTCAGTGTGAAAAAAATGTAAACTTCAGACCTGATCAGATACAATTCTATCAAATGCCAATTTGGTCAAAATCTGAGGTGAATGTGCATAATAGAGTCCAGACAATAAAATTAATCAAATTGATTTAAATTTGCCTCAGGAAGGGAGGTGGAGAAAATAAAGTAATATATTGGACTCAAAAATTCGAAGATAGGGGAGAGTGGGGCAAAATGGACCCTCATAGTAACATGGTAAAGGAGTTTTTTGGAATGAAGGACTCGACGAAAAAATCTGAAAAAATTTGAAAAAATCCTCTAACATATGTATATTGTTTGTAAATTTTTTCGGATTTTTTGGTGCAACCGCTGCTTTTTAAAAAAATCTGGAGTCATCTCAACTTTCAAGTCCATTTCATCCCACTCTCCCCTACATGGTGGAACTCGCAGTAGGTCAATTAGTAGAGCATCAAACTGTTAATTTGAAGGATGTGAGTTGAAACCTCGCTTGCACATTCCCTATTTTCTAGGAAATTTTATCCTGCTATTATCAAATTTTATAGAATAGACGCTATTCTGCATAATTACCAAATCTAACTATATACAAGCATGTTTGATGCAAATCTTGGTTGTTCTTGTATTATTCTGTTTTGAGTGACCTCGAATGAAATATTCACACGCATGGTGCATTAACGACCAAATTATTATTAAAAATTCCGTCAAATTAATACATCTGTATAATCTTTGCAGCCAGAGAACAGTGAATTTTCGTGCTTTCATAGCTTAAATATTCCATCAAAATTGACAGTTGAAGCATATTACTGAATCAACAAGAACTGACCTACTCAATTAATTTCATTCTATGCCAATAGTCTGTCGAACCTAATTAAAATGCAAAAATAGCTGGATCTGGTACTAGAAAAAAAAGAGGGAATCGGGTAAATTTTGAAAGTTTCAAGTTAATGGAAAAATAAAGCTCGGAGGAGAATGTAGAACACAAATGAATGCGTATATTCAGGATGGGGAAGAGAAGATGAAAAGAAAATTGTTGATGTTGACGAAAATAAACAAGGCACTGGCTATAATTTCTTATTTCAAATGATTATGATAGATTCCTCAAGTTCCGATTAAAATTTCCTGTTTATCACATTTAATTCTTTCATTTATCGACCTTCGTTCGGTTTTCTCCAATTCTTTCCATTCAATGATGATTCTCCACTGCTTCACAAAAAACAATTTTGTGTTATTGGTTTCTTTCAAAAACCGTGTGGGTAATATATTTCTTCGTTTCATTTAAAATCCAAATGACGTCATAAAAGACAGTTTATTCAGAACTTTAATAAAACCAATGATAACAATGAACTTCTAGTTATTGTTAGTTTTACCAAAAAGTATATATTCGTTTTATTTTATCGTGAAGAATCAACAATATTAGCAATCCAATTCAAGTAGGGAGCTACCATGAGTATTGATGCCCCATTTGTACTGAAATTATTTTTGAAAAGATTACCAACTATTATACCAAGTAATTTATTATCGCAAACAGTAGGAGCGCCACTGTCCCCCTAAATAACGAGAAAGAGCGATCTTTCGTGAGTATATCTGTAGTATATTTTTTCCATCCATAATTTATAGAATAAAAACAAAAAAATGAGTCTTACCCGTCTAATGCGGCTCTCAGCCTGGAATGAATTAACAGCACATCTTTCATTTTTCAGTGGATAATTTATAGCGAGACATTCTTCATGTGTAGTTACTATTACAGGTGCCCATCCTAATGATAAGTCCATGACATGAATACTGCTGGGTGTCTTATAATATTTCTCGTGTTCTCTGAAGATAAAAAATTGACATTGGACCTGACGGGAAAGGTCTATGTCGGTTACCAATTCAATCACTTGAATATTACCACCCAACACTAGTGGAACTTTGAGCTGATGAAGAGAAAATTAGAAAAGTACACTGTTAAAAATTTCTGTCTGAATTTTCCGTGTAAAATCATTGAAATTTTAAACAAGTTATATCTTTACTGAAATTCCAGATAATTACGTCATTTAAAAATGAACAAATCATTGATTTTCAAACAATTTCACGCCTGAATATCAATGAAATTTGTAAATTTCAGTTCAATTGTTTCTTGGAAATTTAGAAAAATTAGGAAAAATTCAAGAAAAAATGGAAAATTCAAGTCATTTTAATTCTGAATATTCATATTCAGTTGAAAATTCAAGTAAGTAGTAGAATTTTCGTCTCAATTCTACTTAAAACTCATAGATTCCTCTGAATTTCTTCGGAAACTCACAGATTTCATAAGCATTTTCCCATTAAAAAACATTCAATATCACGTTTATTAAAATTTTCATCGAATTTTCTATGAAATTTCAATTGTTTTTCTAACAGTGTAGAGTAAAATAGAAATTATGATGGAACGGATTGAAACTGATTTGTAGTTCCGCAGATTTAATTGAAAAATTGAGGAAATTTCCAATGTGAAATGTCAGTAACATGCAAGAAACCTGGGAGAATCGAATTTTTATGAGATGTAAGGATCATAGAACGTTGGAAATATTGAATTTAACAATACTAATAATTGACAAATGAACGACGTTTTGCCCGCTTCATTCAGGTCCTTGACATCATTAGTGTCTAGTCAACTTAAATAAATTTTTCTCCAATCGGAGATGAAAACCATACAAAAAGATTATCATCAACATAGCAGTGTGTCACTCGAATCCCACTGAAGTGAAATTTTTATGTTTAGGAGAAATAAAAAGTCAAGATCACACTGAGAAGAGAATTCGTCAGCAGTTGACTCACGGATTTCGTTGCATCGAACGGATATTAGATGTCCTCAAATACTTGATCTGGTGCATTCATCAGTGTATTCATTGAATATTACTGAACATGCAGTTGAGGCAGTACGATGGACGAATACAATCATCATTTGCTTGAACGTGTTTTTCCTCGTTGGAGTAATTTATTTCAATTATTTTCATGAAAATTCATATTTTTTCCGTCAAAAACGATACGTTTTGGGTAATTCGAATTATTGAGTCCACTTGCCTCAATCAAAGCCCCTTAAACGAACCTTCTGTTGAATATTCACGAGATATTTACGAGTTTAGTTACCATTTTAACTACAATTGGTTAACAGTAAACGAGACTCGTTCCAGCTGAACGAATTAGTTCCTCAGTGCAGATATGTTGTTGTTTATTCAATGATAGTTACACTGAAGGTACTCACCTTAAGAAGACCGATATCATTCATATGAATCCGTCCGATCTTTTTGAATGAATAATGACAATAAGTATTTCCTACTTCAAGCCATGTTGCAGCATTTGCGTCTGTTATTCGAGAATCTCCAACAATTACTCTGAGAATAGCAGCTGTTTTCTTACAGGCACAGTGTCCCGCTGTTAGTATATATCTAGTACTGATAATCACACCATTGCAGGTGAAGATACCATTTTTGTATATTGCTGCAGCGGACTTAAATTCACCAGCAGCCACTGGACATCCATACGGTGGGTGAACCGCGTTCACTATTTGAAAATTTCAATCAATAGTGAAGGAGGAGTAATTAGGAAATATTCAAGGAATAATATTACCATTACGGATGACTATAGCTGAGAGAATCAAGAATAATGAATTCGCCATTTTGAGGACTCAAAAAATTTTCAATTAGTCTTGAAGAGTATTTCAAAACTCCCAAATAATGACTACTCACTAATTTTCAGTTTTTATCATTTTTATACTGCTGATAAAGGCGTTAAATAGGCCTCATAATATTATTTTGAAGAATGATGAAGCCATGAAAATCAATAGTTGAAAGTGTTTAAAGAAGTGTTTCTAGAAGTGTTTAAAATTGCTTGAGCTATGTTTCAGATTTCTTGATAAGGCACTGAGAGTTCTACTGAATTTAAGCCAAGAGACAACATAAAAACACGAAAAATCATTCTGAGAGTGTTTGAACAGTCAATTATGTTATCAAATTTGAACGAAAATTAGAGAGATAAGGTTGAATAGAAAGGTTTATTAACGTAAAGAACTTTATGAAGAATTTCGAAAAAATTATCTAATAGTGTAGGTATTATTGAAAAATTCTCAAATATTTTTCAAATTTTTCCAAAGAGTTCTTCACTCCATCTTATCTTAGTCGTTTTTTTATGAGCACTATCTTCACATTCTAATGTTAGCATTTCAGGAACACAACGAAAATAAACGCCTCACTTATTTTCGATTTTTCATCAAATCTCGATGTTGCAAGATGCTGACATGAATTTCTGAGATTTTTACGGAACTGTCCGTGCGTGTGTGTGTGTGTGTGTGTGTGTGCGTATGAGAGGAAATTTTAAAAAACGATTGCACTGCCATTACTTATCCGATCAAAATTTTTTTTAATGGAATGGAATCATCTTTATGTAACTTAGCCCTGATTAGATTATGAGCCATGTCAGCTCATTAGTTTCTGTGTATATGTTTGAGAGAAAGAAATATTAAAAAATATATGTTTGCATGATTTCTTCAAGGTCTTACGATATTTTGCCCTTTAGAGCTGTTTGAACATTTGCTTTCCACTCCAAAACCATTCATAATTTTTTCAAATTTTTTTGATCACTGAAAAGTTGATGCATTTTACTCCCTTATTCGACTGGTTCTACACATTCCATTTCATGTACAGATATCAAATGGGTTAAGAGATGATCAACTCAACGCCAACTATTCTCATATATTTAGAAGAGGTTACATCTTTCAGGAACTTAGATTAAAACTCCACTCGTAAAATTGCAATAAGCTTTTTGGGGCAAAGTTGCCTGTTGTTCAGCTGCTAAAATGCTTCAAGAATTCTCAGCTAGGACGCAGCGATATCTGCACGTAATCTTCCTCCAAGAAATGGACTATAACTTGTATATACTTGGATAACTTGAATAGATATGTTATCGTTCTATGTATAATCTCCATATTGATAATTCCAAGAATTTCCTATCGCTGCATTTTTTGTGAATCTGAAAATCCGTCTAGAAAATAAGAAGACAATCTCAGATATGAAGAACTTGGCATTGAAGCTTTTCATGAAATTTCGTGGATTCTTCCCATATAATATTTGTTATTTAATATCATAATTGAGGGAATCAACATTATTTATTTGAAGAAACTCGAAAAGCAAATGAAATATTAATAGAGAACTCTCCTTTATTCCGCCATGATTTCTTTATTCACGTGCAAATATCTTAGGCATATCTTTTAATTTTCTAATTAATGTTTTGTTCTCGAATACATCAGTCGATTTTTTTAAAAATAATGTTGACTTCCTCAATTCCCATATTAAATGGAAAATATTCTGTGGAAAAAACTTCGAGACATTATATGATAAGCTTCAACGTCGAGTTCCTCATATCTGAAATTGTTTTTTTATTTTATGGACGCTTTTTACGATTAGCAAAGATTGCAGCCATAGAAAATTCTAGAAATTATCAATATAGAAATAAATCTGAAAAAAAACCAATAAAATCATTGGAATAATGATTTTTTTTTAAGGCAGTAAGTTGCACCTATTGCGAAAAAATATGCAAATGAAAACGAGCGGATGTTCACCCCTTTTCAACCGGAAAAATGCTTCATATGAACACGTCCCAACTAATGAATGTAATCGTTTCTTCGTAGAAAACAAGACAAATGAAATATCAATAACGAACTCTCCATTTCCTAATAATTGCTTTACTCACATGGAATAGAAGATTTCAACTGGACAAAAGGACAAATCACGATCTCGATGAATGAAAAAACTCTAATGAATGAATGAAAATAATCGTATAAATGAATAAAAGTGAATTTCAACGGAATGACTGAAAAATTCAGAGTAAATTTCTGGAGAAAATGTGAAATGTGAATAAAGTATAAAATTTCATAGCAATAGTATATTCCGATACAAGTGCGTTGAATGAAGCCCTAATTTTCAGTTGAGAAAGTCTGTCAGTATTATAAACTGCTCGAAGAAAATCAAGAGCAAACCTAAGATAGTTTCCTCATCAATTTTCGTAGAATTTCAGTCAGAGATATTGTTGGTTATTTAATGACAGTTATACTGGAGGTACTTACCTTAAGAAGACCAATATCATTCATATGAATGCGACGTCCAAACTTTCTCAATGAATGATGACAATGAGTATTTCCTATTTCAAGCCAGGTTGCAGCATTTGCGTTTGTTAGTCGAACATCTCCAACAATTACTCTGAGAACAGCGGCTGTTTTATTACAGGCACAATGTCCAGCTGTTCGTATGTATCTAGTACTGATAATCACACCATTGCAGGTGAAGATACCATTTTCGTATATTGCTTCAGCAGATTTAAATTCACCAGCATCCATTGGATATCCATACGTTGCGTTAATCACATTTACTATTATAAAATTTCAGTCAATAGGAAGGAAGAATAATTAGAAAATATTCAAGAAATCATACCATTACGTATAACCATAAGTGAGAGAATGAAGAATAATGAACTCGCCATTTTAAGGAATCAAAAAATTCTCAATTAGTCTTGAAGAAACTTTCAAAACTCCCGAATAATAACTACTCAGTAATTGTCAGTTTTCATGACATTTATACTGCTGATAGTGGCATTGAATAGGTGTAATAATATTCGATAAAAAAAAAGATGAAGCTATGAACATCTACAGCTGAAATTAATATTGAGAATGGGAATGAAAATAAATTTTGAATTCAAGAATAATAGAATCATTAGAATTTTATTCATTTATTCTTTCTCGCATTTGCGAGAATACATTTAAAACTTCGAAGAAGCCAAAAATAACAATGAATTCCTAATCACTGTTAATTTTACAAGAAATATACATTTGCATCAGTTATTGCGGGGAATTGACAATTCTATCAATCCATGGCAGGTAGTTAGCTACCTGAAGTACAGTTGCACCCTTCATATCAGTTCTGCTCAGACTACTAACTAGTATGGCAAATAATTTTCCACCACAAACAACAGGAGCGCCACTATCTCCCTAAATATCAAGGAAGAACGAATATCAGTAAATTTATCCATATTATATATTTTTCCGCTCATTAGCCATGGAATAGAACCAAAAAAATCAGTCTTACGAGCCTAACGCTTTGCTCAGTCTGATATTCATTAAATGTACAGATTTCATTGACCAGTAGATCATAGCCCCATCGGAGGCACTCTTCTCGAGATGGTACTTCTACAGCTGACCACCGTAGTGACAGGTCCATGGTGTGGATACTTGTCTGCGAGCTGAAGCCGTATTTATCGTTTTCTCTAAACAGAATAAGCTTACATCTAATTCGAAGGTAAGAGCTTGAGTTGAATAACAATCGAATTGGTCCAATGTTGAAGCTAAGCACTAGTGGATTTTTGAGCTGATAAAAAAGAAATGGACAAAAGTGGGGTGAAATGGAGATTCTCATGAAATGATTTTCAATTTTTCATTTAATCATTCTATTGAAATACTGAAGAAATTTTGAATCGGAACAGGTGTCAGAATTAATTTTTCTGAATATTTTGAAGAAAAAAAAAAATTATTCTAGGTACGAATAAGTGATCAATCTCTTTCTATTTTCAAGGATGCCTCCGATGGCACCTTGGATACCAGAATAGCTTCAAATCGCTAAGACTAATAAAACCAGAGAAATACCAAATAAAGTAAAATTATTCAGCTTTTGCAAAGTTTTCGAGCTCTATTTTTCAATAGAAAACGTTAGATTATCATAAAAATCCTTAAAAATCAATGTTGACACTGATTTCTCAGGTTTTTCACGAACATCAGAATTCAAGTGTATCAGTTTGATCTTTTTGACCGTCTAAATTCCACCTTTTCACAAATTACTCGAATAAAAAATGATGAGCAGAGATGATTTTTGATAAGAATTTGAGAAAATCAGGAACGAAACTACAAAAACAGTTTCCTTGTGAAATTTCGTAGAAAATCGTTTAGAGCTGGTCTTCAGTATTTCATGACATTTATACTGTGGGTACTTACCTTAATGAGACCAATATCATGCTTATAAACATCGGTATCTGGCACATTTCGGAATCCATCAAAATATCGAACTGCCGCTACATCAAGCCAGTTAGCTTCATTTGCATTAGTCACCCGATCGACTCCAACAATTACTTTGAAAGAGGCGGCAGTCTTACCATAGATACAGTGTCCAGCTGTCAGTATGTATCTTGCATTGAGTATTGCACCAGAACAAGAAAAGAAGCCACATTCGTATATAGATGCAGCAAATCTATAGTTATGTATATCCGCTTGTTGTCCGAACGGAGTTGACGCCACTTCTTCAAATTTTAATTAATAGAATAAGAGAGATAAAAAAACATAATTGAGAAGTATTCAAGGAATAATCTTACCATTGCTGATAGCTATAGTTGAGAGAATCAAGATCAATAATGAACTTGCCATTTTGAAGAATCAGAAAACTGAAAGTCTTGAAAGGACCTCCAAGTAGTGACTATACAGCAATAGTCGATTGTTTTCATTTTTATACTGCTGATGGAGACGTTGGAAAAGTGCTAAAGGTAATAAATCCACTATCTAGAAACGGGTGATGACGTTTTTTTTTTACTTACTTGTTATGTATAGGAATCTCACGATAACGTTGAAGAATATATATAATTTGGTCAATTTGGTTTGCATTTACGTAACTATTATTTATATCCTTTGATAAGGCAATCAAGACCCTACTGTAGTTAAGCCAAAAAGCAACATGAATAGGCGGTGAATCTTTTTGACAGTGTTTGAACAGTCGATCATTGACGTCATCGGTTTAAATCAAAAATTAAGGAGAGGCCAATGAATAGATAGATAAAATTTTTATGATATTTTGAACGAGTGAAGAGAATGTGCAGGTATGAATCAGTAATTATATACACCATGTTTATCGATTATCTTTAATGATATTAAAATTATGTAATTTACATATCGACATCTTTACAGAGAAGACGGAGTCATTTCGAAGTCGCCACCCAATAACAATAATAATATGGACACCGGGCTTTCATGAACCATTGCAAGTCAATCTTAATATTTTAAATATATCTTTTCATACATCACAATTTTACTATGATGAAGAGAATAATATATAGGAAATACCAGGATAAAATGAATCTAAAGAGAAAAAGGGCCGAGAATTCCCTCCAGAGATTGAGAGACTCTACAAATAATTTACCTAAAACTGTAATTACGTTGCAAAATTTCTTAATTTTGTCATTTTTCATCGATAATTCTTCCACTCTCAAACAAATTCCTGAATAATTTTAGCTACGAGCAATATTGAAACACTCGTGAATTGTTCCATAATCAGATTGAAAAATTAATGCATTTGTATAATTTTTATAGCCAGAGAACAGTAAATTTTATTGCTCTTATTTTTCTTGATATTTCGGAATTTGTAGGGAATAGATAAATTCTTACTGAGACCTCTTTATAAATATTATTGAATCCAAAAAGACTTTCAAGTGAATTATGGTATTCAAAAAGACTTCCAAGTGAATTACTGAAAACTTTTCATTATTATTTTTATTTCTTCTTTGTTATTCTCATTATTTTTTCTCTTTAAATCAAAAGTAAAATGTAAATTAAAAATTTGGTTTTTTCTTACAATTTAAAGGATAAAATTACTATTATTTTTTTCTGTTCATTCAATTTTGCTTTTTATTCAATTTTCATTACTATTTTTTATTATATCTATCTCACAATTCATGTGTAAAATTTTCTTTTTTTAAAATTAAATTAACAAACAAAAATGTACAGAGGCTTTTAAGCCATCAATTTTGTATAACTTTGGTCTGATGGGCTCTTAAGCCCAAGACTTAATAAACTCAATCTATCTATCTATCTTTTGTAGAGAAAATAAAGAGCCAAAAGAATAGCTAACTACAAAATTGTTACAATTTCCCTTGATTTCACAGATATCCTGTAAAAATCGTTGGAAATCCAAAGAAAAACAGAGTTATTGTCTTCACATTAATCTTCCGCTCTCTCAATCATCGAAATCCCCGGAAGAACGAAGCACATGAATCATCAAAAAAAAAAAGACATTTCAGCAATAAATACAATGAAAAATAATGACAACTGCCAAGTTCATGGTATATATCCGTGGTAATAAATTTTTTGCGAATATTTGAACGAAGATTTTCCGCTGAATACAAACCATGACAATGGCACATGTACGTGCTTCAGTAAACACTTGTAGTTTGGTTGTACCAAATGAACATCTGTAGAGATACAAATTCAAGCACAACTGAAATTTGTGAGAGCCAATGGACATGAGACTGTATTGGAGAAACGCTCTGGGATTTACTGAGTACATCAGAGCTCGTTCTGTCATTTACCTTGTACACATAAATTGTACTTGGATGCTTTAGAAATCACTAATTCCTTATTTCGTTCTGTATTCTCAACATTTTCCGGGGCTTCACGAATCATTCATTGCTTTTTTTCCCCTCAAAATCAGAAGACTATAGAGTGATTAGATCAGATAACTTGAACGAAAATAAACAAATGGAAGAAAGGCCCTTCTATACATCTCGGCCGATCATTTCAGGAGTGAAGAGATAAAACAAGACAAATCGACTTATTTCGTCATCATTCTCGTTAAAATATTTCGGTATCTGATCGGAATAGAACAATTTTGTCCTAAGCCTTTTTTATATAAAATTTGAGAAGCTATAAAAAAAAGCTGTAGGACAAAAAGGGCATATATCCAAAAATTTCAAAGATATTTTCATAAAATTATTGGAAAATTAAAATCAAAAATAAGAAAAAAAGGTCTGAGAGAAAAAAATATTTTAAATTACACTGTTAGAAAAAAATAAGGAAATTTCATAGACAATTTGGTGGGAATTTTCACGAACGTGATATTGAATTTTATTTTAATGGCAAGATGGTTATGAAATCTGTCAGTTTCAGACGAAATTCAAAGGAATCTATGAGTTTTGAGTAGAATTGAAACGGAAATTTTACGGCTTACTTGAATTTTCAACTGAACATGAATATTCAGAATCAAAATGACTTGAATTATCTATTTTTTTTTTCTAATTTTTCCTATTTTTACTGAATTTTCAAGAAATGATCAAACTGAAATTCACAAATTTCATTGATATCCAGACGCAAAATTATTTGGAAATCAATGATGTGTTTATTTTTCAATTACGTAATTATCTGAAACTTCAGTAGAAATGTGACTTGTTTGAAATTTCCACGATGTGGTGCAGAAAATCCAGATGCAAATTTTTAACAGTGTAAGCAATAATTTAATCTAGGGGAAAACATACCTCCCCCACTCTCTCTCTCTCTCTCTTCACTATTAGAATGAGAAAATAATTTGAATTTAGACAGAAAAAGTGCTGAGTTGAATAGTGATAATTTTCTTTATTATTGACAAGACAAAGTAATTTTATAAAAAATAATAATCATATCATAAATAATAATAATATAATAAATATCATTAAATTGTTATAATAAGCAAGGTGGAAGGAAAGACCAATGTAAAACCTGAATTGTATCTTAAAAAAAAACTAAAGTTCTATTACATTCATTTGTTTTCATTACTCTATTCCCCCTCAGATCTCGAGATAATTCCGAAAAAAAACAGTAGTTCTTTTATCTTCAATTTAAAAAAATTGCAGTTTCAGAGATTAAAAAAAAACCGGAGTTAAGAAAATTAGATAAAAAAGGATAATTGAAAACTCAAAGAATTGTAATTCTGTTGTATCTCCAATCTCTTCGCTAAAAAAACTCCAGTGATTCCAGTAATGACGGGTTTAATACTTTTTTTTTCAACATTTTGTCTCAATGTCATTACTATTATTATATTCTTCTTTTCTTTCTGTTCTTTATTCGTACGCTGTCGTGAATGGTTAGGAGGTTCCTCTGATACGTGTATCTATTCACATAAACGTTAAAGAACAAAGATCAGAGAAGTAACTCTACCCCTGGGTGCGACGAATTTATGTCGATAAAAATGTCTCCGGGGCTCTTTCTAAATCGATCGAAGGAAATAAAAAGGAAAAAAATAAGAAAGAGAAGTAAGGGGAGAAGAGGGTGGGCTGAAGGGGGGGGGGGGTGAATTTCGTGGGATGAGGATCCATAACTCAGCCTCAAAGCCAATGTCGATATATTCTATCCAACCTCTTGAAAATAACTCAGAATAGAAATGAGATCATAGTAGTTTGATTTTTATCTAGAACGGATGCATGATACTCACATCGTGTACTCATCGATCAGGCTTTCACACTTATTTTTAATCTGATGCTGTTAAATATTTTTTTAATGATCTTTTTGCAGTTTCATTGACCCTTTTTTTTCGAAGAATCTCAATGAAAATTCTTTTTTTTTTTCTCATAATGAGGATAAAAAAGGTGAAGAGATCTCTTGAGCTACGAAAATTGTCTCTTCATAAATTCTCGTAATCCTCGCCATTTCTGCGATAATTCAAGTAGAAAAATAAAAATCATCAACTCGAAGTAAAAAAAAAATAGCCTATAATGAAATCCACTTACTTCTTTAATCATAAACCCTAGGAAAACTGCTGAGAATTAAATTGATTGAGAAAATAGAGTAAAAACCTAAATGGATGAAAGAAAGCTTCCTAAAAAGCGTTGAAATACTTGAAGGATTGAAACAGATTACTGTAGTTGCAAGATTGGAAAAAGGAAAAAGAAAAAAAAAAGATAGTGAAGCAATTGAATTTCGTATAAATTCGTTTGCAATTTACTCCAACAATTTGAGGGCCATAATGTTACTGGGCACTGGTATTTATCGATAAATTTTTCAATTGAAATTTTTGAAATTTTTCCCCGATAAATTTAAGGTTAACAATCTCATTTGAAAGCCATCGTATTCAATTCAACTAGAATCGACAAATATTTGTGGTATTTATCCACGTGAATTCTACTTGACAAAATTAATTAAATTTATTGATCTCTTAAAATTATTATTATCATTCCATTTTCTCTTTGAATTCCAGGTTCTATTAGTAATATCGATGGAGCGGAGTATCATTGCAATAAAACGGCAGTGAGAAAGGTCATCAGTGGTGTTGTTGGTGCTGCTAGCTCGGTCACATCTATTCAAGTGGCCAATCTACTTCGTCTCTTCAGAATACCGCAGGTTAGTCTGAATTTATTCATTTAAATCTACTGAATTTCTCACAGAGAAATGGAAATCTCGAGTGAGACGTTTGAATTTTACGCGCGAAAGTACAGAGGTCCGCGCTGCTGCGCGCGCAACCGATCACGAGATTGAGAGAACGTAAAAGTCACGTGCACATTATTCTTGAGATATCTCGGAAACGGTGAGGCTTAGGAGAATTTATGAAGAGACCTTTTTTGTAGCGCTTGAGACTCTTTACATGAAAAGTGTTAATCTTTTTTTTGATAAATCCACTTGCTACGGAGATATTTCTAAAGAAATCGACGATAATCCTGATGAGTTTTATTCCACTATTTCAGTTCTGCACTTCAACTACGCCTCATGTTCAAGAGTAATATCACTCATTTCTCACATTTCTGATGTGGGTGCCAAAAGAAAGGAAGCAAGGAAAAAAAATTCCCAAACGTTCAATTCGCGTGCTCCAATTTTCTTTATCAACTTCAAATAATCCAATGAGCCATGAAGTTTTTGTACTTTTGTTAAGTTACGAGGTAATTGTGCGGAACTGTCGTAGCGTGAAATAGTTTGGTCTCTTATCATTTTTTTTATGCAATATAGTACTGGCCACAATGTATTACCTGAATTGCATTTGAAAATATTACAGTTGAATAACGTAATTTTATGGAAATTTTGAATATGAAATTAATGACTCAAAATAGATTCGAGTTAAAAAATAGATGGAGTTGAATGAAAAAATGTGCACGAAGCTTTTTCAAACTCAGCACTTGATATCCTCAAGTTTCTTCAATATTCCAGGATTTTCCTATTTTCATATGGAAAAGTAGGAAAAAATCAGTGAACCGCTTGTGGATGAAAAATCATATGATATCAAGTTGACTCTCAGATTTCTCATACACATCAGTGGGTAACTTTCCAACTTTTAAATTACTTGCAATTTTTCAAAAGACTTTTATCACCAAAAAAACATCTCTTTTCTTCGTTAAAATAATCTTTTTTCCTTCCACATGAAGTCACTCTTTCCCACGTCACTGGAATTAATCAAATTTATCACAATAATTATTTTCACGTATTTTCTTTTGTCTCAAGTTTATGAAAAATTCAAATGCAGACGTTCTCATTCAAAATTACATTAAAAAGAATATATCACAGATGTAAAAAAATGTCGCGATCTCATTTGCTTCTTTTCAACTCGTTGTTACGTTGAAAATATAAAAAGAAAGAGTTTAAAAAAAAACTAAAGCTGGGTTTTTCCCTCAACAGAAAACTTACTTAATAAACTCTAACCCGTACTCTCCCTTTTCCGTTTTACTGGGTTACCTCCGGCTCTATTTTAACTGAAAGATTAAGTTCTTCGTATCCCTTGAAAATTAACCATCTTACCACAATTAACTCGCTCTACATTTTTTTTTAAGCTGTGATATAACCAATGTGCTTTCCGGTTTTTTCCCATCCGGTTTTATTTGTTGTTGACCGTGGAACAAGATTCGCCTAGGAGACAGCAATAAATAAAACGATATGCACGAAAAATTTTCATATTTTGTTTTTCTAACAAGAAAAAAATTGCGAGATTCGGTCGAATCTCGATAATCGGTCTCGAAATCTTGTTTTTTCATGTATTTATTAATGTATTCGTTTATTTATTTATTCGATACATCCAGTTCAAAAAAAAAATTTTAAAAACTATACAGTTCATTTCGCTGAAAGTACACATATATGTATACATATTGAAATATTATTATTATTTAACAATCATTAAAAGTTTTTTCAAAAAGTGTAATTTGTTTATTCAATCGTAAAACACTGTATAATTCAGTATTTTATTATTATTATCATTACTATTATTGTTATTGTTTTTTTGTGCACCTTTCATTTTCATCTGCAGAATGAACTGTATCAGTTTAAATTCCGAATAAAATTAAAAAAACAACATAATTATACAATTACTTCAATTATTATTGTCTTTTTCTTTGGTCGAAATGAGCTCTTAGACACAAAGTTTCATAAAAAAAAACAAGCATTGATTAAGAAAAAAATCAAAGAGATGCAGAAAAGAGAAAAGAAACTTTTTTTAACTCATTCCTTGAGATGAAATGGAATCAATGAATTAATTCCGCGTATTCCCCAAGGAAAAATTCATACAAAACATTTTATTTACCTGTCAATATTTAATTAATTCATTAAAATATATTTCAAAGTTATGGCAGAACTTTAATTTTCTCTTGCAATTCTTTTTTCTCATTCGCCAATAAACAAGAGAGGAAAATCCTGGAGAAAAGGAGACAAAATTTAAACCATTAATCCAAGACATTGTTTTAATTTCACATCTGTTAATCCATAGAGTAAATTTTAAATGTAGAGTTTAAAAATTATAATACTGACTCTGGTGGTTGGTATGAATCTTTTTCTGGAATTGAAAAAAAAAATTAAAAGAAAGAGAAAAAAAATTGTAGAAAAAAAAATATGGAAAAAAAATCTACAATGCAAAATAGAGTCCAAGAGAGATGGAGATATTGGAACCATAAATTTTAAAAGCGTGGCTCATCCTTAAGCCAGCAATTTTAGTAACTCCATGGAGTTTACTGGGTGTGCAGATATCTGCGATTAACCATGTTATATATGCACACGAAAATACCATGTTTTAAAAAAAAATTGGTGGAAAACAAGAGAAACCACATGGTTTCGCTATTCAGAACAAGTCAGTATTTACAGTTTACCAGATTCTTAATTAATTTTTTTTTTTAATTCAGAAATTTTTTTTTCATAAAAAAATGATTAAATAATAATAATTCAACGAAATTCTCATTTTATTGATATATAAATTTTTTTTAACATTTTAAGAATATCTTCAAATCTGTTGGGTTCAGTAGAATTTATCGAGAAGCCTTTTTTTTAAATTCTTAAAATTTTCTACAATTAACAAATTTCTTGAAATTTTTTAATCAACCCATTCGCTCCAGCGATATCTAGCATAATAAAATCAGCGATTCTTCAAGCATTTTTCCTGGAAAGACATTTTAATTTATTAACGTAGAAATTCATGAACATATGGTTGTAACTTTCACATTTATTTACTTTTTTTTCTTCTAAAAATAATATTTTTTGAGACAGCTTCTCTTTTTATTATAAATTATTTGTAGATTTTATTATTTTTCAATGTAAGTAAAAGAGCTACATTCGAAGCGGCTTAGGTCAAAGGCTGTCGGGGCTCAAGATTTGAAGATAAATTCAATTTTATCGAGCGCCAGTTAATTCATATGAAATTAACAAAATATGCATTGATAATTTGACTGATCAGCTTCGACAATAAACTGAGAGAATTCGGTTTAGATTGGGATTAACCGTGAGAAGATTGAATTCCCAAGACAATACAAATGAAAATAGCTAAAAGAATAGACGAAAAAAGCAGAAAAGTACTTACAATATTGTCGAATTTATTTGATTATCCCAATTAATTTAAATGATAGTTTAACAATTTATATCAATAATTTCAATCCAATGTTATGAATTTTGACTTCGTAAAATAATTTTGATTCAACATAAATTCGATAAAAAATCAAGTTCAAGACAATTTTACAATAAAAATCACAAGTGACACTGAAATTTTATATTCTGTGATCTCCGTCGTCTAGATTACATAATAATAATCAATTGTTTGATGACGGTGGAAAATCGACTATTTTATTTATCCTGTCACGTTTTTAAAACTGATGCAGCCAATTTCCGGAAGATCCTCCAAGAAAAAAGGTGTTTTTGTGAAATCGCAATATCTCTGAATCGAATCATTTGAATTTTAAGAAATGAGGATTTCGTTAATATAAGTCATAATCTAATATTCAATGGAAGGAATAAGTAGAATCCTTCTTTCCAACAAAATCGTGGCTTTTCAAGAAGAAAAACTTGATTTTTTCTGAAAATTTCGGCTTCAAATTGTTCATAAAATAGGAAATTCTCATGGATAAGAAAAAGCCTCCGATTAAATACTAAAATATGACTTGGTTTAATAAAATTTTATTTTTCATTATTTTAGATGATCCAAACTACATATATCATGCTCACGATATCTTGAAACGTCTTTTTTAGAGGACCCTGGAGAGCGGCTACAACAGCTCTGAAAACCATTATTTTTTAAATAAAAAGATATCAAAATAAAGTTGAAAGTTGAAACAATATTAACATAAATTTTTACATCAATAAATCGAGATATCTCTCTAGAATTTTTTTTTCTCGAAAAATTACTATTTTTCTCGTCTCTTGACTGCGTATAACCCGTTAAAAAAGCTCTATCATAGCATTCTCACTTATCTGCTGACCTTATTGAGCAAATAATGAGAAACTGTAAGAAAAAAAAAACAAATTTCACCACTACTTCATATTACGAAGATTTCCAACAAGATCTTCGAGCGTCTTATTCAGCTCGCGTGATACCAAAAAAAAAAATCTTCGTAGTTTGCATAGAAATGTAATACGAATGGCTTCACCGAGAGGGCTCTAAATCCGCAGAGAAAAAAGACAAATAAAATGGATATCAACCATAAGACAACGGGTATAACATACCAAGAGAGAATTTCCAAACAGTTTATATCCAATTCTGAATCTCAAATGCATGTGTTTTATCATGATTTTTTTTTTTTATGAAAAACTTTAGTACAGTAAATTCTCCTGTGAATTTTTTCTTTTTTTTTTATCACATTCTTCTTCTACGTTTCTCATAGAGCGGAGAAATCTCTCCTGGCCAAATACTTCCAAGTGTTTTCACGTTATTAACATTTTATTGCTCACATGGTAATTTCAATGAAATTCCACGAATTTATAGAATTCCAATAGCCGTGAGGTACAAACAAGAATTTATAGAGCGGTTTCAAAAGTATTTTTGATTATCAAAACATGCTGACAGGTATTTCATTAAATAATCAATAAATTTAATTGAAATTCTTGATTAAAAATATTTTTCTTCTCTTATCTCAAATTTTAAGATTCATAGAAACTCTACAAAGTTATGTTTCAAATGAAATATTAATGTTTCAATCGATACGAATGATTTGTAAATTCAAATCATTTGCACACTCCCCATTTTTATTGCTATCTATACATTAATTAATTATAGGCGATTCCAGGAAAAAATGGCCCTCTAAGGTAAAATAATTCAGGTATTTTTTTCAGTGTGAAAGACCCTGTGGAAAAATCTGTAAAAATTTGGGAAGATGCCACGGTATATCTATATTTTTGATGAATTTTTCCCAATTTTTTATTATAACCGCCATTTTTTTTTAAATCTCGAATCATTTTACTTCATTGTTCATTTCGCTCCGATGAGTTTTGCCACTTTTTTAATTACAAAAAGATTTTTTAAATGAAACACTTTCAATATTAACTGATAGGGAATGTTTCTCTGATTATCACTTTCAGTAGCTAAATGATAAAAAATCATTTCCACAATTTTACGGAATTTTAATGAAAATATGGAGTAAATAGAACGCTCGAGATTAATGAGAGTTTTTTTTCGGTCATAATCAGGGATTCATTTCCACGTAAAATCGATATCGTTGTACGCGTTCTTTTGATGGGATCGGAGAGCATTGTTATTCATCCATCTTCTCTGATGATAAAGGAGAGGTGAAAGAGAAGAGATTGTAAAGTTGTCAGTGATACAACAAGAGGAAAAAAAAGGGAAAACTTTGCGGTGAGACGTGAAAAATCTGAGAAATTCTGCTCTCTCCGTTTTTTCAGCCATTATTATAGCGACAATGGGGCAGAATGGACCAGATGATGGAACTTTTTGAAAAGCTTGGTTTTCTGAGAAGGAAAATGTGAGAAAAAAAGGCTTATTTCATTTTTTCGAATTTATGAGAATTCATGAAGATTCCGTTTTTTTTCATAAAATCAAATTCTCCACAAAAAAAGGTTTCTTGAACTTTTTCCTTGAATCCATGAATTTTGGAAATCTTCATGATTTAATAATCCATCAATAAATATTTAAAAAAAAAAGTAGTGAAAATGATAAAAAAAATTTTCAATAGCCCTTTATGAATAACTGTTTTCAGAAACTGATTGCGTTTTTATTTTTCATGAAAAATTACTTAATTCATCATTCGTTCGATGAGTTACAAACAAATTTTTGTTCTGAACAAACTAAAAAATTTATACATTCCAATAAAAATAAAATGAAACATAAAAATATTTTGATATAAATAAATTTTTTTGATAACAACAAACAAATATAAAATAGCATAAATTTAAAATTCAAATATAAATAATATAAAATTCCTCTTCACTAAATGACAGTGGAGGAGTGTAAAACAAGAATTTGTAGTATAAATAAAGACCTTATCTATCTGCCCTTTTCATTAATCAAAGCATTAATAATTTTTATAAGAATGTTTATCTCATTCCTCACACCCTAGGATATGATTCAGACACTGTAAAATAATGATTAACTCCTGTATGCCATGAAAATCCTAGATGAAGTATGGGTGTATGTATTATAAGCCAACGGCTGTTATAATTTTGCATAGAGATGATGAAGAATAATAACACCTGACGCAAGCAAAACACAGGGGTCCAGTATTGCCTACATTTTCTTCATCCTCTCTGGCCACTGAGAGCCTAGTAGAGATGATTGATGAGAATAATAGAGGCCAGAATAGAGACCAGAAAGGGATCCAACTTGGGTTTCCTTCTATCTCAGTGTCTTCAACCTTATACACCTGGTTTTAAAGGACTCGGTTAGCTGAGATGAATATACTACGACACAATTTTATGGATAAAAACACTATTTCCATTTGGCGCCTTTTTTCCCCGTATTTTTTATTCCCATGAGCGAGTGATTCACTATGTTTTTTTTTTTTTTTGTGGGAATCATTTGTAACATTTTCTTGTGAATTTAATATTTGTCACAATGTGAGGATGATTAATGATTTTGGGGAATCATTTTTTCTGGCCTCTGAGTGTCTTGTTGTGTTAAGGTGGTATCTCAGTAACCTCGAGTACAGCTGGCCTCTTATTTTTTTGATGTCGTATCAAAGATATTTTTTTTAACATTTTTCTGAATTTTTTCATAATTTTTGCTCGTGCAGTTTATGAGATATGAATTATCAAAGTTACTGAAAATAGCGGTGGTGGGGATGCAATGCCCTCAATCGGAAAAAAATAACGAAATTATTTAGAAGCTATTGGCGAAGAGAACAGCATTTTAACTAAATAATAGAAGAAAAAAATATTCAATTCACCGTATGGTTATTGAGAAATTTTAATTAGAAGGTAGTCGCAACTATTTGCCTCATGCATGTGATAGGATATCAATGTAAAAAAAATTCGAGAAACAAAAAACAATTATATCCACAAGCCGAAGATATGGTTTTCGAATAGTTCATTCACTTATTTCGGGTAAATTAAAGCACATTCTCCCAAATTATCAGCAATTAATTGGAAAATAATCTACAAATCCTCATTTTTTTAATCTAATACCAGGAAAATTCCAATGGAATATTTGCCTTACTTAGCCATAAAAATAAATGGAAAAAATTGTCGGCGGAGGAATTTTTTTTTTTTTCAATATAACATTGAATATTCAATTTGCAAGTTCTATCAAACGTACTGGTGCATTTATAGCATGGTTTGTAAATTCATGCTAATGTACTTGGTGGTTAAAACTATCATGTGTGCCACCAACCAAGACAACTAAACTTGACAATACATTCATGAATGAGAGAAAGAGAGAATTGTGGACAATGAGAATATGAATTATTCACAGGTCTGTGAAGACAAAGTAAGAATCTCATGCACATTGTATCACATTCACATGGTCCTTTGCTCTCCTTCAGAATTTTTCTTCTTAGTTCTTTTGCCTCAAGCTCCTCTTTTCTTCTCTTTTGTTTAATTTTTTTTTTTCATCCTATTTGACACATTTTGGAAAGCAATTAAGTGGAAATGAGTTTCCGGAGTGATTTCATTTTTGGTATTTGGGTCGAGTCGTCTGCTTAGTGATGAATTAAATAGGTCTTTAGTCTTTTTAAAAAGTTCAATCGTTGCACATGAGTCGAATGGAGTGAAGTACTAAAAATTTAACAAATTCAATTGAAATATCAATGAAAAATACAGCGATTTGAAAATAAACAGTTTTCAAGACATTAAAAATGGAAATGAGGACTATTATTTCAATAAAATAATTAAATACATTGCCAAATGTTTCGCCTCCATTGTAATGCACGTTAATCTCAATTGTCATGCAATTCATTTTCATTAATTCAGTAAAGTTTACGGTCTGTTGAATATTTAATTGGAAAAAAAACAGAAATTAGTATTTTTCAAAGAACGAATTTTTAGTTCACTCAAAACTTATTTGTTCGACAAATGATAGTAGAGCTTGAAAAAAAAGTGCCAAGATCCTTATTTTTTCTGGGACTCTGTATGAATTTTTACATTTTTGAAAAATTGAATTCTCAAAAATTTCAATGGTGAAGTTAATCGAAATTCTGTGATAGCATAGGTAACAAATTAAATTATAATTTAAAAAATAGATTTTTTGTATTATCCAACATTTTTTATTCAATATGGACAATGATTGAAATTTGCCTTTGTAGTGTCATATACTATTGCAGAGAATTGAAAGAAAAAATTATTCCCCAATTACGAGACCGAATTTCCTTGAGCTCATATCATTAAAAAAATTTGAATCAATGAATTTCCAGGTAAAATCCAAGATTTTTCGGATTTTAATGAATTCAAGTAACAATATAATTTTTTTTTTATGAATTAATTCCTTGTTTATTGTTGAATCTTCATTGTCAAACTTTGACACTGAATAAAAATATAAATAAAATTGAATAAAACAGTATTGTTGTATATGAAATTGTTTCATTCATCCAGTTTATCTTGTTGACATAACAATTGTCCGTAGAACTAATGAGCTCGTTGGATGCCTCCAGTGAAATGTCATTTTCAGTAGCAAGAGATGAAAACTTTTCAACGTTACAAATCGTTTTGTTAATTTATATTGTCAGGCTCTTTGAATTGGAGAAATAATTAAAAACAGGATTATTGAATTGCGATGATTATTCAAATTGCATAAACTTTGTAATTTATTTCAATATTTCTACAAATGTGAATGACTAATGAATTATTTGAGTCTAAATGATGATATAAAACTGAGAATAGCAGACATCCGACATTTTTTTTTAACAAATAAATTATTTTGAAAAAAAGGCACATGTCGAAAATTTCGAAAAATATAGATGCAATTTTTTTGAATATTTTTCTGATAAAAATTTATTTGTTTCAAAAAAAAAAAAAAAAAATGGTCGATTCCCCTCTGAAAGTATTTCTTCATCTCTCTTATTTTCCAATGTATTTAAAAAAATAAATGAATAAAATGAGGGGAAATTCTTTTTATATTTCGAAAAAGCACAAATAATTAATCATATGAAAAATCATCATTTTTTCTTAATAGTCTTCATAACACTAAGTTAACTCCAAAAATTCAATAAGAATCCTCTCGAATTGATGACGATAATAATTTATACTTCATCATATAATTCCCTCAATTCAATTTCATATGTGGAGCAATAAAATGATGAATTAATCATCATCAATGTCAGTAAAAAAAAAAGCGAATGTATACTCGTTAATATTCAATGCTATAAGCCAGATTATTATTCGACCCGAATAAAAGCTCATTATCCGGACTATAAAAAGCAGAAAGATCACCAGAATAAAAATAGAAAATTAAATTTCTCAATATTCTGAAAGGAAATGATTTTTAAAAAACAATGAGAATGGATTTTATTTTTTTGTATTTTTTTTTTTACGTATATTTTCTCTGATCCGTGGCTTATGCGTGACCGCATGTATGATTCTTGTTATATCCGTTTTTTCCCCTCCCAATTTCATCCGGTCTACTGTGGAAAACAATATAATCCATAACGTAAAATATTTTATCTGGTGAATCACAATTTGATGACAACGGATTTGCCTTTTCCGATGCTGAAAGAATTTGAATAATAATAATAATAATAAAAGGATGTAGGATTGTGTAGATAACTTTGAATGATATGAGGATTCAAATGCTGTGATAAATTCAGAAGGAAATTGAGTTTTAAAGAGATTACTTATTTTTATCTCAGCTGAGACTCCAACAAATGTATTTTTTATCAAATGTCAGACTGTTGACTATAAATATCGATTCATGTACGAGCGTAGACAGTATTTTAAGGTAGTATCGCAGTGAACTTGAGTACAGTTATTCCCTTATTTTTTTGATACCGTATGAAAGATGATATTTTTTTACATTTTTCTGAATTTTTTCATAATTTTTGACCGTGTAGTTTGTGAGATATGAATTATCACAGTTACGAAAAATAGCGGTGGTGGGGATGAAACGCCCTTAATCGGACGGGAATAACAAAATTACTAAAAAATCACACGGTTACCCATTATTTGAAAACTATTGGCGAAGAGAACAGCATTTTAACTAAATAATAGAAGAAAAAAACATTCTATTCACCGTGTAGTTATTGAGAAATTTTAATTAGAAGGTAGTCGTAACTATTTGCCTCTCTCTCTATCTCATGCATGTGATAGGAGATTAATGTAAAAAAAATTGGAGGAAAAAAAATTATATTCACAAGCTGAAGATATGACTTTCAAATAATTTAATCAATTTTCCGGGTAAATTGAAGCACATTTCTCCGAATTATCAGCAATTAATAGAAAACAAAAATAAATTTTATCTTTTCATCTGGTTTTTTGAAATATCTCGGAATCTAAACGAGATGAAGTAATTTTTCTTATAACCTTTTTTGTAGCTCACGAAATTCTCGACAAAAATATCACCATGACAATTGCTCTGTCTCGCTTAGAGTCCGAGATATTCTACGAAAACTGATGGCAAGTAGTATTGACTTATTTTGTTTCTCCACTTCACTGCACAATTATTGAATTAAAAAAAAAAACGAAATTGCATAGAACTTGTATTGAATTATTTTCCAATAATTAGATATTCAATAAATGTCCAGTGTATGTAACTTTCACCGCAATTTTTCTGCCCTAAGGCTAAATTCCGTTATTTCCCCACAAAACTCCAATAAACAAGCAAACAAAGAAATCGTAATAACATGATAAAAATGAGAAAAAATACTGGTAAAACAACGAGTTTGAAGCATTCTGTTACTACAGTATTACGTTATTCTATTTTGTCGATAGTTTGGCTCTCGTACCAGGGACACGAGAAAGGCTTCAATTTAACGATACTTCTAACCGGGCTCAGCCGGTCTCTCTCACTTTTCTATTTTCCTCGTAGTAACCTTATTTTGTTTTCCAACCACGGAAACCGATTGGCAATCTCGTTGTAAGTTTTAGGTGTATGAGAAAGATGTGGCTAGTAGGCAACATCATGGATGAAATGCAGAATAAATAAATAATGAATGAAATTGTTCATAGAATATTCATTTTTAAAATTGAGAGACACCGGAATTTTATACATTGTAGTATTGAATCCTCTTTTTTATCATGCATTGCACGGAAATTTGTTTTTCGATGAAAACAGAATTGGCGAGAAGAGAAAAACAATGTGAGTATTACTTACTCAGTAGATTGAGTCAATGTGCAGTCGGGCGCTGATTTTCTCGTGGATTTAGTGGGTTTTCAAGGGTTTTTTTTTTTTGTTTGAAGTGAAACTTCTTTGGGCGTGGTAGAACAAATTGGTCTGGATCAGACGAAAAAGTGAAACGCTTCTCTCTCTCCGAGTCCAACTGACAGTTGAGGGGAAAGAGAGGGAGAAACATTTACACTCGCTCTGTCGCATATGTCATGCACAAAAAAATATTTTTTTGGGAAAAAAAAATATTTTTTCTTTATTATATATAATATATATATATATTTATAAATGATTTTTGATGTGGTGGGGACAAAAGGACGTGTCAAATATAGAGAGTGACCATTGGTAGACGCGTCAAATATAGAGGAGTTCCATACCAATGAAAATCATTAACAAATGCAAAAAGAGCAATGCATGAAATCAACTTTTTCTAGAAGCCCAGAAGTTTCACTTTCAAAGCACTCTCCTTTTCGTCAAAAAATTCATCTGTAAAAACAAGAAAAAAAAAGTAATTTTCATGGAACGAGTATTTTTCGAACAGTAGATTCGGTTCATGCATGGTCAGATGCAATATACCGCAATAAATGTGGGAATTGTCAAAATATTTTTTAAAATATTTATTGTTTTTTCTAAAAAATACAGCCTTTGAGAGATTTCTTTCCACTCAGTGGAATAGGTATTTGTGTGGTCAGCCGAAAAAATTCCTTTGTACATCTATCGTCCGAAATTTCAGAGAAAAAAATGATAAAAATGATTTTTAAAAAAATTCTACTGTTGAGAATAAATCAGTTTTGTTGGATTAAAATGAATGATTACTCCGATATAGCCCTTGATTTATTAGAATCGAGTAATCATTGAGAATATCCGCGATGTGATTAATAATGTTATGAATTACACTGTATAAAAAAAAGTAAAAAAAAAAAGAGGCTGAAACTTGGGGATTAAATTTATTGACATACTGGAAAAGTTTCGTACAGTTTTGATAGAATTAGATCAGTTTTCATGGCATGAATATTGCTTGCCAGCACACAATTTAACCGGACATGCCAAGTAAAAGGGTGTTGCTAAGTTTGTATGCATGTGAGCGTGATACTGACGCGAGTTACTTGCAACTGAACATTATGAACCCATGGGAATTTACCTCTAGGGAGCGAAAGCGTGAAGATAATTGAGGTGATTGGCTTGACTGGTCATTTCAATATCCGCATCATCCGTTAATATTCCTGTATACTGGAATAATGCATCAATCACTGTAATCAAGACCAAATGAATCACGTGATATCTCGTATTAACGCTTATTGTCTGTTATGTGTCTATTTTTATCGAACGAAAATTGGGAGGAAATTATTTTAAGGTATTACTATCGCTAGAGACTTGAAATACGAAAAATATGAAATAATCCAGAGATATTCTTCGCATCAAACACAACAACTTTTAATTATGAAGAAAAATTTTCTGACCTGTTAAGAGAAAAATTCAGAAAAAAATTACAATATTAGTAGATATAATTGTTTTGATTGAATTATGCTTCCATATAAAAGCAAAAAATATATAGAGGCTGAATATCATTATACATTGAACAATTTCTAACTCCTTTGGTTGTTTCAGGTGATTTTTAACCTTCCTTGCCCCCACTCTTAGTGGTGACTTGAGCAACAGTCATACCTTAAACAGCACGCAGAAAGTATTGGGTTTACGGGAATTTATGAAGAGACCTTTTTTGTAGCTCTTGAAATTCTTTACAAAAAAAGTCTCCTGATATTTTTCGATAAATCCACTCGCTTCAGAGATATTTACAAGAGAAGAGTTCGTAGGTTTTTTTTCTGTTGAAATTAATATTTTCATCTCAACTTTTTACTATAAAAAAAAAATTTCCTCTCATCGCCAACGATTGGATCGATATCTCGATTAATGATGAACGAGAAATGAAAAATTCTTCATTGCAAAAAAAAAACGTGGGATTTTCAACAAGAAATAAAAGAGAAAAACTCATTTTACTTCGTAATTTTCTGAGACCAAAGTTTCCCTCGATTTTTTACTTTTTCCAAAATTAGTTTTCGTGCAGCTGACGATTTTTCAACATTGCAATAACCTGCAGATAATTACTTTCTTCGTTTCCTCCAGTTTTTACTAGTAGCTTTTATTTTTTTTTTGTAGTAACTTCAATTTTCACGTTTTATTAAAAAAAAAAAAATGAATGATTCACAATCGTTCTACAGGAAAATTAATGGGAAATTGGAAAAAGATCGATTTCAAATTTCCTATTACGTTGAGTGACTTTCCCAACAAGTTGATGACATGAAAAAAAAATCCAGGCTCTTTTCTCTAAAAAAAAAAAAAAAAAAAAAGAACACTACACAAAAACAGGATTTCATGTAAATGAGAATAACACAAAGATGTAAAATAAAAAAATAAAAATGTGTAAACCACGAGAACAAGTAGGTCTGTGATGTAAAAAAAATTCTCAATAAAATGAACTAGTAGATAAAATACCGGTCAACTGATGAGTAACACGTCAACTGTGCATCAACAGAACATGAAAAAAATATTTAAAAAATTGTCAGCTGTACGAAAAAATGAAAAATCCGATTTAAAAAAAGTTCTAATTTTTTTTAAACGAAATTTAATTTTTTTAAATCCCGTACTGAAAAGTAACAACTAATTCTCATCCCCCCCCCCCCCCCCCCATCCGCAACTTCGTTCAACCCAAATATTTCTTGAAGAAAAATCTCAATTCCACCGATACAAAATCTCACTCAAATAATAATAAATTGAAATAAGTTGAAGTGCACGTACATTTCCTTTGACGCTAAGTTGAAGAAGATGCCACGGAAATATCGAGCACACATGGCCTGAGGTATTGCTTCCGAAAATAGACGCGCACTTCGATCTTACGTGACGTGAATATTGAAAAGTAAATCCGTGGAAAATCGCGAAAAGAGCAAAGAGTAGAAAAAAAAAACGGAAAAAAATAAATAAATAAAAAAAATTAAAGTTAAGTTGAGAATATCAGAAAGCTATTGGCATGAAGAAAAACTATTGAAGTGTGTTGTTCATTTCATTTCACTTACGATGTTCAATTCCTCTTTTTTTATAACACTACTGAAAATAGTTTACCAGTTAGAATTGAATTTGTTCCCGAAGAATTCCATGGAGTTGGCCAGTGAAGATTCTACTCTTTTTTCTTCAAGTCCAAATTTAATTAAATTTTTTACTATTACTTCAAGTAGAATGTGTCGTGAAGTACGAGCAATTAAAATTTTGGTGATAATCTTTCTTGTAGCTACAATTGTCATTTACGAAGAATGTTACAACGAGTTTTTTCTATTCTCCATAATTTTTGAGGTATTCTGAACAAATTGAGTTGAGGTAGTTTTATGAGAAAGGGATGTATGAAAATTGGAGTATCGAGCCCTTCATGAAGAGGGTTCTCGGTCCATATATTGTATATTCATTTCCCTTCTGATGCATCCAAAATTCATTTATTCGATATTGAAGTATAAAATTTTGGCATCTAACTATAAATTTAACAAAAATTATAAGATTTTTTTGGAAATTCTCGCACCTATAGGACAGTAGAGCACACATGCAATTATACTGATTGCCCTACTCAATTGTGGATTTCACCAAATTTTCCAGTCTTCAAAACTGAAGAAAAAAAAAAAACGTGGTAAAAAAAATTCAATTAATTTTCAATTAATCCAAAATATTGAAAGAATCTCTACCCATTTTTTAATTAAAATTCCTGGAATGGGCTTTGAGAAAAAAGAAGATAAAACCTGTCGAATGTTCCTGATTTTTGAGTTTTCGCCATTTACTCTGCATTAAAAATTCCACCTTTGATATTAAATATCTCATTAATCATGTGCTCAAAAATGTCCAAAACTTCCGCAAAAATCAAAAAATACCATAAATACTTATTTCCCAAAATTTGAAAAAAAATCTCTCGATGACAAGAAATTTCATACAACTACCTTAATTATCTTCATTCTCTTATTTCATGTGAGACAAATATCCATTCTCCAAATGCTCTCTAAGAGCCTCAAATCCTCGAGCTTTACGCTCCCAGAGAATCAGCAATTACCAACATCTCCATCTGTACTTAATGTCGTAAAGAATTTATTACTCTCGCTTCGCGCATAAAGCCCATTTGTAGACGTCTACAAATGTTCCTTGGAACATGTCGAATTCACATCTCCTTTTCTACGCAACATAGATACACACACAAAATGGTGGGGCATTTCATTTCCACTGTATAAAATTTTACTTGACAGCTCGAGCAGAATGCACAAACTCCACTTCACGATTTCCCTTCCACTTCCATCTGCTACAACAAAATTGATGGTAAATGCACAATCCAACAATTCTTGACAAGCCCGAGTAAATAAGATGATATCTCATTGTTACAAAGCTGCTGTGACATTTAATAGTACAATATAAATATATATATATATGTATATATATATATATATATATATACTAAGAGGAATACTATTAACGGAAACTGTTATGCATTACGACAATTGTTGAATTTGTATGAGCACTTAAACACCACGTTGCCTTTATTATAGCCGAGTGTTTAACGAAAAATGTGTCACTAAAATTTACCTTCACTGTTATTTTTGGATTCAATTATCCCGTCATTTAAACGAAAAGGGAAACGAATGTTTGTTAAATAAAAAAAACGTTCATGAAAAATTGGTGGATTCTCAATTTTTTCTTCTCAAGGTAAAAATATGCCACATTTTTCTCCATTAGGCTGGGGGATTGTGCAAATATTTGATAATTGTCGAGAGGCTACAATTTTTGACGGAATTTTTAAAGGAGATGATTTCAATGAATTTTCGGTACGTTCACACGTGAATATCTTTGACGCGAGTGAGTTTAGGGGAAAATTTCAAGAGACCTTTTTTGTAGAGAATTGTAAGACCTACAAAAAAGGTTTCTTGGCTAATTCTTGTAAACTCAATAGTTCCTGAGATATCTTTGAAATATGAGTCTGGGGCGTATTTTCAGTGACAATTTTCCCATTTGGTTTAATGAGAACGAGGCAATTTCGAAAAACAATGAACTTTGTGACTTTCGTGCTAAAAAAAAGTTTTAGAACGTGGAAAATTTCGGTGGAAATTTCAACGATCATGTAAAAGCTCGAATAAATTTGCCTTTAATTCCGTGAAAACTGATGCAAACATTAAACTGTAATTTTCACTGGGAAAATTTGAAATCATTTATGCTGTGTAAGTTACAAACCAGTGGCAATATCCCGTAAAATCCTATTCAGTAAGCCCACACAGCTGTTTACTGTGTGACATTTACCGATTCAATTTGAAACTACCAGTATTTCTGAGTTTTTTTTTTTTTCATGATATTTTCAATCAAAATATTTTTAATAAATATAGGGGAAGGTGGGGCAAAATGGACATTAGGGGTAAAATGGACACATCTGAAGTTTTAAACAAATATTATGAAAAATGCTTGAAATGAATAGAAATATTGGCTGTAGATAGTTTTCGATGATTTCATTGGAAAGCTGAGGAAATTTTAGGCGAAGAACAAGTGCCGGAATTTATTTTTTTGAATTTTTGGCGATTTTGACTTTTCTGAGCATTTTAGAGGGACCCTTTCTGTTTTTGATAATTATCAGTTTTTTAAGGATATCTTCGGTTCTATTTGTCGTAGCGTAAAAATTCCGATGAGAGGTTAAAGGTGAGATCATTCTCCATCGATTTATCGGATTTTCAACTTGAAAACATCGATTTTTAAAGTATTTATGGGTATTTTTGTGAAATAGTTTTGAAAAACAGTTTTTGGCCTATAACTATCCTAAAAATTGACATTTTTGAATTAAAAACTCCATGATTCGATAGGAAATGAGCTCACCTTTCATTTCAGACCAGCCCTGAATTGCTGTGACCAATACAACCAGAGATATTCGCAAAAAACTGCAAATTTTTAAAAAAAGAAGGGCTTTTACCCCTCAAAAAAGCCCAAAAATATCGAATTTTCCAGAAAAATTAAAAAAAATACATCTGACACTCGTTTTCTGGCTAAAATTTCCTCAGCTTTCGTCTAGAAGACGAAAAAATGAAAAAAAATCAATTCTTCTATTTCTTTGTGGAAACTTCAAGTACAATACGAAGTACAAAATTGCCTCTGTATCTATTGCATTTATCTTCGTGAAGATAAGAGAAGCAGAGAAGTTGAGCGCCTGCAAGTGAAAAACTCGAGAAAATTTCCGGTTAGAGACATTTCGAGAATGTTCTTTTCGCTCCATTATTCTTTCACAAACATTTCGATCTTCACTATTTTTTTTTTTTTTTTTTTAAAAAAACAATTTTTACTTTATATTTACGAAGTCAATGGACTGAAGAGGATCCTTATTTATCGTTTTCTATCGGAGTTCTATTGGTTTTCTTAAAGAACGTGAAGTGAAGGTAAATTTTTCTACTTTTAATTTAATTTTCTTCAAGATATCCTTTCAGGATATTCATGCTCACTCAACTAAGTGCTCTAATGCATTAAAATATCTGCTTCCCCCGGAAGAACTTGAATTTTCAATTTTCTAGTGCAACAAAAAAAAATATTTCTCCGTTAAAAAGAAATATTCTGAGAATATCCCTGAAATGAGTGGATTTATGTGAAAAAAAAGGGAGGATACCTTTTTCGTAGAAAATCGTCATAAAGTTTCTTCAGAAATCCTCATAAATCCAATAGTTCCTGAAATAATCTCGAAATTGTCTGAAATTTGAGGAAAAATCGTAAATCATTAAAAATTTATCACTCATTGAAAAATCAAAATCGAAGATAAAATGAACTTCACTTCCAAATAAATAAAAAAAAACAAATAAATCAATAAAAAATAATAATAATAATATTGTTTTTTAATTAACGAATTACATCACTGTAATATTTTTGAAAAATCCATTTTTTTCTGCCATAAAAACCACTTTTCAACCTTCCAGAATATTAGCAAGAAAAGTTATCACCTGAAGCCCATTTTTTCTTATGGAATTTCGAACTTTTCCCCAGGCATTCCTCCATATCCATGGCCTAAATCAAGTCAAGTCAAGTCAGAAGCGATTTATTCAACATAGATGTGTCTGGTTACAATGTTTATGTACAGTCTCCAATTATTTACAATTCTTTATTGACATAGCATCAGCCCTCGGGCTCTTACTCATATTTGATCGATTTTTCGTGGAAGTTGCACTTGAGGGAGTTGAGGAGAATATCTGAGATAGGAAAAAGTTAGGAAAAAATTTAAGAAAAAACGCTATGATAGCCTGAGTCAAAACTTTGAACGTGCTTTTCTCGAAACATGATATTTCAAATTGACACGCAGCATAATAATAATTTTCTCCAATAATTTTCATTATTTTCATTCGAAAATCTCAAAGTATCTCAAAAACAACATATCAAATAAAAATATGTTGAAGATTCAAGAAAAATTGATTCGCCCTTTTTTTTAAAGAAGGATTGCCGGTTTTTTTGTCGAAAATTGAAGGTTTTCATTCAAATGCTCACCAATCCCACAAAAAACAATATTTTCGAAATCCTCTAAGTATTTTTCAAGCTATGTGAATCTAGAATGAGCCAATTTATTTTTCCAATTAAAATCTATATTATTTACACTGCACCACGCATTTTTTGATGAATTTTTTCATTTTATCTGGAAGACTCGAATATATTTCAAATAATTTCCTCAAATATGAGTATTTTATGGCTTCTATTTCCTCAAGAACAAAAGAAAAATATCCAGAATACGCTTTTTTTGAGGCTTTTATACTGGTGTAACCCACTCAAACACAATTCCATTCGATTTCTCGTGAAAAATGAAATTTTATCGAGAACAAAGTTCCGTTCCCAATGGAAAAATGAAATTAAAAATAAAAACTTTTCTATTGTCATTGCAGGTTTCATTCTTTTCAACGAGTCCAGAGCTCTCCAACAAACAACGTTTCGAGTACTTCACTAGAACAATACCAAGCGATCACTATCAAGTCAAAGCGATGGTTGATATTGTTCGAAAAATGGGCTGGAGCTACATATCTATAATCTACGAGGAGAGCAATTACGGTATAAAAGTAAGTGCAATAGAGAAAGAAATAAAAATAAAAAATAAAAAAAAATTTCATCCCTATAAATTCTCTCTGCAATTTTCTATGAAAATTTTTTTCAATTTTTTTTTTTTTGGTTCTACCAACGATTTTACATCGTTCCAATGCCGGAAAAATGCATTCAACTCAAAGGCTCATGACGTTGATAAAGGGGCGAGATAAAAAAAAAAAGAATATTCAAAATAGTATAGAATAAAAAATGCAAAACGCATCAGAGAAATAAAAATTGCCTCATACATAGGAGTAATGGGGAAATTTAAAACTGCCTTGAACCGTAGTAATAGAATTTTCACAGCCGATGGGACACCATAAATATTTATTTGTGTGTCACCTCTTTTACTGCCGAGGAAACGAGACTCTAGTCCCTTTTCAACGCTGCATACTCGAAAAATATCTCACGTTTATATTTCTTCTTTCCTTTTTTTTCCTTTTGTGACTTCCTTTGTGGAATTGAGAGGAGTTGTATACAGGAGTTGAGTGAATTTTGTGAATAACATTGTTGAATTTTCAATTCTCAAGTCAACCTAAATTCAAATGCTTTATTGTAATTTATTTTTATGTGAATTTCACGATGTGTCTGACCGAACGCGGACATTCATCACTTGAAGGCTAAGGAGGAAATTTCGGATTTTTTTTTGGCGTGAAGGACTTTGTGAAAAATTCTGAAAAAATTCGAGAATATGGCCCAAAATGTCTCTATTATTGTGTAATTTTTTCATAATTTTTGGTGAAGGGGTTCACTGCCAAAAAAAATCTGGATCATTCTGCAGCACTCGATTTTTGTATTAAGGTAGTTCTATCCGAAAGGGACGGAAAAAAAATTGAGACACCAATCCTTTCATGGAAAGCGTTCTCGATGCATATATTACGTATTGATTTTCATTATCATGTATCCAAAATTCATTTATTCGATATTCGAGTATGAAATTTTGCATCTCATTATGAATTTAACGAAAATTATAAGATTTTTTAGCAAACTCTCGATATTCTCCAAATGATATGGTGCTGTATGCTCACATCTAAACATTCATTGCACGTATAGGACCATGCACACACACACACAATTACGCGAAACGAAGCAGCCAATCACGTCCAGAGCACCGTGCAGTTGATTGCCTCACTAAATAGTGAATTTTACCAAATTCTCCTGTCTCAAAAATTAAAAAAAAAAAACTTACACGCTAAAAAAATCTGAATTAATTTCAAATTACTCCGAAAGACTGGAAGAATTCCCACATATTTTTTTATCAAAATCCCACGACTAGATTCTGAGAAAAAAAACGAAAACCTGCGGAATTTCATTAATTTTTGAGGTTAAACCATTCACTCGGTCTTAAAAGTTGAAACTTTGATATTTAATATCTCATTAACTATACGGTCAAAAATTTCCAAATTTTCCACAAAAATCAGAAATAACAAAACAAATGATATCCCAAAATTTGAAGAAAATCTCACGATGACCCAAAATTCGATAGAGCTACCTTAAACACATCATTTGAAACGTCAAATTAAATTAATTAACGATGAAAAAAGGGAATTTCAATGCATCGATGATATAATGAAATTACGGAAAATGTCAATTATCCATGGTACAGTGTTTAATCAGGTAGAAGCCCACTGGCTGATTAAAACGACCGAACGAAAACATTTGTACGAGGCCAGAATAGGAAAGAGGGACCACAAAACGTTAATTTGTTGGTTTCAGTGAAGAGTTGAAGAGGAGAGGGGGGTGGAAAAGAGGAGGATCTAATGTGTACCATCCGAAAATGCAAATGATTTTAATTTTCTCTCCCTTGACCCCTTAATTCGAACATTGCTCGCATACACTAACCATCCCCATGCAACAACCACTCCCTTCTCACCACTTCTATGCACTCTTATCTAACCAATTCTCTCTCTCTTACACAAAACTATTCCACATAATTCAGTCTACGGTTTAAACGTTTTATCCACTCACCCACTATTAATTTCAGTTTAAATGTTTTCATCTATTTTTTTTTTTCGCACGTACGAATGTACTTTTTAATCGAATACACGTTTCTCACATTCTCGATAATTGTCAACGAGATAAATTGAATGTGTAATGGAAGAAATAGTGAGTGAAATTGTAGAACTCGTTTGGAAATTGTCGTATTGAATTTTTTACAATTGAATTGCTGTATTTTTTTTTTTTTATTTTTTTTTTGCGATGGATTAATTTCTTCTAGTTGCATGAGTTTCAATTTTTATCCAATGGTTGTCTGTGTTGAATGAAAAGTATTAGATAACAATGAAAATGAATTTTTTCGTAATAGTTTGAGACACATAGAACTTTTTCTGTAGTGCAATTGAATATACTATCATTTGTCGATCAGATGAGGTTGAAAAAACTAAAAATTAGCTTTTTGAGGCATACAAACTTCTTTTTTTTTTGCAATAAAATATCAGGAGATGCGACAGTGTCTCTCGCCAAGTACGCGTTTTATCTATCAATAAACGACTTAAAACAACTTATATTCATCAAGAAACATCTTTATTTCACAATTTTGATAATATTTTAATTCAATTTTTGGAATTTTACGGTACTACACTTTATTTGGCATATATACAGCAAGTGGACCTATTTAATCAGTTTTTCGAGAAAAAAATTAGAAAATCCTCTTCTTAACAATTTCATGGGAATGCCCATTTTGCCCCATTATTTTTAATGAATATTCTTCAACTTTTAGAAAGGACGAAAAAACGTTGAATCCATTTTTTTCAGCTACATTTCCTTCGTGCCATTTCTGGTTTCAGTTAAAAGGAGTTATTACTGGATTCATGTACAGCAAAAAACGTCAGAAAAAAATCGTCAAGATTTTTTTTTAGCCTCGTACTGTATCGTTACGTATCGATCGACCTTGTCGCCTGTTTCTGCTGGAATTCGCAAAAGTACATGAGAATTTTTTCACTCCTCATATTTAATATTTAAAAAAATTATTAATTAAAAAAATATCAAATGTGATGAATCAACGTCCATCAATATTAATTTATCGATTTTTTAATTATACTTCAGTTGTCACGAATTTCGGGTTAATATCACTGATTATCAATGCATTTGTCTCATGAATTATTAATTGAGCTTTTAAAAACTACGGATATTCGAAAATTTTCGATAAATGAGGATTTCACAGAGGCAAATGGCATTAGCACACAGGTCACACGGGAATGAAATATTTTTCGCTCGAGTAACGAGAAAATTTCAAAATTAATTGAAATATTTTCAATATTATTCCTAAATTAATTTATTCAACGTGAGATTGGAAAAAAAAATTAATTAAAAATGAGATTAAAAAATTTTCTAGTTTGGAAAATTGAGAATTAATTATTTCAAGCTCATCGAAGGCAAACAGATGTGTCAAATGTGGTCATTAATTAATAATTATTGATTAATCTTTTTTTTTAGTTGGAAAATGCGCGTAATTCCAGGATAAAGTCGAGTTTCAAGTCTTTTCTTCAAAATATCTTCCAAACGATGAGGTTTAGAAGAATTTATGAAGAGACCTTTTTTGTAGGAAATTGAATTTTCTACAAAAAAATGTTTCCTGCCATTTTCCTCAAATTCACTCGTGCCCAAGTTATCTACAAGAAAAATCGCCTTTAAATGCTTCTTTTAAATTAAAACAGAGAAAATCCCCTAAAAAAATATAAAATAATTCATCAAATAAAATAATTTAGGAAATCTTCAATGAGGATATGGGTAAAACCCCTGAAACCTAGAAAGAAATCCTCAATTTTACATTTCAACCATTAAATAAGAAGATTTTCACGTCAAACTTTCTTTTTTACTCTCTCCCTTCATTTTTCTTCACCCAAGAAACAAAAGAAACTAGTAAAAAAAAAAAAAAAATAACTCTGAGATAATCTGCAAGAGAGGCATAATGATAATAATAACCGGCAGAACCCCCAGTGCTAATGTAAAGCATAAATAACACTTCATATTTTCTCTCTCCCCAATTTTTTTTTTCTTACATTTAAAGAGTTTTCTCATTTTTTTCCTCTTTTTTTCAACTCGAGTGCTTGGGTGGTGAAACTGTTCTGAGAATGAAGAAAAAGGAAAATAATGGAAAAAGAAAGAGAAAATGGAAAAAAGTGCAGAAAAATTATGCAAAAAAGGAGATTGGAATAATGAAGATAAAATAAATGTTATAAAGAAATTGGGACTTATAGAGAAAATTTGAGAAATTAGCTTTGAGATTTGAAGAAGAGAAGAACAAATGCCATGAAATATGCATGGGATTGTTGTATTATATTTGCTTCGTTCCTCTCATTTCTTACTATATATTCCATTACTGTTATTATTATTATTTATTCTCCATTCTTTGTTCTTCAGTTCATTCGGGGATTTAAATTCCCCAAATAACCATAATTTTATTTAAATTAAGGGAAATTGAAGTTTCACTGGAGACATTTTAAATTTACAATTCAGTTGAGTTATATTTGTTTATTATTTCACTGAGAGTCTTAATGGATGTCGAGAGATGATTAAATTAAATCAATAAATTTAATTTAATTTTAGAGCAAATTTTCGTGAAGATACTTCTCGAAATATCTCGGGAACTATTGAATTTAAATTTAAATGGTAGGAAAAATAGCAGACAATTAACAATTTTAATTTTTTTTTTTTTTTAGTGGACGAAACGTTGGTGACTTCAATAATTAGAATTAAATTCAAAATTGAAAATTTTTCTGGGAGTGACCATGATGTTCGATACTTTGTCTACTAATAATTCTTTTTTTTTCTTTGAAAAAAATAATTTTCTCAATTTTTCATTTGATCAGCTTAGAAATCAATCTTAGGTGACTTGTTCGCTGTAGGATGATGAAAAAAATGAGAAGAATAGAAAAAAATATATATGAACATGTAGAAAATCAAAAAAATGTTAGTACAAACTTTCCCAAGATTTTTTAAATAATATTTCTTTTTTTTAATTTTTAAATCCAAAAATTTTTTACTTTAGATTTTTTGATAAATTCATGTTTCAATAATTGAATATAAAAATTCTCATTGAAATTTTGATAAATATCTCCAAATTCATTCAGTTTCCTTTGTCGTTTTTACTGAGAATTGTTGGAGTAAATGAAATTTCTGGTGATGAATTAAATCGGAAATTTTACAGGATTTTCAAAAGGACAATTTCCATTTTATCTAACATTTTCTTTTTTCCTCCACAATGATTCGAGCATAAAGATAAGTTTTTTTTTCTCTTCACATTCATGGTGAAGTTCTGTTAGAACGGAAAGATAATTCATTTGAATGTTAGAAAGAGATTTTATTTTCGGTTTATACAGTGAGAATAAATTTATTTTAAAAGTAGACGTGACGAATGAGGCGAAAGAAAATGTTCATCATTAAAATTATTAGCTAATAATGAAAATATGACGCTAAAAATAACAGACATCTCACGGTTTTTAGATTTTTTTTCGTCTTTTAACAAATCAAATATTCTGAAAAAATTAAAAATATGCATATGTAGTAAATTCAAAAAGCTACAAACGCGAACTTTTTGAATATTTTTTTAAAAATAAGCTATTTGTTTAAAAAAATGCAAAAAATGTGTAATGAACCTTTAACCTCAATTTCAATAATTATTTTCTAATCAAATTTTGCCAAAAGTTATCTCTTTAATTATCCACTGATTATTCCGAAATTTCCCCTTTATTGCCTTTTCTCTAATTTCTATTTGCGGACGATAATTATTTTCCAAATCGTTTCAATCTTAAATCTCTTTCAATTTTTATTTCCCTCAAAATTTGAAAATCTTTAGCTCTTGTGTTCGGACTCTTTTATTAATAAAAAAAAAGGTAGTTTCTCAGTCGAATAATTGATTGAATAGTTCAACTTAATTATTCCTCATCAGCGAAACTATCATCCCCTTGAAAATGATTTAATAATTATCCCCATAACAATTACGTAACGGCTTTCAAAGATGCAATAAAGGAAAAATCCCACTCCCAAACTACAGATAATTAAATCAATAACCTTTTGTTTCCACATTTTTATTCAAATTCCCAATTATCTCTTAACATTAATTATTGAGTCCGCGGATTTTGTTTGTGCCGGTGCTTCAGTTGCCAGGGTAGTTTCAACAAATAATCCGCGACAAATTAAGATTCATAAACAATAAGTTCTTTATTTCATTCAAGTTATTCCAATTGAAATGTCAATTCCATGTTTCTCACAAATTATTAGTTCTTACTTTTTAATCACTCTTATCATTTTTTTTCCCTTTTAAAAACCGAACGAAATCAGTGCAGAGGCAAAGCCGAAATTTAAACAAATTATACACTGATCCTTCCGAGTTTTTCCCCTCTTTAATTATTCATTTATTCAGTTCACGTTTCCCGATTTATCAAAATTTCAAGTTCAATTATTTTATCTGCCGTTTATCAATTAATTTCGATTTTTAATCATTCAAATTTAAATTTCTCGCGCAGCGTGGAGAGAGAGAGAGTCGTCGGTAACCAGATGTCCCAATCTTATCGATCAAATACTCTGATTTTATCAATAAATCCTCGTTGGGTACTGTTGCTCTCTTTCCGACCCCTCAGTCGGTACAACAGATTCTCAATAACGGAGTGAGACACGTGGGTCCGTTGGTGATCGAGCAGACGCACCCCTCGGCGCCCTCGTGTTTTCCCCCCTCTGGTCCCTATATCCTAGCTCGGCTAGGATTCGCGTGACTCTACTTTTCCCCCTACTCCCCAAGACTCTAATTCCAGCACACCACGAGGATGGCTCCAAAAGGACTCTAGGCGCACTCCACGAGGAAGGCGTAAAAGATCAAAAATTCACGACTCTACAAGCACTCCACTAGGAAGGCTAAAAGCGCGAATTACCCTCGTCGCCTGTACGGGAAACACCCGCACGGTTAATAGAAGGATCTCTTTCCAAGATTCGTTGCGCGAATCGTTTGGGCAGAGTTTCGCCTTCTGAATTATCCCGGCACACGATTTTCAATTTAACACCTCTGAGACAATACTCAGCTTGGAGGTGAAAAAGCTACGATGCGCGCTCTATCGGCAGCGCGCGTACTACGCGAAATCCAAATTAATTTCACCGAATTAAATTTATTTCGGCGCTCTCCCTCCGCGCAGTCGCTTTTTCTTAGGTAACTTTTGGAGTTTTCATCCGAAAATTTTTTCGCGGCGATAATAAATTTCTCCACTAAATTCCCCTTATTCTAAATTTAGTTTCCGAAAATTTTATTGAAATTTCGCGATTTTATAAGCCTTTGAGCTTTGGCCAAATAAAAAAAATTCTCTTTTCTTTCTAATTTTACTCCGAATTTCTTTCTTTCTTTTTTTTTCCTCTTTCATCAATTTATAAAATTTTTCAGGTTCTCACAAATGGTCGAATGCCTGTTAATTTTATGGTCATCGGAACTCAATTCTTTTAATAGTACACTAAAAAAAAATGGTAAAAACTATCGAATATTTGTTCTATTGATCATTAAAAAATATTTTTTCCAAATTGCAAAATTTGTTAAATTGACTAAATTTTGTTTAATTCAAATAGTTGATTTGTTTGAATAAACCTTTCAATTCATTTATACTGCAGAATTTCGATTAATCTTACCGAGCAAATTTCCCCTCATTGAATTTAAAAAAATGTGAAAAACTTGTCAATTAGATGATTTTCAAAAAAAACTCTGAATCATCTGAATATGAAGAAAAAAAAATCCTCTAAAATTCTACATTTTTCCAAATTCAATCCTGAAAAATTTATACTGTAGGATTAAATTATTGCAAAAAAAACCTCAAATGAATAAAAAATAAGGATAATAAGAGAAAAATCCTCTTTCGTGCTCGATGACCAGAAAATTGTTGACCAGAGGAAGATTCAAAGTAAACTTAACTTGTGGAGTTTGTTGAAAATCTACTGTTGAGTAAGACAAACATACCCCGGGGCTTTTTTGCGGTTTATTTACGCTGAATATGACGTCTATTGAGTTACGAAAAAGCCACAAAGAGAAGCCAGTCTTCCACGTGCCCTCTAAGAATCACCATTTTATGACTCAATTTTTTTTTTCTACCTCCCTCTGTGAAATCACGATCTACGGTTATATATCAGTGTGGAAAAAAAAATGGAAAAAAAGAAGAGAAAAAAGATTTCCTTTATTTTTAACAAAAAAAAAACAAGGGATAAAATATGATAAAGGAAAACACATTGACGATGATATTAGTGAATGAGAAGTTTCGAAGAAAATAAAAATATATTGGAGTATTGAATAAAATACTGAGAGACTTTGAATTATGGACTGAAAAGCGCTCTGTCCAACCGGATTTACTGTGTTTCTTCTCGTCTCTTCGGAGAAATTGGAAAATTTGATAAAACCGATTTTTAGAGTTGAAAATAAATTGAATTTTTTTTTCTATTTGTTGAGGATTTCGTATTTAACAATATAGAGAAAAGTGGGGTAAAATGGGGATTCTCAGGAAAGAGTTTGAGCTGGATTTTGTTTATGTTTTCATTGAAAAAGTAAGGAAATTTCCGGTGGAAAGTATGCGTTTGCATTAATTTTGATGAATTTTTTCGGAAATTTGAATTTTCCGGGCACGAAATGGGGGTCAAACCCGTCTAATTTTCGATTTTTTTCACTTTTTCGAGTATAACTCCGGTTTTAGTGGTTTTAGCGACTTAGGATTGATTTCAAATGAAAGGTGAGATCATTTGCCATCAATTTATGTGGTTTTGAATAGAAAATAATCAATTTTTGAATTAATGGTGGGCATTTTTGTGGAAATCAGTTTTTTCCTCTTAAAAATACTTTAAATTGATAATTCTTCATAATTTTTTTCTCAAAACCATATGAATCGATGGCAAATGATCTCACCTTCCATTTAAGATCAACCCCAAGTCGCTACGACCAATAGAACCGGAGATATCCCTGAAAAAGTGAAACTTCTCAATTTCATTGAAATTTCTTCAAAAATAAGTAGAATTTCAAAAAAATGATCAAAAATCAATTTTGACATATGTTTTCCAATGAAAATTTCCTCAGCTCTTCAATGAAATCATCAGAAAAATCCTATCTCATATATTTCCACTAATTTCGAGCTATTTCTGTAATATAGAACATGAAAACTCAAATGTGTCTTTTTGCCCTAAAAAACAAAAATTCCATTAAATTCCAATTATTTTCTCCATTTCATCCCTCTAAATTATTCTCTGCACTCCCTACAAGAATTCAAAATTCTCCGTAAATTCAGAACGTTTTATGCTGAATGAAGTCCATCTGTTTCAAATTTTCAATAAAATCTTGAAGTAAAAAAAAAAACGAATATTCTATTTGTTGAAAGGCATACGAAGAACTGGAGGAACTTCTTGCCAAACATCAGATATGCATCGCCATCAAAGAGAAGCTCGTAAAGGACTCTGGAGTTGCTGACGAGACAGCATACGATAGCATCGTTCAAAAACTGCTAACTAAGCCACGAGCAAGAGGTAAGAGATTCATGCAATTTTACTACAAATATCAATTAATTATATTTATCCAATCAATGTAATAATCAATATCACATGATAATGTGCATATCGATGTTACGATTAATGAGGTATTGAATCATCATTAATTAATGTGGAAAAAGGAACATAATTCTATGAAATTTCAATGAAAATTCATGGAATTACTTATGCAACGAACGTACTAATGAATTATTTTCCACATTAGCTGAGATTAATTTAATTCAATTTCAACGCCATTTACTTGCATCAACTGAATACAAAATCAATGTTTCATTAATTTTCTCAGGGTTAATGTAAATTTCTTCTTTTTTTTCATCAGTTTTCCGAAGGTGTCTTTTCACTTTACAATTCTCGAGAAATATTTTCGAAATTCACTATTTTAGATGCGAATGAACATTGTGAACGAGTAGAAGGCATACTTTATGGTGCAAATATCGCTGATTAAGCACAAATAAGATTTCTTGCGATTTTTCATTCATAAAACCCTAAAATGCGTTTATCTCGAAACAAAGTTTTTTAACAGCTTGTTAATAAAATCTTCGAAAATACTGAACTGATACTTATAAAATTTTGAGCACATATTCTTTTCTACTATAGCTATAGTTCATACACTGAGGAAAAAATAATAGTCGAAACCATCAAATATTGACGTCATTTCTGTTGAATTAATTGAAAACAGTAATAAAAAAAAATAAAAAAAATTGAAAACAGTCGTTGGATTTACTGAATTCAGTCAATTCAACTAGTTAATCTGTTTGAATTAACTGAATCCTTTATAAAAAGGAACGAGAACGCAAACAATCGATATATCGAAAGTTGTCACGATTAGAGTGAAGTCCTCATTCCTCATTGGTCAATCAAATTGTGAGTAGTATAGTACGCGTAACATACTATACCAAAAATAACTAACGGGCGCGCTGCAATATGGAATCACGAAAATTTTTTTCCAGTTTTCCGCGATGATCTCGGTAAATAAGCGAGATAGAGCGAAATGGACGTTAATATGGGATCAGTAATAATGTCAATGTCTGCTCTATCGAATTCGCAGAACCATTCGCGATACTGTTGTGGAATTTTGCAGGCTACTTCCTGACGACATAGGCAGTGTCACTGTAGAATTTCATCAGGAAATACGCCACAGAGGAAAAGTTATGAAGATTTGAAAATCGGGATTTGCATGATGGCTGATTTCCTTCGAATATTGCTTCATCCTCATTTTTCACCCATTTCCCGAGGGAATACGGGGTTTTCCTTGAAATTTCGCAAAGAATTGAGTGAAACGCACGATGATGGGGGATCCTGAAGGGCCAAAAGCCGCAACGATTCGGGATATTCAGTATCCGCGGAATTTTTTCAGTTTTTCGTGATTATCTCGGTAAATAAGCGAGATAGAGCGAAATAGACGTTAATATGGAGTCAGGAAGAAAAAATTCCAGTTTTTCGCGATTATCTCGGTAAATAAGCGAGATAGAGCGAAATAGGCACTAATTTGGGATCGGGGAAGGAGCATTTTCAGTTTTTCGCAATTATCTCGGTAAATAAGCGAGATAGAGCGAAATGGACGTTAATATGGGATCCGTAAAAATGTCAATGTCTGCTCTATCGAATTCGCTGAACCATTCGCGATACTGTTGTGGAATTTTGCAGGCTACTTCCTGACGACCTCGGCAGTGTCACTGCAGAATTTCATCAGGAAATATGCCACAGAAAAAAAGTTATGAAGATTTGAAAATCGGGATTTTCATGATGGCTGATTTCCTTCAAATATTCCTTTATCCTCATTTTTCACCCATTTCCCGTAAAGATACGAGGTTTTCCTTGAAATTTCGCAAAGAGTTGATTGAAAACAAGATGTTGGGGGCACCTGAATGGCCAAAAGCCGCATCGATTCGGGATATCCAGTTTTTGCGGAATTTTCAGGCCAAACCCACAGGCAATGGCCTTTGCTCTGTGATAATGACCATTTCTGCTCAATCGAATTCTCAGAACCGTTTGCGATACTGTTATGAAATTTTGCAGGCTCTCTTATGACGACATAGGCAGTGTCACTGTAAAATTTCATCAGGAAATACGCCACAGAAAAAAAGTTATGAAGATTTGAAAATCGGGATTTTCATGATGGCTGATTTCCTTCAAATATTCCTTTATCCTCTTTTTTCACCCATTTCCCGTAGAGATACGAGGTTTTCCTTGAAATTTCGCAAAGAATTGAGTGAAACGCACGATGATGGGGGATCCTGGAGGGCCAAAAGCCGCAAGGATTCGGGATATCCAGTTTTTCGGAATTTTTTCAGTTTTTCTCAATTATCTCGGTAAATAAGCGAGATAGAGCGAAATAGATGTTAATATGGAGTCAGGAAGAAAAAATTCCAGTTTTTCGCGATTATCTCGGTAAATAAGCGAGATAGAGCGAAATAGGCACTAATTTGGGATCGGGGAAGGAGCATTTTCAGTTTTTCGCAATTATCTCGGTAAATAAGCGAGATAGAGCGAAATGGACGTTAATATGGGATCCGTAAAAATGTCAATGTCTGCTCTATCGAATTCGCTGAACCATTCGCGATACTGTTGTGGAATTTTGCAGGCTACTTCCTGACGACCTAGGGAGTGTCACTGTAAAATTTTATCCGGAAATACGCCACAGAAAAAAATTTATGAAGATTTGAATATCGGGATTTTCATGATGGCTGATTTCCTTCAAATATTCCTTTATCCTCATTTTTCACCCATTTCCCGTAGAGATACGAGGTTTTCTCGAAATTTCGCAAAGAGTTGATTGAAAACAAGATGTTGGGGGAACCTGAATGGCCAAAAGCCGCATCGATTCGGGATATCCAGTTTTTGCGGAATTTTCAGGCCAAACCCAAAGGCAGTGGCCTTTGCTCTGTGATAATGACCATTTCTGCTCAATCGAATTCTCAGAACCGTTTGCGATACTGCTATGAAATTTCGCAGGCTCTCTTATGACGACATAGGCAGTGTCACTGTAAAATTTCATCAGGAAATACGCCACAGAAAAAAAGTTATGAAGATTTGAAAATCGGAATTTTCATGATGGCTGATTTCCTTCAAATATTCCTTTATCCTCATTTTTCACCCATTTCCCGTAGAGATACGAGGTTTTCCTTGAAATTTCGCAAAGAGTTGATTGAAAACAAGATGTTGGGGGAACCTGAATGGCCAAAAGCCGCATCGATTCGGGATATCCAGTTTTTGCGGAATTTTCAGGCCAAACCCACAGGCAATGGCCTTTGCTCTGTGATAATGACCATTTCTGCTCAATCGAATTCTCAGAACCGTTTGCGATACTGTTATGAAATTTTGCAGGCTCTCTTATGACGACATAGGCAGTGTAACTGTAAAATTTCATCAGGAAATACGCCACAGAAAAAAAGTTATGAAGATTTGAAAATCGGAATTTTCATGATGGCTGATTTCCTTCGAATATTCCTTCATCCTCATTTTTCACCCATTTCGCGTAGAGATACGAGGTTTTCCTTGAAATTTCGCAAAGAATTGAGTGAAACGCACGATGATGGGGGATCCTGGAGGGCCAAAAGCCGCAAGGATTCGGGATATCCAGTTTTTCGGAATTTTTTCAGTTTTTCTCAATTATCTCGGTAAATAAGCGAGATAGAGCGAAATAGACGTTAATATGGAGTCAGGAAGAAAAAATTCCAGTTTTTCGCGATTATCTCGGTAAATAAGCGAGATAGAGCGAAATAGGCACTAATTTGGGATCGGGGAAGGAGCATTTTCAGTTTTTCGCAATTATCTCGGTAAATAAGCGAGATAGAGCGAAATGGACGTTAATATGGGATCCGTAAAAATGTCAATGTCTGCTCTATCGAATTCGCTGAACCATTCGCGATACTGTTGTGGAATTTTGCAGGCTACTTCCTGACGACCTCGGCAGTGTCACTGCAGAATTTCATCAGGAAATATGCCACAGAAAAAAAGTTATGAAGATTTGAAAATCGGGATTTTCATGATGGCTGATTTCCTTCAAATATTCCTTTATCCTCATTTTTCACCCATTTCCCGTAAAGATACGAGGTTTTCCTTGAAATTTCGCAAAGAGTTGATTGAAAACAAGATGTTGGGGGCACCTGAATGGCCAAAAGCCGCATCGATTCGGGATATCCAGTTTTTGCGGAATTTTCAGGCCAAACCCACAGGCAATGGCCTTTGCTCTGTGATAATGACCATTTCTGCTCAATCGAATTCTCAGAACCGTTTGCGATACTGTTATGAAATTTTGCAGGCTCTCTTATGACGACATAGGCAGTGTCACTGTAAAATTTCATCAGGAAATACGCCACAGAAAAAAAGTTATGAAGATTTGAAAATCGGAATTTTCATGATGGCTGATTTCCTTCGAATATTCCTTCATCCTCATTTTTCACCCATTTCGCGTAGAGATACGAGGTTTTCCTTGAAATTTCGCAAAGAATTGAGTGAAACGCACGATGATGGGGGATCCTGGAGGGCCAAAAGCCGCAAGGATTCGGGATATCCAGTTTTTCGGAATTTGTTCAGTTTTTCTCAATTATCTCGGTAAATAAGCGAGATAGAGCGAAATAGGCACTAATTTGGGATCGGGGAAGGAGCATTTTCAGTTTTTCGCAATTATCTCGGTAAATAAGCGAGATAGAGTGAAATGGACGTTAATATGGGATCCGTAAAAATCTCAATGTCTGCTCTATCGAATTCGCTGAACCATTCGCGATACTGTTGTGGAATTTTGCAGGCTACTTCCTGACGACCTCGGCAGTGTCACTGTAAAATTTCATCAGGAAATATGCCACAGAAAAAAAGTTATGAAGATTTGAAAATCGGGATTTTCATGATGGCTGATTTCCTTCAAATATTCCTTTATCCTCTTTTTTCACCCATTTCCCGTAGAGATACGAGGTTTTCCTTGAAATTTCGCAAAGAATTGAGTGAAACGCACGATGATGGGGGATCCTGGAGGGCCAAAAGCCGCAAGGATTCGGGATATCCAGTTTTTCGGAATTTTTTCAGTTTTTCTCAATTATCTCGGTAAATAAGCGAGATAGAGCGAAATAGATGTTAATATGGAGTCAGGAAGAAAAAATTCCAGTTTTTCGCGATTATCTCGGTAAATAAGCGAGATAGAGCGAAATAGGCACTAATTTGGGATCGGGGAAGGAGCATTTTCAGTTTTTCGCAATTATCTCGGTAAATAAGCGAGATAGAGCGAAATGGACGTTAATATGGGATCCGTAAAAATGTCAATGTCTGCTCTATCGAATTCGCTGAACCATTCGCGATACTGTTGTGGAATTTTGCAGGCTACTTCCTGACGACCTAGGGAGTGTCACTGTAAAATTTTATCCGGAAATACGCCACAGAAAAAAATTTATGAAGATTTGAATATCGGGATTTTCATGATGGCTGATTTCCTTCAAATATTCCTTTATCCTCATTTTTCACCCATTTCCCGTAGAGATACGAGGTTTTCTCGAAATTTCGCAAAGAGTTGATTGAAAACAAGATGTTGGGGGAACCTGAATGGCCAAAAGCCGCATCGATTCGGGATATCCAGTTTTTGCGGAATTTTCAGGCCAAACCCAAAGGCAGTGGCCTTTGCTCTGTGATAATGACCATTTCTGCTCAATCGAATTCTCAGAACCGTTTGCGATACTGCTATGAAATTTCGCAGGCTCTCTTATGACGACATAGGCAGTGTCACTGTAAAATTTCATCAGGAAATACGCCACAGAAAAAAAGTTATGAAGATTTGAAAATCGGAATTTTCATGATGGCTGATTTCCTTCAAATATTCCTTTATCCTCATTTTTCACCCATTTCCCGTAGAGATACGAGGTTTTCCTTGAAATTTCGCAAAGAGTTGATTGAAAACAAGATGTTGGGGGAACCTGAATGGCCAAAAGCCGCATCGATTCGGGATATCCAGTTTTTGCGGAATTTTCAGGCCAAACCCACAGGCAATGGCCTTTGCTCTGTGATAATGACCATTTCTGCTCAATCGAATTCTCAGAACCGTTTGCGATACTGTTATGAAATTTTGCAGGCTCTCTTATGACGACATAGGCAGTGTAACTGTAAAATTTCATCAGGAAATACGCCACAGAAAAAAAGTTATGAAGATTTGAAAATCGGAATTTTCATGATGGCTGATTTCCTTCGAATATTCCTTCATCCTCATTTTTCACCCATTTCGCGTAGAGATACGAGGTTTTCCTTGAAATTTCGCAAAGAATTGAGTGAAACGCACGATGATGGGGGATCCTGGAGGGCCAAAAGCCGCAAGGATTCGGGATATCCAGTTTTTCGGAATTTTTTCAGTTTTTCTCAATTATCTCGGTAAATAAGCGAGATAGAGCGAAATAGACGTTAATATGGAGTCAGGAAGAAAAAATTCCAGTTTTTCGCGATTATCTCGGTAAATAAGCGAGATAGAGCGAAATAGGCACTAATTTGGGATCGGGGAAGGAGCATTTTCAGTTTTTCGCAATTATCTCGGTAAATAAGCGAGATAGAGCGAAATGGACGTTAATATGGGATCCGTAAAAATGTCAATGTCTGCTCTATCGAATTCGCTGAACCATTCGCGATACTGTTGTGGAATTTTGCAGGCTACTTCCTGACGACCTAGGGAGTGTCACTGTAAAATTTTATCCGGAAATACGCCACAGAAAAAAATTTATGAAGATTTGAATATCGGGATTTTCATGATGGCTGATTTCCTTCAAATATTCCTTTATCCTCATTTTTCACCCATTTCCCGTAGAGATACGAGGTTTTCTCGAAATTTCGCAAAGAGTTGATTGAAAACAAGATGTTGGGGGAACCTGAATGGCCAAAAGCCGCATCGATTCGGGATATCCAGTTTTTGCGGAATTTTCAGGCCAAACCCAAAGGCAGTGGCCTTTGCTCTGTGATAATGACCATTTCTGCTCAATCGAATTCTCAGAACCGTTTGCGATACTGCTATGAAATTTCGCAGGCTCTCTTATGACGACATAGGCAGTGTCACTGTAAAATTTCATCAGGAAATACGCCACAGAAAAAAAGTTATGAAGATTTGAAAATCGGAATTTTCATGATGGCTGATTTCCTTCAAATATTCCTTTATCCTCATTTTTCACCCATTTCCCGTAGAGATACGAGGTTTTCCTTGAAATTTCGCAAAGAGTTGATTGAAAACAAGATGTTGGGGGAACCTGAATGGCCAAAAGCCGCATCGATTCGGGATATCCAGTTTTTGCGGAATTTTCAGGCCAAACCCACAGGCAATGGCCTTTGCTCTGTGATAATGACCATTTCTGCTCAATCGAATTCTCAGAACCGTTTGCGATACTGTTATGAAATTTTGCAGGCTCTCTTATGACGACATAGGCAGTGTAACTGTAAAATTTCATCAGGAAATACGCCACAGAAAAAAAGTTATGAAGATTTGAAAATCGGAATTTTCATGATGGCTGATTTCCTTCGAATATTCCTTCATCCTCATTTTTCACCCATTTCGCGTAGAGATACGAGGTTTTCCTTGAAATTTCGCAAAGAATTGAGTGAAACGCACGATGATGGGGGATCCTGGAGGGCCAAAAGCCGCAAGGATTCGGGATATCCAGTTTTTCGGAATTTTTTCAGTTTTTCTCAATTATCTCGGTAAATAAGCGAGATAGAGCGAAATAGACGTTAATATGGAGTCAGGAAGAAAAAATTCCAGTTTTTCGCGATTATCTCGGTAAATAAGCGAGATAGAGCGAAATAGGCACTAATTTGGGATCGGGGAAGGAGCATTTTCAGTTTTTCGCAATTATCTCGGTAAATAAGCGAGATAGAGCGAAATGGACGTTAATATGGGATCCGTAAAAATGTCAATGTCTGCTCTATCGAATTCGCTGAACCATTCGCGATACTGTTGTGGAATTTTGCAGGCTACTTCCTGACGACCTCGGCAGTGTCACTGCAGAATTTCATCAGGAAATATGCCACAGAAAAAAAGTTATGAAGATTTGAAAATCGGGATTTTCATGATGGCTGATTTCCTTCAAATATTCCTTTATCCTCATTTTTCACCCATTTCCCGTAAAGATACGAGGTTTTCCTTGAAATTTCGCAAAGAGTTGATTGAAAACAAGATGTTGGGGGCACCTGAATGGCCAAAAGCCGCATCGATTCGGGATATCCAGTTTTTGCGGAATTTTCAGGCCAAACCCACAGGCAATGGCCTTTGCTCTGTGATAATGACCATTTCTGCTCAATCGAATTCTCAGAACCGTTTGCGATACTGTTATGAAATTTTGCAGGCTCTCTTATGACGACATAGGCAGTGTCACTGTAAAATTTCATCAGGAAATACGCCACAGAAAAAAAGTTATGAAGATTTGAAAATCGGAATTTTCATGATGGCTGATTTCCTTCGAATATTCCTTCATCCTCATTTTTCACCCATTTCGCGTAGAGATACGAGGTTTTCCTTGAAATTTCGCAAAGAATTGAGTGAAACGCACGATGATGGGGGATCCTGGAGGGCCAAAAGCCGCAAGGATTCGGGATATCCAGTTTTTCGGAATTTGTTCAGTTTTTCTCAATTATCTCGGTAAATAAGCGAGATAGAGCGAAATAGGCACTAATTTGGGATCGGGGAAGGAGCATTTTCAGTTTTTCGCAATTATCTCGGTAAATAAGCGAGATAGAGTGAAATGGACGTTAATATGGGATCCGTAAAAATCTCAATGTCTGCTCTATCGAATTCGCTGAACCATTCGCGATACTGTTGTGGAATTTTGCAGGCTACTTCCTGACGACCTCGGCAGTGTCACTGTAAAATTTCATCAGGAAATATGCCACAGAAAAAAAGTTATGAAGATTTGAAAATCGGGATTTTCATGATGGCTGATTTCCTTCAAATATTCCTTTATCCTCATTTTTCACCCATTTCCCGTAGAGATACGAGGTTTTCCTTGAAATTTCGCAAAGAATTGAGTGAAACGCACGATGATGGGGGATCCTGGAGGGCCAAAAGCCGCAAGGATTCGGGATATCCAGTTTTTCGGAATTTTTTCAGTTTTTCTCAATTATCTCGGTAAATAAGCGAGATAGAGCGAAATAGACGTTAATATGGAGTCAGGAAGAAAAAATTCCAGTTTTTCGCGATTATCTCGGTAAATAAGCGAGATAGAGCGAAATAGGCACTAATTTGGGATCGGGGAAGGAGCATTTTCAGTTTTTCGCAATTATCTCGGTAAATAAGCGAGATAGAGCGAAATGGACGTTAATATGGGATCAGTAATAATGTCAATGTCTGCTCTATCGAATTCGCAGAACCATTCGCGATACTGTTGTGGAATTTTGCAGGCTACTTCCTGACGACATAGGCAGTGTCACTGTAGAATTTCATCAGGAAATACGCCACAGAGGAAAAGTTATGAAGATTTGAAAATCGGGATTTGCATGATGGCTGATTTCCTTCGAATATTGCTTCATCCTCATTTTTCACCCATTTCCCGAGGGAATACGGGGTTTTCCTTGAAATTTCGCAAAGAATTGAGTGAAACGCACGATGATGGGGGATCCTGAAGGGCCAAAAGCCGCAACGATTCGGGATATTCAGTATCCGCGGAATTTTTTCAGTTTTTCGTGATTATCTCGGTAAATAAGCGAGATAGAGCGAAATAGACGTTAATATGGAGTCAGGAAGAAAAAATTCCAGTTTTTCGCGATTATCTCGGTAAATAAGCGAGATAGAGCGAAATAGGCACTAATTTGGGATCGGGGAAGGAGCATTTTCAGTTTTTCGCAATTATCTCGGTAAATAAGCGAGATAGAGCGAAATGGACGTTAATATGGGATCCGTAAAAATGTCAATGTCTGCTCTATCGAATTCGCTGAACCATTCGCGATACTGTTGTGGAATTTTGCAGGCTACTTCCTGACGACCTCGGCAGTGTCACTGCAGAATTTCATCAGGAAATATGCCACAGAAAAAAAGTTATGAAGATTTGAAAATCGGGATTTTCATGATGGCTGATTTCCTTCAAATATTCCTTTATCCTCATTTTTCACCCATTTCCCGTAAAGATACGAGGTTTTCCTTGAAATTTCGCAAAGAGTTGATTGAAAACAAGATGTTGGGGGCACCTGAATGGCCAAAAGCCGCATCGATTCGGGATATCCAGTTTTTGCGGAATTTTCAGGCCAAACCCACAGGCAATGGCCTTTGCTCTGTGATAATGACCATTTCTGCTCAATCGAATTCTCAGAACCGTTTGCGATACTGTTATGAAATTTTGCAGGCTCTCTTATGACGACATAGGCAGTGTCACTGTAAAATTTCATCAGGAAATACGCCACAGAAAAAAAGTTATGAAGATTTGAAAATCGGGATTTTCATGATGGCTGATTTCCTTCAAATATTCCTTTATCCTCATTTTTCACCCATTTCCCGTAGAGATACGAGGTTTTCCTTGAAATTTCGCAAAGAGTTGATTGAAAACAAGATGTTGGGGGAACCTGAATGGCCAAAAGCCGCATCGATTCGGGATATCCAGTTTTTGCGGAATTTTCAGGCCAAACCCACAGGCAATGGCCTTTGCTCTGTGATAATGACCATTTCTGCTCAATCGAATTCTCAGAACCGTTTGCGATACTGTTATGAAATTTTGCAGGCTCTCTTATGACGACATAGGCAGTGTCACTGTAAAATTTCATCAGGAAATACGCCACAGAAAAAAAGTTATGAAGATTTGAAAATCGGAATTTTCATGATGGCTGATTTCCTTCGAATATTGCTTCATCCTCATTTTTCACCCATTTCCCGAGGGAATACGGGGTTTTCCTTGAAATTTCGCAAAGAATTGAGTGAAACGCACGATGATGGGGGATCCTGAAGGGCCAAAAGCCGCAACGATTCGGGATATTCAGTATCCGCGGAATTTTTTCAGTTTTTCGTGATTATCTCGGTAAATAAGCGAGATAGAGCGAAATAGACGTTAATATGGAGTCAGGAAGAAAAAATTCCAGTTTTTCGCGATTATCTCGGTAAATAAGCGAGATAGAGCGAAATAGGCACTAATTTGGGATCGGGGAAGGAGCATTTTCAGTTTTTCGCAATTATCTCGGTAAATAAGCGAGATCGAGCGAAATGGACGTTAATATGGGATCCGTAAAAATGTCAATGTCTGCTCTATCGAATTCGCTGAACCATTCGCGATACTGTTGTGGAATTTTGCAGGCTACTTCCTGACGACCTCGGCAGTGTCACTGTAGAATTTCATCAGGAAATATGCCACAGAAAAAAAGTTATGAAGATTTGAAAATCGGGATTTTCATGATGGCTGATTTCCTTCAAATATTCCTTTATCCTCATTTTTCACCCATTTCCCGTAGAGATACGAGGTTTTCCTTGAAATTTCGCAAAGAATTGAGTGAAACGCACGATGATGGGGGATCCTGGAGGGCCAAAAGCCGCAAGGATTCGGGATATCCAGTTTTTCGGAATTTTTTCAGTTTTTCTCAATTATCTCGGTAAATAAGCGAGATAGAGCGAAATAGACGTTAATATGGAGTCAGGAAGAAAAAATTCCAGTTTTTCGCGATTATCTCGGTAAGTAAGCGAGATAGAGCGAAATAGGCACTAATTTGGGATCGGGGAAGGAGCATTTTCAGTTTTTCGCAATTATCTCGGTAAATAAGCGAGATCGAGCGAAATGGACGTTAATATGGGATCCGTAAAAATGTCAATGTCTGCTCTATCGAATTCGCTGAACCATTCGCGATACTGTTGTGGAATTTTGCAGGCTACTTCCTGACGACCTCGGCAGTGTCACTGTAAAATTTCATCAGGAAATATGCCACAGAAGAAAAGTTATGAAGATTTGAAAATCGGGATTTTCATGATGGCTGATTTCCTTCAAATATTCCTTTATCCTCATTTTTCACCCATTTCCCGTAGAGATACGAGGTTTTCCTTGAAATTTCGCAAAGAGTTGATTGAAAACAAGATGTTGGGGGAACCTGAATGGCCGAAAGCCGCATCGATTCGGGATATCCAGTTTTTGCGGAATTTTCAGGCCAAACCCACAGGCAATGGCCTTTGCTCTGTGATAATGACCATTTCTGCTCAATCGAATTCTCAGAACCGTTTGCGATACTGCTATGAAATTTCGCAGGCTCTCTTATGACGACATAGGCAGTGTCACTGTAAAATTTCATCAGGAAATACGCCACAGAAAAAAAGTTATGAAGATTTGAAAATCGGAATTTTCATGATGGCTGATTTCCTTCGAATATTCCTTCATCCTCATTTTTCACCCATTTCGCGTAGAGATACGAGGTTTTCCTTGAAATTTCGCAAAGAATTGAGTGAAACGCACGATGATGGGGGATCCTGGAGGGCCAAAAGCCGCAAGGATTCGGGATATCCAGTTTTTCGGAATTTTTTCAGTTTTTCTCAATTATCTCGGTAAATAAGCGAGATAGAGCGAAATAGACGTTAATATGGAGTCAGGATGAAAAAATTCCAGTTTTTCGCGATTATCTCGGTAAATAAGCGAGATAGAGCGAAATAGGCACTAATTTGGGATCGGGGAAGGAGCATTTTCAGTTTTTCGCAATTATCTCGGTAAATAAGCGAGATAGAGCGAAATGGACGTTAATATGGGATCCGTAAAAATGTCAATGTCTGCTCTATCGAATTCGCTGAACCATTCGCGATACTGTTGTGGAATTTTGCAGGCTACTTCCTGACGACCTAGGGAGTGTCACTGTAAAATTTTATCCGGAAATACGCCACAGAAAAAAATTTATGAAGATTTGAATATCGGGATTTTCATGATGGCTGATTTCCTTCAAATATTCCTTTATCCTCATTTTTCACCCATTTCCCGTAGAGATACGAGGTTTTCCTTGAAATTTCGCAAAGAGTTGATTGAAAACAAGATGTTGGGGGAACCTGAATAGCCAAAAGCCGCATCGATTCGGGATATCCAGTTTTTGCGGAATTTTCAGGCCAAACCCACAGGCAATGGCCTTTGCTCTGTGATAATGACCATTTCTGCTCAATCGAATTCTCAGAACCGTTTGCGATACTGCTATGAAATTTCGCAGGCTCTCTTATGACGACATAGGCAGTGTCACTGTAAAATTTCATCAGGAAATACGCCACAGAAAAAAAGTTATGAAGATTTGAAAATCGGGATTTTCATGATGGCTGATTTCCTTCAAATATTCCTTTATCCTCATTTTTCACCCATTTCCCGTAGAGATACGAGGTTTTCCTTGAAATTTCGCAAAGAGTTGATTGAAAACAAGATGTTGGGGGAACCTGAATGGCCAAAAGCCGCATCGATTCGGGATATCCAGTTTTTGCGGAATTTTCAGGCCAAACCCACAGGCAATGGCCTTTGCTCTGTGATAATGACCATTTCTGCTCAATCGAATTCTCAGAACCGTTTGCGATACTGCTATGAAATTTCGCAGGCTCTCTTATGACGACATAGGCAGTGTCACTGTAAAATTTCATCAGGAAATACGCCACAGAAAAAAAGTTATGAAGATTTGAAAATCGGAATTTTCATGATGGCTGATTTCCTTCGAATATTCCTTCATCCTCATTTTTCACCCATTTCCCGAGGGAATACGGGGTTTTCCTTGAAATTTTGCAAAGAATTGAGTGAAACACACGATGATGGGGGATCCTGACGGGCCAAAAGCCGCAAAGATTCGGGATATCCAGTATCCGTGGAATTTTTTCAGTTTTTCTCGATTATCTCGGTAAATAAGCGAGATAGAGCGACATAGACATTAATATGGAGTCAGGAAAAAGTTTTCTCAGTTTTTCGCGATTATTCTTCATAAAAAGGACTCAGACCGCAAACAATCGATGTATCAAAAGTTGTCACGAGTAAAGTGAAGTCCTCTTCCTCATTGGTCAGTTAAATTATGAGTAGTATAGTACGCGTAATGTACTATACTAAAGATACCTAACGGGCGCGCTGTAGCGCGCCATCGGTCTCGTTCAATAAATTCAACTAGTTCATCCATTTGAATTAACTAAATTCAGTACATTCAACAATTTCTTGAATTATTTCAATAAAATATTTGCTAAAGACCATTTGCCACAATATTTGATTGTTTTACCCTAATTTTTTTTTCTCAGTGTATGCAAAGATTTTTCTAAATTTTGATGTTTACCACTTTTTTTTGCCATTAACCGTGAAAAAAATCATGTTTTTTTCAGCTAATTCCAAAAATCCCCTCCCTTTTATCATTTTTGCTTATATAGAAAATTGTATTATATGCGCTATAGCTATAGTAGTAGAGAATATGTGCTTAAATTTTCATGAGAATCGGTTCCGTAGTTTCGAAGATTTTATCAACAAGCTTTCAAAAAACGTTGTTCCAAGAGAAACACGTTTAAAGGTTCTTCAACTGAAAAATCGCTGAAAATCTTACTTTTGCTCAATCAGAAATATCTGTACCATAAAGTATGCCTTCTACTTGTTCATAATGTTCATTCGCATCTGAAATAGCGAATTTCGAAAAAGAATAGTTTTTGAAAATATTAAAGTGAGAAGACTCCTTAAACTGGAAAAAACTCAACGAGTCCTTGAAATTCATTGAAACTGCCTTTTCTTCCATTTCTTATTATAAGAATAAGAAAAAAGAAAATAAATGAAAGAAGTTTTCACTTTTCTCAGGTGAAAATTCGATTACCTGAAAAATCGTAAAAAGTCTCACACTCAATCACGGAAGTCTGAAAGAAGTGACTCAGCCAGAGGGTTTTTTTTTTTTTCATTTCAAAAGTAAAATCAGTTTTTTTGTTCATTTAATTTCATTATTTGAAGTTTTTTTTTGTATTATTATTCTAAATTCTTTGTTGAGTAGGACACATAAGCTTTTGCGACAAAAAAAGCCTCAACTCCTAATCTTTAATCTGGAAAGTGGCGAAACGAGATAATTGGAGGGGCTGAATTACTTTCTGAACAATTTCAGAAGACTGATTTTTTTTAAAACTTGAATTCTCTAGAAACATTGTAATTTGAGAAATTTTCCGTGAATCCGCTAGTTTTTGAGATATTTTTCAAAATAATTATTCACATCAATTGAAAAACTGAATTCTCCAAAATCTCCTCAAAACACAAACTGATTAAATGAAACTATCGAATAAGATGCGATATCTCGATTAATCGAGATTCGACATTCGATTAATCGAAATTTTGCAATTGATCGATTGAAAATCAATCTCCTTGAATTAAAATTGATTGAACTTTAACAAGTGCAACAGAGTCCAATCATCGATTGATCCGAACTTCGATTAATCGAAATTTCACATTCGATTAATCGAAATTTTGCAATTGACCGATTGAAAATCAATTTCCTTGAATTAAAATTGATTGAACTTTAACAAATGGAACAGAGTCCAATCATCGATTGATCCGAACTTCGATTAATCGAAATTTGACATTCGATTAATCGAAATTTTGCAATTGATCGATTAAAAATTAATCTCCTAAGATTAAAACTGAATGAAACTTGATTTTACTAAATTAAATGCGATATCTCGAATCTAACACCACCAAATATCGCATCGATTAATCGATATTTGAACATTATCGAAGAAAATTTGCTGCTTTTGGAAGGAAGAAATATGAATGCAGGTGCGCGTAACGCGCTCTCAATTGCTAGTAAAAAGAAAAAAAACAGCAGCTGAATCCAATTAACTCGATCCAAGATTTCTTCTCACATTCTCTCTCATTATTTCTCAATACAAATGAACAAAAAAAAAAAATTTCGATAAAATTTCTTTGACTCCTCTGATTGAGAGGATGTCGAGAAAACAAGAACTAATAGTCTTTGTCCAAGTGATTCTTTGATCTAGCCTCGAGAGTAAAAAAATACGAAAGCAGCCAATAATATTCCTCGAATGAAAGAGTGAAAAAAAAAGTTGAGGAGGCTGAAAGAAATGAAAGATGGACAAAAAAATCAAATGAAAGTAGAAGAAAAAAAAAAGAAAGCTAAACAAAAGCGAAGGAAAATAAAAATAAGAAGTTTTGATTGTACGAAAGGATCTCTTGTCTCCAGTAGTGAGACACTGAGAGGAAAAATGTTCTTTCTTTATTTCATTGCCAGTGGAAATTGCCCTGGAGCAAGTCCAATCATTTCACTACTACATAACAATTATTTTCTCGGCTTAAATGTACAATACGTGCTGAAAATTCATACACAATTGCTATATCTATATTTTTATCAATGTAACTGTTGGTTATATATATGAGTTATATGTCCAATGGCTTTTGTCTGTTAATCCAAACTGATCGCTGCTGGCTCCATGAGAATCATACTGAGAAGAAAGAGAATAGAGAGAGAAAAAATTTCATGTGAATTCTTCGTGACACTGTTATCCATTGAATGAAGAGATATAATGGAAATCAATGAAATGAAGTGTTTCAATGCTATGTACAGAGAGAAAAGAAAAGAGGAGAATTGTATAATTTATTGGATTGAGATTAAGTTGTTAATTTCACTTGGATGATTACATTTTCTTTTTGTCGAGATTTCTTGATATTGAGGTAGTGACCTAGCGAACTCGAGTACAATTAACCGTTTATTTTTTTGGGGCTTTATTAAAAATGATATTTTTTTTCATCATTCTGAATTTTTTCATAATTTTTGATGGTCAGTTTATGAGGTGGGGATGAAACGCCCTAAATCGGACGGAAATAACGAAATTACTGAAAAAACCACACGGTTGAGCCATTATTTAGAAACTATTGGCGAAAAGAACAGTATTTTAACTAAATAATAGAAGAAAAAAAATTCAATTAACCGTATAGTTATTGAGAAATTTCAATTAGAAGGTAGTCGTAACTATTTGCCTCTCTCTCTATTTCATGAATGAGATAAGAAATGAGTGACGTAAAAAAAATTCGAGAAACAAAAAAATATTCACAAGCTGAAGTAATCAAAGCACGTTTTCCCGAATTATCAGCAATTAATTGGAAATTAACTCACAAATCCTCATTTTTTTTCGTTTTCTCTACCGGACTCTGGGATACTACCTTGACCTAGTTAATGAATTTATTCTTCCATATAAATTAATATAATGAGTAAAGCTTCCTCTGTTTTTTTTTATCATTGTGAAATAGCGAATTTGAAAAAATGGTCCATTATCTCAGAAAAATCTTGAAAATAATGGGGTCACCGGGAATTTATCAGGGGACATTTTTTTGGTGGAGCATTAAATTCTGTACAAAAGGTATTTCTTCGAGTTTTTCCTCTAAATCCACTGGTCACAGAGTTATTTACACTTCAAACTATTAGAACTCTAATTTCTTCCACTTTTCACTGAGAACAATTTCTTGCCACATTATGCCATTTTTTTTGTCCACGAGCTTGAATAGTGTGGTGGAAATCCCAAGGTTGCAAAAGAACGATAAGAAATGATGTGAGTGAAGAATAGCTTCAAGAGACTCATTATTCGTCAGCATCATCCCACTTGGGATGTCCAAATGAGTCCAAATACTTCCCTTAAACTCTTGCAGACGCTCGTTTACAATGAGAATTAAACGTCCCCACAGTTTCTTGCACCATAGAAAACGGTAATTAAGTTCTTTTTCATGGGTGAGATAATAAAAAGAAGGAAAGAAGAGTCGCTTGATGAGTACCAATGGACCAGATAATGGACCTATCATCAACTTCTTAAAAATCTTGAGCAAAAGAAATTTGAGATAATCACTTGGGCGAAAGAGATTCTAGTTAAGCCAGTTAGTTCAGAGACATTTAAGAAGGTCCAATCGCTATCCGCGTTGAATTAAAAAAAATAGATAATAATGAAAATCAATTTTTATATAATGATTCAAATCGTTGTCTTTACTATCTATATATTTTACTATCTATCTATCGTTGCCTTTACTATGTATATTCCTATTCGATTTACCATGTAAACTTCTGAAAATTGAATCTTAAAAAAATATGAAATTTTGTACAGTCTCATAACAAATCGGGATCTTAGGACTTTCTTTCGAATTATATTATCATTTGTCGATCAGATGGAGTGAAAGAAAAACAGCTTTTTGAAATATACACGTAGATCTATAGGGGAAGGTGGGGCAAAATGGACATCAGGGGTAAAAAGGACACATCGAAATTTTTAGGCAAATATTATGGAAAACACTTGAAATTAATAGAGATATTGGCCGTAGATGGTTCTCGATGATTTCATTGGACAGCTGAGGGAATTTTAGGCGGGAAACAAGTACCGGAATTAATTTTTTTGAATTTTTGGCGATTTTGACTTTTTTGAGCATTTTAGAGAGGTGAAACCCTTTCTTTTTTTGGAAATTTTCAGTTTTTTGAAAATATCTTCGGTTCTATTTGTCGTAGCGTGAAAATTCCGAAGGGAGGTGAAAGGTGAGATCATTTCCCATCGATTCATGGGGTTTTCAATTTAAAAATATCGATTTTTAAGGTATTTTTGGGCATTTTTGTGAAACAGTATTGTAAAATAGGTTTTAGCCTATAACTATCCCAAAAATTGATATTTTTGAATTCAAAACCCTCTAAATCGATGGGAAATGAGCTCACCTTTCATTTGAGATCAACCACGAGTTTCTACGACCAACAGAACTAGAGATATTTGCAAAAAACTGAAAATTTCCAAACAAGGAAAGGCTTTAAACCCCCATAAGTAACGAAAAATATCGAATTCTCCAAAAAATCGAAAAAAATACATCTGACACTCGTTTTCCGGCTGGAATTTCCTCAGCTTCTCAATAGAATCATCAAAAAAAATCCATCTCTAACCGTTCCATTACAGTGTCCATTTTGTCCCACTCTCCCTTACATATTAACAACAATATATAATAAATAATAATAATAATATATAATATCCAATATATAATAATATTTCCTATGTCAATCATAATTGCCTCGCAAACTATTCATCTTTAAATAATATTATTTTTCATTGATGTTTCAATTGAATTTAAAAGGAAATTTTTTTTTTATATATCAATCCAATTATATCTAATTAGATAAAATTATATTAGAATACATTTTCCTGAGTTACTATACTTTATGGGATTCATGCACAGCGATTGCACCTCCTTAGTGTCTTTTTTTTTAGCAAATTAAATTCTGTATAAAAAGGATTAAAACTCAATTTCCCCTGAATTGATAAAGAAAAAATTAAAAGTAACTTTTTACCCTAGGAATTACATCCAATTACGAAAAGGCACAATCAACTATGGTAAATTATCTTTAATTTTGTGCATATGAATAAATTTGTCGAAATTCTATGCCAAAACTAGGTAGACTAATTTCAAAAATGATTAATCACTAACGATCACGAGATCCAGTACACAGTTGTAGAAAATCGTGCAAAAATAATGGAAAAGGGGAAGAAAGAATTTTAGAATAAAACAAAAAAAACTTATCGTTTCTTTCTCCAATACTAATGGAAAAATCGAAGAGAAATTGACGTGTAGGTGGGAATGGGTAATTATCTGTGCTGCATGCACGTCAAAACCACGATGCACATTATATACCTGTCTCTGGCTCTAACTCATTACCGGGTAATTTAGAAGCTAATTACGGGTTTAATGTCTCTGTAAGCATGTAATTGACGTTAAAGTGTCATTGATAATCAGCAAAATCATTTATCCTCAGTGTTTACTTGAAAAATTAAATTTTCCATCAATTTCCGGGGATCGGAAAACAGAAAATAGCTGCGGAAGTAATTACTTGACTTTAATGAAAAAATAACTAGTGAAAAGATGAAACTCCTACATTTTCCATTGGTTCTACAATATCTTATAAAATACAAGGTCTAAAAGAATTCATCAAGGAACCTTCTCTGAAGCCTTTGAAATTCTCTACAAAAAAAAAAAAATCCCATATTTCTCTTCAAGGTAATCCTAGTGGTTCGGGAAATCTATTTTTCCTTTTCGATTTTGGTCACTTTCGATAGAATAGCATACGATTTTTTCAAAATTTAGTTAACTCCATGTTACTAGACAAATGAGGCCAAAATTAATTGTTAAAAACAATTAAATTAACATTGAAACTCCATAAGCGAGGTTGAGTTTCAGTTTCACTGCGAAAATTCATGATCACAGACCTATTTTTTCCTTATACAACCTTATATGTTTTTTGTTCGTCAGAATGTCTACTAATTTTTGAAATCATGAAAAATGCATGTTTCGGGACATATAACGACGATTAATGCAATTAATTACATGGAAAAAATCAATGGCGGGAATATTGGTATTTAAAATCCGAGGATTCTCCAATCTCAGTCCTAGATACTGGAACAGCGTGAGTCAAATCCGGAAAAATATTGAATATACATAATATTATCCAATAACAATTCATCATCTTGGACATCGTTCTAGTATCGGTAAAATGTTGAAAAATCGAAATAGTTAGGGGAAGGTGGGGCAAAATGGACATCAGGGGTAAAATGGACACATCTAAATTTTTTGGCAAATATTATGGAAAACTCTTGAAATTAAGGGAAATATTGGCGGTAGATTGTTTTTGATGATTTCATTGGAAAGCTGAGGAAATTTTAGATGGGAAACAAGTGCTGAAATTAATTTTTTGGAGTTTTTGGTGATTTTGACTTTTTTGAGCTTTTTAGAGGGGTAAAAGCCTTGTTTTTTTGAAAATTTTCAGTTTTTTGAGAATATCTTTGGTTCTATTTGTCGTAGCGTAAAAATTCCGACGGGAGGTGAAAGGTGAGATCATTTGCCATCGATTAATGGGGTTTTCAATTCAGAAATGTTGATTTTTAAGGTATTTATGAGCATTTTTGTGGAACAGGTTTGTGAAACAGTTCTTGGCCTATCACTATTCCAAAAATTAATATTTTTCAATTAAAAACCCCATAAATCTATGGGAAATGAGCTCACCTTTCATTTGAGACCAACCCCGAATCGCTACGACCAATAGAACCAAAGATATTTGAAAAAAACTGAACATTTGAAAAAAATGAAAGGCTTGTACCCCTCACAAATGCCAAAAAATATAGATTTTCAAAAAAATCGAAAAAAATAAAAATGACACTGGTTTTCCGGCTAAAATTTCCTCAGCTTTTCAATAGAATGATCAAAAAAAATCAATCTCTAACCATTTCATTATAGTGTCCATTTTGCCCCACTCTCCCCTATAGTAATTACAATAATTAAAAGGAAAATAAAACAAAATCGATCATTTGAACTTGCCACTTGGATTACCTTAAACCCACACACTTTAAAAATACACTTGAAAATAATCCATCATTCATGAATTTTCTGTTTCAAAAAAAAAAACCTACAACTAGGATGCATTATTTTCGGCTCAGACCAGGAAGTTGCTGGTGTAATGAGAGCAGTTAGACGCTGCAATGCAACTGGTGCATTCTCATGGATTGGTAGTGATGGCTGGAGTGCACGTGGATTAGTAAGCAATAATAATGAGCCAGAAGTTGAGGGTACTCTGTCAGTTCAGCCACAGGCAAATCCAGTTGAGGGTTTCACAGAGTACTTTCTGAATTTAACGGTTGAAAATAATCGTAGAAATCCTTGGTTTGTTGGTAAGTAGTCATTAAACTATTCTGTAATTATGTTCAATTCTTGGAATAATTTCGATGATGATATTCACATTAATTTAATTACAGTGATTCATTTGCAGCAGTTTCGTGAGAAATCGAGTGAAATTAATTACGTTTGATCTAATTGAAGATATTATCAGTCAAGCTAGAATTCATTCTGGAAAATTGGCATTTTGCCCATTGATTCTGGATAAATGCAATTAAATTCAATCAATGTGAATCCTTGAATAATTAATCGTCACTGGATTTCATGTTTAATAAGGAATTAATTGTACTAATTATGAAATAATTGTGTTACTCTGTGGATTAATATTCAATTTTAAATTGATATTGCGCCATTTTACGAAACTAATTATGATATTTCAAGTGCTTTTTACATTTGAGTTTCATTGAATGAAATTTAAATGAAATAACAATTGCAAATGATGAAGATACCAAGAAACAATGAATATTCAATTGTCTGTTATTTAATTCAGTGAAGTTAAACAATTACTCAATGAAACTTCCCTCACTGTGGCAAAACTTTTGTGCATTTTCCAGCATTTTGAGATAGTGTATCCCAGCGGAATTTAAGTACAATTAATCACTTATTTTTTTTGATGCCGTATCAAAGATTATATTTTTTTGAATTTCGCCATAATTTTTTCCGTCTAGCTTATGAAATATGAATTATCAAAGTTACTGAAAATACTGGTGCATCCCCATTTTCCTCGGTTTTTTTGACTTCACTCTGGGATACTACCTCAATTAATTCTGAATTTACAAAAAACAAAAAATTAAACATTACTGATTTTACGATTCAAATTGCAGAATTTTGGGAGGATCACTTTGAGTGCCGCTATCCAAATGCTTCACGTACACCGTACAATCAAAAATACACAAGGCCATGTACTACCAGAGAGCGTTTAACAAAGAACAATACAGCCTTTGAGGATCAGCTTCAGTTTGTTTCTGATGCTGTTATGGCATTCGCCTATGCATTCAGGTAATGCAACTCTGTCTCTTGTAATTTTCATTGAAAATTGGCTTGTGCCATTGTATAACCAGGACTTTCTATACCTCTATTCTCTGTGATGGTATTATGTTACTTGGATACTCTCATTTATCAACAGAGACATGCACGCTGACCTTTGTCATGGTACGTTTGGTCTCTGTGATGCTATGAAGCCAACCAAGGGCACTGAATTACTTAAGTACCTCAGAAAAGTCGAGTTTGAGGGTGAGAAATTCAACTTTTCAATTAGTCTTTAGTCTCTGAACTCCATTCTCTTTGATTCCATTTTCTGGAATATCTTGGGAATTAAACGAGATTGCACTTTTTTCGTGTGATATCTGGTTTTCTAGAAGATTTCGAGAACTACGGAAATGGCCTCAAAAAAAGGACCAAAATTACGCTATCTCGTATAGTTTCCGGGATATTCGATGAAAATAAGTCACAGTGAGCATGTGTGCATGTACTTATCTGTGATATTAAGTATTTCCAATTTTCAGGTGAATTTCCGTGAAACTTCTTTGAAATTTTCGTATATAAAGAAGAATTCTCGCATTTTCTTCGTAAAATTGATATTTAACAAGATAGGAGCATTCAAAGCTAGAGTGGAATAGGCATTTTCACCGTTTTGTCGAAGTTTCAAATAATCATGAATTAAAAATTTTTTTTTTGGTCCCATGGGATATGAGTTCTCTAAGCCATTCCTACAACATATTCCAAAAATGGACAAAATCGAGAAAAAAAAGTTTGAAAAGTGTTCGAAATAGCGTGGAATGCTTCATATACAGAATAATATTCATCCCACTCAATCATCAACATATGTTATAAGATGTAATGCAACATGTATCGAACTTGACTCTGATGCGCATCTGCTTGGATCTTCAATGCAAATAAATCACAAAATGTCGAGTTGTCTTGGAGCGAATAATCAATCGAGTAGTGAAATCGAAAGGTAAAACAGGATAAGTCAATTTTCTCTTGCAATAATTCCTCAAGAATATCTTGGAAAGTAAAGGAGACAAGGGTGATTTTGTCCTAATCGTTTTTTGTAGAATTTCAAGAGCTACAAAATAGGATTGCACATGATTCACCCTATCTTACTTAGTTTCCTAGACATTCATGGGTAATCATTAGAAGGAAAAATTGACTTATCTTCTTTTACCTCTTCGCTACTGAGTTTTTCTCGAGTATCTCTCAATTGAAGAGAAATGAAGGAATTTTTCTCGTGACCTCTATTCTTACAGAAGATGAGAGCGATCAGCAGAGTTATCAGAGACATTCTTCTATTTTCCTCTAAATTCTGAAATATAAGAAGATTATAGAATAAAACTACCTCATGCACTTTCATGATTCTTTTTTCGGGTCAACTACGAATTTTTCACAGAATTTATGAGCGAAATGATAGAATTGACTCATATTTCTTTTTATATTCGTGAAATTAGATAATTAGCGACAAATGAGATTCTACAATTTTTTAAATTTTTCTTCCAATCACAGGACTCACTGGCGACAAGTTTCACTTCGACAAAAATGGAGATGGTCCAGCTAGATATAACATCATTCATTTTAAACAAGTATCACCAGGCCAATACAAGTGGATACGTGTTGGACAGTATTTGGAGGGTGAATTGAGCCTCAATATGTCAGGTACGAATGAAATAACTATTTTTACTCTCGAGATTGTCTTCACTTCATGAATCAATAAGTGATGAAAAGCCTCAGATGAGTCAACTTTACTTTGTTATGAATTTTCTAAAAATATCTCAGGAACTGAGCCAGACAGAGGAAATAGCTCTACCAACTGAAAATTAGTGTTTCAGGTCTTTTCTTTGGAATTAATTTCGTCCACCTGATTCAATGTGCCAATTCTAGGGTCGCACTGAGTTCGGCTTTTGAAAATTTGATTTTATCAATATTCTTAAAAAATGAGTTGATTTAAATGGTTGTTTGTTTAATCAAAATTTTTTATTAAATTTGACAGAGTAAAAGTAGTCAATTACCGAAATTTTCATGAAAATCTTGTTTGTAGTCCTTTTTCTCCTCTACAAAGAGTAGAAAGAGTCCACAAAAATAGCTCTATCTCCCTTTCATTCCAAGATATACCAGGAAATATAAAAAAAAATTCTGAAAAAATCTTAATTTACAAAAAAAAAATATTTTTCTTTTCAACTTCAATAAACTTGTTTTAATGAGAAAATCATATTCATTCGTATGTAAAATTTCATAAACTCCCATTCATGTCACCGCAGAGATCCAATTTCGTCTGGGTAATCCCCAGCCACCGGAGAGCGTCTGCTCATTACCCTGTAGAGTTGGCCAAGCGAAGAAATATGTAGAGGGTGAGAGTTGCTGTTGGCATTGCCTCGATTGCACACAATATCAGGTTGGTATTATCAAAACAGAATCATCACTACTATAAACTAGCCTGAAGTGGTACTCCCATTAAACGTAATTGCTGTGCATCAAAGCCCAAAGATCAATGAAACTTGTGGATGAATAAATTCATTTTCTGTACATCAGAGGATTCCATATTTATTGCAATATTCTACGTTATGTATTGCAATTATCTACGTTATTTATTGGAATTTTTCACACTTTTCCTATTCTATTATTCAATCAATTTGCTGAATTTCGATACTTTATTGCTTCATTTTTTTTTCCTATCTCATTTATACCAGATAAGACATGCTGAGGATCAAACGAGATGTGTACCTTGCCCTCAGGGCACTGTACCGGATGAGACACATTCTTATTGTCGTGATATCCCAGAGGAATTCTTGAAGCCCGATAGCGGATGGGCAATTGGCGCTATGTCACTTTCTGCTGGTGGAATACTCGTTAGTATATAACATTTTTTCTTCTTGCTTCTTTTATTGTCTCATTTATTATTTTCACACCTTCATTGATTTACTCTTATATCACTTCATGTGGAGACACAAGAATTGAGGGTGAATTTCATTTTCAGTTTATTTGGAATAATCCGGAATTGGAAGGAAATAAAGGATTTTTCAAGTGAAATCTCTTTAGATGCGGTAGAATAAATTCGACTGATCGAGATGAAAAGTAAAACGCTTCTCTTTCCTCAATTCTAAATAACAGTTGAGAGGAAAGAGTGGAAGAATTATCTCATTTACTGTATTCTCATCTTTTTTTCGTAAATGGTTTGAAAGTTATGTTCGAACCGGTCGCAATGAAAAGATGAAAATAGGGAAGTTTGTGTGCTCGAACGCAATAACTTGAAAATTATTTATTAATAATTATGTAAAAAAAAAATTTAGGAAATTGAATTTGAAGGAACAAAAGTTTCTGTAGTTTCTTTTATAAAAATAAACGATTTTTGAGATATGGTTATCAGTGTAATCCTACATTTTCAGAGAGTTTGGGGGATGAACACAGGTTTGATGCATGAGAGCCCATGTATAAGGCGCAATTTTGATCGTTAATTACTTTGAAACCGATCGGATGAAAAAATTGAAAAAAAATTGAGGCGATTCGAAACAATTGGTTTCTGTTAAAAAATTCCATCTGAATTTCTCGTGCGAAATCCCGGAAATTTCAAACGAATTACATTTCTACCGAAATTTCAGATAATTACGTCATTGAAAAATGAGCACATCATCGATTTTCAAATAATTTCGCGCTTGAATATTAATGAAATTTGTAAATTGCAGGTCAATTGTTTCTCAAAAATTTAGTAAAAAAAAATAAAAAATTAAAAAAAAAAGAAAATTCAAGTCATTTTGATTCCGAATGTTCATATTCAGTTGAAAATTCAAGTAAATTGTAGAATTACTGTCTCAATTCTACTTGGGACTCATAGATTCCTTCGAGTTTCCTCTGAAACTCACAGATTCCATAACCATCTTCCCATTAAAACAAATTCAATATCACGTTTATGAAAATTCTTATCAAATTGTCTATGAATTTTCCATTTTTTTCTAACAGTGACACTGTGTTTACCTCCCAAACTCCTTGATTAATTAAAAATCAATTGAAAAACCAGCAGGCATGTAAAGCGAAGTCATAAATTTCGATAGAATGCAAAAAATCATGGTGTTAAACGTGAATCCCAATTCGCCTTTACTATCTTAAGGAAACCGGCCAAATGACCTAATGGTTAGAGCTATAACAATGAAAGAAGAAGCAGACCTTAAGTGAACGTGAATGCGAATTTTCCATTAAAAAATTCATTTTCTCTTTCAGGTAACGCTATTTGTTGGCGGTGTTTTCGTTAAACACAATGATACACCAATTGTTCGAGCATCTGGCCGTGAATTATCGTATATTCTTTTAACTGGAATTTTACTCTGCTACTTAGTGACATTTACACTCGTACTAAAACCAAACGACATTGTATGCGGTGTACAGAGGTGAGTTTAACTGAAAATTTTCTTCCTCTCTCTCTCTCTTGAACTAAAATGTTTTGTAAAGTTTCTACCAAAGGATTTTACCTAAATTTTAAAGCTCTCAATGGGTCAGCTCTGCAGCAGCGAAATTCGATGCAAAAACTTTGTGCTTTCAGTACTAGTTGTTTCACGAAAATACATTAGTTTCTATTTGTGCGAGTTTCGTTGATTTATGAAGTGGATGTCTCGGATGTGGGCAAATAATGTTAACAAATGCTCTTATCTACATTCAAATATAGAAATTTAATTGGCCATTTGGGAAAAAATTTACTTAATCTTGTCAGTAGAAAGGAAAAAAAAAAGTGGGAAATTCTGCAAATTCTCTTTCTCTCACGTTCCTCCTCTTTTATGAATTCATGCAGTTTTTAATGTCAAGTTGTTGACCTCACGAATGAATTATGGAACAAATATTGTAATTCATGGAGAGCACATGCTAATGAATTTTATCCCCCTTTTTATTTGGAAAGAGAATCATAAAAATTGAACTTTTTGCGGTAAAAGAATTTGATAAAAGAGCTTAAAGTCATATGCATTAAATTTCCGAATATCTTTGTAATTATTGGATTCAGAGAAAAAATACAAGAGACCTCATTTATCAGATATCAATCATTAAGTAAAGCCATTTTCTACTCGCTCTAGTTTATGAAGAAGGAATTTAAATGAAGAATAAAGAAAAAAATTCAATTTTTGTACTGTTATTTCGACTCTACAGTACAAAGTTCTCTTCTGGGTACATTTATTAGAAAATAAACTTCTTGATAGCTGGCATTTCCCAAAAATAGTCTTATCCAATAATTAATGTGACACAATTAGTCAGATCTTGAAATAACGCTCCTATTTATAGTTCCCAAATTTTACAAAAAACAAAAAAAAATCATTAAAAAAAATTAATTAAACGTCTTCTTAACATTTAATTAAGAAAATACTTCAGTAAAGATTTCACTTCACTAACTCTATATTCACTCTTTCAAACCCCTCGACTCTTTGAAGTCCACCAGAGATTTTAATGACCCGATTTGAAAGAAAACCAAAACCTGAAAAGTATTTCACTTTCACATTAAACTCCTAACAATTGTGAATTTCCTCAATTAAGATGAGAAAAAAATTGAAAAGAAAAATCTTAATTTTTGTTACAGATTTGCCGCTGGTTTTTGTTTCACAGTTGTTTATGCAGCATTATTAACTAAAACAAATAGAATAGCACGTATATTCAAAGCGAGTAAAAAAAGTGCTAAAAGGCCATCATTTATATCACCAAGATCCCAATTAATAATTTGTTCACTATTAGTTGGTATACAAATACTGATAAATGGTGTTTGGATGGTGATTGATCCAGCCAAAGCTAGACATCATTATCCAACACGTGAAGACAATCTTCTTGTATGCAATAGCTATATTGATGCTAGTTACATGATAGCCTTTACCTATCCAATAATATTGATCGTTGTCTGCACAGTTTATGCTGTATTGACACGCAAAATACCTGAGGATTTCAACGAAAGTAAACATATCGGTGAGGGATAATTTATCAATGTTAACTTTTGGAGGATGGGGTCAGAAGAGCTTTGATTGAGCACAGCTTATTTATTCATTTTTTTCTGCATTTATTACTAATTAAGGAGAGAAACTGCGAAACAAGATAAGCTGGTTTTGAGTGAGATTCTGTTTTTTTTTTTTTTGGGGGGATTATCTTGGGATAGACGAAAGATACAAGAAAAAAGAGCTTTTTCGTGGATCTCTTTTCTGTTTCTATAAAAAATGTTATCATAAAAAATTGGCAGTAGCTCTCTCGAATTTCGAGGTAATCCTCAAAAAGAAATTTTAATGATCAACAGATTCTGAGTAATCTTCAGTTTTTGCTTTCGAATAGGAGCTTTTTCTAGGATATCTCATGATCTAGTGAATCTACGAGATTTTTTATGAAAACTTTCTTTGTGTGGCTGATACCACTCTTTAAAAGAAATTTTTTATGGAATATTTCGCAGGTCTCCTCAATCTTGAGATATATTTAACAAAACTAAAAATTCTATTTTTAATCTTCGAATAAATCATCGTTTCAGACACGAAGAGGCATTAATTCAATATCAGTCTAACTAATGAACCTCTTATCAGAAGCTTTTCTTCTTCAATATCACTTCTACCTCAGCCTCCATTATCATTATGGCCGAGACGTTGGTGTATGGTTTGATCTAGACTGAAGTTACCTTTCAATTAAATACATTCTGAATGGTTATGAATGTTAAACTGACATTTATAAACGTCAAACTGACTTCATGAATTTTAATAACTTTTGTGGGAACTTCCAGAGGAACTCTTAGGTGAACTTCCAGATGAATTCTCGGGGGAACTCTCAGGAGAAATCTCGGCGAACTTTTAGGGGAATTCTCAGAGGAACTCGTAGGTGAACTCATGACGGTCATGACTCACGATGAATAATGACATCTGCATGCTGAACAATCCTTTGAATTATTGAGAAAAAGATATTCTTCAACGTTTATAAAGTCAGATTAACATTTATAAATATCATCGTCTTAGAGTTAAAGGTGCGTAAGTGCCAAAAACACGAAATTCTGGTGTAAAAGAGACATATGTCCACTTATCACTACAAAATCTTTTTAATGGCCTCCGGAACATTATTTGGATAATTGAAAATTAAAATAACAAAGTGGCGTAACTATAAATTTTTAAATTAAAGGTACGCATCTCTACACTTACGCCCCTTTGTTATTTTCTTTTTAAACTCTAAATAATTTTTGAAGTTAAAGTCAAGAGGACGTATCTCGAAATTTTGGCACTTACGCCTCTGTGTTATTACTTTTTTCCCATAATGAGGGGAAATTTAATGAAAACCCTAAGAAAAAAGAGGCATATCTCCGGCACTTACGCCTCTTTGTTATTAGTCAGTGGTACTTACGCCTATATGTTATTATTTCAGTAGTGAAGAGGTAAAACAAAATAAGTCTCTTTTTTTCTCAGTAAGTTTTTTGAAAATATCTTAGAAATTAACCGAGAAAGAGCAATTTTGCCCTGAAACTCTTCTGTAACTCTTGAAATTCTCTACAAGAACAGATGAATGATATCACCTTATCTCGCTTAGTTTCCGAGTTATTTCCTTCGAAATGACCTCAAAGATAGGTCGATTTATCCTGTTTTACCTCTTCACTACTGATTTTTTACTTTTTTACTAATATTGCGTAAAAGGCCTTGGAATGTCTATTGGAGCAATAATAGTGGAGATACGCTTTTTTGTTATTTGAAGAAAAAAAATCGGAAAAATAGCACTTACGCCCCTTTAACTTAAGGCAACGATATCAGTTCGACATCAATAATCATTCAAAATATGTTTGATCTATAGGCAATTCCAGGCTAAATCAAACCCTACACCAACGTCTCGGCTCTAATTATGAAGAATATGAATGAAGAAATTAATAATTCCCTGATGGATCGAGCGATTGCATATCAACTATAAATCGATCAGACAGTCGATTTTTCCACGAAATCGACTATCATGTGACCACAATGCGACCGTGATGTGACTGCTATGAAATCGCATCGGGATCGAATCACAGTTGATTTCGTCAAAAAAATTGACTGCCCTGTTACATGATTCATCAGGGTTGAACGAAAGATCATTCTATAATTTCAAATAAATAATTATCTTCTACAGGTTTCACAATGTACACAACATGTGTTATTTGGCTTGCATTTGTACCTCTGTATTTCGGTACTGGCAATCATGTTGCACTGAGAATTACCTCAATGTCGGTAACTATTAGTCTGTCAGCATCAGTGACTATAGCATGTTTATTCAGTCCCAAGGTACAGTTTTACCAGATCCAATATAATCCTTTTATCATTTAGTTGATTGAATTGATAAATGAGTGAAGTGAAAAAAAAACGCAACAAGTATCAACTCAGCTTTAATTTTCGTTGAATATCTCAAAAACTAAGAGGAAGATAGAGCAATCCTCGTTCGAATTTTTTTTTCTGTAGTTTTGGTTTTGCTCTACAAAAAAAAAACATATCAGTGAAAATTTCACTATCATCTCTAGTTTTGGAGATATTCTGCAATAATCGAAATTCATCAAATTTTGAGTTGACTTGACTTCACTTCACTGAAAACATTTTTTCAAATCCATTTCCTTTGCAGTTATATATAATCCTGATTCATCCTGAGAGGAACATTAGACGTGGCATGGGTCCTTTTAGAAGCACAACACCAAAACCACCAAATTCAACGCGAAATAATACGTCAACGATGATGGCAACTGTAACACTAACTGCTGCTACATGTGATCAAAATAAAGCTGTTAATAAAATTGTGGTCACTACTAATGATTGTTCAACGCAGAGTGAACGTATGTATGAATTTTTTCCGAAAGAAATGTTGCTTGTTAAGGTTTTATTCATAGACGAGTGCTAGAGTGGTAAAAGGGAATTTTTTTTGGGGGAAGATGGGGTAAAACGGACACATCTTAGTTTTGATGTTTTATATTATGAGAATCATTCGAAATCAATGGGAATTTCGAAGACAGGTTTTTCTTTATCATGATTCACTTGATGAGCTGAAGGAAGTTTCGATGGAAATTATATGCCAGAATTTATTTTTTTCCGAATTTTTCAAGAATTCGATCTTTCTTTGTGAAAATTCGAAGGCGAAACTCTTTTTGCTCTTAAAAAATTTCACTTTTTGATGGATATTTACGGTTTTATTGGTCGCTGTGCTCTGTGGCTAGTCTAAAATGAAAGGTGAGCTCATTTCCCATCGATTTATACGGCTCTTTGATAAAAAAAATTATCGATTTTTCTAATAGAAACAGAGCCAAAACTGGTTTCAAAAATATGAGCTGAAGGGAATTGAAAAATCGATTCAGAGAAAATTTAGAACTACATTAATCAATAAAAAATGAGCTTACCTATCATTTAAAACCAGCGCTAGATCGCCACGACGATTACAACTGAATATAAGATCGAAAAACCGAATTTTTTCGATTTTGGAAATCTTAATTTAAAAAAAGCGAATTTTCAAAAAGTAGAAAAATATTTTAATTTTAGCACATACAATCCACTTGAAATTTCCTCAGCTTTTCAATAGGATCATTAAAAAATCTCTATTTCAAGCCATTTCAATGAAATGTTTATTTTATCCCACTTTCTCTCAATATTTTTCGAATAAAAATCTTGCCTCTAATAAATAAAAAAAAAAAAAAAAAAAAAAAAAATCTTGCCTCTAAAATGAATATAAAAACATCTTGATTGATGCCTTTAATTCAGGCGTCAGCACTGAAAAAGCCTCCAATTCGACCAAATCTCAAGCATCTTATTAAATTAATTCTCATCATCTTGTTACATATTGTTGCAGGTCTCGAGATGGAGATAATTGAGAAAAAAAACGGTAAACCACCAGCAACACTGGTGAATCGTTCAACGCAGACATTCGTCAACAACAATGGAAAAGATACTGATATTGTTACATCACCAGTTATAAAAGATTTGAACATAGATGAAACTATTGACGATGTGAAATCAATGAACAATACCAAGATAGGCAACGGCCCATTCAACAAAAGCCAAGTACCTTTATAGCAGAATAATGAGGAATTCAAGTCTCCTATTTACCAAGCCGATCTGAAACCTATTTCAAAGAGGCCCGTAGTTGTATAATGAACAGGTGCTTTTATTCCCAATTTTTTCTTTTTTTGGAGCTCGTTGATGCAGGATATCAAAACAGGACCATTTTCAATGAAAGAAGTTCTTCATTCATGATTGAAAGAAAAAAAAAATAATGTGGGAGAAAAAATAATTTTGTAAATTTCGGTTCAATGAGCATTCATTTTTCATTGTTTTCCATCGGCATTTGGAAAAATCGTTGAATCAGAGAAACTACAGTGGGGAAATAATGGAGATGAAGTTGAAGAATTATGTGGGTTTTATTTTGGAGATGTCTCAGGAATGATGAGGTTTAAGGGGTAACGGAACACCTTGTATACATTGAATTTTTGAATTAATTGATTGAATTAATAGAAAGTGATCAAACTATTTGAAAGTCATATCTTCAGCTTGTGAATATAGTTTTTTTTCTCGGATTTTTTTTACATTAATCTCCTATGACATGCACAAGAGAAAGAGAGGCAAATAGTTACGACTACCTTCTAATTTGGATTTCTCAATAACTATACGGTGAATTGAATATTTTCTTCTTCTATTATTTAGTTAAAGTGCTGTTCTCTTCGCCAATTGTTTTTAAATAATGGGTCAACTGTTTGGTTTTTCAGTAATTTCGTTATTTCCGTCCAATTTAGGGCGTTTCATCTCCACCGCTATTTCCACTGACTTTAATAATTCATATCTCATAAACTACACGGTCGAAAATTATGAAACGATTCAGGAAAATGTTAAAAAAATATCATCTTTCATACGGTATCAAAAAAATAAGGGATTAAATGTACTTGATACTACCTTAAGAAAATCCATCGAGGGACCCTTTTTTGAAGGAAATTCAATTCCCTACAAAAAAGGTCACTTGAGTTATTTCCCTTAATCCACTCGTTCCGGAGATATTTGTAGAAAAAGCCACAAAGAATTCTTCAAATTATCAATTGAAGGTGAAAAATTCACCTTCTTATCTATTGAAATGATGAAATTGTTAAGAAAGTCAAAGAAATACTACGTGTTCTACATTAAAAAGAAAAAAATACAATAAATGAACCAACGAAAAGAAAAAAATTACAATGAATCAATGGTTCATTTTGCACTGTGATCATAAAATTATTTGGTATTGTTAGTTGATAAAGTGGAAAATATCTATAATAATTAATAAGATAATTAGATAATAAAATTAAAGGTTCTAATAATCAATTTAAAGTAACTAAAAGATTTTCTACTTGTATCTTCTTCACTGTGAATTTCGAAATTACGACAAAATATCTATGATTTGTCAAATTTTTTTTTGTTCATTTCATTTGAAATTAATTAAATTTGATTTTGTATAAAATGCAAATAATCCATGTAAATAACGTAGTTGAATAGATAGGAAATTAATTGTAAATATCACGTTAATTGAAAAAGGATAAAATCGATATTAAATGCTTAATATGTCTAATTAATAATTAAATATGTAAATAGTAACTACATCAGCCGCAAATACTCCAAATTTTCAAATTGAATATAAAAAAAAATAAAATAAATACATTAATGTGCAAATTGTAAATTCCGTAATTAAGTAACTAATTTAAATTAAATTAAAATTGAATTATAAAATTATAAATTCAAAATTTAATCTACAGGCTATTGGAATTGAATCAGTGAAAAATATAGTTAAAAAAAATTATTAATTTATTTTCATTGTAAAATTTAACAAGTAACGTCCGAAAATATCGTCACCCGAATTATCATTAAAAAAAAAAGAAAACCATCCATGTAATTCTTGTATTATAAAAAAAAATTAATTATTAATTATATTGTGATCATTAATGTATAATAATTCAAGTGTTTAAAGTTCTGGTCAAATTATTGCTCAATTGTGATGTATTATTTCATAAATATTTAATTTTTTATTCGAAAGAAAACGAAAATAGAAATTATTTTATCAATTTTGATTGAAACAATAATTCAGAGCTAAACGAAACAATAATGAGCCCCTTTGTTCATCGATTAGCTGTGAATTTGTTACTGTAATTTACTCAACTGCAGTTCACAAATTTAAGAAAAAGAAATAGTTCATACATTTTGAAAAAGAGATTTAAAAAAAAAAAAAAAAAAAATTGAAATGATTGTAGCAATTGATAATGTGCTGAATTTAGATTTTTAAAATTAAGTAATAATTATATAATGAAAAACATGTAAATACGTTGATATCAGCTTTGTGAGCTTTGAACTGTGAATTCATTCGAATTAAGAAATGCAATATTACATCCATATCCATTTTTTTTAACAAAAAATGAAGAGAACAATAGATTTAAAAAAAATTCAAGTGATTGAGATTGATAAATTCTACAGTTTTTAGTGGATTTTTTTAAAATCTGGAGAAAATAGGAGAAAATTTTCATAGTTTTTTTTTTGTAGAGAAAATTGAGGATTACGAAAATTTCTTCCTCTTCCTCCCCCCTTTCTCGAGAAATCCGAAAAAAAAACTGATGATAAAATAATCTCGTTCACAAAAATCCACAAATTGATAAGAATAAATAAATAAATTTTCAGTGCAAAGCAATGTCAGAATACAATTAATTCTGTAAAAGAAAACAATGCATAATAGTGTTATTTTAAATACTTAAATTAAGCATCGGGATGTAAGAAAAGTTTCGAAATCTGATAAATATGAAAGTTAACAAAAAAAAATAATAATAAATTGTCACACTCAGTCTCAAGTGAACAATAAATAATGTAAAAAAAAAGGATGATAATGAAGATTTTATTGATTGAAAAATTTTAATATACAAGATTTCATTCAGTCGAATAATTACGAGTTTATGGATTATTTTTTTTTACTTAATTAACTTACAATTTTAATCGCCATCCAACATATCGATGATTTAATCAGTTCATGCTACCATTTAGTGCATTAGAAGTCCCTGAAAATCCCCAGTCAATGTAACAAATGAATTTTTAATTTTCACTTTATTGAAATAATTTCTTTTTCAATTATTAATTCTTTGTTAATTAATTTATCGAGGATTCTGAGGCTTTCAGGGTTTGAAAAAAAAAATAAACAATGATTTACTAAAAAAAAAAAAATTAAACGACTAAATTTACGTTTTATTTAGAAATTAATTTTATTATTGAAGTACAAGTATTTTCAAAAACAATTTTTAATTATTTTCTATGATGAATTACACAGATTCATTGAATGAAAAAAAGTTTAACAAAGAAAAAAAAATTATTCATTATTTAGTATTACTTTAGTTTTAAGTATTTATCAACATATTTTACATTCCTGGTCTCAAAAGAATTTAATAAAAGCACTCAGCGATGTTTTAAAAAAGCCATCAAACTTGGAAAAACATTTTTCTGGTGTTGAAAAAGTTTCAAATGAAGTCTTTAATTTTACGTCGAAAACCAGGTGAAACAAGAGCTGTTATTATTTTTTTTTTAATTCAACTTAGGACTTCCAGAACTTACCACTGCTTCTTAAACCTTTGGCCTTTGGTTGCTTTTTCTTCGAGTCTGGTGGTATTGATAGTGCTTCTCTGCTCGATTCACTGCCACCAGTTGAGCTACCACCAGCAATATCAGGTTCTTGTACTTGTGATAGAATTGATTTTTTTATTGTGGCAATCTGGAAGAATAAACATAGAAAAATTGATAAATATTTAATTCTCTCAGAATAAAGAAAATCATCATTTATCCAAAGATTTTACAAACTATTGGAGACAGGAGAATTTGTAAAGAAACCTTTCCTTTTGTAAATAATGAAATACTCTCCAAAAAAAAGGTCTGTTCTCATTTTCCTCTAAGCTCACACAATTTTCAATAAAAAATATTCAAACAATCCTCAACTTAAAGGCGTTTAGGAGGTACAATCGTGAAAAAAAGTTAATTTTTTTTGTATAAAATCGTTAATAACAATGTATATAAGATGAAATTCTCAAATCTGATTCAGTGAGTCTGTGAAAAACGTAATGAGGACTAGAATAAGCCTGAGAAACAAAAAATTAAGTAAAAATTGAAAGATTGGTATTATTTTTTACATTTTTTCGAAACTCGAGAAATTTAAAAAAATGTAAAAAAAATGCTACTCATTTCTTACTTTGTTTCTCATTACCCTCGTCAAATACTTACTGAATCAGTTTTGAGATATTTATCTCGTATACGTTGTTATTTACAATTTCATACAAAAAAAAATTAACAATTTTTTCCAATTTTACCTCCCAATTATCCTTAATTCCTTGAAAATTGAAAATCTTGCCACCGATCTGTGCCACATCAAAACACATCTAGTTAATCCAAAAAATTTGAAAAAATCATGAAATTTTTTTTATAATAATTGGCAGAGTAAAACTCATGAATTACCAAAATTTCTTACATTTTGCTGCACTTTTTCCTTGTGTTGGGTGGCATTGTGCTTTTCAGTATTGGCCTCGATGACCTGTTGCTTGATACAAGCAAGAACAGCATTGCATGTCTCTCCCCAAGCTGCCAAAGTGTCAACAACAGCTCCAGTCTCACCAGGTCTGACATCTCTGCCCAATCCAGCATAATCAACTTCGAGCTGCGAATTTTTTTGGTCCAATTTGCCATGAATAATATCAGCATAAACAGCCTCAATAATCAAATCCTCTAGATCTCTGACATTCTTGACATCCAACTCTTCCAACAGAACCGAGTAAGGAATGCACTTTGATTTTTCAGCTAGTGTGACGATCGTCAAGTGCTGAAGCTTCTTTTTCTGTACTGGAGTCAATTCGAGAAGTTTTTCGGTGTTTGCGAGATATTCTTTGTAAGTTCCATAGGCAAAGAGATTGAGTGTGTTCCAGTATTCAGCATGTGGTCCATTCTCCAACTCTTTTATGTTTGGCATATCGAGAAGTTCACCGAAAACGTGAACTCCTGGGGTTTCAACTGCTTGTTTTATCAATTCCAGGGCTGCTGCACCTTTTGCCGTTTTTGCAAGAAGCACAAATTGCTCCAGGGGATTGTTCGAGGCTTTCTCGGTGGGTGCTGATTCAGTTGCAGTTCCAGTCATGATGAATCTATAAATAAAATTAATTCAAATGAACCAAAACTATGCCAAATGGACTAAAATATACCTGGAGACAATATGATTTTTTAAAAAATGTCCAGAAAAAAAATATAATAATAAAATTAGCAGACATTTGACGATTCTGTGTATTTTGTCTCAACTAAATAAATTATTTTTGAAAAAGTGACAACGAAAATAGGAGACATCTGAAAATTTTTAGTCTTTTTTTTCTAATTTTTCTCAGAAATGTTTTTTTTTTCGTTTCTAATGAAACGTGTCTGTAGAAAATTGGGAAAAAATTGAAAATTTTCAACTAAATAATTCATTTGTTTAGAGAAATGCAGAAATTTGTTAAATGTCTGCTAATTATAGTATCATTTTTTAAAAATATTAAAAAAAAATTCGCAATTACAGATTTTTCTGAATGTGCAAATTTTCAACTTTTTTTTTAAAATCATTTATTTATCAAAAGAAAATATACCTAAAAATTGACGAATGTCTGATATTTGAGGATCAAAAAGTATTTTTAATAAAAATCTCATTCGTATGATGGGAAAGAAATGAAAAAATGAGGTTATGAAATCCCCCAAAAAAGAAATTCCATTTTTTTCACATCACAGCCTCCTAATGACGTTCAAATTCATTATTATCCCTTTAATTTTATTAGTTGAATCATGAAAATTTGCTTACCGTGATGATAAAACACTTTCAAATGACTACGAAAATGCTGAAAATTTTGCACAGCCCCCCTCTTTGTGTTGTGTCAAACCGGCACAACTTTACGATTAGTGATGCGCGATTTTTAATCGATCTTGAAAAATCGATACTTTTCTTCCAATGAATCGATCTTTTCGGGCGGTTCTCAAAAACTCGATTAATCGATTCTTCGATTCCTTTTTTGGGAGAATCATATCGGTTTTTTTAAAAATAAAATAACCATGAAATTTGATCGTTCGAAATTAAAATTATTAAAAATTTATGAAAATATTTTTTTTTTTATTATTTATGATAAATATGGCGTGCATTGACGACGACTTAAAAATTCAATTAATCCCGCGCAATCGAAAGCCACGCTACCGCCATCTTGTATCCAGTTCACCAATGAAAACCTCAAGATCCACTACGAGCCTTGCGTCTTCTTCCCCCTCTACCAGCATTATTCACTGAATAAAAATACGTTTTTGACAGGCTTTGGAAAGTGTTTGTTCTGTTTTCTACTCACTCCAGTTAATTATTAAATTGAAAAAATCGAATTTTTTCCACAATGCCACTAATTAAAAAGTGTTAATTAAGAATACTCAGAAAAAATAATTTAATATTACAATCATAAATGAGTAATAAGCTACGAAATTGACAGAAATTAAGGCAAAATGAATTTAATTGAGTTCGACGAGTGTCTACGGGATACACCGAAGTTTAGGTGAAAAAAAAAATTATTCATTAATTTAATTGTTATTGAAAAATATTCATAATTACTTGAAAAAATCAAAAATAATATTTTCGATAATTTCAATAATTTTTTTCAAAAAATTTTAACAATGCAAACCTTTTTTTTTTTTTTTCATTTTTCCATTTATTTATTTTGTTCTCTTTGTATTCATGTGACCTGAATAAACATAAAATAAATTAGTATTTTCCATTTCTATGATTAATTTTAATAAATTAATTGTCGTAGATCGTGTATCGAAAAGGCAGAGGGCAATATCGACCAATTGGAGCAAAAACTGGACAAAGTAAATTACAAAAATAATTATAAATAATTCAAATTTAATTGTTTTATATTTTTTTTTCTTTGAGAATTAAAGAATTTTCCTGATTTTTTTTATTTTTATTTTTTTCAGGTACTGAAAAATTGCAATGCAATGATAGATGCTGGTAAAATATTCGTTGGCCAACAGAGGTATGTGAATTACATGTGACACAGATTAATAACTTCATTAAATGGGGGAGATAAATTACTGGTCTTGTTGTACTGAGTGAGTCATACTGGTGATTCTCATGCCTCAGAGCATACTGTACAATCAAATGCGATGATATTAATTTTTTTTTTTTATCAATTTCCCCTTTTTTTCATAAATAGAGAGATAGTGAATGAATTTAAAAAAGGGGAGAATCGTAATTAATATTTTTTTTTTCACAAAATTTAGCAGAGAAGTTGAAAAGTTGTTTGAATCTTTCCTTTTGCTCTTTTCTTTTAGTTAAATCTCTGGAAATTTTGAGGAGATACAGAAATTTTCAAGAAACCTTTTTTTTTGAGATGATTTTAAGAGCCGAAAAAAAGGCTCTCGAAATAAACTTCATGAAAATCAAATCAATTAACTCGTAGCAATAAAATCAACACAAATCCGACAATTTTTTGGATTTTTATAAACAAAAAAATTATTCTAAGTGTTTTTTTTTAATTCGCACTCATAGTTGTTTGATTTTTTTTTCTCTTTTTTCCTTTCGCAGAATATAACTATTTTTAAACAAATGAAAAATTGAAAAATTCTCAGAATTACGATACTGAAAGTACCAGATATCTGACAATTTTCAATTTCTTTTGTTCTTTTGAAAGATAATTTGTATTAAAAAAAAAGGAAAAATATGCACATTCAAAAAACTTAAGAATCTATTAGTACAAATTTTTTAAATATTTTTTTTTTATATTAATTAATTTAAAAAAAAATGCACAAAATTCTCAGATGTCTGCTGATTATGTTCTCATTTAGATATCTCCTATTTTTACTGTCATTAACTACTCAATTTTTTCCAGCCAATTCGCAAACAGTCTCTGGGAGTTATCAACCTACTTCAACGACGATCCTGAGGTAATGGCCTTCCTCAACAAGTTAATCCACGCTCTCCAAGAGATGAACAAGTTCCACACAATTCTCTTGGACCAAGCCTCTCGAACTGTCGTGAAGGACCTCAGCGCATTCATAAAAAGTGACATAAAAAAAGTCAAAGAATCTCGTCACTACTTCGAAAAGATTTCCAGTGACTTGGACTTGGCGCTGAACCGTACCTCCCAAATCCCAAAATCCCGTCCCTCCGAGTACGAGGAGTCCTCGAACATCCTTTCAGCTACGCGCTCCTGTTTTCGTCACACAGCCCTGGACTACATTCACGCATTAACGATGCTGCACTCACGTCGTCGTCACGAGATCCTGGGATCCCTCCTCAGCTACATGCACGCATGCTTCACTTACTACCACCAAGGCTCTGATCTTGCCCAAGATCTGGACCCTTTTCTCAAAGATCTCTCAACAGATCTCGCTCGAATGCGCATCGATTCCACAAAACTGGAAAAAGAAATGGAGAATCGTCACATCCTCGTAACAAACAGAGATCTCGTACCCTCATCTGCACCAGGAAATTCAAAAATGGAGGGTTATCTCTTCAAAAGAACTAGCAATGCCTTCAAAACCTGGAACAGACGTTGGTTCTGTCTTCGGGATCATCAACTCGTCTACAGAAAACGCACAGGTGAAGACGACTACACAATAATGGAGGAGGACCTCCGTCTCTGTACCGTTAAGCCAGTCGTCGACAACGAGAGACGAAACTGCTTCGAGGTCCTGAGTCCAACGAAAAGCCACATGCTCCAAGCTGATTCGGAGGAAATGTATCTTGCTTGGGTGACCGCAATGCAACAGGCTATTGGTGCGGCCATCCAACGTGGTATGGGCACGATAAACCTGAGTTCATTGAACCTGAAGGGTCCAGCACGTCCTCCCTCCAAACCCAAGTCCCGGGTTTGGGAGCAGCTCTTGAAAATTCCAGGAAACGACAGCTGTTGTGATTGTGGCAACGAGAATCCGAGGTGGTCCAGCATTAATCTTGGCATTACACTGTGCATCGAGTGCTCGGGGGTCCATCGGAGTCTGGGGGTCCATTACAGCAAAGTTAGGTCGTTGACGTTAGATGACTGGGAGCCGGAGATCCTTAAAGTGATGGCGGAGCTTGGGAACAATGTGGTAAACGATGTTTATGAGGGTGGAGACTGTTCGGGGGTGGTTAGAGCGAGTCCCAAGTGTTCTTCAACGGTTAGAGAGTCTTGGATAAGAGCCAAATACGTTGATAGGAAGTTTGTGAAACCTATAACTAATTTGTCGAGTAGTATGAGTCAGCATAATAGCAGGGATGTGAACAGATTCAGGAAGTGGAGCGTTCGAAAATTGAGGAGGAGACCCAGAAGTCATGATAAATTTGATGGGAGCACGGCATTCAGGCACTTGGATGCTGTGAAAGAGATCAATTTGCCTGGAAATTCGGACGAGTCTTTGGTTTCGGAGATTTTTGAGAAATCGAAGGGGGAGAGGAGCTCGATGAGCTCGGAGGACAGTGATGTTAAAAATGATTCGACGCTTTATGACAAGATTTTGGTCCAGAGAGGTAGGAGAGAGGGGGATGGCGCTTTTTCTGGGGGCAAAGGGGAGCAGAGGATCTCCAATGATGTTGATGAGGTGGAGGAGAATAAGGACGTGGGCACTGAGAAGAGCGGGGAGGGGGAGGTACTTATGTTCGGGTGTGATCTGCCGAAACCCATGATTGAGAGCAGTTTGGAGCTGAGCTCAGATCAGGACTCGACAGCTGGGGAGGAGGAAGAGTTTGGAGATGAGGAGGATATTGAGAATCTTCATGCTGATATGCTGCTTTATAAAGCTGCCGCAGCTCATAATCTGCCGGTTATGTGCGCTGCTTTGGCTGCTGGGGGGGACAAGGGGTGGTGCAATGTTAATGATAGGGGGAGGACTCCACTGCATCAGGCTATTATCAGCGTAAGTTTATTAATCCTTTTTTGCTTTCGAATGGAAGCTGTGCAATCATCATAATTTTAGATTTTAATTTTTTTAAATTGAAGATCCTCAAAATTATGTAAATAAAGAGAAAATGATATTCTTAGCACATGTCTGTGGGTGTGTGCATAAAAATCTCAATTACGGCGAAACGGTTTTATAGAAAAATTTCATATTTCGTGGAAAACTCTCTCTCGACGAACTCTATTTTTTAAGCTTTATTTCAAGAGAATCCGCTGGGTGCTTTTCGAGATATGTTCATTTTTCGAAAATCAGTTTTTAATGGAATTTCTGGAATCTATTCAACTGATGTTATTTATACTTATATATTCCCACGGTGTTTTCTCTCATTTTTTGATGCTTTTATAGGGATCTGTGATGTCCTGCGAGTATCTCATCTTGAATGGTGCTAGGATAAACTGTCAAGATTCCGAGGGAAAGACGCCGCTTCATTTAGCCACGGAATTGAGTAAGTTTTCTCCTGATGAAACTACTAATGATGAGGTGGACCCGGTTTCTGACTCTTTAGAGCCAGTTTCTGATAGCATGAGTCAAAGACAACAACTATTCGCTTATTAAATCTAATTACATTAATTATATTAATACATAGGAGAAAGTAGGGTAAAATAGACCCCCAGAGCAATTTGATTCAGGAATTTTTTTTTAAAGTGAAGGCGTTTATGAAAAGATCTAAAAAAAATTGTGAAGATGCTCCAAAATATGGACATTGTTACATACACAGCACTTAAGCCCTTTTGTTTCTAAGGCAACGATATTATACATTTAAATATAAGTAAGAAATTTGCAACAACCGTCAATAGCTGAAACACTGTCTGGCTCCATCCTCGTATTTTCAGAGAAAAAATGAAAAATGAAATTTTCCTCATCTCATAAAACATAGAAAACATCGATTTTTCTTGAAAATCCCAAAAAATAAAGATCAAATTGTCTTTTTTTTCTAAATGATGATATTTTTAAATCAAATTCTTGACTAATTTTTTTTTAGGTCACACAGCACAAGTTTGCCTGCTCCTGAAACATCGTGCTGATCAGCATATCAAAGATGGAAGGGGTGTCAAGCCCCTGTCGATAGCAATTAGAGAAGCAAATGCTGACATTGTAACGTTACTGAGACTAGGATTACTGAATGAAGAGATGAAAGATTCGGAAATTGGTGTTACTGGAGATGAGACATTCAACGATGTTGTCAGAGACTTCAGCCAATTGGCATGCTCTCATCCAGAGAGACTTCAGCGTAGAAATGAGAGTAATATAAGTGATAATACAACGGAATAATTGATTAATCAATCAATTAACAATTAATTACAACGATTTGATGCTTTAAATGGTGGTAACACAAGGCCTAGGCCCCGAAAGTACAAGAATTTCGAGCTTTTTCAATGAACAATTGCTTTAAAGTCAATTTTGTGCTGACTAAAAATGGTGTGTCAATGTTTTTTTTAAGTTGTAGATAGTTTTTTTTTAACATTAATGCATTTTCAATTATGTTTTCTTTTATAAGATTTCTTTTTCTTTTTTACAAATTATGATTTTAAAATTAATTTTTTTTTTGAATTTTATTTTTGCCTGACGTGGCTCATTCAGAGATTCCATTTGCCTTTTTATATGCTTTACCAATTAATTTAATAATTATCGAATAAATTAAGAAACGATAAATTTCATAAAACTGCAGATTATATTCAATTGCATTTTATTTTCATTGAAATTGTTTGTTGTTGGATTGTTAAGTCTTAAGACTCGATGACTCGGTGAAAAGAAAAAAGATTGATTCAATATTTTAATGTTAATGTAAATAATAGAATTTGTTAAAATTTATCCAAGTTTTTTCTCAATATTCCAGAAGAATGATTTTAATTCAATTCGTTCCTTGTAAATAATGTTTTTTTTAAATCCAAATATTTTTAGGAATTGATAAACACATTGAATCAATTGAATTTATACTAATTTTTAATTTTTAAAGCCATTTTACTTACTCGATTAATTATTATTATGAAAAAAAACAATGAATTATATTTTTTTCTATTCGAGATAATCTCGTGTGGTGCATTGAAAGAACCAGTGCCAATTTAATAATTCAGTTGAAGAAATAAAACGAAAAAAGTCATTTTTTTGCAGAAAAAAAATTTTTTTTTCATAAAATTTGTATTTGTGCTACATTCCGAGATATTCCTCAAAAAATCATGACTTATTTTCGATTTATCTCTTCAATACTGAATTAAAAAAAAACATGTAAACAGTATTTTTAACTAATATTGACATTCACGAGTTTGTGAAGAAAAAAAAACAATATTTTAAGATATTCTTCTCGAAATTTAATTTTTTTAAAAATATGTTTTAACATTTGTACTTATTTGTACATGAATTAATGGAAATAAAAGAATTATGAATAAAATCAACAGTCTTTACCTAACAAAATCACAAATTCCAATGATTCATGAAAATAGCACACATCCAACAATTTTTTCACTCAAATAAATTGTTATAAAAAAATTATTCAAAAAATTTGTACTCGTAGTTTGTTAAATTTCCTACATTTACATATTTTTCGGTCTTTGAAAAATAATTTAATGTAAAAAAAAAATCATAAAAAATTGTCAGATGTCTGCTATTCTTCAGTATCATTAAATTCCGCATTATCCCTCAATTAATCATTTTCGGAGCTCGAAGAATCGTAAGAAACGAGGGAATTATTCTTTTTTGTTGGACTCGAGCATTCGGGTTTTAATAATTTTTTCTGATCAATAATCGATGCACTTTTATCGCCAGTAGCACTTCTCCTAATTTTCGATTTTGTGACGTTCGACACCAGTTTCTTGATTAAATTACTTTTGCTCCTTTTTAATGGGCTTTTTTTGTTGTGCATCAAAATTTTTGCCAATTTCACGTCGTCGTCGTGCTCATCCAGGAGGTCCATCTTCACTCCAACATTTCTTAACAGCGGCAGCTCTTTTCTCCTCTCCTTATCCTCACTCTTTCGACTTCTAAGTGCAGCTCGAAGTGCACAGTTCGCAGAATAATCGTCCTGCCATCGCGATTCGTTCTTCGCTATTATTCTGTTGAGAGCTGGATCCTGCGACTTGGCTGCTTTTACGTCGTCGACCCCATGCTCGAGTTTGAACATCGCATCATCAAACAGACGCTTTGAGACTTCCTTCGTTTCTGGTACAACCTGCTCATTTTCCTTTGGATCCCAACGATTCTCTTGACGACGTGCTCCACTCTCGATTATGTAGGTCAAATTCTGAAATAAGGGAAATAATGAGTAATTATGGAATTATTATAAAAAAAAAAAACATTAAAAAATTGGAACTCACAGGTTTTGCAATTTTCAAAATGTGCATATTTTTCATTCTTTTTCTTTTAAATAATTCATTTGTTAAGAGAAAAAACATGTGGAAATCATCAGGAGTGTGCTATTTTCAGAATCATTGAAATAAGCACAAATCTGACACTTGTTTATATTTTTTTAACAAATAAATTATTACGAAAAAAATATTAAAAATATTTGCACTCATAGATTATTGAATTTTCTACACGTGCATTATTTTTTTGAATTTTTTAATATAATTTATTCGTTTAAAAAAATCTACAAATCGTCAGATTTCTGCTATTTCCAGTATCATTGAAATTTAGCATATGACAACTTTTTAGATTTTTTTAAACAAATAAAATATAACAGAAAAATTTTTTTTTTAAATTTGCATTCATAATTCTTGAAATTTTACGCAAGTGTATATTTTTTATTTTTTTTTTGTAAATAATCCATTTTTTATTGAAAGAAACTGAAAAATTCCAGATTTCTGCTATTTTCAGAACTATATCGTCGTTTTGGAAACAAAAGGGCGTAAGTGATGTGTATAACCATAGGACTTACGTCCCTTTGATTCTCAGGTGACGATATAAAGACTCTTGAATAATTTCAATGGAATAATACCAGAATTTTTAGGAAATTGATGGACACTTACACCTGGATCTGTTTTTATCTCAAAATGATTGTCACAAAGATGACACTTCATTCGAAATTGATAAAGTGGTGTGCTATAGTACATTCCAATTTTTTTCTTCTCAGCATTGTACCGCACACCCATGCCTATATGATTGCCACATCCATTGCACCAGATATTGAATGGCATTTCAAAGCGAATTATTAAAATGCCCATGTGGAGTTTTCTCGCTCTTTCACGAAGTGCATGAGTACCCAGGAATTTGTTCAGACCTCCAGCTTTCGGATTGTAGTCCGGGGGATAGTACAAATTCGTTCCCTTTCGTTCACCCATTTTTTTGCTATCAAAAAACAAAATAAATTGAAGTTTTAGCGAATTATTTCAAGTTATTCATCAATGGGAAAAAAGGGAAAATATTGGAGATAGGGTTTTCATGATGATCCTATTGGAAAGCTGAGGAAATTTGCATGAAAAAACATATGTTTGAGCTGATTTTCGAGATTTTTCTTGAAAATGTGGGTTTTTTAAAGGGAAAATCAGGGAAATTTGGAAAATTTCACTTTTTTGGGGATAATTAATAGGAAAAGGGGAAAAATATTGGAGATAGGGTTTCTATGATGATTCTATTGAAAAGCTGGGAAAATTTGAGTCAGAAAAAATTGGTTTGAATTCATTTTTGTAATTTCTTTTGAAAATTAGTTTTTTTTTTTTTTGAGGGGAAAATTTAAAAAATTCATTTTTTGGGGGATAATTAATAGGAAAAGGGGGAAATTATTTGAGATAGGGTTTTTATGATGATTCTATCGAAAACCTGAGGAGATTTGAGTTAGAAAATATCTGACTAAATTCATTTTTGAGAATTTTTTGAGAATTTTTAAAAAATGTTAGTTTTTAGAAAAAATTCAGGGAAAACTGAAAAATTTCACTTTTTTAAAGATATCTCTGGTTTCATTAGTCGTAGCGACTCGAGGCTGGTCTTAAATGAAACATGAGATCATTTTCCATTGATTTAATGGGTTTCCAAAACAAAATGATCGATTTTTGAGGTATCTATAAGGCAAAAACTGTATTCATGAGCATTTTTCACAAAAATGCCCCTAAATTCCTCAAAAATCGATCATTTCGTCTTTCAAACCCCATGAATCGATGAAAAATGATCTCACCTTTCATTTAAGACATACTCCAACCCACTAAGATCATTAAAACCTGAGATATCCTTGAAAAAGTGAAAAAAGCGAACATGAAAAGAGTTTGACCCCCAATTCGTCCCAAAAAAATTCAAATTTTCAAAAAATTCAGAAAAATAAAGTCCAATACATGTTTTCCACCTAAAATTTCCTCAGCTTTTCAATGAAATTGTCAAAAAAAAAATTCATCTCAACCCTTCACAACAGAATCCTCATTTTACCCTCAATTTCCATCCTTAACCTCAATTTTTCCTTTTTTTTTCAACTTACGATCTATTTAATTCACTGATTCACTAGATAAATTGTTCACTGCTTCTTTTTCTATAAATTCTTGTGAATAAAACTGCCTCAAGTAGTTGAGACGATTTAGTTGAAGATAAAAATAATAAAAATTGACAGAATCTTTTCCTCTTACTCTTCGTGTTTTGACCGTTTTGACGTTCACAAGAGAGCCAATGGGAGCCAATGAGAGTGAACTTGAAGATGTCTCGCACGAGTCACTCCGAACATTGCCGAACATTGAGGTTATGTCTCACACGTGATTCAAGCTCGTGTGTCCATTACTCCAAAGAAGAATCTGACATTTGTCGTTGAAAATAGTAGTAAATAAACGAATTACTCAAATTTAAAAAAAATGCCAAAGATACGAGCAGAAAAAAAGAGTCGAATTCACGACAAAATAGCACAACAAGGTAAATCAACGATTTTCTGAGCAATAAGATTGACTTTTTTTTCTTCTTTTGAATGACAAAAACTCCTCATCAACCATTGAAAAAAATCGATTATTGAAAATTGCAGAAATCTAATAATTTTTAGGTTTTTTTTTATATTACCAAATAAATTATTTAAAAAAACATGGAAAATATTTATATTTGGAAGAATTAAAGGAAGAAAAAGAAAAATTAAATTTTCGAAGAAAAATTTTTTTTGTAATAAATTTATTTACTTGAGAAAATTCAAAAAATTGCCAAATATGTGCTTATTTCATTATTATTCTTTTTTTTTAATATTTTTGTTATAATAATTCATTTGTTCAGTGAAAATTCAAAATATTGTCATATATTTGCCTGATTTTATTCTCATTTTTCACGCAGGTATCATGTTTAACAAGGATTTTGGACAGCACATCCTGAAAAATCCTCTCATAATCCAGAGCATGGTGGAGAAAGCAGCATTGAGACCAACTGATGTTGTCCTTGAAATTGGTCCTGGTACTGGCAACATGACTGTGAAGATGCTGGAGAAGTGCAAGAAAGTAAATAACACTTGAAATAGTGAAAATTTGACAATTTCCAGATTTTTTTTCCTCTAATAAATAATTGAAAGATATCATGGTGGCCATGATTTCTGACAATGTCCCAATAACTGACTATTTTAGCCGAATTTCTCAGGTTTTACGTCGAAAAATCCTCGTAAAAAAGGTCCTGCCTCCCTTTATCACTATTATTTTGTGAATATAAAAAGGCATAAGTGCGAATTTTATCAAATATTTTTTTAATAATAATTTATTGTTTAAGAAAAACAATAAAAATTGTTGGATATGTGCTAATTTCGTTTTTCATAAAGGTAATTGCCTGTGAGGTGGACACTAGGATGGTAGCTGAGCTTCAGAAACGTGTTCAGGCAACTCCTCAACAGTCCAAGCTCCAAATTATGGTTGGAGATGTGCTAAAAGCTGATTTACCATTTTTCGATCTCTGTGTTGCGAATGTTCCCTACCAAATTTCTTCGCCTTTGATGTTCAAACTCCTCCTGCACAGGCCGCAGTTCAGGTAATCTCCTTTTTTCCATAAATCTGAAATCTCCAGGAAAAAAAGAATGAATTTGTCACAATTTCTTTTTTAATATCTCAGAATTTAAACGAGATAGGACGATTCCACTCTATTCCATCTTGTAAAGAATTTGGAGAGCTACAAAAAAAAGATTTGGGCAAAATCGCTCTATCTCACTTAATTTCCGAGAATTTTTTTTCTTTTAATTCATAAAAAAACGAAAGTTGACTTCTATTTTTGAAAGGCTCTCAGAATCTAAGTGAGATAGAAAATTTTCGTAGAGACCTTTTTTGTAGCTCTGATTCTCTCCTTCAAAAAAGGTTTCTTCCTGAATTTCCCTATCTCGCTTAGTTTCCGAGATATTTAACGAAAACAATCGCAAAATTCCGCTGATTTTTATTTTAAATGTTTTTTTTTACTGATTTAATCTTCTATTTTTACAGATGTGCGGTACTGATGTTCCAGAAAGAATTTTCCGACAGATTAGTAGCAAAACCTGGAGACAAAGCCTATTGTCGTTTGAGTGTCAATACTCAATTGTTAGCCAGAGTCGATATGCTACTGAAAGTTGGAAAAAATAACTTCAGGCCTCCGCCAAAAGTTGAATCGAGTGTTGTTAGAGTCGAGCCAATTATTCCACCGCCACCGATTAATTATCAGGAGTGGGATGGATTGACGAGAATCGCGTTTGGGAGGAAAAACAAGACATTGGGGGCTGCTTTTAAGCACACGACAGTTTACACAATGCTAGAAAAAAATTACAGGCTTCATTGTAGTCTTCACAATCAGGTAATTCTTTTATTAATTGGATCTGAACTGATTTCTTGATAATTCAGAAATTATTGGGAAAAATATTTATTTTTATTTATAATAAAATTAACACATGTAACAATTATTTTGATTTCTTTAAAATAATAAATTATTGTTAATTTTTCCTCTTTCCAAATAGTACTAATATAATTTGCTGAGTTTTCTGCATGTGCAATACTTTTCATCTTTTCAAATGATTTATCTGTTGAAAAATGAAACAAAACTAAAATTATCAGATATGTGCTACTTTCAATGATAATGAAATTAGCATGAATGTCAAAATATTGTGGATTTTTTCACGGAAATAAATTATTATAGAGAAACAAATATTTAAAAAATTCGCACTTATAGATTTTTAAAATTTTTATACGTGTATATCAATATATACATATATCTTTTTTATCAACAATTCATCTACTGGAAAAAAAATCTAAAACTTATTAGATGTCTGCTATTTCCAATATGATTAATTTCATTATTATTGAATTTTTTTTTCTATTTACAGGAAATTCCTGAAGACTTTGATATGAAAGCATTGATCAGTAAAACGTTGGAGGACTCTGGAATGACGAGCCAACGTGCACGGACTATGGACAAGACTGATTTCATGAGGTAAACCTCTTTTTTTCCCCCCCAATTTCCCATTATTTTATGTGTTTTTATTTTCAATTAATTTCTCATTTTTATTTTATTTTAGCCTTCTGCACGTATTCAATAAAGCAGGAATTCATTTCGCCTAGGTGTTTCAATTACTGATAAGACAACATAGAGAATATATATAAAAATTTTTTTAATGATACAATAATAATCAAATTTATTTACAAAGGTAAAAAGTCTCGTTACAATCAATCTTTTTTTTTTTTTTTTGATTAAACTTTAATTAATCAATTTCCAACAGAATTTAATCACAAATCTTCTCTCCAAGGAGAACTCTTTCACCTTTTATTTGTTCTTTTATCGTTCAAACAATAATAATCAAACAATCAAAAGGAAAGAAACTCTCGAAATAATTACGAAGAAATAAACGTAATAGGAAAAAAAATAAATAAATGTGAAACTTTTCCGAAGTTAAACACAAACGACGTAGAGAGAAACAAGAAAAGTCATTACTTAAGGTATCACGAGAGAGTTGAGTCGATAATGCAGAGAAAATGAGAGAAAGAAAATTTCAAATAAAAAAAAAAAAAAAAAAAAACGACCCTGAAAATAGGAAAAAACTGATAATTTCCACATTTCATTTCTTTTTTAAATTAATTTTTTTTTTAATAATATATAAATCATTCAAAATATATAAATTATTAAAATATATCGTTGCCTCAGTAACAACAGGGCCTAAGTGATGTATATAAACATAGGGACTTACGCCCTTTTGATTCTAAGACGACTATATAAATCATTATTTAAAAAATATGCACGTACAGAAAATTCGAAAAAACTGCAATTACAATTGAAATTTTTTTTTTTTACAATAATTTATTAATCAAATTTTTTTTGAAAATTGTCAAATTTTTTCTGATTTTAATATTAATTATTGGAAATATTAATATTAAAATAAGAATAATTAAAATTAATGCTCATAATTGATATAAAAATAATTATTAAAAATTAGAAAACATTCAATATGAAAAAACACAAAATTAACTGAGATAAGTCTAAAATCATCATAGTTCCTATTTTAAAAAATTGCATTATCTAAATCTAAATTTTTCTCGTCTCCCACGAAATCCCACGAGATATAGAGAGAAAGAGACTGCTCTCGCACTTCATCACTGAATCCGTGATCCAAATAACTTCAAAAAAGAAAAAAAAGAAGTCAAAATTTTTTTATTTACTAAAAACTAAAAAAAAACTTAATTTTCAAATTCTTCCTGAATTTCCAACAATTCTTCATTTTCATTCTTTTTCCTTTCATATAATTTTTCTTTTTTTTTTCTTTATTTTATATATTTCTGAGGAATATGTACTTGCGAAAAGTCTTCACTAGTTGGTATTGTACTGGGAATTGAAGAGAGGATGGTAACTGAGGGTGGGTTTTTCGCGTCGAGGGTGAAACGGCGAATCCAGTGGGAACAGGGAGGAGAGAAAGAGAAAAAGAGAGAGAGAGAGAGAGATAGAGAAAGAAGAGCAGAATAACAGAAGTGGTAGTGAATGAGAGAGTGAGTGAGATTGTTGGGGAGAATGAAAATTAGATAGAGCGAGATAGTAAATGGGAACGACGATCCAAGAGGGAAAAGCCTCTGGGTGGTAAGAGGGTAGAAAAGGAGGGGGGAGGGAGTGTAGAGAAGAGAAGGGTAGAGACGAGGAGGGAGTCAGTTCCCAGAGGAGTCAGTGGTCTCTCCTCTGGTGCTGGCAGCCACCGGGTGAGAGGGACGCGGAAGAACTAATCAGCTCTGCGCATGCGCACTTGGGGGCTCTATTAAATCCCATGAGAGTAGCCCCAGCATCCCCATAATATACTTCCTCCTTTCCTCCGGTCCTCTTCCTCTCCACGTGGGAGAAGAGGGGCTCTCTTTTTCGCTCTTTCGCGTTAACCTTTCCCTCTTTTCCTCTATTTTCTCCTTTTCTTTAATTTTTTTTGCCTCTTTTTTTTTTGAACGATTTTCTATAGTCTTTTCTTGGGCCTCGATATCGCAAATAAAAATGAGTTTTATTTTTTTCGGATTTGGAATTCTTTGAATTAAAAATAAGGCTTCTTCTTGTTTTTTTCGTCTTCGGATAGGGGGGGGGGGATGTTTCGGAGAAGGGGATAGGATTTAGGGTTTTTTTTTTTTTTTTTGATTTTGAAAAAAGGAAAATGCTGAGATTCTTGGGGAAAATAATAGAATCGACTCGAGCTGATTTTACTTCTGGTTTCGAGAGTTTCTGGAATTTCCAATGGGAGAAATTCGATGGGCCAATTACATTAGCGTTTGATTAGATTTGGAAAAAGAGAAGAAAAGGAGATGAGTAAAGGTGGAAAAGACATTTTTGGGTTTTGCGAAATTCGGAAAAAGTTGAGGGAATTGGCGGAATTTGCAGGAAGACCTTTTTCTTTTTTGGAGGGAATTAAATTTTCGAGGGAAAAAGGGCTGCAAATCCCTCTGAAACTGCTCTTCAGTAAGACGTCTTTGCGATGGTCCAGGATGAACTGTTGCAGCTTCTTTTATGCTGTAATAATTATAATTTTTTTAAAAAGTATGGATGAATAAAAAAATATAATTGTAATTTTAATGGACTTTTCTTGAGTTTTGGAAATTTTTTGAGTTTGGTGGAGAATTCTCAAGGAGTTTGGGGATTTTTCTACCGGAAGTGAGTGGAGGTCCTTTTTTTTTGAAGATCCTGAAGGGAGTCTTCATATTAATTGACAGGATTTTGATGAAACTCCCGCAGCGCTTCGTGTCACGTTAAACTCGGGTAAATATCAGATACTTCATTGATTATTCATCGACAGGAATTTATAAATTTTAATGAACTTTTGTGAATTAATTCAGAAAAACTCCTGAGATTTCACTTAAAGGGTAACGGAAGTTCTTGTATGTAGTTAAATTTTAAATTAGTTGTTTCATGATTTTTATTAGTATTTTTGTCATAAAAAAGTGGCCAAAGACTAACGAAAAAAACTTATAAAGTCAATGCATTCGTTATTTTATTGAAAAAAAATCCTAATTATTGCTAAACGATAAATTTGAAAATGTGAAATTTAACAGTTTCCCTGTTAAATTAATCTCCTATCACATGCATGAGACAGAGAGAGAGAGAGGCAAATAGTTACGACTACCTTCTAATTAAAATTTCTCAATAACTATAGAGGAAGGTGAGGCAAAATGGACATCAGGGGTAAAATGGACACATCTAGATTTTTTGGCAAATATTATGGAAAACCCTTGAAATTAATAGAAATATTGGTGGTAGATCGTTTTTGATGATTCCATTGGAAAGCTGACGAAATTTTAGGCGGGAAACAAGTGCTGGAATTAATTTTTTTGAATTTTTGGCGATTTTGATTTTTTGAGCATTTTAGAAGGGTGAAACACTTCCTTTTTTTTTTTAATTTTCAGTTTTTTGAAAATATCTTCGGTTCTATTTGTCGTAGCGTAAAAATTCCGATGGGAGGTGAAAGGTGAGATCATTTGCCATCGACTCATGGGGTTTTCAATTTTTAAAAATCGATTTTTAAGGTATTTATGGGCATTTTTGTGAAGCAGTTTTGTGAAACAGTTTTTGGCCTATAACTATCCCAAAAATTATTATTTTTGGATTCAAAACCTCATAAATCGATGGGAAATGAGCTCACCTTTCATTTGAGACCAACCCCGAATTGCTACGACCAATAGAACTAGAGATATTTGCAAAAAACTGAAAATTTTCAAAAAAAGAAAGGCTTTGACCCCTTAAAAATGCCGAAAAATATCAAATTTTCAGAAAAATCGAAAAAAGTACATCTGACAGTCGTTTTCCGGCTGAAATTTCCTCAGCTTTTCAATGGAATCATCAAAAAAAATCTATCTCTAACCGTTTCATTACAGTGTCCATTTTGCCCCACTCTCCCCTACGTTGAATTGAATATTTTTTTCTTCTATTATTTACTTAAAATGCTGTCAATAATTTCTAAATAATGGCTCAACTGTGTGGTTTTTTAGTAATTTCGTTATTGCACGAACAAAAATGCAGAAAAAATTCAGAAAAATGTAAAAAAAACCATCATCTTCGCTGTGGCATGAAGAAAATCAGCGTTTTTCTCAAGTCAACCCTAAGGAAATCAAAAAATTCATCATTTTAATTGTCTTATTTTTTTCATTCATTTTTTTTTTCTTCAAATCTATCGATAATGACTTGGAAAAGAAGATGAACCATATGACAGATAAACGAACGATAGTGGGATCGGATAAATTCCACATGGGAGTGGGTGGAAGAGGAGCACGAAAGGTGGAAGAGAGAGGTAGAAAGGAAGAGGTGAAGTGGGGTTGGGTGTTTCAACGAAGCCCGCCTACCGTCCAATGCGGTTGCTGGTATCCCAAGGGGTCTCTCTCAGCCTCACCTTCTCCACTTCTGTGTGTTCGTGTGTATAAAGGAGAGGGGGGGAGGAAGAGTGGAGAGGAGGAGGGTCTCTTCTCTCTCTCTCTCCCTCTATGACTCCGCAAACTCCGTAACTGCTTCTACGGAGGTACTCTGTAGCAAAAGCTGGGGGGTTTCATAATACCGTGCCACTGGTTAGGAACTCCACGTTCAGTGTTTGTCTATGCTTCTGGCTGTCGGGTTTAGCCGGTGAAGTCGATTTTTCTATTTATTTAAATTCAAAAAAACCACAAAATAAGAGATAATTTTCTTGTTCGTCAATTTTTTTTCCTTTACTAATTTCCTGAAAAAAAAAAATCAATTAATAATCGAAGTCACGTGGATCTTGGAATTATAAATGAGAAATTGTATTTTTTTTTCACGTGTTTTTGTGATGTGAAATGTGAATTCTATTTTTTTTTTGTATTAAAAAAATTAATTAATTCATATTTAATTTTTTTAAATTCAATTTTATTAGAATTTAAAGAAATGTGTTTCTTCCATTTCTTATCAATTTTTTTAAAATTGCTTTTTTGGGGATTTCCTAGTCTTGTGATAGTAAAAATGGCGCGAAGTGTTAACAATTCAAATAATTTGAAATAGAAAAAAAAAATTACTGAGAAGTTTTATTTTTAATTTTTTTTTAAAGTCAGTGGCTTTTGGGGGAAAATTGGGTCGAAATGCTGTTTAAAGGTAACAGTTCAAGATTGGAGTTTCTCATTGAAAAAATACAAGCACACAAAGAATCACCGTCACCTCTTCCCGATGAAAAGTGCAGTGTCAAGTCAAAAGGTAATTGAGTATGAAATTTAGATAATTTATACTTATTATTGGAGAGAATGAAAAAAAAAAAATTAAAAAAACTAGTGGATTTCATCACAATTCTCCTTGCTCACATAAAACCCATCAAATTCCCACTCATTTCTTCATAAAAATCACAGTAAAAACACTGAAATTTATTATCCCCAACATTTTACACTTTATACCATAATTTAAATTCAAATTAACGTTGAGCCCGTAATAAAGCGGGAAAACATTCAAACTTGAGGACACGTGCGCCCCCAGATGTGACATGAATGCGTGATAAAAGTATATTTTAATTCAACTTTAATTCAAAAGAATGAATTTAAAAAAAAATCCTAATAAAAATTCCCATTTGATATTTTTTCAAACTTCGCGCCACAGAAATTTTTTTTTTTTAAATTGCATTTTCCAATAACGAAGTCAGTAAAATTTGTGCAATGATCAAATTTCCTTTATCTTTGAGTGAATTATTGAAAACAAAAAAAAAATCAAAAATAAAACAAGAAAATTACCTTTTTTTGCCCTTTTTTTAAGGATTAAATTTAGTATATTCTTAAAAATAATACATTTTTAATGGAAAAAAATGAAATGAATAAAAAAAGGTAATTTTTGAGGCGGTCTCATTGGATTGTAATATTCTAGTTCAGTTTCTCTCCCAGGTTCGTCTCCCTTCGAGATTACACGGAGACTCAGTGACTCATTGCTCCCAAACGTCTCCTATGTGTCTCCCATTGGGAAAACGGGACGCTCGAGTCCCTCGTCAGACTCCCATGGGAGATTACGGGTTCGCGCCGTTACGTAGAGATGAGGGACATTGCCTGAACTCTGCACATTTTTCCGTTAAACTGAAAAAATAACGTTAAAAACTGTGATAACGAAAAAAAAAAAAAAATCGTGATAAATAAATGAATTCACCTTTTTTGTATTTATACTGTCAAAAAAAATGTTGAATTTTTGTATCAAATTTTTTTATTTAATTCCGAATTACATTCTACAGAGGTGCACTTAACACTTGTACATAGATCAGAATAACAATTCTTTTTTTTTTATGTTATTGTACAAATAATGGATTATTTTGAACAAATGCTTTTTTTTAAGAGTTTAAAAAAAAATTATAAAATGAGTAAAACACTTGGAAATTAAATTTTCTTCAAATTTCCTAAAAATCATCAACAAAGTAAATAATTGAGTCACATAATTTCATTCATCCGGTTAATTTTATGAATTTAGGTGGCGCCTAGTTGAGTTAATAAAACAAGTAGTTATTAACTGTGTAGGTGTTAACGGATGCAACCGATTTTATAAGTACTTAGCCTGGTGTAAAGAAAATTGCATTGGGCGTTGTGGATGTTTTATTAGAATTTGAGATGACTCTTCTCCTAGTAGAATGGAAAAATTCCATAAAATCAGTAAAATTACACTCGTGGGTGTTGCACGCTTTATTACTTATGAAATGAGGAAATGAGACTTGTTATTTCAACTTCCTAACTGTTGTTTCATTTCATATTTTTCTCGTTTTTGTCTTTAGTTTCTCTTTTTTTCTTAAATTAAGGTAAATTATTAGTAATAAATATTAACTCATTTTTTGTCTTTTAAATGTGTTAAATTATGTGATTGCTTTAGAAGCAAAGGGGCTTAAATGCTATGTATAAGCATGGCACTTACGCCCCTTTGTTTTTAAGTTGACGATATTTTCACCAATTTCGAATATTCCCGCGGAAATTTGGAGGTCAATAAGCATGACTGTAAATTCGATTCGAGAGGAGATAAATAGGAAAATGCAGAATATTGAAGATATCTCTGAAACTATTGGGTTTAGAGAAATTTATCAAGAGATTTTTTTTTAGCTCTTGGAATTTTGTACAAGAAAGGTTTCCTGAGATTTTTCTCTAAATCTAATCATTTTGGAGCTATCTGCACTTCAAGTTATCATTGATTAAGGTAGTATCTTAGGTACGATCGATAAAACAGAAAAAAATGACGATTTGTAGGTTAATTTCCAATTAATTGCTGATAATTTGGGGAAACGCGCTTCAATTCACTCGAAAAAGCGATTAAACTATTCGAAAGTCATATCTTCAGCTTGTGAATATAATTTTTCTTTGTTTCTCGAATTTTTTTTACATTACTAATCTCCCGTCACATGCATGAGACAGAGAGAGAGGCAAATAGTGACGACTACCTTCTAATTAAAATTTCTCAATAACTATACGGTGAATTGAATATTTTTTTCTTCTATTATTTAGTTAAAATGCTGTTTTCTTCGCCAATAGTTTTTAAATAATGGCTCAACATTGTGGTTTTTTCGTAATTTCGTTATTTCCATCCGATTTAGGGCCTTATTTTCATCCCCACCATTGCTCTTTTCAGTAACTTTGATAATTCATATCGCTTAAACTACACAGTCAAAAATTATGAAAAAATTCACGAAAAATGTAAACAAAAATATTACAAATAATTGCATAAATTCCACAGATGGATTACTTGGTGGAAGTTATTCATGGCGAAGTGAGGAAGACAGTCTCACTTGTCAGCGTGGTGGTGGTACACCATCATCATGTGCAACATCCACGTCATTGAGTTTTCCATCAGAAACTGAAACAGAAGGTGATTTACGAATCAATGATCCAAATAATTCATCAGGTCCCTATGCCTGTCAATTCTGTGAAAAGACCTTTCCAAGCTTGAGCTGTCTGAAGAAACACGAGCAGGTAAAAACTAATCAACAAAAAAAGCCTAATCATAAATCATCACCTGAGAAACAAAGTGGCGCAAGTTCTATCCTTATAATAGCACTTACGCCTCTTTGTTTTCAAGATGAACCAAATAATTTCTATATTTTTACTCCCCCCCAATAAAGAAAAAAAAACAATTGATAAAAAAATTCAATTTATTGTACAGACGATATCTTTTAATTTCTGGCTCTCTAGACCCATGGCGATCAGATGCCATACAGATGCAGCTGGTGCGCAAGATTGTTCAAACACAAACGTAGTAGAGATCGCCACGTTAAACTGCACACTGGGGACAGAAGATACCGTTGTACCCACTGTGAGGCAGCATTTTCACGAAGGTAACTTATTAATTCTCAAGAGATCACAACAAACTATCTCTCCTCAGCCCCTCTCCTCCCCCTCTTCCTACAATTTTCCCGTATATTTGAAAAAATATAAATTTCAAACAATATTACAATGCATTGAAGCAATACAATCCGCTCTATATCGTCGTCCTAGTCCTCGAGCGAAAAGAACCTGAATAGTACACATTTCCTATTCTGTTAGCGTCCTTTTCACTCTAGATTAGAACAACAATATCCAAAAAACAAGATGAATGTTTTTTCATTCTAATTATTCTCCTCTTTCTTTGCAGTGATCATCTGAAGATCCACATGAAGACGCACGACAATCAGAAGCCATACCACTGTACCGAATGCTCGAGAGGCTACAATACAGCAGCAGCACTGACATCCCACATGCAGTCCCACAAGAGATCATCAAGCAGCAATTACCAGAGATCTCTGCCCACAGCTTCACCACCTGCCTCTTCCCCGGACAATCCAACTCCAAAAATCCCTTATCTCCAGTCTCCATTGCACCTAGCAATAGCCTGTATGTATTGTCGAGACACGTTCTCAACAATGGAGCAGCTCCAGCTGCACGTTCACGCAGCCCACGAGTCCCTCTTCCCTTTATCGAGTCCCTCATCTTCACCGAACGACCCTGCTGATGGCCACAGAAAAGCGGACGAGCTCGAGGACCTGACCTGCAGAAGATGCTCTTCGAAATTCACGAAACTCTCGTCCTTAAGGGAGCATCTCGTCTCAGCTCACAATGACGGCTTCTCCCCCCTTACCTGTCCTCTCTGCTCAAAAATCTGCTCATCTGCAACTGCCTACGCCGAGCATTACGTCCTCGAGCACTGCGAGAACAAGGATGCTGTTCCAGAACCAAAGGACTCTGTCGAAAAATTCTACGAGGCTCCAAAAAACGACAGCTTCTCTTCAAGTACCTTACTTTGCGGCCAATGTGGAGCCGCGCTCAAGGACTTCGAGTCCTTCAGGACCCACTTAGCTAAACATCTCCACGCCGATCAGCCACAACCCGGCATCAGCTGTCCAAAATGTGAGCTCAAGTTTCAGGAACGAGAGGATATGATCATCCATCTAATGCAGCACTTCATGGGTCAAGTCCTTAAGAAGTTTGGTTGCACTGGCTGCGAGAAGCTCTTCACAGACTCCGACAGTCTCCAGAAGCATCTGCTTGAAGCTCACGCACATCACCTGTACAGATGCGGAATCTGTCGAGACACATTCGATTCAGTTGTGGGAATTCAGGTCCATTTCACTGTTAAGCACACTCAAGAAGCAAGTCTTTATCACTGTAACTCCTGCAGAAGAAGCGAGGAGGAGCACTGCAGCTTCCGAACACCCGGAGAACTCCTGGAACACGTGAAAAATGTGCATGCCCCGGAAAACACTCCTTCCCCCGGAAATTCAGTATCGACTCCTGGCATCATAGCTTCTAAGTTCTTTCGATGCTGTCTCTGCGGAATCTTCTTATCATCGGACAACGATCTTCAGCAGCATCTCGCCAGTCACTCGACCTGCTTCTTTCGGTGTCCGATCTGTCGAGAAGGCTTTCCAGTTGAGTTTCTGCTTGATCAGCACATAGCAACTGCTCACAATTCATTAGGAAGAGCTGATGATCCAGACAAGGACAGACGTAATCTCCTCAAACGACGAAGATCCCCAGATTTTGATGTTAATCACATCGAAAAGAGACTTATCCGTCCAAATTCAATGCCTGTTAGCTATCGCTGTGATCTTTGCGACAGAAATGATTTCTCGAGCGATTCTGAGCTGAAGAATCATCGGAAAACTGCTCACAAGACTATATCAAGCAAAGTTCAGAAGCTGTCATCTTCGTTCATCTGCAGTTATTGTGGTGAGGGACTGAGGACCAGAGTGGAGCTCGAGTCGCATACGAGAGTGCATCATGCACCTGGTGAACCTGGCAAAAGGCACAAGTGCAATATATGCGATGAGGTTTTTTCGTCTGGCAGTCTTTTGGCTGAGCACAAATTGAAGAAACACTGCAAGATTCAAATGAGCGATGTTTGCATCGTTTGCAGGGGTATTCTTGCCTCGGAGCGGGACTTTTTGGAGCATGTTTACAGGCACAGTATGGAGGGGGAGGGGAGGGAGGGGCTTGTGAGCCACGTGCCTGCTCATTGTGTCGTTTGTAGGCAGACGCTTATTAGCGAATTCGAGTGCCAACTTCATGCCAAGTTTCATCTGAGAAACGAGGGGGATGGAGAGAGGGGGACTGAGGAGAGGGAGAATTGTTGCATTTGCTTGAGGGATGTGGGGGAGGGAATCAGCCTGCCGAATAAGACAGTTGGAGCTGAGAATGAAGTGGGGCTGAAGGTATGCAGGAGGTGCTTCTTGAGGCACTCGCAGGGGCTACCTATTTTGAGGTCTCCTTATGAGGATTGTAGGGGAGAAGATGGAGAAGGGGTTGCTGTTAAGGTGGAGGGGGAGGAGTGCTCTGGTTCGAAGGTAATGGAGCTATTGTACTCTTTTTCTTTGTGAGGGAATACTTGGGAAAGAAAAAACGGAATTTTCACTTGAGAGAAAGATTTCTTTTTGGGGGGGGGGGGGGGGGGGGGGAGGGGTTAATCGCTGCGCGGGGTGGATAAAAAATATTAGATGATAAGGACAATGAATTTTTTTTTACAGATAGTTCAAGTGGTTTTACCTATAGTATTAGGGATTTTTTCCATTAAACTTGAGGTGAAAATTTTGGAAAAATGAATTTTTGAAAATGGAAAATTTCAGACTGACTCTTAGGGGAAATCAGGATCCAAGCACTTTTTTTTTTGTTGGATTATAATAATATTTGTTGATTAGATGAGGCTGAAAAGATGAAAATTAGCTTTTTGAAATATACAGATTTCTTTTTATTTAATGAATAATTAACTTGCTGTGGAGTTTACTGAGTTAATGAAGAGGAATCACATAAAATTTTGAGATTAATCTGCATTGCGGTGGAGTTGAGAGGTTTAGCAACGTTGTATTTAATTATTTAGAGGAAATAATATTTTCTTTTTCAATGGTAGATGCATTGTAAACTATTTATTTTTTAATTAATATTTTAATTCAATTTGTCAAATTTTTGATACTGCACTTCTTTTGATCCATGTACAGTGATCAGATCTCTTTAAGATAATATCCCAGATTACGGTCGATAAAACAGAAAGAAATGAAGATTTTTAGATTAGTTTTCAATTAATTGCTGATAATTCGGGAAAAAGTGCTTCAATTTACCCGAAAAAGTGATTAAACTATTCGGAAGTCATATCTTCAGTTTATGAATCTAATTTTTCTCTTCTCCAATTTTTTTTACATCAATCTCCTATCACATGCATGAGATAAAGAGAGAGAGGCAAATAGTTACGACTACCTTCTAATTGAAATTTCTCAATAACTATACGGTGAATTGAATATTTTTTTATTCTATTATTTAGTTAAAATGCTGTTCTCTTCGCCAATAGTTTTTAAATAATGGGTCAAATGTGTGGTTTTTCAGTAATTTTGTTATTTCTGTCCGATTTGGGGCGTTTCATCTCCACCACCGCTATTTTCAGTAACTTTGATAATTCATATCTCATGAACTGCACACTCAAAAATCATGAAAAAAATCAGAAAAATATAAAAAACCATCATCTTTGATATAGCATCAAAAAAATAAGCGATTAATCATACTCGACTTCACTGGCATACTATCCTAAAAATTATCAACAAAACAATTAATTATTGATAATTTTAAAAAACTTTCAGGATAACAATGATTCAGCCCGTCCATACAACTGTCCACACTGCAGCCTTAGTTTCACCTTTAGAAGTGAACTGGAGCATCATGTTACAACTCATGATAATAATGATACATCAAAAGATACACTAGACAGTGTTATTGTTAAAGAGGAAATTGTCATGAATACAGACGAGGATCAAAGTAATGAGAGAAGTGAAAAAAGTGCAGAGTACCATGACACCTCTGCAAACGATGAAGTTGACTAATTTTTAGTGAACAAAAAAAATTAAAAACAATTGTTTAAATATTGAGTTATTGAAATTTAAAAAAAAATGCAAAAATTAATTCATCAATTGAGGCGAAAAGAGAAAAAATATTTTTGATTAAAGAAAATCTCGCCGATGAATTATCATTATTATTATTATTATTATTATTATTATTATAATTATTATTATTTCATCTTTCAAATTTTATAGAAAAAAAAATGAACTAATTTTTTAATAATAAAAAATTGTCAGTAATCGCTTCCGTCTAATTGCATATCATGAGCTAAAAATAAGTAAATAATTATGTAAATTTATCGAGAAAAAACAACAAATAAATAAATAAATGATTTTTGTTAATAATTCGTTTTTTTTTTGCTGGCAATTATTCTCATCGATAATTTAGATAATTGGAGCAAAATTTATTTCCGAAGATTTTACATTGTTTTCTCAATTTATCCAAGTATTAATTCATGAATTTTTAAATTTATCGATAGATTATTGATAGTCAATTCGTGGCTTTAAATAGCTGATATCGACATTATCCGCTCGAAGTAGAGCAGGAAACGACCGAAGCAGCCACAAGTGAAAGAGGTCCTTTCTGCTCAGACAATACAGATTCCTGCTCTTTCTTTCACTTTTTTCCCCATTATTATTATTATTTCCTTCTCTCACTTGACAAAACACAAAAGGTTGCATTAAAAATTGATATCACACCATCCCAAACTCCTCAAATATTTACTCATCCACGTTGACCTCAATTTGACCACAAAAAAAAGGTGGTGGGAGGGGAAAGGGGGAGGGAGACTCCTCGTTGATAAAATCTTTTGTAAATATTTGCCTGAGTTAAGTGAATGTTACAAATTCGAGGGGGTAAAGACGAATTTAGTTAAATTTTTAATTGAAAAATTAATTGAACGGAAATTTTTTTTTTATTCTTTAAATTTAGATTTTTGATAATTTTGGGGAGCTTTGTGAATTTCACATGAAGTGAATCAATGAATTCTGTCAGTAAATTCATATTTTCTGGATAATTAGGGGTAATTATTCATATCATTCTGAAAATTAGATTTCAATGGATAAATCGTGATATATTTGGAGAATTTTGTAAATAATTCAGGGCAATCGATTACAAAATACTAATAATAAATTTTTCATCTTCGATAATTCAATTTTTTATGACGCATTGGAGATATGAGCAATGGCCTGATTTTATTTGTGCAACAATTTTTTCACTCAAATGTCAAGATAAATAAAAAATGACAATTCTAAATTTAATAGAAAAGAGAAATGTCTAATTCGAATGAAAAAAAAATAGTCTAATTTGAATTAAAAAAAAAAAAGTTGCCTAAAGTTGATTTTAAAAGAAATTGTCTAATTTAAATTAAAAAAAAGAAATTTTCTAATTTAAATTGAAAAAAGGAAATTATTCAATTTGAATTCAAAAAAAAAATTGTCTATTTTGAATTTGAAAAAACAATTGTCTAAAATTGATTAAAAAAAAGGGGCCTGAATTTGAATTTAAAAAAAATTGACTTATTTGAATTAAAAAAAAAATTGTCTAATTTGAATTTAAGAAAAAAATTGTCTAAATTTGTTGAAAAAAAAGCAATTTCTAGATTCCCAATAACTCAAATGCACTATCAATCACTCCAAAATCGCCATCACCCCCTTTCTCCAACGTTCCCTTGAATTACCAACCCCCCTCCCCTCCCCCCTTCAAAAAAAATCCAAGAATCTTCAAAATTATTTCACTAAAAATTCCTCCCCAAGAGAAATAGTTTTCTGTTACCAAGCAATTCTTCAGCCCTCGTTGAAATAAACATTTCTCCAGCATTCCCCTGGAATTCTCCGTTTTTTTTGGCTCATCAACCCCCAGAATATTTTACATCGGCTGTACCTCCCAGCAAAGCATAATAAAACTTTCATTCTACCTCCCGAAAAACATTTCATACCCTCAAAGAGAGAAAGAGAGATTCTCTCAAAAAAAAAACCTTTCCCCACCCCCTAAAAAAAGGACCTCTCGCCAAAAAATCCTGCAAACTTGTGTCTCATCACCCAATCTTTAATAACCCATAAACCACTCAAAAAAAAAAAAACCAAAAAAAACGAGCATCTCCTATCTTAATTGAATCAAGTACATCAACTGCAGTAATCGCACTCGTATCATAAAACTTTTGTTTGAAAAAAAGAGGGAGGAGGGGGAGGAAAGGGAGGAGGGACAAAAAAAATAAGAAAAAGGAGGAAAGAAGTCATATGAACCATGGATAAAATTGTTTTTTTTTTCTCCTCTACTTTTCCCTCATTTCTTTGGATTATATAGACCAACCCACACGTTCGACTTTTCCGTTCTCGTTTTCGTCGACGACATTAGACCGTTATCTTAATCTATGATCACAGCAACACCAATAACATGAGACACATATATATATCCTTTCCTCCCCCCCCCCTTTTTTCCCTTTTGCTCCTTATATTGGAGAAGGCTTTGGAAAAGAAGAGGAATCGAAGGAGAAGAAAGTGCAGAAGAGAGAGAAAAAGAGGGGTGGAGGGTGGGGGGGGGGGGGGGAGGGCTCAACACTCTGGGCCAGGACGTTTACGTACAATGCTCCATACTCCATCTCCCCTCCCCCCCTTTCATCCCCCTACGTACCTTGCATTGGTGCGGCTGTGGCCGATAGTCAAGTGTAGGGTATATATATATATATGTATATATACAACCACACTATGGTACAGTTCTAAAGTGGGGAAAAGGGAAAAACGGATAGGTTTGAGTAGGAAACAGGACTACCAGGCGCAAGCGCTCAAAAGGAATCGATTCCATTTTCCCCCCCTCTTTACTCCTCTACTCTTCTCATCTTGGAGCCTGTGTTAGGCCCCCCCATCTTACTTTGCCACTACTGTATAAAGCTAACACTCACGGGAGGAGAACAACCAGTTCACCATAAAATCTCGTACGTGAATAATGTCAATTTAATGATTAATATTAATTATTTTTTTTTTTGAAAAAAAAGGAATTTGGAAGGAGAAAAAGAGGAAAAAAGAGGAAAATTTGTGAGGTTTTTTTTTTTTTTTGATTGTGAGGTTTTTGTGATTGGTTGTTCTTTTTTTTTGGTGAATTTTCGGTGATTTTGTGCCGGTGACCCAAAATTTTGGGAATTTTCGGCGAAATTAATTGCTTATTAATTTTTTTTTATTTGAAATTTTTTTTGGAGGGTTTTTTTGGAGGGGCGGATTATTGGGGGGTTCGAGAGGGCAAGTGGGGAGGGGGGGGGGGGGATTTTGGGGTGTGAAGGGATGAGTTTAAAAGAATTTTCAACTCCATTTGTTTGGATAATTTTCATTTTTTTTAATTTTTTTCCCTTTTTAATGAGCAAATTTTTTCAGAATAAGGGGGGATAAGGGTTTTTGAGGGTGGATTAAGTTGGGGTGGATTACCAGATGGTCCAGTGTTTCTTGATGCACAAACGGCATTCTGATGCTGGCCGGAGGCTGATAGAGAATTGTTAAAAAATTTCATATTTTAATTTTTTTTTTTTTTTTTCAAATTGTGAAAGGGTTTTTATTGAAATTGTGTGTGTGCGTTTCAATTGATTATTTTTATTTGTAAATTCCTTTGATGGATTAAGCGAGTTTTTTTTTTCTATTGATGAGGGTGGATTTCATCAATCCTTCCATCCCTCAAATTGACAATTCCCCCCTTTTTTTTTTCTACAAAAATCAATGGCTTTGAAACAAATAAAATAAAATCGAAATAATTATCTCGATTAATCGTTCTAATTTATTAAAAATTTAATTCTCATTGTTTGATACACCACTATCGTTGACAATATTAATTATTCATTATATTTTAAAACTCAATTACTTTTATCAGAGTTGACATTTCATAATCCACGTTATTATCACTTTTTTAATTAAATAATTGTACAAAATAATGAAAAAAATAAAATTCATTATTTTCTGTGGGTTAATCTCTGCAATATTCACTTCAATTATCAAACAAAATTAATTCCCCTCAAATCAACTGAATCACAATTTTTTCCAATTAAATTAATAAAATTACAAAAAAAAAAATTTATGGTCTGAAAAAATTAGTTTAAAAAAAGGAGAGAATTTTCCATACCAACCCCTCTTTTAGTGCACAGTGATAATAAAACAGATAAAGTGTTGGACACTCTCACACATCGACTCTTTTTTTTTTCATTTTTATTCCTTTTTTTTCCTCGCCTTTAATCTCTAACCGGGGATCTAAATTCCTTTTTTTTTTTTTTACATTTACTAAAGTGCTTTCTTTATTCCAGAGGCCAATTTTTATTATTTCCATTTTTATTTGCCTCGCATTGGGGAAAAAGATAAAAAAAAAAAAAAAGAATAATTGAGTGACGAATGATGGAGCAGTTTTGTTGTCATTAAACGATGGAATAAATTAAGTATAAATAAAAAATAAAAGATAAAAAGGGCGAAAATTGTGGACTAATGGAAGAGACAAAGTGGAAAAAAATAGTCCAGAAAATACGGAATTGAGTAGAAAAAAAAAAGGAAAAAAAAAAACCCGACAACCGAGAGAATTGAAATGTGAATTGATAAAACTCTGGGAAGATGAAAATTTTTTTTTTTTTTTTTTTTCAATTTTTCATTCTGCAAAAGAGAATTGATTAGTGAAGAATAAAATAGAAAAAAGGGGCTTTTTTTTTCTTCTCTCCCCCCTTTTTTTTACGACTGATGGAGTAGTCGATTTGATAGTGGGAAAACGCCGCCATTGCTGGAGTGGAAAAGCGGAAAAGAAGAAGGGAAAAGAAAAGCATTCCCCTTTACCCACTTCTTGCTCTCGAGTCTTCCTTCTTCCTCCTCCTCCTCCCACTCCGCCCCCCCCCCCCCTTCTGCCCTTTTCTTCTGGCAGTAGCCCTGTGTTTCTCACACACTTCACACCCTTCTCCCCATCATCTCTCACTCTACATCAATTCCCCTCTCATTCTATGCCTTTTACGAAAAGTTAACGGTTGGAAATAGTGTACGTGTGTGTGCAACAAGTTAGGTTGAGGCAAAGAAGAGATAGAGAGAGAGAGAGAAGAAGAGAAAGAGGAAAAGAGAGAAATACTGAACGCCAACTTGGATGAAATCGAATCCGCAATGTGACATGGATGTCCTGGCTATATTCTGCATACTCATTGCAACTGTACTCTACTACAATACATTTTACGCTGGCTTCGTTTACGATGACAGGTAATTTTTTCAATTATTATTATTATTATAAAATTTCTAATTTTATTTTTATATTGATTCCATATCGTTAGAGTTAAAGGGATGAAAGTGCCATTTTTCCCGATTTTTTTTTCTCCAAAATAACAAAAAGCCTTATGTCCACTATTATTGCTCCAATAGGCTTTCCAAGGCCTTTTCCGCTATATTAGTAAAAAAATAAAAAATAATAACATACAGGCGAAAGTATCACTGACTAAGAACAAATGGGCGAAATTGACAAAATTTAGATAGAAAATCCTAAAAACAAAGAGGCGTAAGTGCGGAGATCCGTCCTTTTCACTTTAACTTTAAAAATTATCCAGCGTTTAAAAAGAAAATAACAAAAGGGCGTAAGTAAATGGACATATCGATATAGGTACATGACTAACAATCAAAAGCTCAACAATGGGTCCACCAGGGTTTTACATTTGTATTCCCTTCCCATTTCCCCTTGTAGAGATTCTATAACTATTGCCATTATTATCATTACTATTATTATTATTATTGCTTAATATAACCTTTGAATGGCCTCAAACAATTAAACAGTTTTTAACACAGAGTATTCATTAACATTTCTCAGGCCTCTGTATTTAAAGAGGGGTGATACAGCACTTTTACAGCTCTTTCATCATTTTTTACGTATCTCATGCTCCATTCCTCATTTTTCTCACTCCTGCACACACCTGTAATCAGTCACAATAATATAAAATATAAGATATAAAGATACAAAGGACAGAGTGACTCTGTTCACTCCTCCATTCTCGTGATTTCCAATAATATAGACTAGAATAATTATAATATTAGACGATAAAATGGTGACAGAAAACGTTTCATGTATTTTCTTATAGGGAAATGGGGGGTAAAACGGAATTGTCGATTAGAACTATTTGGATTTTTCCGGGGCTGAAGGGTTTTGTGCAAAAAATTCAATGAAAATCAAAAATAATGGTCATATAATAGAGCATTTTCTCAAATTTTTTCAGATTTTTTTTCATGAAGTTCTTCATTCCGGAAAAAAATCCTAAATTATGTTACGTGGGAGGTCCATTTTGCCCTACTTTTCTCTAATTGAGTCAAAAAGAGTTGAGAAAACTTTCAGATTTGATTTTTCAGGGATATCTTGGAATCTATGGGAATGAAATTTTTGAGACCTTTTTCTTTTTGTAGAGGAGAACTGAAGCTTTGGAAATGGTTATTATGGAATTTCTTATGTTCGATTGGTGTTTGACGTCTTATCCGTTCGACCACTGGACCATTTACCTTATTTTGAAAATATGATTTTGAACGTTTTTCGTGAAATTAGCTTCTTTTTAAATATGTTGAAAAATAAGGGAGATAGGGAAATTTTCAAGACAGAGAAACCGTAGAATCTGACAATTTTTAGCCTTTTTTCTTGGAATAAAGAAATTATTTTCAAAAATGAATGATTTGTACTTGTAGAAAAATCAAAACATTATAGGGGAAGGTGGGGCAAAATGGACACATTGAAATTTTTAGGCAAATATTATGGAAAACTCTTGAAATTAATAGAAATATTGGTGGTAGATTGTTTTTGATTATTTCATTGGAAAGCTGAGGAAATTTTGGGCTGGAAACGAGTGCCGGAATTAATTTTTTTGAATTTTTGGCGATTTTGACTTTTTTGAGCATTTTAGAGGAGTGAAACCCTTTCTTTTTTTGGAAATTTTCAGTTTTTTGAGAATATCTTCGGTTCTATTTGTCGTAGCGTGAAAATCCCGATGGGAGGTGAAAGGTGAGATGATTTCCCATCGATCCATGGGGTTTTCAATTTAAAAAAATCGATTTTTAAGGTATTTATGGGCATTTTTGTGAAACAGTTTTGGGAAACAGTTTTTGGCCCATAACTATCCCAAAAGTTGATATTTTTGAATTCAAAACCCCATAAATCGATGGGAAATGAGCTCATCTTTCATTTGAGACCAACCCCGAATTTCTACGACTAATAGAACCAGAGATATTTGCAAAAAAAACCGAAAATTTTCAAAAAAAGAAAAGGATTTTACCCCTCAAAAATGCCAAAAAATATCAAATTTTCCAAAAAATCGAAAAAAATACATCTGACACTCGTTTTCCAGCTAAAATTTCCTCAGCTTCTCAATAGAATCATCAAAAAAAATCCATCTCTAACCGTTTCATTACAGTGTCCATTTTGCCCCACTCTCCCCTAAGTGCAAATTTTCAGTCAAATTTCTATTTTGATAATAATAATGCATTTGTTTATACAATGCAGAAAATTGTCAGATATGTGTTAACTCCATGATAATTAATTTTTTTGCAATAATCATTTTTTAAGCTTTCATTTTTCTCTACAAAAAAAAGATTTTCATCAAAAATCTTATGACGATGAAAATAGCAGAAATCTGACAGTTTGCAATCTTCTTTTCTCTTAACAAATAAATTATAAAAAAAAAAAAAAAATGAAAAATATGTACATGTAGAAAATTCGAAAACTGTAAATGCAAATTTTTTTATATTTTTTGTTCAATAATTTCCGCGTTTCAAAAAATTCAAAAAGTATCAAATGTGTGCTATTTTTAGTATCATCAAATTGTCTAACTAATAGATTTCAAGAAATTCTGAAAAAATAATAATTTTCTCTATTTTCATCTCTCAATATTTCTTTTTTTAAAATTAATTCTCAATTTTTCATTTAAATTACACAAATATCTTTCATCACTTGGATAATAATCTCAATTAAGTAATTAACATTCCCACATTGTCTCAAAAATTCCGAGATATCTCAGTCAGAGAAGCTTTAATTTTATCGATTATCTTTCTCCACTCTCCCGGAAATTAATTAATTGAATATAATTCAGATATTTCCATAATAGTTAAAATTATACCTTTAGAAAATTGAGGCAATCGTAATGTATTCACTTCTGTATTGATTATCCAATAAGAATTCTTCCCTTCCCCCTCCCCCTCCAATTTCAAAAGGTCAAATTTAAATAATTATTTGATTAATCAAAGATTAATTCTACAATTGATGTATTTCAACGAAATTAATTTAAAAAATAATCAAATAAAAAATGTAATTATCAATTTTATTAATTAATTCCAATTATTGATGCATTCGATTCTTTTTCTCCCTCATATCGAGAGGATAAAATCGCACTAAAGAGGAAGAGAGACAAAATAAATAAATCGCTGGCTTCATTAAGTTTTTTCGATAATTCACCACTTTTACGTGATTTTTCTCTTCTTTCACCGATTATTTAAAGCAAAAAAAAGGAGAACTAAAAAAATTGAGTTTTTAATTGTCTATATGCACGAAAAACCTCACAACAATCAAATCAAACAAAAAAATATCATTAAATACTTCATAATTTTCACGATTAATTCATTTGCACAAAATAGAAATAACAAATCGTTTTTCTAATTAATTTCTTTTCCTCTCAATGAAATTTTTCACTTTTCAAGATTAATTATTTCTTCTTTTCATCATCTTCTCGGTAATAAATTTCCATCTGCTATTGAATTGTCTCTTTCTTCCTTCAATATTCCATTTGAATTACAATTTCTAAAGAAAGAAGAAAAAAAAATTGTCTTCATTAAAAAATAGTTCAATAAACTTGATTGAATTTTATTAAGAATTCTTGATTTTACAAGATTAAAATACCTTTGAAAATATTTCCTTTTATCTCATGAAATATTCAATCAATTGCTTTTGTCTGAAAGTTCAAGATTTTTTTTTTCCTCATTTTTATCTTTATTATTTGCAGTTTTGCTTTTGTTAAAAATACTCGAGAGTAAATATTTATCTACTGGTTTTTCCTTTGATACATTTTTTGATAATGGCAATATTAAAAAAATTAATAAAATAATGAACATGATATTGTAAATTAGTAGATATCTGATAATTAAAAGAAAATTTCTCTCTAACAGATTAATTATAAAAAAAAATGAAAAATGAAAGTATTTAACACATTTATTTTCGAAAGAATTGGTAATTCAGCGAAATATCGTTTTTCTAATCTTCCAAACACAATATAGACAATGTTCATCAATTCAAATAAAAGCCTATGGAACTGTTAAGGATATTTAAGTAGTTCCAATGATCTATTTTTTCATCCCATTTTTGGTAACTTTCGATAGAGTAGTATGAGCAGATTTTTTAAAAATTTACTTGACACCATGTTACCGGACAGATTGAGCCAAAAATGATTTTTGAAAAAAATTAAATGAACATTTTCCTTACACCGTGCAAAAAGAACTCTACCTTACACGTGCGGTAAAGATTTTCAGACTCGTGTGATTACAAAACTCGCGTTCGGCTCGTTTTTCAACCTCACACTCGTCAGAAAAGTGCTTTACCGCACTTGTTAGGTAATATACTATAGAACTCCATAAGCAAAATTCAATTTCAGTTTCACTGCAACAATTCATGGTCACAGATCTATTTTTCCTGATATAGCTATATATATTCTTGTTCGTCAGAATCTCTATTAATTTTACAAGTCATTAAAAACGCCAGTTACCGGACAAATAGCGACGATTAATCCAATTAATTACATGAAAACATCAATGGCGGGAATATTGGTATTTAAAATCCGAGGATCCTCCAATCCCAGTCCTAGATGCTGGGACAGCATGAGACAAATCTGCAACAATATTGGATATTTATAATATTATTCAATAACAATCCACTATCGTGGATATCGTTTTAACATTGGTAAATTGTTATAAAATCAGAATAATTAGAATATTTATGGTAACTAAGAAAAAAATAAAATAAAAGTAGATCATTTGGACCTGCTAGTGGGATTACCTCAAATACATTAGTAATTATCGATATTTCTTGTGTTCGATCACTGAAGTCTGACGAGTCTCATCCGTTCGACCACTGGACCACTCTCCCTATTTAGAAAATTAAAAAATCTATTATTCCGAATTTTTGAAAAATATTTTTTTTTTTTAATGCACAAAATTGTCAGATGTTTGCTATTAAATTTCAATGTGATTAATGATTTTTAACTTTTTCTTTGAACACAGACGAGCGATTTTAACGAATCCAGATCTACTACCGAATTCCCCATGGTTTCCACTGCTTGAGAATGATTTTTGGGGTACACCGTTGCGTGACAGCGAGTCACATGGGAGTTATCGGCCTCTCTGTGTTGCAACATTTCGACTGAATCATCTTCTCGGTGGTCTAAATCCACGGGGATATCACCTTGTCAACATTGGCCTCCATGCTGGCTGCACTGGCTTGGTAGTCAGAGTAGCAAGAACGGTGAGATTAAATATTTTTAATATCATTTTTTTTAATTAAAAATTCATCTGATACTCTTTTTTTTAATCAAACACTCATCTGAAATTCTCTCTTTTTGTACTACGTGTCCCTTTGAACTCCTCCGACACTCGAAAGATTAATGAAATAATTTTTTTTCAATTTAGTTTCAAATAATATGTTCTCGTGAAAAATCGTCGAAGTGGGAATGCACTATTTTAATCTGTTAGACGAGGAATTTTGTGGAATATTAAAGAATTGGGAATTTAGCGGAATTGGAAAATTTTTATATTAATTTTTTTTGTGGCTCTAATTCTCCCGGAAAAAGATTATAATGTACATTTTCCTATCTCCTTTGAGGGGTAATAGGAGGGAATATATATATATATATATATAGGGGAAGGTGGGGCAAAATGGACACATCTAAATTTCTAGGTAAATATTATGGAAAACTCTCGAAATTACTAGAAATTTTGGTGGTAGATTGTTTCCGATCATTTTATTGAGAAGCTGAGGAAATTTTAGTCGGGAAACAAGTGCCGGAATTAATTTTTTTGAACTTTTCACGATTTTGACTTTTTTGAGCATTTTAGAGGGGTAGAAGCTTATCTTTTTTTGAAAATTTTCAGTTTTTTGAGAATATCTTCGGTTCTATTTGTTGTAGCGTGAAAATTCCGACGGGAGGTGAAAGGTGAGATCATTTGCCATCGATTAATTGGGTTTCCCATTGAAAAATATCAATTTTTAAGGTATTTATGGGCATTTTCGTGAAACAGTTTTGTGAAACAGTTTTTGGCCTATAACTATTCCAAAAATTGATATTTTTTAATTCGAAACCCCGTAAATCGATGGGAAATGAGCTCACCTTTCATTTGAGATCAACCCCGAATTGCTATGACCAATAGAACCACAGATATTTGCAAAAAACTAAAAAATTTCAAAAAAGCAAAGGCAGAATCCCTCAAAAATGCCGAAAAAATTGAATTTAAAAATAAATCGAAAAAAATACATCTGACACTCGTTTTCCGGCTAAAATTTCCTCAGCTTTTCAGTAGAATCATCAAAAAAAATCCATCTCTAACCGTTTCATTACAGTGTCCATTTTGCCCCACTCTCCCCTATATATATTGAATTTTTGAACTAATTGTTTGACTATAGTCTTGAATTAGAAAGTCGATGTTTTCGGTGTTTCATGGAAAATCATAATTATTATTAAACAATGAATTTGAAAATTTGAAATTTAATGGGTTTTTTGTTACCCCTTAAGGTAGTATCCCAGAGTACGGCCAAAAAGACAAGAAAAATTTAAGATTTGTAGATTAGTTTTCAATTAATTACTGATAATCCGGGGCAAATGTGCTTCAATTTACCCGAAAAAATGATTAAACTATTGAAAATCATCTCTTCAGCTTGTGAATATAATTTTTCTGTCTCGAATTTTTTTTACATCAATCTCCTATCACATGCATGAGATAGATAGAGAGGCAAATAGTTACGACTACCTTCTAATTAAAATTTCTCAATAACTATACGATGAATTGAATATTCTTTTCTTCTATTATTTAGTTAAAATGCTGTTCTCTTCGCCAATAGTTTTTAAATAATGGGTCAACTGTGTGGTTTTTTAGTGAAATGAAAAAGAAAACAGATAATTGTAGAAAAATATGATCTTTAATACAGCATCAAAAAAATTAAGGTTTATATTACAGACCCATAACAGTTCATAAAAAATTAATAGGCACATGATTTTTCAAAGAAAAAAAACGGAATTCTCAAGTACATCTTCTATATTTCATATATTTCACTTCTTTCATTGTTCTTCTATCACGATTATTTAAAAATAATTGGATTCCCCAAAAAGTTTGCAAGAATAGTAAATAATAATACCAATACTATTCCCCATATTCAAAAAAAAAAAAAAAAACCCTCCAAAACTAAATCAATACCTTCCCAATTCCATTATTCCCTTTTCAATTGAAAAAAAGTTCTTCATTCATGCCAATTTCAAAAGCAAACTCACGCCTCCCCCTCAAAAATCATTTTCCCCCCTCAATAAATAAAAACACCCTCCCACCCCCCACCCCCAAAAAAAAAAATCACTGAATAATGTTTCCAATTACCCGAACTCATGTTTCCTAATAGAACCCTAAACGCAAGAAATTAATTCTCATTTTTTCCCCTCCACAAATAAAACATATTTAAAATAATAATGATAATAATAATAATAATAATAAATTTCCCCACAGGTAATACCAGGAAGATGGTTATCACACGCGATCACTGGTCTCCTATTTGCCGTACATCCAATACACTCAGAGGCAGTTGCTGGTATAGTTGGACGTGCTGATTTACTAGCCTGTTTTTTAACACTGGCCTGTTTTTTAACATACGTTGCACACTGTGATCAAACACGTTCACCATTAATGCTCATTATTGCTCTAACATCATCACTACTGGCTGCACTAGCTAAGGAAACTGGTATATCATCACTGGCACTATGTTTACTGTGGGAATACAGTCATGGAGAGCCAAATACGCAAAAGGTAAATATTACTTTTGGTTTTAGCCAGTGGCAAGTTGTCCCTCATCCCTCTTACCCTCCTACCCCGCCCCCCCTTCTTTTCCCTAACCCACCCACCCACTGGTCCCTTTTCTGAGTCTCGAGTATGTACAGTGACTGAGTAAATAAGATGTTGTTTAGTCAGACGTATGCCACACCCTTACACATGAACGATACTTCTCTTCGAATTTGCTGGATTATTATTTTTTTTTTTTAGGCAAGTGGCATAAGAGGGGGGAAGGGGTGAATAGGGGGGGGGGGGGGGAGAGTGATACGATGTTGTAAGCTTATATGAGATCATTTCGATGCCAATAATCGGCTCAATATGGGGGCTTTGGGAATTGTTATTGTGTCAATAAATATTGGGGAATGAGATTTAATGAATTTCTGATTTTTTTTTTTTTTTTTTGGAGTAGTTGGATGTTGATGGATTTTTGGGGGTTCCTGGGGTCAATGGGCAGATCGAGAAATTTGCGGTGGAAATAGGATAATTCAATTTAGTTTGGGCCAATGGGTTGAAGGGTTATTGGAGGGGGTGATTTGGGGGAAATTTGATTTTTAGAGGGGGTGGAAAAGGATTCTGGGGATTAGTTCGTAGGAAAATAGAGAAATTTTTGTATTTATGTATTTCTCTTCTATTGACTCCAATCAATATATAAAAATCGTTTTTTCTTTCAATTTTTTTTGATAATAATAATAATTTTATTGTTACTGTGTTTTTGATACAGAATCGTGCATAAAAAGGATCAATCTGACGTGAACATACAGTAGTTAATTATTATTATTATTTTTCAAATATAATGTTTTCATCACTGAAATTCAATATTTTGAAGTTCATTAAATTACATAATGAGTATTTCATGTGCTTGGAGCCAGAAACTGTAAATTCCATTAGGTGCAGGAGAGGGGGGGGGGTAGGCTTTTAACGGTCGAGACAAAAGCATATTTTCAAGAATTTTTTTAAACCATACAGATAATGTTTGTTCCATTAATGAACTTCTATATAATAATACAGCATATGAACTATATTTTTCGGAATTTTCATTGCAAAATATTGATAAATGAGCTGTTGCCAGTAAATATCCGCAGGCATCCCAAAATAATCCGGTGTACACCAGAACTCTTCACTGGATCAACAGAAATGGAATGATTCAAGTGCGTCGATTAGCTAAGATGATTCTCGCGGTAATCTGATCGAATTTCTTCTTTTTTTATAATTATTTGTTATATTAAAGTAACAAATTAGTTAATTTTTTCCAGCAAATATCGCATTTTTGACTCTCAAGTGCTACCGAAAATTGGAAAGTCGATTTAAAAAAAAAAACTCGATGACATTATTATTATTATAAATATTATCAATATTTTGCAATGATAATTTCGAAAAATATAGTTCATATGTTGTATTATTATATAGAAGTTCATTAATGGAATAAATAGTGTCTCGATCGTCTAAAAAAATTCTTGAAAATATGCCTTTCTCTCGATCGCCAAAAATTCTACATATACAATACTTTGATAAGTCTTCGATGCTGGATGAGGATGATAATTTCTCATTATCACTTCGTGAAATTACTTTTAATTCTAAGTTAATAACTTCTATTTTTTTTGGGTTTATAACTGCGATTTTGAGGATTATTTTCGAAATGGAGGGACACAGTAAAATTTTCAGAGCTTTTTTTTTAATGAAAAGCTTAAAAATTCCAAAGTTTTTTCAAATTAAAAAGCTTGAAAATTCCGGAGATTAATTAAATTGAAAAAGCTTGAAAATTCGAGAGTTTTCAATGAAAAAGCTCTCAAATTATAGTTTTTTTTAAATAAAAAAGCTTTGAAATTCGAGAGTTTTTAATGGAAAAGCTTTCGAATCATCGAGATTCTTTCAATAAAAAAGGTGTCCATTAAAATTCTTGTTTCTATCATTTATTCTGAAAAATTTCTGAAAAAATTGATTTTAAATGAGTTGAAATTTTTAATATTGACTTTAAAAAAAAAAAAAAAGATAGTTTTTTTATCTATTTAAATTTCTTTATTATTTCTCTTGAGGGAAATTGAATTCACTGTGATTTTCACCTCATTTTTTATTGAATTACTTAGCCTGAATGATGAAGAGAGACAATTTATTCATTTAGACAAAAGAAAATGTGTTTCACTCTGATGAATCGACTTTCACGAGAATGAAGTTAATGAAGTACTCCACTGATTAAACTTATTTTAATGGAAATTTTGTAGAGAAAGAATTTCTTGTAAATTTTAATCCTCCGAAATTAAATTAAAAAAATGATGAAAGTGGATTTATTTAAAAAAATCGAGGATTTAAGTTTTTTAAGATGAAAATTTTTTTTTCATTCTGAGCTTTTGATAAGCTGGAATTTCCAACGTTAATTCATGAATTCTTCGTTATCTTCTCTTGCACAAAGAATTTCTTGAATTTCGTCAAATAATTTAATTGAAATTATGTTTCTAGACTGAAGTAATTCCTTTGTGGATAAAATTTATTGAAAAAACCACAAAAAATTCGATTCATCATGAAACCTTGTTCCAGAAAAACCGCAAAAGTGTCGAATTGAACTATTATTTTTTTCCGATAGCACAGTAAAAGTTTTATAATTTAATTAAATCGATGAATCGTTCAATTTCATGAAAAAAGAAAAGTGATTGATTACCACGAGAAGAAAAAAATCAATTGAATAAATTTTTCCTTCAATCCATAATCTTCTTCTGCCATTAAAAAAAAAAAAAGAAGTTTGAATAAAATTTGTAATAATTATCCAACTGCTATTGAATATTCAACTATTCCATGGATTATTGATTCTATCATTCAAATATTTTCCTTTCAATGGATTCGAAGACAGTAATAAATCTGCGGTTTCCTAGGGCTCTGTAATTTTTAATTAATTATGAGAGATTAAATTTATCTCTCAGGAATAAACCTTCGATCAATGCCTTTTCTCTCCATTGATTGAATGTCGAAGACAATGAAACTTGAAATCCAAAGAAAATGGAGAAATTAATTTGAGGAAAGTGGGGCAAAATGGACATTTTCATTAAATGATTCGAGGTAGAGATTTCCGGGTAAAAATTGGGTAAAAATAAAAATTGAATAAAAATAAAAGAAAATATGGGTAAAAATTAAATTTTTCGAATCCTTGAAAAATTCTTATTTTTTTTTGCAAAAATCATTCACTTTTTGGGACATATCTCCAATTCCATTGATTGAAACTATCTGGGATTGATCTCAAATGAAAGGTGAGCTGATTTCCAATCGATTCATTTAGTTCAAATTTTTTTAATAGATTTTTTTTTGTAATTACTTATTTACTACTTTTCTGAAAATCAAATTTCGCTCTATATCTATTTGAAAAATTGATAATTCCTTCTTTAATTCCATAAATCAATGGGAAGAGAGCTAATCTTTCATATGATACCAGCCCAAAATCATAACAACCAACAGAACCGAAGATATACCCAAAAAAAAAGTTAAAAAAAACTCAAAAATTAAAAGAATTTCATTTTTCAAATTATGCCTAAAAAATAGAATTTCCCAAAAATACCGAAAAATCAAATTCTGAAATAGAATTTCCATCATAAATTTCCTCAGCTTCCCAATGAAATCAAAAAAAAAACCTATCTCCAATATTTCCATTGATTTCAAGTGATTCCCATAATATCGTCACCTTAAAAACAAAGTGGCATAAGTGCAATGCACAAACATAGTACTTACGCCACTCTACTTCTAACACGACAATATATCTTGGTCCTAGAGTAAAAAGGACGTAACAAGATATAAATAACAAGATATAACATCAAAACTAGAGTGTCCTCCTCCTCCTCCCCCCAATAAATCCTTTATTTTTTCATAAAAAAACATGCATAATTTTCAGGAACGTGAGAGAACATGGCCTCGCAACAGAAGTGTCGGAATCTTATGGAGTGGCCTCTTCCTGACGATTTTAGGCCGAATAAAAATAGGAAATGCAACGACCCCAGAATTCGCAAGTGCAGATAATCCAACTGCACGTCATCCCTCACGTCTAACACGAACCCTCACATTTCTGTATCTACCAGCAGCAAGTTTACGGATGTTTCTTTGTCCAAGTACCCTGAGTTTCGATTGGTCAATGGACACAATACCACGGATAATAAGCCTGACTGATCCACGTAATCTCGAGTCATTCTGTTTGTATGTGGTTTTAGTAACAGCAGGTCTTTGGGCTGTACAGCAGTCACGAATGGAAATTTACGTTAGAAACAGAACAATGGAAAAAACTGGATCGTATTTGAGGGCTTCATCGAAATGTTCTGTTTGTGATGGACGAAAAATCGGCGGTTGTCATACTGAAGGATGTCGTGCTGCTAATAATAATAATAATAGCGACAGTATTGATTGCTGTTGTTCATTGAAACCAAGTCCTGCACACTCTGATGTATCAAGTAAATTTGGTAGAACAAAATCCGTTACAATTGTTATAATATCACTTGGTTTTCTTGCATTACCATTTATACCAGCTAGTAATTTATTTTTTTACGTTGGCTTTGTTATTGCTGAGAGAATACTCTATTTACCAAGTGTTGGAGCATGCTTGTCAATTGGTGCAAGTGTCGCTGAAACATACAGAATTGTTAGACATGGATCTAAAACATGTGGAAGAATTATACTTGTAGTTACAATGGTACTACTATTCTTCATGGCTGCTAAGACAATCAGAAGAAATATGGATTGGCACGATGAAGAGAGCCTATACAGATCAGCACTACATGTCAATCCACCCAAGGGTGAGTTTTTCAATTTTTCATGAGATATTTATTGAAAATGTGCATAGTCTTTATTGAAATGTGCATTAGGGCAGAAATTTAAGAGGAAACATGAGCTTTTTTTTTTTGCATGATTGGAGAAAAAAAACAGATATCTTACTTTTTTTCTCCTTTTTTTTAACGGATAAATTATTATTCTAAAAATATGTTCATAGAAAAAATTAGAATATTGAAAAAAATATTTGCATAGAGAAAATTCCAAAATCTATAAATATACTTTTAATTTTAAATCAATAGCTTCTCTTTTATTGAGTATATCATTGCGATTTTGGGGGTTTTTTCCGAAATGGAGGGATACAAGGTAATTTTTCTGAACTTTTTGAAATAAGAAAAAGCTTAAAAATGCCAGAGATTTTTCAGAATGAAAAAGCTTTCAAATTATAGAGAATTTTTTTTTAAGAAGAAGGTATTTATAAAAATTCTTGTTTCTATCTCTTATTCTGAAATATTCCAGAAAAAAATGATTTTAAATGAATCAAAATTTTGATATTGACTTTGAAAAAATGTAAAAAATAGAGAAAATTCAAAAAACTATAAATCAATTTTTTTTAAATACTGATTTATTCGTTAAGAAAATAAACAAAATGAAAATTTCAGATATTTGTTAATCTCATTAACATATCGAAATTATTCTGAAAATACCAGAAATCTGACAATTTTTTGGATATTTTTAAACGAATGAATTATTGCTGAATAAAATATTCAGAAAATCTTCACTTATCGCTTTTTCAATTTCCTATATGTGTATGTTCTTCTCCTCTCTTTAGAAATAAAATATTTGTTAAAAAAAAAAAGATGAAAATTGTTGTCAGATATCTGCTATTTTCAGTATCATGAAAAAAACTGAGAATAGTTTCTACGTAATAAAATAATATCATTTGTCAGTATCTTGAGAATTATTGGAGCAAACTAAGTGCTTCTGTATCATTTTCATCATATCAGGAACTCTCTATTTGTTGAAATGCTAGTTCTCAAATTTTTCCTACTCCACTTCGATCACGAGAAATGTGTATTCGAGGAGATGAATAAATTCAATCAATAAATTTATGTTCCATCGAATTCAGTAATAAAGTGGTAGAACATGAGTAGATTTGTTTTTTTGATCCTTCAGAAGAGATTTATATTGTTTAGAATATAAATAAAAAATGAAGCGAGATACATTTTCTTCCAAAAAATGATTACAAAAACCCAGTATCAATTGAAACCAATTAGAAGTGATCGCAATGATTGATTTTAAGGTCAATAAAACAGAAAAAAATTACCATTTCTAGATTAGTTTCCAATTAATTGCTGATAATCCAGGAAAAGTGCTTTAATTTACCTGAAAAAGTGATTAAACTAATCGAAAGTCATATCTCAACTTGTGAATATAATTTTTTTTTCTTCTATTATTTAGTTAAAATTACGAAAAAATTCTGAAAAATGTGAAAAACTATCATCTTTGTTATGGCATCAAAAAATTAAGGGGTTTACTGTACTCGAGTTCACTGGGATACTACCTTAAACAACATAATTCTAAAATGATTGTCAGAAAAACATACGTTCGATTTTTTTCGAAATTTAATAGAGACACATTCAATCCATTATCATAATAAAAACCCAAAATTTTCCTATTCAACAGGGATACATTCAGTTTGTAGTAATAATTTACACTTTGGGAAATAATTTGGAGAGAGAAATCGTCATGTATACAGTCAATTTGATGAATAATTGAACTCAAATGACATACGTATGGTATGAAAGGTTTTAATGAACCTGAAAATTTTATAGTTACTCGATTATTCAACAGAGTGAATTCATTCCGGTATTTATGATTACGCATTAAGTATTCAATATTTTTCCAAAGAATAATTATTCACATTTGAATTATCCAGAATGTTTGTTCACGTATTTGTCATCCAAACTTTGAAATCTTTTGGAAAATCATTAATAAAAAAAAATTCAATTAGGAAGTTTTTTTTGTGTCCCAGTTTTTGGGGCAATTATTTTTTCATCTGGTTGAATACATCTCAGTCATTAATTGCATTATTGGAAAATGAAAGCAGTTTTATTTCTGGAGTTCGAAAAATTCAGGATTAAATGCATCTTGTTGATTTTCAGACAAATTAGATGAATATTCGATATGTCACGAGACGTAATTTGAAGGATTTCTCCTCTTTTTCGTATTAATGAGTGTCTGCAGTTGATTTCAATGATTCAATGCTGAATAATTTCGATTGTCGACTGACCTACTGACACTTTGGACTAAAGTTTTCTTCTTTTTTTTTTAAACTTATGAAAAGAAAAAAAAGATGGGTGTTTTTTATCTCATAGATATCTTGGAAATGACTAGACTTAGAGGAATTTATCAAGAGACCTTTATTGTAAATCAGAAAATTCTCTACAAAAAAGGTTTCCTGATATTTTTCTCTAAACCTAATAGTTTCAGAGATCCTATTCAGTTTCACCCACTATCGATTTCGAATTACCTTAAATTAATTTTAAAAAATTGATTGAGATCGTAGAAAAGGTTTGAGGTTTTTTATGGCAATTGAATGATGAATTAATTAACAAAGATCTATTTTTCTACTCAATTTTCCAGCATATGGAAATCTTGGGGGTATACTCAGCAGCCAAGGGCGATTCGCCGAAGCGGAAGAAGCATTTATTCAGGCCCTACGATATCGACCTAATATGGCTGACGTACACTACAATTTGTGAGTCATATTTTATGTAATTTTTTTTTATTATTCTTCATCTCTATTTATCTTTTTTTTTTTCCTCTTTTTTCATGGACTTTTTTTCCTAGGATATTTATTCCAAGGGGACTTTGTAACAGTATACAATTTTCATATTTTTCTTCGTTATTATTTTCTCCTCTTCTCTCATTTTATTTATTAATCTTTCTCCCTTTCTCTGTTTTCTGTTTTACAGGGGAATTCTGCAGCAGGCAAGGAGAAATTATGATGAGGCTATATTGAGTTACCAGCGTGCAATTAATTTTCGCCCTTCGTTGATACGTGAGTTCAATGATAAATCAATCAATAGAATGCCTTTTTTTCAATTTTAATAATTTATCAATTAATCATTTAATGACAATTTGATCTCCAATTTTCAAATTTTGAAAAAATCTTGATTTTTTCAATGCGATATATCGCATTATATGCATATTATGGATAAATCGTTTAATCAATTGATTTTTCGGGAAATATCGTAAAATTAAAGCGAGATACGAGAAATTTTGTGGAGAGAGCTTTTTCTGTAGAAAAAGGACTTTTAGAAAAGGGCTGATTAAAAAAAGGCCTTAAAAGGGTATTTCCATTACTTCTCGAGATATTCTAATAAAAAATAGATTGTTTCCCCTTTTTTCTTATTTCTTTTATCCAACACACTTTTTTTGCATCTCAAATGAAATAAAAAGAGCTACTGCACTTTTATTGCATCATTTTCCACTGTTTATTCTCAGAGTTTAACTGCATTTTCTTGCTGCCCCTCTCTGCATAGACTCTGGAGTTAAAAGACGAGAATTCTAGCTCAATAAAATAATTCTTAAGAATTTTGGCTCTAAAAAAAAAGCTCTTTGACATTTTCCTCTGAATCCACTAGTTTCGAAGATCCCATTCGATTCCAAATCAACTATCGATTTCGAATAAGCTGAATTTAATTTTTCTTTTATTATATTGCGTCCAGACCTATTTTGGTCCATTCGGCATAAAACTGAAATTAACTAAAAAACGTGAAAAAATGAATTTAGAAACTTTTTATTTCAAAACAAAACTACGTGAAAACGAAGAGCCTCAAGAAAAAAAAGGCGTATCTCCATTATTTTCCTAGATATTCTCAAAAAAAATAGGTCGTTGCCTGTTTTTTCTCGTTTCTTCATTCCCACACTTTCTTTTTATCTCAAATAAGATAGAAAGAGTGCTGCAAAAAAAAGGTTCGAATTTAGAGATTTTTATTCGTATAAATAAAGACCTGAAAAAGGCGTATCTCCATTATTTTCCGAGCTATTCTAAAAAAAAAACTAGAGTGTTGCTCCCTTTTTCTACATTTCTTTATTCCAGTACTTTTTTTTCCATTTCAAATAAAATGATAAAAGTGCTGCAAAAAATGCCTGAACTTAAGGATCTGTTTAGCGAAAAAATGGGCCAATAAAGAAAGGCGTATTTCCATTATTTCTCGAAATACTCTCAAAATAATATATTGTTGCCCCTTTTTCTCCTTTATTTATTCAACCACTTTTTTTCCCTCTTCGGATAAAATGAAAAACAGCTTGCTGCACTTTTATTTCATCTTTTTCCACGGTTTTTTCTCAAAGTTTAACTGCATTATTTTTTTTTCCATTTCTGCCTCTTTGCATAAACTCTCGCATCAAAAGACGTGCCATAAGAATTTCTGTGTCATTGCAGAGGCTTATGTGAACCTAGGAGTGACCTTAATATCAGTTGGACGTAAAATCGAAGCGGCAGATATATTACGTACAGCAGCATCAGTTAATGGAGCAGGACTAAAAGACAAAAGGGTACATGAAGCAGCAAGAATTCAGGCACTTTTACGTTTAGGTTCATTGTATGCAGACGAGGGACATCTTCATGAAGCACTATCGTCATACAGAGAGGCACTGAAGACACTTCCAGAGTATTATCCACCTCAGGTAATAAAAGTCCTATCAAAAATTTTTATTGCACTGAATAATATCTTTTCCATATCAAAAAAGAATTCTTTATGGCTTTTTAAATCAGTAGTGAAGTGGAAGTGATGAAAGTGGAGAATCTTCTGTCGATATCTTTGAAGCGAGTGAATTGAGAGGAAATGAAGTGAGTTTTTTTTTTGTATGGAATTTTATGGGCTACAGAAAAGGTTTCTTATTTTTTTTCGCTAGATCCACTCATTTCAGTGATAATAATGGAAGAAACTGCAAGAGGCTGTTGGGGGCATGAGATTCCTCCACTTCATGGCTGGAAGGATCTACTTGGGGATTTTTAATTGAAAAAAAAATATAATATAATTCTGTTCTTAATGCTCTTATCAATAAAGAAGAAATATATATATTCTTTTTTCTTGAAAATGCTTTAAAATGGCTCTTAAACCGGAATAAATGGGAATAATTGTCTTGAGGAGGTCCAATTGCTAGACATGGGTCAAATAAAGTGCACTCTCCAAAATTTGACGAATCAAGGATATTCAAGTAGCTTCGATGATCTATTTTTCCACCTCAATTTTAGTCAATTTTGATAGAGTAGAGTGAGCAAATTTTTTAAAAGTCTACTTATACCATATTACCGGATGGAATGAGCCAAAAATAATTTTTGAAAACAATAAAATGAACATTTTCCGCACACCGTGCATAAAACAACTCTACCTTACACGTGTGGTAAAGAATTTCAGACTCGTGTGATTACAAAACTCGCGTTCGGCTCGTTTTTCAACCTCACACTCGTCAGAAAAGTGCTTTACCGCACTTGTTAGGTAATATACTATAGAACTCCATAAGCAAAATTCAATTTCAGTTTCACTGCAACAATTCATGGTCACAGATATATTTTTTCCTGATATAGCTATATATATTCTTGTTCGTCAGAATCTCTATTAATTTTACAAGTCATTAAAGACGCCAGTTACCGGACAAATAGCGACGATTAATCCAATTAATTACATGAAAACATCAATGGCGGGAATATTGGTATTTAAAATCCGAGGATCCTCCAATTCCAGTCCTAGATGCTGGAACAGCATGAGACAAATCTGCAACAATATTGGATATTTCTAATATTATTCAAAAACAATCCACTATCGTGGATATCGTTTTAACATCGGTGAACTGTTATAAAATCAGAATAATTAGAATATTTATAGTAACTCAGAAAAAAGTAAAATAAAAGTAGATCATTTGGACCTGATACTTGGATATATCCTTAAACGACGAATTTAATGGAATAAAAACCCGATAATTGGACTCTTCCATATTATTTCCATTTCAAATTCCCTCGCATTTTAATCCAGAAATATCTGAAAAATTCTGTATAAAAAATTGTCGTCAAGGGTCTTCGCTTATCTCCATTTTCTCTCAATTCCAAGGGATAACATATTCAGTTGAATTTTTTTTTTACTTGAAAATAACTAAAAAAAAAATTCATTCCGCCTGAATTACATTCGTCTGAATTTTTTTAATATTTTTTTTTTCCCTCATATCAATATCAAAAATTCTCCAATACCTCGAGAGTTAATCGACCAAAAATGGCTGCTCTACTTTTTCCCCAACTGTAAATCCTCTCACGACTTCTCGACAGCATCATTTTACTATTCCTCATATTCCTTCTATTTTTGAAGTACTCAAATCATAGAAATGTTCCCATTTCCTCGATTCTTCGTAGTCTCAATCTCTCATAAATTCTTCTCTCATTTAATTTATTAATAATGGAGAAAACATAAAATATCCAATGATATGCCCTAGATTCTGAGGAAATTCATTTCTTCAATGGAAATCACAGATAATCTCTCTAAGACTATCAAATTTTCGTGAAATTACCGAAATCTCTTTTTTTAAATAGAATTATTAAATTGAACTTGAAGAATGGAAAATGATTTTTTGTGGTTTTGAAAAATATCTCTAAAACGAAGGGATTTAAAGATTTTTTTTTTCATTAATTAGAAGAAAAAAACCCAAAGATATGAATCGGAGCAAAATAAAAAGATTTGACTTTTCGTTATTTGTAAAATTAAAAATTCAGATACATGGCACTTACGCCCTTTTGTTGTTGAGGCGATGACACGATATTGAACAATTTAGGATCATTGAATTACTCCCTCCTCAAAATTTTTTGGGAATATTTTGTACTTTGTTGTAGTTCTTATTTTCTAAATATCTAAATTTTCGATTAAATAGAAAAAAAATTCCGAATAATGCGAATTATGATAATAACAATAACAGAACAAGTACTTTCTAATTGTGAATTTACCAAGGAACATTATGTACATTTTTATGTAATTGTTTTTTATGAGAGAAATGTATTCGTCTGATAAATCTTCCTTACAGGCTTCAATGCACTCAATAAAAAAAAAATTTCCTGTTAAAAGCCAAAAAAATCTGAAATTCTTAGATATCTGGTATTTTCAATATCATAAAAGGAATCTAGCCCAAACCACTCCCTTAAAATTACCATTTTCCCCAATTTCCCCCTCAAATATCTCCAAAACCATCAAATTTATGATAAATGACCCAGACCTCTCCCCCCCCCCCCCCCAGATGATTAAATTCCCTGGAAAAAATGGTTTCTCGACGAAAAAAAAGTCTCTTCTTCTCTAAACCCACTTTTACTCCAGAATAATCATCACAAAATTTACCTCAATCACGTTTTACTATTTCCACCGATAAAATAAGGACCCCCCCCCCCCTATTCCATCGCAAATTCACCTCAATTGAGATGAAAATAACTGTGAAAAATCTCATTGTGCCCCATTACATTTACGAACAGCTTAAAAAAAAAAAAAATCATTTTTTCACCTCTCCAAACATTTGATCCTTCAATATCTCCAGAATTAATCAGGCAAAAAGGTTCTATTTGCTCCACTTTTCATCTGAAATATATTTTTCACTCCTCAATTCTATGTACATTATCCTCCTTCTATCCGAAGATATTCAACGAGTGTAATGTTTTTTTTTTTTATTAGTAAGGAGTATAAATCAATTCAATATTCCATTTATCAATGAAATGAGGAAAATTAAATATTAATAATTCAATCATTTTCTCTTCCTAAAGGCGGTCTATAATTTACTCGGTGAGACACTGTCAAAGATGCAACAGTATGCTGAAGCAGAGAGATGGTTTCGTGCATGTCTCGTGAGAGAGCCAAACTATATACCAGCTCACATTACTTATGGAGAATTACTAGCACGTAATGTATGTAGTTACATGTTCGAGTTTTAATATTTAAATTAAGATATTATCTTTCAATTATGTTATATTATATTACCTTGATTTTTCTTTTTGCACTTTATTTTCCTTTTTTTTTTGCAGTCGAGTCGTGTTTTAGAAGCGGAACGATGGTTTGTTAAGGCAACGAGACTCGCACCTGATGATCCAAATGTTCATTATCGCTATGGTAATTATATTAAGATGAATATTCATTTTTTTTTTTTTTGGAAATTAAGAGATTTTCATTGATTTTTTTTTTAATCTGGAAATTTTTCTTCTTTTTTCTGAACAAATGAATTTATTATTCTTTGAAGTAATGGAAAATAGACACATGCATAAAATTGTGAGAACTATAAGTGCAATTTTTGAAATATTTTTTTTATAATAATTTATTTGTTTTAAGAAAAATCATCGAAAATCGTTAGATGTGTGCTAATTTCTTTATAATTTTTTTAGACATTTTTTTTTCTCGACGAGTAACTTGGAAGGGAATAGAGAAATTTCAGTAGACTGAGGGGAAAAATGCTATTATCAAAGAATTCGTATTTGAATTGAAGAAAAAAAAGATTGATAATTATCAAGAGTTGTTCATAATTTAGTTCAATACAAACTCAATTTTTTTTAAATCAAGTAACTCATTGATTAATGTGAAAGCTTTTATCTCAAAGTAGTATATTTATTCTTGTAACAAGCAATGAGATGATCATCTTGAGAAATCATCAATCAATTTCAAATAATTAATGAAAATGAGTTCATTTCAATCTGGATATATTCAATCTAAGTAACTTATTACTTTTGACAAATAATTTCTCAAGCCTAATAATTTTTTATTTTTCTTACTTTCAAGAAATTTCATTCTCGAGGAAAAAAAGCTTCTTCTTTCTCAGTGCATCGATTCAACCACAACGAATTTAATTCTGATGATACTTATATTTGGTTCAAAGCCTGCATGAAATTGTAACATTTCCAAGCTTTTTATTTCTTCATTCAAAGACGAATTTCTCAATAGAACACATTTTTCCTTTCGATGTAGAGACCTTTTTTTAAAAAATGTAATTGTCGAAATCTGCGCAAAAAAAACAAAGTTAAATGAGATATTCTTTTTTAAATTAATTTTATTTTGCAATTCCTGTTCCTAAAATATTTCGAAATTTATGAAATGTAGATGACTTTTTGGTTTCAAATTTTTCCATAGTTCTGAATCTCTTTCACAATTTTTTTTTAACACAATTTTTCCTATTTTTCTCAGATCTTTAGATATTTCATTAAAAAAAACTGCTGACCGAAGCAGAACCATTCCCTTTATTTCACTTCACAGCACAATTATTTTTATTCCCTCACTTTGATAAATAACCATTCACCAATTTAATTAAGATTTTCCAAATTCACTTCTGCTCCATTGCCCCAAGAGAATTGATTTTATCATTTTCAATTGATAACGCACGTGTCAGTATTCTGAGATTCCATTAAATCATCTATGAATAACGCGATTCGAGGGGAAAACTGAATAATAAGTGGATGTATATTTCTGAAGCTCTTCACAGATTCATAAAATCGATACTGGAAATTCAAAATCCCCAGAAATTCAAAGTTCTCAAATTAGAAACATCATGAATAAACTAAAAATAAAAATATCATAAATCACTATCTTCTTTAGCCCTCGATTTAAGCGTTAAGCATGATTAATAGAAAAATGTGAGTTGTTCCATCGAAAAGAGAGGAAAATTCTACCCCAGAAAACCCTACAAGAAACTGAATTTTCATCAAATCCCTGAAGAGCTACTTTGAAAACAAATTATCCACTTGTAACCCTTTTTTTTCCTCGTAACTCAAGAACTTAAAGAGTTAAAATGAGTCGTAAGGGTTTTCCGCCTAAAATTTTCCTCGTACTCCAATAAAACGCTTGTCGTTTCCCTTGGGCAACTTCGGAAAACTTCAGTGGAAAAGTGGTAACGCAAAACAGTGAAAAAGTTTCTGCTTTTCCCCATTTTTTTTTATAAATACCTCGAAAACTAAGCAATTTACAGAAATTTCTACCGAAACCTTTTTTTTAGAGCAAAAAAGCCCTTTGAAAAAGGTGGGGAGAACCAGGGCAAAATGGATCAGTTGTACAAAAAAGACGAGAATTTTTTTAAACAATGAAGGCGTTTTCCGAAAGATTTGAAAAAATTCACCAATAAGGTAGACATATTAGAGTCTTTTATCAAATTTTTTCAGATTTTTTCAGGCAGTATTTCTCTCCGAAAAAAAATCCTGAATCATTTTATTCTAAAGATTCATTTTACCCTAGTTTCCCCTTCATAAAACATTCGTATTATGCTCCGGAAATAAAATCAATAAAAAATTAAAGATTATCCATGAAATTTCAGCCATAAACTCTCCTTTTGGCTCAATTCATGAAAATAATATTCATTGTTTATATATTAATTACATTGAACGTACATATATATGATGAATATCTCAGGGATGGTTTTTCCAAAAAATTTTGGAAAAATTCACTGACAGAGTCCACATATTTGGAGCACTTTCTCAATTTTTTTCATTTTTTTTCGTGCAATTTTTCTCTCCAAAAAAAAAATCTTCAATCATTTCTACCTGCCGGTCCATTTTGCCCCAAATTCTCTTAGAAAAAAAAATTTGTATCATGTTCTGAGATAAAATCAATAGAAAAATTCCAAATCACCCATGAAATTTTAGCCACTAAACCTTCCTTTTCAATTAAATTCATAAAAATAATATCTTTCCTTTTCATATTTAATACAAAACCCGCTGAATCCATATTCATATGATTAATATCTCAATGAAGGCGTTTTCAAAATAATTTAAAAAAATTCACCAATAAGATAGATATGCTATAGCATCTTTTCGAATTTTTTCAGATTCTTTCACGCAGTCTTTCTTTCCAAAAAAAAATTCTCAATAATTGTAACGTGTCTGTCCATTTTGCCCCAATTTTTCTTATCTAAAAAAAAAACTCGTATCATTTTTCACAGATAAGAAACAACTAAAAAATTAATAATTACCCTTATAAATTTTCAGGTATATTTTTATCATCCCAAAATCGCCTGGATGAAGCAGCACGTGAACAATTAAAAGCAGCTGAATTAGCACGTTCAGATTATGAATTGTCAGTAGCAGCAGCATCAGCACTACATTTAGCTGGACGTAATGATGAATCAGAGACATGGTACAAGCATGCAGCAAGTTTAAAACCAAATGAAGCAACAAGCCACACTAATTTAGGTGCAATATTACATATTAATGGAAAATATCGTCAGGCAGCAGTATCTTATCGTAAAGCACTACGTTTACAGCCAAATGATAAAACAACAATGAAAAATTTATACAAATTAATGTCCCTTATAACGTGACCCACAATGGGGGATCCCCTGTCCCCCTTCATAATTCAAATAATTTCGGAGGAAGGGAGGCATTATGCTATTGATACGATTTATTTTATTGAACCAAAATTTAATCGATACTTCTCTTCCTGGTATTTATTTAATAAACAATGGTTCGCTAACTATTTAATAATAATAATAATTATCGTAATTATAATGCATAAAATCATGGATAAATGGCATATAATTCATTCATACTGCCTGCTATGATGATTGAATGTAAAAGAAATTAATAAAAAAGAAAAAAGCTTAGTTTATTTTTCTCTAAAAAAAAATATAAGGAAAAAAAAAAGGAAAAAAAATACGGAAAAACAACAACAATAAAAATAATGATATTGTAATGTGTTTTGTTGTTAATTATTCTGTGGGTTAAGACATCTTTGAGAGTGATAAAACGAGAATTTTTTGAGTTTTGAGGATTTCTCAAGGGTCAGGGGAAATGGAGAATTTTTTGAGGAGAAAAATACATGTATACGTATTATATTAGATATGAAATTTAGTTGGATTTTTAATTTTGGATTTTCCAGGAGTTTCTGGAATTTTCCATAATTTTTCGAGATTTTTTCAGAATTGAACTACAGCAACAATATAATAGGGATTGTGTTGTTGCTTCCTTTGCTCGAATGATTGCTGGAAAATCTATTATTTTTCTCAATTCTGAATTTTTGAGAATTTTCTAAGGATTTTCCAAAAATTTACCAAATTTAAGTACAGCAACCTTTTCTCAGTTCCAATGGTTTTTGAAACATCAGTTATATTCATCTAATGCAATTTTCCACAATTTTTCAAGAATTTTCCAAGAAATTACCAAATTGAACTTTGAAGACCTTTCTCTACCCCATGGTTTTTAGAAAATCCATAGCATTTCCCACTTCTGAATTTTCTCGAATTTTCTAAGGATTTTGCAGAATTTTCTCGAATTTTCTAGTTTTTTTTATCAAATCGAACTCCAGCAAACTTCCTTTGCCCAAATGCTTTTTGCAAAAATAGCTCTATTTCTCAATTTGCTATTTTCAAGAATTTTCTATAATTTTTCAAAAATTTTCCCAAGTTGAACCCCGAGAACCTTTCTCTACCCACATGGTTTTTGGAAAATCCATTGAATTTCCCACTTTGGAATTTTCCTGAATTTTCTAAGGATTTTCCAGAATTTTCTCGAATTTTCTACGTTTTTTTACTAATTGAACTCCAGCAACCTTCTTTTGCCCAAAAGTTTTTTGAAAAAACAGCTAGGGGAAAGTGGGGCAAAATGGACACTTAAATGAAACGGTCGAAGTTACCTTCTTTATAATGATTCCATTGAAAAGCTGAGGGAATTTTAGGCAGAAAACATGAATCGGAAACAATTTTTTCGAATTTTTTGAAGTTTTCATTCTTTTGCCCCGAAATTGAAGAGTATCCCCTCTGGGTTTTTTTCGAAAAAATGGTTTTTTGAGGATATCTCCGGTTCTATTCGTCGTAGCGATTCGCGGGTGGTCTCAAATTAAAGGGGAGCTCATTCCTCACATTTTCGTTAAAATCCCATTGATTTTTATCAAAAATTGACGAAATTACAGGGCAATTTCTGAAAATCAGTTTTTGGGCTGTAACTTCCGTAATTTTCGATAAAAATTAATGAGACTTTAACGAAAATATGAGAAATTAGCTCCTCTTCAATTTGAGACCACCTGGGAATCGCTACGACAAATAGAACCGGAGATATCTTCAAAAAACCATTTTTTCGAAAAAATCGAAAGGGGGTACCCTTCAAGACTGAGTGGAAAAAAGTTTTTTCTCAAAAATGCGAAAAAAAAAATTTTCACCTATATTTTCCGCCTAAAATTTCCCCAGCTTTTCAATGAAATCATTAAAAAAATTCTATCTCCATTATTTTTAGTAATTTGGAGCGTTTTTCAGAATGAAACCATGAAAATTCAGATGTGTCCATTTTACCCCTCATGTCCATTCTGCCCCACCTTTCTCTATATTTGTCAATCTGAGATTTTCCACTATTTTCCAAGGAATTTCCCAATTTTAATTTCAGCAATCTTTCTTTACCCGAATATTTCCCTGTAAAAATCTGTTCTACTTTCCAATTTCGAATTTTCCAGAAGTTTTTCATTCTTTTTCTTTCCCTTTACTTCCTTTTCACCTTCGAATTTTCTCAACAAAAATAGTTTCCCACAAAAATTTCCCCATCTTCCATAAATTCTGAGATATTTCACGAAAAATAAGAACAAACTTGGGTTTCCCTCGTTTCAACTCTTTTAGTACCAATTTTTCAATCAGTTTTTATGGAATAAACCCGGGAGCAAAGGAAGATAGAAAATTTTTTCGGAGATAACTTTTTTGTAGCCCTCATTTTTCCACAAATATAGTCATATGAAAATTCTCCATACCTCATAGATCTCGAGATATCCGAGAAAAAAAATGAATTTCAGACTTGATTCACCTCGTTTTATCACTTCACTACTGATTTTATCATTCTTGTGAGCTTTCAAGTTTGAGATATTTTTTGCGGGGGTTGAAACCGAGGGATTGAGGGGAAGAGGGGGGGGCTTTCAGTGGAATGAGGGGGAGAGTAATGGATTTCTCAAGATGAAGATGTAGATGAATTTTTTGCTCTCACATTCTCTTGGGAAATTTTTTGGAGGAAAAAGTTCAAAAAAATGAGTTCAATTTTATGAATTTCTTAGAAAATATTGAATAAATTTTTTTTTTACATTTTTTTTCGTTTAAAAAATGAATGAATTTGGAGTAAAGACGTAAAATAAAATGAAAATTCATTTTTTTTATTTATTTTAATAATAATGAATAAAAATCATTTTTTTAAATTCTATTTATTAATAAATAAATCCAAAAAAATGATTTCTCTCTTCAGTCTCATTAAGTTTCCTTCGAAAACAATAAGAAATAGTGAAAATCTTTTTTGCTGCAAATTTTTTCCTGCAAAAATCTCTCTATTTTTCTCATTTTCGAGGGATTTGATAGAAGAAAAAAAATACAATCACGAGTCGACATATATCATCTTCCCTCTTTTTTCTTCATTTCTCCTCTCATTCCACTGAAGAAAAAGGAAAAAAAGGGCAGTCTCAAATGTTTTCGCTTCTCTTTAATTTAGCTGTTCCATCAACGCTGAGAAATCGCATTTACTACGAAAAAAAAGGAGAATGACTGAGAAAAAGCAAAAAAAAAAATTAAATAAATGAGAAAACATTATTTATTGTTTGCAATAACAAGTGTTTATTTTTCATCTCATAATTCACTTCATTTCTCGTTATAAAACTGTCATAAATTGTGGAGAATACTGAAAACATCAATTTTTTTTTATTCTTCATTTAAAAAATAATTATCTCAAATGTTTTGTTCATTTTTTCTATCAATTTTCTAGATCTTCATTCATTTTCCATCATCTAATGAATTAAATTGAATAGAAAGAAGACAAAAAGATAAATTATAGTAATAATTCAGCTGATTAGACGATAAATTATTATTAAAAAAAAAAAAAAATAGTGGCTGTTAGACAATCCCAAGATAATTTTTAAATTATGGCTTTTAACTGACAATAATACATTTTTATACCGGTGCTAAAAAAAAAGAAAGGAAAAATATTGAATTTATCTTCAATATATTTATTTGCCATTTTTGTGCAAGTAGTTAATTAAGTAAATTTACCAATTAATTTAATCTTTTCTTCTTTTCTTTTTTTTTCTTTCTCATGTAATGGCAAAGTAATTTTTGCTGAAGATATTAAGATCCTAGTAATTAGCTTTTATAGTAATTTTTTTTTTTTTCATTGGTGTTTACTCATTTTTTCTTCTTTGATTTACGATTAAATTGGGGCTTTAAGCTGCATTAGTAATTAGCCAAAAAGATTTCAACCGAATTAATTATCGGCAAATTTTATATAATCTAATTAATCTAAATATGTTTATAAATTACAAATTGTTGTTCAGCTTTCATTAATGTCCCATGTTTTTTTAAATCTTTGAACGAAAAAATTAGGCGCTAATTGTAGTTAATTGTTGTGAAGATGATTGATTTTTCATTGTTTTGAGAATATCTTTGACGCAAGTAGGTTTAGAGGAAAATGTCAGGAAACGTTTTTTGTAGGCAATTTTTCACTCTACAAAAATGATTTCCTGACTTTTTTTCGTAAGCCTCATCGTTTTGGAGATCCCTTCAAATAACGCAAATGTCACTTTTTTAAATATTTCTACTCCATCAAAAAATCGAAATTTTTGAAGAAAGCTTTCATTTTTTTCTTCATCACAATTAATTACAGGTAAAAATTATCTCTCAACGAGTGGTTTTCAATACTACACATGTACATACCACAATTTTCATTCCTATTTTAATTAATTATTTTTTTTTGAAGATAATTCAGTGGTAAATTTGTAAATCGAAAAAAGTCGACTCTGACTTTTTTTTAGTTTTTTGCAAATATCTTGGAAATTAAGGGAGATAGCAAAATTTCATAGAGACCTTTTTGGCAGAGCTTTCTGCTCTGCAGAAAAGGTTCCTAGAAAATTTCGCTATCTCGCTTAGTTTCCAAAATATTCGTAAAAGAAAAAAAGATCCACCTTTTTTCGGCTTTAAGTATAATTATTTGAATAAATCAATGAATTAACTAAAATTTCATTATTTATCCTGAGCTTTTCGTACAATTGTTGAACTAAAATCGAAATAGACATTCTTACACACTTACTTTGTATAATTCGAGGCTTCCACAAGTGAAAAAACGAGAAAAAAAACGTAATTAAATGATTATTAATCAATTAAAATAATAACGAAAGAAAAAGGAGAGAAAAAAATCATGTCACGTCTTTCGGATATATTAAATTTAAAAAAAAATTGTATTTTATCAAATAGAAAAGAGTTGACTCTGTCGAATTCTACAGGAGATACTAATTTAATTAATTGAAGTTAATTATTTTTCTGTAATTATTTACCTCATTTCTCTACCTTTTCAAGGCACATTAAACGAAATTACTTCTTTTTATTATTGTAAAGCTCAGTTTTTCTTCATTAACTTGTATATGTGTGTGTGTGTGTGTGTTGAGGTTTGTATGTGTGTGTGTGCCTCAATGATTCCGAAAAAGAAAATTGGATAAATTTCTTTTAATATTAAAAAGCTACAGAAAAAATTGTACAGATTGCATGACAATATGTGTGTACTTTTATTTATTATCCTGATCGACATTATCAAACTCTTTCCTAATTTTTTCTTCATCCATCGAAAATATTTAACATTTAATTAATTTTTTTTTATGTTTTTTTTTGGATTTTTTTGAAATTTGATGAGTGAATATTAGTAGATTGGACACTGAATTACTTAAATTTTAGGCCGTTATTATTTACAGACACACGAGAAGACGAGAATTTACGTTTTTTTTCTTCTCGTATATTACAAATTTATTATTTTCCAGTGGAAGAGTGAAATGGAAATTTTTTTAATTTTTTTTCGAAAAAAACAAAAAATTGAGTAATTTTGCAAAAATGATCTTTTTCAGAAAAAAATAATTTATTCAATCAAATCAATGAATTAATGAATTGAATTAAAATGATTTAATTAATCGATCAAATTTAATTCAATTATTTAAGTGAATTTAATTTGTTTAAATTTAATTAAATTAATTAATTGTATTTAATATGAATAAAAAAATTAATTCAATTCATTTTTCAAATCAATTAATTGAACTTCATTTGATTAAATTTAATTACATTAATTGATTCAATTTAATTTGATTAAAAAATTATTTTTCTTCTTTTTTTCCCTTTTTTTGTTTTTTTTTTTATTGTTTATGAAAGATCAAGGCTAAAAAAGCGTTGGAAAATTATCTAATGAGCAAAATAAAAAAAAGGGGGGGGGGGTTCAAACACTTTCGCAGGGATATGCTAAACTAATTATTAAAGGGTGGAGAGAGTGGGGCAAAACAGGCCTTCACATCAGTTATGATTCAGGATTTTTTTTCGGAGTGAAGGACTCGATGAAAAAATCTGAGAAAATTTGAGAAGATGCTCTAATATATAGAGCTTGTTGGTGAATTTTTTCAGATTTTTTCGTGAAAACCTTCACTCTAAAAAAAATCCCAAAACTTTTTGACTCACCGGTCCATTTTGCCCCTAGTTTCCCCTATTACTTTCGCACCATCATTTTTTTGTTTCTTTAAGGACTATACGACGTAACTAACGTAGTACTCATTTAGTTAACAATTGTTAAACATGAAATCGAAATAGTTTCTTTTTTTTTTTTTCTTTGTTAATTACAAATATCGAATTTAATTAAGAAAGTGTTAATAACTTACATTAATTCATTTTTTAAAAAAAGCTCTAAGTTTTTTTTGTCATCGATTTTTCTAAAATACAATTATTTTAATCGACTCACTCTCTACTTTCATGAAATCACTGCAGAGAAATTTTGAATTTCGAAATTATTTATTTTCTATTGAATCTACGAATTTTTTTAATTTCAATTTTCTTTTTACTTGTATCAGTGGAATTTTTCGTCTGCAATTCGAACAAATTTATTGCAGTGATACATTTTTAATTTTTAATTTCATTAATTCGAGCGAAGAGACAAATTTAAATGATTTTATACATATATATATTTTTCTTCATTTAAATGATTTTTTTTTTTTTTTTTTTTGGAAATTCGTCGAAATTTAAGGAAGATACAGAAATTTTTTGCAGACAATTTTTGTAGATCGAGAAAACGATACAAAAAAAGGTCTTTCTTCGACGAAATTTGTTTCTTCGCTGATGAAATTACGATTTTAATCAATCAGATATTAATCTTTTTAATTTGTTTATTTTTCTATTATTTTTTTCAGTCCATGAGAAAGTCATCAACATCTGTGTAAACCAAGAAAATTCATATATATATATATAATTTTTTTGTTAATAATAAATGCACTTTATAAATTGTGTTTGGTCATAGTTTGACAATTTTTTAATAATTTTTCTTTTCCCATTAATTTATGATAACTCGAGAATTTCTGAATTTTCAATGATTTTTTTTTTTTTTTGCATAGTTCAATGGTGATTGCCTTTGAAGCTGAAGAAGTTGGCTAATATTAATTCGATTAAATCCAAAAAATATGGACGGCTAATTATAAATAATTTTAGAACTGAGAAGAAAGTTCTTTAAACAAATTTTCATTATTATTAATTCGTTAAAAGAAAAATTTAATAATTTTTTTTCTTCTAATAATCAATTAATCAATTAATTAATTTTTATAAATAACAATTAATTGTTGATATCATTAATTAATCTTCTCAGTTGTGTTATGATTGTGTTCAATAAAATTCTGATTAATTTACATAAATAAATGATAAACTTATTGTTATTGAAAAACTTAAATTAATTGATTTAAACCCGGAAAATTAAAGCGTTTAATAATTGATTGTTATTTACGGAAGTATTTTCAGATAATTGGAGTTATTCATGAAAAATATTTAACAATTTGCAAAGATATATAATTTTTCATTAATTCGATTATAATCTGGATAAAAGCCGCTTTTTTTTCATTAATTAATCATTTATTTTCTTCATTAATTGTGTTTCGTCATAGAAGCTTTAGCAACTCACCTGTACAGCAAGATAGAGAGATATAGAGGAAGAGAGTAAGAGACAGTGAAAGAGAGAAAAATAGATAAACTTTTTTTTTTTTAATTATTTCATTATTATTATTATTTTTGCATGTGTGCGCATTAATTTCGCTCTTATTTGTTTTCGGAATATGAAAATTCCCCGATTCGAAACTTTAAATCAATGTTTTTTTTCGAAATTTTTGTGATAAAGTCAAAATAATAAAAATGACTTATATTCTCAAGTATTAATTCAATTAATTCAATTAATAAAATTCCTAAGCATTAACCCAATCAATTATACTTTCGACTATTAGCTCAATAAATTTAATTAATTCAATTAATCAAATTTTCAGGCATTAATTCAATTAATCGAATCCCCAAGTATTAATTTAATTAAATCGATTAAGCAAATTTTCAAGTGTTAATTCAATTAATCTCATTAATCAATTTTCCAAGCATTAATTTAATTAATCTAATTAATTGAATTCCCAAGTTTAAATATAATTAATTGGATTAATCAAATTTTCAAGCATTAATTCAATTAATTTATTTAATGCTTGAAAATTAATTTAATTAATTTATTTTCCAAGTATTAATTTGATTAACTCAATTAATTCATATTTTCTTTTAACTTCATCACAAATTTTCGATTAAAAAAAAAAGAATTAATTTATTCTGAGTGCAATCACCGGCTCAGAAATATTTTTTATCAATTAAATTCCTCACTCGCGCTTAATTTCTCAATTTTTCCGAATTACTGTTTTTTCTTTTCATAATGAGGGAAAAAAGGAAACGCGAAACATTTTCATTTCTGGAACGAATTCTTGAGGAATTCCATCAAATGTTAAGCAATTAATTTCGTTTTTCATTCAATTATTAATTAAAATTTTCTCAAATGTTTCATTTTTACTCATTTTTGGTGTTACTCACAGACATTTAAACATCGTATGAAACGTTCACTTTGTTGCTCTTTGGTTTTATGTTCTTCGAACAAATTGTACAACATTACAATTTACACAGCATTCATTTTTATAGAAAAAAAAAAGGAAATAATGAATAATTACTTGATCTTTTTATCCTAGAATCTTTCGCTTTACTTCAGTTTCTTCATTTTTTCTTATAAACACTCATGTGAAAGTTTTACGATGAAATTACGGATTTCAGATACTGATTGATTTTTTTGGTATTTATCTGAATTATTTTTATGTCCCATTTATTACTCACAAAATTATATTTAAAAGAATTTCGTCGGTTCGTGATGAAAAAATTTCGATAAATTTTTCGAAAACTAAGAGAAATCGAAAAATTTTCGTGGAAACTTTTTTAGCGAAGAATCGATTTTTTTTTGCAAAAAAAAAAAGAATTCTCAAATGTAAAAATACTTTTTTTTAGAAATTTTCTGTAGAAAGATAGTTTTTTAGAAATTTTCTACAGAAAGACATTTTTTGAGAAATTTTTTTTTCCTGAAAATTAATAAATTTGTTAAATTGCCTAAAACCTCATAATTTTAAAAATATTTTCAAAAATAATTCCACCACTCAATTTATGAAATCGTTACCTTAGAAACAGAATGGAATAAGTCACTATCGAAATACACAGTACTTATGCCCCTTTATTTCTAAGTTAACAAAATAATTTATTCAATTAAATATAATTAAATATTTGTGAGCAATAAAAAATTGATTAATTAGAAAAAATGCATACTAACTAATGATGACTCTGTCATACCATCGGAAAATGTTATTAACTATATATTAATTTACATCTAAATCTTCATCTTCTCATTTGTTGAAGACACGGAAAAATTGTTAAATAAATTAACTAACTAGCCAATCTAACCATGCTATAGAAAATCCTTAACAAAGATTTTATCCTCAAATAAAAAATACGTTATTTTTTATCCTTTTATCACGTAATAAAAAACAGAGTCAATATAACATTCATCGAATATTAGAAAAGATTCGTCTCATTATTTTTTTCGTACTCGTTTTTCATTTTAAATTATTTTTCAAATTATTTCGACGTCAAAAAATCGTTTCAACATTTTTTTCTTCTTCTTTTCTTTCATTTTTCAAAATAAAAAAAAATGGAAAAAAAATGTTGAAATTCTTTTTTTTGGGTTTTGAAAAATAATTTATTCGCACTTTTTTCCCTAGAAAAGCAAAAATGAAACACGAGTACGACGTGCATCCCCTTTGGCCCTTCGGGCCATACCAAACTGTCAGACAGACGGATCACTACCAGGTGCTGATCCAGTTTTGCTACCATCAGCACCAACACCAGTACCATCACCATCTCCAGAGCCATCACCCCTGTATGGTGAGCCAGTTCCACGTGCTGATAAACCTCGGAAATCCAGATTGTACTAAAAATTTTATTTTTCATGAGTTAATGATGATTTTTTTTTGCCTTTTTTTTTCAACTAGAATTACTGAGAATAAGATTGATTGAAGTTGCAGAAGAAGATGAAGAGAGATGAAAGACAGATGTAAAGGGGAAGATGGGGTAAAATGGACACATTCCAATTGAATTGTTGGAGTTAGAGATTTTCTGATGATTTCATTGAAAAGATGAGAAAATTTAGGATGGAAAACATATGTCGAAATTTTTTTTTCGATTTTTTTAGAAAAATCGAAAAAAAATCACTTTTTTGGAGATATCTCGATTTCTATTGGTCGTAGCAATCTAGGGTTGATCTTGAATGAAAGGTGAGCTCATTTCCCATCAATCTATGGGGTTTGCATTTTTTTCTATCGATTTTTCGATTATTCATAGGGCATTTTCTAGAAATCTTGTTTTTGCTCTATGTTTATTTGAAAAATCGGTCTTTTTTTTTATTTTAAACTATATAAATCAATGGGAAATAAGCTCGCCTTTCATTTGATCCCAGCTGCACATCACTACAACCAATAAAATCGGAGATATCTCAAAAATTGCGGAATTTTTCAATTTTAAGCGAAAATTCGAATTTTTAAAAAATTCCGAAAAATTATTTCGATCGAAAATTTCCTCAATTTTTCGATGAAATTATCAAAAAAAAAACCCTATCTTCAATATTTCCATTGATTTCGAGTGATTTTCATAAACCAAAACACTTCCCCTAAAGCACAACAAATGGTAAATATTGAAAAGGATAGGAAATTGACAAAAACATCGAGTAATCAACTAAAAAATATAAAACATTCATTTTTTACAGCATTAAACAAAAATATTGACAATATTACTCAAAGAAAAAAAAACGGAAAATTAAAGGAAATGTTTACAAAGTATACAAAAGATTTCAGAGTTTATCTACTAAATTAATGATAAATTCAAGAATAAAATAAATTCATATTTTTCATTAAAAATTACTTAATTAAAAAGTTAATGGAGAAAAAAATAAATAAGGTAAAATAGAATTTTTTTTTTCTTCAAAAATTATTAAAAATGGATTGAGGCACTGAGACATTTATAGGCTCTATTGTAACTGGTGCATGTCCCTCACCTTCGTAGCACACTCAAAGCAAGTTGTGACAACCTTCGATATAACATTCATTAAATTTTTTGTCTCTTGTATGACATTATCAACTTTTGTAAATGTTGCAGCTTTTCCAACTGTTGGATTTTTAACTGTAAATTGTAGCTGTTGCACGTAAGTTGGTACACGATCTAAATTTTCAAGGAGATCTTTTTTGTGAGGTCCACCTGGTACCTGAAAGGAAAATTGAGATTTTAATTAAATGGGAAATTAAATAGTGAAAAAGGTTTTTTTTCGCATTTTTTGGGGAATTAATTAGAGGAAGATGGGGTAAAATGGACCGCATTCCAATTGAACGGTTCGAGATAGACATTTTCTGATGATTTCATTGGAAAGCTGAGATAATTTTAGGTGAAAAGCATGTGTGAAAATCATTTTATCTCAATTTTTTGAAAATTTTACGTTTTTGGCCAAGTTTTGAAGGTGTAACCATTTAGAAAATCGAAAAAATTCACTTTTAAGGGGGTCCCTTCGATTCTGTTGATCGTAGTCACCTGGGGCTGATCTCAAATGAAAGGTGAGCTCATTTCTCCTTTCTTTATGTGCTCCAAATTTTTTTTGATCAATTTTTCAAATACTTCTAGGCCATTTTCTGAAAATTAGTTTTTGCCCAATAATTACTTGAAAAATTGATAATTTTCTTTTAAACCTCATATATTGATGTGAAATGAGCTCACCTTTCATTTAAGATCAACCCCAGGTCGCTACGACTAATAGGAGCAGAGATATTCCAGAAAAACTAAAATTTTTCAAAAACAGAAGGATTTCACCTTCAAATTTTGAGCAAAAAAATGGAATTTTGGGAAAATTCCAAAAAATAACTTCTGACATATGATTTTCATGGCAAATTTTCTCAGTTTTTCAGTGGAGTCATCAGATAAAACCTATCTTAAACCTATCAACTCCTATCTTAAATATTTCGATCGATTTCGAGTAATTTTCACAGTATTATATACCAAAACTTAAACGTGTCCGTTTTACACCTTGTGTTCATTTCACCCCACCTTCCCTTAAATTAGAAAGAAATGCCTTATCATCTCGAAATGCACAAAAACAACAACATGAACTCCTAACAATAATCCAAAAAATAATTTAAAAAAAAACGTAAGTCGCTTAACAAAGTATGTCTTATAAAAACTTTTTGTAAATCCTGAATTTATGAATTCTATCATTCGTCTATTAATCATATTGTGATTTTCTATGTTGCACACAGGCTCCATATAATGAATGAACATTGAAAGAAAATTAAAAATTAAAAAAATCTCCGAAAATAGATGAATTTCCGTAAAAACTGGCAAATGAATCAAGTTCCAACATTTAGTTTCATGTTCACGAAACAATGAAAGCAAAAAGAAACAACTAAAACAAAAGCTGTAATTATTATAGCAACGAGTGGACATTAAAAAACTGCTGTTTCACAAGTAAACCAGAATTTCCGTTTCCTGAAGTCACAATTACAGCAATTTAACTCCACAATTATTTGCAACGAGAATAAAACACTCTTACAAATAATTGTGGAGTAATTCCTCTAAAAAAAATAGAAAAAATTTTTTAAAAAGTGCAAATTTCTTGAAAAGACAAAAATTACTATTTTTCTAGAACTTTGCGATTTTTATGGATACCTGATAACTGAATTGCCTGACGACTTTGTACAATCTGTTGGCTTCTTCAGCAAAATATTCTGCCTGTGTAAAAAGATCCTGTGTAGTTTTTAGTGCTCCTTCACCACGAGTAAATTGATACATTGAGAAAGCCATGGAAGACATATTTTTTGCCCTTTTAACAATATCATTATTTTCTTCGAGTGCTGAACCACTTTCCTGCCATTTTTCAGTCTCTGCATCCATCTCTGATGTTATTAATTTCATTTCTAGTCCAGCTTTTGCTATTTTTGCTTGCTCTTCACTGTCCAAACGTACTGGTTTAAGTGGTTTACTTGTTGTCCCATGTTTCTAAATTAAAAAAAAAAATTATTTTCACAAATTGCCTCTTTTATTATTGAATTTTTTCAAATAAAACTGAAAATAGCAGAAATTTGAAAAATTTCATTTTTCTCATTTTTTTAAAATTAAATCGTGATCTTAGAGTTGAAAGAGCGTAAGTGCTATGTAAAAGCATAGCACTCACGCCCCTTTGTTTCTAAGGCGACGAGATAAATTACAAAAAATAGGCACATGTAGAAAATTAAAAAATTTACAAATTCAAATTTTTTTTTCACTATTCTTTCAATTATAATTTTTTTTTCTTGCAAAAAAAAATCAAAAAAATTGTTAGATATGTGCTATTTTTTATTATAATTTTTTGAATTAATTTCCATGAAAATACTTACACCTGGCCTAGGTAAGGACATGTAAACTTGCTTTTCAGGTCGACTCTGACTCAATTCTAACACGTCTTTAGCTACTGTTGTTACATCTGACATGAGCCACTGCCACATGTCAGCAAAAACTGCCGAAAAAAAAGGAAAAAAATGAAATTAAATGTTTCAGTCAGTTTTTTTTCTCAAAATTATAATAAATTGAACTGAAATTATTACCCTCGAGATTCTCTTTGGCAATTTTACTAGTTGGATATCTTGCTAGTGTGTGAGCAGCTGTTACAACTTGTGGTCCATAAATTCGCAAATTAATCTCCGTAAATTTAGCTGATACTTGGAGTGACTCAGACAGGGCAATGTGTCTAAGTAATTTACAAACTTCAAGTATGTGCTCAATGTACTCGTGAAAACGATCACTACTCTCTTGTAGTCTATCAATTTCACTTGATAATGCTAAATTTCTTATTGTTGATACTAATTCTTGTCCTGCCTTTGTAACTTGACCAAGATCACCAGCTTGTTCCATTGTTGTTGTTACTAATTGTTGTCTGAGATCTCTTGTTGCACGTAAAACACCCAAAACTGCTTGCTCGAGTTCAGAACTTGGTGAACCAGGTGCATTATCAAAAGTTTGCTGGAAAATAGAACAGTTTAATTAATTAAATAGTCCTAAATGTCTAATTGAATTGGGACAATTCTATTTGATAGCGACAGAAAAGTCCTTGAAATTGAGAAATTTGTCTTTGAATGAAGAAATGAAAAGCTTGGAAATTTTACAATTTCATGCAGGATTTGAACTAAATATAAGTTGTGCTTGAATCGATACACTGAGAAAAAAAAATGCCTTTTTTCCACGAGAAAGAAATCTCTTGAAACTAAGGAAAATCAAAAATTATTAGGTTTAAGAAATTATTTATCGAAAGTAATAATGCGTTACTTAGATTTAATATATCCAGATTGAAATGAACACATTTTCATTAATTATTTGGAATTAATTGATGATTTCTCAAGATAATCATCTTATTGCTTGTTCTAAGACTAGATATACTACTTTGAGATGAAAGTTTCCACATTAATCAATGAGTTACTTGATTTAAAAGAAAATTGAGTTTGTATTGAACTAAACTATGGACAACTTTTGATAATTATCAATCTTTTTTTTCTTTTCCAATTCAAATACGAATTCTTTGATAATAGATTCTTTTTTCTCAGTGCAGCTCCTGATTTTCATTACGAAAAAGGTCTCTACAAAATTTCCTCTATCCCTATTTCTGGAGATAATCACTGAAAAACAGAAAGAAAGAGTCAAACAGAAAATAGCAGACATTTGACAATTCTTATAATTTTTATTTTGTTTAAAAAAAATCGAAAAAATTGCTAGGTTTGAAATCATTTCAACAATTTGGAAAAAAGCAGATATCTGACAATTTCTATTTTTCTTATCCACTACCAAATAAATTATTTTTGAAGAAATATAAAATCAGCACATCTAAAAAATTAAGAGAAATCAAAATTAAATTGAATTAATTCGAATTGATTTATTTTTCATTTAATTAATCTAAATTGATTAAATTTATTTACTACAAGTGCAAATTTTTAAATTTTTTGCTTATAATAGTCCATTTGTTCAAAAAAAATCAAAAAAATTGTCAGATCTGTAATAATCTCATTACCATAAATTAAAAAAAAACCACATGAAACTCACCATACTGTTCCCAACTCTGAGAAGCGTGTTGAGCTCCAATTTGGCACGATCACAAAGCAGCAAAATATTTTCCCTGTGTTCATGGCTCGTATAAGCACTGTCTGTAAAATCCTGTGTCCTCTCAACGACTGTATCAAGTGCAGAACCAAGTGTGTCCCTGCATCCAGGAACCATGAGGGTCATTCTCGTAGTTTCAACCAAACGTTCGAAATGCTTGAGTGCAGAGCACACTGTGCTGCTGTCCCAGTCCTGTTGTTGAGGGCTCTAATAAACGAAGAAAAAAACAGAAAAAAAAAACCTTGAAAAGTAAAGCCAAGAGAAGTTCCACAAACTTGAAAACTTTTCCAATTACATCAAGAGCAAAAGAAAAGGGGGAAAAAAATCGGATAAAAATCCACAAACACAAAATTAATCACTCGAATTATCCACAATGACATCATTTAATGTGTCTCCAACAAAAAACTGCAGTTAATCTCACTGCTCCAATTCTCTAGCCATAAAACTTTTCAACTATTGACATTTCTCCATTGAGAACAAGAAAAAAAAGGAAGAAAAAGAAGACAAAAAAATTAAAAAAGGAAGAAAAAAGAGAAAAAAAAGAAAGAAAACATCGAAGCAACATTTTTATGTCTGCTTTAATGTCTCAATATATATATCTCCCACCACGCACATTTTCTAAAGGACGACAGACATTTAGCCAGACTCACTGGGGACCAATGTATAGCAAGAAAATCAATGTCAAATGGCTGGGAGAGAAAAAAAAAGAGGACATTACCTGGGAGTTCGAGTACGATTGTGATTCACTGCAGTCAAGTACACCATCTTTAACAACGTAGTGAATGAGATCCATTGCTCTTCTCATTTGGCAAAATACAGTATCACGATTTTCTTTTGCTGATGGACACTCTGGATGCCTCAAGCATGCTTTACTAGATGTTAAAAGCATCATAGTACTTCTTTCAAGTACTTGACGTGCTGCAGCCATCTGTGCTCTTCGTCTCTCGTCCTTCAAATCATTCTGTAATTTAATCGGAAATTTTACACTTGAGTATATAAAAGCAGTTGGTTTAAATTTTTTTAGCAAATATTTTCTTGTAAAAATGTGAAAGAAGATTGATGATAGTGAAAGTAATAGACATCTGATAATTCTTATCAGTTTATAATAAAAAAATCTGCATTTGTAGAAAATTTGAGAAACTACGAATTTTTTCAAATATTTTTTTTAATAATAATTTATTTGTTTAAAAAAATGCAAAGAAATTAGCAAATGTTTGCTAATTTCGTTATCATGGAGATCGAAAGAATTTTTGTGGATTGTTGAAGAAAAAGGAGTAAAAATTATGAAATTAATTGTTTCAAGAGTTCTTAACAACTGATTCTTTCAAACAATTTAATTTAATTTTTTCGATTTTAATTTTCTTTAAACAAAAGGTTTTTAAGAAATTCTTTATCTCTGAAAGTTTCAGAGAAATTCTATGAAATCTTTAGACAAAGCTGGATTCAATTGCATTTTTTCCAAGAAGCTTTTGCCAGTTTCCAGTGGATAATGCTATGGAACAATTGAATTTCGCTTGAATACTCTCGGAGATAATCAATGAAATCAGTTGAATCCACTTTACGCCTCTTTCCTTTTTAGTTGGAAAGAGCAGAAGGAAATTAGGAGATTTCTGCAAAGGATTCAAAGGGATTTTTATTACCTGTCTGTCTCCAGTTAAATGAGCCAGCTCAACCATTTCAGCACCAAATTGACTGAATGCTTTAACGAATTCCGTAAAATTTGATACACTCTCGAGTCTTCCAAGGCTACGTGCTACTTTGTCTTTAGCTAGTAATAATTGTTTAACAACAACTATATCAGCCAGTAGTAAAACACGTGTTACTGAACCGAGAAGACAACGTGCTGCACGAACGACTGATCCTCGGTCAGCTAAGCTGTCTTCCATAGCACACTCGCATAATTTTTCTATTGTTGAGCCTAAAAAAAAGAGCAGAAAAAAATGTGTTAGCTGTTTTTTGATAAAAAAACAATACGAAAAAATGGCAAACGACTTAGATTTATCTCCATTGCATTTTTCCATTAGAAATCTATTTATCAAATTGATAAATTGATCAAAAAATCATTTTATCTCAATTAAATTAATAGGGAAATTGAAATCAGAATATTTTTTATGGAAAATACTGCAAAAAAACGCAAAAGACTCAGATTTATCTTCATTTGGTTTTTTCAGCAAAAACCTATTCATCAAATCAATAAATTGATCATAAAATCATTTTATTTCAATTAAATAAATTAAGAAATTGGAATTGGGAGGTTTTTGATGATAAATACTGCAAAAAATACCGTAAAAGACTTTGAGTTATCTTCATTCAAGTTTTTTCTTAGAAAAATCATTAATCTAATCAATAATTCTATTAAAAAATCATTTTATCTCAATTGAATCAATCAGGAAATTAGAATCAGGATATTTCTGATGAAAAATACAGCGAAAAATAGGGCATAATTTTCTATTGTTGAGCCTAAAATAAAAAAAAATGCAGAAAAAAAAAGAGTTAGCTATTTTTAAATTATTCACCTTTTTGTGGAAATTTTGTGATGAATAAATTTAATTTGATGGAGAAAATACTTTATTGGATTTGGGATTGAGAAAATCCGTGAATTGGATGAAAGTTTAATTCAATATAAAGAAGGGAATTCATGTGGTAATTCAGGAATTGGATTGCTTTTTTTAACCTTTGGATTGGAGGAAATATAAAATTGATGAAAAAGTCTATTTCGCCGTTTTTTTCTCTTTTTTTAGGTTTAAGCATTTATTGGATTTTATTTAATAATTTTGTGAAGAATGGAAATGTGTTAGTTTCGGTATTTTATACTGTGAGAATTACTTGAAATCGATGAAAATATTGGAGATAGGTTTTTTCTGATGATTCCATCGGAAAGCTGAGGAAATTCACCATGAAAATCATATGTCAGAAGTCATTTTTTTGGATTTTTCAAGAGTTCCCCTTTTTCTCTCGAGATTTGAAGATGAAATTCCTCTGTTTTTGGAAAATTTCAGTTTTTCGGGAATATCTGTGGTTCTATTGGTCGCAGCAATCCGGGGTTAGTCTCAAATGAAAGGTGAGCTCATTTCCCATCGATTTATGGGATTCTAAATTCAAAATATCAATTTTTGGAATAGTTATAGGCCAAAAACTGTTTCACGAAACTGTTTCACAATAATGCCCATAAATACCTTAAAAATCGATATTTTTAGATTGAAAACCCTATGAATCAATGGAAAATGATCTCACCTTTCACCTCCCATCGGAATTTTTACGCTACGACAAATAGAACCGAAGATATTCTCAAAAAACTGAAAATTTCCAAAAAAAAGAAGGGTTTTACCCCTCGAAAATGCTCAAAAAAGTTAGAATCGTAAAAAATTCAAAAAAATTAATTCCGGCACTTGTTTTTCGTCTGGAATTTCCTCAGCTTTCCATTGAAATCATCAGAAAAAATCTACCGCCAATATTTCTATCAATTTCAAGAGTTTTCCATAATATTCATCTAAAAATTCAGATGTGTCCATTTTACCCCTAATGTCCATTTTGCCCCACCTTTCCCTAATGATTCCCACAACACTCACCAGCTATTCTTGCTTCTTTGCATGCCTCGTACATTGTCTGCTTTATTTCTGGATTGTCATCTGCTATTGTTTCTCCAACAGTAACAAATCTCTCTACAGCGAGATTTACTGCCTGTCCAACCCTTGCAACAGCCCTCAGACTCCGATCGGAGCATAGTGGCCGTTCTCTGTGTGATACGAGGGTGGAAATCTGTTGGCAAAATTATTAGAAAAATTACATTAAATTCATTAGAAATCCACGCAATTTAATTTAAAAAATCATCTTTTTTTTACTCAAATTTTTGACTGTGAGATGTTTAGATTTTTTTTAGTTAATGAGTCATTTCCAGAATCCCATGATTTTTTTTTTTACGTGTGTTTGTGATTGTGCATGATGATTGTGAGACTGTGCGTGTGGAGGCATTTTGTGGATGTGTTAGAATAATTAACATTAGACATTGTTCTCTGAAAATAGCAGGCGATTTGTGTTTAATTATTAGATTTTAAAAAATTTAATTATGTAAATTTTTTTTTTTTTAATTAATTTTCATTAATAAGGCTTTATAATTTATGTACATTCAGGATTATTCATGATTGAAATATCAAATATTTTCTTTGATTTTAAGGTTTTTCATTCGAGAATAAGTGATATCGATTTTTTAATCATGAAATAATTCAGCAATTTCTAATAGCCGCAATCAGCCACACCAATGACATCAATCTTGCCATCCTAATGACGACCACAATTAATCTTTCTCTCTCTCTTTCTCTCTTTCTTTCTTTCTCTCCACTTGCAATAGCTAAAACAATTGCATTTTTCTAACATCTTCAACTACAATTTAATTCGATCAAAAAACCATTTTATCTCAATTAAATCAATTAGAAAATTGAAATCAGGATATTTCTAATGAAAAAATTACAGCAAAAAAAAAAGGTGAAAGACTTCCAATTTATCTTCGTTTAATTTTATCATTAAAAACTCATTTATCAAATCTAAATTGACGAAAAAATTGGAATCAGGATATTTCTGATGAAAAATACTGGGAAAAAAGCGCAAAAAAATCTGATTTATCTCTGTTGAATTTCCGCATTAAGAACTGATTCATCAAATTAATAAATTGATTAAAAAATCATTTTATCTCAATTAAATCCATTAGAAAATTGGAATCAGGATATTTTTAATGAAAAATACAGCAAAAGACGTTGATTTATTTCCATTGAATTTCATCATCAAAAATCGCTTAATTAAATCAATAATTTAATTGAAAAATCATTTTATCTCAATTATATCAATTAGGATATTTCTAATGAAAAATACTGCAATTAACTCCATTAAAAAAACCGAATCAGGATTTTTTTAGAGAAAAATACTGTGGAAAAAATACGGTAAAAGACTTCCCTTTATCTCCACTGAGTTTCCTCATCAAAAACTTATTCATCAAATTAATACATTGATTAAAAGTGATGCCATCTCAATTAAATCAATTAGGAAGTTCAAATCAGGATATTTTTTATGAAAAATAATGGAAAAAATACGGCGAAAGCCTTCGATTTGTTTCCAGTAAATTTTCTCATCAAGAATTGACTCGGCAAATTAATGAATCATTAAAAAAATCATTTTATCTCAATTAAATCGATAAAAAAAATTGGAATCAGGATTTTTTTGATAAAAAATACTGCAAAAAAAACGACAAAAGACTCTGATTTGTCTCCATTGGATTCTATCATTAGAAACTTATTCATCAAATTGATAAATCATTTTATTTCAATTGAATCAATTAAAAAATTGAAATCAGGATGAATTTGATGAAAAATTCTGCGAAAAAATAACACAAAAGCCTTTGATTTATCTCCAATGAATTTTCTTATCAAAAACTTATTCATCAAATTAATAAATTGTTCGAAAAAGGATTTTATCTCAATGAAATTAATTAAAAAATTGAAATCAAGATATTTTTGTATGAAAAATTCTGCAGTAGAAACCGCAAAAGCCGTCGATTTATCGCCGCTGAATTTTCTCATCAAAAAACTTATTCATGAATTTAATCTCATGACCTAGAACCTTAAATCAGATTAGGCAGTGTTTTTCATCGGAAATTCCTCTGGCCTTCCAAATGAAAAAAAATAAAAAAAAATAAGGAAAAACTCTTAACTTCCCGCCCCTTTCTAATTCCAAAGATATCGCAAAAAAAGAGGAAGAAAAACGATTAATGCCCTTTATCACTGATTTCCACTCCATTTGTGTAGAGAGTAACTCAGCAATTCAATTCAGATAAAATTGATTTTTTTTTCTCAGATGACACGATAGAACATAAATTTCTCTAAAAGAAATTCCATAAAAAATCGATAACATTTAGAAAATAATGCAATAAAACCCACGCATCTTTTATTCCCTTTAAATTCAATTTTAATTTCAATTTTGCATTAAACATTTTCTCTTTTAAATTCAATTCTTTAATTTTTAAATGGTTACATGCACTATTGAGCGCAGAAACAAAGAACCATACCTGATGGTCAGTAGCCATTCCTCCTTCGTACATTTTAAAAAAAATTTTCTTTTTTTTTGGAAATTTTCTATTCAATCGATTTTTCTAGAGAAAAATTTCCAAATTGTTGTCGTCTCTCGCTTTTTTTCTTTTATTCCAAATTTAAATTTATATTCATTTATTTTAATCAGGAATTATATCACTTGATTAATAGATTATTTTTCTATTCAGTCTCAGGCAAAAAACGAAATTGCGAAATCAGTCAGTCACTTATCAATTATTCGATGGAAATTATCTCAATTATTTCCTTTTTTTTTTTTATTGGATTCAATTTTCTTGTTTTTCCTTTTTTTCCTTCAGATTTTCATTAATCTCGTCAATTATTAATTAAAATATACTCTCAATCGAAAACGGCTTTCTTTTTAAATGTAGATATGTGCATTCATATACGTGTACTTAATTATTTTTTTTAATTAATTAATTAATTAAATTTTTATTATTATTATTATTAATTATCTCTTCTTAATCACTTAAATATTTGATTTTTCTTTTCGTCTTCGTGAGTGCTTGCGATTTTTCTCTTTTTTTTTTTTTGCTCATTCGCAGTTAATTAACTAGTGTTGATTTAAAGCGTGAAGAAGGAAAAGGGATCAACAGATTTTTTTTTGAGAAAAAATATAAATTATTAGTATTTTTTAATTATTAAATTATTTCGATTTGTCAGTTATTGCCTCTTGCTTATTTTTATTAATTATTTCTTTATTTTTTGCTTCAATTTTCTCGTCAACAGGTGAAAGCTATTCAACAGTTATCTAGAATTATCATTTTTTTTTGTAAATTAATTAATTAATTATTTTTTCAGGCAATTTTTTTAAATTGTGATTGACTTGCAGCGATATGAATGTGTTACGTTTACGTATTTTTTTTTAAATTAAATTTCCTCTTCTTTTCGCACAATTTCTGATGTAATTAGTTTAATCAGTAAATTACTCAATTATTTTCATTAAATTAAATTAAATTGCTCAGGAATTCCTTCTTTTTCTTAGGAATTCAATGATTTTTTGGGTTTTTCGTTTCTGCGATTTTTCAACAATCCAATGATTTTTTTCTCCTTTCTTAATAATTAATTTTTTTTTTTTCAATTATTTTTTCTTTTGAGACTCTCAGAAAAAATTTGTGCATCAAATATTTTCTGATTTCATTTATTAGACAATTTTTTAAATTAAGTGCCTGAAGTCTGTATTGTCAATGTATACTGCCTTCTTATCTCAACTAATTTATTTACTAATTAATTTATTCTCTCTCTTCCAATCATTTCTGCAGATCACTGATTTTTCTTGATTTTTTAAATATTTCTCTTCTTTTCTTTTTTTTCTACTCAAAATAATTAATTTCCACTAATTAATTGTCATCAAATGATTGTTCTTTGTGTGTTTACTCAATTAATTCGAATCATCGAAAAATAGAATTTTCAATTAATTTTTTCTCCAATCATTTCAATGATTCTCCTTTTATTTTTGTTCATCAGGCCTCATTGATTCGTTGAGAATTCATCAATTTTTTCATTCACCCATCAAAGGAAATAATTCTCATTCAATTTTCCCCTTCTTTTATCAACAAAAACCAATTTCTTATTCTCCAAAAGAAAAAAAATTCAATTTTCCTTTATCTCACCCATCTTTAGCCACACTCATAATTTTCCCAAATTATTTTCATTTATCACAAAAACAAAAAAGCAAAAAAGTTCACTCAAGAAAAACTCAGAAAAAAATCGAGAAAAAAAATTCCTTTTATTTCGATTATCCAGATTTTTTTTTCACTCAAAAAAACGGCGGAAAACTCAAATTTTTATGCAAAAAAAAAAAAAAAAAGAGAACCTGTTTACATTTATCATCAAACGATAATTTTCCCTCAATTTTCAATTTTTTAGTAGAAAAAAAAAAAAATTATTTTACGTTTTCGTAAATTTTACTTCAATTCGCTTCAATTAAATCGACAAATTAATTCAGAATTATCGAATCGAAATCATTCGAAATTTCCCTCGTCTATTCCATTTATTTATCCAGTATTATTACTACTATTATTATTATTATTATTTGTTCTTTAATATCTAGGTACTGGCCTGCCGAGTGCCTAGGGAAGACTGAGGGAAAAACGAGAGGGAATGGCGCCCCTGTAGCTTGCATGGAGAAGTGGATTTTTTTTTTTTGGGGGATGAACGATGATGAGACAACGAGAAAGAGAGAGATAAAGCTAGTGTTAAAGGGGTGGGGAGGATTTTTCGTGTGTGTGTGAGTATGAAAATTCTATCAGCATTGAAATATGAGGGAGAAAGAGGGAAAAAGAGAAAAACTGACATTTTTACGGTGTGTTGAGAGCGTACGAAACGAAGTGATAGTTGGTTTGTTGGTAGAAGAGCAGAAATGAAAGGCAGAGAAAGAGGAAAAAAAATGAGAGAAAGAGAGGGAAAAAGTTATAAAAGAGGAGGCTTTGGAGGAAGGGCAAAACTCAGTTGCACAATGCGCATCCTCCTTCAAACTGAATCAATACATCCCAGCAACCGCCTAGGCCACTAACGTTCAACCCCATGAATGTCAATATTTCGTTTTGCCTCTTATGCAGGAGGCCTGGGGTCAATTTTTTTCCTTTCTTTTTGGTTTATTTTTGGAGTGTCATTTTGTTGTTTTTTTTATTTATTTTTTAAAGTTCCATTTGCGAGGATTTGTTTTGTTTTTACGGGTGGTGAGGGGGGGGGGGGGGGTGGGCACGTGGGTGGGTGAATTCTTTTTCATTCAGTAAATGGAGCACTTGATAGTGACATCAATTGTTTTTTTTTTTTTTTTTTTTGGAAATTGTTTGGTTTTTTTTTTTTTTTTTTTTTTTTTGAGAATATCTTGGAAACGAAGCGAGATAGAGAAATTTTGGAAGATACCTTTTTTGGGGGTTTTTAAATTATCTACAAAAAAGGTATCTGTAAGGATTTTCTATCTCGCTTAGTTTCCAAAATATTTGGCAAAAACTTTACGAATTAATTTTTTTTTCGATTTAAATTGGAGAATTATTTAAATTTGATTTTAAGAATGATAAATTATGTTTATCTTTGTAATTCATCATATTGTAAGGGAGGGGGGGGGCGTTCATCATTGAAATGAAAGCGTAAGAACATAAAAAAGTCTGTGAAATCTTCGAATTATGAAGACAAACTTTTTTTTTTTTCTTTTCTTTCGTTCTCTGCAGATGAAAACTTATTTATTAAGTATTCGTGGAAGTTAAAGGGCACAAAGTGTGCTGATAAGTAGCTTAAGACGGAAATTTTCTCGACTTTTTGATGAGCTACTTGTGGACTCGAATTTTCCCAGACAATTTAATTCCTATTTCTATTGAAAAAATTAATATTTAATTATTTAATTGAAAATTTTATTTTCAAAAATGGTTTGAGATTTTTTAATAAGGTGAAGCCTTCTGAAAAAAAATTCGAGAAAATTCACCAATAATGCTGACATATTTGAGCATCTTCTTAAATTTTTTCAGATTTTTCAATCAAGTCCTTCTCTCTGAAAAAAATTCCTCAATCATGTTGCCCCCAGGGATCAATTTTTCCCCATTTTTTCCTGAATTTTGCAAATAAATTATTCTACCATTTCCAATCGGATAAAATCGTCTGATTATTGAACGACACAATCTACTTCCTCACGATAAAAAGTAATCTTGATTTCTTATCGTTGCTCAAATCTTTTCCATTTCATATAAAAAAAAAGAAATAAAAATCCTGCCGCTCCAATATCCATAAATCATTTTTGTAATTTATTCTCAAGGTGAATCGATGAATTTCGTGTGAATCTAGACGTCCATTTCATTATTCAACCTGCACGTGCACACGTGGTATAAACTTGTCGATTTAATCTCGCCATTTTCGTCTTCTTTTTTTTTCCGAATTTTTCCAAGATTTATCGTTTTTTTTTAAAATAAAATTTTATGAATTAATCTCAAAAAATTGAGTGTTCACTTTCATTGAAAGCGATCTCGGAAACTAAGCGAGATAGCGCAATTTTTGTAGAGACCTTTTTTGTAGCCCTGATTCTTCTCCACAAAAAAGGTTTCTTCAAAAATTACGCTATCTCGCTTAGTTTCCGAGTGCATTTAAAAAAAAAGAAAAAAATTTGCCAATTAATATTTTTTTCTTCAGAAATTCCTTCGAAATCTCAACGCTTTATGGTTCTTTCCAGTCTTAAAATTATGGTAATTACGAAATTACTTGGATCATGTGATTGAGTAATTACTCGACGTATTAATACAATTATTTTGATTAAAAAAAATGCAATTATTCATTATAATTTATTTACAATTATGTTTGGTGATAAAATCAATGGATCCATTTATAGTGTTTCCACTCTCCACAAATTCACCTGTGGCTTTTACTCCACACACACAATTTTCCCTCTCTTTCTACCTCTCCGATACGAGCGAAGGGTAAACCACAGAGACAGTGTGGGCAGTGATAATTCACTCATGACGAGTCAAATGTCAAATATTAACAGTCGAGATTAATCTCAAATAGCGATTTGTCATAAAGAACATATATATACATATATATATATATATGATCTGAAATTCTAATTTATTCCTCGTTTTCCTCAGCCCAGTGAATAACGGAATTTCTTTAATTAAATTCCCTCAATTTTTCATGAATATTTACTCTGGAATTTCAGGTATTCAACTCATCTGAGAAATTAATGCTCCAATGGAATGTAAATCGTGGAATTCAGCGAAATTCTTATGAATTATTCCACTTCATGCAAATTTTAATTCAAAATTCAACCAAATAAAAAGGCAGATCATGAAAAAAAAAGTAAAAAATGACGTAAAATTCTTTTTTGTTCATTCCATTGAGAAGATCGGGCAAAACTACCGTGAAAAACTGTATAATGCAATGATTTTGGACCCAAAACTCTTGAAGTAATAAAAAAAAATCATTTTCACCTCAAAAACGCGAGAAATTCGTCATCATAGGTTTTTCCCTATCACAGGGGTTTTTTTTTCAACTTTTCCCTATTCCAAATTTCCTGCTCCTTGAAACCTCACACTAGCCCTACCAAAAACCCACAAAACCACTTGAGTGGTCCTTTCAGTGTGACCGCCAAAAAAGTGTTCATTTCTGCTGAAAGATTGCAGACTGAAACTATGCAAATACTTGTCTAGCTGTAACTGTGAATAACATTTGTTATCCAGTTTTCCATGATATATTGATAAAATCGCAAGAATCGAATTGAAAAAAAAAAGAAATCGAAAAACTCGTTTTTTCCTCCCCTTTTTTGAAGAAATCCCTAGATTGAAAGACTTCAAAAATTAATTTTAACTCGCAATTGGTCAATTACGAGCCACAGAAGCCTCTCCACATCTTTCCCCATATAAAAAAAAAAGCTCCATAAAAGAAAAAAAGACTAGTTTTACCGTGAGAGGCGTCATAAAAACACTGGAAAGAGCTTCCCCCTCCCCTCCCCTACCGAGCGCATGCCCACAAACCTGTCAAACACTCGGAAGCCCACACTCATTTCCGTTAGAGCTCCATAACTCGCCTATTATTGGATCGTTAAGGAAAAAAAAAAAAAAAGATTGATCAGACATCGCATCACACAGCCTGCACGTCACCCCCAATTCCCCCCCCCCCCCCCCCCCTTCCCTTTTCACGAACTACAAGAGGGCCATTAAACCCAAAAAAATGAGAGAAAACACGGGAAAAATAATAGTTTTTCCAGTTTATTTTTGAAATTGCCGCAATTTAATGCAGAACACAATTGACCATTTTTCCACTGTGTGTGTGTCTGATCACTTCGCAGCCTTAACCACTCGCAAAATACCTCCACTCTCTCTCTCTCACTCTCACCACCGCAATTTCCCCTTAATTTTCCGATAATTCAATTGAAAAACACAGTTTCATCTGATTTTTCTGTGATTTTTTCACATTTTTTTTTCTCAATTAAAAAAAAAAAATTATTTTTCATTTTACTTTCTAAACTGCATGACATTTATTAGGTTATGTGCAATACATCAATAGAAATAATGAAATAATAATGATAATAAATTGCGATTAATGTGCTCTTTAAATATACAAAAGAAATTGTGCGAAGAGTTTATTTTATTTTATTTTTTTTTCAAAATGAAATACGTGACACCGAATTTAATAGCAAATTTTGATGTTTTCTTTTTTTCTTTCATTTGAATCAATTATTTGGACCTTTTCGGTTTTTTTTTTGTAATTTTGCAGTCAATCTTACCTGTTTGACTAGTGGGAGTAGTGTCTGTTCTATGCTACGGGTCTTAATCTCTAGGGTTGCTGGGTCTACGGGGTCGGGTGTCTCCATTTCTCGTGGAAGAAAAACTTTCAACTATATTATCCGGCTGTTTTTTATTCTTCCTTTTCTTGTTTTAAATATATATATATATATATTTTTAAAAAATTTCTTCTCCCGACCACTCCGAGGCCCCGAGAGAAGAGCCAACGAAGGTTCGTTGCACCCCGGCCCCTCTACCCGGCCTTGCGCACCCCTGTACACGAGTATAAAGTCACTGTCGAATTGGTGAAAATTTTGTAGGTTTTTGTTGAGGGGAAAAAAAAAAATTGAGAATTTGAGTGTGGCGTCTCTTTAGCCGATGCGGCGACGCCTAGTACTTTGATTAGGCGCTGCGACGCCCGAATTGTCGGGCGAGTGGCGGTACCTGTTGCTGGAGGAGAAGACCATAGAAATAGAGGAGATTAAGGTAGTATCCCAGGGTACGGTCGATAAAACAGAAAAAAATGAGGATTTGTAGGTTAATTTCCAATTAATCGCTGATAATTCGGGAAAACGCGCTTTAATTCACTTGAAAAAGTGACCAAACTATTCAAAAGTCATATCTTCAGCTTGTGAATATAATTTTTTTTTCTTGAATTTTTTTTATATTAATCTCCTATCACATGCATGAGATAGAGAGAGAGGCAAATAGTTACGACTACCTTCTAATTAAAATTTCTCAATAACTATACGGTGAATTAAATTTTTTTTTCTTGTATTATTTAGTTAAAATGCTGTTTTCTTTGTCAATAGTTTTTAAATAATGGCTCAACTGTGTGGTTTTTTAGTAACTTCGTTATTTCAGTACGATTTAGGGCGTTCCATCCCCATCAACGCTGTTTTCAGCCCATTTTTTTTATCTAAGAAAGGAGATACACATAAATGAACATCGCGAGCGTCGAAACGCGTGAGACTACACAGAGAAAAATGTTTTCTCAATTTAAGAATGTGCAGTCACTTAATTTAAGAATGGCAGGTCACTTAAATTAAGTGACTTTTCTCACTTGAATCAAGTGACTTTTCTCACTTAAATCAAGTAACTTTTTCTTTTCTTAATTTAAGAAAGTGAAAGTCACTTAAATGAAGTGACTTTTTTCACTTAAATCAAGAGACTTTTTCTTTCTTAATTCAAGAAAGTAAAAATTACTTAAATCAAGTGAGTTTTCTCACTTAAATCAAGTGACTTTACTTTCTTAATTTAAGTGACCTGCACATTCTTAAATTAAGTGTCTGCACATTCTTAAATTAAGAAAACATTTTTCTCTGTGTAATTCCTTATTGGTCAAAAAAAAGGAATGAGCATTGCTAGAGTCGAAATACTATAGCGAATTACGTGAAATTGATTCCTCATTAATGAATTAGGTCAAGCAGAACAAATCAGAAAAAATAGTTAACTGTCATATTAAAGTATCAAACGTCACTATGGCGCACGTAACTTTGATAATTCATAGCTCATAAACTGCACGGACAAAAATTATGAAAAAATTCAGGAAAATGTTAAAAAATATCGTCTTTGATACAGCATTAAGAGAATTAAGCTAACTTTACTTGAGTGGCTGAGATATTAACTTTAATTCATTCATCAATTCATCAATTTTTTTTTTGCATTTTTAATACGACGCAATTAAACCGGAAAAATACGCGCATTTCAATAAATTCATTTGAGAATAATGATCATGACAATCAATTCTCATCAATTACAGGCAATTCGATATCTTTGGAATTGAATTATTTCTCGTTATTAATGGACATGATGCAATTATAAATTTATAAATAAAAATTTAAATTTTTTCCGCATTTTCTTCTTTTTTTCTTTTTCAGATGACTTTATCCTAGTCGACTTGAATTCTAAAATTAAATCATTGAACTTGACTTATGTGTCGAGGATAGGAAGACCCAAGTCTATCAATTGGCTTCCAGTACATTGTATAAAACCTTGCAAAAAAAAAAAATTAGAGTTAAAAAAAAGTATTATCACGTTTTGTTATCGCACTGCTTTTCTCCATCACGTAACACTGTGAAATAAAAATTCTATTGTCAGACAATTCGTATTTAAATTGAAGAAAAACAAAAAGATTAATAATTATCTAGAGTTGTCCATAGTTCAGTTCAATACAAACTCAATTTTTTTTTTTAAATCAAGTAACTCATTGATTAGTGTGAAAATTTTCATCTCAAAGTAGTATATTTATTCTTGAAACAAGCAATGAGATAATCATCTTGAGGAATCATCAATTAATTCCAATTAATTGATGAAAATGTGTTCATTTCAATCCGGATATATTCAATCTAATTAATGCATTATTACTTTTGACAAATAATTTCTTAAATCTAATAATTATTGATTTTTCTTAGTGTCAAGAAATTTCCTTCTCGGGGAAAAAAAGCATTTTTTTCCTCAGTGAAAATTTCTTTCTTCGAAAAACAATTTTTTTTTTCTTATGCAGGAGAATTTTTTTCTTCCTTATTACTATTTTATTGTTATCAAATAGCAATCTATTTTTATCGGACTCATGTTCATTTCATAAGTCATCGTATCATCTTTACGCAGTAGTAAAAAAAAAATTTATCACTGCATTATTATGCATAATATTTTTTTTTATTTATTTTTTATCAGTTTTTAACAGAAAATTGTAGAGTCATGCCATGACGTTTTTGTATATTCCATCGGATTGGCTGATGGGTCGTGTCACGTTTGAGGCTATTCAAGAGCTAATTCAACTCGAGTCCTATGCAATTGTGGAGCACATGCAAATTTACATTCAGTCCGAGTTTATTAGTACGCCTGCGTTTTTGCTTCTTTTTTTTTGTCAATGTCACAGTCACTTGAGTTGAATGATTGTTGAGTTCTTAATAATTACAGGAAGTTATTTTCGTGGAATATATATCGAAATTAGAGAGAGATAGCCTTTGTTGTAACCCTCGATTGTCCACAAAAATTGGTCTATCTCGCTTAAATTCCGAGATGATCTAAAAGAAAGCGAAATTACAAAAATAAATTTCTTTCAATCACTTCTTCAGTAGACTAGAGATATTTTGGAAATTATGAGGTTTAGAAGAATTTCTGAAGAGATCTTTTTTGTAGAAAATTCAATTCTCCACAAAAAAGGTCTCTTGATATTTTTCTCTAAACCCACTCGCCTAAAAGATATTCTCAAGACAAGCTTCACTTTTTTTTTCATTTTATTTATCTCCTGATAAATTGCTCTTTTGAACTCTTTTCCAGATTTTACAAAAAAAAAAAAAAAGAGATAAGTGAAATAATAAAAAAAAAAAAAAAAAGATAAGTGAAATGGAATATTCTGCAATCACACAAGAAATAAATATGACTTGGGATAATTTATTGACCGTGTGTCAAATGAAGATGATTTGAAATTTTTCTGAAAAGTAATTAGAGATTATACGAGAAATTGGTGCAAAATGGACCACTTTAGTAAAAAGATCTAGCATTTTTTCCGGAGTGAAGGACATTATGAAAAATTTTTCAAAAATTCAGGGAAATGCTTAAAAATGTCTTTATCATCACTGAATTTTTTTCAAAATTTTTCAGCCAAACCTTCACCCTCAAAAAAATTTCGAACCATTTTGCCTCGTAGAACCATTTTAACGCCTCTTTCTCTACCAATAAAAAGGCAATTAGAGATTATAATTTTCCTGCAACTATAGCTGCATGCACAAATCCACCCACTCTGCAAAACACAAGCAGAAAGGAAAAAAAAGGCGGAAAAACTTGATACGTTTATTAAAAATAAACCAAAGTAGTTTTAAACAGTCTCAGTACTGTTCGTCCCTGGGGACGACTGATTCACAACGAATCACTCTAGTAGTCAGTGTTAAATTTTTTGGAGTGGGGCCAACCGTTAGATAATCTAATGAACATGAGCCGAGGGGAAAGAACTATCAGTGCTGTCCTCTAATTCTGCCAGTCCAGAGTAATAACGTAACGCAAAAGATATTGCAAAATTCAAGTCGAAATTTGATGCAAATACAGTGAAAGTGATTGATATCAAGTGTCAGTTTTCGGTAAACCGAGCTGAATAAAAATTTCATTATTAAAGAATTCGTATCTGAATTGAAGAAAAACAAAAAAAAAAATTGAAGAAAAAAAAAGAGTGCTAATTATCAAGAGTTGTCCATAGTTCAGTTCAATATAATCTCATTTTTTTTTTAAATCAATTAATTCATTGATTAATGTAAAAACTTTCATCTCAAAGTAGTATATTTATTCTTGAAGCAAGCAATGAGATAATCATCTTGAGAAATCATCAATTAATTCCAAATAATTAATGAAAATGAGTTCATTTCAATCTGGATATATTCAATCTAATTAACGTATTATTTTTGACAAATAATTCCTTAAACCTAATAATTTTTTATTTTTCTTAGTTTCAAGAAATTTCTTTCTCGGGGAAAAAAAAACATTTTTTTTCGCATTGCATCGATTCAACCACAACGAATTTAATTCTTATGATGCTTAAATTTGGTTCAAAGTCTGCGTGAAATTGTAAAATTTCCAAGCTTTTTATTTCTCCATTCAAAGACGAATTTTACAATAAAATCCATTCGTTTTCTCAGTGTAATAATCAAAAAAATGTGGAACAATCCATCAAGAATCCTCTTTTCACTGACTATAATCTCTCTCTTTCTCCACTTAAGTGCATCTAAATCAGAGCCACAAAAGTTCAAGATTTTATGTCTTTTTTCGCATCCAGGAAAGAGTCATTTCGCTGTTTTTCGTCCAATTCTCGAAGAACTTGCACTACGTGGCCATGAACTTACTGTAGTTTCTTATTTTCCACGTGACAATAAATCCTCAATTCTGCCAAATTACAAGGACATAGATTTGCGCCAACGTACAGGAGTTTATGAGGATGTTGTTGATATGAAAGAAATAAAGCACAGCTTATTAACGCCACTCAAAGAATTTATGTGGATACATTATTGGGCAATGGATCATTGCCAAGAGGCACTTGAGAATGATGGAGTTAAAAAATTGATTGAATCAAAGGAAAAATATGATTTGATCATAACAGAAGTGTTTAACAGCGATTGTTTCCTCGGATTTGCACATAAATTTAATGTTCCAGTGGTTGCGGTATCATCTCATGTACTAATGCCATGGGCTAATGCACGAATCTCCAATGGACATCATCCAAGTTATGTGCCAACTATATTTGTTGGCTACGAGCCAAATATGAATTTTCTTCAAAGATTCGTTAATACGTTTTTTGCAGAAATTTTTGCCACTGGTTATGAAATTGTCTACAATTGGCCGATGCAGAAAATCGTGGATAAGGCTTTTGGCTATGAATTACCATCGCTCAATGATTTAGCGAAAAATACAACGGCTATTTTGGTGAATTCGCATTGGTCGCTGCAAGGGTCCAGACACTTGCTGCATAATATTGTTGAGATTGGGGGAATTCATCTTGCGAGGAAGGAGAAAAAACCATTGCCGGAGGATATCAAGAGGTTTTTGGATGAGGGGAGGGAGGGGGTTTTGGTATTCAGCTTTGGCAGCATGATCAAGGTAATCCAATACTCATGAAGCTAAAGATAATGGAAATGAGAGAAAGAATAAGAAGGAGAGAAAGGATTTATGTCCAGATCAAATGTTAAATTGTAGGAAAACGTTTGTATCACTATTTAATTTTCCGTTCCTGTTAAAATAATGTAATAATGTATTGATTGATGATATTATTGATATCTTTAGGATAAACATAATTATGCAGCCTGATGAGGTTCACGCAGATTGAACGAAACGTTGATGCCTCGAATGATAATGGAAATTAAATTCAAAATTAGAAAAAAAAATTCTCTGGGATTAATCATGATGGCGGATAATATATACACTAGTATTAATTTGATTAACGGTCGGAGAAAAAATTTGCAATAATGGAAATAAGAGAAATTTGATGATTTCTTTTTTTTTTTCTATGAAATAAATTATTTTTAAAAAAATTAGAAATATGGGGATATAAAAAATGGAAAATAGAAAAATTGCAAATTTTTTGAATTTCTTTTTCATTGTTGTTGCTTCCTTTCGTTTTATAAAAATCTGAAGAAATCTGATTTTCAGAAGAATTCATTGAGAAACAATTTTTTATAGCTTATAAAATTCTCTAATAGAGGAGACTCTGTACTTTTTTCCTGAATCCAGTCTTTAAGAAAATATTTATGAGAGAAGCTATTTTTTTTTGGAGGCAATGGCTTCTAATAGGTTCAAGGGAGTTCAAGAACACATGCTAATGTTTTTTCTAAATTCTTTGACAGTTAGAATTGGTAATGAGGCATTGATATGTGCGAATAGGTGAGGCAATGCTCATTACGCTTTTGGTGGACAATCGGAAATCGATGATTTTTTTTTCTAGAACTATTAATTTTCTAATATTTCAATATAAGAGGTGAACATAATATCGAAAATAACAAACGTCCAACAATTTTTTTCGGGATTAGATCAATTATCATAGAAGATAAAAAATATATACATGTACAAAATCCAAAAAGTCACAAGTAAATTTTTTTTTATATTTTTAGATACGAAAACAATAAATTATTTATTTTAAAAAAAATTCGAAAAATTGTTAGACGGATTTTACAATTTTCTTAATTTTTTTAAATTAACAATTTATTATAAAAAATAGATTTAAAAAAATTTGCACTTGTGATTTTTCGATATTTCGTTTTTTTTTCATCATTTTTCATTGATTCTTGAGGAATATCTCAAAAACTAAGCGAGATTGCGAAATTCTCGAAGATTTCTTCTTTCAGAGGAGAATCGAAACTTCGAAAAATTAACTCCACCAAAAAAAATTCTATCTTTCTCAATTTTTAGAATATTTAATGGAGAATTTGTAGAAAAAATGAGGTGATTTTTCTGCATCACTAATTTCCTCTTCTTTTTGGTATCTTTAGGCGAGCTCCATGCGTCAGGAAACACTGGATATTCTCCTCAGTGTCCTTGGAAGTATTCCACGAAGAGTTATCTGGAAATGGGAGGACGAGAATCTTCCTGGTAAACCAAAAAATATGATGATTAAAAAGTGGTTCCCTCAAGCTGATATTCTTGGTGAGTTTTATCGCATTTTTTTTTGTCCATACTGATAAAATAACTGATTTCTAATCAATAACGAAGATGGAACTTTGATAATATGATATCGATTATGCCTCACGAGATATGAAAGACACGTTTGATGATCATGATACTGAAAATTGCAGATATCTCACTTTTTTTGCTTATTTTCAACAAATATAAATTATAAAGGAAAATGAAAATTATTGTAAGAAAAGTCATTCAATGCCTTAGAAACAGAGTGGCGTAAGTGCTATACTTGAGCATAGCACTTACACCCCTTTGTTTCTAAGGTGGCCAAAGATTTTTTTTGTAATAATTTATTTGTTTAAAGAAAATCCTTAAAATCGTCAGAACTGTAATGATTCAATTATAATTAATGAATTTTTTATTGAAGTGTGATGAAAATAATTTAAAAGATAATTCAAAGAAAAAGTCGAATTTTCGAGAAAAAACATTGAATAAAATCAAAATTTTCGAAAAATTAAAATAAAATAGAAGTTTAAAAAAAATTGAAAATTGAGATTTTTTGAAAAATTTCGAAAATGTCAATTTTAACGCATATTTTCCAGCAAAAATTCTCCCATTTATTCACTGAAATCATAAAAAAAAATTCAATTTTAAACCTTTATTAATCTAAATCTCTATCTGCCCCTTTTTCCCCTACAAAAAAAAAGAGTAAAAATCATAATCTCCAATCTTGACTGAAAAATACCTCGAAATATATCTTATTTTCGTATTACTACTGTATTTTCATAGATAAATTCCGTATTTTCTCCGAGAAAACCCAGTAATAATGTGGCCCCAGTGAAATATTCTGACATGAATGTCCCCAGAGACAACGAAAACGTCAGGAATAAAGGAAAATATGCATGAATTCCAAGACTAAACTCACTGATGCTTCATTTCAGCTCATCCAAATGTAAAATGTTATCTGGCACATGGGGGAATGTTGGGTCTCAGTGAGGGTGTACACCATGGGGTTCCCCTAGTTATTGTCCCGATGTACGGTGATCAATTCAACAATGCTGCTGCTGCCAAGAGTCGAGGAGTAGCTGAGGTACTCGAATGGAACGATTTCGATGCTAAAATGTTGCGGAATGCCCTTGACAGGGTCTTCAACGATTCGACGTTAGTATAATTTTATTTTATCGATTAATTCAGTAGTGAAAAGGTAAAATAGAATTAATCGACTTGCCTTCGAGGTCATTTTGAAATAAATATCTCGGAAAATAAGCGAGATAAAGTGATATTAATTTTTTTTTTTTGGTAGAGAATTTAAAGAGTTACAAAAGAATTTTTGGGCAAAATTGCTCTTTCTGAGGTATTTTCAAAAAACTTAATGTGAAAAAAAGAGACTTATCTTGTTTTACCTCTTCACTACTGAATTGATTGAATTCAATCCAAATTGATCGGAACATGAATATTTTATGATCATTATTTTTTCAATATTTCGGGAAATAAGCGAGATAAGGTGGATGGTGCTCCAATTTTTTTTGGAGCCTTCGAGAATCTCTAGAAAACTATCTTAGGATAAAAAGGGCGTATCTCCATTATTTTTCAAGATATTTGAGAAGAAAAATGAATTTAAAAGAAGTTTTCAGAAAAATCGACTTTAATTGTTCACTTTTTTGAAAGATATTCTGGAAACTAAACGAGATAGAGCGATTTTACGCGAGATATTGCGAGATATTTGAGAAAGAAAAAAAAAGAAAAAATAAAAAAAAAAAATTTTATAGAAAAATCGATCTTATTTTATCGCTTATTTGAGGATATGTTGGAAATTAAATTAGATAGAGCGATTTTTTATGAATCCTTTATTTGAAGCCTTGGAAATTCTCTAAAAACCCATTTTAAGAGAACGAACGGCGTATTTCCATTATTTTTCGAATTATTTGAGAAGAAAAATGAATAAAAAAAGAAGTTATCAAAAAAATCGACTTCAATTTTTCGCTTTTTTTAATGATATTTTGGAAACTAAGTGCGAATACTTATTTTTTAGCACTTAGAATCCTGTCTATCCCTTAGAAAACCATCTCCGAATAAAAAGGACGTACCTCCATCATTTTCCGAGATAATTGAGAAAAAAATGAATTTAGAGAAAAAATTTTTCTCAGAAAAATCGACTTTATTTTATCTGGTTTGTTAAAAAATATCTGGGAAACTAAGCGAGATAGAGCGATGTTTGACAAACTTTTTTCTTTTGTAACTCTTGAAATTCTCTGGAAAACCATTTGAGAACAAAAAAAAAAAGCGCATCTCTATTATTTACAGAGAATACATTTTTTGAAAAAACTGCTGACAGAATGGAATGAATTTATTCAAAAATTTTCATATTCTTATTTGTTTTTTCAGTTACCAGAAAAATGCAAAAGCCTTGCAAAAAGCATGGAACGACCGACCCGAACCACCACTTGAAACAGCTGTCTGGTGGGTGGAATACATTGCACGTGGAAATGGCAATCATCTCTTGAAAACAGCAGCATCCAATCTCTCCTGGTATCAACAGAATCTCCTTGATGTTTACGCTATGTTCCTCGTAATTATCTTAACTATCACAGCTGCATTGTACAAATTAGTATCCTTGCTAATGAAGAAATTCATCAGGACCACGAGTACAAAACACGTAAATGGTGTGAAAAAACGAAATTAACTACTACAATTCAATTTAATTATCGAACAAATGTAGAGTGGTACAAAGTCTTTTTTTTTATCAAATAAATGATTACTCAAGAATTTTAGGAGTATTTTTAACCCCTTTTCCCTCATAAATCCATACGTACGATAAAACAGAAAAAAATGAGGATTTGTAAGCTATTTTCCAATTAATTGCTGATAATTCGAGAAAACGTGCTTCAATTCACCCGAAAAAGTGATTAAACCATTCGAAAGTCATATCTTCAGCTTGTGAATATAATTTTTTTTTCTCGAATTTTTTTTACGTTAATCTCCTATCACATGCATGAGATAGAGAGAGAGGCAAATAGTTACGAATACCTTCTAATTGAAATTTCTCAATAACTATACGGTGAATTGAATATTTTTTTCTTCTATTAATCAGTTAAAATGCTGTTCTCTTCACCAATTGTTTTTAAATGATGGGTCAACTGTGTAGTTTTTTAGTAATTTCGTTATTTTTGTCCAATTTAGGACGTTTCAAATAAATTTAATAATTCATATCTCATAAACTGCACGAACAAAAATTATGAAAAAATTCAGAAAAATGTTTAAAAAAATGTAATCTTTGATGCGGCATCAGAAAAATGAGTTAATAGTAATTAATTGCTGATATTTCGGGAGAATGTGCTTTAATTTACCCGAAAAAGTGATTAAACTATTGGAAAGGTATATTTTATGAACGATGATTCTTATACTGTTGCGTATCTCCCCTTTCAAATATTGAATAAATATTCCACGAAAAAAGGAGGAAGACAGAAGAAGAAGAATAGCCCAACAACAATCGTCTTCTCGTTTCAATAAGAAAAGGAGATTATTCCTTCGGGGAAATATCAGGATCGACACATTTTTAGTATCATTCCGAAAATAAACTGACATTTGTAATTAATAATTGTGTTTCGTGTCTCTCATTTACAACATCATGTAATCCTTATTATATAATTCATTAATTTTCCTTTTTTTTGATGATACTTTTCTTAATTACAGGGAATTTGATTATAGGGTGGAGGGGGAGGGCGGTCTCATTGACATAAAAAGTGGAAAGGTTACACATGAAAAAATCAATGAATAAAATGAATTAGAACCTACGCACATTGATTCTCCTATTTCCAAAGCTATTCTGTTAATCTACAAGGATCTTGATAAAAAAGTGTTCGGGCAGTGGTCCACTTCTATTCAGAAGCATGTTGCTTAAGTATCAGCAGAAAAAGCTCAATCATTTGGAAAGCAATACTATTATCCACTTGTTTTTTTTTTTTTTTCATCATTTTCACTGGAAACCTGTACAAGGTCATACTTATTATACTTATGCCCACAATATCATTCCCATAACATTATAAATGGCTTTTGCCCTAGAGAACCATGACTTTCAAACGAATTAATAGAAACGAAGGGCAGACCTGTTGTAAATATTGATGTTCAGTTTAGCTCAGTTATTTATAAACCATATATACCAGTCAATAATTTAAAGACCCACCCACTGCCTCTCATATTGTTCATCATTATTATTCTTATCATTATTATTATCATGAAGAGGGCTGATCATGCGCATGAAGATGAGCACTTTTCTCCCTGATAATTTGACTCGCCATTTAAATAATTTGTTAATTATTTCTTAATGATTACCAATAAATTTTTTAAATGCAGGAAATCAACTTTTGTGATCTACTTTTAACTCCTAATTCTTGTAATTTGGCCAATTTCATAGGCAGACGGAAGTCATCATCAACGCTACATGTAATATTTATGGGGGAGGACTTTCTTTTTTCCTTTTTCCTTTTTATGTACACATGTAGGGCTCTGTCATTGGTTTACTGCTCGAGTTTTACGACGCACTGTAGTACTATTCCACCACCTGTCGTCGTGACAACCTCTTCATATACGTTTGTCCAACAGCATTGTCAAGGTATGTTCACGTAGCTGCTCTTCATTTTAGTGAAATAGGAATTTTTATTATTTTTTAGTTTTTTTTTTTTTATTTGATGTGGTGTTTTCGGGTGGAATTTTTGTGGGGGAAGGGAAAAAGTGTTTGAGTTTTTTTTTCTAGCTGTAGTTTTTGAGTTTTTTTTCGGAATTCAAGGGACATAGAGCTTTGTACGGAATTTTTTAACTGAAGTTTTTTGAGTCTCATTTTAAGAGGAATTTAAGAGGAATAGAGCTTTTTGTGAGTTTTTTTGGGAATTTAATGGAGATAGAGCTTTTTTACGGAATTTTTTAACTGAATTCTTCGAAGGCTTTTTTAAAACAAAATTTGAGAGAAACGAAGCTTTTTTATTTTGTTTTCCTCGGAATTCAATGGAGATAGAGCTTTTTACTGAATTTTTTAACTGAAGTTTTTTGAGGCTTTTTTAAAACAGAATTTGAGAAAAACGAAGCTTTTTTTTCAAGTTTTCCTCGGAATATAAGGGAGAAAGACCTTTTTACCGAATTTTCCAACTATTTTTTTCTTTTTTTGTTTTTCTAACGGATTTTAAGAGAGATGGAGCTTTTTTAAGGGAAAAAAGAAGAAAGAAGAGCTTTTTCATGTTTTTCTTTAATCTAACAAAATCATGAAAGTATGAAAATTGCTTTATTTATCAGTTTTTGAGATTTTTTCAAGGAAAATGATTTTTTTCTAAGAGAGGGGGGAGGGGTTTGATATTTCTTTCGAATTTTGAAGTTTTAAGGATGGATGTTTTTTCTTTCGTTTTTTTCTCCTCAATTTCGAATCGATTTTGTTTATGATATTTTTCCTAGAAAAGTCAAGTGCGAGTTATTTTTACATTTGAAAATGATAAAATCAATACATAGGAGGAAATTGGTTTTTGAAATAAATAGGTGGCTCATTTTGACGCTCGTATCAATCCGGAAATGTCTCTGCCCATGACAAATATGAGTAATGGAGGGACTACAACGGTTCAAATTAATACACGACCCGATGACATTCGAAAGCGAATAATTGGTGGTAATTATCAAATATTAGGAGTATAATCGAGGTAAAAACAATTGAAATAACGATCAGAGTGTTAATTAATTTTTCTTTCTAGCTGAAGACGCAAATCCCGAAGATGGAACAGGATGTGGCAAGATACTTGTTGCCCTTTCGTGGGCTCTTGTGATAATAACGATGCCATTTTCACTGTTCGTTTGCTTCAAGGTAATTATTTTATTGGGGAATTAAATTTTTTTTAATTAAATTGAGATTTATTGAATTAATGAGTGATTCAAAAAATATTGAACATCGGAATTTTCTCAGGTTGTCCAAGAGTATGAAAGAGCGGTCATCTTCCGACTGGGAAGATTGCTGTCTGGTGGTGCGAAGGGACCAGGTGATTGTTTAATTTAAATTCATAGATTTCACCAATTTTTTCTCGATTCCATTGGAAAGATTGGGAAAAATTACCCCGAAAAACACTATAATACAATCAATTTTGGACCAACAGCCTCTGAGATACGACAAAATTTGAAAATCATCGAAAAATCAAAAAATACATTATCTCGATAACGCATGGACCAAAATCAATTGCATTATACTATTTTTCGGGGTATTTTTCACCGATCTATTCAATGGAATCATCAAAACTTGCGAATTTCATGACATTGCGACGACCATCAGTCGTTTATTTAACGTAAATAAATAGACAAAAAATATTCAAATTATCGAAAAAATGAATAGATTTTTAGGAAATATTTTTGGTTGCTTTTCCACGTTTTCTGTGGGCTATTAATAAATTTTGAGAACACTGTGCAGTATCCTATGTTCCATAGGAATTATTTCTATATCGAGCTAGTAAAGATAACCATGGTAAAATAGGAATTTTACCTATGTAAAAATAGGATGTATAACTATTTTTTTTCTTCGTTTATGTTTAAGTGTCTCACTTTAAAAATTCTCGTTTTTGGAAACAGATTCCAATTTCAAAATGCGTAACGAAAAAAGTGATGAAGAAAAAATTCGAGTAAAATTGAGTCATTTTTCTTTCATAATTCATTTTCAATCAAATTCTAATTTCAGGAATCTTCTTCATCCTTCCGTGCATTGATTGCTATGCAAGGGTTGATTTACGTACACGTACATACGACGTGCCACCACAAGAGGTATATTGAATTATCCAAACAATCACCAAAGTTATTATTATTATTAAAAGCATTGTGTTGATTATATTAGAATTTCATTAATCACTGTTGCACTGTAATAATGTAAAGCTAACAAATCAGAGATTAATTTTCATAATTAACAAGAAGTCTCGGAAAATTCAATTAATAATTTAGATTGCATCGAAAGTTCCATAACTGATATATCGAACATTCCCCAGAATATTTAAGGTGCACCAAGTTATTTCACATTCAAGTGCAATTTTTGAACTTTGAAAACATTGACACAGAATGACATGCCATTTAAAGTTTGCCATTTCTTTCATTTTCTTAATTATTCAATATTAAAAAAAAAAAAACTCTAGGTTTTAACCAAAGACAGCGTGACAGTATCAGTCGATGCAGTTGTGTATTATCGTGTTAATAATGCAACAATATCGATTGCAAACGTGGAAAATGCACATCACAGTACACGATTACTTGCCCAAACTACATTGCGAAATACAATGGGTACAAGGCCACTTCATGAAATTTTGAGTGAACGTGAAACAATATCTGGAAATATGCAGGTAATTAATATGCAACAGTAAAATTAGAAGATATCTGACAATTTTTCTGATTTTTTTTAAATACATGAATTATCACGAAAAACAAAAATTTAGAAAAAGTTTGCACTTATTGTTTTTTTTTTAATTTTCTACATATTGTTAATTTTTTTGAAAATAATTTATTTATTGAAAAAAATATGAAGTTCATTGGAATTGTCAAATTTTTACTATTTTGAGTATAGATAATTAATTTATGAATTAAGTTTTAAAATAAAAAAAAAAGTTTTAATATAAGATAAATCTTGTTGATCTTGAATCCTGGAAACTAAGCGAGATAGAGCATTTTTCTCTTTTTTTCTTCTTTTTATAGTTCTCAATCTCTCCTTCAAAGAAGGTTCCGCTAAAATGTGCTATCTCGCTTAGTTTCCAAGATATTAGTTGAAAAACACTGCACAAGAGAAAATTAGTTCTCTTCTTTGCTTTAAAAATTTGATTTTTTGAAGAATTTATTGTGTATTTTTTAAAATTGTTTCTCATAATATTTGCAGATCTCATTGGATGAAGCGACTGACACGTGGGGAATAAAAGTAGAACGAGTTGAAATGTAAGTTAATAGTGCAATCTTATTTATGTAGTTGTTCAAGATTTCAATCAGTTTGAAACGTAAATTGCTTTTTTATTGATTTCTATACTTTTTTATTTTGCTTTTTTAAAATTTAAATTCTGTTTATTCAGTAAGGATGTACGTTTGCCGGTACAATTGCAACGTGCTATGGCAGCTGAGGCTGAGGCAGCGCGAGAGGCTCGAGCTAAGGTAATTGAGTGTTTACTGATTGAAGATAAGAGGAGAACTAGCTTATCGGAGCTGGGTTGGGTCGATCGGGGAAAAAGAGAACTTAGGGAGATGGCGACTGCTGTCGGTTCATCCGGGGGAGAATGGAACAATTTTTTTTAAATATTAAGGTAGTATCCTAGTAAACTCGAGTACCGTTAACCCATTATTTCTTTCATGCCTCATCAAAGATGATATTTTTTTACATTTTTCTGAATTTTTTCATAATTTTTGTCCGTGTAGTTCATGAGATATGAATTATCAAAGTTACTGAAAGTAGCTATGTAGTGCATAAAGTATGCACTAATTGAGCATATTTTATGTTGAATTTTTTGCGCATAAATATGGTGATAATGTGCATATTTCATGTTTTCTGTAAATGCATAGAATACGAAATGATAAATAACAAGATATATTCAAGATAAACATATTAGTACATATTTTATGCACAATAGGACATATTTCATGTACAATAGTACATATTTTATGGACAATAGTACATATTTTATGTAAAAGTCGAGTGCATCAAACATGCATAATTAGAGCATATTGTATGTCAAAGGCCAAATCATATTGTATGAAATGCTCAGTTCATATTCAATGCACAGTTTTTTCTGTGTGTAAATCGGACGGAAATAACGAAATTACGAAAAAACCACACAGTTGAGCCATTATTTAAAAACTATTGGCGAATAGAACAGCATTTTAACTAAATAATAGAAGAAAAAAATATTTAATTCACCGTATAGTTATTGAGAAATTTTAATTAGAAGGTAGTGGTAACTATTTGCCTCTCTCTCTATCTCATGCATGTGATAGGAGATTAATGTAAAAAATATTCGAGAAAAAAAAATAATATTCACAAGCTGAAGATATGACTTTGGCATGGTTCAATCACTTTTTCGGGTAGAGCACTTTTTACCGGTCCTCTACTCTTTTAACCAAGCTATCGAGAGTTATTGTTTATATTGTTACTCCGGATTTTATTAATCTTTGCTATTTCTGGTTTTCGTAATAGGTAATCGCAGCAGAAGGCGAACAGAAAGCGGCCAGAGCACTCAGAGAGGCTTCTGAAGTCATTGGTGACTCTCCAGCTGCACTTCAGTTACGTTATCTCCAGGTAAAATTAAAAAAATTTGATCAGTACTATTTTTTTTTTCATGAATTTGCCGCAAATGAATTATTACTCAATGTCAATTTCCCTTTTTTTCAGACTCTCAATACAATTTCCGCTGAAAAGAACTCCACAATTGTCTTTCCATTACCAATTGACATGCTCACCTACTTCATGTCAGCTAACAAAGATAAATAAACAGATACTGAGTCCGAGGAGAGACGAAATTTCGTTGAAAATCAATTCTAAAATCAGCAAAAATGATCAAAAATTAAACTGTGAGATAATTTTTTCAGTAATAATTGTATTTGGACAGTGGACTCCCTATCTCACAGTGTACGGGGGTCAAGTTTTTGTGGAAATAGGAGAATGGAGGGGAAAAAGAGAGGTGGGGCGAGAGGGGGGGGGGTGAGTTCCAGAGACGATGGGATAGAGAGACACTGTATAAAAATTGCAGTTTTACATTAATTATAATTGTAGACAATTCAGTTAGTGAAGTGATGAAAAATTCGTGTGCCGAGTATTTTGAAAATATTTCGGAAACTAAGCGAGATAAGGGAGACTCCATTATGAATTTTCGGCAATGTCACTGGACAATTTTATTTAGCATTGGAAAAATTTTGCCTGCTTCGAAAATTTATTTTATTTTTTCATCATATTTGCAGAATATGTAATTTAAAAAATATTATAGTTTGTTAAACATTAAAATGAAAGAATCTGATTTTTTTGCAGAATTTTTGCGATCAACCAAATGATTATAAAAAAATAAAAACGATGGAGCTCAGTGAAGTTCTTATAAGAGAATCAGTCTAGAGTTAATTTCCGAGATATTTACGAAAAACTGAATTATTGGAGGAATTAATAATTTTGCGGAACAAAATGTAATATTATAGGTTCATTTCCATTTTTTCACTTTTTCATACGAATAATTGAAAGAAAATAGTGGACCAAATAGAACAGAAATTTTTAACGAATTTTTTGTCTCCGTAAAAGAATTACTTATAATGTCTATCACTGATCGACAAAATGTTTTTTTTTTACTTTGAAATTGACCCAACACAGAAGTGTCATATTTTAAAGGGTTTATATCTTTTTTCTTTCGTATGCATTGTTGTTTTTCTTCACTTTTACATTATCCAAATTGATCAGTTGGAACTTTTAACGTTTGCACGTTTTTTTTTTTTTCATTTTTCTAATTAACAGTAAATTGTCGATCAATTTATCGTTACTACTGGCACATTATTTCAATTGAATTTTTAAAATGTATTTTATGAGTTTTATGTCATTTTGATTGTTTATTGGATAATTAATGATAAATGTATCACGTTTGGAATTTGCCAATAAAATATTTTAAATTTAATTAATTATTGATATTTGAAAATTTGACCTTTTCATGAAATATCTTGGAATTTAAACGAAATATAGAATTTTTATAGAAATCTTTTCTGTTGCTCAGCTTTTCTTACAAAAAATTGATCAAACTTTTTCCTAAACACAAATTTTAAAAGCGCAAATAAGAACTTGAGGTAGAACCCAAGTTCCCATAATACGATATATGTAGCAGAAAAAAAATGAGAATTTTTAGATTAGTTTCCAATTAATTGCTGATAATTCGGGAAAACGTGCCTTAATGAACTCCAAAAAGTGATTAAACTATTCGAAACTCATATATTCAGCTTGTAAATATAATTTTTTTTTTGCTGAATTTTTTTTACATTAGTAATCTCCTATCACATGCATGAGACAGAGAGAGACGCAAATAGTTACGATTACCTTCCAATTAAAATTTCTCAATAACTATACGGTGAATTCAAAATTTTTTTCTTCTATTATTTAGTTAAAATGCTGTTCTCTTCGCCGATAGTTTTTAAATAATGGCTCAACTGTGTGGTTTTTCAGTAATTTCGTTATTTCTGTCCGATTTAGGGCGTTTCATCCCCATCACCGCTATTTCCAGTAACTTTGATAATTCATATCAAACTGTACGGACAAAAATTATGAAAAAAAATCAGAAAAACGTGAAAAAACATCATTTTCAATATGACATCAAAAGAATCAGGTGTTTTCGAGTTCACTGGGATACTACCTCAAATCAAATTACCATTGCAACCTGAGTAAATTTTCGTTGACAAAGCCCCAAATTCTTATTTACAATGTGCAATAAACCATTCCACTGTAAAGTACCTGTTCCTCATGCACAATTTAGTAAAAACTCACGGTGCAAGGTAAAGTCCCTCTTTATTTTCATATATATACCTGGGTGTGAGGTAGCAGTCAATATGGGTAGGGATGGATGAGGGTGGGTACTCAAACTAATACTCTACCCAGTAGTGTCTGGGTAGAATCTGTGTATGCCGTAGATGTACAGTTTGAAATGGGAAAAAAAAAGGAGAACTTTTTCGTGTATAACGCTGTTGGTATTCAGCCTACTCCTTACTGGTTAGGTGCCAGCATCAACTGACGAGAGACTCTTTGGTCTTAGTTTGCTCGCGGCGTTTACCACGCGCGGCCGTTCCGAGAGCTACGTCATATTTTTTGCCGGTTTTTTTATTATTTTATTTTTTACGTTACACACATTTCGATAATTATTTATTAACAATGAAAATTGAGTGGAGGTGATTAAAAAAAATATTTGAATTTTGAAAAAAGTGAAATTTTTTTATATTAAAATTGAAATTAAGGGGGAAATGAAATAAGTGAGTGAAAATAAATGGAAAAAAATGAGAATTTTTGTAAATAAAATTAAAATCTGAGGATATTTTGAATGGGAAATTGCGTTTTTTTTTTAATGTTAAAATTTTTTTTTTTTTGGAGTCTTGGAGAATTAAAAAGGCGCAATTACCAAAGTTCTTCGGATTTCAAGTGGAAAAAAAATGACTGTTCATCCTATCTTCTTCACTTTCCCCTCTAATTCTCTTCGCAATGTCCACGAAAATAGTTGAGAATTGAAGAGGTTTAGGCTCTTTGGAATAACACACGCAAGTAGTTTCCAAGAAAAATGAGATAAATCCTCACTTTTTTTGGATAAAATCAAGTAAATTCACTCGAAAAAAAAAAATAAAAAAATCCTCTATCCCAAGAATTTTTTTTTCCTAATTTTTTCAGAATTAAAAATCAATGAATGATGAATTTCATGAATTTACACGAACGAACGAACGACTATCGAAGAATTTAACCATTAAAAAACTGTTAAATAATTCATCGAAGAAATGAAGCTGATAAGACACGTTAGATCACCGAGGCGAATTAAAAAATTGCGAGGTTCAAAAGAATCACCGGGTTTTAATTTTCGATGAATTTAAAAGTGCAAAAAAAATTTCATTGCCACAAAAATGTTAATTTATTTTCAAAAAACCAAAAAAAAAAAGATAAATGAGTGAAACGATTCATTTGCGAATACTGTGGTCCATTGAGTGAGGTGTAGTGAAGTGCAAAAGAACCCGAAAATCTCAAGTAAATGAATAAATAAAACGTGAATACAGAGGAAAAAAAAATAAAAAAATAATTCGTGAAAGTGGAACATTTTAACTGATTAAAAGCCCAAAAATTCTCGCGAATTTTTAGCAGAGAAATTCGTCTCGAATTTCGTGATTCAAAAATAAAACGGGGGACTCCTTTTTTTAACGTCTTTTTTACGCATTCTCATTTCTGATACTAAAATAATTTGAATAATTCACTAATTCACTCGAATAAAGAGAGAAAAAAATTCACTCAGTGGAGTTTTATTTGAATTTTTTTTCGAGAGTGAGAAAAAAAATAAAAATCAAATTTTGTAAAAAAAAGGAAACAGGATTTTTTGATGAAGAAAATGGTGTTACTAAATTTTCAAAGTGCCTCGGGCCTCTGCCTACTGTTTCTTGTGTTCCTCTCGTCATTCTGGTGTATCAGTGATGCTGCACGTGGATTTAAGCGAAATTTCAAGACTGGTGAGTCCTTTTTTTTTAAATTCATTTTTATCTTTCTTCCACTTCTAGTTCTCTTGGAAGCTTTTTTTTTTTTGAAGAAGAAGAAGAAGATGAAGAAGATGATGAGGGGAGGGGGTATCAAAGGTTGAGTGAAATACACGAAAGAATCAGGGTACTTGCCCACCCGTAGTCTCTTCGATTTATATTTAGATGGATGAAGAGAGTTGTTTTTAAAGTCAGTGACACAGCACGTGGGACAATTTTGTGATTTAAGAAATTGCTCTGCTCTTTTCTTTTCAATTGAGAAATTCTTTTCTTTTTGATAATATGAAATTTTTTTCGACAAATTGATGTAATTTCATCAATTTTTTGAGAAAAATTTCGGAATGTAGGCGAGATCAGGCGTTTTTGCCCCGATTATTTTTCGTAGCTCTTAGGACTTCCAAAAAGAAAAGGTTTGGGTAAAATTACCTCATTTCGTTTAGATTCCGAGATATTCTCAAAAAATTCATGATAAAATATTCATAATTTTTCAAAAATTATGAAAGAATCGAAGGATCATTTTCTTAGCCTTTTAAAATCTGTGATTTAAGAAATTTCTGTTCTGCTCTTTTTTTTTCAATTAAAAAATTCTTTTCTTTTGGGAAATATGATATTTTTTCGACAAATTGATGGAATTTTATCAGTTTTCAAAAAGAAAATAGCCTGGATTTTAAGCGAGATAGAGCGATTTCCCCCTGATTTTCCTTTGTAGCTCTTAGAACTTCCAAAAAGAAAAGGTTTCAGAAAAATTGCCTTATCTCGTTTAGATTCATTAAAATCATTTAGAATCATTTTCTTAGCCTTTCAATTTCAGTCACACAACAAGTGCAATGACTTTTCTTCTTTTTTCTTCATTTGGGATTTTTTTAAAATGAGTTTTTCAGACAAATTGATGTCATTCTATCGATTTTGTCAGTAATATTTCAGAATTTAAGCGAGATATGGCGTTTTTGCTGGAATTCTTTTTCATAACTCTCGAAGAATCCCTTCAAAAAAGGATTCGAGTAAAATGACCCTATCTCGTTTAGATTCCGACCTATTCTCGAAAAAACGAATCATAAAATATTCATAATTTTCAACAAAAAAAATTCAGATAAAATCAGAGAATTTTTTTTATCCTCATTAATTATTTTTGTCTGAATACTGTCGTTATGATTTTAAAGTACAAGCTATTTGAGAATTAAATTTGTTATCCATAGCACGTACACACCTCGGGGCCACTTGATTATCGATTTCATTCGTTTTGCATTTGATAAAAAAACAAAAAATTATAAAAAAAATAAATCCAAGGCGGCATTTTAAATAAGAAACAAGGTGATAGGGTGAAGAACGAGAATGAGATTATTTCGAGAAGATGCCACACACACAGGAATACCCGAAGGAAGGTGATCTTGTTCACGCGTGCGACCAAGAAGCCAGTATCACTGGTCCATCGTGGGTGCCTTCCAGCCTCTGGGCTTCTTAATTTTTTTATTCTCATTTCCTTATTTTTTCATCTTCTTCTTTTTCATCACAGAGATATATATTTACTGTCGATAAATGTGAAACTTCAAATGCACGATATCTGATTGCAAAAAGAATTTGTTGCTTTTAATTAATTCTGTTTCTCAATAAATTCAGGATCTCGTTACATCAATCATTATTTTAATTGGAGGACATTTTTTTGTTTAATTTTTTTGGACTGATGGGTCAATTAAGATTGTGTTTTACAAATTTTATCGATTTTTTCTGGGTAATGGGGGGAAGTTCATTGATTAATGAGGTGTTGAGGAGACAGGAGAAACCTTCGATTTAAGGTATAACTATAGTTAACCCCTTATTTTTTTGATGCTGTATCAAAGATGATAGTTTTTTACATTTTTCTGAATTTTTTCATAATTTTTGTCCGTACAGTTTATGAGATATGAATTATCAAAGTTACTGAAAATAGCGGTGGTGGGGATTAAACGCCCTAAATCGGACAGAAATAACGAAATTACTAAAAAACCACACAGTTGACCCATTATTTGAAAACTATCAGCGAAGAGAACAGAATTTTAACTAAATAATACAAAAAAAAATATTTAATTCACCGTATAGTTATTGAGAAAATTTAATTAGAAGGTAGTCGTAACTATTTGCCTCTCTCTCTCTATCTCATGCATGTGATAGGAGATTAATGTAAAAAAAATTCGAGGAAAAAAAAATTATATTCACAAGCATAAGATATGACTCTCGAATAGTTTAATCACTTTTTCGGGTAAATTAAAGCACGTTTTCCCGAAATATCAGCAATTAACTGTAAACAAACCTACAAATCCCCATTTTTTTCTGTTTCATCGACCGTACTACGGAATACTACCTTGAAACAACCTGCAGAATTTTTTTTTAAAGAAATATCTCCGAAAATAATCGAAATTGAATTTTGGTGAAAACTTTATTTGCAGAAAAATAAAATCTACAAAAAAGATTCCCAAAAATTTTTCTTATCTCTCATAAATTCCTCGATTTCCCAAAAAGAAAAGAGTTTTTTCCGAAATCCAAAAAATTAATGACTGAATTAATAGATCAAGAAATAAAAATTATGATTCACTTGAAAAAAAATGATTAAATAATTATAATATATTCCCACGTGTTCTCGCCAAAATAACACCTGAATTCTCTTTTAATCTTATTTTTTTTCATTTTTTTCTTAATGGAGGAACATGAGGCAACACCGTTTGACTCAGATAGGTGCAGGACTCCTCACACTCACTCAAAAAAAAGTAAAAAAAAAAAAAAATTAGAGGCCCTTAACCCCTTCAGGCAATGTTGCTTTATTGCCCGCTTTATTATCCTCCCTCAGACTCCACCAAGATACTCGTTTTCACCCGGTATGTGTTGTGTTTCTCCTCTTTCGCATCTCTGCCCAAAAAATCCTGAACATCGAGAGAAAAGAATCTCTTCAAGTGTCTTGTATGCCTGCATTATATCCAAACGCTCTTAAACGTGCAATAAGTATAAAAAATAATCTCTGATGGGAAAAAATTGAGGAAAAAAAAATCAAATGATAAGCACGCGAGAAATTCCACGTGCTGGAACGTTGTGGAAAAAAAAAATATTAAAAATCTTTAATTCGCAAAAAATAAAAAAATAAAGTAAAATTTTTATTGAAAATTATTTTACTATTTTTTTTATGAAAGAAGAAAAAAAAGTTTTTTTATTGAAAATTATTTCACTATTTTCTTCTTTTTTTTTTTAAATAAATACATGAGTTCAATGAGCGTAATTAAATTAATCACTCGGAGAACAGCGAATGCGTTTAGATAAAACTGAAATTAATGATTTTGTGTATTTTTATTTTATTTATTGAGAATCAACAGAAGTACTCACTGTTAATTCAGATCATTAATTTATCGAAGACTTGTTTTTTATCATTATTATTATTATTAACAAGAAAATTAATCAATCATTCACAATTTTTTTTTCTTTTAGGAAATTGTATGATTTTTCTATGTTATGATAATAAAATTAGTAAATATTCAACAATTTATAATTAAATACTTTAATATTATTTCAAAAGAATCGCAACTTTAGTTTTTTGAGTTTTTTTATATGTGTATTTTTTTTATTTTATTCAAAATAATTTATTTAAACAGAAAAAATTCTGGAAATCATCAGATTTTTGCTATTTTAGTGTAATTTTTTATTTTTTTTTTCGTTCAAACTGGAACAAAATCGTACAAAAGGTCAAGTATTGGAAACACAGGATGAACGTGTGCTCAAGGGCTTTATACAAGCCCATGACAACTCAATTTTTCACACCGGGGAGTCTGCAAACGTTGTTAATCCGTGACCATAGAATTTATTCACACACAACCAAGAGTCCTCTACTCGTGGCTCTGGGCCCTCTTTTCATCGAGACAGGTGCCAGAATATTTTTTTCTCTCCCCCCCCCCCCTCATCTCTCATTCTCTCGGGCCCTTTCTCTTCTCTTTCTCAAATGTAAATAAAGATGAAACTGTAAACAAAGCGGTGGGAAAAATTTATTGTCCACTTGGGAGGTTTCCCGTGATTTTCGGAGTGGAGATGAATTATTTGTTTTTTTTGTTAGATTTTTTTTTTGGTAGAGAGTTGAGGATGGGCTGAGTCGAGAGGCAGGGAAATTTGAGCTGAAAAACACACCCTCACGAGCTTTTTTGGTCTTGAACTTTTTGAGATATCGTTGCTACGGAAAATTGCGCGAAAAAGCAGGCATTCTTTTGTTTTGAATGAGAGAGGAAGGGGTGGGGGGAGAGTTGAGGCCAGTAGCGAGAGGACAGCGGTAGGGGATAGACGTGCGACTCACGAGCAAGTGCATTAATGAGAAGAAAAAAATAAACATTAAAGAGAAACTAATTTAATTTAATTTATTAAAAGTTAAATGGAAGTTCAGAATTCGTTTTTAATGAATAAAATAGAAGGAATGCTATTTCTAGACATTAATCGGGTTAAAATAAATACTCAAATCCTTTTTGTTTATTTCCTTCAACGTTGCAGTTTCTGTAAATTCCAAGAAAAATCGACAGTCTCTTGTTTTGGAGCGGGGGGGGGGGGGAGCGGAAACAGCTGAAGGGCAGTAGTGAAGAAGCAGCGGTAAGGAACGAACGTGCAATGAGGTGATTTGCTGAATCGATAAGAAAAAAAAATGAATATTAACAATAAAATGGTCATTCATTTCATGAATTACACTTTGATTGAAGTCTCAGAATTAATAATGAATGATAAGAATAGGAAGAAATCAATATAATTCGTTACATCAACGAAAAGAAAATAATATTACCAACAAAGTCGCCACTTATTCAATTAATTATTCCAAAAAAAATTCTTAAAAAATCGAAGAAAAGAAAGAATTGAAGTAATTTTGCATTAATGACGTTAAAATAAATGCTTGAAAATTTTCTTTCATTTTTTCAAACATCGCAGTTTTTAGTGGGGTTACGGTAGAAGGGGGGGGGGGGACAGTTAGGGGCAATAGCAGTTGAGGGCGTACGTGCAATAAATATTTCATTAAATTAATAACAAAAGAAAAGCAATTATTAACAATAAATTTGTCATTCAGTTAATTAATCAAAATTTGAGTGAAGCTTTGGAGCAAAGGCAAAAGAAATTGAGTTATTATCACGTAAATTTGGATTAAAAACAGAGCTCAGGCCGTTTTTTTTTGTTTCTTTGAGTTGTGCGTTATGATTGCAAAAAAACAAAATGGCGGTCACTCGAGATAATAGTGCAGTATAAATTTTCGGTGGATGACATCAAAATTTTCGGAAGCGGGAAAAATGTTACTTCCGTTTGAGGCCTGAAACAGGTGAAACAGTGGCAAAATTTGCAGTGCGAGGGAGTGGCCGGCGATAAATAACTGCGGCGAAGGAGCAACACTACAGGTACTATTTTCCCTTTTCTCTCTCTCTCTTTTTATTATCAACAAAAAATTATTTTATGATTGAATGCAACAATTGAACAGTATTCCGATTTTATTGAACTGCCTCTGGATAAACTGCGTTGGATCAGAAAATTCTAGAGTAAATAGGGAATTCTTGGAAATCTCCGGTGATGGCAATGTCACGTAAAACGATACAGGCAATGGTAGTAGGTACTTGTCTCGAGGAAGTGTACTGCAGTTTAGTTATATTTATATCTATTCGTGAAATGGGCACGACCCGCCGCACTTGACTCTTCCTTGTGCACTAGGATGAAGAGTTCCACAAAAACACTTGAAACGAGAGAGGGAGAACTCTGGGTTTCTTGTTGTACTCCCTCTTTTGTAGTCTCAAGAAGATGTTCTTATTTTCTTTTATTTTTCATATTCTATTATTTCTTTGTCTTCATTTACTTCCTCAATTCTCATGTATTTCATCGTGCAGAAGGCGGAGAATTTCAGGTTTTTTTTGGGGAATCTCTCGGAAACTATTGAAGATGAAGATTTTTATATTTTTTTTTGTTTACTCATTTTTTATGGAATTTTTATGATAATTTCTATAATACAATTCCTATCATTTTCATTTTCTTGAAAAATACATTATTTTTGAGAAAATGAAAAATATGCACATGTAGAAAATTATAAAAAAAATATAAACACGAATTTTTTGGATATTTTTTTTTATAATAATTTTGTTTATCAAAAAAATGCAAACAATTGTGAAATGTGTGCTAATTTCATTATTATAGATTTTTTCAGAATAACCAGCAGAAAAAAATAAAAAAAGAGTCGAATTATTGAGATAATTCTTTTTATAATCGAGAAAAATAAGAGCGTATGTGCTCTAAGATTCTTGTATCTCTTACGTCTTTTTTATTCTACAGAAATAATATTGAATACTTGAAAAATTCGGCAAAAATTCAGGATATTAGAAAAATGTCAGGGAGAATGGGGTAAAATGAATTTCCATGGCAACATGATTTAGAAATTTTTCGTTGGAGTGAAGAACTCCATGAAAAAATCTGAAAAAATTTGACAAGATGCTCCAATATGTAAAAATTGTTGCTGATTTTTTTTTTAATTTTTTAGTAGACTCCTTCACTCTCAAAAAAAAAATCCCGAATCATTTTGGAGTATCAGTCCATTTTACCCCTGTCTTCCCTATACTTTTAAAATCTTCAGATTTCAAAGAAAAGCTTTACATTCAAAATAAAATGAGTTTGACATTTAAAACCAAATTCCCCTTCTATTATTCCATAAATAATGGATGAATGAATTAAAAAAAAAAAAAAAATTCTCGTGCCACACATGACATCGATGACAATAGAAAACGCGTGTCGTTCCATCTGGCACTTCCGGTTTCTCCCTAGGTCCATTGCATTATACTCGTTCACGTCACATGTTTTCATTCGTCGTGATTCCATTGCATTTGCTGAAGAGAAAAGAAGAAAACTCGCGATTGAATGAAGCTTGAAATTATGAAGAGAGCATAAAAATAAGTAGAAGACAAGAATAATAATAATAATAATAATAAGATTTTACAGAATTTGATTTTATAATAAGATTTTCATCAATGGAACCAAGTAACCTTCGACTTCCGGTGAGACGAAAAATAACCCGAGTGAATTGAGATGTTAGAAAGAGTCTTCTCTACCCTCTTTCGAGCCGTCACTCTTGGTTAATCTAGTTTTATTAATCATCTCGTAGAGACTGAAAGAAGTTCAATGCCTCTTTATCATTTGCGCGAATATTTTTAATCTTTCTCGATTACTGGCTAATGAATGAATGAATAAATTATGGTTAATTGATTTATATCGTTGCCTTAGAAACAAAGTGGCGTGAGTCCTTGTGCATCGGGCATATGTGCACTTACGCCCCTTTGTTTTTAAGCCGATGATATTAATTGAGGATGCAAAAAAATGGGAAATATTGTTTAATAAAAATCGATTCAATTTAGCAGAATATTTTTTTTTTAATGGAGAAAAGAAAGGGCCTAAGTCCTATAAGATTTCCATGCCTTTTACGCCATTTTTACTCTATAGAAACAGTATTAAATGCTTGAAAAATATTGGAAAAATTCAGATCAAAGAGAAAATAAAGGGGAAAATGGAGCAAAATGGACCGCATTGCCAAAATAATTCAGGATTTTTTTTCAGAGGTAAGGGGTGCGTGAAAAAATTAAAAAAAAATTGAGAAGATGGTTTAGTATGTCTATATTGTTCGTGAATTTTTTCAGTTTTTTTCGTTGAGGTCTTCATTCTTAAAAAAATTCGCAAAAAAAAGGGATTCAATTTGGGAATTTTTTGAAATTTGTTGAAAAAAAAATTTCTAGTGAAAAAGATATTGAGGAAACACTATATTTCAAGTTCTCGATATCACTCAATTTATTCATAATACTGAAATGAACGAAGATTGCATTTAAACTCTTATCTGCATCCTCATACATAAAAACAAATGGTAAAAAAAATAATTCTGGCCTTATTCTTCATCTCCTCTTTCTTCGTCTTCTTTCGTCGTGCCCGAGGCGTTCTCTAACTGTGGGGACAGATTTATCGACTTACTTCGTCGTATCGAGAAATATCCACACACGTCTGTCATCGATGTAAAACTCTTGATGCTCTTTCTGCCTCTTGGTCTAATGGAAAATCAATGAAAAATACATGAACACCAATTGCTACTGACTTATGTAGGTCAATTCGTTGCTATTGATATTGCAATGTATATTTTATTGAAGAATTGAATGGAATGGAGAAGAACACTTTATGACCCAGTGACAGATCAGGAAAATTCAATGGCCTCAACCGTTATTACTCATTTTCTTGTCTCTGAATTAACGCAATTCTTGAGAGTTAATCGAGTGGAAAAATTATGAAAATAAATAAATATGAAAAATTTACCGTTTATTCTATTTATTGATTTTTTTCTTTTAATAAATAAGTTATTTTCACGAATAATCGAAAAACATCAACACATAGATAGTTTATAAACTATAATTGCAAATTTTTTCAATATTTTTGTTATAATTTTTTTTTTAATCTAAAAAATTGCCACTTGTGCTAATTTTATCCTCAAATTTTTTTCATAATTTCCTAAAAATAAATTTCGATATATGTTTTCTATGGAAAGAAATCCTCTCAGGTTCCGAATGAAACCATCGAAAAAACTTTATTTTAAATATTTTCATTTTTCCCTTTTTTGGCGAAAATTTTCATTAGAATCCTTTTTTTAAATATATATAATAATAATAAATCATGAAAAGGGGAAATAATCTTAGACTTGTTTGTATGGAGATTCATGGCTTCCCAATGCTTCTCTCTTGCCAATTTGTATTCCGACAAAGTCCTACCACTTATACGCACACACTGGTTTTATGATGGGGGCTGGCACATGATCCTGTTGCTCTTTCTCCTCATCTCTATCTCTCTCTATGTTTCTATGGTTATGGATAACGATCTAACCAGCACCTCGTACGCGATTTCGTCATTAACGCCTGCGTTCAGATTAATTTTATAGCGGCGAAATCGTTTTTGGCTGATCGACTATCGATGCATTATGCCTCTCTGCATTATGGAAATTTTCGATAATTTCTAAATCGAGTTATTATCGAATATCGTTCGCTTCATGTGCATAATTTTAATATATTAAATTACAACAAGAAAATTAACTGCAAATTTTGGGTAATTTTCCATTTAAATTCAAATACGTTTAATTTTAAGATGAGTTTTGTTGGCATGGTTCAGGATCTAAGCGAGATAGAGAAAATGTTGTGATAACATTTTTTTTAGAAAAAAGTCGAGGCTTCAAAAGAAAGTTACCATAAAAATTCTTTTATCTCCATCGACTTTTAGATATTCAAGGAAAATAGTTACTTTTAAGAAAATTGGAGGGGAATTATAATTAGTTAAGGTAGTATCCCAGAGTATGCTCGATGAAACAGAAAAAAAATTAGAATTTGTAGGTTATTTTTCAATCAATTGCTGATAATTTGGGAAAATGTCCTTTAATTTACTCGAGAAAGTGATTAAACTATTCGAAAGTCATATCTTCAGCTTATGAATATAATTTTTTTTTCTTGAATTTTTTTTCATTAATCTCCTATCACATGCATGAGATAGAGAGAGAGGCAAAGAGTTACGACTACCTTCTAATTGAAATTTCTCAATAACTATACGGTGAATTGAATATTTTTTTCTTTTATTATTCAGTTAAAATGCTGTTCTCTTCGCCGATAGTTTTCAAATAATGGGTCAATTGTGTGGTTTTTTAGTAATTTCGTTATATCTGTCCGATTTAGGGCGTTCCATCCCCGCCACCGCTATTTTCAGTAACTTTGATAATTCATATCTCATAAACTGCACGGACAGAAATTATGAAAAAATTTATAAAAAAGTAAAAAAATATCTTCAATACGGCATCAAAAAAAAGGGGTTAACTGTACTTGACTTCACTGGGATACTATCTTAACTCAGTCTAATGGGGAACCACAAAGATTCTGAAAAACGACGATATATTCTTCAAAATGTCCCATTGAGCTGGAATGTAGAGGCCGAGGGCACACTGGGTGGCAGCCATAAACGCCTGGAGAGTAATGAGGCGCCGAGATAAAATCTAACGATTTTTAAAAAATCGGTTTTTCCCCCCTTGTCGGCAACAAAACGTTAAATTACTGCACCATTCCCATACCTCAAATTATTTCCGTATTTCTCCTTTGTATTTTTTCCCAGATTTAGGTGACGAAACACTTGCGATACGATATACATAAAATTACATGAGCATTAAATATTTAAAGAGAGAAAGGGGAAGAAATGAAAAATTCGATTGGCAAATGTTCCGTCTCGGCGCCTGTGTACCACACTCTTTATCTATCTCACATTTGCCAGAGACCGTAATTATCGTCGGTTGAGTTCGATTACAGACTTCACACACAACGGGAGGTGAAACGAGACCCATACGGAGGGCCCTAAACGAATTTTGATAGTACTTCTTTTTTCACTTATTTTTATCCCCCCTTTTTTTTTATTCAACCGATAAATTATTACTTTTTTCACTTATTTTTATTCCTTTTTTTTTATTCAACCGATAAATTATTACTTTTTTCACTTATTTTTATTCCTTTTTTTTTATTCAACCGATAAATTATTTTTCAATGGCATTCTCGTGATTGAAAATCGATTCGGGGCATTCTTTCTCAGGTGGGGGCAAAATGGACATTGCGTGATGAGTCGGGGGGAAAATAATTTGGCGTTTAACGTCACGGAGGTGGTCAGCACCAAACACCTGACGTCTTTGAATTTTTTAAAAGAATTTCTTAAACGTTCATTCGCGTGTATTGTATTTATTCAATTTTTATCAATTAAGGAGATTCAATCACTGCACATGCGTAAAATACATTTTATTAGTACCCAAAATGTGATAAATTAAATTGAATTATTAATGGAAAATGATGTAATTTGAAAATCAATAGTTTGCAAGGACTTTATCATTGAAATAGAAAATATTATTTTGAAAAAGTAATTAAATACAATGTTGCCAAACGTTTGAACTCCATTGTAATGCAGATTAATGTCTAATTTCATGGGATTTTTTTTCATTAGTTCGGTAAAACTCCACGGTAAGTTGAATGTCGACACAATTACAATGTCCACACTAAACGCGTTCGAATAAACATTTGGAGCACGTATTTTTTTACCAATAAATATCACATATTACAACTTGATAATTGTGTAGTATTGAGGAGACTAAAAAGTTGAATTGCTACTTTCAGAGTCAATTCTCTAGGTTTTATATGTTTTGAGTGATATTACTTTCAATTTTATGCTAGCACTGTTACCTGTATATAAGAGTGCCATAGCCTCTCGCGCGTTTGATAAATAAAACGCGTACTTGGCGTGAGACACTACTGCATCTCCCGATATTTTATTGCCAAAAAAGAAATTTGCATATTTCGAAAATTTAATTTTTAGCTTTCTCAACCTTATCTAATCGACAAATGATAGTATTATTCAAAAGAAAGTTCCAAATCCTGATTTCCCACAAGACTCTGTTCAAAATTTTACATTTTTGAAAATTCAATCTCAGAAATTTACACGATAAGGTTAATCGAAACTCCGTGATAGTATAAATAACGACTTGAATTATCATTAAAAAATCGATTTTCATTATTATCTAATACTTTTTATTTAACATAGTATTAGACCTCTGCAATTTCAATGAATTCTGAAGGATTTATAGACCTCACATCACATCAATAACTCTGCTTATTTCAAGACCAAAAAAAAATATAAGTGACTTTCGGTACATTTAAATCGATAAATAGACGGATAAAACGGTGAATGGAATGTAAAACACGAGCTGCACTTAATCCGTCAATTTGCGAGAGGTGGTGAATGTGTATTTTCTAATCTGTGTGAGTTGGATATACACAAGGGGGGTTGGACACAAGTAGGATGGATCGTGTAATGGCGTCAAGTCTTCACTAACATCTACTACTGACAACTGAAAGGCTACCAAAGAGTCATGGCTGGGCCGATCTCTGTTCGGCATTTTGCCTTTGTCGGTTTTAAAATACGAGATCCTTCTTTTATTCTTTATTTCATCGTAAATGGCTCTAACTCCATGCTCAAATTAGAAAAGTCGCTTCTCCCATTCGTTTCGTGTTACGGTGACAATTATTCGAGTGATTGAATTATTTCTGCGGTTTATCAAGAAGTTTTATCAAGAAATTTCAGGGGACTAAGTGAAAAGCATTGAAAAAGGTTTTTTTTTTTGAATTACCTAAAAGGATCTCCGAAATGAGTGAGTTTAGGAGAAAATGTCAAGAAACCTTTTTTATAGAGAATTTCAAGAGCTACAAAAAAGGTTTCTTGACATTTTTCCCTAAACCTCATCAATTCCGAGATATCCTTCATTTTTTTCCTGGCAATTCGAAAGGAACAAAATAAGAATGCAAAAAAATATTGAGAAAAGGGAATTCTCTCAAGACGTGAAACATTATACGGGTACAGTGGCTGCACTCGTGACAAGTGGTTCTCAGGCCGATAAGCTCTGTTCACTCGACTGCCAAGGCTTTTCCCTCGGGCGAGAATTACGGGAAAGCGATAAAGCACTGTGATGTACGGTCCTGAGTGTTACACACTGAAGGTGTACACAAGTAGTTGAAAAAAGGCAAAAAAAAGGGGGAAAGAAAAGGGTAGAGAGTGTATGTGTGTGTGTGTGTGCGGGTACCGCTACTGCATGACAGGCCAGTTATTTTCGATTTATATTTAACATGAAATCTGATGTATCCATCTACAATTACACTCAGGCGCTTTAAATAATAGTGTTAAAAAGTACACTTCACATATTTTCTTGCCGCTTTTTTTTCTTTCACCGGTGGAAAAAAAAAGGTGGAGAGTGTTTTCCATCACGAAGTATTTTTCTGGAAGGGAAAAATATTGACTCAATTTATTCCGCCCTCGGGCATTTTAGAATTCTCCGGCTGGAGTTTGTTAGATTTTTTAGGCTTGGAGAAAAAATTTCACAGCTGCAGCTCAAGTAAAAGTCGATTTCCTCGTGATTAGACAATTTTAACTGAACAAATTCATAATTAATACTCGGATTCACTTTCATGATAATGATGATGAACTCGAAGTATCATGGGAAATTGAAAGCTTTCACAATACAATACTGAAAGATTGTCTACAATTAATAATGACTGTCATAATGAGAGCTCAATTCAAAGACTCAACAAAAAATTTGTTGACTGAAATGATGACAAGTTTTTTAAGGTCATGTTCTCGAATTTGAGACAATATAAAACAAGCTGTACATAATGGAGTTTATCAATCATTATAATAATTAATGTAATATATTTATAAAATGAACATTATTTTGAAAGACTTCTATAACACCGATGAAAATAATTCGCTTTTAATTTGATTTTTATTATGTAATTTGTTAATTTCATAGAATAATAAATGAGTATCCTTGAAGAGGGCTTCGCAAAGGAGCCGAAATGTCGTTACCAAAATTTAGAAGCATCGTAGTTCCCTTCAAATGCAGCAGAGACCTAAAAGGCCACCATATCATAGAATTAACTAAAAGATTATCAGTTTGCGAAGTTTCGCTGATAATTTGAGCTTCTTTGGTTCATGAATATGCTTGCTAGAAAAATTAATTGAGAGTGTATTTATTAATTTATTTTATTGAGTTAATTTGCAATGTTGTTGGTTTCCAGCATGAATATATTTGGCGATCAATTTGACGAAATACTAAAAGTGTCAAGAACCTGAAGAAGCTTAAATTATGAGCGAAACGTTGCGAATGACAATCTTTCAGCATTGTATTGTGGAACCTTCCAATTTTTCATGATACTTTATATTAAATTCATAATTTTTCTTTTTTCCAGTGAAATTAGATAAAATCATTGATCAATAGCGTTAACGCTCCAAGTGCACTTATTTAGCACCCTCACTCACCGCCAGAAGCAGGGAGCACAGCCTCCACGACCTCTTCCCTCTTTCTCTTTCCCTCTAGGATCACACACACACACGGTTCAAGCAGTAATTCACTTCCTTGTGAAGCTCGCCGCGCGAATAACTGCGGCGCTCCACTCGTTTTCCCCTCCTGTTCTCTCATCTGTAAGCCCACATGTCTCTCTCATTGCTTCTCGGTTACTTTATACACGCGCAACTTAACGCCGACAAGGTACGAAGCGCACGTTCTCATCCACGTAGCACGAGTACCCACTCTCTTGTCAACCCGGTGGTATATACTCCGTGTGGTCGTAAACCAATGCCGTCACGTTAACGTCTGAGCATCGATTCCTTACCGATTATAAGCGCATGTAATCCGTCTGTGGGGGCTCCTCAGTGCGCCTCAAGGTGTTGAGTGTCTAGGAAGGGCAAAAAAGATGAAAAAAAAGTACCCAAAAATTATTGTTTATGATTGAAAATCTTCTTGGCATCAAAAACGATTTCGAAGAAGAATTAGCGAATTATATTAATTATTTGTCAATTATTACTTGACGAATAATATGGCAATGCAGTAACAACAAACATTTATTACAAAGTTATCAGATGGTCAATAATTTTTATATTAGATCGTAAATGATTTTTTTCCCCCTTTTTTGAAAGACAAACAACAGATTTTAATATTTTGCCGAACCTGAAAGCGTGAAATTTTGCATTGGCCCATAAGACGCCGTGTTATTTGTATTTCTTTTATTTATTATTGTCTATACAAAAGTGTCAATTGACTCGAAATTTCATGAGGTTGTTCAAATTTATATTTATAAACTTTCATTTAAAATTCATTTCACTAGATGATGACGTGCTATTCAGTTACAAGAAATTCCGCAGTGTATTTTTATAGCACGTCGTGCGGAAAGTGGTCACTTTCTACACGTTGTACAATAAAATGCTGTATCTTACACGTGTGGTATAGTATATTACACACCTAGAGTGGGAAGAAGTTAAATTCGACAAAAATTGATCTTCCGAGCGAAGCAAGAGTGAATTTGTCAAATGTTTGTCGAGGCGGACTTCTTTCCGTCCGTGCAAAATGAGATTAGAAACGTTCTTTTGGCTCCTAGGTGGAAAAAAGTATTTTCTAACTCACCTCCGGTTCATTCTGCAACTTCACACTCGTCAGAAAAATACTTTACCGCTCTTGTTAAGTAATATACCCTTTTAGAAATGATATTTTAATCTTCGATTACCATTCATGAACATTCTCCTTAAAAATTTGTCATTATGATAAACTTCTGCGTTTGAATTTTTTCGAACAATTTTTTTTTCATAAATCTAGAATAAATTATTGGAAACTGGGTAGAGTTTCATTGAAGAAATAACCGGAAATCCCTTCTAAAAAAATGCTCCTATTTTCAAGTGACATAAAACTGTCACCAGAGTCTGAAATGAAGAGAGAAGAAAAAATAAAAATAAATAAAAAAACCATTCCACCGAGCAATTATAGTTCAAGTGAAGTGCCGGGTGTATGCAGGCACTCCAAGGGATTCGCCTCGGTCATAAATAGAGTGAAAGGTTCTACTGAAAAGAGTAAAAAGATGTTGTCTCCAGTGAGACCGACCCCGGAAGGCGCATGTACCATCTGAGTGGTTCCTTTTTCACTGTAAAGAGAAGTTTATGACTGAGTATCCCAAAGTGGCGCATTTTTCCGACAGGGTCACCAATGAGATACGCCTACTTCATTATTTTCTGCTTTTTTTTTTTTTGGAGCTCGTGCCGACCAAAATTCTCAGAGTTTTACGTACCTGTTGAAATGCAGGCTTTTGTCGCGGGAGAGTAACGCAGTGGGAAAGATTTTTACCGGTGAAAATTCGAGAGATTCAAGGATGACTCTCGAATTTTTGTTTCTCAATGGGATTTCAATTTTTCTGGGAGAAAGTGCTCTTCCATGGAATCATCCAAAGAAGAAAAAGAACACTTCATCTGTAGACTGAGGATGGATGATATTAATCGATTCATCGAATTTGTCGATTGAAATCCAGTGTCAAATGAACAATATTGATTAAACCATCAATCCATACTTTATCATGCATGAAATTTTGAATTATCTACGGAAGAAATAATGATTTCTTGTACTTCGTTACCCATCTCATCTTTTCGATTCTGCTTTTTATGATTAATTATACCCTAATAATGAGAAAAAACAAAAAAATGAAACTCTTATGCTTTTTTGGCGCTAATGATCAATGAGTCGAGAATCCGATTATTTCTTTCTATGCATCGATGCAAAAATATCGACATCATAAAACATCGATTATTAGAAAATATATTCTTCTTTCAAGTATCGAACATCCTTACTGCAGATACACTCGAAAATGCAGAGTGACATCATGAATTATTCACGAACTTTCTCATTCACCGATATTCATTCATCTTCATAAAATAATAAATAGTGCATATGATACTCGATATGCTATTTAAAATCAAAAAGAAAATTTCACCCACGCACGTTTTATGCACTGGCGCCCGCCGTGTGAATGAAACTCAAGTCATCAATGGGCCAACGGCACGCGCGCATAGACTGTTGTATATTCACGAACAGTTTTGCCCACGCAATACGCCTATAGGTATTCAAACTACGTCAAGCACGGGTATTAATCGTGTGGTACTGCATTGAAGTAATAATAACTGACGTGCCACTGACCATTCCAATGAATGGACGATTTTGAAATACTGATGGTAATGATAGCTTTGAAATGAATTAGAATTTCGTAAATCCGAAGGAATCGTGATCAATTCGATTTCCTTATCAGAAAATTGAAATCACGAAGTTTATCAATAGTTCATTTTTTTTGCTTCCGAATGAAAGTTATGTAATCATCAGAATCTTCGATTGTAATTTTTTTAATAGAAGATACTTGCAATGATCTAATTAGAGAGAGAAAATGACATTTTTAGTTTATGTGTGTGTGTGTGTATGTTTGTGCATAAAAGCCTCAATTACAGCAAAACGGTTTTATAGAAAAATTTCGTATTTTGTGGAAAATTTCCTCTCGACGAACTGTATTTTTTTTGAGCTTTCTTTCAAGAGAATTCGATCGGTATTTTTGAGATATGTCCATTTTTGAAATCCAGTTTTTCATGGAAATTGTGGAAACTATTCAACTAATGTTATTTATATCCAAATATTATATTAGAAGAATTAACGATGTCTGTTTATATAACGTTTATGTAACGTTTTATTGAACAACGTGCATATTCACCAGTATCTTCATTTCATTTTAAATTTTAAAGTTAATTGTAATTCTGAATGTTGTATTATTATGATTTCTAGAATCCGAGGAAGCCTCAATTAAGCAGGCAAAACGTCGTTCATTCGACAATTAATTAGTATTGTTAAATTGATTTTTTCCAACGTCCCATGATCCTTACACAATAAAACGAAATACGTTTTTATTTTTATTGAGTAAAAAATGAATCAGAGATTTTTTTTCTTGTTGCAACCGTTGAAAGGAGAATAAAAATATGTCTGGCTACTGTCTCGCTACTCTCAGTCAACCAAGTACCATACAGAAAATGTTAAAACATCATTAGTCATAGCCGAGAGCACTTGGATGTTTGGTTTTTGGTTTTTTTGTTACATTTTGGACCACCGTGTTTGAAATTGGTTATATGCGTAGGTTTTCTTGTTATACCAGGACTCGTTTCATCAGCCAGGATGTTTTGTAAACATGTGATCGTTGAACATGATACGACACAAGTGATCCCGAACATTTGAATAATGTAGATGAGATGAAATTGAATGGCAATTTAATTACGTTAGAAAAAATAAAACTTGAAAAAAAAGCGATGATTTAATTGGGAAAAATTCAAAGAGTAAAATGGGGCAAAATGATCATTGTTATGGAATGATTTGACATGCAATTTTTTTTTGGATTTTCATTAAAAAGTGGAGGAAATTTTGAATGGGAAGAAGGTATTAGATTTAATTTTTGGAAACTTTAAAAAAAATTATATTTATGTAAAAAGTCAAATTTTCTAAAAAAATCTCAAAATAAATTGGAACCATATGGTTTTTAACGGGAATTTCCTCAGCTTTCCAATGGAATCATCAGGGGAATTCTATCTCGTATATTTTCACGAATTTCAAGCGATTTCAATAATGTGAAACCTCAAAACTAAAATGCATCCATATTGTCCCTCATGACCTTTTCACCCCATCTTCCCTTATTTTCAAATTAAACATACTTGTATCAACATTTTATCCTCGTTACCACAAAACTGATGAAATGGCCAGCGAAAAATTCACTGAAAAAGGGGGGTCGCAAGGCTGTGAGGGGCGTTCCACGAGAATTTTGCAGATCGTTGCAAAGATACTCCTCTTATGTCTGGGCTATATGGAGTGGTAAACACGTATAGGTAGATGCGCACTTCTTCCAATGCCTTATAAGGCCGAGAGAAGAGCAACGATACACGTCGTGTGTGGGGGACTCCCGGAGGCATCGATTGTTGCTTTGACCATTACTGTGTACTCTTCAATTACCATGAAATTCACTCTTAATTGACAAAAAACAATGGTGTTCCATTAATTTTTTAAAGGATTTGGGAAAATTCCGAAGATCACGAGCAGAAAAATGACATTAAGAGCTAATTTTTGATATCTCCAAAAGAAATTGAATTAAGGAAGAATATTTGAAAATCTTTCTTTTAGACACTTATTTTTAAGCTTATTAATTCTAATTAATTAATAATTAATACTCTCCTTTTTCAAGGACTTCATTACTTATGAAAATTCTTAAGTTTAAGGAATCTCATTTAGAAGCGAGGGAAAGCGGCCATTCTGGTCACCCAAAAAAGATAAAAAAACTCAAATTTTCAAAATTTTTGCACCAACGTTTCGTCTGCTATATGCAGACCTCTTCAGAGCGCATTTATTAATACTGGAAACCTTATCAATTTACAAATATCAATTTATAATAACCAGAAGATTATCATTATTTGGTTTACTTGTGTTTTTGTCATTAAGAATTTTTATTATTAACATAATATATAACATTAAGCACATTAGATGTATCGTCGCCTTAGAAACAAAGGGGCGTAAGTGCTATGCTCATTCATAGCACTTATGCCTTTTTGTTTGCATGGCAAAAATATACAGTCTTACAATTTCTATAGATTTTCGTAGCCTCAGCCTTTAGGCTGTCACATACATTTTGATCTTAGAATCAAAGGGGCGTAAGTGCTATTCTTATACACAGAACTTACTTCCCTTTAACTCTAAGGCGACGACATTCAAGTGATTTTTATTGTATTATTTTATGGGGGAGTGTGACTGATTCATTGAAGTTGGGAATGGGGAAAAGTGTTCGTCCAAAAAATCCCATATCAACTTAAGAAAATTTAAAAAAATAATAATAATTTCTAAATTTTTTAATTATTTAATCACGTAGGTCACGAATAATCTACTGTGACTTGGTCGCACGTGCAAGATCCATGTCTTTGAGTTCTTTTCCGTATCTTCAAGTTTGGTACATACTCTTGTATATCTACGGGGGTTTATTTCTGTCGTCATCAGTCACTGGTACCCGCCAGAGGCTCAGAAAACGTTTCACGGTGTCTCCGTATGTGTTCTCCTTGAATGTACAACATCTAGGAAATTTTTTTGACTTTTTTTTTTTTTTTTTGGGAAAGAATTGAAATTTCAAGACACAACATTGCTTGTTGTCTGGTAATTCGTATTGTCTTTAATTCATCATGAGATTTAGGCAAGTAGGTAAATTCCACTCGTGGATAAATTTCGAATGAACATAAATTAACTGCGTGAACTTGAGAGGAATAATGAATATTCATGTGAATTAATTTATACAATTCTCCTAGAAGTAATGAAAAAAAAAGTATTAAAAAAAATTGAGGAGTAACATAAATTACCGTCAATTTCAAAGATAATAAATCAATCAAAATTCAGAAGTTAGTATTCAATTAAAAATATAATTTTAATGAATCTTCAAGAGTCAATAAAATATTGCGAAATTTTCTGTATTTATACACTCTTTTTTTAATTTATACAAATATGTTTTATTCAAAAAAAATGGTAATTCTACGAGTGTCACGTGATAATCGTCTGGATGAGTTTTTGAGCGACGAGTCATTCGGTAGACTCTCTCGGTGGACAAGCAGGTGGCGAGGACCGTTCTAAAATTAATTTCTACGGCGACTCATCTCATCTGAGTATCCCCCCCCCCTCCTCTCTCCTCTCTTTGCCACACAACATCCACTTCTTTCACGTTTGTGGGCATTTAACATGCGTACGCACACACATAAATTTGAAATTATCCGTCTTGAGTTTTCCTAATGGCAATGAACGAAAAGGAGAGGCATTAACGATACTCACGAGGTCGTTTCCCTATTTTTTTTTTGACGTTTAAAAAAATTGGAAATATTTCCACCCACCGGAAATCCATTTTTTTTTTACTCTCAAAAATGATTCAATCATTTTTCAAACGATTGAAAAGCTTATTTCCGTTATTTTTTTATTGAAATGAGCTGTCAGGGAGTTGATACCCGTTTTGCCCCTTTTTATTTTATTTATTTTGTTTTGACGATTATTTTATTATCATAATTTATGTAAAATCATTTGACCTCTCATTCGAAAGGGAATTTTTTTCTTTTTGGATTTTAAAAAATGGAATAGAAGGTAATTGTGAGTAAATAGTAATTATTGGGTTTCACTAGTGATCGTGGAATAAATAACATCGACCTCGTGACTCTTTCATCATAATGTTATACGATCTCTTTATAATTCATATGTATTATCATCCGGAAAACATAAATACCATAAATAATGAAGTAATGGTAGTAAATTAGTATTTTAGGATGATTTTTGTGCTCAATCAGCCGTTAAAAACATTCGTGAGAGTCGAATTTTGAGGTATAGAAGGAAAAAAAAACCTGAATAAACGTTTAAGAAAAGTGGGAAAAAAAATTTGTAATTATGATTTTGAATAATTTCCCCGTTTTTTCTAATTTTTTTCCTTTAATTCTAGAAACATTTTCTCAAATTCTTTGCTCCTGAGTTTACTCAACTGAAACAGATCTGGGTATTAATAAAAAAAATCCCATTAAAACCCCACGTGGTCTCTTGATTTACATTTTTTCCCATAAACTCAGAAGATTAAGGCTTAATTACGTAAATAAATGAATCAAATCAATAACAGAGAAATTTCTTGTTTCAGAGACATTTGGTGTAAGCAAAAGTCTGAAAAACGGTGGATTATTTCCATCAACATTCAATGTTGCAACGAAGGCAGACATTTATGTAAATGCAACATGCGGTGAAGACGGCCCAGAGACATTCTGTAAGCCCTCAGAATCAGCGAGATGTGCTGTTTGTGATGCAAGAAGTCCAGATCCTGGAAAAAGGCACAATATCAGTAATGTCCTGAATCCAGATCCAGGAAAATGGTGGCAAAGTCCTACGTTGGCTAAGGGAGAACGATTCGAGTATGTCACCATCATCTTGGACCTAAAGCAAGTGAGTGCCTCTTTTTTTCACTTTTTTTTTGGATTAAGGTAGTACTCCAGCGAACTCGAGTACAGTTGATCCTTCATTTTTTTGATGCCATATCAAAGATGATATTGTTTCACATTTTTCTGAATTTTTTCATAATCTTTGTCTGTGCCGTTTATGAGATATGAATTATCAAAGTTACTGAAAATGGCAGTGATGGCGATGAAACGCCCTAAATTGGACAGAAATAACGAAATTACTAAAAAACCACACAGTTGATCCATTATTTAAAAACTATTGGCGAAGAGAACAGGATTTTAACTAAATGATAGAAGAAAAAAATATTCAATTCACCGTATAGTTATTGAGAAATTTTAATTAGAAGGTATTCGTAACTATTTGCCTCTTTCTCTATCTCATGCATGTGATAGGAGATTGATGTTAAAAAAATTCGAGAAAAAAAAATTATATTCACAAGCTGAAGATATGACTTTCGAATAGTTTAATCACTTTTTTGGGTAAATTAAAGCACGTTTCAACGAATTATCAGCAATTAATTGGAAACTAACCTAAAAATCCTAATTTATCTCTGTTTTATCAACTGTACGCTGAGATACTACCTTAATCCGACTTTTCTCCGCGCTTTGAGTAGGATATCTCAGAAATTTAGCGAGATAGCGAAAATTTTGTGAAGACCTTTTCTTTAGAGAAGAATAAGAGCTACAAAAAAGCTCTCCACAAATGATGCTATCTCGCTTAGTTTCCGATAAATTTAATCTAAAATGATCAAAATTTCAACAAATTTCAGTCAGTTACTGTTCATCTCATTATTCTCCAAATTTACTCTCTTATTCTCCATAAATTCTTCGATTTCATACAAAAATACATTGCTACCCTCGTTAGATACTCCTCTCTAACCTCTTTCTTTCTCTCTCTCTCTCTCTCTCTGTAAAAAAAAATCCTCTCTTTTCTGTCATTGTTATCCCCATGTATCTCGATTTATGTGTCTTGTTTATTCGATTTCGAATCCAAGTTTCGTCTCTTCGTATTGTTGAAAAGAGGGAGGAATGACAGGGAAAAAGAACCAAAGAAGGGATGGCTCGAGACAGAGAGGAAAGGGAGAGAGGATAGTTAGACGAGTGAGTTAAATCTTTTGATCCTTTCCCGGAATTTACCCGGCATCGTATGCCCACCTAACCAGGTATACCTTTTATAACGTCGTGCGACGTAGCCACTCCTACAAATTGCAAGAGATGGTGGCATAACGTTTTAACGAGGACTTGAATATTTTTTTTTCTCGTTTTCCAAGGGCCAAACGACGTTTCACGTCGTAATGGGGCCCAAAAAGGCCCTTCATCGACCTCTGAACGCAGGAATAATGTGAGAAAGTGTTTACTGAAGAGGAGAAAACTTTGAAAAAAATTGGGAATCATTTTTCTCTTTGGAGAAAATTAATTACTTTTTTTTTTTTGATGATTTATATGGAATAATTATTTTGGATTTAATGGGAATGTAATTAAGACGAATTTACATAATTTTGAATGATGATGCATTCATATTTTCAATTGGACAGAGTGGGGCGAAACCCTGGGACAGCTTGACTCAGTAAATTTTTTTGAAGTAAAGGACTTCACAAAAAAATCTGAAAAAATTTCAGAGGATACTCCAATATTTGAACATTGTTGATGAATTTTTTTGAATTTTTTCATGAAGGCCTTGACTCTCAAAAAAAATCCTGAATCATTTCGACCAACTGCTCCATTTTACCCCTATCTCCCTTACTCTAAGGAGATCTCGAAAACTATTGAGTCTTCAAGAATTTATAAAGATACATCTTCTGTTGCTCTCAAAATACTCTACAAAAAAGGTCTCTTGATATTTTTTGGTCAACTCAATCTATTTAGAGATATTCTCATGAGAAGCATCACATTTTTTAACTCCTCGTTTACTCCCTAATTGAGTGAATGCTCAATAAACCTAATTGATAAAAGAGTTAATGAAAAATTGCCTTTTCCAACAGTGAATAAATAGCTAAATTAACTTGCGAATTAAATTAATCATCGAAAAGAGAGAATTTCGAGTGGATTTTTGTTCGTGTGTGTCTCATGGGCTATTGGTTAATCTCAAATGTTCCCTGTCGCGTCCAGACAGCCACTCGAGGCACTCGATGTCAGCGGGTTAATGTCAAGTATCAAATTTCAATTAATTTAATTCTTTAATTTTTGTTAATTAAAACTTAAACTGTTTTCTCATTCTTCAAACACAAAAAAAAAAAGAAATTCAAAAACATCTCAGGATTCATTAATTTCCATAATTTTCAGTTTGAAGCGAAATCTCCGAGTATTTTATTATTAATTGAAAGAATTTTAATTAAGAAAAAAAAAAATTTGAGAGAAAAAATTATTAAGCGAAGTAAATTGCGGTGCTGAAATTCACCATTCTGTCATCCTCCATCCGACTTTTCAATGCATACATAACGACGTGTACCGAGTATGACGTTTGAAAAGAGAGGCTTAGCATTCTCTGAAAAATGAAAGGGATTTTCGAGTAGTAATCTTTCTCTCTCTCTCACTATTTCTCTCTTCTTCTCTCATTCCACGTGGCACACACGCCAGTTCAAGTCCTGCATTGTTCCTGGATTAACTGCCCTCCAGGATCACAATGTTAAGAGCACTTGAGTAAATCATCGCCAGAGATTTTTCTCGTGGATTGTAGGAAATCGAGAAGCGAAATCTTTAGCAATTATTCAAATACATTTCTTGTGGCAAGAAAATTTATCTTATAATAAAATTTTCGTTCGCAATTTTTATGCCTATATATATGGAAATTCTCAGGAGTGAAGTAAATTTTTTACAACTAAGTAAATTTTCTTATCAAAAACCTTTTTTTTTCTTAATATTTGACGATTTGTATTGGAATATCAATGAAAAATTATATAATACGAAAATAAATAGTTTGCAAGGACTTTATCATTGAAAAAGAAAACGTTATTTTGAAAAAATCATTAAATACAACGTTGCTAAACGTTTCAAGTCCATTGTAATGTAGGTTAATCTCGAATTTCATGGGATTTCTATTCATTAGTTCAGTAAAACTCCACGCTAAGTTGAATGTCCACACTAAACGCGTTCGAATAAACTTTTGGGGCACGTATTTTTTAGCAATAAATATCACATATTACAACTTGATAATTGTGTAATATTGAGGAGACTAAAAAGTTGAATTGATATTTTCAAAGTCAATTCTCTAGGTTTTATATGTTTTAAGTGACAGTACTTTCAATTTTATGCTAGCACTGTCACCTGTTTAAAGAGTGCGTTAGCCTCTCGCGCGTTCGATAGATAAAACGCGTACTTGGCGAGAGACACTGCTGCATCTCCCGATATTTTATTGCAAAAAAAAAAGAAATTTTGATATTTCAAAAAGCTAATTTTTAGCTTTTTCAGCCTCATCTAATCGACAAATGACAGTATAATTCAAAAAAAAGTGCTAAAATCCTGATTTTCCACAAGACTCTGTATAAAATTTTACATTTTTGTAAATTCAATTCTCAAAAATTCACGCGGTAAGGTTAATGGAAACTCTGTGATAGTATACATAACGACTCGAACTATCATTAAAAAAAATCAATTTCCATCATTATCTAATGTTTCTTATTTAACATGGGCAGTACTTGAACCTTGAAAAAAAATAATGCAGTAGGAACTCTTGCAATTTCTTCACGCGATATTTTAGCATGGAACAAATTCTTCTTAAAACCCGGAAAATTCCACAAATATAATTTTTCACGCAATATTTATTACCAAGAATGTATTCAATTTGTTAAGCATCGCGTGAACGTTATCTTCCACCAGAAGATACTCTTTTATTACCGATTAACACGCTAGAAGTGATCACGAAATAGCTTAAAAAATAAATGTATAAATACGAGAGATGAAACAAACGTAGAAGCACTGATGATTGTAGATAAAAGGGGAGGAGGGGGGGAGAGGGTTTCTCTCCTGAAGAATCCCTCTCTCCAGCTGCTCAATTAGCGAGCAGAGAGATTCCACGGATTCTCCAGAATCGCCGTGAGTTTTCGTAATTGGCCAGTATGTTGTAGTGTAGACGCATCCACATGCAAGAAGAAACGAAAAAGAACCAAATGTCCATTTGATTTCTTGTTTTCTCTCTCTCTCTCTCTCCTCTCTTTTCTCTGGCTCTTGGTATCTTTCGTATATTTATCTTCCGTGTTTGATGGCCGTGTGGCAACTTCTTGTTGCCAATGCTTGCGTTTCCCTAATTCGTCGGTGGCCTTCGAGAAGTCTTCAACTGAGAAAGTCGAGTGAATTCCGTTTGAGCGTTGGAAACAAAAAAACATGGAGAGAAAAATTGAAGTGGGATAAGAGTAGCTCGATGAAGATATTTGCCGGAGTATGAGGATGAAATTATTTTCATTAGAAAGCTGCGAAAATTTCGGAGGGAATTGGTGATTAAGATAGTATCCCAGAGTGCGGTTGATAAAACAGAGAAAATGGGGACTTTTAGGTTTGTTTCCAGTTAATTGCTGATAATTTGGGGAAATGTGCTTTGGTTTATCCGAAAAAGTGATTAAACTATTCGAAAGTCATATCTTCGGCTTGTGAATATAATTTTTTTTTTCTCGATTTTTTTTTACATCAATTCCAGAGAGTTACAAAGAAGTTATCATCAAAATCACTCTATCTCGCTTGGATTCCAATGTTTTCCACGAAAATTGCATTACCCATGATAAATCAACCCTTTCCCTTTTTTTTCATCCTAAGAAATGAAAAAAAAAAACCACGTAATTCAATTCCCACGCTTCAGAGTGATAATTAGTGACCAGGAATTTTTTAAAACCCGAAGACATCCGCAGAATGTTTTTACCCAGTAGCCCAGGGCGTGTTGAGTCAGTCTGGACAGAAATCAAAACAAGAAAATAGTCTTTAGTTACACAAACATGCTGCTTATAATCTCTTACCGCTCTTCAACCTGCTCCGAGATTATTTACCTATTTTTTTTTTCTCTTTTTTTCTTATTTTTCAAATCAACAGTAAATTTTCTTGCTCCTCTTCTTCTTCTTCACTATGAAAAACACACACGTGCAATCTTTGTATACGGGTGCGAATGATTATCTCATACCGGAGAAAGCAATGGGCAATAAATGTGCAGGCCACGCGAGCACGTATACGGAACTCGATACTTTGAGGAATTTTTATTTTTACATATTTTTTTTTTTTGTTATCTACTTATTTCTCTTTCAATATCATTTTTGCAGACACTCTGGCGGCGCCAATCTCTTCATTCACAATTTTTTTATCTTTTTTTGCTTCCGAATGGAAACTATGTAATCATCAGAATTTTCAATTGTAATTTTTTTAATAGAAAAAAAATCAGTTTTATTTTATAATATGTTTGAAATTTTTCAGAATTTTTTGGAATTTTCCTGAAATTTTAATGAAAATTTTGTGAAATTTAGAATATGCTCAAAATGATCTGAATAGGGAGAAAAGCAATACTATTGTGCATTCGTTTTATGAATGAAGAATTAATTTTTTGAGAGAAAAAAAAATTGAAAAAAAAAAAACATTTTCAGAGGTGATGGAAAAAAAATCATTAAGAATTTCTCTGAACTGTGAAAATAAAATTAAATTCTATTTCTTCACTATTTTTTTATGATGCCATTATGGTAATCAGAATCTCTCTCTCTCTCTCTCTCTCTCTCTCTCTCTTTGATATTTTCACAAAACCACACACATATGTGCGTTGGCGAAACAATTCGTTACGCGTCCTCGTAAATTTTATTTTTACAGTTTAGACGAGTTCTCATCCACTGCAATCAGCGTGACGTATCTTTTTTCAAATTTTTTTCTTCATTTATTTTTAATTTAATGCTCTTTTCATTATTTTTTCCCTTCATTATTTCATGTTTTTTATTTTTTTTATTAGTTGTTTCGTGAATTTGCGGTGAAAATGAGACGAATTACTTTTTGAATGTGCGCCGACATTTAGGGATGATTGTGTGTATATATATGTATACAACCGGAAGTTTTGTGTACACGAGAATAATCGATGTGTGAAGACCACCCGTGACATTTGGTCGACACAAGTTGATTATTTACGAGAGAGAAACTCCTTTTTTATCTCTTTATTTTAACGCTTTTTTGGAGGAAAAAAAAGGGGCAAATGCGCAGTGACTAACGAGCCCTTCACAGGCGGTAAATTCAAATAGGTCGAAAAAAAAATTGGAATTGGAACAAATGAGGGAAAAAATTATTACCTCGTTAATTTCCCTTTTTTTTTTTTCTTTTTTCTTTTTCTTCACTTGTAATTCGGTTTTTGTGCCACTTTCGAGTGCTAAGAGCGAGATTTCTTCGGGCGATTGCGCCTTGGACGTCTGAAGTTTTCGGCCTGGCAGGTATTAATTGCAATGGAGAATTAAATGTAATGCGAGACGACGTGATCCGATTATCTTCTCGGCTCACTTCTGATATTACTTCTGCATTAAACAACGCAGAAAAGTTAATTTTCGAGGATTAAGGAGATACAATCACTGCCTTTGTTGAATCAAAAAATATTAGATAATCATGAGAATTCATTTTTTTATAATTATTTGATATTCTTGAGAATTGAGTCTTTAAAAATGTAAAATTTTATATAGAATCCTATGGGTAATTAGGATCTTGGCACTTTCTTTTGAATTATACTATCATTTGTCAATTAAATGGGGTTGAAAAAAATAAATAAAAATGAGTTTTTTAACATATACAAATTGCCTTTTTTTTGCATTAAAATATTTAACTTATCGCGAAGTTTCTGAATTAATGAATATAAATTACATGAAATTTGAGATTGACCTGTATTACAAAGGAATTGAAACGTTAGCCTGTATTTAACTATTTTTCTAGAACAATATTTTCTATTTCAATGATGAACACCTTGCGAACTATTTATTTTCAAATAAAATTATTCATTTACTAATGATTTAATTTAATGTAGTACATTTTTGGTACTACACTTCATTTTACATATATACAGTGATTTGACCTCTTTAATTATCTTTTTGATGCCGTATCAAAGATGATGTTTATTTACATTTTCCTGAATTTTTTCATAATTTTTGTACGTGTAGTTTATGAGATATGAATTATCAAAGTTGCTGAGATTAGCGATGGTGGGGATGGAACGCCCTAAATCGGACAGAAATAACGAAATTACTGAAAAACCAGATAGTTGGCCCATTATTTAAAAACAATTGGTGAAGAGGACAGCACTTTAACTGAATAATAGAAGAAAAAAATATTCAATTCACCGTATAGTTATTGAGAAATTTTAATTAGAAGATAATCGTAACTATTTGCCTCTCTCTCTCTATCTCATGCATGTGATAGGAAATTAATGTAAAAAAAATTCGAGAAAAAAAATTATATTCACAAGCTGAAGATATGACTCTCGAATAGTTTAATCACTTTTTCGGCTAAATTGAAGCACATTCGCCTGAATTATCAGTAATTAATTCGAAACTAACCTAAAAATCCCCATTTTTTCCATTTCACTTACCTTAAAAACGAAATTTTAAGTGAAAAACTAGTTCATAGAGCGGACGACTCTACTATTCGTTGAAAATCTCCAAAACAAGTGGATTTATCAGAAAACATCAAGTGACCTTTTTTCCAGGATATTTCAAGGGTTACAAAAAAGGTCTCTTGCCACTTTTTTCCTAACTCCAATGTTTTCTTAGATATCATCGTAATGATCAATTATCCTCTCAAAAGCTGAGCGAGAAATTTCTCTGCACTCTTCTGCAACATTTATACCTCCTGAATTATCTAAGAACAACAAATCAAAGAGTGAAATCAAGCTGAAAAAAAAAAAATTTAATAACACGAGTGGGTGGTTAGTAGTCAATATAAAAGCTCCAAGAAAGATCTCATGCTGTGAGGATAGAATGAAAGGGACTTGTCTGCGTAATTCGTACTGGGTTACATTTAGCCTCGTGTGGAATCGAATAATACAAACGAAAGGAGAGAATCATGTCAACTTCGTGGTCTCTTTGCTTTTGAATCCTCTCTTTCTCTCTCTTTTTTTTTTCTTTCTTTAGGCCCTTCTTGTGTGTTGTTAAACAGCGACAGGGGAACGCATGCTGTGAGTGGTCAGGGATTCATGTTTTTTTTTTTTCATTTTTCCCTTTAAATGCGCGGTAAACACGAGTAACGCATGTGCCTGTATAACGAGTGATAGAGAAGAATGAAGAAGGTGGAAAGATGTGACGTGAACAGGACGAAATCAGTGTGGGCGAGAGGATACCTGAATTCATCTCATTCTCGTTATAAAACGTGTGTCACAGGTGGAAGATTTCTCCTTCTTTTAATTTTCTTTTTTCTCTGGAAAGTTCCTGGAATGGTTTTGAAATTAAAAATTCAATGGAGAGTTCAGAAATAAAATGAAAAAAAAAGGACTTTAAAATTTTTGGACTAGTCAGTTTCATTGCATCATCAATTTTTGATAAATATCTTTGAAATTAATGGAGATATGCCATTTTTATGTCAATTTTTATCTCTTTAGCTCTTGAAATTGTCTACAAAAAAGGAAGTCTCATTAAAAATCGGAAGCACAGTTTTTTGAATTGTTCTGTCGAACTAGCAGAATTTATCTCAGAAGGCAATTGATTCCAGTAAATTGATGCAGTTGTAAGGAGAGACGTGAAAAGGAACCTTTGTTGTTGAGGGAAAAGGAAAAGGATCTCGAAAATGAGTGGATTTAGAGGAAAATGTGAAAAAACCTTTTTCGTAGAGAATTTCATGGGCTTGAAAAACGGTTTCTTGACATTTTCTCCTAAATCTACTCATTTTCAAGATCCTTTTAAAATGAATAAAAAGAAAATTCTTCAACTCATTTTCCACTAATTTCTTATCTCATTTTCTAATTCTCGATGATAATAAAAAGAAAAATTCTGGGAATAAATCGAGAGAGAATGCACTCATAAATGGTGATTTTATCCAATAATTCATGAAGTTGAATGGGAGAAAAACCAATGAAAAAAGATGTCATTTCTCAGACCACCAGTACAGGATTTTTCACGATATGACTCATCGGGAGACTGTTCACTTTCCTGGAAATATCGAGGGAGTCGTGACGATAAGGGAAGAGAGAGAGAGAGAAAGGCTCAAGAAAGAGGAAGAGTGGTAAAGAATTGTGCTCTCTTGACTGAGAAGCGAAAAAAAACGCTAAAGTCTGTAAAAAAAGGATTTTAAAAATGCGAAGGAGACGCCAAAGTCTCTCCTTCCACCTCTCTCAGTGAGCACCGTATGTGCCAACGTGCAAGCCGGTTGCTCCACTTTGCTGAGAGTCTCACGATGCCGACTCACAGCCCTTTATGGACTGTACAACGTTTAACTATACAAACTGGCAACCACTTCTCAAGTACCTTTTAACTAAGGCTTTAAGGGCAGCCATAATAAATTTGTGGATAAACTTGAAGCGCACAAATAAACGAGAGTAAAACAACTCTTGAGGAAAAAGAAACGGGGGAAAATGGGATTTTTAAGAAAGTTCAATCGCTGCTCATGTTAAATTTAAAAATTATTAGATAATAATGAAAATTAATTTTTTTATGATAGTCTAAGTCATTACCTGTACTATTGCGCAATTTTTATCAAATTTATTGTGTAAATTTTTAAAAACAGAATTTTCGAAAATGAAAAATTTTATATGGATTCTTATGGAAGGTCAGAATCTTTGCACTTTCTTGTGAATTTGTCGATTCGATAATGTTGAGAAAAAACAAAAATTAATTTTTTTTGGAATATACTAAATTCTTCTTTTTTTCAATCAAATATTTAACTTGAAGTAAAATTCATTGAATTAATAAAAGAAAATCACAAGAAATTCAATATTGCATTTAATGCAACGTTTTCATTCAATTTTTTTTTTTAATAATATTTTCTATTGCAATGATTAATGCCTTGAAAACAATTAATATCTAAATAATATCATTTTTCGTCAATATAGGAGACTGGGGCAGAATGGACCTCCAAGATACCATGATCAATGAATTTTTTTTCGGAGTGAAGGACATTGTAAAAAAATCAGAAAAAAATTTGAGGAAATGCTTCAATATGTGAATATTGTTCGTGAATTTTTTGACAATTTTTTTGAAGACGTCTTCATCTCAAAAAAATTTCAAATCATTTGGAAGTCCCTGGTCCATTTCGCCTTGGTTTCCCCTATTTCAATTTAACTTGTCAAATTTTGAATACACTGTATTTGACCCATGCGCAGCGATTGAACCTTCTCTTAATCGAATTTCTATCTAGATGCACAAAAATTTTCGAATTTTTTTCGTAATTAAACTCCAAATAGAGTATGGTTTCCCTCCATTGTTCTACCCACACAGCCTCCGAATTTAAAAATAAACGGAACGCAAAGAAACTCAGTGGATGAGAGGGATAAACTGAAAGAAAAAAAAAAAAAACCTAAATGAAATGCAGAATTCTTGGCACGTGACTTCTTTCTCAAATGAGCTCCATCGCCCACGAAATGTCGTTAGTCATAGGTCGTTTACGCAGAGGCAATTAATTCTCCCTTTAATTATGTAAAACCCAGAGAGCTACTGAGTTAATTGCATTCATCTGGTGAGTTTTCATTAATTATTCCTTCCTTCAAAGGATTTTTTTTTTCTTAATCTAGGATAATATATTCCTCAATAATTTCCGTTTGACCTTGAGTTGAAAATTGACGGGGATAAATGTTGAGTTGCTTTAACAATGTGCGTGGGAAGTTGTCATATCAAATTCTGTCTTTTCTCAACATTCAGACGTCGAGATCCTGATTTCCCTCTTATCACGCATTCAACTAGCCCGATGATAAATCGCTCTGCTCATTCGCATTTATCAAATCAATTCATCTTTTCTTTTTTTTCTTCATTTTCTCACCGTTTAAACATGAGCATCGTGAGAAACAAACGGATGAATTAAATTATCTACAAAAGAATAAGAGTGAAATAAAAGTTAAATTCACTGAAAACCATCAAGAAGTACTTTTCTACAGTTGATTATCGATTTTCTTCATCTTGCGCGTACAGCTATAAAGCCATTTCTGTCATTCGATGCTAATGCACTGGCACAAGTATCCCTAACATGGTATACACGCATGCTGGATTCACTCTTTGCGTTTTGTACTTGGACTGAGGCGACTTGAAGTCGCCTGGAATCCTGATCGTGGGAGCCAGAGACACGTTTGAAATCAATTTTATTAACTAAGTTAACTGGAACTGGTTAATTATTATTTTTTTTTAATTAGTTATTAATTAAGTTATATCGAAATTGCCATCTTATAGTAATTTTTGGTTCAATTATTTTGGCGAATATCGTAGCAAAGCTCCTTCTATTAAATTAGATTATGGTTAGAAAGGATTTGGATCGTTGAGTGTTTAAAAAAAGCCATAAAAATTATTATTTGTGATTGGAAACCGTCTTTCTGGCATTAAAAACGAATTTCCATCCAAAATCAGTAAATTGATTCTCTACAAAAAAGGTCTTCTGACATCTTATCCTGGACCCACTTATTTCGGAGATCTTCATGATGATCTTCTCAGTTCATTTAAAAAAAAACTCATCATAATAAGGGATAGTGGGGCAAAATGGACCTCCTTTGCAAGATGATCCTGCATTTTCTCTCGGAATGAAGGACCAGGAAACATTTGCAAAAAAAATTGAGGAAATGCTCCAAATGTGGACATTGTAGGTGAATTTTTTCGATCTTTTTCAGAAAACCCCGAATTTTTTTGAACTGCAGGTCCATTCTGCTCCAGTCTCACTTGATTGTGATCTTTCCGGGAAAAATGATTTCCTTACGATTCTTAATTCATAATTATATATCATACACTATTCGCTCCAATGGGCATATTAGACCGAAGTCTGATGCAAATAAACATTGATCATTTATGAAAATGACTCTATTTTCCACATGTGAAATAGAAAATTTTCAAATATTTTGATCTAATCTGGTTAAATATGTTATAAAATTTGATGTAATTGACTATAAAAAATTAGAATTATTCGAGATATTCATGAAAAAATGAATTTTTGAAAAGGGCACATTTTCTTTACAAAAGCCATGTGTTTTTTTCTCAACATCTGAACATATCGATATCCTCTCTGACTCGATTATTATCGCCCCCGGCAGGGTCAGTGAGAGAGAACTTCTGTCAAGGCCACGGCCATCCACTCCCAACTTAACCAGTCATGTTGACTCCATCCATACACACACTCCACTCTTCCCTCTAAAAAGAATCCCAGTGAAAGTATTCTCCCTCTTCTCTTTCTCCCATTTCCTCTCCACGCTTATTCTCAAATTTTTCTCTCCTCCGAATTTCAAAACTTCCGTGAGCGAGTTTAGTCCACGACCTACCCTCATATCAGAGACACACGTGTGCTCAAGCATAAATATTTAAGAGAAACACTTTTGTGTTTCTCCTTCATTTTGTTTTATTTTTCTTATTCAATTCTCTTCTTCTTTTTTTTCTGAAGTCTGAAGTTCTGCGTAATTTATTTTCAACATTTGTACAATTCCCCTTTTTCAGAGGCTCAAACTTCTTCAAAAATACCGGATTTTTTTCTTTTCTCTTCTTGTGGTAAAGAGGAAAATTTACATCCACTCGTTGAAATCTCTCGAAACATTTCCAATTTGGCTGAAATAAAAGGGAGAGAGTGAGTGAGAGCAAGTTAAACATTTGGAGAATGCCCAGAGGAAGAGAACCGGTATGCATGAAGGAGTAATCATGGAACTGAGAACACAACGCCAACAGAAATATAACTCAAATCTTCATTTTTTATCAACAAAGACAGAAGTTCTCTCTATTATTCTGCAATTTTTTTCACTTACGGAAAAAAAATCATTTCCCTGAGATTAATTGAATGAGAATTGATGATCATTGATCTTAGGGACTTCCTGGATTGTTCTTGTTTGAGTAATTAATTCGTGAGAATGTTTTGATGGCATGGGATAGCCTCCTGTGAGGTCAGACTCGTTCAACCACCTGTGGCGCCAAAACCTAGGCATTAAAAGCTGCCGACACATTACAAACTATCTTCACTAGGAGTCAGGACTTGTAGATTTGTAATACATTGATGCAAGAAATTTTACTGTTTTAAATAATTTCACGTATCTCAGTGAACTCGAGTACAGTTAACCTCTTATTTTTTTGATGCAGTATCAAAGATGATATTTTTTTACATTTTTCTGAATTTTCATAATTTTTTTCCTTCCAGTTTATGAGATATGAATTATCAAAGTTACTGAAAATAGCGGAGGTGGCTATGAAACACCCTAAATCAGACAGAAATAACGAAATTACTAAAAACCACACAGTTGATCCATTATTTCAAAACTATTTACGAAGAGAACAGCATTTTGACTAAATGATAGAAGAAAAAAATATTCAATTCACCGTATAGTTATTGAGAAATTTTAATTAGAAGGTATTTGTAACTATTTGCCTCTCTCTCTGTCTCATGCATGTGATTAGTAATGTAAAAAAAATTCGAGAAAAAAAAATTATATTCACAAGCTGAAGATATGACTCCCGAATAGTTTAATCACTTTTTCGGGTAAATTAAATCACGTTTTGCCGAATTATCAGCAATTAATTGGAAAATACACAGAGAAAAATGTTTTCTTAATTTAAGAATGTGCAGTCACTTAATTCAAGAACGTTCTTAATGTAAGAAAGTAAACCTCACTTAAATCAAGTGATTTTTCTTTCTTAATTCAAGTGACCTGCACGTTCTTGAATTAAGTGACTGCACATTCTTAAATTAAGAAAATGTTTTTCTCTGTGTAACCTACAAATCCTCATTTTTTTCTGTTTTCTCGACCGTACACTAGGATACTACCTTAATTGAGGATCAAATCAGACGATTCTATTTTTCTCAATTTATTTTATAGAGAATATCTCGTCAATTAAGTGAGATAGCGAAATTTTGAAAACCCTTTTTCGCAGCTTTAATTTTCCACTATAATAATGGAATCGGAAAATAATTGTCTTGAATCCCCATTTATTCATCCCTATCTTTACAAATATCCGAATTTTTAAAAAATTCATTTTGATAATAAATTCAATTGAAAATTCTCTGATCAAAAGATTTTACCAGCTGATAAAAAATAATTCCCATTCATTCGTCTCTACTCGTGGGTGGATGAAAGAAGATAAGAGAAAAAAAAAATGAAAAATGAACTATCCCAATGTCCATTATCTCTCAAACAAAAATGGAATAAATAAAAGTGAATAAAAGAATTATCCATGACATAACGTGAAATATGACGCACTTAAAAAATACATGAAACAAGTTCATGTCCAAAACAAAAGAGAAGAAATAATAAAAATAAAAAAGAAATTAAATTAAATGTACAGTTTGATGCTTATCTCGTGAAAATTTATAAAGCAATCGAAGAAGAATGAAGGACCGAGTGATCTAAAAATAATTTCTCATTTTTTATGAATTTTGTTTTTTTTCTTCATATCCTTCCATAAGAATCGACGAAGCAACGGAGGATTCGACAACCGAGAATTAACGAGCCAATCTTTATTTTTGTTTGAATTATTTTTCTTCCTCTCTCTCTCTCGTTATTCTCTTTTCCTCTCTCCCAAAAGCCCACTTTTTTCTTTTTTATTCTCTTTCTTATATTCGCATTGCGTTGTTCCACTCGTTGTGTCCTGTACACATGCGAAAACAACGCCCACTTTCGGTCATAAAGACAGATCATGGGCCAAAGATACGTGAGAGAGTGCCTGGTCCACGGCCATTTAAGGAATTGAGCCCGGAACAGAAGATTCGTCTCTTGGATGCAATTTTTTTTGCCCTTTTTTTTTTTTTTTTATTGCCGAATTATCGAATTATTTTGGACACACAATTTTTCCATTTTTGAATTGAAATAACTAATTTTTTAATTCATTTTTTCTTTCTTTTGCAGATCTACCAAATTGAGAATGTAATTGTGAAATCAGCAAATTCACCACGTCCAGCAGCTTGGGTACTGGAGAGGTCAGTTGATGGTGAAGAATTTCGACCGTGGCAGTATTATGCACCGAGTGATGAAGAGTGCTGGACCAGGTACTCTGTTCCGCCTGTCTCCAAGCCAATTTACATCGCCGATGATGAGGTCATATGTACGAGTTTATATTCACGTCAAACACCGATGGAAAATGGCGAGGTGAATTAAAAAAAAAAAAAAGTCATTGAAAATAAAGAAATCGCGGAAATTTAGGAATTTTTCTTTAAATTTAAGCCTTTGCTTCACATTACTGCCCCAATACGTGCTATTACATGGCGATTGGTGTCTTTTGTGAAGCGAAGGGTTGCAGAAGTTGAATTTTCTCGGAAAATATTATTTTAACAGAAAAAGCCGGACGAAAGTCCATTTAGGAGGAAAAAGCAGCTTTTCAGTGGAAAAGCTGGATTTTCCCGGACAATATTATTTTTTTTTTTTATCACGTGGGTAAACATGACTCAATGAACATTTTTCCAGATCTATACAGAAAGTTCATAATTTTATTCAGACTATTTGCGATTTTTTTTTACATTTATATGCTTCGTTTGTCGGGTTTTTTCACGTAATAACTTAAGGTAGTCTCCTAGTAAACTCGATTACAGACAACCCCTTATTTTCTCGATGCCATAGCAAAAATGATATTTTTCCACATTTTTCTGAATTTTTTCATAATTTTTGTGCGTGTAATTCACGAGATATGAATTTTTTGGGTAAATTAAAGCAAGTTTTCACGAATTATCAGCAATTACTTGGAAACTAACCCTCAAATCTCCATTTTTTCCTGTTTTATCAACCGTACCTTGGTATACTACCTTAATTGGCAATTATTGTAACGTCAAAATGTCAGAAATGTTATAAAACATAACTGAATCTTTTGGCATCGACACTCCTGTGTTGTACACCCAAGGATGCATATATATTGTCACTTTAGAAAGAAAGGGGCATAAGTGATAAGCTTATACACAAGACTTATGCCCTTTTGACTCTAACGCAACGATATATATATACATACAAATGTTAAAACCCAATCATTAATTATCATCCGGTTTACAAGTTTAACCATGTAATTACATGATTGGATGATTATCGAGCGTTATTTTAGCGCCGGTTGTTATCCTCGAGTTTGCTCAAAGATTGTGGAATACACATGAATAAATGAAAAAGTGCTTCCGGCTCATTTCTCGTTTAACGAGAATTTTTCATTTTTTTTTTCACCGTATTGCTAATTATTTCAGCGCACTTTGCATGTTTCCTTGAGCAAAGTAGCTCAAACATTTCTTCACCATCTCTGCACCTCTTCATCACCTGTTTATTTTCGTGAATTAATTATTCTCAAGAAATAAGGACAATGTTTTTGCTGAGAAACAAAAAAAAAAAAAATTGTGGAAATGAGACTCGAGAAAAAAACAAGACGATGTTCACATGGTACTTAAAAATATTTTTCTTCTTTTTATTTCTCAAGTTGAGAAGCGTAAAACTGGCCAATTCTCCTCTCTCTCTCTCTCTCTCTGCCACCACCATTCACGGTCGGGTATCGGTCCACACGTGGTACGTGAGATCCCTTACAAGGGCCGGCAGTTACAGCCATACATGGCCGGAATGTAGGGATCGTCTGTTTTTCTTGCCATTTTGGCATCCACTCTCGTTGAAATCCTGTCCCTTTTAACCACACACAGCAACACTGCCTGTATACTTTTCACTGTCCAATGACCCTTAATTAACGCTTATTTTTATTTTTTATATAGTTTTTTTTGCTTCAATTCGATTTCGCAAAATTCAAGCGATACAAGAGTCATATTACCTTTGATGGAACTAAACAGCAAAAAAACAAAAAAAAATGGGAAAATTCTGATAAATCTGAAACTGTGAACTAGAACTGATTTTTTTTTAATATATGGGGGCAAATGAAGGCTTTTGGAGTTTAATTTGAGAAAAATTTCGAAGAAAACAGGAAATCGAAAAAAAAATTGAAGTTTTTCATTTTAAGCATTTTTCTGAATAAAAGGGGAATTTAGGAATTAATTTTGATTTAATGATTTTAACGATCATTTGAACATTTTGAACAACAATTGTCGAGTCGTAAGAATACCATAAAAGTTTTTATGCGGTAATTACCCGTGGGATAATGAAAATCATGTTGGTTCATGCGATAAACATTTGGAGAAGAAAGGATACACTTGAGTGGATATAAATCATCGGCGTAAAGGAGATAAATGTGCGGTCATTTAATAAAAGATAATTCGTATTTTTTGAAATTATTAAAAAGCAATATTTATTCAATTTATTAATATTTTTGTTATTTCCACTATTTTCAGATACATATTCAGCTGTCGAATGGTCGTCCAGGTGCTCAGAATCACAGTGAGAGTCTCCTGGATTTTACTCAAGCTAGATACGTACGTTTGAGCTTTCAGGGCCTCAGGAGAGGTGGTGGTGCTTTGGCGGACAAACGTAGGGCCTTCTACTCGATAAAAGAGATCAGCATTGGTGGAAGATGCTTGTGCTCAGGTCATGCGTCCCGCTGCCGTTACAGTGCTCGCCATGGGGTAAGTTCTTATTGAACTCGAGTGCAGTTAACCCCTTATTTTTTTAATGCTATATCAAAGATGATGTTTTTTCACATTTTTCTGAATTTTTTTATAATTTTTGTCTGTGCACTTTATTTGATATAAATTATCAAAGTTACTGAAAATAGCGGTGGTGGGGATGAAATAACGAAATTACTGAAAAACCACACAGTTGACGCATTATTTAAAAACTATTGGCGGAGAGAACAGCATTTTAACTGAATAATAGAAGAAAAAAATATTCAATTCACCGTACAATTATTGAAAATTTTAATTAGAAGGTAGTCGTAACTATTTGACTCTCTCTCTTTCTCATGCATGGGATAAGAGATTAGTAATGTAAAAAAAATTATATTCACAAGCTGAAGATATGAATTTTGAATAGTTTAATCACTTTTTCGGGTAAATTAATGCACTTTTTCCCGAATTATCAGCAATTAATTGGAAATTAACTTACAAATTCTAATTTTTTTTCTGTTTTACTGACCGTTCTCTGGAATATTACCTCAATTTTCTCTCATTTCATTTACTTAAGAAAAATTGACGAGATTTTTATAATTTTTTTGTCATTAATATCTTTGAAAATGTCACGGAAACTAATGGAGATATGCCCTTTTCATCCTAATCCTTTTTGGTAGGTCTTGATATTCTCTATCAAAAGGATGAGGATAAAAAGAGCGTATCTCCATTAGTTCCCAACATTTTCTATTGGGAATGATAACGAAATTGATTTAATTCATCTCGTTTTATCTCTTATGAATTTATTGAAATTAATAAAAATCATTGAATATACAATTGCTTAAAAATGATCTTCCTCAAATATTTGAAATGTTCACATTAATTACTATTGTCCAAAGACATAAAAATACTTTCTCCATAATTTCAAAGAAGCCTCCTCACCAGCCAAAGTCAAACTCGTAGGAACTTTATTTTAAACGTGTGCACACGTGTTTACTTATATGGTCATTGCCATAGTTGGCATCAGTTCAACAAAGTACCATGGGGAGTTATCTCTTTTTTTTTTTTTTCTCGTATTCTCGTGTGTTACAATCGTGATGCACACTTGCGAAATTTCTCGCTCATACTGTCGGTCACGATCTCAGCGTTTAATGTGAAACACAGAGTGAAATATTTCGTGTGATAAAGAAGGATCAAAGGATGTAACCGACTCTTAATAAATTAATGAATAAATGAGGTGGAAAAAAGGGAGTTTATCAGATTAAGGAAGTTGCATGAGATTTCGTGTCATCGAGAGATTTTCTTCAAATTTTGAGAAATAACTATTCATGTTATTTCTGATTGTTGTGGAAATTTTTAAAAATTTTGACCACATGATTAATGAGATATTCAATATCAAAGTTGGAACTTTTAACACAGAGTAAATGGCGAAATCTCAAAAATCAGCAACATTCGGCAGGTTTTCTCTTCTTTTTCTGAAAACCCATTCCAGGAATTTTTGTAAAAAAATAGGTAGGGATTCTTTCGATATTTTGGAGTAATTGAAAATTAATTCAATTTTTTTTACCACGTACTTTTTTTTTCTTTAATTTTGAAGACAGGAAAATTTAGGAAATTTAGGAAAATGAATACATAATAAATGGACCGCAAAACCTTTTCCATCAAGGACTCAGTACCTCAATTTTTAGAAATCCTTTTCTCACAAAACTACCTTAAAATGAGAAGAATTTCGTAAGAATTTCGCGTTTAGATTCAAATTAATGGAAATTTTTTGGTGAAATCTTGAAGTAAAGGAGAAACATTCAATTTATACACAGTTCAATCGTATAATTGAATTAGTTTTTTGGACATCAATCTCATCAACTTGCAAATAATTCAACAGTAAAATAATTCCAATTGTTCTTTTTCCCTGGATTTTTCGATATACTGGAATTTCAGATATTCTCGGACATTCTCAATGTCTCAATCCCTTTGGGAATTGATATCATCATCTTAGAGAGAAAGGGATGTAAGTGCTGTGTATAAGCATTAGCACTTACGCCCCTTTGTTTCTAAGGTTTACGATATGATAATGAGATTAGCAGACATCTGATCATTGTTTTTCGAATAAATAAATATCAAAAAATATTTAAAAAATTCACACTTATGAATTCTGGGATTTTCTACTTTTCTATATTCAATTTTTTTAAATAACTTATCTGTTAAAAGAAAAAAAGGATAATCTAAAAATAGTAAGATGTCTATTATTTTCAGTATCATGAATTAATCGTCATTCAATTCCAACTAAAATTCATTTTATTCCCAATTTTCCATCATTCTTCCATTTTTACAGGAAAAAAAACACAACTCTTTCCCTATCTAACAAATTTTCTTCTTTTTCTTTTACAAATGAAATAAATAGAAAAATTATTTTTCAAAAATTCCACTCATAAATTTAGAAATTTTCTATTTGTTCATTTTTTCTTAAATAACTTATTTTTCCAGAGAAAAAAGATAATCTAAAAATAGTGAAGTGTTCTTTTTCTTCAATATCATGAATTGATGGTCATTTCATTTCATATGAAATTCATTTTATTCCTGATTTTCCATGATTTTTTTTTGTAAAAAAAAAAAAAAACCTACAACTCCTTCTCCCCATAATTCACACATTATGCGTACAAAGAGAGACAGACCATTCTTGGTGGTACATAATTTTATTGCCACCTATAAACGACTACAGCCGAGGCCAAGAAGTCCTATCTCTATTCACGAGTACATCACGAGTGGGACTTGAATTGCGTACATTAACCATTGTGTATTCTTGTCCGTTTATATTCGTAACTGTCTATCGTAAATTGGAAATTTTGCCTCGTTTACCCGTAATTTTACACACTTCCAAGTAATGTATTCATTTCCGTCATTAAATATTCCATTTTTATGTTGCAATTCACGAATTAGAGTAACGATTATCATTTAAAGATGTTGGACAATCCCAGTTTTTCTAATAAACATAACTTTTTAGTTCTCGAGATGTCAATCCAATAGAATCGTTGACATCCGCCGGAAATGAAAGAACTAGTCAATGAGAACTAGTTTCCTTTCTCTGCCTTTCTCTTTACTCGATTTTTTATTCAAATCATATCATTGTCATCATCAATTAATCCGATACATTATCAAAAAATTCCCAAGAACAAAATAAATTAAAAAGGCACATGCGATATATATATGTTATATAAAGCTTATCACCGAAAAAATTGACGACTCGAATTGAAATATCAATAAAAAATCATCTAATTCGAAAGTTAATGATTTGTGAGGCATTTTGTCATCAAAATAAAGAATATTGTCTTGGAAAAATAATTGAATACAATTTTTTTTAATGTTTCAACTCCATTCTGATGCAGGTTCACTTCGAAATTCAAGCAATTTTTCTTAATTGATGCAATAAATTTCACGGTAAAGCAAATTTTCATTGCAGGAGGTGAAATTTTTATATCTTAAAGAGCTAATTTTCAGAGTTTTTCGAGTTTATCTAATCGACAATTGATATTATACAGTAGAAGTATCAACTTTGGGCACCTTTGCACCTTTTTTGGCCACTTCAAATTCAAGTAATGAAAAAATTCGAAAATCAGGATAATGTTTTTATAGAATTGGGTTGATTTTGGTATTTTACACTATGAAATTAATTAAAAATTGATGGAAATATTGAAGATAGGTTTTTTTTCTGATGATTCCATTGGAAAGACGAGGAAATTTCCCATAAAAATCATGTGTCAAAATTTATTTTTTTGAATTTTTCAAAAATTTCATTTTTTATTTGAAGGTGAAAGCCTTCGGTTTTTGAAAAATTACACGTTTTCGAGAATATCTTTGGTTCTATTGATCGTAGTGACCTGGGGTTCATCTTAAATGGAAGATGAGCTCATTTCCCATCGATTTATATTGTTTAAAAGGAAAAATATCGATTTTTTCAAGTACTTATAAGACAAAAACTGATTTTCAGAAAATGACCTATGAATATTTGGAAAAAAGATTCTAAAAAAAATTTGAACCACATAAATCGATGAGAAATCAGCTCACCTTTCATATGAGATCAACCCCAGGTCGCTATGACCAACAGAACCGGAGATATCGCCGAAGAAGTAAATTTTTCTTATTTTCAAAAGGGAAACCCCTTCAAAACTTGGCCAAAAAAGTGAATTTTTTCAAAAATTGGGGAAAAAAAATTTTAACACATGTTTTCCGCCTAAAATCTCTTCAGTTTTTCAATGGGATCATCAAAAAATTTCAATCTCGAACCGTTCAATTGGAGTGTCCATTTTACCCCACCTTTCCCTATATATATGAATATTTTTATAATGATGGAGCATTTTTTATTTAACATAAACACATGTATCTTCTCAACTAATTCCTCTATTCTTGCTGTTTCCATTGTGTTTCAGCATCAAGAGTGTGAATGTGAGCGTCACACTTGCGGTGAAAAATGCGACAAATGCTGTCCAATGTACAATCAAGTACCATGGAAACCAGGTACATCTGGCAAAGGTTTTCACTGTGAAAAATGCAATTGCAATGGCCATGCTAACTCGTGTCGTTACGATCCAGAGATAGCAGAGAGACACATGTCAATGGATATACGTGGAAAATATCGTGGTGGTGGTGTCTGTATGAATTGCACGGTAAATCAATCGAATTCCAGGCACTTTAATTTTATTGTAATTTTAAATTACAAAACATTTTAGTATCTATTGCTGATTAATGACTATTTGCAGGATCACACAACGGGAATTAACTGTGAGAAGTGTCAAGTTGGTTATTACAGGCCTAACGGTATACCAACGGATGATCCAATGCCCTGTATACCTTGTGACCATTGCAATTTGAAGGGAAGCACGGGATTTTGTACACCAGATGACACATATCCAGGAAAGGTAAGTCTTCCATGAAACTGAAAATAAGCAGACATCTAACAATTTTTAGATTTTTCTTTTTTTTTCGTTTTTTTTTCTTTTTTGTTCTCCTAACAAATTAATTATTTAAAAAAAAAAAAAAAATATGCACATGCAGAAAATGAGAAAAACTAAAAGTACAAATTTTTCAAATATTTTTTTAATAATAATTTCTTTGTTTAAATAATCCAAAAATTATCAGATGTCTTCTGATTTCATTGTCATAGTTCTTCCTATCAGTTTTCATTAGATAACTTGGAAATTACTGGAGATAGAGGAATTAGGAAAAATTAAGGTAAAATGCATCTTCCAAATGATTCAGGATTTTTTTTAAGTGGAGGACTCTTAAAAAAAATTTGCAAAAATTCACCAATAATGTCCATATTTCGGAGCAGCTTCTCGATTTTTTTCAGATTTTTTCATCGAGTCCTTGACTCCGAAAAAAAACATAGATTATGGGACTCCGGGGGTCCATTTTGCCCCACTTCCTTCCCTATCTATGAAGCCTTTTTTGTAGAAGAGAATCAGAGCTACGAGGAAGGTCTAGGAAAAGAACACTGAAATTCTGAATTAATTGCAGGTAGCAGGAGCTTGTGAGTGCAAACCAGGCTACTCAGGCTTCAAGTGCGATCAGTGTGCTGCTGGCTATCGTCAATTTCCCGACTGCATGCCTTGTCCCTGTGACTCTCGTGGAATCCTTCCATCTCACGATTGTGAGGGTGATTGTCTCTGTAAAACAAATGTCGATGGGGAATTCTGCGATGACTGTAAATCTGGATACTTTGCACTAACACGTGACAATCTTGATGGATGCCTCAAGTGTGACTGTTTTGGCATTGCCAATGACTGCAGAGCTGCAAAATTGGTCTACGAATCGGTAAGAAAAAATGAGTTTTTGAGATATTTCTGTAAGATTCAACCGATTTTTCGATTTTTTTTCTCAAATATTTTAATTCTATTGATTTGCATCTAATTAATTGCATAATTCCCCTGCAAATAATTACCCACGCTGTCCCATAAAACGTTCGAATTTATAATCCGTGAATTTCCGCGATATTCATTTAAAAAATTGACAAATCGATTACAAATAACATAATTTTGTATTAAATTTCTATTTATTCATATTATTTGAAAATAATTGATAAATCAATTGCAAGTACTGTAATTTTATAGTAAATTTTTATTTATTCAATATCGATAATCCAATACTTGATCGATAAATCAGAAACACACGGGATATCCGTTAGATGATGAACTGAATGAGTAATGAAAAAATAAAAAAATTATTTGGTCCGTTGGTGACTGTGTGCTCATACATTGGAACGATTGAGAGAACCATCTTCATAACCCATAATTACGTCGCACGAATGACTCTACGTAATAGTATGCTGGAGTAAACGAGGGTGGACGCCTTGTCGTTCTCTCTTGTCCTTCATACATATATATATATATACCTGTATATTATTATGAGCATCAACGCGCCAAAGGCATGAGAAACAGTTTTGACGTTTGAATATCAAATTAAATGTCCGTTTATTATTTGTATTAATCAATATAACTGGAAAAACCTGTTTTTCTCTCAAAAATTCAATCAGTGAATGTAATTTTTTTGCGAATTTTTGGAAATTTTGAAGAGATACGAAGTTGCGAGTGGTCTCATTCGACAGCTAACATAATTTTCGATCAAATTCACTTTAAATCCCTTTTTTCTTTCAATCTTTTTTTCCTAATTTTGACAAATTTTCCTCTGAAAAATAGATATCAACTCTGGAAGGCTGGCAGGTGACTGATATAAATGCATCGAGATCAATTATACCGAGTCTGGATCCAGACAACGAATGGCTCACATTAGCATCATATGAAGTCGAATATCAGAGTCCATTTTGGCTAGCACCCAAGATTTATGCCGGAAATCGTTTGTCTTCATATGGGAGTAATCTCACTTATGCTGTAACATGGATTGTCATGCGTGGTGACACCAGTGGTAAACCAACAACCGAGCCAAATGTCATACTAGTGGTAAAGTATCCTTTTACTCATTGATACTGTAACATATTTCATTATTTTGCTGTTCAAAACCATAGGCAATGATTTCTTTTTCATTTTCTTTTTTCAATTAAAAAATTGAGAAAAAAAAATTCGTCGGCTTAGAAGCAAAGGGACGTAAGTGCTATGCTTATACACAGAACTTAAGCCCCTTTTATTCTAGAGCGACGAAATGGATGATGGTTATTTTGATGATATCTCGGAAATTAGAAGATATTAAAGAATTTATATATGTACAATCTATAAGTGCCAAATATATTTCACATATATGTGCATATATGTGATTTATAAATGACATATAAATGACGTATATACATTACAAAGTATATTTCTGAATATATATGTTGAATATGTGTCGATTAATACATTTTTTGCTACACATGTAGGTCGTATGATTTTTATATATATCACATATGGGTTCGCATATATATCGTTGCCATAGAGTCAAAGAGGCGTTACGCCCCTTTGTTCTTAAAGCAACGATATTTTACCGTGCGGATATATCCATATTCTTCTTTTAATTTCCAAATTCAATTGTGAGTTTGGCGATAGCTAAATGATAATTTCATCGCTAGCTCATTTGTAAATAGACCTATTCTATTTTGTACATATTTCTTCTAAAGACTCGATTCGAATAAACTACAATCAAGATAACAATTACATTTGTTAGTGATTGTTCTAACCATATTCCGAATACCCAATCACTACAGAGAGACTTTTTTTCAAGGGAGAATTCAATTCCCTACAAAAAAGATCTCTTGAAGATTTCTCCTAAACTCGATCGCCACAAAGATATCAGCGGAAGAAGCTGAAAGCAATTTCTCGAGTCATGTTCTTTTATTTTTTTTAGGGGAAAAATGGGATGAGAATAGCTTACGGAGAAGAACAGTATAGTGGCCAAGAGGCGGTGATTTCAGTGCCTCTTCAAGAACAAGGATGGTATCACGTTAAAAGTGAAGTCAGAGACATACAAACGAGATTGAGAAGAACTGAGTATCGTGGGGAGCCTGTCACAAGGACTCAGATGATCAGAGTCCTTTCGGAAATCAAGCACATACTAATCAGGGCTCAGTATCATTCTGAACAGGCGGAAGGAAGGTATTTCATCATTTTTTTACTAGTTGCTGATAAGAATATTGAAAAAAAATTTTAACAACACCAAAATATTGGCAAATTTCGACGTTTCGAAACTATGGTATTGTCTTAGCATTTCCTGAAATGTCATCGAAATCTATGAAATCTCCAGAAATTCATTAATTTCCATACATTCCATGAAATCTCAGGACTTTTCATTAAATCTGCTGAGAATGCTAGAATTTCTAAATTTCTGCAAATTGACGTTGAGTGTACATAAATTTTAGGAGTAATGTTGCTTCTTCGGGAAAAACTTATATTTTTAATATCATTAAAATTCTATTCTTTAAAAATTATTCTGTCATCAGTCTATTATCGGCAACTCTGCAAATTGGAGAACGTTCAACGCAAGGTAGTGACAGTCTCGTTGAACAGTGCACTTGTCCCGAGGGATACGCTGGCCTCTCCTGTGAATATTGTGCCTGGGGCTATATCAAAATCATTGTCAATGGAACCGATCATCAGGATCATCACGAGTGCGTCAAGTGCGACTGCAATGGACATGCTGGATCCTGTGATCTCGTCATGGGTGAATGCAGAGTAAGTAGGAGAATACGAGCAATTGCGATCATCTTCTTAAGTCTAGATTAGAACCTAGAATTCTTCAACTCGCTTGAATTTCTGCTTCATCAACTGTAGAATGGGGAAATCGGTTTTTGTCGGTAATTTACAATCTGTAGGTAAGAGTAGAATTCACTTTATCTGCAGAGGTGAAGGGAGTCATGTAACAATTCTATTTTATCGACTGTCACGTAACGCCTTTAGAACTTCGGTCGATATTGTTTCTTTCTTATGAAGCGTACGGAAAATGATCTCATAATTTTTGTACCTAGGTCTGTGAACATCATACAACAGGACCAAAATGCGATCGCTGTCTACCTGGTTACTACGGTGATCCAATCCAGGGAACCCCCGATGACTGTAAACCATGTGCATGTCCCCTAACCATTCCGTCCAATCAATTCAGTCCAAGTTGTCAACTTGACGATCCAAAAAATCCATTTGGTAATTACGTGTGCACCCAGTGTCCAGTTGGCTACACTGGTGATCATTGTGAGAGGTAATTTCAATTTAAAATCATGATCTTCATTAGTTTACCCCCGAAATCCTCAAACATATTCATTAATACTGAATTAATTCCTTCACAATTCAATTAAATAATCAATTCATTCATGAACTAATATCTCTACGCCTTTGTATAGCTGTGATCTCGGTTACTTCGGTGATCCCACAAAGCCTGGAGGTACCTGTGAGCCATGTAACTGCAATGGTGGTACTTGTGATCAAGAAACTGGTCGTTGCTTGGAATGCCGAGGTAATACAGAGGGCTGGCGCTGTGACAGATGCAAAGAGGCACATTATGGCGATCCTCTCGAGCAAAATTGTTTGCGTAAGTGTACATGCTCTTTGTGTTCCAACAGTATCTTCAGTCATTCTTACAATTGAAAAATGTTAAAAAAATGAAATGATCCTCTTTTCTCATCCCTCAATTTTTCAAAATATTTCTAAAACTATCATCTTTACGTAAATTCATCAAGAAACCTAATTTTGAGCATTGGAAATTTCTCTACAAGAAGTGTCTTCTGACTTTTCCTCCTAAACCCATTAATTTCAAAGATCTCTTTAATATAACTCTAAATCTATCAACATCTTAACATCTTATTATGAATTCAGAAATTTGTGATGTTGCTCAACGACGAATGTATTACTATTATAGGAGAGACCGGGGCAAAATGGGGTCCGGGGGCATGTGATTTAAGGAGGTTGGTCACTAAATGCGTTCAAATGAAAAAATTCTGAAAATTTTCAATGTTATTGTTGAATATCCCATACGACTCGTGTTAAATTTTTAATTCGTTCTTGAACCTAGTTTGGACGTAATAAATTAATGAAAATCCCTGGTTATACACAGCCTCTTATGGGCATACTGAGCCATACCGATAATTCGGAGACAAAAAATTGAAAATCTCGTGAATGACAATTGAGATTTCATTGGAAAACTGATCAGTACCTTCCTTGAACAATTAGGAAAAATAATTGACCATTTTTTCGGGGCCTTACAGACCTTTTACAATTGCAATTTATGGTTTTATACAATTCCTCGATCAAAATTCACGTGTCGAGTAATTAAAATGGCATCGCCGCGTGACGTAGCATTATGTCTGTGAGAGCTCGGTATGTATGTGTGGATACAGTTTGAAATATATTTCAACTGCAGCGTTGTCAAAGTTCCCGAGCCCATCTCGCAATCAATTTTCTTTCATTTTTTATGACATTGACAACATTTGAGGTGATTATTTATTTTCAAAAATTATAAGAGGGAATAAAAAAATTATTATGATGATTTTCAGCGAGTAATTAACTGATTAGAGGTCAGAAAAATATTGTCTATTTTCGTGTTCAGGAATTGGTATTAGCTCGGGATGCCTATGCTAAAGCATAGGCATTCTCCCCTGCCCGCGCATCCCGCACAAGTGGTAACCAACCTCCTTAAGGAGTACCCCATTTTGCCCCGGTCCCCCCTATACTTTATGTATTTCATCTGGCTCCGATGGGCATTTGCCGGGGGTCTCAGTGCAATGAATATCAATAGGGGAAGGTGGGGCAAAATGGACATCAGGAATAAAATGGACACATCTAAATTTTCAGGCAAATATTATGAGAAACTTCTGAAATGAATAGAAATAGTGGCTGTAGATTGTATTATATGATTCCATTGGAAAGTTGAGGAAATTTTGGACGGGAAACAAGTGCTGGCATTGATTTCTTGAATTTTTGGCGATTTTGACTTTTTGGAGCATTTTAGAGAGCTAAGACCCTGCCATTTTTTGAAAATTTTCAGTTTTTTGAGAATATTTTCGGTTCTATTTGTCGTAGCGTAATAATTCCAACGGGAGGTGAAAGGTGAGATCATTCGCTATCGATTCATAGAGATTTCAATTCAAAAATATCGATTTTCGAGGTATTTATGGGCATTTTTCTGAAATAGTTTTGTGAAACAGTTTCTGGCCTATAACTATCTGAAAAATTGATATTTTTGAATTCAAAACCCCCTAAATCGATGGGATATGAGCTCATCTTTCATTTGAGACCGGCCCCGAATTGCTACGATTAATAGAACCAGAGATATTTGCAAAAAACTGAAAATTTTCGAAAAAGGAACGGCTGACCCTTCAAAAATGCTGAAAAATATAGATTTTCAAAAAATTCGAAATAAATGCATCTGAGACTTGTTTTCCGGCTGAAATTTTCTCAGCTTTTCAATACAATCATCAAAAAAAATTCATCTCTAAGCGTTTCATAACAGTGTCCATTTTGCCCCACTCTCCCCTATAAAAATATATTCGGATTGTTTGAATTTAAGCAATCAATTAATTAATTAATTAATTTCTTTTAGCATGCAGTTGTTATCCAAAAGGCAGCATTTCACGTTTATGCGATTCAGTAAGTGGTCAGTGTTTGTGTCAGCCATTATTCACTGGTCGTGATTGTTCGACCTGTATCGAGGGCTATGGAAACGTAACTGCCGGTTGTTATGAGTGTAATTGTGATGTTGGTGCTGTTACAAGTGCCTGTGATCAAATAACTGGTAGCTGCATATGTTCACCAGGTGTAACTGGGGAAAGATGTCAATTGTGTGAGCCAGATCATTACGGACTCTCTGCTGATGGCTGTATCGGTAAGTAATGAGAATAATCTATTTGCATGAAATTCTTCTAATTTCTTCGTCTCTTTTTCCAATGAGAGAATCCATCACAATTTCTCTCTCTCAATTTCGCCGTTAAATTTGTTTTTTTTTTTACCTTTTATCATCATTATCCACGTGTTTCATCGTGTTTTACTCAACTATTTGAGCCCTCAAGCCAAACTGTCTGCCATCCTACGCTCAAAAGAGAAACAAGTCTCACCCACGCAATAAACACTGTGAAAATTAACGAGTTTTTAGAGACCAATAAATAACTCGTGTGCACTGAATGAATTTAGTATTACACTTGTTGATACTGGTTATTTACATGTGAAAATTATTTTAATGATTTCATTAAATTTTGCATGTAAATTTAATTGATTTTTATTGTGTTATAAGTGAAAAAAATTTGGAAAATTACTGTCGTGATTTTTGAGAATTTGAAGTATTGGATCTAGTTTTTTTTTTTAATAATTTATGATTTTATCAATGAAATGTAGAGTTTCAATTGCTGCTAATATGGGCGGTACTACGGGATTTACGATCACTCGGTAAAGTAATGAAATAGTTCATGATAATTTGTTGAAATAAAAAAAATTAACGAGAAATTATCTCTAGAGTCTGTGGATGTTAATGAACTTACCTATTGGAGGTGGGTGACCATGAGTATAACTTCAGGGTCTTACCACGTTTATTCTCACCTCTACCCACGTGTGTGGACAGTAGATTAGTGAGTCATCCAGGGGCAATTGAAAACACTAATGTATTTATCTTTGTTTTTTTTTCATTGTTTTTGGTTTGTTTTCTTTCATGAAAGTGATAATTTTGATTTTCCGTTGTTTTCTCCAATTTTTATTGAGTAAAGAGACGTGTGGGTGCGAATCGCTGAATCACTGGATTATCAGCAAATAATCTTGGGATATTCTGCAAGTAATTTTGCTAATTAGACATCAACTTCCGGTTCTCTAAAAGGGAAAATAAGGAGAAAATGAGGAGAAATTGGAAAATTTAATAATTTTTTTTTCAAGAACATCTTTGCAATTTAACGAGATAGATACTTTTTTGAAATTGCCTTTTCTATAGCTCTCGATTTTGTTCTGAAAAGAGTATCTACAAAAAATTTCCCATCTCGCTTGGCTTCTGAGATAATTTAAAAAAACCATTGAATGCTGATTTTTTTAAATAATGATTTTTGTTTTTTTTTTTTCAATTTTTTTATTTGATCAGCTTGATAGGAATTTTAATTTAACGATTAAAAATATAATTAGCTGCCACGAAGGTACTTGTTGAGGCCTCTGATTTCTCCACCCAACTGTTATACAACTTAACACATACTGTGCAAGCTAACACCTCGCAAACTCCTCATATATAATATTCATTTCTCTGGTAGAAATTAGTTTGCACATGGCGTGCCAACTTACCTCTCGGGACATTTTCTTGAGCGTTTAATTTACGTTTCTCATTCATTCTCACTATGAAAAAGAAGGTGGAGGGAGTGTAAAATACGATAGATTTACGTATTCATACGTTGGATGGCTTGTTTTACCGGTGCTATAATCTGATACGATGATTTTAATGAATTAGTTTCTTAGAAATTGAAAAATTCATAGGGATGAGTTAATGCTGTGAGAAAATTTTCTTATTCCATCAAGTATAAATATGAAATTATATGATCCAACCCCCTTTTTCCCAAGTAATTTTTGAGATAGAGCAGAGAGAAAAAACTTGATTTTATGATTTGAAGAAGAAAAAAGAATTCCTCAAAATTACAGTTAATTCCATATTTTTTTGACATTTTATCGAAGACTTTTCTTTAAATTTTTCTGTTTTTTTCATAATTTTTATCCGTTTAATTTATGAGATATGAATTATTAAAGTTACTGAAAATAGCGATGGTGGGGATGAAACGCCCTAAATCGGACAAGAATAATAGAATTACTAAAAAACCACCCAGTTGACCCATTATTTAAAAATAATTGGCGAAGAGAACAGCATTTTAACTGAATAATAGAAGAAAAAAATATTCAATTCACCGTATAGTTATTGAGAAATTTTGATTAGAAGATAATCGTAACTATTTGCCTCTCTCTCTATCTCATGCATGTGATAGGAGATTAATGAGAAAAAAATTCGAGAAAAAAAAATTATATTCACAAGCTGAAGATATGACTTTCGAATAGTTTAATCACTTTTTCGGGTAAATTGAAGCGCGTTTTCCCGAATTATCAGCAATTAATTGGAAATTGACCCACAAATTCTCATCTTTCTACCTTAAAAATTGAATTTTACGCCCTCAAAATATATCCCAAGAGAGACACTATTCTCTCTCATCACATCAGAATCATGTTCTCCAAGTGTTACGAAACACTGTCAGCACATAAATTGAACGACATATCAAATTTAATGCATTCAAACCTAAAAAAAAAAAAAAAAAACCAAACGTGAGAAATTTTAAGTATAATGTGACATTAATTTATTCATTTCTAAATTTATTTGAATATAATGTAGGTGGACATTAATTATTTAATAAATTCATTTGGCTTCATTGATTGCATCAAAAATTCCCCCGAAGACTGTGGGAAATACTATTCTATCAGATTAAATCTCTAATCCGAGTCAATTCAAGTGGTAAAGTTTATCATTAAATTATCAAACCGTTGAATTCTTCAAATAAACCAGAAAATTTTCATTTTCTCCATACAAATTGATCCTTATCTAACATTCAATTTTTCCAATAATCTTGAGAATTCAAATATTTCTCTGAATTATTTTATCCCAATGTTTCTACGAAATTCTTTGGCTTGGTAATCTAAACACGAGAACACAAATTCACGATGCAGGCCTCTTTCAGTTGTTGATGTGCGATCAAATTGTCCGGACGTTGGAGAAGTTTCACAAAACTACATTCCGTTGATCCGGTGAGTTTTTGTGTCAAACGTATCTCGTCCAAAGGGGCCATGACTACCAAAACCGTTGCCGACCAATGTATTTATTCCAAATGGAATAAAGAAAAATGGTAGTGTAGCCGTACTGGGTTTATCTGTTTCTACGATCATCAGAACTTGAAGTTGTCATTCTCGCCAGTGGAAAAAACGAATAAATTAATGAATAAATGGAAGAAAAATTAGCAAACTACAATTGTTGTTAGAATACAATCTTCGATTTTTTAGAAAATCGAATTTATTATATCAGTTTTTTGAGGATATCTCGGAATCTAAACGAGATAGAGCAATTTGTATAGTCACCTTTTTGTAAAACCTTTCAAGAGCTACAAAAAGGTCATCAGAAAAATTGCTCTATCTCGCTTAGATTCCGAGATATTATTACTAAAAATTTCGTATTCTCATTTTTATCTCGATTTTTTTTCGAGATCGATGCTTTTTCACTTGTAACTAATAGTGGTGAAATGGAACTATCGATTTCGATTCGATATCTCGAATTTAATGCGAGATATCACATCGATTAATCGAAATTTTGGAATTACTCGATTGCAAACTGATTTCCGCAAACTAAAAACCTTTAAAATGGAACTATCGATTTCGATTTGATATCTCGAATTTAATGCGAGATATTGCATCGATTAATCGAAATGCTGAAACTAATCGTTGGGGAACTGATTTCCTCAAACAGAACCTGATGAAACGAACTATCGAATGCTAATCGATATCTCGAAATTCAATTCAAGATATCTTTTCGATTAATCGATACTTGAAATGATCAATCAGAAGTTGTTGTGACGTTTTTTCTATGTCATTAAAAAATCCGTAATTCCACTTCTCTTAAAAAGCGCGCCAATTTCAAATATCCACAACTCGCCATTCCCAAGATACTCAACAGAATATTCCACTCCGATTCAAACAAAAAAAAAGGAAAAAAGGTATCGAAACTCATGAATGAAACTCCACGATACTGAAACCCGATACGTATACACCTTCCCACTTGGGACTGGATCTCTTTCGGATCTTTACCAGGATCTTCAAGCATTCTACAGCCAGGTGTTGATGCATCCCAGTGCAACAAAACGGGTGACTCCATTGAATTTTCCATTTTTTCGCTCAAAGGATGCCGATTTTCGCACTTAAAACAGGAATTTTAATGAAAACAAGTTGAATGGTGTTATTTCGACATTTTGGCGGTGGGGAAAAGGGGCGAATAATGGGAAGTGGATGTTTAATGAATTTCAGAGGAGAAAAGTACGAGAATGAAGTACACCCGTTACAGAATCGACCCACGCGTTTGCGGCACGAAACGATCGGCAGTCAGGTGGGCACGAGAGACCGAGAGAAGTTACACTCACCTGAGAAATGAAAAAAAAAAGAGGTGGAGGGGGGGAAGGAAGTCAGTCTTGCTATCAGATGGACCGATTGCATCATTAGCGAGTATACGTGCTTCTCTTAAAACTCTCGTGGAAATAAGTCTGGCCCCCTTGATTGTACCTGTAAAATTTCACTTGACTTCATTGAAGATATCACGGAAAAATTCTCCTCGTCTCTTCTTTGTTATAGAACACTGGCATTGAAATGTTCGATGGAATTATGTACGTGCACTGATGCAACATATACATTATGTACACGTAATGTCGATGGTATCTGTGGCACTTGGCTCATTGTGTCCATTGTGCATCGGTATGCATCTTGAGACATTTGCCTTTGAGAGAGGGAGAGGGAGAGAGAGAGAAAGAGGAATGCGATGGTATGCACGGAGGTTTATGACTTTCATGTGGTTTATTGCACAGGAAATAATTTAATATTTATTGATACGAGTCAATTGATAGAATACCGTTGCTCTTTAAACGAAAGGCATCAAGAGAAATCGTTTTCTCGTTTTTTTTTTTTGGGTTGAGTGAAGGTTATTTGGAAGATATTTGGGGAATTAGTGGGTTTAGGGGAAAATGTCAAGAGATCTTTTTTATGGGAAATTGAATTCTGTACAAAAAAAGTTCCTCGATATTTTTTCTTAAACTCAATGATTCTCGAGATATTCTTGAACGAACTTCGATTTTTTGAACAGACAAAATGAGCGATGCGTATTTATGAAAATAATCATAATTTCGATTGAGGCAGTATTCCAGCGCACTCGAATACAGTTGATACCTTATTTTTTCAATTCTGTATCAAAAATGATATTTTTTTATCAAAGTTACTGAAAATAGCTGAAAACCGAAATTACTGAAAAACCACACAGTTGAGCCATTATTTAAAAACTATTGGCGAAGAGAACAGCATTTTAACTAAATAATAGAAGAAAAAAGTATTCAATTCATCGTATGGTTATTGAGAAATTTTAATTAGAAGTTAGTCGTAACTATTTGCCTCTCTTTCTATCTCATGCATATCATAAGAGATAAATGTAAAAAAAATTCGAGAAAAAAAAATTATATTCACAAGCTGAAGATATGACTTTCGAATAGTTTAATCACTTTTTCGGGTAAATTAAAGCGTATTTTTTCGAATTATCAGCAATTAATTGGAAAATAACCTACAAATCCTCATTTTTTTTCCCCGTTTTATCAACCCTACCATGGAATAGCTACCTCAACCTTCAATCAAAATGAATAAAAACTCCTGCCACTTCTCAGAAGCAGGAAGAAGACGAGAAAAATGGGGTAAAAAAAAATGTTTTCCTCGTGTAGTAGATTATATTCATGATCATGATGGTGATCCGGTGCAATTGCACATGCGCGCGCGCGCGCACTCTCGTCTGCAAGAGAAGAGACTCCAGTGCTTTCTCGGCAGCTTCATATATCTCTGTTATCTCGATCAAAGACTGTATATGCACTGCCACTCGTATCCCAGTCAGGATATCAGTTATACATACTATCCTTTTTCACGGAGGTAAAGAGAAAGATGCAGTTGAAAATCCACATATTCGATTGCAATTGAATTCAGTGAAATAATTATCTTCATTATTGAGTAATCAGGAAAAATCAGGATTAAATTTAATTATCAATTTCTTGAATTTACTTGGATCATAATTAAGAAAAATAAAATTCTTTAATTAAGAAGAAGAATTATTTTTCATGAATAAAGTCATCTCATTACAAAATCTATTAAATTCTTTTTCATCGGAAAATTATCACGCGAATTCCTCATTAAATTGTGGCAAAACACAGAAAAAATCAATAATTGTTGAATCTTCTTCTTTTTTTTTTATGGGGAATTATGGAATAGGATGATGGTACAGGGGTTTATTTACACGGTTTTATACACAACGAAGATAAAGCTGCTAATGGAGTCTCAATCTTCAAGGCCTTAACTAATTGCTAATCAACTTGTAGGTAGAGTTGTACCATTGAATTTTAATTTTTCTCTTCAAATACTGGAGAAACTTATCAATTCTCTTGTGCTGATGGATTTATTGCGATCTTCTAGTTTACTAGTAATTCACGTTAAAATGTTTTGACGATAAATAAATCGTAAAATTTTTTTAATCCTGGGAATTTTATGAATATTGAGAAGGTTCAATCGTGGCTCATGTTGAATAGAAAATATCAGTGAAGATGATAGTGAAAATTAATTTTTTTATGATGGTTTAAGTCGTTGCCTTCACTATCACAGAATTTCGATTAAACTTATCGTGTAAACTTTTAAGAATTAATTTTTCAAAAATACGAAATTCTGTGTAGTCTCATGGAAAATCCGTATTTTTGCATTTTCTTTGGAATTATGCTATCATTTGTCAATCAGATCACTGCAAAAACGAATTTTTGAAATCAAGATACTTAAAAAGACACTTTTAAGATACTTTTGATTTTAAAATATTTTTTTAAAACTAATATCTTAAGTTAAAATTCTTTTCTTACAGCCATTACGTTGAAAAAAGAACTAAAAATGAGCTTTTTAGAATATATACAATTTTTTTTTTTCCCAATGAAATATTCTTCTCAAAATGAGAAGAGAGGGAGACAAAATGAACTTATAGGTGAAAGTAATTCAGGATTTTTTTTTTTTGGATAAAGACTTCTTTGGAAATGTTTCAAAAAATTCACCAACAATGTCCACACATTGGACCATTTTCTCAAATTTTTTCAGATTTTTTCACAAAGTCCTTCACTCCGAAAAAAAATCGGATCATGCTAATCTGAAGTCTCCCCTAAATTTTCATTTTATTAATTTAATTTAATTAGTGAATTGTTGGAATATTACACTTCATTCTACTCATGTGAAACGATTCGACCTCCTTAATTCCAAAATTTTGAGAAAAATCTGCAAGAAAAAAAACAGTTTTTCCATTTCCTACAAACGAGACGATGATGAATGACGCAATGAAATATACACACTGTTATTAAGATACAATTTCAAAACAATGGAGAAAAGATTTTAAACTCATGACAAATGTTTTGCAAACTCAAAGTTATAAGGTTTCCAAGAGTTTAAAAGTTTAAAATTATTTTCTAGCATAAATCGTAGTACATGAGTATGTTCATAAATCATAAAAGATACAGTATTATGAGGTTAAACTCTCAGCTACATATTCACCTCTGCTGGATAAACTTCACTCTGTGTTGCACGAACTTGTGTTAAAAATTCAACTGATTATCATTAATAAAAGATTTTATTTTAATTTTTTCAAAGTTGTGCGTTTATTCATGTGATTGATTGTTGATCACTTATTCACCGTTACAGCTTCACAATTTTCCGTATATTGTTTATGCTATTTATCTGCGTAAAATAAAAGAAATTCTATGAATTTTCAATTTTTTTTTTTTTCACAAAAATTCGCTTATTTGAAATTAAATTTATTGGAATGAATAAATCAGCGTTTATTCTTTGGGACTTGCATTAATATGGCAACAGACACCACAAGATACCCCGAAGTTACGTTTAGCAATTTAGCATTTAAAAGCAAATCACCATCTCGTCAGCTACTTGATATACACCTCTAGCCTCGAGGAATTATTACTAAACACAAACTCATAGGATCTTTGAGTATTAAAGTGAAGACAATTTGCTTTTATTTCAAATATTATTATTTATGAATATTTTCTTATTATTTTAGTTTATTTGAAAGTGATGAATTGTTTTTAATAGAAAAATTATGAATCACAGGATTTTATTCGCAATTGGTTTTCACAGGTGTTTCGACCTTCTGTACTTTTTTTTTCATTCATAGGGGAAGGTGGGGTAAAACGGGCATGTGTTAGTTTTGGTATTTTGTACTGCGAAAATTACTCGAAGTCGATGGAAATATTGGAGATAGGTTTTTTCTGATGATTCCATTGGAAAACTGAGGAAATTTCTCATGAAAATCATATGTCAAAAGTTATTTTTTGGAATTTTTCAAAATTTCATTTTTCTACGCAAGATTTGAAGGTGAAATCCTCCTGTTTTTAAGGAATATCTCTGATTCTATTGGTTGTAGCGATCTTGGGTTTATCTTGAATGAAAGGTGAGCTCATTTCCCATCGATTTATATGGTTAAAAAAAAATTATCAATTTTTCGGGTATTTATAGGGCAAAAACAAATTTTCAAAAAAATGGCATAGAAGAATTTGAAAAATTGATTTAAAAAAATTTGAACCACATGAATCGATGAGAAATGAGCTCACCTTTCATTTGAGATCAACCCCAGGTCGCTACGACCAACAGAACCGAAGATATCGCCGAAAAAGTGAATTTTTTCGATTCTCAAAAAATTCACCCCTTCAAAACTTGGCCGAAAAAGTGAAATTTTCGAAAAAATTTCAAAAAATTGATTATGACACATGTTTTCCACCTAAAATTTTCTCAGCTTTCCAATGGGATCATCGGAATATCTCTATCTCCAACCGTTCAATTGAAGTGTTCACTTTATCCCATTTTTCCTGAATAACAAAGAGTTAATTTCGAAATAAATGATTTGGAGTTAAAATTACGGAATTAATGACAACTACTTGGAAATTTTTCTTGAAGGTGTAAATACTGACATTTTGTGGGGTTTTTCCCAACACCTGAGTCTTTTCTCCCTTTCTGCCCCTCCCAACGAGACAGTGGCGATGATCCTGACTCACGCCAGGGTCACTAGGGTTGTAAATATAACAATAGAAATTTGGCTACCTCCTGATCCTTTTTCAATATTCACCTCAATTATCTTCAAAAACACGTGACACAACCTGTGCATGTTTGCAAGTTTCTACCTGTTTTAGTTTAACAACGAGTACTTGGTAATTGCACCTGAGATTCTTTTCTTGAAAATATTTTTGTGTTATAGAAAAATTGTACTGAGGGGTAATTATTGTGGAAACTGGGGAAAAACCCCATTTTTACGAATTTCTGAAAATATCGTTTAAATAATTTGAGAGAAATTCAATTGGAAGAATAATAAATTATTCATTATTTGCGCCATTGACAGTGAACAAATGACCCCATCAAACCAGTACGATTTACCAACTCATTACATATACATTTTGTCAAGCCAATGTTTTTCCCAAGATTTAACCACGATATGTAAATTTTGTGCTGTAGAGAATATGTAATTTTTCCAAATTTTTTCGACTTTTTCTCTCAACTGAATTTCTATTTTGTCCTTTTTATTGACGTATAAAAAATAATTATTGCTATATAAAAAGGCCTTCTATCCGGATTTCTTCATTCCATGAAAAAAAGTCTGAAAAAAAACAAAATTTAAAAAAAATTAAATTTTCTTTCCATTTTTTTGAAATATCTCAAAAAATCATGGAAATACTAAGAGTTTCTTAGACTTTTTTTCTTGCAAATCTCATTTTTCCCTCCAAAATGGATCTTCACTAAAATTTTTCTTATTTCCATTATTTCTCAACATTATTGAAAACAAATAGATAAAGTCAAAATTTTCGAAATTTCTCAGTACTTGAATCACAGGAATTCTATTCACCCCCAAAATTCTCGAAAATTCGATTGATTCGAAATGATCGAAGCAGGTGCATAATCACCCCTTTCAACCTGTCACAACACTTCTCAAGCAACCATAAAAATACCCCTGACTTGCCCTCCGTATTAATCACCCTGCGGTTAACGCATGAATAATCAATAGAACACTCATTGACATTTAGACCCGAGGGGAGGGGATAATCATAATGAAAGACAAAATTGCAGGTATAACCTCAAGTCCATGGCGCCAACTCTGTTAGCCAATAAAAACGCAGAGAACCAAAAGTGCTCGCACGCCATTGGTCGATGATGCATGACATCATTCAAACAATTTTCTTTTTAAAAGGGCTTCGTATCAATTATTTTTCATCACTTCTTTCTGAATCTCTGAAAAATTCAGATCAGTTTAAAGTTCCTTAAAACCAGCAAAATTTTCATTTTGCACGAAAAAAAAAAAAAAGAATTGCAGTTGAATTCGGAGTGAAACATAAATAATTGACAATTATGGAAGAGGTAAGTTTTTCCAGTAAATTACAGGAAAAAAAGAATATAGAAAAGAAAGTAATGAAGGATATCCAAGGAGAAGGTCCAAATAATTTACTTTTCCAAGTTACCGATGTTAAAACGATTTCCACTATAGTAAATTATTATCGAATAATATTATAAATATCCAGTATTGTTGCGGATTTGACTCACGCTGTCCCAGCATCTAGGACTGGGATTGGAGGATCCTCGGATTTTAAATACCAATATTCCCGCCATTGATGTTTTCATGTAATTAATTGGATTAATCGTCGCTATTTGTCCGGTAACTGGCGTTTTTAATGACTTGTGAAATTAATAGAGATTCTGACGAACAAGAATATATGTAGCTATATCAGGAAAAAATAGATCTGTGACCATGAATTGTTGCAGTGAAACTGAAATTGAATTTTGCTTATGGAGTTCTATAGTATATTACCTAACAAGTGCGGTAAAGCACTTTTCTGACGAGTGTGAGGTTGAAAAACGAGCCGAAAGCGAGTTTTGTAATCACACGAGTCTGAAAATCTTTAGCGCACGTGTAAGGTAGAGTTCTTTTATGCACGTTGTGCGGAAAATGTTCATTTAATTTTTTTCAAAGATTATTTTTGGCTCAATTTTTGTCCGGTAACATGGTATCAAGTAAATTTTTTAAAAATCTGCTTGGATATCCTTAAAGTCGTAATATTCTTCATTAATAAAACCAAACCAACATTTCAGTCGTCGCAGCTCGAGGAATTGCAGCATCGCATTGCCGTAAAATACCTGATCGAGAAATCATCGAGAATGTCTTCAGAATACATTCAGTGCGACAATCAAGAGAACAACAATCATCAAATTCATCGTTCAAAACAAAATGATAACGAGTCTTATCTATTGGAGCGCACAAACAGTCTCGCCTACTTGGGACTAATGCATATTCATCGTGAGGAAAAATCCGAAAATGTAGAAAATGATAAAACTGACGACACCAAATTCATCGAACCAAGTGTCATAGAGTGCGACTACTGTACACGTGTTTTCTTCAGTAAAAAGCTCTACAGAAGACATGCAATGAAGCACATTCGAGTAATACGTTGTGGCAGATGCAACAAACCATTCAACAACAAATTATCGCAGAGGAGACATGTAATTATTTGTGGAAAAAACTTGAGAATATAATTAATTAATTGTAATTTTTATTATTAATTTGTGTAAAATATGATTGTTCGTACTATTAAAAATACAAATATTTTTACAATTTTTTTTTTTTTTATTGAAATAATTCCTAAATCCATTATAAATATCTTAAGTTGCATAATTTCGAAATATTTCGTTTAATTTACAATTTGCAATGATAAAAAAATACAATACAATGGAATTAAAAAAATAAAAAGTACGCAGAGAGGAAGAAAGTCCTCAGAAATAATCACTCACTCAAGAAATAAGCGTCATGGGCCTCGTGGCAACGTCGCAATAGATCAGGTAGCAATTACAGAGGTGCCAACTAGTGGACGCCAACACAACAAGTCAATTGCCTCTCTTTTATCCCTAGAAAATCACATCATCTGGTGCACAATGTACTCGTAACACTGTTTCCTACATTCAAACGAGAAAAAAAAACAGAACATTTTTTTTTTTTCATCCACACACACACAAAGAATTTTTATAATAATTTTATTATTAAATTCAGAGGAAAATTTTCATACTCAAGTTATATTTTGAATTGTCAGTTCTTTTGGGCACGAACAGAAGCTTCTCTCGAGGCTCGAATCTACAGAAGAATTGATTTCTATTATTTTCAATAATTCAATAGTGAACAGGTAAAACAGGATAAATCGACTCATCTTTGTGATCATTTCGAAGTAAATATCTCTGAAACTAAGCGAGATAAGGTGATATTATTTGTCTTTCTTTGTAGATAATTTCAAGAGTTACAAAAAGATTCACAGGGCAAAATTGCTCTATTCCATTTATTTTCTAAGGTGTTTTCAAAAAACTAAATGAGACGAAAATAGACTTATCTTGTTTTACCTGTTCACTACTGAATTATTTACACATTCTTATTAATTATTAATGAATATCCTAAAAATAGATGAATAGAATTTTGAAATTCCCGCCATTCGAAAAAGCGGAGAAATTTCTGATAGTATAATTTTGGAGCTTCTTCAATGGCGGTAAATTCAAATTTCCAGTGTTTATAACTCCTCAGAAATCCATCGCTTGTGTGTTTTTACAATTAAAAATATTGTAATTTTTAATTAAAAAAAAATATTATCACAGTAAGTTTATTTAAATGATTAATTTTGTCTACTGACTGTCGAAAAAAACGTGTCGTTTTCTTATGGCACTGTGGAAGTACTCGTTGTGTCTTCTGAGACCGCTGATACTTCTAACTCTTGCTTTGCAATAACGACACCGCAATATTTCTTTGGTGTGACAGACCTGATGATGATGGCAAGCAAGACGATTGTAAAATTTTTTTGGACAATAACGACAATCAAATGTTTTTGGTCTCTTCCATTGTTCGTCATTCTTCTGTCGAAAATTTTGCTCCAAACGGCACTGCATATCTATTGTTTTTGTGGTATTTTCAGCCACTGGAGCCGATAAAAATGTACGTGAAGACTCAAATGCCTCCATTCTTGCCATACAAGACATGAAAATTTTGTCAAAATTCTCCAATTCCATTTGTGTTTGTTCATTTTTTTTATCACAATTGAAAATATCATCGAGCGATGAAAATACAGATGAATTGCTCGTGTCTATGTGATAGAGTGCATCTAAATTGTCGTCAAACAGGGCCAAAGTCTGAAATTAATTGATTATTTAGTCGTCAGCAGTGAAAAAAAATGAGTTTGATAATCTCTTGCTACTTATTTTGAGAAGATCTCGGAAACGATGGTGTTTAGGAGAATTTATCATGAGACCTTTCTTGTAGCTCTTGAAATTTTCTACAAAAAAGTTCTCCTGAGGTTTTCCCCTAAACCCACTTGCGTCAAAGATATCTTCAAAATAACCCACAAGAAGTTTACTTCACAACTGGACTTGAGTTCTTATGACTCTCAGTTCAATTGAAATTAATTAAATTAATTTACCTCGGTATCAACGGCATTCAGGCGTCTCGTTTCACTGATTCCTTTCATGTTTTTCAAAATGCACATAAATGATAAACAGGACTGAGGTGAAAAACTTTGAAAAAAAATGACGCTTTTCACGCTGTGTTGTGATGCCACTGAGTGACGAAATAGAAGTGACAAATTTGTTTTCAAATTTTCTGGACCTTGACCATTAAATTTTCGGGTACACAGAGAAAAAGGAGAGGGGGGCATGAGTTCACTCAGTACCTGAGGATAAAGACAAATGCCTATTGGTCATAATGAAATTGGTCAAACAGGTCAATTTCCACGCCTACAACGAGAGGTTTGCAAAGGTTCTTTGCTTGTGAAATAAATATCGATGACGCATTTTACGTTATCCTTTGAAAATTATCAGGACCAGCTCACTGCAAGTTGTTATCTGCTGATTTGCGTATTTGTAAGAGAATCTAATCATTGGGAAAATGATTTTTCTACAGATTCTCCTTTTGCTGTTTGAGACCACCCCACTGGATGACTGTCACGCTATGTGCGTCGTTTATTTGCTTTCAACGTTGAAGGAATAATTAATTCAAATTGTGGGTTAGAGTTATTCTATCTTCCCTTTTCGATTTCGGTCACTTTTGATAGAATAGCATGAGGAGATTTTTTTTGAAATTTATGGATCAAAATTTATGCATCCAATTCTTGAAATTCTCTACAAAAAAGGAAATTCTCTTAACATTTTCCTCTAAGCTCACTCGTTCCGGAAATATTCAGTAAATAATGCCTCCAATGGTCTCTCCGCTTCCGCCGCTTGCGGCCGTTGCGTCCACGAACGCGCACTTGGCGCGAGACCACTAAGATGATAAATAAAATAAATGAACCCCCAAAAAAACTCCATAAAATCCCTTAAAAAAGTGCATATTCTCAATTATTTATCAATAATGGCGATAATAATTATTTTAAAAAATTCTTAATTCTTCCTCTTTACATCTGTCGACAACATTGCAGTCAATAATTGAAGGCCACGGATTTTCAAACAAGTTAAAAAAAAAAAATAAACTTCCATTAATTTCATAAAATCACGAGATGCCTTTAACCACTTTATCAGGATAGAAACTCGTCTTCTTCTCGGCAAAAGCCATGCTATTTAGTTTCCGGTTGTTTAGCTCCCGGTTTGTGATCTAGGAATGTAAAAGATAGAGAGAGAAAGAACACTCCATGTACCCACCATGTAGAAATTCACGGTGTAGATTCATCTTCACCATGGCAATCACCTCCTGGGTGGTCCAAACACACAAACCCGTTGCCGCCAACGGGCAAATTTAACTCCTCTTTTATTCTTCTTCTCATTCTCTTTTTAACCATTCACTCTGTATATTGAGTCATTTCACATGCAACTCTCATTTCTTAAGCCTTAAATACTGACTTCTGTCATGCTATCGTCATACACATCTTCATCGATAAATTGTCATTTGCCCCGATTGACTGATAAAAAAAGTGTATTAAATTGATTCGAAAATAAAAAAATTGAAATTTTCTGAGAATTTTGGAATTAGATGGGTTTTTGTTGAATATTTCGAAAACTATAAAGGATAGAGGAATTTTGCTGATTACCTTTTTTGTAGAAAAAAATGAGAGCTACAAAAAAGGTTATTACTGAAATTGCGCTATCTCATTTAGATTCCGAGATAATATTGAAAAAAGAGATTAAAACTATATCGCCTCAATCCTTCAATTTTGAATTTCGCGCGAGAAAAAAGGGAGTAATGAAGTTTTGATTGTTCCATTGGCCCTGAGGGATCATCTTTAACCGCGGGTCAAATTCAAATAATTTCACGTGAATTTTACGAATTTATAAGATGAAACAAAAAAAAGCCCGATTCACTTGCCTCAGAGGCATAAAAAAATAGGAGTGTCAGGGACTATCCATAATAACAGCCAAATTCATGTATTCAGAGTGCCGCAATGAGTAGCCAGACACATAATATCCACCAAATCTTTTGAAAATTGAGGTAGATCAACTCATCTCCCACTTATCTACAAAATAACTCAATTTTCACCACCTATTTTCTTTAAAGACACGAAAAAAACAGAAAAAAACGTATATAAATATTCGCCAATAAATACTAATACTAAATCATAGGTTTAATGGCTACAATATATTATTACAAACTGAGATGTTATTAGCATAAACTTTAGAGTCCTTCCGGCTAGTAATGTAAACGATCACGACTGTGCATAATTAGTCCACGAAACGTTGTCTATAACCTGTTTGGCACGAATTCATTTCAATAATTCACTCGATGCCGAATTTTTCTTGCTCATTTGTTGTCATATCGAAAAATGATAAAATAGAATTTTCCAAATTTCTATTTGCTATGATGAAAACACATTTTGCCCCAAAACTTTCGAAGATCCATTTAAGGATATTAGAGCGAAGTGGTCGGACATAATCTCGATTTTTTGTATAAAATCGTAAATAACAACGTATACATAATAAATGTCTCAGAAATCGTTTTCCTAATGTTTGAGGAATACAATGAAGAACAAAATAAGCCGTAGAAACAAAAAAATGATTGAAAATTGAGAAACTGGCTGCATTTTTTACATAATTCAAATTTTTGAAGATTCAAAAAGTTTTAAAAATGCCGCAAATTTGTCAATTTTCAATCAATTTTTTGTTTCTACGGCTTATTTTGTTCTTCATCATATTCTTCAAACATTGGAAAAATGATTTTTGAGACATTTATCGTGTATACGTTGTTATTTACAATTTTATACAACAAAATTAAGGTTATGTTCAATCACCTCGCCCTAGCATCTTTAAGGTAGCAATAGCTAACGGTCGATAAAACAGAAAAAAATAAGGATTTGTAGGTTAATTTCCAATTAATTGCTTATAATTCGGGAAAATGTGCTTCAATTTACCCAAAAAAGTGATTAAACTATTCGAAAGTCATATCTTCAGCTTGTGAATATATATATTTTTTCTCGAATTTTTTTTACATTGATCTCCTATCACATGCATGAGATAGAGAGAGAGAGGCAAATAGTTACGACTACCTTCTAATTAAAGTTTCTCAATAACTATACGGTGAATTGAATATTTTTTTCTTCTATTATTTAGTTGAAATACTGTTCTCTTCGCCAATAGTTTTTAAATAATAGGTCAACTATATGGTTTTTTAGTAATTTCGTTATCTCTGTCTGATTCAGGGCATTTCATCCCCACCACCGCTATTTCCGTAACTTTGATGATTCATATTTCATTAACTACACCAACAAAAATTATGAAAAAATTCAGAAAAATGTAAAAAAATATCATCTTTGATACAGCATCAAAAACATGAAGGGTCAACTGTATTCGAGTTCACTGGCATGCTAACTCAAATCTGAAAATAATTTCTTTCGGCTAAAATATTTTTTTAATATGTCTGGCTTATTGAGAGCCCTGTCGAACTTATCCAGGCTCCAGTGGACACTCGACGAGTCTCCGGTGACACAAAATTGAATGAGAAATGAAAAAAAGTAACAGTCACCAAACACGAATCTGGTTATGAAAGAGATGGGATCAATGAAGGCCCTTGTATTTCGAGATTGAGAGCGAGTTAAAAATATTTAAATGAAATCAAAGAAGAAGAAGCCAATTTTTTCATAGAAAATTAAAAATAGACAGTAAAATTGGAATCAATAATAATGAAATATTCATTTGAATAAAAATCGTGATAAATATGCTCCACTATATTTTCTGTTATTTTTTTATTAAAATTTTCTGTTATTAATACATTAAAGCTTGGATCCGCCCACGCAATTTCCTCCAGGATTCTATGGAATCGTAAACCCATAGATAATGCAAGGTGATTACGCCCTCGGGTCAATATGGTTATTAACTGTAACGTTTGCATGAATTAGCTATCAATGAAAATACATTTCTAACACCATCCAATGGGGACTGCGCATTTAATGTCGTTATGAATGTACCTGAAAGCACATTATCCAATTCAAATTTTATTTTCTCAAGTTACGTGATAATGCGTGATAAAAAACACGATTTTAAAGTAGTATGGTCATGAATCGAATTCAAAGATTAAAATATGAAATAAATTTTGAATGAAAGTTTATATGAATCTGTACAATCTCGTGAAGTTTCGAGGCAATTGACACTTTTGTATGGTCAATAATAAATAAAAGAAATGGAAATAACACGTTGACTTATGGATCAATGCAAGATTTTACGCTTTTAGGTTCGGCGAAAGATTGAAATCTGGAAAATTTCTTATAGAAAGGAGCGAAAACCAGTGAAAAATTACATTGCACATGATATGAAATAGCTCTGTTAGCTAATGTACTAGCAATTTGCATCTGAATGAATAATTATAGATAATTATCCAGATTCTTCCAAATATATTCCATCTAATTTTAGAAAAAAAAATCGAATGGATAATTCGAAATCTGGTGAAGCTTCCAGTTGAAACTCAGAAGAAGATCGAATAAATAAATGCAATATTCAATCTGAATATATCACATTTTTCGAAATACATTTCCAAAAAGTATCATAAAGTGAAAGTTCTCTGTATTATTATGAGTAAATACGCACACAGACATTTTTTCCAAATATGATTTTCGGTGTTTTTGGATCGTTTTAGATATGTCCCAACAGAAAAATTGAGATTGAAAATTTTGACGATAGTAAAGCTTCTATTCGGAAGCAAAAACAAAAATTTACAATCCAATATGAAAATTATTGATCGTCTGATAACTTTGTAATAAATAATTGTTGTTGCTGCATTGCTACAGACGTGAATACACCAGTCAAAGTGCATACTATTGGTCAAGTAATAATTGACAAATAATCAATATAATCAACTAATTATCCTTCAAATTCGCTTTTAATACCAGGAAGAAGAGGTTTTCAATCATGAATAATAATTTTTTGACGTTTTTTCATTTTTCACCTTTCTAGACACTCTAACCACTCAACTGTCTTTTGATGATATTAGTTTAATAGTAAAAATAATTAACTTTTTTTTTTACAAAATTAATGAATAAAAGTTCTCTGTAAATAATGGGGTATTATGAAAATACTGCATTATGCTAAATGAAATTGGGAATTTCTTGTGAAATTTTTTCGAATAAATTATATAATTGAACGGCTCGTTTAGAGATTCAGGAAACAGGTGGCTGAGGCTTGAGAAAAACGTTGAATCCTTTCCCTGCATATAAAGATGCCTAATCTCTCCTCTCTACGATAATGACGTTGCGTGTAAACACCCATGTTCCGAGAAATTATCAAAGGTAAAGGGGATAAGAAGAGTGAGAATGCATGAATGCGCGCATTTACGGGAAGACACTTCTTTGCTTCTTTTTCTTCTTCTCTCCACACAACGTGGGGTCTTTATATTTTTTTGGAAACACAGGTAACACGGAATTGTGGGAAATGGTATCATGATGGGATTACAATGGACACCTGACACTAACTCATGTGATTTTTTTTTTTCATTAAAAATGTGAAAATATTAATTTAATTCTATTTTTTTATTTGATTTAAATACGATTTTTCCGACGACAGAAAGAATTGTTTCTAAGTAAAATAATTGCAAATTGATAGACATTAAATGTTATGGGATTTTCGTGGAATTATTGAACTAGTTAATTTGATGAAATCTATCGTCACGTTTCAATCGATAAAAATGTAATTTTCTAAATAATTTAACGTGATCCAATTTTTTTGAAATTCTCCAATTTCCAAGGAATTTTCAAAGAGTTTTCAAATTTTCAGAAATTTGAAGAAAAAAAAATTTCGAAAAATCTCAAATATGAAAATAAAACTGATGTTTTTTTTCTAATTAGCCACAATTATTCTTTACTTTTTGAAGGATTTATTTATTGTTTTCTATTTCTATTAATTAAAAAAAAAAATATTCTGGACAAAATAAATTCCAATCGAATTCCAATGGAATCGACAGTTGTCACGTATCAATTCAATCGATTTCTCCACATCATCACAGATGACTTCTCATTGAAAATGACTCGAGGAATTTAAATCCCTAAAAAATTAATTTTTTTCAATATTGAGCAATAGAATGAAAAAATCGAGTCACAATGCTTTTAATAAAATTTAATCATTTCAAAACGATTAAACATAATATTAAATCAAGTGGATGTAATTCGCAACGTCAGAACGAATCGAAAATGATTTTTTTTTTTTCCTCGAGGTTAACAAAATTCTTTTGAGAATTCAAAGTCATTAAAATTCAATAAATTATGTTCTGAATTGAAAATTGACGATGGACAATTTTTCGTGCCTCGTTTCGTCTCATTTTCATCGTTAAAAATAATAAAAATCAATTATGTATCGTGTCGTTTATCCTCCGTGCCCACTATTATCATTTATTTAAAATTTTTCATCGTTATTATTTTTAATGATCCACTTTCTAGCCTTTGGCTGAAATTATTGATAATTTCTTTAATCGAGATGATGAAAATCTGTGATTCTTTTTTATATACAAAAAAAAAATTGGAGATAAATCAAGAAACTCATGACAGATTCTTTGGAAATTATGTCTGAAACGAGTAGATTTATGAGAAAAAGGTCAGAAAACCTTTTTCCTAGAGAATTTCATGATTTACACAAAAGTTTCCTTGAGAAATTCTCCCAAATCTCATATTTACAGAAATATTGACAAAATAATTCCAAAATTCTTCCAATTAATTTTCTTCTCCACTCAAATATCGAATTTTCCCAGTTTCTTTTTATTTTTCCTAAAATATCTCAAAATCTAGAGGAAATATGCAATTTTTTGTCGAGACCTTTTTTGAAGCCCTCAATTTTAGCCACAAAAAAGGTTTCCACCAAAATTTTCGTATATCCCACAGATTCCGAGATCCTCTCCAAAAACCGAAATAAAAAAATGATCTTCTCAATAAAATGCCTATAAATAGTCGAAAAATATTAATAATTATTCTAAATTTATAATTGACCATTAACCTACAGTTTAAACACCTGTCACTACTTTCTCGTCACTTTTACTAAAAACACTTCCTCCAGTCTCTAAAGTTGAGTCATTTGCGTCTGTAGCTAATCCTCACTCCGGCTATAATTGAATTGGAAAAACCAGAGCAAAGTAAAAGACGGTTGCATATTCATATTACGAGTACTAATGCGTTGCGGAGCTTCATGGAGTTAACCACGGTGGTCTGACACTCGCGTTAGTCCCACCCCCCCCCCCCCCCCCCTCTCATTTTCCCTCGGGGAATTCATCAACTTAACATTTAAATCGCATATTCCTATGATTTTGATCATTCTTTTCCAATTCAAAAAACGAAAAGGGAAAAATGAAGCTGTTGCTCCAAAAAATGGGGAAAACTGTAATTATGATGAAAATTAGAGTAGTAAATAGTGTGATCAGAAGACAGTCGACTGGTTGGGTGTTTAAGAAGGAAAACCCCAATGAAAAAACAAACATTATTATTTATGATTGAAAACCTTCTTCCTGGTATTGAAAGCGAATTTGAAGGGTAATTAGTTGATTATATTAATTATTTGTCAATTATTACTTGACCAATAGTATGCACTTCGACTGGGGTATTCATGTCTGTGGCAGTGCAGCAACAACAATTATTTATTACAAAGTTATCAGACGATCAATAATTTTCATATTGGATTGTAAATTTTTGTTTTTGCTTCCGAATAGAAGCTTTACTATCGTCAAAATTTTCAATCTCAATTTTTCTGTTGGGACATATCTAAAACGATCCAAAAACACCGAAAATCATATTTGGAAAAAATGTCTGTGTGCGTATTTACTCATAATAATACAGAGAACTTTCACTTTATGATACTTTTTGGAAATGTATTTCGAAAAATGTGATATATTCAGATTGAATATTGCATTTATTTATTCGATCTTCTTCTGAGTTTCAACTGGAAGCTTCACCAGATTTGGAATTATCCATTCGATTTTTTTTCTAAAATTAGATGGAATATATTTGGAAGAATCTGGATAATTATCTGTAATTATTCATTCGGATGCAAATTGCTAGTACATTAGCTGACAGAGCTATTTCATATCATGTGTAATGTAATTTTTCATTTGTTTTCGCTCCTTTCTAAAAGAAATTTTCCAGATTTCAATCGTTCGCCGAACCTAAAAGCGTGAAATCTTGCATTGGCCCACAAGACACCGTGTTATTTCCATTTCTTTTATTTATTATTGACCATACAAAAGTGTCAATTGACTCGAAACTTAACGAGATTGTACAGATTCATATAAACTTTCATTCGAAATTGATTTCATATTCAAATAATTTCTTAATTCAATTTGTGACCATTTGCCCCCAAAAAATCGGAAAATTCTATTCATGATAGCAATTAAGGACTCTCCAAGATAAGACAATGCTTATCGATCTAGAACTCGATATGGGGACTAACGCTTGCCGATTCTCCACTATCTCTCATCACTCGGCGCTTCTGATAACGATTTTTTAATTCCTACTCAAATATTCTCCAATGGAAAATCATCGAAACGAGCATTCGCAGAATAAATATAGGATTTCTCCAGCAGAAAATCCTGCTGACAGGCAAAGTGAACGTGTGTCCGCACAAGAGCCCAAGGTATTCTTCCCATATATATATATATACAGATTGGATGATGCCCTAACCAGCAGGGGGAATACTCTGCGAGCTCCTCCGAGCAAACATAAATTAGTGTCCCGCAAAGAGTAGACGCGGAGGCAGCAGCCACTGCCGGAAACGAATTCCACCAATCGAGTGTCTACCTGCCACGCGCAATTAACACGTGATAAACCATTAATCATTATTTTCTGGGACTATTTAAATTAAGGTAGTCTCCCAGAGTACAGTCGATAAAACAGAAAAGAAAACGAGGATTTGTAGGTTATTTTCCAATTAATCACTGTTAATTCGGGGAAAATGTGCTTTAATTTACTCGGAAAAGTGATTAAACTATTCGAAAGTCATATCATCAGCTTGTGAATATAATTTTTTTTTATCTAATTTTTTTTACATCAATCTCCTATCACATACATGAGATAGAGAGAGAGGCAAATAGTTACAAATACCTTCTAATTAAAGTTTCTCAATAACTATACGGTGAATTGAATATTTTTTTCTTCTATTATTTAGTTAAAATGTTGTTCTCTTCGCCAATAGTTTCTAAATAATGGGTCAATTGTATGGTTTTTTAGTAATTTCGTTATTTCCGTCCGATTAAGGACGTTTCATCCTCACCACCACTATTTTCAGTAACTTTGACAATTCATATCTCATAAACTGCACGGTCAAAAATTCTGAAAAAATTCAGAAAAACTCAAAAAAATATCATCTTTGATGCTTAATAAAAATAAGGGGTCAACTGTACCCGACTTCACTGGCATACTACCTTTCAATCCCAAGACTCGACCATTACAACCAAAAAAGGGCTTCTCCAATGAAATCATCAAAAAAAAACCCCAATGACAATTCCGCCTCCAAGAATCCATCAATTCATCAATTTTCATCTCTCGTACCTCTCGATATACACCCACGTGTAAACACACCATAGAATTTTGATTCCGTAAAGACTCTCTCAACAAAAAACCATATCCCTCCCTCCCCTCCTCCTCCTCCTCCTCCCCCTGTCTCTATCTCTCTCAAACACAAACATATCCACAAAGAGCACGACTTTAACACACATGTATACAAGACCTGTGGCAGAGGACAGAGATACGAGAGCAAAGCTGCGGCTAATGGCAGTGGTAGAGTGCCAGTGTCTCGAGTGCCTTGGTCCAGGAAGGTGCGCTCACCTTTTTCCTCCGCGAAATTCAGACAAAAAAAAAATAAATGATTGAAAAGTAGAAGAAAAAAAAAATGATAATTTCATCTTAATTTTTTTTGAGCGTTAATTAATTTTTCTTTCAAAGTGTTAAATTTTGTGAAAATGCAAATTTGTGAATTAATTAAATATAATGTATAAAATAAAAGGGTTGATAATTATCAAAATTTGACTATGGGGAGAGGAAATGAAGGTGGGAAGTGTGAAGTGGATCAAGGGCATAATCGCCCTTGGGCTGATGACATTCCTGATAAATTGGACATCAGGAAATCATCATCATCGTCATCATCATCAGTTACCAAAAAACATCCCACTTTTAACGAATAATAATGGTGTATTATCAGGGGATGATATTAATGGCGATACAAGAGGGTTTAGTGATGATAGATACAAGAGATACAGTAGATATGTTGGTTATACAACAGTCAAACAACCAATTGCTTATGTTCATATTCAGCCAGTTGTAACAACGCCCACCAAAAGAAAATGCGTACGTTGTATGGTTGTTTATAAACCCTGTCCGCCACCCCCGAGAATTGTACTACCGAGGAATAGGTACAGGGAACCGGCTAAAAAATGGAAGGGTTTGATGCATGGTGAGTTTTTTCTTTCAAGGATATATGAAAATTTCAGATTAATTTATTTTATCCGATTTTTTTAAAATATTTGGGAATGCAAGTGAAATAGAGCGATTTTTGTAGAGACCTTTTTGTGGTTCCTAAAATTCTCTACAAAAAAAAGTTTTTGTGGAAGTGCTCTATCTCGCTTGATTTTCGAGATATTTTTTAAAAACTGATGGTTTTCAAGTGAATTTTTCTGAGAATTTTATAGCAATTTTTTTGGGAGATTTATTAATTCCTATTGACTGGTATATTTTCTAAAATCAGCGATAATGTTGTGGACTGATGGATTCTGCTCCAAAAAAGTTTTTCATTCCTCGTATTTTGAAAATATTTGTAAGTTAATTTTTTTCCTCATTCATTTTTGTAAAGGCGTTCGAAAATTAAGTGAAATAGCAAATTTTTGGTGGAGATCTTTTTTGTAGCTATGATTCTCCTCTACAAATAACGATTCCACAAAAATCTCGCTATCTTGATCAGTTTCCGAGATATTCGCAGGAAAAGAATGCCCAAAAAAAAAATCCGATTTTCCCTCTTATTTTACAAAACATATCGGAAACTATTGGGTTTAAGAGAATTTGCAAGAAAACATTTTTTTTGTAGCTTTTGAAATTTGCTGCAAAAATGTCAAGAGACTTCTCTTGTTATTTTCCTATAAATCCCCTCATTTTATAGATATTCACAAAAGAATCTATCAATTTATGTGAATTTTTGTGCCTTTTTTTCTTTAATTCTGAATAGAAACTCGAAAAAAATGTTAACAATTTGTGCATTTTCAATGATTATTCACTTTTGTAATTCAATGATAATTGAATGCGGTGAATTATGTTACTTTCATTCGAATTCAAACGGAATGAGAATAAACGGGCAATCGAGAGAAACGGTATGCATTTGAACTAACGCAGAAAATAATCCTGAATTTTTCCGGGCTCTCGAAGAATTCGCATCAATAAGTCTCCATGAACCTGAATGATAGGCCGACATTTAATTGCAGTAATTACATTATTTTAAATTCGTAAATTCGTTCGAAATCACTCCAGACAAATTGACATGTAGTTTCATTAGGCATTAGTCTTTGTCGATGTCTAAAAATATCTTTGAGTATTATCGACACGCGTCTGTGCGTTCGTGCCGATTTACCAGTGTAATAACACGCGTTGAAAAACAAAAAAATTATTCATTCAATTCGATGTATGTTTCTATTTATACGGTTTCAACCTTGGTACTCATGCGGCTTACTTCCTGCCGAGTAAAAAAAGAATTTCCCATTCAGATTGAGGGGAAAATCCAGAAAATTGAGAAACCCATTTCTTAGGAAGAATTAATTTATTTTTTCAGAGAAAAAAAAAACGAGGTCATTTCTTTAAAAATAGTTTTACGGAAGTGTTTTTCCGTAAGGTTGTATGCCAGCGAAACTCGAGTACAGTTAATCCCTTATTTTTTTGATGCCGCATCAGAAATGATATGTTTTTTACATTTTTCTGAATTTTTTCACAATTTTAATCCGTGCAGTTTATGAGATATGAATTATCAAAGTTACTGAAAATAACAGTGGTGGGGATGAAACGCCCTAAATCGGACAGAAATAACGAAATTACTGAAAAACCACACAGTTGAGCCATTATTTAAAAACTATTGGCGAAGAGAACAGCTTTTTAACTAAAGAATAGAAGAAAGAAATATTCAATTTACCGTATAGTTATTGAGAAATTTTAATTAGAAAGTATTCGCAACTATTTGCCTCTCTCTCTATCTCATGCATGTGATAGGAGTTTAATGTAAAAAAAAATTCGAGAAGAAAAAAATTATATTCACAAGCTAAAGATATGACTTTCGAATAGTTTGATCACATTTTCGTGTAAATTGAAGCAAATTTTACCGAATAATCAGCAATTATTGGAAACTCACCTACAAATCCTCATTTTTTTTTTCTGTTTTTTCGATAGTACTCGGGGATACTATCTTAAGAAGTAACAGACGACCCAGTAAATTTCAAATTAACAAATAATTTAATAACAAAAATATCAATGAATCTTGTCAAATAATTGGTTTTAAAAATTCAAAGGATGAGACCATTATTCCTTAAATTCTCAAATTCCACAATTTCTTCGAAATACTAAAAAAATCGTTGAAAAAAATCGGAAAATGCCTTCTGAGGAATCCATTACTCAAGGAAAACCCGTCCAAGTCTCACTCGTCCTCGAACCATATGTTTTAACCTAGAATAAAACTTTTAATTCAATCTTCAATTCCAAAGAACACAAGAACTCTCTGTTTTCGAAGTATGCGCGTGCCTGACCGAGAAGATTGGTAATGACCCGTGGAAAATTCGCACCAAGGAGGTCTCCAACGTGGGTAGCCCATATAAACTATCTCATCTCATTCAATCCATGTATATTTACTTATTCCCATTGAGACTGCAACAAATTCACAAGCAACCGTAATTAAAGAAAAAAAATTTAGACAAATTGATTTCACTTTGTCACCAGTATTTTTTTATAATTTGGAAACCAAGCGAGATTGAGCGGTTTTGCCCAAACCCATTTTGTAAATAATTCCAAGACCTCCAAAAAAAAAAAGAATTAGGACAAAATCACGTTATCTCGCTTAGTTTCCTAATTATTGAAAAAAAATTAAGAACATAATAAAATCAATTTTTCCAAGAAATTAAATTTTTTTTTATCAGAAATTTAAAATTGTTAGCAAAAAAAAGGATTTTCCAATAAAAATCATCCCCCCCTCCCCTCCCCTCTTTCCTCCCCCTCTATCCAATTAAAAAATTAATTTTTTTTAATCAAGCATAAATTTCGCAATTAATCATTCTCACTACCCCGTGTATTAAATTAAAGTGACAGAATTTCAATTAAATCCATTTCAATTCCCCCGAGACGTAAATATAAACTCATACCAACTAATTGTGTAATTATTACCGTGTCATGCCTCAAGCCTCATCGAAATGTTCTTCTTTTTTTTTTTCGTCGTGCCCCTCTCTTTCCAATGAAAATGGCACTCCACCTGTCTACAGGGAGAAGACAAGATGCTTCTTCCTTCTTGAAGCCCCGTAATCGAGTCATTACTTCAATAATTAAAGGCTCGTCTTGATCATAATTTTTTTAACTCATTCTCTTCTCTCTCAGTGTACATCTAAAAAAAAAACAGTAACTATTAAAAATCAAAGAAATTGTCGTTGAAGTAACACGTAAACGCAGGCATTCTGTCAAGCTCTGCTGCTTGATGAACGTGGAATTGATGCCTCACGGCTATTTAATTACGACGATCTAATTGCTGTCTAATAGAGCAATGGCATTGCCTATTTCACTTGAATTTAACGAGTCGTTATTCACCCGTTTCATGTCACTCCTTATGAAAAATTACAAAAAAAAACATGTTATTTACATTTTTTAAAAATGAAACTAAAGTGACACTCATTCGCTAATAAAATCCTGCAAAAGTGAGGTAATTGAGGAAGTTGTTGATCATTTGGAATTCGATATGATATGATATGGAATTGGATAATTACGTTATTTTCTTGAGTAAACATTATTAATTTTTTTAAAAAATCAATGAATTTAATTTTCCTGTTCAATTCCAATTATTGCACAGAAACAGGAAAAGATCGTTTTTTTCTTATTATTTATTCATGTAATGCGCACTCGGAAACTAAGCGAGATAGAGTTATTTTTGTGGAGACCTTTTTTGTAGCTCTCATTCTTCTCTACAAAAAAGGTCTCTTCAAAAATTGCGCTATCTCGCTTAGTTTCTGAATGCCTCTTAAAAGAAAAAAATTGATGGAAAAAAAAAAATCTCTTTCGATTTTTTCTCTTCCCTGCTAGAATCAATTCTAGTATGGCGATGCGAAATAATAGTAAAAATTCTCGAGGAATGTCATAATACCTGATGTGAATAAAGATGATACAGGAAGGACATCGAAGTACCTAAAAAAGACATAGTTACGAGTACGGAAGTTCAAAGGTGCCGCAATTGAGCACACACACGTTTTGCCCATTTCATAGTGTTGGTACAGAGTACTCTGAAGCATTGTCAGTGAGGCCGCAACAGCCACAAGTCCCCAATGTATCCAACACACATACCCCACCTCCCCCCCCCCTCTTCCTCTTCTTCTCTACATTCTCCTCGCAAGAAATGCGACCGCAATTTTATTTTGGCGTTTTTCTTCTCGTTTTGTTCATTTTTTTCTTTTCATTTCCTTTATTTTCTCTCAATACATCCTCTCCATCTTTACTATATATCCTTCGTCCTCGTGACTTTGCACAGGCACGATTCTCTTCTCCAATACTCTCCTCTTAACCAGTGACCAGTTACCTCCGTTAGAGGTAACTTCTTCAGTTACCTTGTGCAAACATCGCATTATTTCATGATAAATTGTGAAATATTCTGTTTTTTTTCACTTTAGAGTACGAAAAAACATGGAATTTGACTATTCTGAGAATTTTCAGTGAAAAGAGCTATTTTTTCATTCATTCTTCCAATGAGAATCATTATTCCCACATTTTTTAGAGATTAGCGCTTATTTTTGTTGAATCAAGATGATTCTTGACTCTAAGTTGACGATATGGTCATTGTTCTCTAGAGTATTCATAGTGTCTCTTTTCCTGCAAGAACCACTGTTACAAATTCTTCCAATAATTCATGAATTTTTGAAAGGAAATGCAATATCAGTCTGAATATCGTGAAAGCTAATGAATATTTTTTTAGAGTATTTCTAAATTTATGGAGTTCTGACTTTAATTTGAATCCTAATTGGATTTAAAAGATTTGATTTTAGAGAAGAAGAAAAAGATAGTATGGTTATGAATCGAATTTGAGGATTGAAATATGAAATAAATTTTAAAAGAAGGGTTATATGAATCTGAACAATCTCGTAAAATTTCGAGTCAATTGACACTTTTTTATGGCCAATAATAAATAAAAGAAATGGAAATGACACGGTGTCTTGTGGGCCAAATGCAAGATTTTACGCTTTTAGATTCGACAAAAGATTAAAATCTGAGAAATTTCTTTAAGAAAAGGGCGAAAACAAGTGGATAATTACATTGCACATGATATGAAATAGCTCTGTCAGCTAATGTACTAGCAATTTGCATTCGAATGAATAATTACAGATAATTATCCAGATTCTTCCAAATATATTCCATCTAATTTTAGAAAAAAAATCGAATGGATAATTCGAAATCTGGTGAAGCTTCCAGTTGAAACTCAGAAGAAGATCGAATAAATAAATGCAATATTCAATCTGAATATATCACATTTTTCGAAATACATTTCCAAAAAGTATCATAAAGTGAAAGTTCTCTGTATTATTATGAGTAAATACGCACACAGACATTTTTTCCAAATATGATTTTCGGTGTTTTTGGACCGTTTTAGATATGTCCCAACAGAAAAATTGAGATTGAAAATTTTGACGATAGTAAAGCTTCCATTCGGAAGCAAAAACAAAAATTTACGATCCAATATGAAAATTATTGACCGTTTGATAACTTTGTAATAAATGATTGTTGTTGCTGCATTGCCACAGACGTGAATGCGCCAGTCAAAGTGCATACTATTGGTCAAGTAATAATTGACAAAAAATTAACATAATTCACTAATTCTTCGTCGAATTCGCTTGTTATCTCAATAAGAAGGTTTTCAATCATGACTAATAATTTTTAGGTGTTTTTTCCTCAATTCTTCTCTTTTTACACACTCAACGACTCAATTTTCAGTATTTTTTTCCTTTATTTTTTCGGCTAAAATAGAAAACTTTAAATACAAAGTACAAAAGTTTTTCCAGTCACGTAAATTCAAGAATAAACCACAATCACACAATGATCACAAAGATTTCAGCCGCTTCAGGTGTATCACGTACCTCATGTACTGAAAGAGTTTGGGGTTAGAGTCAGTGCCACGTTACCGGTTTTCTCGTAATCCAAAATTACCACATTACTTGTTAAGAAACTTTGCATGGTAGAATAAAGGAAAAATACAGGAAGGAGAAAGAAAATAACGATAGTATAGAAACATATGTGGCTACTTCATGTGCCAAGAGTAGATACATTCAGAAGAAGTATTCATGCACGTAGAGTGTAAGATCGTTAGGTGCTCCATCGGTACGTGGTAGTCGTTTGCTCTTGGTAATAGATATTCTTATGAAAATTTAAAGTCCTGTAAATTCAGGGATTTCACGGGTTTGCAAAATTACTTGCAGGTGAATAATACACAGGGTTTCTCAATTTCTGAGGATTAACATTGCCATTGGCTTTATTTACTCGCCATAAATTTGACTTGTTGGAGACATTGGAAATTTCCCTAAAATTTACAAAAAAATTCGTTGCAACTGTTGCATAGATATCTCGTAAACCATTAGATATAGGGAAATTTATCAAGAGACCTTGTTTGTGGAAAATTAAATTCTCCTTTAAAAAAGCCTCTTGACAAATTTCCCTAAACCTCATGTTTTCCGAGATATTCTCAAAATTATGAAAAATAGTCATTGAAATGAAAGAAAACTCTCTTCCTGCTCTCGTTAAAAGAAAGAAAAAATGAAAAATTTCTTCCTCCACTCGCATAATTCGCAGTTTGTTGTGTACCATGGTGTTACAATGTAATTCGTAGAGTCTTGAATTGGACAGTGGCAGTGAGATATATTCACCGTTTCCAAACACCTGTTATTATCTAATAACACGTAACACAAGTTATCGATTCACGTTTCACCTATCTTCATTCAAAATTTCACTCCAGGATATCGGTTCTATACGCACGTGCTATAAACCACTGGATTATCTCTCCATCCATGTCTTTTTTTTTTTTTCATTATTCAAACATACACTATTACTATACACAAACGTTTCAAGACGAGATTACGTAGTTCCGCTATGTGCTAAAGTACATATTGCATTCCATGTTGTTTATCTTTGTTCTATTTCACTTATTTCTTTCACGTAATCTCAAATGAAATCATTGATTGATTCCAGTTATTAATAAAAAATATTAAATAATTGAAAAAATTGAATTTCATCTATTTAAAAAAATCTTTTTTTTTTAAATGAAAAATTCAATTAATTTGAATCTAGATTATTTTCAAAATATCTTAAACGCCGTTGGGTTTAGGAAAAAAGTTCAAGAGACCTTTTTTGTAGAGAATTAAATTCTCTACAAGAAAGCTTTCCCGACATTTTCCTCTAAATCCACTCGCGCCAAAGATATCTGCAATATAATCTGCCCCAGTATTTAAACTGGTTTAATTAATTAATTTTTTTTACAAAAAAAAGAAAATGAGAAAAAAAAATGATAGAACGTAATTAATTACGAATTTAATCGTCATCCAGAATATTATCACATGCTTTACATATTTCTTAGAATTGAAGATGGAAAAAAAAGAATAAAAAAAATGAATAAATCGCTTCACCGTGTAACTGAGATCACGTTTAACATTCACAGCCTTATATAGACGGAATAGTATCACTGGATAGTGATTACGTCCGCGTGAATCTCATGCATTTAACGCTGACGTATATGAAAATTAAAAGGCATCAAATTTTTCCGCAAGCAGAGAAAAAAAAAAGAATGAGAGAATTAATAGATTAATTTTGTATTTAATCATATTAAATCAATGAAATTCATTGCAATTGAATAAATTAATAATATATTCACACAGGTAATGTAGTAATATTGTAGAAGTGTAATACGACACGTGAAATCGTTTGGTGGTATCGAATTACCGAGTATTACCTCAAGAAACTCATTGTAACAAAAAAAAAATCAAAGTTTGAATGGTGAAGAAAAAAAAATTAAAAAATTCAATACTAACCGCAAGGTGCAACGACTGTCTACGGTGTTTCATGTCATTTCTGTTGTGTCGTCATAACCACATATATTGACGTGTGCCAACGAGATTTTACCGCAGAGGAAAAAAAAAGAGTACTGACATAAAAATTTAGTGGAGGAGAGAAGAGAAAATATAGAACTCTTGACAATCAATTCAAGAGAATTCGAGTTGGAGTGCTGTATCGTCATGAATTGAATTGAACAATTAAAATATGAAATAAATTTTAAAAGAAGGGTTATATGAATCTGAACAATCTTGTGGAATTTCGAGTCAATTGACGCTTTTGTATTGTGAATAATAAATAAAAGAAACGGAAATAACACGGTGTTTTATGGGCCAATGCAAGTTTTCACGCTTTTAGGTTCGGCGAAAGATCAAAATCTGGAAAATTTCTTAAAGAAAAGGGCGAAAACAAGTGGAAAATTACATTGCACATGATATGAAATAGCTTTGTCAGCTAATGTACTAGCAATTTGCATCCGAATGAATAATTACAGATAATTATCCAGATTCTTCCAAATATATTCCATCTAATTTTAGAAAAAAAATCGAATGGATAATTCCAAATCTGATGAAGCTTCCAGTTGAAACTCAGAAGAAGATCGAATGAATAAATGCAATATTCAATCTGAATATATCACATTTTTCGAAATACATTTCCAAAAAGTATCATATAGTGAAAGTTCACTGTATTATTATGAGTAAATACGCACACAGACATTTTTTCCAAATATGATTTTCGGTGTTTTTGGATCGTTTTAGATATGTCCCAACAGAAAAATTGAGATTGAAAATTTTGACAATAGTAAAGCTTCTATTCGGAAGCAAAAACAAAAATTTACGAACCAATATGAAAATTATTGACCGTCTGATAACTTTGTAATGAATGATTGTTGTTGCTGCATTGCCACAGACGTAAATACACTAGTCAAAGTGCATACTATTGGTCAAATAATAATTGACAAATCAATATATATAATAAAAAAAAGTGTGTTATTATGTGAATGCCGCTAAAGCTCAGAAACCAACCCTCATAGCCCCATGGGGGTTACATGGTGTGGTAGCCCTCCACCCCCCATCCATGAAGAAGTTTTCCGTTTTCGGCTAGGGGGGTTGGTTCCAGAGATATGGGGATAAAAGAGAGTATTTTACTTATTTGCTCCTCATGGGTAATATACAACAATGCTCTAGATCGTTCTAAAATTTACTAGAACAATCTAGAATATTTGAGAGTATTCTGGAATGTCCGAGAAGGTTCTAAATAGTTCGAAAATGCTCTAGAATGTTCCAGAAGATCTGGGAATGTTCTAGATTGTTCTAGAATGCTCTAGATTGTTCTAGAATGCTCTCGATTGTTCTAGAATGCTCTAGATTGTTCTAGAATGTTCTAGATTGTTTTAGAATGTTCCAAATTGTTCTAGAATGTTCTGAATTGATTTAGGACGTTTCAAATTGTTCTATACCGTTCTAGAATATTCCAAATTGTTCTAAAATGTTCCAAATTGTTCTAGAATGTTTCAAATTGTTCTAGAATGTTCTAGATTTTTCTAGAATGTTCTAAATTGATGTAGGAAGTTTTAAATGGTTCTAGACTGTTCTAGATTGTTCCCGAATGTTTCAAATTGTTCTAGAATGTTCTAGACTGCTCTAGAATGTTCTAGAATGTTCTAGAATATTCTAGATTGTTCTAGACTATTCTAGATTGTTCTAGAATGTTCCGGGAAGTCCAGAAACATTCTACAATGCCCCCCAAGGTGCGAGAATATTCAAAAATGTTCCAAGATATTTCTAAATCTTTTTTAGTACCAAAAGATTTGGAAATATTTTGGAATGTTCCAGAAGGTTCGGAAACTTTCTGGAGTGTTCTTGAAGATTCGAGAATGTTGCAAAAGGCTGGGAGATATTTTCCAATGTTTCAGAAAGTTCGAAAAAATTCTAGAATTTCTTTGAAGGTTCGAGAATATTCTAGAAAGCTCAAGAACATTGGGAGCTAGAAAAAAACCGATACTGACATATGTTTTCTACCTAAGAAAATTTCAATTTTTCAATAAATTGGTTATAAAAGCTCCATTGTGAACCGTTCAAATGGATTGCCCGATTCATTCCACTCTCGGTTTGATCAATTAATCAATATCGATGAAAATATTGGAGATAGATCCTTTCTGAAAATACAATTGGAAAGCTGAGAAAACTTCTCATGGGAATCATATCAATGATAAATTGAAACTAGGGGTGAGCAATTGCTCGCTCGCTACGCTCGCTCGCGAATAGAGGAGTGCGTAGTTGCTCGCTCGCTCGCGAATGGAGGAGTGCGTTACTGCTGATTAGAAGGAATTAGTGAGAATGTATTGCGATGAGTGTGACTTCAAGCCGTAAGAACTCCTCGATAATCCTCCTCCTCTCACTTACTATTAGAAAAAATGATGAATGATAAAAACGATAAATAACAACAGACATAATCGTGGAAACTATCAAAAAATGTTGGGGAGATCTAAAAATCTGGAGATCAATAAAAAAATCAATTTTTCCTTTTCGGGGGTAATGCATAGACTCCACTTTTTGGGAAGAAGAACTTGATAATGCTTCTCTTAAAAAACTAAGAGAGTACTGGATCGATTCCGATGAAAATCTAATGACCGCGAATTTATGTCAAGATGCTTCGATTACCACATCGATCACCTCGATCACATTATTGATTTATGAGAAAACGTGAACGAAAAAATTGATCATCGGACATACACACAAACACACACACACACAGACATGATCGTGAAAACTATCAAGAAAAATTTGGGGAGGTCTTGAAACATGAAGATCGATCGAAAAATCGATTTTTCATTTTCGGGGCCATTACATAAATTTCCCTTATCGGGAAGTTAAAAAGATGATAGTAATACATATTGTTGACCTAAGATTTCTACAGCTTTCCAATAGAATTCTGGTGAAATTTCTATCTCGAACCGTTTAATTGGAATGTATACGTTACCCCAACTTCTTCTGATAAATCAATCAATATTGATGAGAATATTGAAGGAAGGTTCTTTCTTAATTTTTCGAATTTCTCAAAAATTCAATTTTTTAAAAGTTCGAATATAAAAGACTTCTATTTTTGAAGAATTTCCGTTTTTTGGAATTTTTTTGTACTATCGGGTGTTGGGATTTCCGGTTATTCCTCAATGAAAGATGAGCTCATTCCTTATCAATTCATGTAGTATAAAGGAAGCAATTATCTATTCGAAGACTTACAGGGAAAATGCTGATTCTCAGAGAATGGCCTATAAGTATTTGAAGAATTGATTAAGAACAATATGGATAACATGAATCGATGGAAAATGAGCTCACCTTCCATTCGAGATCAATCCCAGGTCGCTACGATGAATAGAATCGGAGATACTGCCGAAATAGTAATTTTGTCTGATTTTCGAAATGGGGACTCCTTTCAAATTTGGCCCAAGAAATGAAACTTTAGGAAAACTGGAACAGATCGATACTAACATACGTTCTCTCCCTAAATTTTTCTCAGCTTTACAATGGTATTCTTGAAAAATCTCGATCTCGAACCGTTCAATTGGGATACCTATTTTACACCAGCTTCCCCCAATAAAACAATCGATATTGATGAAAATAATTAGAGATAGATTTTTTCTGATGATACTATTAGAAAGCTGAAAAAACTTCCTATAGAATCATAAATCAGAACTGTTTTTAGAAAATTTTAGTTTTTCGAGAATATCTCTCCTTCTACTGGTTGTAGCAATCTGGGATTGATCTCGGATGGAAGTTGAGCTCATGTTCCATCGATTTCGCAGTTCGAAACAAGAAATTATTCATCTATCAAGTACTCATAATGTGGAAACTAATCTTCAGAAAATGGCCTGAAAGTTTTTGAGAAATTGACTTGAAAAAATTCGACCCCACTGGATTAAAGAGAAATGAGCTCACCTTTAATTTGAAATCAGCCCCAGGCTGCTATGACTAATAGAACCGGAGATATCACCAAAAAAATTAATTTTGTAGATTTTCAAAGGGGCAATCCTTCCAAAACTTGGCGAAAAGAGAAATTTTCTCAAAATTGGAAAAAATTAATCCTGATACATCGTTTCTGCCTGCAATTTCCTGGAATTTTCTCAATTAGAATATCCATTTTACTAATCTTCCCTCGATGAATTATATATAATTATAAGTCAGTATAGGAGCTGCTAAAAAATCTGACCCGAGCGAAGCGAGGGTAGGACCGCTAGTAATTAATATAATCAACTAATTATCCTTCAAATTCGCTTTCAATTCCAGGAAAAAGGTTTTCAATCATAAATACCAATTTTCGGACGTTTTTTCATTTTTTTCGTACTACCTTAATGAGAAATCTTAATCTTAATTCCCATAAATTGAGAAAATCCCAAAATTCAATTAATTGTATGATCTCATTATTAAAAAATCAACGGAAAAGAAATAATTTCAATACGTTTTCTTCGTGCAAACTGTTGTTTGCCTTCTTTCTTCTTTATGTTTCAGTTCTTCTCCTTTCTTTTGTACCACACAGCCGCAGAGGCTGTAATTCTCGCAATAAATCTTGGCAGGCATCAAGAAGAGGGCGATCGTAACCTCATACGTATATACTTCACTTCGGCAAGATTCATTCCTACGCATTAAATATTCTCATGGGTTACTTCCGCTTGGCAGTACTTAAAATTTTTCGTAAATTTCCCTTTAATCTAGAATTTAATCGAGAAGTTTTCCACCAAAATTCTCCTATTTCCAAAATCTTTCGAATTATTTCAATAAACTGATTTATTCTCAAAACTCATTCATCTCCTTTTATCACCCCATGATTAGAAACTCCCTCGACAGCAAAATTCCCCCTTTTTTTTCCTTCTCAAACACGAGCAAATCTCTCCCAGAATGAAATACCGTCAATTAACCAACAATTTACGGATAATTACAAGGCATCTACTGAAATAATTTGCAGTCACTCAAGCAGAGCGTGAGCAAGTGTTGGTCTAGGTGCAGTGGCTTAATCAAGCCACTGTCAGACCACCTTGCGAGATAAAGAATCGATCGATAAAGATCTATCACATCTGTTATTGCGCTTATCTCACGATCTCCATCGATACCACCCGCTTCTCGATATTATTACAAAATTATAATGAAATTAGAGAGGAGAAAAAGAGGGGAAATTAATCACTAATCATTGGTGAATGAATTTTGATTTACTCCTGGAGAAATTTCCGGCATAATTAAGGGGCTTGTGATTAAAAGACAGTTGAGGGGTTGAGTGTCTAGAAAGAAGAAAAATGAAAAAACGTCAAAAAATTATTATTCATGGTTGAAAACCTTCTTCCTGGCATTAAAAGCGAATTTGAAGGATAATTAGTTGATTATATTAATTATTTGTCAATTATTACTTGACCAATAGTATGCACTTTGACTAGTGTATTCACGTCTGTGGCAATGCAGCAAGAACAATCATTTGATACAAAGTTATCAGACGATCAATAATTTTCATATTAGATTGTAAATTTTTGTTTTTGCTTCCGAATAGAAGCTTTACTATCGTCAAAATTTTCAATCTCAATTTTTCTGTTGGGACATATCTAAAACGATCCAAAAACACCGAAAATCATATTTGGAAAAAATGTCTGTGTGCGTATTTACTCATAATAATACAGAGAATTTTCACTTTATGATACTTTTTGGAAATGTATTTTGAAAAATGTGATATATTCAGATTGAATATTGCATTTATTTATTCGATCTTCTTCTGAGTTTCAACTGGAAGCTTCACCAGATTTGGAATTATCCATTCGATTTTTTTTCCAAAATTAGATGGAATATGTTTGGAAGAATCTGGATAATTATCTATAATTATTCATCCGGATGCAAATTACTAGTACATTAGCTGACAGAGCTATTTCATATCATGTGCAATGTAATTTTCCACTTGTTTTCGCCTTTTTCTTAAAGAAATTTTCCAGATTTTAATCTTTTGTCGAATCTAAAAGCGTAAAATCTTGCATTAGCCCATAAGACACCGTTTTATTTCTATTTTTTAAATTTATTATTGACCATAAAAAAGTGTCAACTCGAAATTTCACGAGATCGTTCAGATTCATATAAACTTCCATTTAAAATCTATTTCATATTTCAATCTTTAAATTCGATTCATGACCATACTCCTTCAAATGAAGAAAATGACAAATTTTTCACTACTCATTCAGAATAAATGACTCTTGAAGCGATGATGAATGAGTTCATGTTGTAAAATAAATCGTAAAAAAAAAAAAAATTCTCAAATGAAAAACTTTTCTCAGCATTTTTGTTGACGCTTATTATCGTACCTATAAATATTACTTAATGACTGGTTCATGCCAAGGTGTTAACGATCTTTTCAAAATGTTTTTCAAGTCACCGAAAAAAAAAAAAAAGAATAATCTTCATTCAACTCGCCAATTATTTGAAATTTTTTACTCACTTCTTTTCCACACTCTCATAAATATCGATTATTATTTCAAGAGAGAGAGATATATATAATAAAGGTGTTGGAATTAATCGTGCAATTTATTTAAATTGACTTGTCTCGAAATTTATGAATATAAATAATGAAGAATATGAAAAAATTGGACTTTATGAATTTATGTATTTTTTTTTCTCCATTTTATAAAATTGAGTCTCGTGAATTTTTTAATTTTAATTTCAAGCATTTTTTTTTTCTTCATATTCACATATTGAATTCTTTTTCATCTCGGATTATCAGCAGATCTCAGACACATTCTCATTGTATGACTGACAGCAAAATAGACGTAATGATATAATCTTAATAAAGGCGTGTCATGATAGAGAATTGTTACCCTCAATATATATCGTTATCTTCATCATCGTTAATATCAAACTGCTGTACAGCACTTATATTCCATGGCTCTTCACCATGATTGGTGATACGTTTGAAATTGCATCACGTGCCAACAGATTCATCGATCGCTCCATTGACCTCAGAATTACCGATTTTTTCCCATTTTTTTTGGTGAAAAAATCATTTTATCTTCCTCAATTTCGAATTTTTTCCAATAACAATGTTCCATAATTAGTTTTTTTGAAAATATAGTGGAAACTAAGCGAGATCGACCGATGTCACCTGAATTCTTTTTATTCGCTCGTAAAATCCTCTGTGAAAAGAATTATAGCGATAAAAATCGCTTTATCTCGCTTAGTTTCCCAAATATAAAAAAAAAAAAATTGATGACAAAATGACATCAATTTGTCTGAAAATTTGAGATTTACGAAAATCACTCAATAATTGAACGAGAAAAAAAATTAATTCGATTTTCCAATACATCAGCATTTGTTTGCGCATATGGGATTCTAAAACCGTGAGAGGCTCAACGTTTAGTTTAACTGATGGCGCGTGTAGTCGTGTCGGTTTAAAAGATCCACAAGCACGAAGAAGACGACGTTTCTCGCGTGAACGATACTTTAACGAGCCGATCCATCCCGCTGTGAGAATACACACAGTTAATTCACAATCGTGTGGGCGTACCGGAAGTCTTCCGTTTGGTTCTCAGCATTTATGAGTATCCAAGGTGGAAAAAAATTCACTTCACTCTGATGATTATCATCAATCATTAAAAGTGATGATGATGAAAAAAAAAATTCTATTTATTTATCTAATTAAAATGGAAGATTTCTATATTTTTTCTTTCATTCGGATTTCATTTCTCTGATGATTTTTTTAGGGCAAAGATATAATAAAGACGTGAAGTTAATGTGACAGCTGAGGTAATTCAAAAGGCTGTAAAACAAAGCGACTTTTTCCACTCCTTTATCATTTACAACTTCCAACCACTCGGCGAGTAATGGAACTCAAATGGACGTTCTCTGAGAAGAACACATTTGTATGTAAAAAATATGAAGAAATGTCGTTTTTTTTTAATTCAGTAGTGAAAACTTGAAATAAGATGAATAAACTTATTTATCGGTAAAATATTTCGGAAAGTAAGCGAGATGAGGAAATTTTTTGATGTGATTTACCGAGATAGGGCGATTTCGCCCGAAACCGTTCTCGTAGCACTTAAATTTTTGTTTTTAAATCAAAATCAAAACTCTCTTAAATTTCTCCACAAAAAAAAGGATTTGAGCAAAATCGTCTTATCTCACTTAGATTCCAAGATTTAAAAAAAGAAAAAAAATCATAATTTCAAAAAAAAAAAAACTCATTTCAACGAAAATATTATTCCGCACTCTTCGTATTTTCTCAAAATAAAACAAGACGTAATGATTAAATTCCCTAAAAAAATAATAACTGACCTCACCACTCAATCAAAAGCCTTCCAACACGAAATAATAATTCGAAAAAACATAGAAAATGTTTTATTAAAAACAATCATTGACCATTGGAATTTATAAGCCGTTCGAGATTATACAAGTGTCCAAAGAAATACAGTCATTCTTATCGTAACTTGAATTTAATCCGCCATGTGAATCGCTACTGATTCCAGTGCCTCTTCACCACAGGCATCTTCCAGTGGCTTTATGTTATTTTGCTCCTCTTCTTCTCTACTGGCCTCGAATTACCTTTGGACTCGTGGCAAAATAAATACGCGAGTATTCTCAAAATAAAGTGAAGTGTTTGTAAAAAAATGCGCAAAAAAAAGAGAAAAATTACTGAAAAATTGCCGCAGTTGACCAAAAAAGAGGAGAAAATGCTCGTAAATCAGCCACCAATTACGCGCAACATCGATCCATTATTTTTTTCTTTTGCAATTCATCATCTCCCCAAGGCAATTCGATTATCCCTGAATTTCTAATGATTTTTTGGGAAAATACGAGTTTTCTTAGAAAATAAAAAAATTCATTTTTCGCCCCATTAATTAACGTATCTCCAGCATCCATTTATCTTCCCAGATTAATCCGATTCTCGCTCCGATAAAATCCATTAATAACAAAATTTATCTGCGATTCAGGCGCGTCTCGAAACTCTCGAAAATCGGATAATTCACAGATAATTTTCTTTTTTTTTTTGAAATAAAAATAAAAAATCTGATATAATTTATCGTTTAACTGCAGTTGTTGAATGCTTGAGTATACACGTGAGAGGCGCCTTCCTCGTTTTCTTATCTATTCAAAAAATATAAACACACTGACTCCACCTACATCCATCCCGAGGCGTGCCACTTCACGCACTGTTGTCTATAGTCAATCGGTTTGAAACATTTGAATAAATAAAAGTGGTAAAAAGAGTAAAATTTTACCATTGCTTTGAAAACTACTCTGCGATATTCAGTACTGAAGATAAACATGTAGAATTGCTTGTTTAATCTTTTTTTTTTTTTTTCGTGGCTAAGTGGCGACACCGGTATTTTCAGGGAGTGTTGGAGTCCCAGTTAACTTCGATCTTGCAGATTTACATTGTAAATTCTTCGTTTCTTCACAATTTTCTATTTTAACACAAAGAAAATACAATTTTTTTTTTTTTTTTTATCAATATTTGAGTAATCAGATAAAAATAATATACTGAGCAAAATAATTTTCAGTAATTAACGAATTGAATGAAATAATGAAAAGAGTTTCATTGGAATTCTAAAAAAAAAAAAATTAGTCAATGAATCTACAGTGAGCCAAAAAAGTCGTAAAATCTATGAAATCTTCATGTTATTGGTCTTCAGAAATTTTTTTAATAATTGAAAAAAATTGAATTAACAAAATTCAATAAATTCAATAACTTCTTTAATTATTTGAGAAAAATACTGGCTATGGACGAACAGAATCATTTAATATTTTTTACCACTTTTTTTTTCTAAGTGGAAAATTATTGACCAATTTTTGCTTTTTAGAATTTCAATGAAAACCCTTTTCGTTAATTAATTCGTTAATTTCTGCAGACTGTTTCAATGACATTTTTGCACGCAGTCTTCAAGAGTAATTGGCTCTCATCAATTCTTCAACTTTTTCTCACTGCCAACTTCAAATGAAGTTGCACGAATTTCCGAAGAAAAATTTTCAACATAATTCTACCAATTTCTATAAAATATCTTGGAAATTGAGGGGAATAAAGCGATTTTGCCATATTTTTTTTGTGGTTTTTTTCTGGGCACAAAATGATTCGGGCAAAAAAAATAAGAAGTAAATTTTCATTCGAATACAGCATATATAGAATTTTCTGAAAGAGGGGAGATCTGCTATACGATAGCTCGAAATAATGATAAAAATAGAGTCAATTCCAAGATATCCAAGTCGAATAGAAAAACTGGCAAAGAAATGAAATCAATTTGTCTAGAAAATTTATATTTCCATATTTTTATAAAAAAAAAAAATTGGCATTCATGAATAAATGATATCTAATATTCCCGTACACTCCATGAAGCAGAGCTAATGTAGTCACACAATCTCCCTTGTATCTCCCCAGAGGTGTCAGAACGATTGTGCCAAGTATCAAAGAGTCATTTGTCAAAAGAGTTACACTATGAAATTATGACTCATCGTTATGCAGCTGAATAAAGTAGAATAAATAAAGTGCAAGGGGATTTACTACAATGCATTGTAGACCACATTCACCACCATTTTATCATCAAACACAATGTTTTTGATTTATGCATTGATAATTCTCATATTAACACGATTGTTGTCATCAATGATAGGTGAGAAGTGATCAAATAGCTTGATGAATTGAATCATCACGAAAACCAATGAGAATTAAATTATGAGAACAATTCCATTGAAATCCTCGGGAAATTTGTCATGGAAATGACTACCCACAAGCCCTATCTCCTAAAACTTTTTTTTTTTCATTTTTCAAATGATTTTTTTCTTCAGAATCAATTGAAATTGGAAAAAAAATATTTTTCAATGTTAAAACTGATTTCTTATCCGTCAAAAAAAAATTTCGAAAGAACCAAATAAGGTTTATAACCCGAAAGATACAAACTCATAAAAAATCATCCACAGTTGAATATTATTATCTCAAAAACTATTGAGAATTAAATTATGAAAATAATTCTATTAAAATCCTGGGAAAATTTGTCATGAAAACGAGTACCCACAAGCCGTACCTCAAAAATATAAAAAAAAAACTTTTTTTTCTCTTCTATTAAATAATCAATTTTTTTTTAAATCAATCGAAACTAAAAAAAAATTATTTCCGTCCCCAAAAATCCATTTTTATCCCCCACAAAATAATAAAAAAAAAAAAAAAGTTCATAACCCGAATGAGAAGTCTATAAACTCATAAAAAATAATACACGTTAAAATTTTATCCCTGTGGCACGTAATAGCGTGCAATTTATCGTTCAATAAATCGAAAAGCAGTCAGGTATCACTTACTGCGTAATGCTACCTTCAAAACGTTTAATCAAGAAGGGAAGACCCCATGAAAACCGGGTAGCTCAACTGAAAGCTTAATTTTTCTCTCCTCAATTCTTTATTTTATTTTTTCATATTACTTTACTTGTAAAACGACAAAATTACAGGCCCCTTTTGATCGGGCGTTGATCATGCTTCCCATGCACCAGTTGAACATAAATAAGCCTTCAAAAAAAAAAAAAAACCTAAATTTATTGATGAACAATTAATTTTTCAAGAAATTCCAAAAAATAATTTCTTTTTTTTTCATTCAACCACTGAAATTTTCGCATTTTCATTAAAAAAATCTTCACTGAATTAATTTCCATGTAAATATCATGGACAATTGACAAGCTGTAAGTAACACCAGCACCGTCACCTCGAGCGCATTAATCAGGTTTTTGTCTTTACATAATGTGCATGAGTTGCGAGGACAGTTAAAAAAAGTACTGTACACAGTCTACGAGTGAAGTTTATATACTCCCTCGTAACAAGTGCCCTGAAGGTAAATAATTTATATCCCCCCCCCCTCTTTCATGTGTATATAAACGATAAACATTCTTTGATCCACTCAAATGGATTTATGTCACTGGGAACACCTGTTCTCGGTATCAATAATTGATACTTTTCATTATTTATTATAATGCCGTATGTGTAAATCAATGTATTCCATTATGGATGGACAAAAACATATGAAATCAATCAATTAAATTTTATTGGAATGAATTTCGAGATTGAATTAATATTAATTAGGGGAAGATAAGGTAAAATGGATATATCAATTGAATGATTTTATAGAGGATGATGATTTCATTGAAAAGATGAGAAAATTTTAGGTGGAAAACATGTGTCAAAATTGATTTTATTCTAATTTTTTGAGAATTTTACTTTTTTGGCCAAGTTTTGAAGGGATGATCCTTTTGAAAATTGAAAAAATTCACTTTTTCGACGATATCTCCGGTTCTGTTGGTCGTAGCGATCTGGGGCTGGTCTCAAATGAAAGGTGAGCTCATTTCTCATTGATTTATGTGGTTCAAATTTTTTAAAATCAAATTTTCAAATACTTATAGGTCATTTTCTGAAAATCAATTTTTGCCCCCTTAATTACTTGCAAAATTCATAATTTCTTTTTGAACCACATAAATCGATGGGAAAAGAGCTCACCTTTCATTTAAGATCAACGCCAGGTCAGAACGACCAATAGAACCAGAGATATTCCCGAAAACCTGAATTTTTTGAAAAACAGAAGGATTTTACTTTTAAATATTGACCAAAAAATCGACTTTTTGAATAATTAAAAGAAAAAACTTTTAATATATGATTTTTATGGCAAATTTCCTCAGCTTTTAAATGGAATCATCAGAAAAAACCTGTCCCCAATATTTCCATCGATTTCGAGTGATTTTCATGGTATAAAATACGAAAACTATAGTTATAACACATGCCCATTTTACCCCACCTTTCCCCAATCAATCCAGACAAATTAAATTCCATTAATCATGTGATCATTCTCGTATTTAATTGAGTGTTTCGTTTGATCAATTGATCTTGTCCCATCCTCAGAGGAATTAGCATACAATACCAAACGCGTGATAACTAATTGTAAAAAGAGGCCTTGCAAGAGAATTGTAAGAGAGAAAATCCGATGGAGCAGGCGTGTCCACCGAAAATTCAAATGCCAGGGCGGAGATTTTATTCTATCCTTTCTTTTTTTTTTTTTTTGAGACCACAATGCTTGAAATTTTGAATAATTTCTTTAATTTTTGTGCTTCAGGATGCCGATGTAACATGATTGGATCCACCTCCTCGGCTTGTGATATCGTCACGGGGCAATGCCTCTGCAAGCCAAATATTATTGGACGCCAGTGTCATCAATGTCAGGTAAGAGAATGATTTATTGAAACGGCATTTAGAGAAATCGCGTCAATGAATCAATGAATAAACGCTGAAGATAACTTAAGACGTGATACAGGAAAAAATCTTTTTTTTTTATTAAATTGGTTTCGTTATCTTTGTCCACACTGTTAGAAAAAAATTGAAATTTCATAGGAAATTCGATGAAAATTTTAATAAACGTGATACTGAATGTTTTTTAATGGGAAAATGCTCATGAAATCTGTGAATTTCCGGAGAAATTCAGAGGAATCCATGAGTTTTAAGTAGAATTGAGACGAAAATTTTACAACTCACTTGAATTTTCAACTGACAAACGTTGAAGATGAGAGACTTCATTCACTGATTCAATTACTCTATTAGGTGTTGAAAGAAAATAAGTCCAAGTCCATATTCGTATTTTGGATAATCATTCCATCCATTTATTTGATATTCTATAATGAATTTCGTTACTTGTCTTTTATCCAATATTTATCAGTTTGTTCATCGTAATATGGGGTCGTAGTGGTCGCAGCGGTGTCACATCCAACGCAAACTGTTTGTGGCTCCTCTGGACAAGGTGGAAAATCTGGAGATACAGGCTGGGCCATTCCAGGAATACATCTGGGCAACACTCCATCACCTAAAAATGATCAATTTACATAATTAATTGAATTATGGAAAAGTTGGGGAGAATAGAGATTCTGATAAAACGGTTTGAGAGGGATTTTTTCTAATGATTTCATAGGAAATTTCAGACGGAAAACATGTGGCAGAATTAATTTTTTGAAAGTGTCCAATAATTCAATTTTCGTCAAGATTTAGAGGCAAAAGTCTTCCTATTTTTGACAAATTTCATTTTTTGGGGTATATCTTCGACTTTATTTGTCGTAGTGGATAGGGGTCGATTTTAAATTGAAGTAGGAATCATTTACTATCGATTTAGGTGCTTGAAGAATAAAATTCACCTATTTTTTAAAAATTATAAACCATTTTGTGAAATTCAGTTTTTGCCTGATAATTACCTCAAAAAACGACAATTAAAAAAAAAAGCCACATAAATTGATGGCAAATGATCTCACCTTTCATTTAAGATCAGTCTCAAATCGCTATGACCAATAGAACTGGAGATATTTTCAAATACTTGAAAATTTTCAGAGAGTTCTAATTTTCAGTTGAAAAAATCGAATTTTCAAAAAAAAATGCAAACATAAATTTTGACATGTGTTTTCGAACGGAAAATTCCTCAGCTTTTCAAAGAAAATCATCAGAAAAACCTTATCTCAAACATTTCTACTGATTTGGCAAATATTTTCACTGATTCTCATAACACGAAACTTCAAAACTAAAATGTGTCCGTTTCCTTTATAGGTTTTTTCCTATTTCATTAGATATTGAGTCATGATGTTTTTCCAACTTACGATATGGAATGCCGCCACTGTTTCTCGGTCTAGCTGTCACAACTGCGGAAATAGATTTATTTTGATTATGAATTCAATTAAAATTGGACAAAAAAAATTCAACAATTCCAATGCGTTTCTCCACTTACCTGTAATTACAAGGGCGAATAGTATAAATTTCAACATCATAATTGCTTCGTTCAAACAGACCTCTTTCAAGCAGCTAACTCTGACTCTGATTAAAAAAAGAAGATGGAGTTTGTACCTTAAATACTTTTTTCAAGGACACATGATTCTTTTTTCAACTACGAAAATCATAAAAATTGATCATAACAGGAAATAGATGTATAGTTTTTATCTTCTCGAGTTTGCACAGTTGAATATGTGTTTAGATAACCCACTAAATCGACGACAGTAGAATTTTCTAGGCCCTGGATCTAATGATAAGAATCTGATAAAACAAAATGATTGTTAGAAATTTTCATATCATTGAATAATTAAGAAGGTCCAATCACTGTTTGTGTTCAATAAAAAATATATATTAGATCATCATGAAAATCAATTTTTCGAAAAATAGCTTAAATCGTTATCTACACATCGGAAAAAAGTGTTAAACACTATCAAATATTTGTTCGATTGGTTCTTAGATAATAATTCTTTGAAATAATTCAAAAAAATTTTGAATTCACTGAGTTTTATATATATATCGTTCCTCATAGATATTTCAATGAAATTTGTTGAAATTTGTTGTACCACACTCTATTTGACTCATGTGCAGCGATTAGACCTCTCTAGAGATGTAAATTTACCAGTAATTCTTGTTGCAGTAAAATTACGGTGAAAATACCGTAATGTTACCGTATTGTAACATAATTGGAAAAAACTACTTGTTTTCATGTAAAATTACCGTTAAAATTTTTTGATGTAACGATACCGTAATTTACTGTAATTTCCATCTATATAGATGATTCAAAAAAAAAATTCCATACTCAAAGAATTACTTTTCAAGTAGTCAATTATATGAGAGTTAGTATTGAAATTGTTTTTTTTTTAATTAAATTTTTTAAAAGGACAATTATTTAATTTTGTTAATCATTCAATGAGAACAGTTACCCGATTTATTCATTTTTGCCTCCTCAGGATAATCATATTTTCATACATCAATATTTAGAATAATATGTTAGGAACATTAATGATAGTAACAACAATTTTATAATTTTTCATTGGCTGTCACTGACTATAAAAAAAGTAACACAAATGATGATCAGAAAGGCTGCGAATTGATTTAAGAAATCAATTCCGTAATTCATCTATATAGATGTAAATTTACCGTTATGTCTCTAAAAATGATAATTACGGTAATTTACTTTGAAAATCAGTGTTTTTACCATTTTTGTTATGTAAAAACTGACGTTCGGTAAATTACGGTATTGAAGCCGGTAAAATTACCGTAAAATTACTGGTATCGTTACCTTTTCACATCTCTAGACCTCCCTAATGGAGTACACAAAAATTAATCGAGTGATATTTTAATGTTGAAGGTCGGTTACTGGGGCATGGCGAGTGGTGCAGGATGTGCCCCCTGCGGCTGCGACACGATGGGATCCATGAATATCTCCTGCCACCATGACACTGGCCAATGTCACTGTCGTCCAGGCGTGGGTGGATCACGATGCGACAATTGTTTACCAGGATACTACGGCTTCTCTCAAAACGGCTGTCAAGGTATATTTCAAATTGCCAAGTTGCAAAAAAAGTCTCCGGAAACATCAGATTCAGAGAAAAAAAAACGCCAAGAGACTTTTTTCGTAGCCTCGCACAGAGCGAAATTCCGCATTTACACTTAGCAAAAATCCTATTGTTGAGATCATTTTCGTAATCATCACAATTGATTCTAGAGTACAGTACTAAATGTTTAATGGATGACACCAAGTCCTTGTGCGCGAATTTTTATACGGAAGAACAGTAATGGCAAGTGTCATTACGACTTTATTAATGTTGTTAAAATTTTACTAATTGAATAATTAAAAAGTAATTGAATTCAATGTCTTGAAATTTTCAAAAATATCGAGTCTCTCATGGTATACATATAGTAATAGGCATACGTTTCAATATAAATTCATTAGAGGTCTTCAAATTTGAAACTGCTGAAAGGATCTCTCATGAATGATGAGGAGGATCATAGGGGAAGGTGGGGCAAAACGGACATAAGGGGTAAAATCGACACATCTGAATTTTCATGGTTTTATTCTGAAAAACGCTTCAAATTAATAAAAATAATGGAGGTAGAATTTTTTCAATGATTTCATTGGAAAGCTGAGGCAATTTTGGGCGAAAAATATGGGTGAAATTTTTGTTTTCGCCTTTTTGAAAAAAAAAAAATTTTTCACCCAATCTTGAAGGGTACCCCCTTTCGATTTTTTTGAAAAAATGGTTTTTTGGAAATATCTCCGGTTCTATTTGTTGTAGCGATTCGCGGGTGGTCTCAAATTGAAGAGGAGCTAATTTCTCACATTTTCGTTAAAGTCTCATTAATTTTTATCGAAAATTACGGAAGTTACAGCCCAAAAACAGATTTTCACAAATTGCACTGTAATTTCGTCAATTTTTGATAAAAATCAATGGGACTTTAACAAAAATGTGAGGAATGAGCTCCCCTTCAATTTGAGACCACCCGCGAATCGCTACGGCGAATAGAACCGGAGATATCTTCAAAAAACCATTTTTTTCGAAAAAACACAAAGAAGATACTTTGGGGCAAAAAAATGAAAATATTCAAAAATTTGAAAAAATTGATTCCGATACATGTTTTCCGCCTAAAATTCCCTCAGCTTTTCAATGGAATCATTAAAAAAAAATGTAACTTCAACCGTTCCATTTAAATGTCCGTTTTGCCCCACTTTCCCCTAATTTATTTCTTTTATTAATTAAAATTTCGATCAATACCAAACTCAAATTTAATGTCGATATTGAAAATTTCCCGATTTTATTAAATAAACAAATTAATTAATTATAAAAGCACCAACTTTTCGTAAAAAATAATAGAAAAAGTGTATGATTAATGTTTCAAACATTTAAATATTGTTTAGAATAAATATATGTGCCCTGATGAGGTCTGCACAAAGCAGACGAAACCTTGGTGCTTTTATAATTAATTAATTCATTTACTCAATAAAATCGGGGGGGACCACAATGGCCGTTTACCAACATAATGATTTGATAACTGATGGTCAGAGAAAAAACAAAAATATTTTTTCTTATTTTATATGAATAATGTAGACTGTTATTTGAAGCCGATTGGCGTTAATCAATTAAATTAAATTAAATAATTGTCGTTCAACGACTGATGACAAGAACATTACAATCCGTATTACAAAATTATTGCACTCCGTATTCTTGTTTAGCTACAAATGTTCATTTTCCTTAGATTATTATCGCCATAAATTACAATTAATCTCATTTCTCCCCAAATGCAGAATGTGATCGCTGCGAGAAACCCGGACACGTTTGTGATCCAGACACCGGCAGATGCGTATGTCCACACTTGACTTTCGGCGAGCACTGCGATCGTTGCAGACCCGAGTCTTTCAACTTGATCCCAGGAATCGGCTGCACACCATGTTCCTGTACTCCAGGTTCCACTAGATCTCAGTGTGACACCACTGGACAATGTCCATGTCGTCCTGGTTACGATGGACTTAGATGCGACAGATGCTCACCCGGATATTATGGCTATCCAAAATGCAAACCATGTAACTGTCATCCAGGTGGTACTATCACGTGTCCTGATGGTCTGTGCCACTGTGATCAGCATGGACAATGTCCTTGCAAGGTAAGCAGCTGATTCTCCTCGAAATTCTTGTCGATCCCTTTTTTTTATAGAGAAGAATAAGATTTGAAAAAAATGATGTCTAGAAGTTACAGAAGATTAAGGCAAAATTGAGCTGTATAGCTCAATGACTTGAGATTTTTTTTTCAAGAATGAGCACCTATTCAAAAAAATCTGAAAAAATTCACCAACAATCCAGACATATTGCAGGATCTTGTCAAATTTTTTCAGAATTTTTCGCTGAGGCTTTCAATAGAAAAAAAATCTTGCATCATTTGGACATATATTATTTCAGAACCTTTTGTTCTGGTCTATTTTGCCCCGATCTTCCTTATAGGATGAAAATTGAAGTTAAAAATCATTCCAGGAACACGCGATTGGACGACAATGCAACGAGTGCAGGGAGGGGACCTTTGGACTCTCCCCGGGGAATCCCAAGGGCTGTACAGAGTGTTTCTGCTTTGGCAGATCAACTCTGTGTCATCAGGCTGGTCTCAGCTGGGGCCAAAGACGTCTGCCCCGATCTCGTCTTCTTCGTATCAATGATTCTGTCAATGACGTCATCGTGAGTTGAAATGAAATCACTTAGTGATAAAGAAATAAAAAAAAATATATATGAGTCTCATGAGATCTTTGAGAAGATTAGAAGAACAAAGGAAACTTATTTTGCTTCATGCCTCTATTTTTTTTTGTCGTTGCCTTTCAGATATCGAATTATGGATACTCCGTGGCTCTACCGTCCTTGAATGGTGGGCTAAACGTGACTAATGGATTATCAATCATTCCTGGCAGCCAGGGTGACGTAATTCTTCCAGCCAATCTCTACTACAGTTATCCGCTGTACTGGCAATTACCAGAATATTTTCTTGGGGATAAGGTAAATTTTTAGTTTCAATCTTTTTTAACTTTCAATTCAGTTATGAAGTGAGGAGGAGAGATTTTTCTGCAAATATCCCTGAAACGAGTAGATTTAGGAAAATTCCACGAGTCACCTTTTTCGTAAAGAATTCAATTGTCTACAAAATATATCACTTCATAAATTTCCCTAAACCTAGTCCTTTTCGAGAAATTTTCGTATTGATGAGAAATAACTGATCAAATATTTATCATCATTTTTTCAAATGAATTTTTCAGGTAGTTTCCTACGGTGGATTTTTGAAATTCAAAACATCAGTGAAAGGGGGAATTCCCCTGCGATCTAGTCTTCGTTATCCACTCGTTCAAATTCAGGGAAATGATAAAATTATTTTAGAGCATTATCAACTTTTACCAGTTGAGGATAATCATTTTAGAATCAGATTACATGAGTCACTCTGGCAAATTCAGAATAGACCAGACTACAGAGTATCTAGAGAAGTATTGATGGTGGCACTTCAGGACATTCAGCACATCTTCGTAAAAGCCTCGGATTACTCAGAATTTCAAGAGGCAACATTACTCGAGGCATCGCTGGATGCAGCTGTACTAACGCCCACTCATTCACCACCACTGGCAACAGAAATTGAAATTTGCGAGTGTCCAGCTGAATACAATAACACATCCTGTCAAGATCCAAGTATCGGTTATTATCGCTGGTACAGCAATGAAACAACAACAGCTACGATTGTAATCGATCTGGTTGGCCAATCGAGGCCATGTCAGTGCAATGGTAGATCCGAAATATGTGACATAGAAACCGGTTACTGTCTGAATTGTAGAGAGAATACAGCCGGCAAGTATTGTCACGTTTGTGCTGAAAGTTTTCATGGACATCCAGACGAGAGTGGATGCCAACCCTGTCCATGTCCTCATGCTGATAAGAGATTCTCCAAAGGATGCGTTCTGAGAGGAAACGAGGCTGTTTGTCATTGCAAACCTGGTAAAGCTTATTATTGTAATAGTATATTTCTGGGCGAGACTGCTCCGAACTCGTGTGATGATCACACTCGTTGAAAAACTCTGTTTCTTGCACCAGGAATGAAATTTTTCATTAGTGATGTTACGTTCTTAAGTTCGTGAAAGGGTTTTTTCCGAGCACCCTAGAAAAAACCTTTTTTTTCGCATGGCGTGCGGAAAATGGCCACTTTTCGCACGCTACGCATACGGTCAGTGGCACTTTCCACATACTTGGCATAAAAGAACTGTACCTTACACGTGCGGTAAAGATTTTCAAACTCGTGTGATTAGAAAACTCGCCTTCGGCTTGTTTTGGAATCTCACACATGTCAGAAAGTACTTTACCGCACTAGTTAGGTAATGCAATGTTTCCGAGCGAGTGAACGTAGCAACAGTAATGAAAATCGTTCTTCTAAATTTTCTGTTCAACTCATTGATTATAAAAGAATAGAAGTGGGAGAATGCGAGGAATCTCTCACAAGGGGAGGAAGGATCAAGGTCCTTTGTCCTGTAGAGAATCCCAATGTCCCCTCATAAATTCCCCTAAATCCCAGACTTTCTAGAATATCCTCCAAGCATACTGCACTTACGCCATTCTCGTCATCACTTATTGAAAACGTATTTTCTTTTCATTCTCTTCAGGCTACACCGGTTCTAGATGTGAACGTTGTTCCTATGGTTACTTCGGCTATCCAACCCATCCAAATGGCACCTGCAGTCCCTGCAACTGTAACCCATCGGGAAGTGCCTCTGACGAGTGCGACGAAGAGACAGGCCAGTGCAACTGTCGTCCAGGTTCAACCGGTCGCGACTGCTCCAAATGCACAGCCGAACGTCACGTCTTCATCAACGGCATCTGCACCAGTTGCCACGACAACTGCACAGGAATTCTCCTCGATGATCTCGATCTAATGTCCACAAATCTGTTATCAGAAACAACGCACATAGCTGACGGTTACATTCCACCTCCCTGGATCGAATTAACCCAGATAAACTCAAATGCAACGAGCCTCCTCAACGAAATCGAAAGGATAAACAGCTTAAAATTGAGGATGAAGAGTATTCCTTGGGCAGAGTACACATTGATGAAGGACAGAGTCGAAAAATCACTGAAGAATTTCACCGAACTGAGTGGCAAATCCTGGGAGATTAAACCGAAAACTGAAGACTTTAAGAACAATATGTTCAGTTCACATGTTGAAGTCAAGAATCTCAGGGACTTGTTGGAGGCAATAACGGGACAATTGCTTCAGTATGGCGATGATGTGAAGAGAGTTGGTATCAAGAAGGCGTTGAAAGAAGCAAGAATGATACTGAATTATCTGAAGAGTGTTAATTTAACTCAGAAGACAATGGAGTGTCAGAGAGTTGTTGATGAAGCTGAGGAGTACATTGAGTGGATCAATGGACAATTCGACGTGGTAGAGCCGCTGGAAGAGGCGAAGAAAAAGGCGATGAAGGTATCGGCAAAGGCTGATGACATGCGAAGGATTATCGAGGACAATATGGAGACACTCTTCAAATACGACAATTACTTCAATGAAATCAACAGCAGTTTCGCTGGGGTTAAGCTCCTAGATGACAATATCAGGATCTTGACTGCTGATTCTACGGGAATGATCGAGGAGAGTGTCAGGATGAATGAGGAGGCATCAGGATTCGTTGTTGATAGTGAAAGAAACTTTCAGGATATTCCGGAGCTGAAGAAGAAGCTTGAACACTGGTCAGAGAAGCTCAATGTTAAAGAGGCTATTCAGTACAGGCTTAACTATGAGTATAGAGACAAATATGTGGTAAAGGCAGTTGAACACTCGCAGAATTTGTCGGACTACATTGATAGATACGTTGCACTTTTTGATAGAACGAGGGATGAAGCGGCGAATCCGTTGAAAGCTAGTCAGGCTTATAAAAATATTGTAGATAACTTGGGTGGAGCTAGGATCGCTGCAGCTGCTGCTAAGGATGCTGCTTGGGAGGCATACTATAAGGTGAGCTTGCCAGTTTCATTTTTATTTAATGGAAGAATGGGTAAAAATGGGATATGAGTCAGATCCTTAATCAATTTTTTGCAAGATGTCCCGCTGAAGAATAAACCGATGATTTTGATAAAGCCCTCTTTCATAGTTCATAAAATTCTCTTAAAACAAAAAAGTTTTCGATCAATTTCCCTAAACCTCATTATTTACTAGATACTTTCAAAATAATCTGCTGAATCAACGTTCATCAAATCTTCATTTATCTATATAATTTACATTTGTCTTATGCTTCAGGTCTACCCAGGTGGTCCAGCATCAAAATCTCTCCTGGACAGTGCAGCAGAGATGTCAGAATTATCAGCGTCCCAACTCGAAACAGCCCAGGACCTCAAGACCCCTTTATCCGTAACCCTCTCGATGCTGCAAACACACCAGCAGTCTGTTGAAGATTTGAAATCCTCCCTTAACTCCACAGGCAGCAAAGACAACCAGATAAACATAAAGCTCCGTGAGCTCCAAACGTCTAGCACCCACCTGGAAGAATCCCTGCAGGAAGTGAAAGCGACTCACCAAAATCTCTTGAAGACAATAGAAGACTCGGAGAACCTCATCAACGACTACAAATCCGGTATTTCCAACAATCTCCGCCCTCAGCTCTCCGAATTGAAGCGCGAGGGTGACTCCAAAATCTCTTTGGCAAGTGAGAAACTAACAGAGGCTCAGTCGAACATAAAAAAAGCAGACGCCAAGCTGATTTCCCTTGCCCACGCCTCGCAACAACGGCAACAAGAGTTCTCTAAGTGGAACACAACACTTTCAGAGAAGCTGAAAAAGCTGAAAGACAAAATTGCAGAAGCCCGGAACACGGCAGAAGGCATCAGAATCTCTCTAAAATCCTCCGAATCCAAGAAGTGCACGAGGTCCTTCAGATCCAGCTCGATTCAGCCGTCAACAACCAACAACATCGTCATAACCCTTGCGCTGACGCATCATCGGAAAGAAGGCGCACTTTTTTACCTTCCAAGCAGCGTGAACGATGACTTCTTAGCAATCGAATTGTTCGAATCAAGAATCCGTTTTCTGTGGAACGTGGGTGGGGGGACGGGCGTTGTGACCCATCCAGAGGTCCTAGAGCACGGAGATCCTCAGAACGATAACTTCTGGTACAGGATCGAAGCAGAGAGGATTAGAAACGTTGGAAAGCTGAGCGTCAGAAAACAAGTATCGACTACTGGGAAGTATCTCCCAGTCTTCAATTCGACGAGTCCAGATTTCGGAAGACTCGACGTCACCGGAACGGACAGGCTTTGGTTGGGTGGCGCGCCTGCGTCTCAACGAAGGCCCTCGGAGCTCTTGTCACCAAATGGACTTCCAGGCTGCGTGCATCAGGTCATTTTAGACGGCAAGCACATAGGTCTTTGGAACTTCATCACTTCAGCTCCAGACAAGGCCTGCAAGGCCTGTGTCGAGGGCGTGGAGGACGCACGTGACGACATTGCATATAGCTTCAACGGTGAGGGCTACGCAGTGAGAAACAGAGTGTCCTCTGGACCCTACAACAAGTACACATTCGGAGTCTCCCTCAACTTCCGGACGTTCGACGAAAACGCGCTTCTGTTCCTTGCGATCAACGAGGAGAATAATCAACACGTGATGATCTACCTCAGGGAAGGGAGAGTTATCCTGCAAATTGGTTACGGAGGAAACATTTCTCTCGAAATGTCATCGGCGTCTAGATACAACAACGGAAATTGGACGAAGATCGACGCTTTCCGGCAGTACCAAATCCGGAAGAATATCGAGAAGTGTTCGCTGAGCGTTGGTAGTGAGAACGATAAAAAAATCGGGGCACCGGCGCCTCAGCCGAAGAAGGAGGACATTCCGGACCTTGCCGCGGCCAAGTACTACATCGGTGGAGTCCCTCCGAGCTTCAGAGCGGACCTGATGCTGCCGACCGAGGTCTCTTTCCTCGGATGCATGTCCAACATCAACATTCAGGAAGGCTATGACCCGATGGCAGAATTCTACTACGGAGTTGAACCCACTTGCTCCCGACGACCACTGAAGATCGTAGGATTCTTCGGCGATGGTTACCTAGAATATCCCTCTTTCCCACTGAAAAAGATATCATCGACCATCAGCTTCTCCTTCAGAACGATGCAGACCGAAGCCGCGCTGGTTCTTTCAACGTTCCAGGGAACGGAAGACGGGCTGAATACCGTCAATAGTGAGGACAAAGACGTCTACTACTCTGCGGCTATAGTAAACGGTCAGGTGCAGGTGCGGATCAATTCCGGCAGGGGTGAGCTTATTGTCCAGTCTAACAACACGTTCAATGACGGAAAGTATCACACAGTAACGATCACGAAGAGGAGAAAAGAGGTGGAATTGAGGGTTGACGATGCGTATCAGGACGGTGGCAAATTACCGACAGGCGCTGCCGTTAAAGCGCCTGAGTTCGGAGGACTCTTCTTTGGTGGTCTACCAGCTCTGATCAACAGCACCAAGATCATCGGCTCCGTTGTGCCGCTCTACGGGGCGATAAAGGACGCAGTCTTCAACGAGGAAATCCTGAGATTTGATGAGGCCGTCACTTTCGATCACGCGCAGATCGGGAGACCCGGTCCGGTGATGGGCAAAGAGCCACCGAACTATACTCCGTCAGCCTCGTTGTCCAGGGGCCTGTCGACACAGCCAGAAGGCTGTCAGAAGGTACCTTACTACTCGCTTGAACCAGGTGCTTTAAAGTTCGGGGACAAGCAGCACAGTCACACGCAGTTGTACTTGAACTTCAAGAAATTCTGGGAGAAGAAGTATGTGATAGAGTTCGATTTCCGAACGTACTATCCGAATGGGTTACTGTTCATTACGCCGGGGATCAGGAGGAAGCAGTACTTCATGGTGATCGTTAGGGACAGTCAGCTGTCGCTGATGGTAAAGAGCAAGCAGAGAAAGGAGATACTGTTCAAGACACCATTTAACGATGGTAATTGGCATCACGTGGTCATTACTCATGACGAGAGGAGATTGACGCTGGTCGTTGATTCGCAGTCGCCGAAGAGCATCAAAGTGCCGAGGAAAATCGGGCTCGAGTCGATGATGTACATTGGCGGACTACCGGAGAGTGGGACACCCTTTCCCGATCAGGTTGTTGCAAAGCTGGAGACTCTGAAAGGCTGCATAAGGGGGCTTCGGGTCAATGGGAATATTTATGACATGGTTGGATCGACGTCGAGGCCGTTCAACGTGGGCCAGTGTTTCCCAAGTGTGGAGAGTGGCGCCTACTTCCAGGACGACGCTTACGCAATCTACAAGAAGGACTTTGAGCTCGGCGCCGTTTTGGAGCTGCAGCTGGAGTTCAGGACTTCGGAGCTGTCTGGAGTTCTGTTGTCCATATCGGCGCCAGGAGGCACACCGTCTCTGTCACTGGAGATCAATAGTGGCAAGATCATCATGGCTGGGGATCCTGGCGACAGGAATCCAACGTTCGTTGAACAAAACTTTAACTCTGCTTACACAATTTGCGACAACAGATGGCACAAAATTCAAGCAGTTTACAATGAGGAAGAGCTCACACTGAAGGTTGATGAGCTGGATCAAAGATTTGGTCTACCGGTTAATGGAAATGAACACTTCATGGCTACCACTGCTTCTAGTCCTCTGTACATTGGCGGTTTACCGGGTAAATATTTCATTCAATCATTAATTTCTTTACAAAATAGTTTAAAAATGACGGTTATAAAAGAGAAAAAAATTTCAACATTAATATTAATTATTAATTATTAACATTAACGAATCAGCGTAAACTGTGCTATTATAACGTGAGAACGGGACTCAGATCAAAAGCCTCATCTGAAAATGAATCTTCGTATGTCTACGAATGTTTATGACTGCCACGAATGGAAGGACTTTACTGACGATCATTTTACATTCATATATGTGTATTTTCCCATCTCAAAAAATTCATTTCCTTCTCATAAATTCAGTTGTGACCATCATTTTCAATTCAAAATTTTGTGACGTCATATGACCATCACAAGACCGTCATTCTTTTGTCATAGGACATTTATTGAATAATGACTGTCATTGTCCATCTCTAGTTCCATCCGTTTTAGTTTGAAGGTATTTCAAAAATATCTTGGAAATTATTGAAGTTACAGTACTTTGTTTCTCAAAAAAGGTCTCTTCCATAATTTCCTCTAAATCGAATAGTTTCTAAGATATTCGGAAAATAATCCATTGATTACTCAAACTCATTCTGAATTTACAGCTTCTGCACCGAAAGGAACTCTGTTAACGCGCGATCATTTCAACGGCTGCATCCGAAATGTAATGATTGGCGGAGAAAGAAGAGACTGGACCGACATGGCAGAACTTCATAACATTCACTTGAGCTCTTGTCCAGTACAATGAAACACAAAGTGGAACCATGAACTTTAGAAAATCCATTAAAATAAGACGTTAAGACTTGAATGAAGCCAAATGATGCGAAAGAAACATTAACAAATCAGTGTAAACTATGCTATTATAACGAGATAACGAGACTTAGATAAAAAGAATTATCTGAAAATGAATTTTTTTGAGTCTACGAACGTTTAATTATGAATATCTGTCTATTGTAAGATCAAAATTTATAATGACTAATGTAAGATTTTTTTTTTTCTATTTGTCACTGCCATATTATTATAAATATTGAATAGTTGAATTGTCCCGAGCCCAGTTTATACGCCATTGTAAATCAGTATTTAACATGTAATTATTTATTTATCAATGAAATAAATGATTTTGCTTCCTAATGGAAGCTTTGTAATTAAGACTTTTTCTCATTGCTAATATAATATTATTGTTATCCATATTAAATTCATAAAGCAGGAATTAATTCAGTGATTTTTCCATATTTATCATTACACATCACATGATTAAGGAATGTTTAACTGAATTTCAATTTTCTAGCATTTTTATTTTTGCAACAGAATCATAGAAATTGAACCACTGACCATGACATTTCACTGGATCTCATATTCTCAACTATTAAATTAAGCACCGCGTGAGGATTGTTTCTATAAAATATATCTACCCTCAATTTTTATAATGCGAATCACGAAAGAGCGAAAAATCAGAATTTTCCGAAAAAAATAATAAAACACATTTTGCCTTTGGGTTATTGAGTTTTTATTGATGACATTTCAAGATGCTAACAGTAAAATATGACCCAAAATTTTACTTGACTTAATAAATATATCATCGAGTAGTATTTGTTTTTTTTTTTTTTTCATTCGTTTATATGTATATATAAAAACATAATATGTACAGACATGGTTAAATTGAAAAATTATTAACTCGACAGAGGTCACATTTTTTTTTCTTCCACATATATTTTTTCTTCTCTCTTTAATTCTTGATGATGATAAAAATTAACGATTACGTAGTTTTTAATTTGGGTAAATTGTGTGTTCATCATTTATTCATCATTTCAATCCATTTTTTCAATTTTTTTTTTCTTTTTTGTTTTTTTTTTTTCTTTAATTTATTCATTAGTTAAGCGATTTTACGGCAGCTTTTTTGCACATACAAACATCGCACTCGGAACATTTTTATTCTTCGTTCACTCACAAATAATTTTTATCTATTTTAATTATTTCATTAGATTTCTTGTTTTTTTTTTAAATATTATACTTTTATTTCATGCATTCTTCTATAGTACTTTTTCATCATCCCAAGTCCAGTTGGTTCCCAGATTCTATGTAAATTGCTCTCGACAAAAATACATTATTAAGCGAGAAAATAATCACTTTTTCGTGATTTTCATTGACAATTAGTTAAAAATCATTCTTCAAGCTCTCATTTGTCACAATTTTTTCTATTTTATTCTTCATTTTGGAAATTCATGAAATTTTGTCATCAATTCTTGTAAAAATACCGCAAAATTCAAGAGAAATAGAGAAATTTTCGTCGAAACCTTTTTTTTTTCAAATCGAGAACTAGAAAAAAGATGTCTACAAAAATTGACTTATCTCTATTCATTTTTCGAAATAATTCACAAAAATTGAGTGTAAAATAGACTCATACGATTTAAACATTTTCCTTCTGAATTATTGATTTTATTATGAATTTTATTTTTTTTCTGTTCGAAATTTCTGGACTGAGGATCACTTGTCAGGAGCTCAAAGCTATTATTTGGGATTTTTTTCTTTGAAACAATTAAATTTTCTTTTTGAAAAATTGTTTCGAAATATTTTTGAAATTTTTTTACCCAAATTGGGGAATTTTTCTTTCATTTAAACTTTTTTTTTATGGCATTAGACGCACGTATATTGTCATATCGGACCGTTTTCAGTTTCAATTATTTGTATTCATGTAATTGGTAATTTTTTTATTTACTCAATGAATTATTTAAAATTTTTTATTCAATTATTTTCTTTAATTTTTGATTCGTATTTTCAACAGCAATTCCGTTGAGTTGAATCAACACTGACAATTATTTAATTTTGAGTCAGGTTTTTTTTTTTTTTGGTTTTTTAATTTCTTTATTGATTTGACAAAAAATATTGAGAATTTTTAAATCGATATGTCAGTTACATCTTTTCTTTCTTCACTTTAATTAAATTTAATTTTCTTGTTTTTTCTTTCGACTTTTTCTCTAATTTTCATTTTTTTTTTGCTTTTCAATTAAATTTCTCGAGAATTTTACAGAAAAATTGGCTCAATTATTTATGGCACAATAAATTAAATATTTTGGGTTTTACATACAGAAGCCTGGAGCCAATTTTTATGCAATTAAATTCACACAATTTCTATTTTCTTTCAGATATCTTCATTTTCTAATGAATTTTTTTTTTTTGCGAGTAATTAGAGAATTCAAGATTTTGTGATTATTACAGCTGGGGAGCCTTCGTTTTTTAGAGGGAAAAAAAATACTGAAGGAAATACTGTCACTGCTTGAATCCAATTGTATTTTCTTTTTTTTTTTAAAGAAACTTTTAATTCTAAACTTATACTTTTTAGATAATAAATTTTGTTGCTCGAGAGAATTCACGAATTTTCAAGTAAAACCTGAATTTTCTGGGGAAATAATGGAGGCAGAAGAATTCTAATGTGCTCATTGAAAAGCTGGGGAAATTTCCCTTAAAAAACACCATAAAAATCCTATTTTGCGCCAGTGATTAACGAAATATCATTAAAAATATCGAAAAGTCGCTTTTTTCATTCAAAAAATGAAATCAATCATATCTCGAGAACTACTGGGACAAAATGGATTGCATTTTAGTGTTTTCCGCCTCAAATTTCCCTGGCTTTTCATTGAAATCATTTGCAAGATCACACCTCTTCATTTTCCCCTCGAAAATGCGGATTTTCTGAATTTTCTAATTCTCTCTATAACAAAATATGTCAAAAAAAACATTAGGAAAATGAAAAATAAAGGAAATTTTTCGGTTTAGACCTTGGCCATTGGATAAAAACAAGTGGAAGCGATCCAATATGATAAAGCGACAAGGTAATAATTTTTCTTCACATCAGCTCATTCAAATTTTTCACGTATAAAACAATGAAAAATAAATAAAATTGAAAAAAAATGAAGGGGGGAAGGGGGCATAATCATTAATTATTATTTTCAAATGCCTAAATTGACTTTAAGGCTTGATTTGGTATTTTCCCATTAATTTTAATTTTCTTTCTCCATTTTTCTCTTTCGCATTCCTCACTAATTTGTGATTAACTTACTTCAATTTTTCCTTCTCTCTTTTTTTCATTTTTATTTACAAAACTACGTTTTTATGTCCATGAACTGCTCAACAAGCGCAATTTTTTCATTTTTCCATCTCTCATCAATTATTAATTATTAATTTTTCAAATTCAGCCTCAACTGTCAACAGTTGAAGAGCCAATGAAAAACATTCAGACTGCAAATTCCAATGTTTGAAGATTTTCTCTTCTTTTTTTCAACATTTTTTCTCTTCGACATGAAACTAATAAAAAAAAAAAAAATCTCGAATAATTGTCAATTTCACTGAAATTTGCACGTCTCTTTAGACTTTTTTCAGTCCGTATAACACATTGGAAGCCATAAATTTTGCTTCAAATTATTAATTAAAAAATAAAAAAAAATAATAATGAAATGAAAAAGAAAAAATAAGATTTTTCTTTAATTTGTTAGTCTTTCAATTAAATTTGTTTAACTATTCCATTTCTAATTCAATGAAAAAAGAAAGAAAAACACAATTCCATTGATCACTCACTCGATGCCTAAGTATAAAAAATTAATTAAAAAACAGATAGAGAGAGAAAGAGAGAATATTTTGTTCTATTTTATATATTTTTTTTTTCTTGGGGCATTTTTATGCTGCATCGATCGAGAGTGAGTAAATGAAAATTGACTAAGAACAAACGTTAATTGTTTGTAATAATTAAACACTGGGGTTTCATTTCTGTATTAAAATATGATAACTATGAACAACAGAGGGGATTTCAGTTTTTTTTCTTTTTTTTTCTTTCATTATTTTGTTAATTATTGAATTATTCTTACGTAATACAGTGAGATAAAACTATATGACGAGGGCCATGTCTTTTTTGTTTGGTAGATTAACTTTTTTCCCTTGCCAGAGACTGTTGTGTATCGTAAAGGCATCTATGGTCACTGTAAGATGCTTTGTGTGGACTTGTGAGAAACATTTTCCACCAGAATTATATCTGTAAAGAGATAACAAAAAATTAATAGATTAATTCAGGGTAAAATGGACAGATTTTATTTTCCATGTTTTATATTGTGGAAATCACTCGAAATCAATGGAACGACCGATAGATCTCAAATTTTTCCGAAAATGTGATTTTTTTTCGTTTTTTTTAACTCTTGTCTTAGTAGAAAAAGTCGATTTTTCAGAGAATTCGAAAAAATTGACTTTTCCTGAATTTTTTTCCTTTAAATTTTCCTCAGCTTTTAAATGGAATCATCGTAAAATGTCGATCTCGAATCGTTCAATCGAAATGTCCACTTCTCTCTAATTATTTCCTAAAGATACACTCATGGTTTGTAATGTTTTTTATAAAATATTTCGGAATAGCGAAATTTTCGTAGAAACTTTTTTTTTTAGAGGAAAATCATAGCTCTGGAAAGGATATCATGGAAATTCCTCTATCTAGCACATTTTCCGAAATATTAAAAACAACAAAAAAACGAATTCAATCAACCTCATTCACTCAATTACTAAATATAAATTTCCTCCTAATTGTTCCAACTCACTTGAAAAATTTGTCGAACATATTTTCAAGCACTTGTTTTGGCCCAGTGCCACATAGTTTAGTCACTTCCTGTCCCTCATCGCAGTAAGAATAAAGTGCACGAAATTGACATCCAGCATCTCTGAATAGTATGAGAAAATGTTTGCTCTCAGATCTAGCAATTTCATCCAGAACACGTCTTTTAGCCTCTTTATTGACAGTACCAGGGAATACACAGTATTCAACTGCATTAAGCATTATTCCACGATTTGATTTTGTCGTTGGTTGTTTATAAAGTCGTGGACCTGAAGAAAAAAAAAAAAGAAAGAAATTTTTATTTTTCATCTTCAAATATTAAATCAAAGATTTCTGTAATTATTTGAAAATTGAAACGAGATGGAAAAATTTTAATGAGGAAAATGATAATGAAATAAGCACACATGTGACAATTTTCTTCATTTTCTTTCCATGAAAAAATTATTATAAAAACATTCGAAGAATTCGAATTTATGATTTTTTTTAAAAATATTTTACATGTGCATCCAATCATTTGTTAGAGTAGTGAAATATTGTTACAAATAATCATAATATATACAAGATGGGATTGTCAAATCTAATACAGGGAATCTGTGAAGGATACAAGAAGGAATAATAAGCTCTAGAAACGAGAGATTAATTGAAAATGGAAGAATTTTCATTATTTTTTACATTTTTCAAGATTTAAAGGAATGTCAAAAATAATGAAAATTTTTCAATTGTTAATTAATTTTTCGTTCCTAAGGCTTATTCTATTTTTCATTACATTCTTTATAGATTCCCTAAATCAGATTCGAGAAAGTCATGTTGTTATTAACGATTTTATACAAAAATTTAACTTTTTTCCCAATTGTACATTTCCAATCGTTCAATATTGTATTTTAAAATCGTTCCATTTCCCATGATACTTTTAATTAATTATTCTTAACGTGTTTCTGTCTGTACAGTCAAAAGAAAGTTAAATTTCTGTATAAAATCATTGATAATAATCGATACGTTATATAATTCTCAAATTTGATAAAGTGAATCTGTAAAGAATGTAATGAGGAATAAAATAAGTCGTAAAAACAAAAAATTGATTGAAAATAGGAAAATTTCCTGTTTTTTACATTTCTTCATTTTTTCAAGTTTCGAAGGAATTTTTAAAACCACAGAAAATCCTAGTTTTCAAGCAATTTCTTGTTTCTATAACATATTTTATTTCTCATTACAATCTTCACAGATTCACTTCATCAAATTCCAGAATTTTTATCTCGTATAGATTGTTATTAACGATTTCATATCAAAATTTAACTTTTTTTTTAACTATACAGACAGAAAAACCTTAACATAGGAATGAATCAGAGCATTAGAAATATCAATTATAATCACCATTATAATCCATCATTGAACTAGCAGTACTACTGATATCACTGCTACCATCATCGAATTTTCTTTTCGACATCAGACCAGGTGGCAATGAGCCTGGACCAGATGATGGTGATGGTAAATGTTTGGTACTTCCCATTCCAGGACTGGCTGCTCTTCTCGGTGGTGTTGCACGTCCCAGGCCACTATCAGTATCTGTATAAAACATAGAAAAATACATCATTAATCATTCAAAATTAATCCAAAAAATTATTTAAATCATTTTGAGAGAGAAAAAAAAGGGTTTCAATTAATTGAGAAATGAATAAAATGAAATAATATGTCGGGGTTGATCCTCGATAAACCATCTCCAAAGACGTAAACAGATGAGTGAATATTTGTGAGCCCAAAACAGCCTTTTACCAAGATTATTAAAAAAAAAAAAAAGATCTCTTAATTAATTAATTAATTAATTTCCAAAGTTTTTCATTCTAAACGATAATATTTTCCAAATAGTCTCTGATGACTTCTCGTGAATTCTAAATGTTTAGACAATTTCTAATCAATTTTTGACTGTTAATACCTTTTTCTAAATTAATTTAAATAATTAAAATGATTTACTAACAAAGTGAAAAAACGAGAGAAATTATTATTTTTTTTCAAGGAATCAGTAATCAGAGAATATCTCGGAAACTAAGGGAGATAGAGCCATTTTTGTGGAGACCTTTTTTGTAGCTTCGAATTTCTTCTACAAAAAAGGTTTTCACAAAAAATTCTCTATCTTTCTTAATTTCCGAGATATTTCGAAAAAATTGATTTATTTCTCTCGTTTTTCCACTTCTCCTTTTTTCACTGAATTCTAATATTTTAAGGACCTGTAAAACACAAACAATAATGCATTGACTTTGATGAGATGATTTTTAACTCGAATGAATTAATGAAATTGGATAAATTATAACCACATCCCATTTTTTTTTTGAGATTAATCTGCAAAAATTGTTAAACAATAAAAGAAACAAAAAAAATTAAAAGAAACAGGTGCCACAACCAGTGCTGTACCATAAAGCCCAGGAAGCGTTGTATTTTGTTGTTTAATTAATAACTAAGTGAATTACCCTGGCAATTAGTGTGATCAATCATCTCAACATAAATTAAACAATTAGAAAAATTTTCAAAAATTTATAACTAATAAATTCTCAATGGAATTCAATTTATCGAAAAAAAAAAAATTGTTCAATTTGTTTTGAAATGATTTTTGTACAAAAAAAAATGATTTTCAGTGTTGTTGTTCCATAAACCCCATCTCTGCCTGCCACCATGCGTCTATAGTATACTAGAATCTCTTAATTTATTCTAAATAATTAATTAACAATTTTTTTTTTATCCAAAAATCCCTGAATATACACAACCATTGAAAAAATAATAAAATGAAGAAAAAAATAGAAATTACGAGATGAAACAAAAAATGATAAATGAATTGAATTGAGGGATTTTAATTTACAAGTTTTTTTTTTCCTCATTAAATTGTTTTTATCACCACAATTTTCGAAATTGTGATTTTTTTTTTTTTTTTCTTTAATTTTTCTCTTACCACACAAATTCATCAACGAATTTGATTTTCTCCCTTTAAAGTTTTGGTAAGTCTGGTATTTTGTCCTGCCTCTAATCTGTTGCTGAGGCTCCTGCGTATCTGCAATATAATGCAACGTTTTTCGTTGTTACACTAAGTAGCCTTTGAGGCCGAAGAAATTTAATTAAAAAACATTTTCATTATTTCAAATGATTTTTTCTCTAAAACGACGATTAGTTTTTTTTTTATCAATCGATGGATATGGATTTATTTATTTTTTCTAACTACCAGTCTTCACATGGGGCACAACGTCAATTAAGTTTCAATGTAGCCGGTGCAGCTTGGTGCGGAGCAACGTTGCATATCAACTGGAAATTACGTCTACTTCAAATGCTCTACTATTTGTTTTTGTTTTTTAGATCAATCAATATTAAAATAGGGGAAGATGGAGTAAAATGGAGATTTCAATTGAATGGTTCGAGACAGAGATTTTCTGATGATTCCATTGGGAAGCTGGGAAAATTTTAAGCGGAAAACATGTGTCAAAATTATTTTTCTTTCAATTTTTTCGATAATTTTACTTTTCTGGCCAAGTTTTGAAGGGGTGACTCTTTTGAAAATCGAAAAAATTCACTTTTTCGACAATATCTCTGGTTCTGTTGGTCGTAGCAGCCTGGGGTTAATCTCAAATGAAAGGTGAGCTCATTTCTCATCGATTTGTGTGGTTCAAATTTTTTTAAAACAATTTTTCAAATACTTACAGGCTATTTTCTAAAAATCAGTTTTTGCCCTATAAGTACTTGAAAAATTGATAATTTTTTATTAGCGACCAATAGAACCAGAGATATTCCCGAAAAACTGAAATTTTCCAAAAACAGAAGGTATTCATCTTCAAATCTTGAGCAAAAAAATTGAATTTTTGAAAAATTCAAAAAAATAACTCGTGACATATGATTTTCATGGGAAATTTCCTCAGCTTTCCAATGGAATCGATTCCAAGCAATTTTCCTAGTATAAAATACCAAAACATGTGTCCATTTCCCCCGTTGTATCCATTTTATCCCATCTTCCCCGAATAATTGACTCTAAAAATCAATAGCATCAAATTTTGATAAATATTTCGAAAACTTTCGGATTTATGGGAATTTATGAAGAGACCTTTTTCGTAGCTTTTGAAATTCTCTACAAAAAAGGTCTTCATACATTTTCCCCGAAATTCACTTGCTACAGAGATAATCTTAATATGAAGCTCTCAACTCCAATTATTTCAGAAAAATCTTATTTTTTTCGATTTCAATTTTTCACCGATTCTTCAACGATTTTTAGAGTCAATAGAATTGACCAAATGTCTTAAGTTACTTCTTATGTGAGTGATAAATTAAAAGTTTATCCTTCAGCAAATAACGTTTGAATAATGCTTCCACTCATTACAAATAGTCAATTAAAAAAAAAAAAAATTAACAATTCTTACGAACAAATATGATTGTTTAGCAGTGAACGTCTAAAACCCACCTCTCGATGTCTTGTAGGAGCCACGTCTTCCAAGTTGTGTTGTACTGCGACACGGTGAACAGCCTCTACCATCGTCTGGTGAATCTACGGAAGATACTAAAATAAAAGGGTAAAAAAGGCTATTACAAATTTTTCTGTTCTCACTTTATCTCTTTCATTTTTTTTTTTTTCAATGAGTTTACTGGAATTCTTACACTTCTACTATTTTTAAGTTATACTCCAGAAGCTATAATTAGACTACAGAAAATTTTTCAGAGGGTCAAAGAGCATGCTACATTGAGGATTAATAACTTGGAAATGTGTAGTTGAGTGATGTGAAAAATATGGTAATTATTTTTATCGTTTTTTAGGGGAAAATTGAAGAAAAGAGGACAAAAAAACATTTAAAATAATATACAAGGCATGGGATTTTTGAGTTTCTTGAGTGTGAAGAATTGTGAAAAATATATATTTTTTTCGTTCATAAGCCCCATTGGAAAATTGCCCATTGAAAAAAATAGAAAATAATTTTTATACAATATTTAACATATTATTAAATAAGAAAATGTAAGATTGATTTTTTTTCTACGATTTCATCGAAAAAATGAGGGAAATTCTGGTGGAAATTGATTTTTTATCAGCAAAATCAGAATAATTGAAATAAAAATATGAAATTTTCAGACAAATCAATTTTATTTCGATACTACACAATTTTTCAGAAAAATTTCGAAATTTAAGCGAAATGCAGCGATTTCCATTCTTTATTTTCTTTGTAGCTTTTAAAATTGTTTATAAAAAGGACGTTATACGAATTGTTCTATCTCGCTTAAATACCGAGATCTTTTTGAAAAATTGATCAAATAAAAGCGATTTTTTTGAGAGCTAAATTTGAAATTATCTCAGTTTTTCAACAGAATCATCCGAAAAATCTTATCTCAAGTCCCTCCAATAATTACAAGCGATTATCATGACGTTCTTCCCCTTTTTCCTTTCTTCCCTCTGACTTCTCTCATTCACCCAACTACATAATTAATAAAAATAAAAAAAACATTGTTTTGTTCATTTTTTACATTCATTTTGTGAGTGATAGAGTGGGTAAATATGTAGATTAGGGGCCTTTTTTTTATAAAATTTGAAAATCACAGAATCAAATTTCGGAAAAAATAGGAAATACGCAAACGAGGTTTGAACTCACAACCCTTTGATTACATGTCAGGTAAGGTAAAGTACCTAATAGCTGCTCAGGAACTAGTACCTGTTCACTTCAGGTATGTGTATGTCTGTATCCATAAATTATTAATAAATATAGATATACAAACAAGTGAGTGAGCAGCTACTAGTTCCTGAGCAGCTATTGGCTATCTTACATTACTCTACCAATAGAGCTATTGCGATTTCCACTATTTACCTTCGAATTCTTCATTCCGATATATTATCGTATTTTCTCTATCTCCCTTCCTGAAGTAATTTGAATTAATTTTATTCTGAAAGGCCGCTTATCTCCATATTTACCATAGAGTGCGTGTTGTGCGTACCCTTGAGACTGCCACCCCTGTAAAAGGGCCCTGAGCGCCGATCATCATAATGGGCAGCAATGAGTGTGTCCTGCGAGCCTCTGAAGTAATCTCGCTTCATTGTTGGTGATATCAGCGTCGCTACATTAAGTGTGTTAGTGCCAACAAAAAAAGTAAACGAAAAAAAAAAAAAAAAATCAACGTAAAGGAAAAAAAAATGAAGAAAAAAAAATCTAAAACAAAAAATTCCTCTGATATTTCTAGCCAAGTTTTCTCAAATTTTCGAAATACAATATTACATGAATTTTTTTCTAATATAAACTCAAATTGTCGTGAGAAACGGTTTTTGATGGAGTTTTTGCCTTTTTTTTCTTCCTCAAATTTGATTGAAATGAAAAATAAAAAATTATACACAGATTTTTTTTTTTTTTAGAGATTTTGGAGACATTTTTGGTCATCAAACTGTTTCATGCAGAGGAGCTAATGCAACATTTAATATAGAATTACATTTTTTTTGTAGTCACAATACATTTAACGAATTTTTCCATCTGATTCACGTGAAAATTAATTGGAATTTATTTTTTTAAAAATGAAGTGAGATTTTTCTTTTACTTTATTTCTTATGAAATCTTTTTTAAATTCATTTATTCCGATTAATTTTTCACGATAACATCGACACTCATGTGTGTGGCAATAATAGTGAATAATGAAAGAATGAATTTAAAATTGACTTACCTGTACTGAGATTTGAGGAAGAGCCTTTCTTCCCACGACTAGGGGTCATTGTACCAGAATCCATTTCTGTATGATCAACGTGAATTGTTTTCGGTCTTTGTCGAGCCGATGATGCAGTCTTATTACGTAAATTTGTGGTTCTTTTTATGGCATTTAAAAGCTCCTTGTCAACAGTTTTTCCCTTTAATTAAACAAGAATAAATCATAATAATTAATTAATAGTTTCAAATTAATAATTTCATTGTTATAATATCACGTGAGGTAAAATGGGGATTACGATGAAAGTGCTTGAGATGGAGTTTTTTTCAATGATTCCATTGAAAAGCTGAGGGAATTTCGAGTGAAAAACATGAATTTGAAATAATTTTTTTGAATTTTCGAAGAAATTCTACTTAAAAATTTTCAATTTTTCTCACTTTTTTGAAAATATTTGCGAGTTTATTGGTCGTGAGGACTTGAGGACGGCCTCGAATAAAAATTGAGATCATTCGTCAGATATTTATGATGTTAAAGAAAAATTATGAATTTTTGAGGTGATTTTTACCCTATAAATACCTTCAAAATCAATTATCACTTCTTTTAAGCCACCTAAATCGATAGCAAATGATCTCACCTTCTATTTACGATCAATCTCAAATCCCTATAACTGATAGAACTGAAAAAATTCCCAAAAAAGTGAAATTTTCAAATTTTCTAAAAAGTTTCACCTCTTATTTTTAACTGAAGAAGTCGAAATTTCAAGAAAATCTGGAGAAAAAAATTTTTAATACATTTCTCAACAGTAATCTCTTTGGCATTCAATGAAATCGTCAGAAAAAAATATTTCACCTGATTTTTAACCGTTTTTCCAATATAGATTATCAAAATTGAAAAGTATCCTTTCCTCATGTCTTTTACCCCCCTCCCCCATTACCCTAATAAATCATGAAATTCCATTAAATTTTACCTCACGCTCAGCCTCTTCAAGAGCTTTCTTCAACTTGTGTTGTTCCAAAATTTCCGCTCTCCTCCGTCTATCCTCTTCTTTTTTCCTCGCTCTCTCCTCCTCCTTGAACTTAACACTCTCTCTCCTTGCCTGTGCCTCAGCCTCTTTCCTCTCCTTCATCTCCTCCTGCTGTTGTTTTCTCTGCACCGATGACAGCATGAGTTTCTCCTTCTTCTTCTCCATGACATCAACAAAATTTGGATCTGGATTTGCCAATTGATTACCAATGACTAAACCAACACCACTAGGACGACTATCACTAATTGTACGTTGTCTATCATCTCTTGCTCTATCTTTATCTAATTCTCTCTGCAATTCACGATCCCTAATTTCTTTACGATGATACTCTCGTTCCTCGGCTTGACGCTGACGTTCACGTTCCAATTCTCTTTCGGCTTCCAGTTGTCGTTGACGATCAATCGGATTGACTGGAGGTGAGTCTGGACGTGCTGAAAAATCCTCGTGCTCGATAAATGAAGACACTGCACGTTCTTTTTTTGGCGATCTTTTGCCCCTCAGTACTGAAGGTTTCGCCTTTTTCGGAGCACCATTATCAAAAGAAATATAAAATCCTTTCTCTCCAGCATCCGTTGGATCCAGCGGTGTTATCTCAGCTGTTGCTGATGGTGATGGTGATGATTCACGCAGTGTTGTACCATGTGGTTGAAATGAATTACGTGTTGTCGTTGTTTTTGTTGGCGATGGTATTCTGTAAGTACGACTACCCGATGTTATGTGCAATCGTCTGATACCTTGTGCTAAATCATCGTCATTTGCTATGAATGATATATTTTGGGGCTCCATATCGTCGACTGGTGGTGCTGGTACTGGTGTGTGCATTGTTGCATTATTCGTACGTTTATCAGGTGGGCTCTCACAAGTAATCGGTATATGATGAACTGTTGGCTTTTTTGGCTCAGGACTCTCGCTCATAAGTTGACTTATTCGATGGACCTGAAATGAAAATTCAGAAAAAACCATTAACTTCAAGAATTATGTGGGATTATTATTTTTTTTGAGTAGAAAAACACTTGACCCATTTTTTAAACATTTTTAATTGAGAATAATGATAATAATAATGTGCGAAATCACTTTGAGATACACAAAAACTATTTTCGTTTTTATTTGAATGAATGAAGGAATTTAATTGAATTTTTTCACAATACTGTGTTGACACAACGAACCTCATCAGAATAACTGAACTTGTCTCGTGTAATCGTGGTTGAATAAAACATGTGCATTATTTATTGAATAATAATGATTGGAGGAATTGAATTGCGTGAAATGTGTGTTTGCCAGTGGGTCGAGATCGAACTGTAGGTGTTTTTCCAGTTATTTTTTTTTTTATTATATTTCAGTTATTATTTATTTCATTTTTTTTATCTGCACAGGTAAAAGGATAAAATCGTGTGTGGGAAGCTACCTCCCATCTTGGGTTACAAACACACAGCGAACCATCTCGTGTGGATTACATCATCAACTGGTTTCAACCGATGACTCTCTGTGTGTACTCATATTGAATTAAAAGATCTATAATGGGAATATGAAATAAAAAAGAAATCGTTTTTTGTAGTACCAATGGATCCACTAAATTTTTTATTCACATTATTTAGACTTTCGAGAGACTTATGTGGGTTTCAGAATGATGATCGAGTATTGGTGATTTGTCATTCCATTTTTCTTTTTTTGCAAAATAAAAGAATCAAAATGAAGATTTCTGACGTTTTCACATTTTTTTTTCATTTTTTGTAATAATTTTGTCAACAAAATCTTAGAGATATCTCGAAAACAAGTGAGTTTGGGAGAATGGACCTCGAATCCTTTTTTGTAGAAAATTCAATGCTCTGCACAAAAGGTTTCTTCATCATTTTCTAAACCCAATAGTTCCAAAGATATCCGAAAAAACGCTTATTCGAAATATGGCTATTCAAAAAATTAGATTTCTCGTATCAAAATAAATCATTCACTGAAGCTAGCCGTGAAAATATACGTATAATTTTCGCATGCATAATTTGACATGAGTTCCCAAATGTGCAAAAATGCTACAGATATTTCCACGGATAGCTTCAGCAACATTATAAATCTACTTCAATTGTATGAAATCCCGGTGGCTCACTTGGAAGAATAACGGATTAATATCCCAAAGGGTCGACCTCATTCTAATTTAATTGCAGTCAATTTAATTACTTACAGCATTTCGATGCTGTGGACTAGCAGTTGAGGGTGGTGTTTGATTGAACAAATTCGATGCCTGAGGATAATTGGCTGTTGAATGATGTAACTGACTGTTAATCATACTGTGATCACCACCATTGAGATATCTCTGATCCTGCGACGTGTCATGGAGAACAAAGCCCTTCTGTTGCTGAGGCGGTGGTGCACCCCAGGTCCTCGTGTCATGGTATAATCTTGGATCCTGCTGATAAACTTGAGGCTGAGGACTGTATCTTGGATCCATTGTCTGTTGATAACTAACAGCACCCAATTCATTTGGTAAATTTTGCTGTGGCCTTGCCCATGTTCTTCTCTGTACGTGGCCCTGATCATGGAGATAAAATTGTCCCTGTTGAGGATCTTGGAGGCGTGATGTCATGGGATTTATTGGGCCCATTCCGTAATTTGTCATGTGCTGTTGACTGAAGTTCTGCAATTGCTGTAACTGTTGTTGCATCTGTTGCTGATGATGTGTCATCAAGTGCTGCTGCTGTATCTGATTCTGTTGGTTTGCTAATCTCTGGATGTCTGCTTGTATTTCACTGAGACTGTTGTTCATTCTGGATTTAAAAAAGAGAAGAATCCAGAGAATTTAATGATAAAAATTTGTAAAAAAAGAGAGGAATTTTCAACTTCTCGGACTATCTGGAAATCTAAGAGAGATCGAGAGATTTTCGGAGCGACATTTTTTTATAGCTTTCATTCTTTTTTCTTTATGCTTGTAAAAAAAAGGGCATTACGAAAATTAATATCGTAATTATTATTGAGGATATTGAGAAAGTTAATAACATCAAATTATTTTCAAATTGCGACATTTCGCTGGATAATTCCAGCTTCTTCAGGCTCTTGATATTATTGATGTTTTGTCGATTTAAAATTACTTTTCATGATATGGAACAACGAAAAGTCTTCAAAATTCCTCATTGCAACAGTTCATGTTATAAACAGAAATTGAATGAATGAATGAATAAATAAATGAATTACATGATTACAGGGAAATGGATGAATGAGACAGGAATATAATGACAAATCGACAAAAAGTCAATAATAAAACACCAAGAGCCCGAAGAAGCTAGAATTATCCAGCGAAATGTCCCGATTTTACGATAATTCGATGTTGTTATTAACTTTTTCAATATCTCTATTAACAATAACAATATTAAAATACAGAGGAAAATAAAAATGAATCTCATAAGTTAATTAAAAAAAAAAAATTCATAATTGATTACGAAAATTCTTTCATCTCAATTATTTTTGGAGATATTCCGTAAAAATTGAATTTCAGACTTGAATCTCTTTTTTACTCACTGAGAAATCGACTGGTGATACTGCTCGAGATCCATATTGTCAAGGTCAGGGGTACGACGTGTCTCGATAAATGGTCCACTGCCATCAAGCTCCAGCCACTTGTGCTCAACATCTCTGACGTCTTCTTTTATCTCCTAAATTCACAAAAATTTGATGAATAAATTAAGAAATTCTTTGATAAATCCCTTATTATTTTCGAGAAAAAATTGAATTATTTAAGAAACGTTTTATTATTTTTTTTTCATTTTTAGGATCAAGACCTGAATATACGATTACTCTCAGTCTTCGTCAATTTTGATCTCATCTTAACACGAATTCTCTCAAATTCATTGATCAATTTTTCCTCCAAACTACATTGACTCTCTGCAGTTTCATAATCCATAATTGAATAGTGCCCCGAATCTAATGAACAAGTTGAACCATAAATTGACTCGATTGATTCACGTGACTCGTTTCTCCTTATTCTATCATATCTGTATCCAAAGTTTATTGATTCTGGTGTTATTTGTGTCATTGTACACTCATTAGCACATTTTTGTGGTTTTTTTGGAATTAAAGACACGAAAATATTGAGAATTTTGTCGAAAACAGAGGTGAACATTTTCCAAATAATTTCGATAAATTAAAAAATAATTGTAAAAGCTCTTTGAACTTGTAAAATTTATCTTTAAAAAAATTCCGAATAATTTTGCTTTAATTTGATGGCCTGAAACAATTTCTAAAAATTAAATCATTCTTTTTTTTTCGTAGATTCTCATTTTTTTTCACTGAATTAGATCATTTTTTCAAATTATTAATCTAATAACTATTAAATTAATTCGAATTACCTTTAATTAATGAATAATTACTGTTTTCTATAATAAATATTCAATTCCTCTTAGAAATAAAAAATCAATGTTACAAGAAAAATTGGAATAAATGTGTTTGAATTGAATGAACTTTCGTTACTGTCTCCGAAATAACTTCGAAATACTTTGAAGCCTCGATATTCTAGAATAACACAGCTTTGCATTTATCTATTTTCTGTTTGATCAATATCATATCTCGTTTTGAGTCTCTTCATATTTCAGCAGAAATGTGTCTTCACTATTACTGTATACTCCATCTGTCGCATGGAGAAATACGACAAAAAAAAATCACTAATTCCCCCCCAAAAAGTGGATATCCAGCATTTTTTTCAGTGTTTTCAAGGCCAATGTTGTTCCTAATTCCTGGATGACTTGGAGATTTTTCGATTTAGAATCGACAAATCCACTTCAGATCGAAAATTTCATCACCAGGCTATTCTGCTAATTCTAACAACGAAAAATTAAGCCACATGCCAATGAAAATTACTTTCACCCATGAGAATATCGAAATTAATGCTTCATAATGTGAACAATAATTTTTAAAATTTTAAAAATGAATGGAAAAAAAGGCCTGGACTTGATTTTTTTTACTGTAATTAAAGTACCTTTAGTGTAAAAGGACGTTGAGGTTTTTCTTGTGATATTTGTTGGGTTGAATCAGTTTTTGATGCTGCATTATCACCACCAGAGCCAGAGGACAATTGAGTGGGGGGACCATGCTCCACGGGACTGTCACTGCCTGATGCCGAGGATGAGGGTGATTTAACCTTACCCTGTAACCAGCCCAACCACCAAATGTGCCATGTTACGACCAGGATCCATCACCATTGGCAAATTAATTTTTACAATACAAAAAAGCTGTTTAATCTATCATGCTTCCTATTTAATTACGCTTATATCTACACTTTCAGAACTCTTTCATTTTTTTTCCCATTGAATTCGTGATTTTTCATGGTAATGAAATTAGCACACACATCTCACGAATTTTCAGATGATTTTTTAAACAGGTTAATTATTATTTGAAAAATATTTCGAAAAAATTGTACTTATAGTTTTTTGAATTTTCTACATGAGCATGTTTTTTATTTCTTTGAAAACAATTCATTTGGTTGAGAAAAAAAAGAAATTGTGAGATGTCTGCTATTTTCAAAATCATGATTTTTCGTATGTGATGATTATTTTTATAAAATTTTCGTGAATACTCTTTCATGCACTCTTAAAATTAAATAAATTAAAATTCCCCATGGATTCTCATTTAGCATGCATTACAAAAAACACAAATGAATAAAAATAAAATAGACAAACACAAGAATTTTGCGAGACAATGAAATGTAAGAGATGAAAAGTGCAATTGCTGTGGAATTAATTAGAATAACTTTTTCATGAAGTTATTTGAAAAATTTTCTCAATTCGTGATTTTTTAATTAAAAATAAAGTGCATTCCCATGCACTTACCCCTGAGCACAGCTGAAAGATTAGAAATAGTACTCGAGTTACAATCATTAAACACAAAAAGTACATACAATCACTACTGACACATGAATACTAAAAGTTTATAAAGTTTCCTGTCACGTGAGACACTGATTTAAAAAAAAAAAAAAAACAAAGTTAAGTAAAAAAAATTACCTTCGTTACAGTCTGAAGAAAAGCTGCTTTTCCAACTCTTTCTCTTTCCTTCGAAGCTTTCGCCTCCATTCTCCTTTTTTCATTTTCTATTAGACGTCTTTTCTCCTCCAATTGCATTCGAATATTGCACAATTGTGCTGCCATATTGATATTACCACCATCACCTTCAGTGTGATGCTGTTCAGACTGTTGATTCTGTTGATTACTCTGTTGTTGCCACGTGGTTGTATTTGGTAATGTAGCAAAAGTTGTTTTTTTCTCAATACCATTACCATTGCTCTGTCCATGCTTTTTATTAACAGCAATATTTCCTCTCAAAGCCATTTCTTCACGCTCCTGCTCAGTATAATTAAAATTAATTCCCTTTTCTGAGCTCTGTCTACTCATATTAGCAAAACTAGCCATTTTCGTTGATTCATTATCATTATTTTCATTATCACTGGAATGTATTATATTCTTTAGTGTTACATTGTTAAGGCTAGAATTTGATGCCTGTCTTCTGAGACGTGGAGATGGCTCATCATTGCTGTAACCATTGTCAGCTAATATATTTTGTACATCACTACCACCATAAGCATCTTGGACACTTGAACGTGCTGGTATTGCTGGCTCTGGTACTGCACGTTTACCTGTAACAATAGAATTTATTGCGTTGAGTTAGGCTACACGACCAAAAGATGGACCGTAATTATAATAACTAAAAGGAAAAAAAATGAAAATGGATCATTTCACCCTGCCACTAGGATTAACTTAAATGAAAATCAACAAGAATGACAAATTTTCTGCCTGTTTCTAATCACATAAAAATCTATAATAAGCAAAATCAGTCTCCAAACCAGAAAGAAATAAACGTAGTAAATAATTCAAGAAAAAATACAGTAAATGCATAAAAACTACTAAATTAACTAATAAATTGTCAAGTTAATAAAAATACTGTTTTCCTTTTTTCCCAGTATCATAAGTAAATAAAAATAACAATATATCCAAATGTACAAATGCTGGCTTCAATAAACATGTGAAAAAAGAAAAAAAATAGCACGTTTACCTGTATGCACTACCATTTCTTTGTCTGGATTTCGTATACATCCAAAATTTTGTAAATTATCCTGTGAACCACCAAAATTTTCAATTGTCAACTGTGAATCATCAGTTACACTGTTACGTCTTGATCTTCTTCCTGCATATGAGCTTCTTCGTTGATCCTCCCAATTACTAGGCCGTCCAGCGGCTTCGGCTTTTACGATTTTTTCATCAGTCACTGAGCTCAGAGTGGGAATACCTCGGTTACGATGGACTACGAAACTCTCCTCTGATGCGCCTCTTCTGCAAAGATTTGAGAATTGAAAATTTTTATTAGAAATTTTTTTTTATTGGAAAATAAAATAAAGAAGGGGAAAGAGGATTAAAGTGGATATTCCAATTGAATGGTTCGGGGTACAGATTTTTGAAATGATTTCGTTGAAAAGCTGAGGGAATTGTAGGGGATCAACATGTGTCGAAATTGATTTTTTAGGATTTTTAGAAAAATTAGAATTTTAGAAAAACTGACACAAAATTCACTTTCTTAGGTATATCTTTGATTCTACTGGTCGTAGCGACTTGGGGTTGATCTTAAATGAAAGGTGAGCTCATTTTCCTTGGATTTAAGTGATTTGCATATTTTTTTGAATCGATTTTTCAATAATTTATTGTCAATTTTCTAGAAACTCAGGTTTCGCTCTGTATCTATTTGAAAAATTGATTAATTTTTTTTCTAGAATTGGAGAATTCGATGGGAAATGAGCCCAGCTTTCATTTGAGAACAATTCCTTATCGCTACGACTGATAAAATCGACGATATGCCGGAAAAAGTGAAATTTTTCAAAAAAATCCAAAAAATAGAATTTTGAAAATTCCAAAGAATCAGCTTTTCAATGGAAGCCTAAAAAAAAGTTATTCCTAATATTTCCATTAATTTCTACTACTTTTGACAATATAAAACATCAAAACTAAGATATGCCCTTTTTAACTCCATCTCCCCTTACTAAAAATTACAATTTTTTTTTTAACAATATTAAAATGACAAAAATTCTCACCTATCATCATAGGAATGGCTCTCTGCTGTTTGTTGAAGAGACTGTGACTTTTTAACGAAACTCATCGACGTTGGTTTAGCAACTGCAAATTTCCAAAACAAATTGAATCAATTAAAAAATCCTCGTAAAATTATTAAACTAACAAATTCCCAAAAAATTAATAAAAAATAAACAAGCTTGACAGTATCTACGAACTACTGATCACACAAAGTTGTTTTTTTTCACAAAAATCTGTAAAAAATTACATGAAATAATAAAATTATTATGAATAATGAAATAATAAAATTATTATGAATAATGAAATAAATAATTGTGTAAAAATAAATGAAATACATATGACAGTACAAAAATGATTTCTAAAAAAAATAAATGAAAATGTTTTTACATAGCAAACAATACCAACGAACTGAGAGATGAATCTGCCATGATGGACGAGGAATTTTTTTTTTTTGCACAGCTATGCAATGAAAATAAATATATTTACAATAATAATCATGCTAAAAATAAACAAAAATGTGAATGAAAGCCTGAAATAAATTTTCACTTGCGAGTAAAATTTTTTTGGGATAATTGTGGGTATGTCAATTGTCTTTTTTAATTAATTCTCATCCCAGCATGCATTCAACTCCACTCGAGAATTTTTTAGAACTTTTCTCTTTTTTTTTTTCTTTTTTATTTGACGATTAATTGGAATTGTAATTATGAAGGAACTTTTATGGAAATTAATAAGCGGTGCTCTCAGATGTTATATCCATCGAGTACTATCGAAAGTTTGTGTTCACATGATTTAAATGCATGAGTATGTAATTTCCAATTTTTTTCTGAATTAAAAATTAAAAATTTTAAAGAATTTTTGAATTCTGTAATCCTTCTTCAAAAGGGATCTCAGAATCTGAAGGAGATAGCTAATTTTACGTAGAGACCTTTTTTGTAGAGAGAAAAGAGAGCTACAAAGAAGGTCTCCACCAAAATTCCTCTATCTCCCTCAGATTCCAAAATAATCTAGAAAAACGATGAAAAAACGGAAATCAACTCTAATTATCATATTAATATTTTTCGAATTGATTGATAAGCATTGAGATCATGTTGATTGTCACAATAAATTAATGAGCATTGAAAAATTCTCTGAAACGAGCATAGATGAACGAAAACAACACAAGACACAATTAAATGAAATCTTCAAATGAATTTATCACAAATTTTTCCTGAATTCAATTTCAAGAATTTCTCTTTTTTTTTCTCTTTTGCCTTTTTTTTTTCTTTTTTCAACTTTTGGATACCTGTGAAGCCTGGCGCGGAAACGGAGAGGTTGCTTCTCAGATCAGGTATTGGAGCTATAGACTGTGGTAGACTTCTTTTATGTGCTACCCCGTGACTATTGCGTGGGCAAGCTGCAAGGATGCACCACAACACAGGACACAGTATCATTATAATCAACCAAACCCCAATTGGTATTTTTTTTTTTCGTTTTTGTCATTTTTATTCAGGAACAAAATAGAAGTAGGCGAATAGCAGCAGTTGATTTTGTTCAAGCAGTCAAGAAATTTGAGGCCATAGAAATATATGTAAATATTACGATTTTTTTTTAGAAATTAATTTTTTTTCTATTATTTGAATTCTAATTTTTCCTCAAAATTCATTAATCCAATTATTTAATGTGTAATTAATCAATCAGAGGGATTCATTTCAGTGACACGGGCGACAGAGTGTACTGACACTGATAAGAAGCGTGATACTATTATGATTATGGATTATAAATTTGTTTAAGGATCAAATTCAATCAAATTGATGGGAAAGTAGTGAAGAGTGATGTGGAGTTTGATTTTGAGAATATCTTAGGAGCGATAAGGTTTGGGAGAATTTCCCAAGAGACCTTTTTTTGAGTTCATGAAATTCTCCACGAAAAAGGTCTCCTGACAATTTTCGATAAACCCATTTGCCTTTGAGATATTCACCAAATAAGATACATGGAAACTTTCAACTCATTTTTCTACTTCACTTCACTCCTGAAATTAATTATTTTATTAATTGTTCAATAATTACAGAGAAAAGAGGGAATTTCGAAAATTCATTTGAGTATTAGACTCTTTCCATAATCATAATAGAACTCCATGAATAAACTCAAAGAAATTAAGAACAAAACGTTTACAATTATTCCTTAGAGTTTTTTCTCCAGATTTTGTTTTTTAATAATAAATAGGAATTCGTGCGTAGCCTCCACCGATCAAACAAAATTAATCCCATCACCATAATTAATTGAATATAATTAAAATAAATATACAGTAATAATTGAAATATTTAATAAACTTTCAAAAAAAAATTTCAAGGTCGGTGTCGACAACGCATTTTAATTAACGTAAAATTATCATTTATTTAAATAATTAATTTTAATTAAAATACTTATCTCGTAATTGTACATACCATCGAGATACTCCATTGCTCTATCTTTTCCAGGATAACGTACGCATTTAACTGGATGTATCTCCAATACATTGTACATGTCAGTGAGAAATACCACGAGATTTTGTTTCATTGATCTGAAAAATGAGGAACTTACATTAGATCAAAATTATTAAAAGTATAAATTTTAATTAAGGGCGCACACCGACAAATGAGTAAATTTCAGCGATCATCATAAAGGTTATAGGGTAAAATATAAATTAAATTGTTGATTTCACATGTTTTGTTCACTTTTCATCTATAAAAATCCATTTTTCTTTCTTTGTCGTACTAGGAACCTCGAACGCGTTTTCCTCAAAATTATATCTTTAGACAGCGTGAGCACGATAATTCACTCAATTTTCTGCTATTTTTCAACTTTTTTTTTCTCTCAAATTTTGATAATTACTTTCTTTATAGTCTATGAAGAGATTCTTTCAAATTTTTTTCTATGCCTATTTTTCATAAATAATTAAACACTAATTTCTTTTTTTTTCATTCATGCAATTACAGTACTTTAAGAAAAAGTTTCGAAATACTGTAATTCCTTTATTTTTGCAGAAAAAAAAAAATCCCTATCTGTAAAACTATAACTACTACATTATTTTATTACAGTGTTTTTTTTGCCTTTCCAATAACTTTTGGCGAAGATATCATGCTAATTATTCCATTAAATGGTGAATATAACATATGAAATCAACAATTCAACTGAATTTTCGAAAATAAATCTTTCATAGGCGAATATTTCAGAAATTGAGAAAGATATTGAAACTTTTGTAAAAATCTTTTTTTGCAGCCCTTAATTCCACAAAAAAGGTCTGTGAAAAAATGTCTCTATCTTGCTTAATTTCCGAGATATTCCAGCAAAAAAAAAACGAAAATCCCCTTAACCCAATTACTTTTTCTTTTAACCCATTAAAAAAATATATATTTACCCTCTCATATACGTGACATCTTCCGGTTGCATATGAAAAATTGAATAGGGCAAACATCTCAAGCAGAACGTGTGTATCAACGACAAATTATGCAGTGCATCAGCAACTGAAGGTCTCTTTGATACTCTTATGTCCTTCCAATTTAATTCACCAGGGCAATAAAATGCAACAACAGCAGCTAAACCAACTCCATCGCACAATGATTGAAAATCTTTAGCTGGTGGTAATTCTGGTAATATTGTTTTTTCACCCTGTGCCTCGTCACATTGTATTTTAGAAATAAGTGCATGTGATGCATGACTTATCCATAGTAAAAGACCTTTTTCATGATCTGATGGTATATCAACGTGTGATTGTGGATCAAAACGACGTATTGCTGCTACTACACGATCACCAGTCACTACTTCCTTTGCATATAGGACCATTAAGCCCTCTATCACAGCCATATGTGCAGACTTTTTTTTCCAACATAAAAAAGAAAGAAAAATGAATAAATACATAAATTTTCAAAATACATAAAAAGAGGTTTTTTCTATTAAATATCTCGGAATCTATGGGAGATAGAAAAATTTTCGTAATCCCTTTTTTTCGTCGAAAAAAAAAACAGAAAAAAAAGGTTTTTAGGTTTTTTCGAATCTCCATTATTTTCCGAGATATTCGCAAAAATATTTATTTTCTTTGAGGAACAAAAATCCGAGAGAAATAAAATTTCTAGACAAATTAGAAAAATATCAAATTTACCAAAAATCTCGAGAAATCGAAAAAATCGCAATCTGCCAATTTCCAGATTTCTCGTTACTCTTGAGTAAAATATTAAATTTACCAAAAATTTCAAGGAATCTCAAAATTTTCGAAATCAGCTGATTTCCACATTTTTTGTTAATTTCAATTATGTTTGAAATAAAAACTGATTTTAATTTTTTTTATAAATAAAAACATACCATTTTGAGTGGTGAGTTTTGAATGAGAATAGTCTCAGTGAGTGGTGTGTTATTTGGCTCATTGACGAATACACCTTTTCTCGCGAGTGCCTGAAGAATTCCCAGATGATTCTGATTATGGTAATTTGGATCCGAATAGATGTTGGCAAGTGCCAGGCAGTAGAGCTCAGCATTTGACAGTGTATGAACTATCTGTGGCTTCAGATGCTCCTGATTCTTCATTAGACAAAAAGAAAAAAAAATAATTAGTATTGAGTTCAATATTTTCCTTTTCTCATAAAAAAAAAAGATTTTTTGTCTTCACTTGTGAGGGATAAAATGGGGTGGGGGCGGGAATGAGAAGATTTGTTTCTTTTTTTCGAACAGGATAAAATAAAATGGCAAGTACGTATAATGATGAATTGGAGTCAAGCCAGAGAGGAAAGTTACAAACCTGAGAAGGAAAGGAAATGGCAACGATATAATGAGGAGTGTCGTGTTTCCCAAAGGGAAAAGAGAAGTTTCCGCATTCGAGTGGTAAAACGAGGATTTGGTTTAATACCATTTTCACTTATTTTTTTTATTTTTAGGAAAGTATTATTTGTGCCAGGACTCTCCAAATTTATTTTTACTACGTGGAAATGTGCAAAATTGTTTCTTTTGAATTTCGAAATTAAAAAAAAATGGATTTTGGAGGAGATTGAAAATTCAAGATAATGAAATTATCACATATCTGACAATTTTTTGCATTTTTTAACCAAATAAATAATTTTTTTTTTAATTATTAAAAAAAATAGAATCATGAAAATTGTCAGATGTCTGCTATTTTCAGTACCATGAAGGCACCAGTTACCGGACGGTTGAGGCAATGGTACCAGTTCCCGGACAAGTGAGAATTAAATTATTAACATGTTAAAGAAATTTAAATTAAATGTATCAATTAATTTATTTAATTGTTATTTCAATATTTTGTAAAGTATTGAAAAATCACATTTCTTCAGTTGAATATTCATTATTAGCATATTTTGCTGCTGCATCCAGAAACTGGGATCGGTCCGGTAACCGGGTCTACCACGGTATATCATAAAAATTCACTATTTTTACGTAATTTCCACCTTTGCATAATTTGCATTCGATTTGAGGAAAGAAGGAATTATGTGATTAATTATTAAATGAATAATGAATTTTTGATGAGTACACTATCACCTCGAGACATCTCGATGAATTTTTCGAATTGCCTTCTTTCAAAACACGAAGATAGTAAAATTTACGAAAATACAAAGCTTGAATAATACACATTGTAAAAAGGCAAATCAGTCTAGACACATCTGTAATGAGAGTTTGCAAGCACACTGCACTTTGTTTTGATAATGGATAAAAAAAATAGGGTCTGAACCTTTCTGTAATTCGATTGAGATAATTGGATAAATGCCAGGGAGTGGTGACGAGCACGAGGCCACACGTGAATGCAACATGTGCGGTTAACTAAGATGATTATTAAGAAATTATTTTAATATTAAAGGATTTATTCATAAAAAAGAATTAATAAAAAAGAAAAGATTTTTCGTTGAATGATGATGTTTCATGTCAGAAAAATCGAGAGAAATGAGGGGAAATATTTGAGATAGGATTTTTCTGATGATTTCATTGAAAAGCTGAGGAAATTTGAGCTAGAAAACAAATTTATAATGATTCTTTCTACATTTTTTTCAAATTTTTTAATTTTTTAGGGGATATTAAGGGTTCAACGCTTTATGAAATTGAAAAATTTGACTTTTTTGAGGATATCTTTGGTTCTATTGGCCGGAGCGAGTCAGGGTTGCTCTTGAATAGAAGGTGAGATCATTTGCTACTAATTTATGCAGTTTTGAAAAGGAAATGATCGATTTTTGAGGTATTTATAGGGCAAAAACTGAGTTTCACAAAAGGGACAATGATTATGTGACAAAAATTGAGTTTTTTCCTTTTCAACCACATGAATAGATGGCAAATGATGTCACGTTTCTTCTAGGACCAATCCCAAGTTGCTACGATCAATAGAACCGAAGATATCCTGGAAAAAAGGAAAAAAATCGAAAATGGAAGAAGTTTCATCGAAAATTCGTGTCCAAAGAATTAGAATGCTTTTAAAATTCAAAAAATTGGTTTTGATACATGATTTTCTTTGGAAATTTTCTCGGCCTTTCAATGGAATTATTCGAAAAAAACCGTCTCAAGCCTTTTTGTAGAAATATCCATTCCCCCTCAGTTTTCCTTAAATTAAACAAAAAATAATCAATAAGATTAATTGAGGAGAAATTAGGGTAATTGTGTATAATAGAGCCGACAATAAAATTAATTCAATTAATTAAAAAATTGCTTCAGGAAGGAAAATGGAGAAAATGATGATTAATCATTTAAATTTCATGGGCGCTATTCTGCACAAATACCATTGGTTCAAAATTCCGAAAATAATGGGGAAAAGAGTAAAATTCTTAAATTTACCTCGAGATCACGGTAGTAAGGCTCCCGGAGATTCTCCGGGACTCGATTGTTGTATGCCTTTGATAGTAGCCATTTCACGGAGGCACGTTGTTTGGCCTGAAATCACAAAAAATAAAAAATAAATTATTTTCCACCAATTAGCAGAAAAAACTAAAAGAAAAAAAAAACAATATAAATTTACAATTGCAATAATTTTTTTTCAATTATTCATTCGCTCATAAAATTTTCGATGAATTAATTTCGGAATTATGAAATTATTTCGTTAATTAAAATTGTTTTTAATTAAATGAACTTAATATAATTTTGAGGGTAAAAAAAGTTTAATTTTAAAGTTCCTCGTTGTCTGGATGCTCGTGCAACTAGGCCGAGACACTCTTAGAAGCCACTTGTGCATTTTCACTTGAACTCTCGTGAAGTCAATGTATTTGAACGCTTGGACATCACACATTAGTGTTTTCTATTCATAGATCCTCTTTTAACGAATTAAATTACACATTTTCATCTAAAATAAAAATTTTCTGCAATTATTTTTATTACAATAAATGAAATTAGCAGACATCTGACAATATTATGCATATTTTGAATAAATAAATTATTGTAAAAGAAAAATATTTTAAAAAATTCGCACTTATAGATTCTCAAATTTTCTAAATGTGCATATTTTTCTTTTTAATGATTTTTCTCTAAAAAAATATATATAAAAATTGTCTGATTTTTTCTCTAACGTCCAAATGAACTTAATTATTCAAGCGAAAGACGATTCTAATTACTTATAATTAAATTAAAAATAATAAATGCTCCAATTTTTTTTTTTTTGTAAGTTAATCTGGAAAATCATTTGCATGAGATTTGATTAAAATCAAATCCTAAAGAAAAATTAACCAATGAAGATATGTAATCGGGGTCAAAGACACACATGCAACTCTTGCTAAAGGGGGTCGGAACAGCTCGTGTACGAAACAGGTATATGCGATTATTTTATCGATCCGCGTTGAGAGTTTATATTCAACTGTTATTCCGCGCAAGTACGGTGAATTATCAACCAACTTGAATATCCGGCTAAACAACTAAACGCAATTATTGATATCGACTTATTAGCAGTTTTGATGAAAAAAAATTGGTTGACACTTTGTCCCAGAATTTGTAGAAAAGTAAAAAAATAAATCTCTCTTTTACCGGTGAAACGTTGATTTCCTTGCATTTCAGTGGAGAAAACACCATTTTTTTTTTTTTCAAAGAAAAAATCAAACATTTTCCCTGAATTCAAGAGAAAAGAAAGGAAAATTGAGTTTTTACATGTGACAATATTTTGGATTTTTTTTTGAACAAATAAATTTAAAAAAAAAAAATATATTGAAAATTTGCACTTATAGCTTTTTAAATCTTTCAAATGTGCAATTTTTTTTTTTTAAATGAGTTATTAGCTGAGAAAAGCAATGAAAATCTAAAAATTATTAGATATCTGCCACATTCAGCATTATTTTGTGGAATAATTCCGAAAAATAGAGACATAGCGAATTTTTAGGTGATTATCTCCTTCTAGATTAGAGTCAAAGCTACAAAAAAAGGGAATCATCGAAATTTTTCGATCTCTATTAATTCTTGAGATAGGGAAGAGTGGGGCAAAATGGACCTTCGTAACTAAATGATTTAGGAATTTTTTTCGGAGTGAAAAATTCGATGAAAAAATCGGAAAAAATTTGAGATGATGCTCCAATACTGGAGCATTGTTGGTGAATTTTTTCAATTCTTTTCGCAGACTCCTTCTCTCTCAAAAAAAATCCCAAATGATTTCAATCATCAGGACCATTTCGGCCCCTTTCTCCCCCACGAACTAGAATTTCCAGGAGACAAAAAAGAAAATAAAAAAATGAACTTGAATTCAATAACGAGAGATCTTTCATCCATTCATTCTCCAAAGAATTCTCCTTTTGTTGGAAAAAAAATAATGTGAATTGTGCGCGCAAAGTCTCGGATGATTGGATTTGACTTTGAAAGCGTGGAAGACTCGAGATGGAAAGCGGGTCAGACCGATTGGGGTTTGGCCCATCGACTTTTTAAAAGCCCGTGGGCAGTCCATTCAATGATTCCATCATTTGTATTTCTCGAATAACTTTTTAAGATCCACGAAAAAGGTGAATTTTTCATTTTTTTCAATAAAAGAGAAAATAAGTGAAAAATATTTTCAACTTTTCTGCAGAAATTTTTGGTTTTTATAATTTTTTTTTTTATTTAAAAAATTATGTAATGAGATAATTAGTGATGCGAGACAATTGACCCAATCCACAAAATGACCGGGACTGTTTCATCGAGTGAATCGCATCGTGGTCACTATTGTAATGCAATCCCCGTGTCGTTGCTGTAACGCCCTTCCTTGCCTCCTAACGATGACAGAGCGTCTTTTTATAGAATTGAAGAATTAAAAGTGATGTATACTTCAATGTGAATGAAAAATTTACTACACGATGAATTCACCGAAAAATAATGCACTTATTCTATTTTTTAAAATGATATTTAACTCATATGAATGCTGATTTATTCTCATTCAATCGAAAAAGCAAAAAAAAAAATTCTCATTTGCCGAGTGAATGATTCAAAAAAAAAAAATTCAATTTTTGAATGAATTTTGTATTGAAAATACAATTTTATTCATCAAATTTTTATCTCAATTCCCTCTGGCAACTTTACTGCACTTTTACCATCGTAATTTCACGGGCCAAGTAACTCTTACCTTTATGGCCCAGTGAATATTATCTCGAAAGTGACATTGACATTTTTTTTTTAATGCGTAAATTCAAGATTCACACAGAATTAATTTATTTAAATAAAAATGAGAAAGGATAATTTTTCAAAATCAAGTGTTCATCTTTATCTGCTGACAAAAATTATTATCAATTTTTTTTTGACAAAATAAACTTAATTGAACTATCTGATATGATTACGAATCGAATTTGAAGATTAAAATATAAAATTAATTTTAAATGAATGTTTATATGAATGGGGATAATGTCATGAAATTTCAAGTCGATTTCCACTTTTGTATGATCAATAATGAATGAAAATGAGATTAAAATATCATATTTTATAAGCCAATGCAAAATTGTATGTTCTTCAAAAAAAGGGAAAGAAACCAAAATTTACCATCCAATGTAAAAATTATTGATCGCCTAATAACTTTGGAATAAATGTTTGTGATTGCTGCATAGAAAAAATATGAAATTATTAGTTGAATGCTACACTATTGGTTAAATAGTGCAATTATTAGTCAATTACATGAATTATTTGTCAATACAAATAATTAATATAATTAACTAAATTCTTATCGAATTCGGTTTTAATGCCAGAAAGAAGGTGTTCAATCAAAAATAATAAATTTCGAGTGTTTTCTTTTTCCATTTCTTTATTTTCAGAAACTCAATTAGTCAGCTATCTCTGGGCCATACTACTTTAGATTCCATTTATCAATGAATAATATCATTACTTCAGAAATTGGGTGACGTAAATTCTGTATAAAACGCCCCATTGACTCTAAGGTTTACGCCTCTTACTCTAAGGCAAAGATATAATTATATGAAGATGACAATTTCCAAGATTAAGAATCAATTCATCTACATTCACAGCTTTTTACAGTTGAATCTCGCATGTCCCTCAATATAATTGTATTATTCAGTGAAAAGAACAGTATACTGATAGGGTCATAAGTGAGTGGACTACAGCTAACAGTTGAAATATCCATAATTTCAGCATCATACGCTCGATTCATCACAATAGAATGAAACTTCACTGTTTCCTTCGCAGTGCAGCTTCCCTTGCAGTAATTAGCAAGATATCCACCTGGTGCTACAATAATGTCATCCATATAAACTGCGGCAAAATCAATCCACAATTCTCGAACTCTGCATGGATCCCATTCTGTATCCATTGGTATGACATCAGGGACTTCTCTCTTGCTCTTCATTACGGCCTTCTTATAATTACTATCTTCATTATTTTTATTCCTCATAAATACGAGAATGAATGGCTCCTTCTCTTCGTCCTCAAGTCCAATAATGCCAATGTCTTCAGCAGTGAACTCTATCAAATCCGGCACTGATTGAACAGTTATGTAAAATCCATTGCCTTCATCATGATTATTCGCCCAAAACTTCAAGGTTTCTGTTACATTAACAGAATACCATCCTTCATGAGTACCAAAAACTAATTGCATGTAGATGAGATCAACGGTCCATTGATTTTCACTATTCAATAATTTACGACAAATATTAATAAGATAATAATTATTATCATTCTCCATTCTCCTCTTGTAAAATCTCAATTCCGCTGAGTACAGTTGATCTTCATGAATTTTCAATTGGGATATATCATACCAAATGTAGAGATTTTCATTATCATTGCTATCTTCAACAATTTTCTTGTATGTAACCTTTGGTATAAAACCAACTATTTCACCAGAAGTTGTATTGTATAAGTCTAGCATAACTTGAGTTAGTTTTCTATTCATTTTTCTTTCATCAATTTTTACTGGTGTATCTGACAAGTTGAATTCTTCGAATAATTTGAGTACATAAGCCCACTTATTATCTAATTTTTTAAAAATATGAGACTCTGATGTTTCATTTGATAAAACGAGGATTAATAATAAAATTTTTATGATTTTTTCATTAAAATTCATCATGATTGATTCTTTTTCACGTAACTTCAATCGAAAATATTAATGGAGCACTGAAACTTTTGTTGCGGCACTTCCAGTGGAAGAATTTCAACTACCTAAAATTTGAAGAATAGTCGTGATCATATATAAAAAAAAAAAAAGAAAAAGAAGACGCTTAAATATGATTATCTGTGAAGTCAGGCGTAAAGTCGCGTGTATTGAAAATTCTGTGTGGTTACACGTGTTTTACCTTCGATTGATATCATATTTTTCAATGAAGCTGTTTGCTTGCTCTGTTTTCGAATGAAAATTATTTTATTAAGACATTCAAATTGTTTGCCACTCCATACACATGCCTTTATTCATTCTGAGAACGATGACACTCTAATTTCGAGGCTGAATCTAGATTAAATTGATCATTATTGAACGACAAATTTTCCATTGGTTCCAATAGTGATATGTGATAATAAAACCTAGACAATTTTGAGAAATCGGATTCATAAAGTATCGTATGATTGTACAAATATTGATATATCCTGTTTGTATATCGATCATCAATTGATCATCGTAACACTTTGGTTCAGCAATCGTCATATCGAATACTCGTGTTATAAGCTGAGTAAAGGGTTATTGCTCTTTTTTCATGGGTAATCGAACATCTCAAGGAAAACAGATGTTCGTCTTAGTTTTTCTTTACCTCAATAATCAAAGATTTTCCATAATTTTTCTGAGAAAGACTAGAATAGGGGCAGAATGGGCATTCAAGGTGAAATTGATTTTACACTCTAGTTAATTTTTTCAGAAAAATGTGGAAATAATGGAGAATTCATTTTTTGTAATTTTTTTCAAAAATTAAAAAATTCTTAATGATAATTCATGTGATTTTTACCTGATTCTTATCAATTTTTGATGTTTTACCTCAATACCTGCGATAAAAATCACAAAAATCGATAAGAACTAAGCTCAACTTAAATTTCGTTCTTGTATTTTCATGCTATAATCAAAACTGAAGATATTTTCAAAAAAACCAGTCAAATTTTTAGGTATCTTTTAAAAATAAATTTTTTCCTTCTTCTCTAATTCTACTAAGTGAAAAAATATTGTCTCAAGAAATTCCAATGGATTGTGAGATTGTGACACCCAGTTCTCCATTAACGTTGTAAAATCACTGTATTCACTGCCATTTTCGGATAAATTCATGTGGGCAAATTGCACGTAATCATCATTAACGGAATTACTTAACAAACTTGGTAAACATGAATTTACACTGAAAATAACTGAATATCCCTTTTCACTGAGTAAATAAATAACCCATTAACTTTGTTAATTCATTTCTTTCTCTTTTCTGCACACAAAGCAACCAAAAAAAAAAAAAAAAAAAGGAGAAAAATGACAATTTTGGAGTTGTCATCCGGTGTTGAGACCAGATGGCAACACAAGAACTCAAAGGAACGTTGGGAAAATAAACTGAGTGTGAAGTCACAACCTCAAATAGTTCTAGGCCATTGTCTTAATTCTTGGATATTTTATTTTGTGCACATTGTGTTTTTCTTCATCCTCAGAAATTTCTGCAAGTGTAAATACACAATCATTAACTTCATCTAAATATAAAAATTATTTTGAAATAAATATATCTCGAAATTTTCTCTTGGTGAAAACAGTTTCTTTGGTGTAATAGTACAAGAGCCATAAAAAGTCTTTTGAGAAAACGCAACGATGTGGAGTTTAAGGTCCCCTCGACACAGAATGTGACACCTGTCATGCAGCGAATGCGAAAGTGATGAATGTTAAAGCGCAAGTGACGAAATGCAAAGAAAAAAAAGACTATTACTAGAAATTTTTTAATTTCAAAGAGAAATTGCTAATTTATTATTTGTCTAAAGAATTTACGAGGAAGTGGTTACATTGAAAGGTCCTCTTAACTACTCGTGCAACTGTTAATTTTTTGATTCTTAATTCCACTCTACTTGAATTAATTCACGAGTCTTTTCAATTAACTGGTACTCAAACCAACTTGGTATCTTGATTCTATACAGCCTGAATTAATGTGTACTTTATGAGAGTAAGGGAATTCTTTCGCACTCGAAACTGTAGACATGCAAACTCTTGCACGAGACTTCAAGATCATGCATATTCAAATCATGGCTTTCTCAGTTTGTTCAGTAAAAACAGATTCTTTTTTCTCTCCTCCGTTCAGTTATTATTTTACGTTTATCATTCAGAAGAAATTATACAAAGCATGATTTCCCTCGAGATTTTTTTTTCTAGAATGGAAAGAAATTTCTAATTTTTGAAAGGAATCATCAGTTTTTGATTTATCATTTATCGATAAAGTGATTTTTAAAGCCCTAATCCTTTTCTGAGATTCTTTGAGACAGATTTCGACAAAAAAAAATCAATTTATCCTTTTTCCTCTTTTTTCGCCCCTTTAAAAACCACTTTTCTCTTCTTTTTAGTGTTTCAAAAAAACGCGCTTTAACAACGATAATCATAAGCCATCATCAGGTACTATTTCTGTTCTTGCACCTCTGCAATTATCCACCTGAGAGGATAACTCTTCTGCATTCCTTTCCCTTCGAAACTGGTTGAAAAAAAAAAAAAACTCGTCTCAAGGTATCAAAATAAACTATTGAATAATCATAAAAAATGAAGCGATTCCTCGAATTATCAAAGAATGAAGAAAATAAAGAAAATGAAACAATTAATTTCTCACCAGAACGAGTTTCAATATCCAAATCATCTGTTTGACACTGAAATCCCAAACTCAACGTGATTTATCGCTACAAATTTGCACATGATTTTAATTAATTCAAGATTTATAATTGGAATCAAACTTCAAAGGATTTTTGGTATGAATTTAATGAACTTCTTTCACATTGTTGGAAATAAATAAAGAAAAGCAAAAAAACACTAAAACACTGTGGTTGAACATCGCCTGAAGACTACTTTGTAGAAAAGGAGAAGAGGATGGCTTATGCCTGAGGAACTCGCACTGTTTCGTATGTGGATCGTCATCCACGCACCGATGATTACGTTAACCGTTTATGTTGGGGTTGTTACTCTCATGTATACCCATGTTCACTGATATTTCTAAAATGTTCCTAGTGATTTTTCATCATCAATTTCTCCAAATCCATATTTCAGTCATTTTCGATAGTTTTAGTAGAAAAATAACATGAGAAAATTACATTTTTTCAAAATTATGAAGTTTTCAGACGAATTTTATTTCGTCATCATCATCAATTTTTTGAGAATATCTCAGAAAATAAGTGAGATAGACAAATTTTTCCCTGAGCCTTTTTTGTAGATTTTCAAATTCGAGAGGATTGCATTCTTCCAAATTTATGAATATAAATTTTCCAGATAAATTAATTTCATTTCATCATCAGCGTCTTAAAGATATCTCAGAAACCAAACGAGATGGAGCAATTTGCCCCATTCCTTCTTTGTAGCTGTTAAAATTCTCTAGAAGCAATGTTTCTCCACATTTTCTCTTAAACCCACTCAATTTGCCATAAAACCTGTCCAATCATTGCCCCTCCGCATCAAAACCTTGAAAAATTTTCATAAAATAATCAAATTCAATTACCGAAACATTCGAAAAAAAAACCCAACGATAATCAATCATGTCGACGAATTAACGGCTCCCCATAATTAAAACAATAAAAAGAAGAGAAAATAAAAAACAAGTGTTACTGCCCGGAAATACCTCGAGATTCTAATCATCAAAACTCTAGCTCGACCAAGTTAGTTCCGTTCATAGCTGATCATTTGAACCACCAGAAGGCAGTTCAGATGTGGCGCTAACATCATTCTCAATTGCAGACTGGGTTAATGACCGCTTGGCCAAAGAAAACCTCATCCCCACCGATTTATTACACAGACATTAATACATATACCCGAATTAATGCAGAGAGAAGAGAAAGTGGACCATACGGAAGCTGTGATGTTTATACTGAAGACACAACACCAAGGATGTGATGCATTTGTAATTATTATTCTTTATCAAGTACTGAAAGTACTCGCACACAGGGGCAAACTGTTATTTTTTTTTCTTCTTAGTGGCTAACTTTGAAATCGATTCAATTCGTAACCATTGGCCGGAAATTTCAATTAAGAGCTACGATATGGTTTAGTAAACAGGCATAAATTAAATAATTCTCGAATAATTGACAATTGGAATTCAAATTTCTAAACTTTCCAAATTATCTTGAAGGTTTTGTTCTCCATTCGAATCAATCGAAGTGTTCAGAGAATGGAATTGGAATAATTTAATTAAAATTTTAGTTTTAGCTTCTTTTTTTCAAGGTATCATTCCACTGTATGATCGATGAAATGAAAAGAAAATGATGATTCGCAGATTAGTTTCCGATTAATTGCTGATAATTCAGGAGGACGTGCTTTAATTGATACGCAAAATTGATTGAACTTCAAGTAATGACTTTATGAATGTTTGATCACTTTACTCGATAAAGTGTTTAAATTTTAAGTATTTCAAAAATCGTATTTTTAGCTTGTAAATATCATTTTTTTTCTTTTCTCGAATTTTGTATTACATTACTAGATTTCCATCATATACGTGATATAGAGAGAGAGAGAGAGGCAAATAATTACGACTACCATCTAATTAAAATTTCTCAATAACTATTCAGTAACTTTAATAATTCATATCTCATAAACTGGATGAACAAAAATTATGAAAAAATTCAGAAATATGTAAAAAAAATATCATTTTCGATACGACGTCAAAAAAATAAGGGATTAACTGCACTTGAGTACACTGGGATGTTACCTTTAAATTCGTATGATGCAACAAGCGTGACAATCATTAACTCCAGTACGGACGATTAACGATTTTTTTAATTCATTTGATAGCTATTCAGCTTCAATTAATGATAATCGGAGTAAAACAAAGTGCATCTATAGCCCGAAGAAACTTAGCGGTAAAATAATAATGAATTACAGTTAATTTCTTCATGAAAATCAGAAGATAAAAAATCGTCTGGATTTGATACTTCTTTCATAACTTTACTGCATAATTCTTATCTGATGAATTAATTTAAAGTATACATAATAATCCAATGATTTCCGGAGAATTAAATACATTAATTACTTGAAAATTCCATGGAATCAATGATGTAGGTGATGATGGACATGACAAGGCCAGAAGTTGGGATTAATTAGTGACGTAAAATTGAGTTGGTAGTGGTTAATTGTCAGAAAGCACATTCAGTAAGGTGTGGTCTTCTCGTTCTCTCAATGGAACCGAAAACTTTAATTATCAAAATAAATCCTTTAGTTTTTCATTTCCGTATGACGCACTAAAAAAAATTGTCTAAACACGTATTTCCGAAGTAATGAATGAAGGCCTGCAAATAGGCAATCAATTTATTGAATTAAGTATAACATTGGGCAATCGTTATTTCTTAATATTAGATTATCTTTTGCGGATATTTGTGGATTAAAATTTGAGCTCAATGACGATTTTAGAACACGGAATGTGTTCTTCAAACACCAGATAAGGCGCTGATACCTACACACTCCCACGCGCTTCATCTTCTCATTCAAAAAAAAAAGAGAAATTAACTAGTAGATGATAAAAAAAATTAATAAATCCATGATTTAGAGGATTTAACGGAAACTTTCATCAATTCTTCACGAAAAAATGAAGAATTTGCAAGTCTATTTTTTTTTGCATTCTTCAGCAAATATCTTTTAGGCAAGTGGATGTAAGAGGAAATGTCAAGAGACATGTTTTTCGGCTCATGAAATTCTCTACAAGTAAGATCTCTTGATATATTTTCATAAATCTCATTGTTTCTGAGATATTTACATAAGAAATTATATGTCATTTATCTGAAAAATTCACACTTTAAGTGCTTCGCTACTGAATTGTTTGATATTCGAAATGAAAAAGATGTAACAAGAGATAGAGATCAATTGTTAACCATGGAAATGGGCACAAGGTGAAATGCAAAGTGTGATACAACGTGGTTTTCATTGAATTCTCGGAGCATCATCGATTGTGGGTAAATGCTTAGAATAAATAGAGAAAATGAAACAGTGAAAAATGAGAAATTTATTTTTTCTATAAATGCAAGAGTCACGATTTTATTTTAAAATCATTATCATTATAGTTATTTCATTCTGTTTTTGAGAAATGCACGCACGGAAGTGACTCAAGCAGAGCGTCAAACACATGAAATTATTACATTTTCATAAAAATTTCCCGTTTTAATGATTTTTCAAAAAACAAATTTTATGAATTATGAATTTTTTCTAATTTGTTGAAAGTCGTTATGGGGAAAAGTGGGGTAGAATGGGAGTTCTGATGAAATGGTGTGAAATGAAACTTTTTTAACTATTCCATTCAATCAATAGCTGAGGAAATTTCCGGTGGAAAACAAGTCTGAATGGATTTTCCATGAATTTCTTCCAAAATTCGAATATTTTGGACACGATTTGAGGATTAACTTTTTATATTTTCAATTTTTTTTCACTTTTCCGGGAATATCTTCGGTTCTATTGGATTTAAGGACTTGGGGTAGGTCTTGAATGAAAGGTGAGATGATTTGCCATCAGATTATGAAATTAAAAAATGAATAAAGAACGATTTTTGAGGAAATTATGGGCACTTTTGTGTAAATCATTTTTCACCCTATGAAAACCTAAGAATCGATAAATTCTTTTTCTTGAAAATCATGTAAGTTGATTCGGAATTTTCTCACCTTCCATTTAAGACCAATTTGCTGACGCTGCGACTATCAGAACCGAAGATATTTTCGAAAAAGTGGAATTTTTCTATCTTGTAAAAGATTGAAGCTCGAAATTTCCCCTGAGAAATTGAATTTTTTAAAAATTCTTAGAAAAAAATTTTGGCATAGGTTTTTGAACGAGAATTTTCTCATTTTTTCCATTGGAATCATCAGAAAAGACCTATCTCAAATATTTTTACTGATTTTCTATGATTCCTATAGTATAAAACGTCAAAACTAAAACGTCTCCAAATTATTTCAAATAATCAAAAAAGGTATAAATAATTAATCCCCAATATTTATTTAATTTTACCATAAAATATCGGTATTAGCAATATTATCCATGAGAATTATGACCGAGATAATCGAGATAGAGAGTGTGAGCGCGTTTCCGTTGTCATGTAGGTGGAAAACTTCATTCCTAACCCACACGATTTCGAAAATTCTCATGATACCCAAACCCTGAAAACAATTTCTATTTTTTTTTTCTTTCATTCATTACGAAAATAATTTTCCCATAATTGACAAATAAATTCCTGAATTTGTCAATCAGTTCTGCTGTGACAAAACAGCTCATTCATAATATTTATCCAATAAAGTATTACTGAAAGAATAAAATACGAGAAGAATTTGCGTTTCCAGTTTTTCTTCGAAATATCTCGTAAAATAATTGAGATAGGCAAATTTCTGTAGAAATCTTTTTTTGCTGAAGACAATTAGAGCTACAAAAAGAAGTCCTATGAGGAGGAAAAGAGTCGTATATCCACTAGATTCTAAGATATTCTAAGAAAACTGTTGTGGAATTCAAATTGACTTGTGGAAAACCCGAGGAATTGCAGAAAAAAACAAACATTAATCGAACCTTCTGGAATCATTCAAATTCCATGAAACTTTCAAGGATGATAATTCCACGCACGAATGGTAAGACCGCAAGACGAGATCGGGTATTTATCGACCGGAAAACGGCTCGCCTCAACACAGAATAGCCCAGTTACAACAGGACAAACCCAAACACGTACATCAATCTGTATTTAAAGAAGAATACAGAAGTTTAAGGCAGTATTCCAGAATACTCGAGTACATTTAACCCCTTATTATTTTGATGCCGTATGAAAGACGATATTTTTTTACATTTTTCTGAATTTTTTCCATAACTTTGTCCGTGCAGTTTATGAGATATGAATTATCAAAGCTACTGAAAATAGTGGTGGTGGGGATGAAAGGCCCTTAATCCAACAGAAATGACGAAATTACTAAAAAACGACACAGTTGACCCTTTATTTGAAACCAATGGTGAAGAGAACAGCATTTTAACTAAATAATAGAAGAAAAAAATATTCAATTCACCGCATAGTTATTGAAAAATTTCAATTAGAAGGTAATCGTAACTATTTTCCTCTCTCTCTATCTCATGCATGTGATAGGAAATTGATGTAGAAAAAATTGGAGAAGAGAAAAATTATATTCACAAGCTGAAGATATGATTTTCCAATAGTTTAATCACTTTTTTCGGGTAAATTAAAGCACTTTTTTCCAAATTATCAGCAATTAATTGGAAATTAACCTGAAAATCCTCATTTTTTCCTGTTCTATCGACAGTAATCTAGAACACTACCTTGAAAAAAATTGAATTATCTGGTGTTCAATAAAAATAAAAGGCACACGGGTCGTGTACGATTACAATCGATCGTTTCTACTACCTTATCAATCGAATTTCTTTTTATCTCTCCTTATTATCTAAAATACAGTAAGAATGAGTGAGAAACGAGTCTATTGAATTTCACGTGAATTTCTTCTCGTGAGAATAAATATATCATTGAAAGTTTCTGCCTTTCGTTCTACTTTGGAATTGTTAGATTATTTAGAAATATTCAATTTTCACTGAATGTGTCGCAAAAACTTTCATTAATTATCCATTAATTAGTTCATTTTTCTTTAATTTATTCGTCTATTTTTTTTTCTTTTCTTCAGAGGGAAAAGTAAAAGTCGAGTGAAATATTTCTTCAATTTCTTTTCTTCTGTTATTATTTCAGTAAAAAAAAGAAAATTCAGGAAGAACTTTCCTCTGTAAATTCGTTTATTTTATTAATAAACTGGTATCGTAATTCAATGAGGCATCGTGTCTGATCCCAAAAATATTGCTTATATATTTGTCTTATTTTTTGTCTCACTTTAACCGAATGTCCAGTGCCCGTGACCGCATCATATATCGTGTGAGTGAGATCAGTGCCTTGACATTCCCATTCTTGGTCACACACGTGAGGCACCAAACAGCTTAGTCATTTTTTTTTTTTTTTACAAAACAAAGATCATTGTTTATTGGAAAAACATTTCCAAACTACTTATTTTACAGATAGAAGGTTGAATTTCCAAGGAGAAAATTGTCTTTCAAATGGAGAATAGGAAATTGATGGAAGTTCATGTAATTTTGATTTTTCTCATTAAATCAAACTTTTTTTTTCGAATGAAACTGATTGTACAACATCAAGAGAAGTTTCAACCAACAACACTATGTGAGGCTATTGATACTTTGATAGTTTTACGAAAATTCGTTGCTTTTAACGAAGAGTTAAAGGCTGATGATGGACAAGCAATCCTGACGAGAATGAAACGTATAATGCAAAACACATTTGAGAATCAGCTTAGGAAAAAAGGTACTAAAATGACCGATTACTTCGAAAACTCATTCTAATCTATAAGTTGTACTATCGATAAGGTCACACGACCAACAGATGGACAGTGACCAAAAGATGGACGGTTTCTATTATAGAGAATTTTCATAAATAAATGAATTATTCTCATACTTTTCACGCCAATTCCTGATTATTACATTCATATAGATTTATAAACTATTTATTACATATTGATTAATCGAAATTGGAAATTGTAACACTGCAAATATGCAACTGTCCATCTATTAGGTGTTTAAGTTATTTTCCAGTTTTTCTTCAATTATTTCTACATTATTCAAGTTTGATTGATTTCTAGTCGATTCACTGTATACTTTTCTGTACGTCATTCTTTTCTGCGCCTTTTTAACGTGATTTGCCTATTTCATATGAATCAATCAAGTCTAATATTTCCTTAACCGTTCATCTATTGGTCATGTTACCCTACTGCAAGTTCTTCAGAATAAACATTTTTATTAAAAATTCTAAACATACATATGACTATTAATATGACTACATGTGTATATTGCTTACAACAACTATCGGATATAACGTCTGAAGTTATATGGTCCCCTTCATGTCGTTATATCCGGTTTTGACTGTATTGATGAATTAAAAACACGAGTGACAATTGATTTTCATCAATTTTTCTGATCTGAAGATTGGAATTTTCTAAAAAAAAGTCTTTTTTTTCTCCTGAATAGAAAAAAAAGTTGACATATATTATTTGCTTGAACTTTTCTCATTTCTCTAATGAAATCATTTTTAAAAAATTCAATTTTCCATCATTTCTCTCAAATTTTCTCTTTAAAATTTGGAAAAGCTTCAACCTTTTTTAAAAAAAAACTCAAGAAATTAAAAAAAAAACCCGAGGCTCCAACCTTCACGCTGACTTACTCAATTAATTCACAAGTAAATGTGTAAAAAAAATTATGTGTAGGCTGTGTGTGTGTGTTTGAGAGCAGGTGAATTATTAGAAACAAACCGTAGAACTTACATAAATGGTAGATACGGAAGCATTCCTGAATATATCAACAACATCGTCAATGTCTGGCTGACAGGATGGCTTTGGAGCCGTCCTCGGTGCCAGCATGACCTCGCTCGCCATCTTCACATGCACCAGTTATTTAAATTCGCAATGAGATAAAGAAGAAGAGATAAAAAATTAATAAAAAAAAACGACACAATTAATTTTCATAAAAGCCTTAATTCTCACTGTATAATTGCACAACACCTGTCCCACATTTTCCAATTAAATTGAACACAAATTTTGTTTTTTATCATAAAAACGAAAAAACTCCACTCACACACACACATGAAAAAAACACATATTAACGGTCAATTGTCATCTGCAAAAGTTTACTGGAGATGATTTTCTTTTTCTACTTAATGAACTACGAATAAAATGAGAAGTCTTGAATAAACGAGGCGGAAGGCGAGGAAGAACGGAACAGACTGGTAATACAGTGGCTGCATTGCGTTTGCATTAAACAGAGACTCTTTCGCTTTGGTGTTGCAGAAGAGGAGGAGGAGAAGAGAGATAGGCAGAGGTGTAAAAATTGAAAAAGGGGAGGGGGGGGGAGAAAGAGATTGAGTTGAGTGGAGGTGTGCTCCTGCTTCGGGCAGGGCTCATTCAATTATTGATCAATTAATTAATTTGTCAGTTTTGGAGTGATGCGCGTCAATTTCGGTATTTCCGTTTTATTTTCTTTTTTTGAGATAACTGGGGGATTATTGGGGGGCAATACAAGAATTTTTGTGTAGAGCGTTTTGTGGTGAAAATCAAGGATTACAAAAAAAAAAAGGTTCTCTAAAAAAATTGTTGATTTTCAATGGTTTTAAAAGATATTCTTAGAAAAATGATTGATTTCAAAGAATATGAAAATGTCGGACAAATTTATGGAATTTTATCATCGATTTTTCTGGAGAATATCCTGGAAGCTAGGTGAGATAAAGCGATTTTGTCGAAATTCTTGCTTTTATAGAGGATTCGAAGATAGAAAAAAAAAGAATTAGGCCAAAATCGCTCTATCTCACTTAGTTTCTGAAATTTTCTTGAAGGTTTCATCTTTACTTGCGTTTTTTTAATCAATTTTTTCATAGAAATGTGAAAATCGAGATCGTGAAAAACTTTCATTTAATAGAAACGAAGAAAGAATGCAAAATAAGGGTTTTTGATTGAAAATTAAATTTCCCACTTTTTTTGCAAATATCATTTGCATTATAATACTGAAATAAAACACTGTATTCTAAAATTTTCTATCGCTTCATTTCCTTCAATTTCCAAGATTTTCTCAAAAAAACAGAAGATGAAATGAAATCGATTCATCTAAAAGTTTCATAATCATGAATTTCCTATGATTTGATCTCAGTTTTTTATTTCCCTTTTTTTCTTTAGAAAAAGGCGGCATGCCTTTTTGCCAATTTATTAATGCGATCAAGATGAAAAACGATTGAAAAAAAAAAATACGAAATTACTGGTGAGCGCAATGAGAAATCGAGAAGCCCGTTTACAAACTACTCTTTAACTTGTACTCACGATGTACGCCTCCACGTGAGTGGCAATAAACCTGAATACAGTGTTAAACTTTCGTTTCTACACCCACATTTAGGCCCTGACTATATATTTTTTTCTTTCTTTTTTTTTTTAACTTTTTTTTCTGTAAAAAAATTTTGAAATCAGAGATCATCAGACGAATTTTATTTCACAATTATTACGCAAATAATCGAATTTTTATGGAAAAAAAAAAACAAAAAAAGAGAGAAATTCAAATTTAAATCCAAAATCCTCATTTCGCCTTTTTTTTCATCTTCTTTCTATTCAATTGGACTTTTTTACAATTTCGATTTCCACATTTTTTTCGTTTTTTTGTATTACAAAAAATGAATTGAACACAAGTGAAGATGAAGCGGTTAAGAACCGTATTTGGTGTTGACTCGGGGATTGTCTCAAGTACTTGACGTTTGATTGGGAGTCTCTCTCAGTTCATTCTACGAGTAGAATTCTCGTCTCAATTCTCAACAAACTCACCACTTACGTAAGAGACGAGTGAGATTGGTGAAGACAGGTTCACTGTACTACGTGAATTATTTAATGTTTACGGGCATTAATCTGGATGAACGTTAATCATTGACTTTCAATGATTGAGAGATTTTTTGTTATCTTGAAAAAAGAAAAGTCATTCGAGCGAATTAATTCACTTTTGGAGGAATGAATTAAAAGAGACGTTGTTAATGCCCTTTTGTGTTCTATATTAAAAAAAAAATGTCTAAAAAAATAATTTCTCAACTTTTTAAATTAATTTCTATTATTTCCCAATTTTTTCTTTATTAAATTTAAGATAAGACAAAAATTCTACTATTTTTGTTTTTTTTCAGAGATTATTCGCGTTTAAGTATTTTAAATCAATTTGGAGTTCGATTATGGTTTTATTCGAGATAAATCCACTATTTTGGCGTTTTTAAAAAAATTTTGAATTTTTTTAATTTTGAATTTTTCGCTTCTAATGTCCTTTTTCTAATTATACAAAAAATAGGAAGAGATTTTTCTCTTTGCACTGAATGGAAAATAAATGCGTGTTTAGTTAAACAATTTTGATGAATCAGAGTAACGATCAATGGAGTTCATGAATTATGCGGAATACAAGGCATAATGCCAGAGAATGATTCACTGCAGTAACTACAACTCCAGTTTCAAAGATTATGGATACATAATGGTGAAAACAGAAGCCAGTAGAGCCATCGATCATTATTCAGAGATAAAAGAGTATTTTCTTCAAAAATTTCGTAATCTCGATTTGAATCAATGAATCACTGTAAAAATAATTTATTCTTAAAGGGGAAAACTCTTGAAAACATGATTTTTTTTCTTCTTAAAGTAGTATCCCAGCGAACTTGGATACAGTTGACCTCTTTTTTTTTTGATGCCGTATTAAATATAACATTTTTTTACATTTTTCTGAACTTTTTCATAATTTTTGTCCGTGCAGTTTATGAGATATGAATTATTAAAGTTACTGAAAATAGCGATAGTGGGGATGAAACGCCCTAAATCGGACGGAAATAACGAAATTACTAAAAAACCACACAGTTGACCCATTATTTAAAAACTATTGGCGAAAAGAACAGCATTTTAACTAAATAATAGAAGAAAAAAATATTCAATTCACCGTATAGTTATTGAGGAATTTTAATTAGAAGGTAGTCGTAACTATTTGTCTCTCTCTCTCTCTATCTCATGCATGTGATAGGAGATTAATGTAAAAAAAATTTGAGAAAAAAAAATTATATTCACAAGCTGTAGATATGACATTCGAATAGTTTAATTACTTTTCCGGGTAAATTGAAGCACGTTTTCCCGAATTATCAGCAATTAATTGGAAACTAACTTACAAAATCCCATTTTTTTCTGTTTTATCGATCGTACTCTAGTATACTACCTTAATTTTAGTTTTTTTAAAAATATCTCGCAAAGTAAGGCAAATAAAGATATTTTCGTAATAATCATTTTGATAATCTTTTAAAAAATCAACCTCCGAGAAATAGAAATAATTTCTCATTTTTCTCGACTCGATAAAATTGAAATTAATACTTGAATAATGCTTGTAATGCATTAAGAGTCCCTCATGGCTTCCTGCCAAGTACTCCTTCACAATGAAAAACAGCCGCAACGACACTCCGTTCCTCCGTGTACCATCATCATGAATTTACCAGGTAATTTTGGATAATAAAATTCACAGAGATGAATGCAAACATTCTAATGACCATGTATAAACCCTTCTCGCACACCCATATTGCCAAAGTGATCCATGTAGCATCGATTGCAACTTAGTCAAGTAAATAAAATAACCTTGCCCACAGGAAGTACACATCCATATACGTATTACGAAGATGCCATCGATGATTACCTCCGTAAAATCATAAGAAGAGAGACACCAAAGAGAATCAGAATTTTTTTATTATTACATTCTGATCACGATTACGCATTATTCACGGTGGATGACCTGATAAGGTTTTTTGAGTGTCTTGAACCATTCGTTCGAACAAGACAATGGCTATTTTTCATCTCAGGAATTATTATCTGATTTGAAGAGAAACAATATGAGAGTTTGAAAATGGTTTTCTTTTTTTTTTTTTTGGAATATCTCGGAATGTATGGGAGATGGAAAAATTTTTATGGGAACCTTCTTTGCAGAAAATAATAAAAGTTAAAAAAAAAAAAATAAAGAATATTTTAGAAGAACTTGAGTTTTTTGCTTCCGAATGCCAGCTTTTTTTCAGAATAATTTTAAAACAATTTCAAGAATTTTGAGAACCCTCGACTAGCGAAATATAAGGGATTTTCAAGGAAATATGTGGGAAACGGAAGGTTTCCGGAGTTAAATTTGAGAAAATTTTGAAAAATATAATTGAAAATATTTTCAGAATCTTTCGAAAATTTCGGAAAATCTGAAATTGTGAAATATAACAGTGCTTTTTTCTTTAGGTCTGGACAAATCTTTTTCTATCTCCAATACACTCCGAGACATTTGCTTGAAAATCAGTGAAAAATCCTTTTTTTGTAATTTATCACCAGATTTTAAGATAAAAAGAGGAATTTTCATGGAAACTCTTTTTGTACAAAATTTCAGGAGCTACAAAAAGGTCTGCAAGACAATTGCTCTATTTCGCTTAAATTCCGAAGAATTTCTTTTAAAAAATGGTGATAAAATGAGATCAATTTGAAATCCTTTTATCACCAGTTTAAAAAAAAAATCTCAGAATCTCAGCAAGATAGAGCAATTTTTAAAGAAACCCTTCGTTTTCGACAATTTAAAGAGCTCCAAAAAGAGAGTTTATTTCCACAAAAACTGCTCCATCTCCCTTAAATTCCGAAAAATTTCTGAAAAAAAAAAATATCAAAATAAAATGAATTTTTCTGAAAATTTTGATAATTCTTCATTGTTCAAATATATTTTCTCTCACCTGGCGTGCGTCATAGGCATCAATGGGGTTCTCTGAATCATGCTGCTTTTCACCAGTGCCCTTACGTCTATCATCTCCCATGTTACGGTCCATAGATTCGAAAACATGGACAGCCGTAACGGCCTCAGCCACGTTATTAACGTTCTGCCAGTCGTTGCTGATATCAAATGATGTTAAGCCGGCTTCTTCACCCGGCTCTGGTGTCTTCGTCGACGACCTTGGTTTCGCGACGAAGAGACGCGATATCGTACTCCACATTCAATGTACACTAACACTAGATCAATCCTTTTTTTTCCCTAAAATAAAAAGTTGTGTTTCTATTTTTTTATTTTTTTATTTTTAATGAATTTTTTTCAATTTTTTTTTTCGATCACTTTACGGTCCTTGATCTCGTCATTTCACGATCATCAATTACGCTGTGCTTCCTGGTACACCGAATGAATTCTCTCAAGGTCGATGCTTCTTTATGGGTAATAAACTCTGATTAATTTTTTAAAAAATTCATTTAATAGAGAAAAAATTTGCAATTTTTATTCGGAGATTTTTCGAGATTTTTTGCTTCTTTTTTTGCGAAAAAAAAAAGAAATTGACTTTTAAAATGGGAACAAAAGTTGGGAATTGAAAGGTCAATGTGTTTACTGGTGTCACTAGGGTTAAATACAATTTGTAAATGGCCTGGGCTATTTTATCTGTCCCCTATTTTTGCATTAAAATACACTCCGGAAGGGATGACTCATGTACAGACTAAAATTGAACGTTCTGAATAACCCAAATATTACAAACTGGGTTCTTGAAAATTTTCAAAATATTTCTATTCAAGTCGCAGAAGAGCCAAACAGTGACTTTCCATCAAGAAATTATATTTTTCTTAAAGTAAATAATCAGAGAATCAAGAAAATTTTGACTATTCGTGGGTAATAAAATCAATTGACGTGAAACAATCAAGTGGAATTTGTGGTAAGTGAACTTCATTTCTCGAAATTGCCAAATTGATTCTATTTTATCAATTTTTTTTAAATATTTTTGAAACTAAGCGAGATAGAGCGATTGTGCATTAGGGCACCTTTTCTTAGAGAGTTTCAGGAGATCCAAAAAAGGATTTGGGCAGAATCGCTTTATCTCGCTTGGTTACAGAAATATTTGAGAAAAAGTGTTGATGGAATAAAAACGATTTTTTTTAGAGTTTCAGAGAATTTGAAGTTTTCAATGATAATATGAAACTGACAGACGTCTGACAATTTTCTGGATTTTCTCAAAAAAGTGATTTATAATCAAAATTAAAAAAAAAAAATTAGGATTTGGAGATTTTTGAGTTTTCTAGATGTATATATTTTTCAAATAATTTATTTTCAATAAAAGAGAGGAAAAATCTAAAAATTGACAGATTTCTGCTATTTTTACTACTTAATATTTTCACACAAATTGATTCCACTTTGTCCCCAGTTTTTTATTTTTTTAATATTTCGGAAACTAAGCGAGATAGAGTGATTTCGCTCTAAGACACTTCCATAGAGAATTTCAAGAGCAAAAAAAGTGAATCCAGGAAAAAAATCGTTCTATCTCGCTTAGTTACCGAGATATTCAAGAGAAATTGATGACAGAATAAAATCGATTTTTCAGAAAACTTCCAGTTTTCTTTTGTAAAACAGGAAATGACCTACAAAGAAAAGATCTTCAAGCAAATCCTCGTTTTTTTTCTGTTTTCCAAGATATTTCAAGAAATTTAAAATAAAAAAAAACTGCAAAAAAGTCAAAAATCCTTTTTTGACACTTTCCAAATATTTCCCAACTTCAATTCTTCAAAAATGAATTTAAAGAAAATTGTCAACCCGACCAGAATCCCAGAGAATCCCTTAAAATCCCCAGAGCCTTCAAAAACCCCTAAAAATAATTCTTTTTCCCACAAAAAAAATCCTCATGATGCAACTGTGAAATCCAACCTCCAAAAATTTCCTCATCCCTCAAAAATCCCTCGAATCCCCCTCCTCATTCCCCCAAAAACCCCTTGAACCCACCCAAAAATCACAAACCCCACCATCTCAAAAAACCCCAAAAAACAATCAAACTTTATAAAAAAAAAATTAAATCCGTTTGTGTATGTGTGCACCTCTATCGATTTTGCGCCCAAACGAAAAGTGGCACGATTCCTTGATGCTGGGAGTGAAATCAAGGTGGGTCCCCTCCCCCTTGCCCTCCAATGACACTCAAAGAAAAAAAAAACCTAAAAATACAGAAAAAAAAAACCATCTTAAACCATCTTAAATTAAAACCATCAAAATCCCGGAGAATCTCTCGTTAAAATTGCAAAAATTTACTGAAAAAGAATTATATTTATTGACGTCAAGAAGAACATTGGCGAATGGGGCGTACCTGTTTCTTCCACAATTCCTCGATTCTATTGGCCACGAAAAATGCCCGAGAATTCTCAAGAGCATGAAAATTAATTGCGAAAAAAAAAAACAAAATCTCAACGTAATAATTTAACTTATTTTCTTTTAAATATCAAATCAATTAAATTTTTCACGCAAAAATTCGCCACTGAATTATCCAAATGGATTTTCTTTCTTCTTTTTTTAATGGGACACTTCACTGTTATTCCACCAACACACTTGGCACACCAAAACAATGAACAAAAATGTGGGGTTAATTGTGTGTAGATCGTCCGGCTCTTGTTACGGCAATTCCATCGTTTTTTTTTAATTAAAATTATTAAATTCACTGGATTATCGTTCTTATAATTTGGTATTGTTGAGCTTTTTTTTTTAATCTCTAAATGTAATTTTATTTATTTAATAAATTGAGGTTTTTTTTTGTCAGAACGTGAAAATCAAGAGACTCGTTGAGAACTCCATGATCACGGCACGTTCGCCGACCATCGTCGTCGATAAAACGAGCAACGAGCTTCGTTGCGAATCGATCCATCGAAGTGGAGAAGGAGAGGAAGAGAGAGAGAGAGAAAGATGTGATTGAGGAGACGACTTCACGAGAGTCGGAAAGAACGTGCCCGCTCTTCTCGAGGTCTTCCGAGCAACTGCCGCCATCTTGTGAAGCTGCTGAGGACCTCAAGAGCTGCGCATGCGCAGAGAGAAAGCGCGCATGCTTGGCGCGGAGGATTTGAACGGGAATTTGTTTGACGAATTTAAAGTTTTTCATGGGGTTTGGGGAGTTGTTTCTAAAATATGGAATTATTTTGAGAATCATACAGGATATTTGTAATGTCATCATTATTATGTAGTATTTTTTTAAAATAATTTTCATGTATTTTGTTTTAGACGAATTAAAAGCAAAAATTGCATTTTATACGTGGGCTCTTATGCATAAAATCTGTCATAGCAGGAGACATTTTTTATCACCTGAGTTGATAGCGCAGATCAATACTAAGCCAGATTTTATGCACAAGAGCCCATGTATAAAATGCAATTTCGACTGTTAATTAGTTTAAAACAAAATACATGAAAATTTTGGAAGAAATACTACGTAATAATGATGACTTTAAGAACGTACTGTATGATTCTCAAAATGAGTCCATATTTTGGAGATAACTCCTCAAACCCCTTGAACACAAATCCAATTCTATATCAATTTTTTGAGGATATCTCAGAGATGAAGGGAGATAGAGCGATTTTTGTGGAAACCTTTTTTGTAGAGAATTTACAAGGGCTACAAAATGTCTTCGTTAAAGTTGCTCTATCTCTCTTAGATTCCGAGATATCTTTGAAAAACTGATAAAAAAATTTATTGATGATAGAATTGATTTTTTAAAAATTATTCTGTGTTTGAATAAATGACAAATGATTTTATATTCATTTTTTTATTTATAAAAAAAGAGGCATTGTACGTTACCGGGGGTATTTACAATAATTTATATACAATGTGGGTAAGAAACATGTAATAAACAATTAAAAACTCTTAATTCTAGATTTTTGTTTTTCGTTTTTTTTTTTTTTTGCATTGAATTCGTTATAAAATATACACGTTAAATTACGAAAAAAATGAGTTAATCGGAGAATATGAAGAGATGATTTTTTAGTTTAAGATATTATGAATGGAGAAAAATAAAATTTAATCCACTTATTTTTTTCTCTTTTACAACTTCACTAAATTGAATTAATTAACATGAACAACATGATCAATCTCATTCAGTTTACATCAAATTAATGGAAAATGTCGTTAAATCCTACCCATTTGACAGCTAGTAATTTTCCTATTTTCTCATACATTGTGTATTTTTTGATTAATACGTCAACACAAGACGTAGTAAAAAATGAAAATTACAAAAAAAACATAAGTAAGAAAAATCTCGAACTCTTGAATCTCATAATCATCTCATAAATATTTTAATTCGCACACAAGTCATTCAAACTGAACATTTTTTCCTTCTTTTTCATTTACTCGAAATGAATTTTATTTCCTTTTTTATTGCGTTTACATTAACTGAATTATTTCTTCCATTTACTTGAAGTTAAGTTTTTCTCGCATTTACATTAACTAATTCTTTTTCTCATCTGCTTTATCTGAAATTTTTTTTCTTCCTTTTCTTGCATTTATTCTAATCTCAAATTTTTTTCTTTTTTTTTTTTGCTTTTTCATTTACAGTAACTGATATTTTTCTTTTTCTTAATGGCAACCACAGCTTTTAACAACCATATTTTTATATTTCTTCAGTATAACATTACTCTCATCGAGAAAATATAATACAGATATTGCTGATAATTTTGTTGGTGCACAACAGGGCTTTGGTACTTTACCTGGATTAACTAAGTGCACTAATGTCTGTACAATTGCATGATTTGTTGCATTCATATGAGCATTCAGGGGAAAATTACACTCGCCACTGCAGTAATAAGCATCGTAGCCATCTGGCGCTATGATCCAATCCTGAAGACATTGAATATTCATAATTTACATGTCATTAATGTTAATTTATTTTTTTTTTTCGATTATTAATTGGATTTTGTTACCCATTTGTCTATTTTTAGATTTTAATTTTTTTTTTTTTTGGGTAATTTCAAGTTGAGGAAATGGAAAAAGCATTAAAAATAATTAACATTCACGGAATTATGAAGGATTTTCTTTTTTTTTTTAGAATTTCAAATTATTTGAATTAAAAATAACGCAAAGTGAATGATTACGTAATGTTTTTTGTAATTATTTATTTAAAATATTCTATTACCTGCCACTGGAGATCTCGGAAACTCACGTACAGAGTCTGGATTTTACATGTTCTTGAATTATACTGAATCGTTGGATCTGCAATGAGATAATCAGAAATTATTCATGAGTTTTTTGATGGAGAAAATATCATTCAAACAATCATTAAAAAATTATTTTCGTTATTATCTAAAATTTTTATTCAACATAGTCCAGCAATTGGATCACCTCAAGGGGTAACAGAAGCCCTTGTATTTATTGCAATTTCGAATCAATTGTTTGACTCAAAATTGCTTCGAATAAATTATTTATCATTATTTTCGTTATAAAAACGTGAAAATGACTGACGAAGAAGATTCAAAAGTCAATGCCTCTCTTATTTCACGAAAAATTATTTCGTTGCCCCTTAATGAGGATAATAGCACCAATTTAATTACCAGTATAAGGATTTCGATACTCTAGACTCGACAAATCGCTCTTCTTTTTCCTTCTCGCATCTCTCTTCTGTCTGACTTTTTTCTCTCGTGTACCAGAGCTCTTGAAGAAACCAACCATGAATGGCTGTTTGTCGGCATCACCACGGAATCCAACGATGCCAACGTCTTCCGGTCTCATTTCATGAACTGCAATCAAATAATGACGTTTCAAATTAAATAATAAAATACTTGATTTTCCCCTTTTTTCCCCCTTTATTTAACAAATAAAAACTGTAGCAGTGATTTTTCTCAATATTAAAAAATTACAATCACCGCCTTACAATTTCCATTAATTCAACCACGTGCTTATTCAGCTTATTAATAGCACAACCTTCATGTATTATTCATCATTAAGGACTTGTGCCATTCACTTCTTCAAATTGTTCCGCAATAATTTACGTTTTTTCCTCTTATTTTTGGTGAAAAAAAAAACAAATTTCATTGAGATTGAATGATGTATCTGGGGTATTTACACCCTATTATTATGATTCTGGGAGCAACTTGGAAGCTTATCTCTGGATCCCATCAATGGCTCCAGCTTTCAACACCTGAAGACATGAATTCGATGTTTACATTGTTTCGGCGCTTTTTTTCTTTGATTTTTTTACTATTATAATCATGAAAATAAAGAGATTATATTAGAGCATTTTTTTTCCTCCACATTTTCCGAATTTTCTCGGAAACTAAGAGGCGGAGAAAAAGGCGGATGATCGCATCGGAAAGGCAGGGAAATTTCCGTTAAATATCACTATAATCGAATCGATTTTCGTCAATTAGTTCCCGAGATAATTAGTCTAATTACGAAAATCAGAAAGAGAGAGAAAATTCCCTGTTTTCCTGCAGTTATCTCGAATTATCTCGGAAAATAAAGGAGATAGAGAAATTTTGCTGGATACCTTTTTTGTAGAAGAGAACAAGGGCTACAAAAAAGGTCTCTATAAAATTTTTCTACCTCCTTTATCTTCCGAGATCTCTTTTTAAAAAACGCATGAAACGTTTTTTTTACTGCATAAAAAAAAATTATAATTCTATAAATCGAATTCTCGTTTCTATTCTAACGTCCCAATTAAGCAGAAAATTATTTTTAGACACTTTACTTTTTTTTTCTCCTCAATTTTCATTCTATAAACAATTTTAATTGAACCTTTAATTGAGGCCTTATAGTTGTGCCCTGGTACAAACACAAGTTGGACAGGTAGTCAGGTGTTCGCAATCACGGTAAATGCGCATTCCGCAACGGCCAATTTACTAGCTTTCACGTTATACTCGACTCCTCGTATCTCTTCGAGTCATTTGAATATACAACCACACAGGTGTACATAAATATATCTATATATAGATGTAATTAATGGTGTATTTCCTCATCCATAAGAGGAGAGTGTGTACATCTTTCGCTTTAATTCAAAAGACATTGGTTGAAAATGAATAGAAAAAAAGCGGTTGATCTCAAAGAAATTTCCTTGGTTTTCTTCGAAATTGCTTTGAAAAGGTCTAGTCACTATATATGGGTCCAATGAAAGTAGTATCCCATCGGACTCGAGTACAGTTTGTCCCTCATTTTTTTGATGTCATATCAAAAATGATATTTTTTTACATTTTTCTGAATTTTATCAAAATTTTTATCCGTGCAGTTTATGAGATATGAATTATCAAAAAACTGAAAATAACGGTGGTGGGAATGAAACGCCCTGAATTACTAAAAACCCACACAGTTGACCCATCATTTAAAAACAATTGGCAAAAAGAACAGCATTTTAACTAAATAATAGGGGAGAGTGGGGCAAAATGGACACTGTAATGAAACAGTTAGAGATGGATTTTTTTTGATGATTCTATAGAAAAGCTGAGGAAATTTCAGCCGGAAAACGAGTTTCAGATGTATTTTATTCGATTTTTTTTTGAAAATTCAATATTTTTCGGTATTTTTCGGGGGTGAAGCCTTTCCTTTTTGGGAAATTTTAAGTTTTATGCAAATATTATCCCGAATTATCAGCAATTAATTGGAAAAAACCTACAAGTCCTCATTTTTTCTGTTCTATCAAAGATACTCTATACTACTTTAAAATAATATTAAAAAAAATTAATTTCCATTATTATATAATATTTTCCATCCAACATGAGCAGCAATTAGATCTTCTCAATCCCTGATTTTATAAGAGTTTTATAAAAAGTTTCATAAAAATTGAAAAAATTCTGAAAAAATCTCAAATATTAGAATAACACTGATTTTTCTATAATATCCACAATTTTCTAAAACTAAAAGAAATAATCGTAATATCAAACAAAGGAAAAAAATAATATCATTGCAATAAATTTATGCAAATAAGAATTTACGTAGGTGTTAAAGAGAGGTGTGACCAGTAGTTTGAAAAACAGGATTGCTTTCGAAAGTGTTTACTGGCATTAAAATGGGGACTTCGGAAATTTCCGATGGGTCAATAATTACGAGAAAAAAAAATTTGATATTTACATAGAATCAGGAAAAATAAATCTCATTAGGTGATGAGACAAAAAAATGAAAAAAAAAAAAAATGAAATAATTAGAATTATATAGGAATACTTGTGTGAGCACTACGAGATTACTCACTATACATTTATGATAATCGAGTGAAAATCATTATTATCCATGAGCATTTAATGTATTAGTAAAATGTCTGTATATTAAAACGTCTTATGGATTATACTATACTTCGATATCTCGTTATATTGAATGATCAAAGGTAAACCGGTTGACCAGTGGTAGATAGAGGGGATCTCTGAAGGAGAGGAGAGGCCACGAGTCATGAGAAACTGAGGACTTGAGGGACATAACGTTTTTTTTTACAATTTTTTAAAATAATTATTTGATTATAAATATAATTCTGGAAATTCTTAATTTACGAGAAAAAAAAAAAAGAAAAAAAAATTTAATCGAAGATTTTTTTTTATGAAACCTGAATTAAATTTGGAAAAATTAGAGTTTTAACGTAAATTTAATTGTCAGATTTTCTCATTCAAGGCCATTGAACAGGTGTATCGACTTTCTTAATCGTTGGATCGTATCTTTTGGTTGAAAAAAAAGAAGAGTTACCTTTTGATTCAATTCAGAGGCTTTTGTGGTCGGATTTTATCTTAGTGGAGTCATCGAAGTTTAAGATCTCTTTGACCCTAACTATTCGCTTGTTTCTCTCCTCAAAGGAAGATTATTGTCTTAATTTTGCGATGGATTAAAAGGGAAAATAACGATAAAGATAAGCAGAAGAAGACAAATTAGTAAAAAAAAAAAAGCCTACAAAATTTTCAGAAAAATCGCTTTCACTTCATTTTCAGTTTTTTAAGGACATTTTTTTAAGGAATCTAAGCCGAATCCGTTTTGTCACCAGTTTTTTTTTTCAATATCTCGGAAACTAAGCGAGATAGAGCGATTTTTGTCTTGAAACACTTCAGTAGATAATTTCAAGAGCTACAAAGAAAAATTCATGCAAAAAAACGCTCTATCTCATTAAATTTCCGCCATCTCCTAAGAATTCTCAAAAATTCCTTTTTTTCATAAAATTCCTACTGAACTAATTTTCATGAAAATTCTTCATTTTTTTTTTTCAATCCGGTAAATTCAATTTTCTTACAACACTCGTACTAGTGATTTTCTAATGACAATAAATTGTACAAAAAAAATAATAATTCAGTGGCAGATATGAGTTGTTAATGATTACCTGTAGGTGGAAATTGATAATTTTTTATAATTGCCACAGGAAATACCAATGATTCTTTAATATGAACGTGTCACTTCGCATTACTGGTTAACGATGTTATTATTTATTTATATATATATTTTTCTACAATTGCAGTTACTCACCAGAACGATCTGCTGGATGAACCGATAAATAAAGTCCGCGATTTCCTTCTGGATTATTTACCCAGTGAATGAGTGGCTCAGACACATTCAGAGTTAGCCAGCCCTCTTTATTGGTGGTTGTATTTATGGAATCCACGTATTGAAGTTCTTTGGTCCTTTTGAGAAGAAAAATTAATTGGATTAGAGGAATCTTAATGAATACATGAGATGAAGAATTCTAAGAATAAGGCAAACCACTGATAAAAAACAAATGATTTTGTAATTCAAAGCGAAAAAATTCAATTCAATCGAATACTTTTCGGGAAAAGGGCACCTTTGAACAGAATATTTTTTTTGCTTGATAATATAATTGTGATTCATTATTTTTCTTACAATTAACAAAGGTGTATTATCAACTTTAATTATCCAAAATATTGATTAGAGATAAAAAAATATTGATGATTAACAATTTTTTTATTCAAAAATTAATTATTAAGAAAGTAAAAAATTTTTAAAAGTGCCCACCCCCCTCTCTTTGCCTTGAATTCTCTGCACTGTGTGATAGCAAACCGGTACACGTGGTAATGAAAAACAATGCAAGTGTCGCCAGTTTGTCTCGAGTGTGCGAGAAAATCAGAGGAACGAGAGAGACAGAGGGACAAATAAAACATGACGAATTAAGTGAAGAAGACTGTGTGTGCTACAATGCGTCATGTTTTGTAGTTACTCAGTGTTAACTGCGTAGGCCAAATGTAATGGTATCTACTGAGGCACCGAGACTGTCTACTCACTTAATTTGTCTCAATTTACGGAATTACGTTTCCGGTAATGAGGACGTGAAAACCGAAGTCTTTTACATGTACAGGAAAAAAAAAAATTCTAGTTTTTTTTTGGGGGGGGGGGGGGGATGGGAAGAATGTAAAATTGAGGTTTTAATTTTTCTTGTCTTTTTTGCTGTAAAAATGAGGATTTTTGAGGGATTTTGAGGGGTAAGAAAGCAGGTAGACACTTGGAACTTTGGTCTTGTGGTTCAGGAGAGGATGGGCTAATTGGGGAATCCATGAGAAACGTTAAAACAACGGTTAATTTTTAGGTGACCAGTTGGAGTCACTGAAACGGTCGAAGATTCATAATTTAATGATTTTTTTTTTAATTTCACGTTTTCTAAAAAAATTTAAAAAAGTACACTTCTCAATCGCAAATTATTCTGAATTTGGTACTGAAATAAATCTCAAAATGAAATCATTGAATTTTCTCCTAATTCGTCAAATTAAATACACTTTCTCAAACGAAATAAAACGCACTGTGTTATATCCAAGAATAGACACTTGAACACACAATCGCGTTTAACGGAAACGTCTAAATCGAGAATACCGCTTGTGTTTTCAATTGTGACGTATTGAGTCTGCGAGATACGTGAAAATTTTCAAGAAAACAGGAAAAATTCTCGACTCAATTCCATTTACTAAATGAGGAAATAATGAGTTAATTTTTGTTTTTTGGTGAAATATCTTAAAAACTGCGGATGACACAATTTCTAATCAATTTTGGAGAAAAACTTGTTGAGAAATCGAAATTCTATGAAAGTTCGAAATTTCATTAGAGATTCGGCGATTCCTGGGGATAAAGAATTTTGAGAAATATTAATCCATGAAATTCCCAAGAAAGTGAATATTCTCTTAATAATAGACTCACCCATCCTCTGTTCGTAGAACTCGATAAGCCGTGATCATGAAAGAGCCGCGATTCTTTCGATGCTTCATTTCCATAGTTCGGAAGAGTCGTAATTCTGCACTGATTATGTTTTCACCTGGTGGCACTTCTGATACGTCGAACCAAAGTCTTTTCCCTCGTTCATGACGTACCCCAGGCACGTGGTGATCTGAATCCATGAAAAAAAAATATTTCAGATTATTAATTATGCTGAAAACAATTTTTTTCAGTGAAATCAATTGAAATCAATGTCATACTTTAATCATCAAAAATCCAATTCACAACCATGATTCCTCTAACAAGCCACTGATTAATAATACAAATTCAGACATCATTTGAGCCATTAAAAAAAGCCTTCCAAAATGAAAGAGTCAAAACAGAATAAACAACATTGGTTGAGGTTTCACATTCTAAGAGTTTATCCTAATCACATAACGAGCTGTAGAGGATTCGCAGCGTGAAATCGTCGGAGGCCATTCTCATTTTTCTCCTTATACACAGGCCTCTTCTTTCTGCCCGTTCTTTTTCCCTTTTTTTTTTTAACCAGACTCCCCCGGGTGCCAGGAGTCCCTTAAGTAATGCCTAATGTTTCAACCTTCGGATAAAGCGCACAAAATACCTCCTCACAAGTCTGTCTGTGTATGTGTGTTGGTGTGTATTTCGTTGGTTCGTTGTTTCATTTTTTTTTTCCTCTCCTACCAACCTTCCTCTTTGTTTCACTCTTTTTGTTTCTCATCTCGTCTCAGGACGGTCGCATTCTTCCAGGGGCACCTGATTGCCCTCGGTCCGGACGCGCACTCGGGGTGGTCCCGAATACTTTGGCCCCCGGGCACCGCTCAGACCCTCCACATCATGTCTCTGGTCTTCTTTTTTTTCATTTTTAAAAATTAAAAATAATTTTTTTTTCAAATTTTTTATTTGTTCTTGGTATAGCCTCTCCGATCTTACATCAGTGCATCAATACACCCCCCCTTTTTAATAAGAAAATATCGTCGACTCAGAAATAAAGGGGCGTAAGTGCTATGCTTACACACACGACTTATGCCTCTTTGACTCTGGTGGTCCCGGGTTCGAGACCAACAGATACCCAGTATACATGACAAAAAAATCCACATACTCCGCTCAAGCGGGGTTTGTCGTCAGTACAGCGTAAGCTGGAAGCTAAAGTATGAGTACACAGAGAAAAATGTTTTCTTAATTTAAGAATGTGCAGTCACTTAATTTAAGAATATGCAGGTCACTTAAATTAAGAAAGAAAAGTCATTTGATTTAAGTGAGGAAATTCACTTGATTTAAGTGAGTTTTACTTTCTTAAATTAAGAAAAAAAAAGTCACTTAATTTAAGTGACCTGCCATTCTTAAAACATTCTTCTCTGTGTAGTCTACACAGTAGCAGTACATGAAATATGTACTAATTGTACTTAATTTTTTTTTTTTTTTGACGACGATATAGAGAAAAAGAATAACTTATTGGTCTAATACATTGTTTTTTACCCTCTGATCTCTCAGTATTCTTATTCCCAACTTTATTTGCACTTTGGCGTGATTCTAAGTCCACTGGGGCAAAAAAAAAAGTGGAAAAAGAACGAAAAGAAAAAATAGAAAATTCAATTTTTTTCTCTTAGGAAATCGTTTTTCACTAATTTTTGTGCAGAATTTCTGAAGTTCCTTTTATTCTTGCGGATTTTATAGTATATGTAAAATGTTGTATATCTTGGAAACTAAGCGAGATAGACTCTATGTAGAGACCTTTTTTTTTGTGAGTCTTGAAATTCGGTACAAAAAAGATGATTATCATTTTTTTTCTGTCTTATGGACTCCGAGATGCTTTATGGAATATGTGTTGGAAGAGAAAATCCCTTTTTTTAATTGATTAATGGCAATTTTTGGGGCAATCATTGATTAATTCTTCCATGACAAAAGAATTTTTTGATGAATTTTAAAAGTATTTCGAGACACTTTTACCTGCCTCTAATGCATGACATAAGTGTATTCGATTTTTCGGTTATTTTATTGCTTCTTTCATCCTATTTCGTTTTTTTATCTTTCTCCTCTTCTTCTTGGGCTCTCACCGGTAATTTATGACCGGTCAAGGGAGAAAGAGAAGAATTGGAAGATCCACTTTGCGTGTGCGTTTGCGAAATAACTCAATTTCAGGGTTGATATCTATCAGTGATACTGGGTGAAGAAGTGAATGAAGTCATCAAGTGAATTTTGTTTGTTTTTTTTTCTCTTTCTCTCATCTCTTTGCTAGAAGAAATCGCTTGAAAAATTGAATTTCAAATTCTATTTAGCGTATTAATGGTGTGAGGTGCTCTTTGGTGTTTGAATAAATTTTTGTGGTTTATTTAAATTAGCATTGTTGATGTAACTCATTTTCATAAACATGAGAAAGAAGTGGGAGAAGAGCAAAAAAAAAGAATATCTTCATTATTCGATATCTCAGGAAGTGTTGGAATGAAATGAGGAAAATGGTGGCGTATCTTAACGGAAATTTTCGAAATATGCAGAATCCTCCCCCCCCCCCTCCTCTCCCATTCAATCCTATAGAGTTATCTCAATGGAATTGTCCAAAAACTTCGAAAAACTCCAAACATTCAAGTAAAATCGGAAAAATTCAAGAAAATGAAGGTTTCAAATTGTTTTCATCTTGTCGGGCGTTTTTTGAGAATATAAAATATCGGAAACTAAGCGATATAGAGCGATTCAGTCCTTAACCCTTGTTTTGTAACTTTTGAGATTCTCTCAAAAAAAGGATTCGAGCGAAATCGCTTGATCTCACTTAGTTTCCAAGATCTTCTCAAAATACAGATAATGGAAGAAAATCTATTAATCTGCAATTCCTACTGATTGTCATCGGAAAATCGACAAACTTCTCGATAAAACAATTCCCACTCCCTTCACCATCTCCTCTTTCAACCCACCTCTAAAAAAACCCTTTAAAAATCCCTCGAGAACCCAAAAATTTCCCAAAACCTCAATTTTTCCCACAATCACCAAAATTCTCAAATACACAGAGAAAAATAATTTCTTAATTTAAAAATGTTCAGACACTTAATTCAAGAACGTGCAGATCACTTAAATTAAGAAAGAAAAATCACTTGATTCAAGTGAGTTTTACTTTCATAATGTAAAAGAGTAAAACTCACTCAAATCAAGTGAGTTTTCTCACTTAAATCAAGTGATTTTTCTTTCTTAATTTAAGTGACCTGCACGTTCTTGAATTAAGTGATTGCACATTCTTAAATTAAGAAAACATTTTTCTCTGTGTACGCCTCTTTGCTTCCAGCATGACGACATATTACAGCATAAAAGCCGCATATTTCCGAACATCCCTCTTTGGCTAGTTCAACAATAATTGTATCCATACAACAGTACTGAGAAAGGTCGCTGTGATAATTAGGAACCATATGAACTACAAATGACAAATTGGAAGAGAAAAAAATAACCAAAGAACGTGCGATAACAGTAGATAAATAACAAACAAAAGGCTGCCAAGAACAAAGACATAAAGACCCATGTTCATATAAAGTGATGTAAATTAAAGTACAAGTGATACTAGTGATAACGATACATCCCTTAAGGTATGTATCATCATCCGACTAAGGAACTATTGTTGCTACTAGTCGTTTTTATCCTTATTTTCAAAGATCACTCCCAAACCATTAATTGAATTGATCCATAAAAATATAGCTTCTTTCGATAGCATTATTATTGATCATTACGCGATGTTTCATTACCGTTTGCCGATTTTTCTGTTTTCTTTCGCCGAAAATTCTATAAATTTTCATAAAAATGTGCGGAACAATGAAGAAAAATGATTCGTGTGCTAATAAAATTTTACGCGTTAATAAATAACGATTCCACTGAAGAACTTTATATTTCTACGTGTCAATCAGATTAATGATTTGTAAAAAAATCTCAAAAAAATCATGGAAAATGATTAGAAGCGGTAGTACTCCTTGCAGTAATAATCTTTACAAGAATCTACAGAAAACGAAATTTATGTACTTAAAGTGTTTCTGTTTTTACAACAAAAAAAATGTTAAATTTTTGTATAAAATCGTTGATAACAATTGATACAAGATAAAATTCTCAAATTTTATAAAGTGAATCTGTAAAAAATGTAATGAAGAATAAAATAAGTTTCAGAAACAAAAAAAATGATTGAAAATTGGAAATTATTCTGTGCTTTTTCCATTTTTTCTAAGTTTTGAAGAAAGTTTCAAAACCACAGAAAATTTTAGTTTTCCACAAATTTCTTGTTTCTAGAACTTATTCTATTTTCCACTACATTCTTTACAGATTCCATTCATCAAATATCAGAATTTCATCTCGTACAAATTGTTTCTAACAATTTCACCCAAAAATTGAACTTTTTTTATCGACTATACGGACAGAAACACCTTAAAAAAATAAAAACACTGTACAGAACTTGAAGAAGCTCAAATTATAAGCGAAACGTCGCGATTTGACAATATTTTAGTATTGTATTTAAAACCTTCCAATCTCCCATGATATTTGACTCATCAACTATAACAAAACAATATTAAAAATCAAAAAACCAAAAAGTATATATGTATTATATAAAAGTATATAAAGTATACAGTAAATATAAATAATAATATTGTAAATAGTAATAATTTCTAGACATAATATATTAATATCCCCTGAAGAGAATTTCAGAAAGGAATCGAAACGTCGGGACAAGATATTCATAGATTATTTCATTCCATCATCACATTAGACCGAGAATAGCCATTTCATTGAATTATTAACTAAGAAGACGTTCAGAAAATTAATTTTATAAAAAACAAAAAAAAAATACAAACTGTGTGCCTGGAACGTCATGATGACATCGCTCTGGTCGATGGCCCTGAGATCCTGACCGGTGAGGTCGAACTCACCGTCTATCTTACTACGACTTTGTACGACCGGTTTTTCATTATTTTCACCAAGTGCATTTTTATAAATATCAAGTAAAAATTTTGGCGCTGATCTCTTGACCTGTGGTAATTTACCAAGTGTACTTCTTGGTCTGTCTGGTAATCCAAGTAAATTCAGTATTTCATGTTCAACCTCGCGTTTTTCACGCTGCGTAATAACACGATGAACAACTGTCTGATCATGTCCATTGTCAACATAAAGACCACTGATGCGTTTTGTAGAAGATATTTGTATGAAATTCAGCAGATATATGACTATTAATCCACTTATTTTCATTCTATTACGAATCATGATGATAATTTTCTTATTTTTTGATAAATCTTGTTTTTAATAAAAAAAAGAAACACTTTCACTTGCAGGATGGAAGAAGCTGTGACCTCTTCCTCCTCGTCTTCCGAAGACCCCGTCTTGTCCACTCGTCAACACCAACACTTTTATGGAGATTCTACAATCATTAATTGATTCTATTAATTAATACACGAGAAAAAATTGACAAAAGAACAGAGAAATGACTGATATCTCTGGATGTTCTCCAAGTACTTGGAGAACGAAATGGACAACGCTCTTAACGTCCTCACTTGTGTACGTTAGAATCGAAACAGCTAAGAAGAGATTCTACCGTATACAGTTTTGTTATGTGCCTCTCCTCCTTGCTGCTCTCACTACACAAACGTGTCGTCGCCTTTTGCCTCACCACCACCGCCTTCCACAGGGACGTAACGAGACATTCTCAAGTAACGGGCTTATAAGAAGATAACACGTTTCTTTTTTTTTTTTTTTAATTCAAAAAAAGCTGCAGCTTATTCAGGAATATTCAAGGAATTCTTATTTTTGAAGGCAACATATGTTGCAGCTTATCAGGAATAATCAAGGAATTTTTAGTTTATAATAATAATTTTTTGATTAATGAGAGGATTAATTAATGATAAACGAGTTAATTAATAGAAATAGTAGATATATGAAGATTTTAGTCTTTTTTTTTCTTGAACATTAATTATTTAAAAAAAATATTTTAATGTGCAGGTATAGAAAATTCAAAGGAATATAAATGCGAATTTTTCAAATTTTTTTTCTTTTTAATTATTTATTTGCTTAAAAAAATATTAAAAATTGTGAGATATGAAGCAATTTTATTAACATCTTAATTAAAGTAATTAGAAGTGAAAAAATACTTTTTTTCTTCATTTCTGAAGGAAATTGTTTCATCAATTAATTGTGGAAATCATTGGAAATGAATTATTTTAAATTATTAAAAAATTCGGAAATTTGGTAATTATTAATCAATTTTTTGAATCAAGAATTGAAGAATTTTTCTGTTTTATTGAGACTTAGTCTAATTAATTAATTGATATCCTGCGAATAATTCATGTTTTCTTCCCTTTTAATTGTGCAATAATTTGCTCAAAGCGCAATTAAAAAAAAATTTTTTTTTTTTTCACATCTACTGAAAGAAGAAATGAGAAATTTTTTTTTTGCAGATGTTAATTAATACACTCCTGGACTTCATAGAAATAGGACCCGCCCAGATTGAAGGAGTAGGCGTGTACAAAAAGCACTGGTTCAAAAAGTCAAGAGTGCTGGACCCACAGGGATTCAGGAGGTCATCCTGCAATGGCGTGTCTCTCATCCCAATTAATTCGGAGGACCAAAACAAAATTTTTAAATGTCAAAAAAGTAAAAAAATCTTTGTTTTACCTTTTTCAATGAATTTTCCTGAGATTTTCTATAAAGTCATATTTTTTTCGACTTTTTTTTTTACTTATTAATTAAGAAGAGATGTTTTGGAGTGGATATAAAGAAACTCAAATGAGAGAAAATGAGGGGAAAAAAATGGAAAATAACAGGTGAAAGACAGAGTGAGGATGAGAGGGCGGTAATGGCCCCGGAGGCGAATTCCCAGCGAAACGAGTCCGCAACTTGTATCTTCGGTGTTCATTCGAGACTGTGGAACGTCGTCGTTTCGAATGAAGGACAGTAAAGAATAAATTGAAAAAAAAAGGAGAGAGGGCAAAAAAAGAAGATTGAGAAAAAAGAGAAATAAAAATGAGTGAGAAATGACGTTTTTAGAGAGAAAGAGAGGAGGAGAATGTATCTTTACGATTGCCTTGGCTTCCGAGCATGTCAGGTGCCACTGTGTCTGTTACTGAAGATATCACCTCGAGGCAAATTCTCGATATTTCACGTGAAATCTCATTTTTTTTTTAAACGATTCATTGATGAAACTTTTTTCAACAGGTTTTTCCAGGTTTCCCGGTTTTTTAAAAGGCTCTCGGAAACTAAGCGAGATAGAGAGATTTTTGTAGGGACCTTTTTTGTAGGCGAGATTGAGAGCTACAAAAAAGGTTTTCATGTATTTTGCTCTATCTCACTTAGTTTCCGAGACACTCTCTTTTAACGATTGAAGATCGGCAGAATTATTGAGTCGTAATTTTTTGAAGGAATTTTTATTTACAGTTAATCGGTTATGTCTAAGAATTACAATGCATTGAGTTGAAATTGAAGAATGTAAAAATTAGCGTCTCAGTCTTATTTAACATACTTTTCCATAAATTTACGGTGGAATTCACTTCTGAGTGAGTCATTAATAAAAACATCGTGTTTCTTTTTAGGCTCTGATCTAGCGCAATTCTTAAATACAACATCGTCGTCCCATCTTCTTCGCACTTTCATGTCAGTGCGTGTTGCTTGAGCTGTGTAATTTAGTAATGGATTACCGGATAGTATGTTTTCCATTCTTATTCTCTCCTCCTCCTGTCTTTTTTCTAGTTCCTGGAAAAAGAGGAAAAAATAAAAAAAATTAAATGAAAATTCTTTACATTAGCAAATCAACAGATTGAAAAATCAACGCTCAAAATGTAGATGTCACCAATTTCTTAGAAATATCTATATATGCATACATATTCTATATTTCTTTGAGTCTAAGCGAGATAGAGCAATTGCTATAATAACCTTTTTCGTAATGATAATGAAATTAGCATACATCTGATAATTGGTTGGATTTAAAAAAAAATTACAATAAAAAGAAAAAAATTTAAGTTCGCACTCATAGCTTTTTTGAATTTTTTACACGTGCATATTTTTTAATTTTTCAAAAATAATTCAGATGTGAAAGAAAGGAAAAAGACTAAGAATTGTCAGATATCTGTTATTTTCAGTTTAATTTTTTTATAGACATAAAATTAACACATATCTAAGAATTATTTGGATTTTTTTTGAACACATGAATTATTGTTAAAAAAATATTCAAAAAATTCGCACCTATAATTTTTTGAATTATCTACATGGGCACATTCTTTTTTTTTCGAAGATCATTAATATGTCGAGAAAAGAAAAACCTACTCATTATCAGATATCTGCTATTTTCAATGTCTTGCACAAATGGCTCCTGCTCTATCTCGCTTAGATTCCGCGATATTGTCGAAAAACTGGTGAAATGAAGAACACTGAAAATTTTCTTTAAAAAAAACGATTCTATTCCATCATCATTTTTTCTCAAATATCTCGAAAACTAAGCAAGATAAAGCGATTTTACCCGAATCCTTTCCTATAGCTCTCGAAGTCCAAAAGAAAAAAAAATAGAGCAACATGGTCTTATCTCGCTTATTTTCCAAGATTTTTACAAAAACTGGTGACAAAAGCAAATCAGTTTATTTATCTGAAAATTCAATAGTTGTTAAATAATACCTTTTTAGCTTGATCAGCAGCCCTCTCCTTCTTGATTTGTTGCAACTCAGCGAGAAGTGCAGCAGTGTCATCCTCATCACTGTCAGAATCAGATTCATCCTCATCCAGTGGATCATCAGCATCCAGACTGGCTGCTGGTACTTGATCCAATTTCTGTCTTTTACTGGGCTGTGGTGGTTCTCTTGAAGGCTCTATCATTCTCCTATTAGACGATTTACTGGCTTTCTCACCCTCCCTCTCCTCCAGCTCCTTCCGGAAGTCCCGGTTTCTGAGTTCCTCCATAGTGCCTTGTCCATGGTCTCTGAAAAACGGTAAAAAATCAATGATATTATGGGAATAATACAATTAGCACACATTTTTTTGTTTAAAAAAATAACTTATTATAAAAAAAATATTTAATAAATTTGTACTCGAAGTTTTTATTCTCCACAAGTGCATATGCTAAATTTTATTTTTTTAAATAAGTTATTCGTCAAGAGAAAAAAAGGATTAAAAATCCTCAGATATTTGCGATTTTCCGATAATTAAATGTTCACAGATCTAAAAAAACTGTTGATTTTTTTCAAAGCAATAAATTACTACAGAAAAAATATTTAAAAAAATTGCACTTATAGTTTTTTCTTCAATTTTCTACAAGTGCATATTTTTTATTCTTTTGTTAAATAATTCATGTGTTGAGAAAGAAAAGGGACTAAAAATTTTCAAATATCTGCTCTTTTATGATAAAGAAATTATCATACATTTGACAATTTTTTTCATTTTTTTTTAAGTAATAAATTAGTACGAAAAAATGTATTTAAAAAAATTGCACTTGTAATTTTTCAGATTTTCTATACATTTATATTTTTTATTCATTTTTTAAATAATTCATTTGCTGAAAAAATGAAAATTGTGAAAATTGTCAGATGTCTGCTATTTTCAGGATCATAACGTTGTGATCAGCTTAATATTAGCATGAATTTGTTGATAAAAAAAAGGAATAATTTGATTTCAACAGTAGAAAATTGAGGAAAAAAAGGATTTTTTGAGGTAAATAAGCACGAAAATCACCTGTATTTCAATTTTGTGTGGGATGGTAAATCTCTGCTGCTGTACTGCTTTGAAATAGCACTGAGATCCTTTTCTCCACGACCCTGTCCACCTCTGGCACCATCAAACGTTGGTCTAGTGGCTGCCGACATGATTCACCACTTTTTCTGCAAGTTCGTCAACCAGAATAATTAATTTCTGAATGAAACAATGATTTCTCCAAGAAATTACTCCAAAATGCTCCAAGACCTCAAGCACAAACCCAACAAACACTCTGACAATCTCTAAACAAGATGGCGACGTGCTTTGACAGCTGTCGCCATCTTGGAGACGCAAAATTCCGGGAAAATCAACAGGTAAAGAAGAACTCGGTGGTTAATTGATCATTCTTTCCGGAATATCTCGTGAACGGTGAGGTTGAGGAGAATTTATCAAGAAACCCTTTTTGTAGAGAATTTAATTTCCTACAAAAAACATATCCCGATATTTTTTTCTAAACCCAGTCGCTCCGGAGATATTCTTCAGACAATATCCATTACTTCGTGTTTTTCCCTTGAAAAAACGATTTTCACGTGTTTTTAATTGTTTATAAAAAAGGTAATTGTGCAATTATTGTCTGAAGAGGTTCATCAAAACCTCAGATATTTTTGCCTTTTTTTTGCTTGTTATTTCCATGAAAAAACCATTTTTTTTGAATTTTTTTTCTTCTCAAATGATAACAAAACGCAGAAGATAAAGTAGAATTCCTTGAAATTTGACTGTATATATATATTTTTTGTGTTCGTACACAAATCCCCACTCTCACAATCACACAAAACACGCGTCAGTTGATGCAAACTTGAGTCATTCGAACAGACAACACAAAATTAATTTATGAAGACGAAAAATTTACATTGTAACTAGTTTAATATCGAAATGTCGCGTTATTTCATTGTTTTATTGATAGTATCATGCTGGACAGTGATTGGTAAGTGTTAAATTATTGTTAATAATTATTTTTTTAATTTTTTTATTGACTATCGAATGATTTGAGACTAACTGATGATTGTTTTAACCTCCAGGCAACGCCCTAGAGTGCTATGTTTGCGAGAATCAGGAGAACAATAAGGGAAAATGCTTGAAATCAATTGTAACTTGTGAGCAGGGACAGGATACTTGTCTAACCGAGGTCAAATGGGGCAGTAAGTGTTGACGAAAATTTTTTTTTAAATTCTCAGGTATTGTCAGAGGTTAGGTGGTTGTTAATGAATTTTTTCAAATTTTTTCAGGCACTCCTTACTGGTCTGCCGGTGCTAAAAAGCAATATTACATTTCAAAAAGATGTTCTACAAAAAAAGAATGCGAAAAAATAAGAAAAATTAATATGCCGGACTGTTATTATCTGTGGTATCAGGACTGGAAGTGCTCTGAGTGCTGCCAGGGAGACAGGTGTAATTATTATATATTCGTGAGTATTTTTTTCAAATTTTTGAAGCAAAAAAAAAAAACAAATTTTTGAGAAAAATTTGAAATTTCTAGGAAAATTGATGATTTTTGTCAGTAGTTTTTTTAAATATCTTGGAGACTAAGCGAGATAGAGCGATTTTGCTCTGGAATGATTTGGTGAGGAATTTCAAGGGCTACAAAAAACGATTCAGACACAACTGCCCTATCTCGCTTAGTTTCTGAGATATTCTCAAAAAACTGATGAAATTAAAATTGATCTGTCTGAAAATTTCATAGATTTTTAGAGAATATCTCGAAATCTATTGAAGATGGAAAAATTTTTGTGGTAACCTTTTTTGTAGCTCTCTTTTTTTTTCTACAAGAAAGGTCTCTATGAGATTTTCTCTATCTAACTTTGCTACAGAGATATTTCATAAAAACTAACTGCAAAGTGAATTGTACTTCTATTTATTTTTATTTACATTTTATCAATTGCACATTATTCTTATTTCATTTCATTTTCAGTCTGGAGCCAGTAAATACACGTCCTGGAGCGTTCTGACATGGTTATCAATCATTCCAATACTCTGGAATTGGATGCAAGCCTAATGAATCTCTTCGATGAACTGTTATCATTATTATTTTTCATCGTTGCATCAATTCTGAATCAGATAACGAACAAAAGTACTTTTCACCAGCTTTTAAATGGGAAAATTAGTACAAAAAATCCAACTGCCCTATCTACAACACAAAACTCCATGTAGGGGATAGTCACCCAATTTTTTAAATTGTAGAAATTATTTTAAACAATTTTTTAAAAATATTTCTTTTTTTAACAATTTAATCTCAAAACTGATTCTCATTTTTTCTAATCAAACGTTTTCTTTAATGTTCTGAATTTATGAATCTCGAATTTTTTTTTCAAACATTTAAAATGTTTGAAATTTGCAATTTTATTAGAAAAATATCGACAATTTTAATGTTTATTAGTGTTAAATGGAAAATTATGCAGAATTTTCTAGTTTAATTATTTAGCTTTAATGTTTAAGACATCTGTGTGTAACTGAATCCGTCCATGTTACATGTATTCTATGTGAATTTAATTAATTCCGTCCACAAATAATTGAAAAAAATAGAATATTATCTAACAAAATTTATTATAAAAAAATTGTTTTATAATAATTAATTAAAATTGATGAACTTTGTACAATAAATTTGTCATTTATATTTTGTACACATCTGACAGAATTCTTTAATGATAATTTTATGATCATTGTGTTATTCTTATTAGATTTGTTATCACTATCAAGATAATAATCATTACTGGACTCGAGGCTTTGATAGAAAATGTAATTGAAGCGCCGAACATAAGTATAACGACACTCCAGAGATAAATTTCTTTTCTTCTTGTCAAACGTGAGTATTTATCAATTCACAGAATAGGAGAAAAATCAATTTTTCATTAAATAAATCAATTTTTAATTAAATTAATGACTTTTTAATCCAGAAAGATTGATATTTCAATTTAAAAAATTGATTTTTAATTAAAAAAAAATTAATTTTCAATAGAAAAAATTAATTTTCATTTAAAAAACATGGAATGGATTAATTACTTGAACAATTTTAATCGTGAAATTAATAGGGATTGTCTCAAAAAATCCATAAAATTATTTACACCATTATTTTCCAGATTTTAATTAATTATTTAATAAGGATTTGTTCAACGTAATTGATTGGTTTTTATGTTTTTCGAGCATATCTCGAAAACTAAGTGAGACAGAGAAGTTTCATACAGATATTTTTTTTAGAGAAAAATGAGATCTACAAAAAAGGTTTTAACATTTTTTTCCGTATCTCCATTATTTTCCAAGATATACAATAGAAACTGAAATTTGGGGAAAATCGGCTTATCTCGTTTTACCACCCAGCTGATTTAATAATTAATAAAAGCTATTTTAGATGATTGAATGATGAAATTGTGCGATTGGAGGGAGAGTTTGTGGCATTTTTTTTTTTTGAAGGTTCAATTAAATTTAATTGTCGTATATTTAACACAAAGTAACTTGTGATCTTCAATAATTGAAACGAGAGGCAAAAAATTCAATCAATTGAATACACTGAGAAGTATCAACAGCTCGAGATTCTGTGATCATTCGGTGTTTATTGGCAGTGAAGTCGCACATTTCTTTTACTATCAATCGAAACAAATTTCTAAGAAAAATCCAAAATTTATCGATTTTTCGATGAATTTTTTTTTAATTAATTGAATCAAGTAAATGAAAGATTTTATAAATTAAATCGAAAATTTATCGAAAAAAAAACGGAGAAGATGGATTTACCTTTGAAAGAATTTTCCGCGGTGAGTAAATTAATTGATAAATTATTCATAAATCAATGACGTCAGTATACAGGAAAGTAAATTCCAGTTTTTCGCTTATTTTCCGCAAATTATTAATTGTTTTATTCATCTCGAGAGTGAAACAGAGATTTTTGTGAGTAAATAACAATTATTTCGAGTGAATAAGTGAATTAATAAATAAATTGTCCATTTATTAATAATGCGAGGACAAACTTTTTTTAATTATTCAATATTTTTTAAAATTCTGCTAAATTTCATTCTTCCGAAATATCTTGGAATCTAATCGAGATAGAGCGCATTTCATAAGCACCTTTTATGTGGCTCTTTTCGAAAAAAAAGAAAAATCTCTATTAATTTCTTTCCGAAATAAAAACACAAAAAATTGCAAATGGTAGTGAAATTAGCACGCATCTAACGTTTTTCTGAATTATTTTAAACATAAATCATTATGAAAAAAAAATATTCTAAGACTTAGTGATAATAGTATCTTATTGGATTTTCTTCATGCGCCTATTCTTAATTTTTTAAATAATCTAAGGTAAATGTTCCTATTCCTGCCAGCGCCCCCCATTATCGTCATTTCGCGCTCTAGTGCACGTATTAATGAAGAAAAAAAAATTACGTCATTCATGAACGAATGCAAGATTATTAATTGAAAAGGATTATTATATTTGAAGCTGATTAATAACGTGAAAAGTGATATTTTTATTGGAATTCAGTGAGAAAAGAAGTTTTTTATGGCAAGTATCATGAATCGAAGCAGCGTTTACTAAGAAAACTTAACAATATTTTACATTATATTTTACGTGAAAATATCGAATTTCCTTTTTTTTTTTATTTCCTAAACCCACTGGAAGACTTAATTCTTCAATACTCTCTATTCAAATCGATGAATTATTAATATTCAATATTTCAATATCGAAAAACGATAATGGGGACAGGAAATCGGCGATGTCCCCATTTTCGTTCATGAAAAAATCAATAATCTAATCAATGTAGTTCGGCCAATTATGGAAACGGGAAATAATATAAACAAAAGTCAATCATGGGCAATATTTTTCACTGCATTTCTGAAAAAAAATAGAAGGAAGAGATTAGAGATTGCAGCGGGGAGAACGAAGAAGGCTGAAGAAGAGAAAGAGCGGAAGCGAATTTTGAAGGAACTCGATTGGAAGAAGAAGGAAGAAGCCATATAGCTTGCAGCACAACGAAGAATGAGTAAAAAATGGAAAGAGGAACAGAGGACGATTGTGAAGAAAATCAGTGTTAAATAGAAAGAATCGAATTTAATTAAATCCAATTTAATATAATTTAATTATAGGGGAAGGTGATAGAAATATTGGCTGTAGATTGTTTTAAATGATTTCATTAAAACTCTTCCTTTTCGCGAAAATTTTCAGTTTTTTGAGAATATCTTCGGTTTTATTTATCGTAGAGTAAAAATTCCGATGGGAGGTGAAAGGTGAGATCATTTGCCATCGATTCATATGGTTTTCCATCTGAAAATATCGATTTTCAAAGTATCTACAGGCATTTTTGTGAATCAGTTTTGTGAAACAGTTTTTGGCCTATAACTATCCCAAAAATTGATAATTTTTAATTAAAAACCCCATAAATTGATGGAAAATGAGCTCACCTTTCATTTGAGACCAACCCCGAATTGCTACGATCAATAGAACCAGAGATATTTGCAAAAAACGGAACATTTTTAAAAAACAAAAGGCTTTTACGCCTCAAAAATGCCGAAAAATATCGAATTTTCGAAAAAATCGAAAAAAAATACATCTGACACTTGTTTTCTGGCTAAAATTTCCTCAGCTTTTCAATAGAATCATAAAAAAAAATCCATCTCGAACCGTTTCATTATAGTGTCCATTTTGCCCCAGTCTCCCCTATTAATATTAAGAGTCATATTAATATGAAACAACATCGTTACCTTAGAACCAAAGTGGCGTAAGTTCTGTGTTTAAGCATTGTACTTAGGCCCCTTTGTTTCTAAGGCACCTATATATTGTACATTTAAATAATATTTAATTTAATAAATCATTAAATATTAATTAATCAATTTCTCAGTTATATTATAACTAAGAAATTTCCAAGAATTTCCAGAAATTGGGGTCACCACAAATATCTTATTTCTAATGAACTCGAAATGTTTTTTTTCTTTTTCCATTTTCATCTTCGATTTTCCTGGAAAAGGTCCTGGGTGCAATGAAAGAGGCACAAGTTGGTCACGTGCTGAGATCGTTGATGAAAACATTTACGAGAAAGAAACTCGTTAATAATGGTGGAGAATCTGGCTTAGTCCGGTGCTTATCTACTTTGGATTTAACTGCATTGGGTATTGGATCAACACTTGGTGTTGGTGTCTATGTTCTTGCTGGTTCAGTTGCAAGGACAACAGCTGGTCCAGCTGTTGTGATATCCTTTGCAATTGCTGCAGTTGCATCAATGTTTGCTGGTAATTACTGAAAACAGCAAAAAAAGATGAATTTCACCTGAAACATATCAATTTTTTAAATCGATTTTAGTCCAATATCAGTTTTTTCGAGATCATCTTGGAAACAAAACGAGATGGAGCGATTTTGTTTAGATTAAGCTGTTTTGTAGAGAATTCTTAGAGCTAGAAAACAGGATTAGGATAAAAAATAGCGTATCTCGCTAAGTTTTCGAGATTCTTGAGAAAAAAAATGATCAAAACATGGACTTTTCTATGATTTTATCTATCGACTCATTTTTCTGATCATTATCAATGGAATAAATCGAAAACTAAGCGAGACAGGGCGATTTTAATTCCATCTTTTGTTGTGGAGATTTCAAGAGCTACAAAAAAGGATGCGAGTGAAAGTGCTCTATCTCGCTTAGTTTCCGAGATATCCTTAAAAAAGCTAATGTTGAAGATTTTACAGAGAAATTCCGTATTTTTGTTATTTCGATGATATCTCCTAAACGATGAGACTTGAGAGAATTTTACAGGAAATCTTTTTTGTAGTTCTTATTATCCTTTACAAAAAAGATCTCTTCAAAAAATTTCGTATCTCCATTATTTTCGGAGATATTTCCGAAAAACTGAAAAACACAAAAGAACGCAAAAATTCAGTTAAATTTTACGTTTTTCTCGAATTGAAGATTTTTTTTCTAATTATGAATGAAATTTTTTAGGTCTCTGCTATGCAGAGTTTGGTGCCCGAGTCCCAAAAGCTGGGTCAGCTTATATCTACAGTTACGTGACAATGGGAGAGTTTATAGCGTTTTTAATCGGTTGGACATTAATATTGGAGTACATAATCGGTTCTGCGAGTGTCGTCAGAGGTTTGAGTACTTATGTAGATGCACTCTTCAACAATTCAATGAGAAATGCGTTTGAGCATGCTGCTCACATCGATGCCCCGCATTTCTCATCATATCCTGATTTTTTCGCATTCGGTTTGACGATTGCCTTCTCACGTGAGTAAAATCTAAAATTTTCAAATTTAAGGCGGTAACACGAGGAAATTCAAAAGTATTCGCATTGTGAAGTGTCGAGAAACAATAAAAACTGCTCAACCCAATCCATTTTGCCCCGTATTCCATGATAAAACATCATGAGTTTAGGGTTCTTATCTTAGAAATGCCCCTCGAGCCACAATTTTCACTCGATTCACATCTATTTTTTTTCTCATATTCTTTAGATTTCAGAAAATAACATTCAGTATCTTTTATTTTTTGTTGAAAATCATAGATCTCGAGAGAATGAATTTTTACAATTCACTCATCCTCTTCATGATTGCATAAAGCTTAAAAAATAGTGGTTTTTAGTACTCACTTATTGTACTCTATAATCTTTATTAAAAAAAAGATACCGAATTTTATTCTTTAAAGTCTAACGAATGATAGGAAAAAATCAAAATTTAAATCCACTAAAAAGGGTGGTGCAAAGGGCATTTTCAAGATGAAAATACGAATAATGGCGTGGTATCTTGAAAAACGGGGCAAAATGGATTATGTTCAACATTTTTCATTGTTTATTGACATATTCCATCATCTTCCAAGTGTTACTTGATAGATGCGTTTTCACCAACCAACGATTTTTCAATTTTATCGTGATTGCTCCTCCCAAAATTCTCTAAAATTGTAATAATTCTGATTTTTTATTCTGCAACAGTGGCACTCGCTTTCGGAGCTAAAGAATCATCACTAGCCAATAATATCTTCACCCTCGTTAATTTGCTAGTGGTGTTGTTTGTAATTATCGTTGGAAGTTTCAAAGGTAGGAGGAAAAATTTTAGAAACTTTCAATTATCGATTGAATTAACGAAAATTGCAATTATCTCAGAATTTATTAGAGATACAGAAATTTTCAAAGAAACATTTTTTGTAGACAATTAAAATCCCCACAAAAAAGGTCTCCTCGAAAATCACCCTATCTCCAACAGATTCCGAAATACTCTCAGAAAAATGAAAAAAAAATTGACAAATTAACAAAAGATTATTTTTTAATTCTTCAGCTGATGTCAACAATTGGAAACTGGAGACTGACTGCAGCAAAGGCATCAAAGAGACTTGCGACAATGGATTCGGTGGATTTGCACCTTTTGGAATTCCCGGAATTTTAACAGGAGCTGCAACATGCTTCTACGGTTTTATCGGCTTCGATTGTGTTGCAACAGCCGGTGAAGAGGCGAAGGATCCAAAAAAATCAATTCCAATTGCTATTGTTGTGTCATTGACTGTTGTTTTTTTGGCTTATTTCGGGGTTTCCGCTGTTTTAACAACAGTACTGCCTTATTATGAGCAGAATCCAGATGCTCCTTTTCCACATGTTTTCGAGAAAATTGGATGGCACTGGGCAAAATGGATCGTTTCGATTGGAGCGATCAGTGGATTGTGCTCGAGCTTACTTGGCGCTATGTTTCCATTACCCAGGGTCATTTATGCTATGGCATCTGATGGACTCATTTTCAAATGGATGGGAAAGGTCAATCCGAGGTTTCATACACCGCTGATGGGCACTTTGTCAGCTGGATTATTAACTGGTAATTCTCCAACATTTTCTCAAGGAGTAACAGAAGAACTAGTAAATTTCCAATTTCAAATCCATTATTTTCATTTATTTTATTTTATTTTATTCTTTTATCGAGACCCAACAGCTGTAAAGCCAATAACAGGGTCACATATATACATAACGACACAATTCCAACTAGTACAATAATGTTGAGTACAAATGTAATATTTAATATTGAATGTTTAAGGCCCCGAATTTATTGCATACTGAATTGCTTCAGTGATTATTGATTCCATTGAAGATGCGAAAAAGTTTAAATATTTTTAAATATGTTTTTCATAATTATCTATTTATTTTAAAAAATGCATGGAATTGTCAGATATCTGGTAATTTTATTATGATGGATTTATGATAGTGATAATAGTAAACATCTGAAATTTTGAATTTTTTTACCATTTTTTTTCATTAAATAAGTTATTTAAAAACGACAGATATGCACACTTCGAAGAATTCAGTGAATTTATTCTTTATGAAAACTCCGGAATTGAATGGTGATCATGATTTTAATGACATTATCAAATCTTTTTATGATTTTCCTCATTGAGAAAAATCAGATATAGACAAAAAGGTCATTAAAATTTTTCTTACAGATTTCAAGCTTATCTTCCGTAAAACGATAAAAATAACGAATTAATCTGTGCTTATCAGTTTTTCTGTATCTTGTAATTGGAGAAGAACAATGAGGATTACGAGGGGAGGTCATTACCAAAGTTGTCTCATTTTCTTTCAATTTTTGATTTAAAAAACAATGTTCCAGGTGTCCTCGCTGCCATTTTTGAACTCAGCCAACTGGTGAATATGATGAGCATCGGTACTCTCTTAGCTTACTCAATTGTTGCTGCCTGCGTATTAATATTAAGGTAAAAAAAATACCGTGACTCCATCGCGACACTCGAAAGATCATGAAAAAAATTAAAAAAGTTTTTTTTAATTGTTTCAATCAGGTACGAAGAGAGCGAAGCTTACGAGAAGAGAGACAACAGAGAAGTCAAGAGTTTAGAATCCGTGGCAAAGCAATTGCTGAATAGAAATCGTTTGACATTATCAACTAAATTGACGAGTCAAATTGTCACCTGGCTTGTATTTTTTTATGGTAATTAATTATTCATCTGAAGAAACTCAACTTTGGAAATTTCTCCTTCTTAAGGTAGTATCACAGCGAATTTGAGTACAATCAACCATTAATTTTTTTTTGATAACTTCGTGTAGTTATTGAGGCATTTTAATTAGAAGGTAGTCATAACTATTTGCCTCTCTTTCTATCTCATGCATGTGATAAGAGATTAGTAATTTAGTATTGTAAAAAAAATTCGAGAAACAAAAGAAAATTATATTCACAAGCTGAAGATATGACTTTTGAATGGTTTAATCGCGTTTTCGGCTAAATTAACCCATTCGTAGCTCAAGGAGGAAGGACTAGTGATGGTCGTGGAATAGGTTGAAGTACGTTTTCCTGAATTATCACCAATTAATTGGAAACTAATCTACAAATTCTCATTTTTTCTGTTTAATCGACTGTACTCTGGGGTACTACCTCAATAATTAATAATTATCTGTTCCAGTTGTTCTCTGCTTTTGTCTAACCGGATTGATTTCACAATACTCATCAGAAATCCTGAAAGGAACAATCTGGACAATTGTCCTGTTAACAATAACAATCACCTGTTTAGTAGTAACATTATTATTTATTTATCTTCAGCCAGTCTGCGACAGGAAACTATCATTTTCAGTAAGACACAAATTGACGTTAATTTAATATAAAAATATGACAAAAATTAAGAATCCAGTGGAGAATAGCAGAATCGCTTAATTATGAAGTTATTACTAGTTTCTTATGGATATCTTAGAAATTAAGCTAGATAGAACGATTTCACAAGAAAAAAAATAAGGTAACTTTGTCCTATCTCGCTTAGATTCCCAGATATTTTTAGAAAAAAAAACTTTATTATTCTCAAAGCTCGCTGATACTTTCGCGAATATCTCTCCAAACATGAGATTTAGGAAAATTTACCAAGAGACACTCTCTGTAGGCCTCAAAATTCTCTACAAAAAAAAGGTCTCTTGATAATTTCTCCCGAAACCTACTAGCTTCAAAGGTATCAGCAGAAGAATCTCCAGCAAAGAAATTTTCCCAAATTTTTCCTTATTACTTCATAAATGAAATACTATTTTTTCTCAGGTACCACTCATTCCTTTTCTTCCTGCTCTCAGTATTCTCATAAATATTTATCTCATGGTGGCCCTGGACGTAATGACATGGATACGTTTTACTGTCTGGATGATTGTGGGCAAGTACCTCTTTCAAATAACTTCACTAATTTTTTTTAAAACCTTTCATCAACGAAAACGAAACGAAACCTCTTTTCTCTTTTGTTCCAGGGCTCTCAATATACTTTTCCTACGGCGTATGGCACAGCACAAGCAGACAAGACCTCAACACATGAACTTCGCAATTGAATAGTTCCTTAAAATACTTAATTCACATCTAATATAATCGAAAAAATTAAAAGAAAAAAAAACGAATAAAAATTAAAAATACGAAACGAGAATTAAGTTTACAAAAACTAATCGAAACTTATCTCCAAGTTAACTAAATCTCCCCTTCAATTACATTCCAAAAAGTGACTTGAGATCATCCAGAGTGAGTTTAGCAGACATTGCTTTACCAGTACCACTCAGGACACTATTAGCAAGTTCCAATTTTTTATCCTGCAAATTCTTAATTCTCTCTTCAATCGTATCCTTACACAAAAACTTATAAACATAAACATTTTTTTTCTGTCCAAATCGATAAATCCGGTCCTGTGCTTGACTCTCAAGCTGTGGATTCCAGTGTACATCAACGAGTATCAAATGATTGGCACCAACGAGATTGAGACCAACACCGCCAGCAGTGAGTGACAACAGCATAATCGTGGGTGTTTCATCATAATTGAAACGATCAACAATACCTCCTCTGTCCTTGACCTGAACAGCTCCAGTTAATGCAGTAAACTCCATTCTTTTCTTCTTCAAATTCTCAGCAATAATATCAAGTACTCCGGTCCATTGAGAAACGATGATGATCTTGTCGCCAGTATCATGGACTTTCTCGATGAGATCAAGAACCGCATTCAGCTTTGAACTAACTCTGCTTCTGTTGAAAACAGGGTTTTTCGAAGTAAGAAGATCTTCAGTGACTCGTTCACTGACTAATGCTGGTCCTTCCTCGTCCCCATTCGACTCATTCAGACTCGTGTGTAGATCCATTTTATTCAGCTTATTAGCCAGAATATTTGTATTGTCCATGCCTTCAACTCCACCTAGCTCCATATCTGCGTGGTCTAGCATAGAATTAATGAGAGTTGGATGACAGCAGATCTGCCTCAATCTGAGAAGAAGCACAAGAATCTGCGAGGCTTTGACATCATCTGCATGATGTGCCAGAAGCTTCTTCTGCGCTCTATTGAAAGGATTCTTGCTGTTAGATACGTAATTACCAGCGCCGAGGTTGAACATCTGTTCTTTGGTAGCACGCTGCTCGAGGAACTGAGCAAAAATAGTCTTGGAATGAAGCATTACCTTGTCGTATACCAATCGCTCTTCTGGATCGAGATCAACCCAAGTTAGCTCGAAGAACTTCTCTGGAAGTGTCTCAACAGCACCGGAATTCATGAGTTCCTGCTTGGTTCTTCTCAGCATAAGTGTCTTCATGACAGTAGCAAGTCTCTCGAGTCCTGCCTCATTTTTGTTGTCAACCCAGCGTTTCCAGACTCGGATATCATTGAAAGGTGAGCACTGGAGGAACTTGAGGATAGCAAAAAGGTCCATTTCCTTGTTGTGAATGGGTGTGCCGGTTAGAACCCAACGCTTGAATCCAGACAAACCGCAGACACCTTCAGAAAGCTGACTCTTGTGATTCCTGATGACGTGACCCTCGTCCAGAATTATTCGCTTCCACTGAATCTTGAAGAGCACTCCATTTGACCTGTTCTCTCTGCTGACAATGTTGTAAGTAGTTATTACCATGTCATTCCGTGCCAATCTTCTCGCCACATTTTCTCTCTTATTGCCATGATAGACTTCGACATTTAGAAGTCCTCTTCTGCAGCGTCTTTTGACCTCCTCATCCCACTGGCCGAGCAGTGAAGCTGGACAGACGACCAAAGTTCCTCCTAGAACCTTCGAAGTTCTGTTCTTCGTGTGCTTCCACTCATCATCAGACTCTCCACCACTGTCCTCTCGTTCCATTGATTTAATGACCAGTGAAATCATCGTGAGGGTCTTGCCGAGACCCATGTCATCGGCGAGAACGCCACCCGGTGGCTTCTGGCGTTCTCTCCAAAGTAACCAGGCTAGTGCATGCTTCTGATGGGCCATCAAATTGATCTTCAGGCCCTTTGGATCATCAGCCTGAGTATCGGCAGTCGGACGTGACTCCAAGGATCCATGGAATGTCTTCAGCGTTTCGAGAGTGAGTGCCTGCTGATTTTGCAGAGTTTCCAGAGCTTTTTCTCCCAAATTCCGCGCATCGAAATTGGGGAATGGATTCTTCAAAGGTATTGGATTCTCATCAAAACGATGTGTTTCTGCGCCTCGTGGACGCCAGTCTGCTCCGTTGGGGAGCTTGACTGGTGAGTGGAGTGGTGAATGAATCGGTGACAATGACTCTACCGACATGTCTGAAGAGTCTGGCTCAACCAAACGGCATTCAGCCAATTTTGCACTCATCTCCTGCAATTTTGCTTCTGATGAACGTTTACTTTCCTGCAGTTTTCTCCCACCGTCTGGAAGCAAATGCAGTTGTCCCTCTTTGAGAAAAAGATTTATCTTCGCCAAGTCTTGCTCGACCTTCTGCTTCTCAATTACGAGCATTGCACGTTTTTGCGCCAAAAGTGGGTCAACTTTGGTTAGACCTAGCTCTTCTTGTGCTAGGATCATTGCAGTTTTGTCACCGTTTGATACTTCTGATGGAGTGTCTGAATCGAGGGAAATCACCTCACTTGACTTTTTCTTGGGTCGAACTTCTTCAACATCATCTGATGATTCACCAAGCGGTGAATCAGAGATGTTTATCGATTCTTCAGCAACTGATTGATTTTGGACTTTTGGAGACTTACGAGATCCAATGGAGATCTTTCTGCTTGAATCATTTGCCTTTTTTTTTGGTGAATCAAGGCAAATCACTCCATTTGCATTCATCTTGGGTCGAACTTCTTCGATATCGTCTGAAGGTGAATCAGAAATATTTATTGATTCCTCAGGAAGCGAATGATTTGGAGCTTTTGGGGATTTTCTTGATCCAATTGACATTTTTTTTGCGGGCTTGTTGGACACTACCTCCTCTTCATCTGAAGTATCCTCCAGAATATCATCGAAATTACGAAATTTGGTTCCTTCAGCTGACTTATCCATACTCGCCTCAAATTCACTAGTTGTTTCCTCCATCATATCAAAGGATTCATCATGACTCGATGATTTATTCAATTTATTGTTGTTTCTCGAGTTATTGAGACTCTTACGTGACTTTTTACGATCTTGGGGAGATTCATCAGCAGAATCAGAGTCACTTGTGTCGATAATTCTGTTTATTCGCTTTTTGTGAGAAAAAACTGGACTTTCCTCTTTGGCTTCTTTCTTAGAGTCCTCATCAAATCTGTTTGCTAAAATGTTGAAATTGTTTTTTTTTAAATCATTTATTAAAGAGAGAATTAAAGTTGGAATTAAAAAGAGATAGAGCATTTTTTGTGAAGATTTTTTTTTATTGTAAAAAATGCTCTATTTCGTTTAGTTTCCCAGATTTTTCAGAAAAAAAAAAAAATGGAATTTCTTGCATCTAAAATATTTCAATTACTCACAAATTTCACCTGATTCTTCCTCATCTTCCTCCTCCTCATTCTGCTCTTCTTCATCAGCTGGTATTTGTCGACTAATATTCAGAATACTGCGGCGTATGGCCTTCTGTATAACTGGTGTTAGTCGACCTGTATCTATTTCCTCGTCTTCTGATACATCTTCATCGTCAGCACTGAGAGGTCTATTGAAAAAAAAACATTTTATTTATTTCAATAGCCTTGGAATTTTATACCAAGGTCACAATTTCGTGTGTATCAACAGATCGTTGATACTGAAAATTTTTCTCTTTTTTTTTTTCAACAACTAAATTATGGAAAGAAAAGAAATATGCACATTTAGAAAATTAAAAAAAAAAACTGGGAGTGCAAATTTTTGAAATATTTGTTCGTCTATGAATTTATTTGTTTAGGAAGATTAAAAAAACTGTCATATATCCTATAAACTAATTTTTTTTTATAATTTTATCATGCCATCCATTTCATCATTAGAATAATAAGAATATCTTGGAAACTAAGCGAGATAAAGCGATTTTGCATGAATCCTTTTTTGTAGCTCTTGAAATTCTCTACGAAAAAGAATTTAGAGAAATCGCTCTATCTCGCTAAATTTCCGAGATACTGTTAATAAACCGATAAAACAAAATTAATCAGTCTGGAAATTTCATAATAATAATTTTAAAAAATAGAACAATGGAAATAATTAAAATTCTTCAGCTTACATTTCTTCGTCATCAGAATCAGCAATAATTGTTGGTTGTTTACTAGCTTGGTCTCTTTTCTTTGATATCGGGCTGAATTCATACTCTTCTTCGTCACTAATGACAAAGGAATCCTCCTCGTCCGTCATATTTCTCCTCAATTTCCGATTTTTCCTATTAATTCTGTCACTTATCAATGAATTTACGATGTTAAAAATATTCCAATCATTAAAAATGATTTTCCACAAAAATTGAAGATTTTTCTTTGATAAAATCGTATTTAATTCTGAATTTTTCGGCACTGAAGTGCCTTTTCCAGTTTTCACAAAATGCTCTCGTTCAACTGACAAACGAAAAATTTGAACTGCAGGCTCTAGCGTGTTTCTCTGTGACAATGGAGCTTTCTGATTGGACGAGGCAGCGCCAATGGCAGCCGCTGAAGCGCTCTGCTCAAAAGTGTGGGAAGTTTGAAATGAATAACTCACTATTAAATTGACACTAACACTTGATTGTTTATTTAATTAACATAAAATATTCACTCAAATGAAATTCATAGATTATAATTACATTCACTAAACTTTAATGTTCAATCAGTAATACTACTTGTCACTTATTCAAACTATATTTAATTTCACAACTATTTTTTGTAGAAACTTCACTAATTATTCTGAGATCTCTACTATTTGAAAGTTCGTTCGGAAGTGTCTATCTCCGAAAATTCTACTCTTCCTCCAAGTGTTCGTTCCGTGAGGCCCAACCCTTTAGCTGAGGAAGAGGGGTAAGAGGTTTGCCAATCAGGACCTTCGATTTTGGTTTAAGGAGGGGGAGGTCCGAGGGTGAAACGCTCAAGCCACGAAGGAGGGATTCTTGACCGTAGAAAGGGGAAAAATCAGGGATCTGCGTACTTTCCCAATAAAAGGGAGTTTTACGGGTTTTATGACTTTCACGTGTGGATGTGAACAATAGGAAATATAAGAAAAAAAGACAGAGGGACATTTCTTGGGTTTCTTTTAAAAGTAAAACCTTTTACAATTGAAGAAATGCGAAGGATTATTTTTATGGTTTTTACAATTTGCAGCTTGCTTAAAATTTGGTGGCCAGATGTTTAAATGCCTTTACTCATCGTGCTTGGGTAGAGGTTTGGAGAAATGTTTGCTATATCGTTTTATTGAGGTTTTGAAAAAGTATTCTCGAAAATAATTCCATTCAGGGAAAAATTTGAAGTGTTGGGGATTTCAATGCTGTATGGATTGGGGAATTTTGGTCGCGTGGGGAATTTCCCCGTTGGCTAATTACCTACATAACACAATAGAGAGTATAGCCAAAAAGGAAGAAAAAAAATCTTAAAGCTGCAAGTGCATTCGAAAACCTACAAATGCATTTTTTTAAATATGTTTTTTTAATTAATTTATTCGTTTAAGAAAATAGAAAAATTCTTAGATGTGTGATAATTCCATTTTCTCTTCCTATTTTTCTTGCAAATAAAATTCTGATGTATTCATCATCAGAGCACTCCCAAAATCGGTAACTTACCTTCTTCACATAGTTATTTTTTTGAATAAAATAAAGTTCTAGGAAATCCTGAATTCGCAAGATTGGTACCCTCAATCGTTGGAGAGCAAGCCCGCGTGACCCCAGCTAGCCTTCGAAAAGGAGAGATAACGAGACTGTTGTTTACTGAAAAGTGTCAACAATAAGGCATGTTGTGATACTGATTTTTTTAACTGAACTCAAAATTCTTGAAAAATGGAGAAAGACTTGAAGAGTTGGGAGTTCTATGTTGGACTTTCCTTGGCGATTGGCTCCAATTTCTTCATAGGTTAGATTTTTCACCCTTTTTTTTATTTTTAACATAATTTGGAAAGGATAAGAGTTTTTTGAATGATATTTTTGAATTTTTAGGTATCAGTTTCATAATTAAAAAGAGAGCTCTTCTGAATCTTCAAAGACTTGGACTCAGGGCCGGTGCTGGAGGTCATGGATATCTGCGAGACTGGATGTGGTGGGCTGGACTTATGTCAAGTGCGTGAAAAATATTCTTGAATTCTCAATTTTGTAATGAAGAAATGAAAGATGAGTTGAAGAGTACAAAACTAGGGTGAGTGGTCCAGTAGTGGAACGGATGAGACTCGTCAAATATCAGTGATCGAACATAAGAAAATCAATACTCATTCATTTCTTTAACAGCTTATAGGCTCTTATTTAAATTTATGAATATTATATTGCGTTTTGAAGATTGGAAAAATGATATTTTATTGGGTTCAACGAATTTTTCCAGGGTTAATCCGTCAAATTCAATTCGAACGATTTCTATCAGTATTATATAGGGAAAGGCTGGGCAAAATGGACATCAGGGGTAAAATGGACACTTGGAATTTTCAAAAAAGTCGAAAAAAATACATCTGTAACTTGTTTTCCGGCTAAAATTTTCTCAGCTTTTCAATAGAATCATCGAAAAAAATCCATCTCTAACCGTTTCATAACAGTGTTATATGATCACTGGACGAGTTCGAAAGCTGGTCAACTCACTATACGGTTAATCTTGAAGATATTTCGAACATGAAGGAGGCTTAGGAGAATTCCTTAATCAGACCTTTTTCTGTAACTCTCGGAATTCTCTACAAAAAAGGTCTCTTGATATTTTCCCCTAAACTCATTCATTTCGTAGATATTTGCAAAAAAAAAGGATAATTAAATTTTCGAGTCCTCTTCTTTCATCTCTTCGGTACTTAAAAAGGTTCATCACAAAAAAGAACCAAATTGCCCTCAAATCCCAAGATATTTCTTGAAAATGATCTCACAGAATTAATCCATATTGTTTCATGATTCCAGTGGGAATAGGAGAAGCTGCGAATTTTGTGGCCTATGCATTCGCCCCAGCATCAATTGTCACTCCCCTTGGAGTCTTGAGTATTGTTATTGCTGCTGTTCTCTCACCCAGATATCTCCGTGAAAAATTGAATTTATTGGGGAAGGTATGGAGATGACTCTTTAAAAAATAATTTTATAATCATCGTTATTCCATCCAAATATTTCGATTCTCTCTATATTCTTCGAATTTTTTTTTCTTATTTCTAAGAAGGGAAAACAAAAAAAAAATCAATCATATTGCCGGATTTATGATATTTCAGAAAATCATTCTAGGGAGAAGCATTCCCAGGAGAATAATTCCTAGGAATTCTAACATTTCTCTTTTTTTTGTAATATATATTCCAGAAAATAATAGAGATACACCCTTTTGCCTCTGATCCTTTTTTATAGAAAATTTCAATAGCTAAAAAAAAAGAATTAGAATAAAAAGGTCGCATCTTCCCTAATTCCAAAAACATTCCATTCAGAATAATCACAAAAATCTATCAAAATATCCTGTTTTATTCTCTCACTACTGACTTCAAAAAATCTCTTTCAAGATGGGCTGCTGGTTGTGCATTCTGGGTTCAACCGTGATAGTTCTGAATGCTCCAAAAACTGAGGAAATCGATACAGTAGATGATTTAATCTACAAACTCCAAAACTCTGGATTCATAGTCTACATTTTTGTCATAATAGCATTGAGCATCTTCATCGTATTTTACATGCTGCCAAAATACAGAGAAGAGAACGTGACAATTTATATTCTTCTCTGCTCCACGATTGGCTCACTGACTGTGATGAGCTGCAAGGCTCTTGGATTGTGCCTGAAAGAGACAATTTACGGTGAAAATAACAGAATGGAGCACTGGATGACGTGGCTCTCCCTGTTCTCAATAATCTTCTGCATAATGGTGCAGATGAATTATCTGAACAAGGCACTTGATCTCTTCAATACAGCCATTGTAACACCAGTTTATTACGTACTTTTCACGACATTTGTCATGATTGCTTCGTCGATATTGTTTCAGGAATGGCAATCGATGACATTCCAGAATATTCTGGGCTGTCTTTGTGGATTCTTCGTTGTAATCACTGCCATTTTTCTCATGAATGCATTCAGGGATATCAACATCGCTTATTCTGATCTCAAGATGCTGTCTCTGCCGAGAAAAATCAACGGCAGAGAAGCGCAGAGGTACAGCATGTGCGAGGAGGAAGAAATTTTAGTCAACCGAGATATTGAAAATGGAATACATTATTCGAATACTTGACACAAGAAGAAAGTTAAACGTGTCGGTGGATTTTCGCGCCGTTTTTAATATTTCGAAATCGGTTGTGAACTGATGAATCCATGAATATCTTCGAAATTAATGGAGTTAGAGAAAATTATCAGGGGATTTTTTTTTTATTTAATGGGTTACGAGGAAGATCTCCTAACAATTTTTTTTTTGAATTTCAATGGTTTCGCAGATATTAGTAAAAGAATCGACGAGATTTTTTTTACTCAATTTTAATTCAGGGACTATAAAGTGAGTTTTTTTTTTGAATTTTCAATAATTTCATAGAAATGGATAAATTGTTGAGAGAGGACGAATTCATGACTGAGAATTCATCAGTATTTTTCATGGAATTGTAAAGAATTTAAAGAATTCATTTCATTTCATTATCATAAAATGATATTTTTTCTCGGTGTATGTATTTTCATAAGTGTTATAGATAACAATGATGGCTGTGATTTAAATATTAATATTTATGTGCAAAAAAAAGACATTTTATCAATAAATTTGTTATCAAAGATAATATCATTGCCAAAAAATATATGTCATTCTTTCCCGGAAATAGAGAAGTAAAGAAAAGCGCTTATTTTCTTGCGGAAGATGACAATTTATTACTCATTCGTGATCCGCGTGGAACAAATTACTTAATTTTTTTTTTTACGGACAGTTTCAGATTTTCTTCAAGGCAGATGAGCAGCTGTATATTAAATACGTACAAAAACGGCATCATTCATGGGGAAACATTTCCTGACTGTTAAAAAATCATAATTTTTTAAAATGAAATCTTGTTTCTTATCACATTGCACGATTAATGCTGAAAAAGGCGCGAAAATTCGAAAAAAAAATTGGAATACTCGGAAATGTCGAAATCTGCCATATTGACCGTTATTTTCTTTGCCGCACATCGATAACTCCTCCTCCCTTCTCCGATCCCACTCACCCCATTAGAATCCGCCTCAAAGACCTGTCCATTCATGTTCGAAAAAGTGCCGTAAACAATCGTGTTGTGTTTTTGTATGTTCTCAGTCCAATAACTCAAAAACGTGATTACCATTCTCGCCAAGCATGTAAAATGATTTTATCAAACCCCATAACAATCAAAAATCCCCTCGAACATAAAAAAAAACCCCGTACACGTGTCGCAAATCTTCCTAATCCAAATTCGTGACTTCGAGGTTATCTTCACGTCACACAACAAAAACATTCAACAATGTTCTCGAAGAAAAAGCGTCGTCCCGACTACATCCATCCCAGAAGAAGTTCTCTCCAAGTGAACCTGAGTTACGTGTCCAATTTATCAGAGAGCGAGCCAAGTGAGACAGATCCGAGTCAAGGATCACTCGACAAAAACGTGAAGCTTCTGAGAGAAGCTATACTCAACAAAACACGTGAAATATTTGATAATCAGAATGATTTCTGCAAGAAAACAGCTCAAATTCTTGGACACGAGAGCTTTTCTTCGGATCAGAACGACCAGAATGAGTCGAATAGTCAAGAAATAAGGGATGAGACAAGTGGAAAGGACTCGACACCTGATGCTGAAACCTCGAGGAAACTTGCATCTAGTCCCATTATTAGCAGCAGTCAGAACTGCAATTCATTGTTGCCACGAAAATTATCAGGTAGAGACGAAACTCTCGTTGGGAATCCCCTGAAGAGCTCGAGCTTTGCTGTAATTTGTGGAGTTCCTGAGACTTGTGCTGCTCCAGAGACTCCAAGGACTTCGAAACCAGTGGTCAAGAGCGTCAGGCCATGCCATGTGCCACTTGATAGGATTGATGGCTTCAGGGAGAGCAGAAACTTGAAGATGGTTTCCATGGAGATGACCCCAGTTCAGGGGAACTTGGTGGGGCTCAGGGGAAAGAGGTCCAGTGGGAGCTCTGTTAGTGGGACCTCGCTGAAGGTGAGGACCTCGATTGACTCGGGACTCAGCTCGGTCAAGGACAATTCGAGGCTGATTCATCCTGCTTTTTCGGGGGAGAAGAGCTTCGGCAGGAAGAGCACCTCCTTGAGCCAGTCGCATTCGACGAGGGGGAAGAGGGCGAATGGGGAGGAGAGTGGACGATTGTCGATGAGGGTTAATAGTTCGTTGGGCTCGCGGAGGAGTTCGAGCGTTGTGGAGGGCACACCGTTTCCCGTTAGTCGGTCGATGATGCTGAGGACTATGAGACAATCCAGGGTCACTGGGGATCACAGAGATCGGGCAGATGATGATGATGATGAGGGGGAGGAAAGGTGAGTTGAGATGGTTTTGGGGAAGGTTGTTGGGGGAATTATTCTTGGGATCTAGAGTGATAAGGGCGTAAGAAGAGGGGAAACGTGGATCATTTGCGTACTTATTGGTTTAGGGAGATGATTTTATCTCTTATGAATTCTGAAATGTTTTTGGGGAATTATTCGAAATCTGAAGGAGATAGTAAAAAATTTTTTTATACGTAAGGAAGAATGGAGCAAAATTAACCTCTGGTGTAACATGATTCAGGATTTTTTTCGGAGTGAAGGACTTTGTGGAAAAATCTGGAAAAATTTGAAAAGATTCGTCAACATGTTTTCATTGTTGGTGAATTTTTTCAAATTTTTTAATAGACGCTCTCATTCTTAGAAAAAAATCTTGAATCCTTTTGATCTGCAGGTCTATTTTGTTTTAATCATCACCTTTTTTTGTAGATCTGTCTTTTCTCTCTGAAAAAGGTTCTCACAAAAAAATCTCTTGTCTCTTACAGATTTTGAGATATTTAATAAAATTAAATTCTAATTTTTCGCTTCTTTTTTCTAGATCGCAAACGATGGATGTCGACCCAGGGCCTTCATCTTCTTGTCGTCAATCGGGAGAAACTGCAGCATCAAGCGACTCAAGTCCACTCAAACGATTAATCATTGAAGACTCATCGGACGATGGCATGAGTGATGAAGAACCAAAGAACGTACCATCTTGTCATACTGTAATTGAAAATTCCTCAGATTTATCGAACGACGAACTGAGTGAATCGGATGAAAAAAATAAAGTAACAAAGAGTCAGCCACGTAGAAGGAAATTATTCAGTCAGTTAAATAATTCAGGATTGATAACACTGAGTCCAATGGTGAATGAATCATCGCCAAAGGTAAAAACTCCAATTAAAAGAGTGAGAAAAAGGCCAAAAAAGATATTAAAAATTACGCACAAAAATGAGACTGAGGAAAAGAAAACGACGCAGAATCCTAGATTGACACAATCGAGAGTTAAATTCCAGGGAGTATTGAAGACTCAGGAGAAGAAACCTAGCAAGAAACGCAAGGTTATTAGCAAGAAAATTGTGATAAAGAAGAGAATGAATCCTGATGTATTAAGACTATTAACTGAAATCGAGGAAGACACTCTTGATAATTCAGAACAGGGAAGAGACTCATTAAATGATTTTACGGACAACAAAAGAGTCGCCACAAAGAGCAGACATCACAATAAAACAATATACATTGTTACAACTGGATTATGTAATGGTGATAAAGATTTGATAAAAGATGCAGTTAAAAAAATTGGTGGAGCCAAAATTGAAACGACTGTTTCACGTCATACTACTCATGTTGTTACGACTGGTGTTCGGACGATTAATTTACTTCGTGGAATTATCAGAGGCTGCTGGCTCGTCAGTCTCATATGGGTGAAGAAGTCAATTGAAGCGAGAACATGGCTGAATCCTGAGAAATACGAGATTGTTCATTTTTCAAAGGCTGTTAAGGTAATTTTCTTTTTTACAATTGATTTCTTGATAAATATCTCAAAATTAAAGCGAGATAACGAAATTTTTGAAGAGACCTTCTCTTAGAGCAGGAAAAAAATTTAAAAAAAGGTCTACGAAAAAAATGCGCATTTCCTTTAGATTTCGAGATATCTGAAGAATAATGAAACCAAATGAGACACTTGATGCTAAATTTCTCTTTCTATTTCAAGGAAAACCGAAAGGATCGTGAAATATTTGGTAGATCCTATGTTCCCGAGTTATTTGCTACCTGTGGCCTCATTTACATAGACCATCCCACCTCTCCACCCCGCGAGATCCTCAAGGAGCTGATTAAAACAGCTGGGGGCAGGATAATCGAGAATTCTCAGAAAGCAAAGATCGTAATTGGTCCAAATGGATTGAAAGAGATTTGGGTACTGGATTCAATAACAACTGGTGAGCTTCAACCAACGGATCAATATCAGAGACATTAAAGAATAGGTTGAGAGAAAAAAGGGAAAATATTATTAGAAAAAGTGATATTTTGTGAATGATCTTTTTATGCAGAACAAGAAAAAAATAACAGAGCATATATTATTTATTAGAATGGAGCCATTGTCTTTCTCTTTGTGCGAAGCAAATTGAATGGATAATAGTGGGGTTTGTATGATGCTGTGTAAATTACAAGGAGGAGGGAGGGGGTGGGTGGGGCGTTAAGCTTATTAGAATATTCATGCCAAAGGTGGTCGAGACCTGTAACATCCCTCCGACGTGAAAATAGGGGAATGATGAAGACTCGGAGAGGGTTAAGGTGGTAGTGAGACAAGCAGTATCTCTCTTAACCCTCTATTTCTTCAGTTTTTCATCGTCTCGGTAGGCACTTGAGTTTGCGTCAAGCACAGTCACTACTTCGGATTTTTTGGCCGACTGTGGGCTCCTAAAAGTGCACCTAACGCTGGGATTTTCAGCTTCAAGGACGTTGCCTTAGGGGCTCTTTTCCTTTTTACCACTTTACGGGGGAGGGGGGCCAAAAAAAATCATCGAACTACTGGAAAAACTTCCTTTCGAGTCTCTCAAATCCACTCGAATGTTTTTTTACCTCTAATTTTCTCGTTTTTTGATGAGCATTAGTCTTTGAGGAACGACTTTTTTTTAGATTTTTTCTGTATTAGTAATTTTTAAGAGGTGAATTGTGGAAGGGAATTATTTTTAAGACTTAAAGAGTTTTATTGAAATAGATAACAATATTCGTACGTTTTTTATACAGTTTTATGAATTACGAGATAATGCAGCCTCAACTCTTTAGCACTTAGAACTTACAGTAGAATTTACATGTAATTGACAGTGTGAATGATTGTTGGCAATTAGAATTAGGAAACAGTACTGTTGTTAAAAAAATCCTATTAAAAAAAAAACTATTTCTTAAGAGAAAAAAATGCTATTTCTTAACAAATTTCTTTTTTCCAAGAGGGACGAGATTTGAATCTGTATGGGAATTATTTTATAGCATAACTTGAGAATCGTCAAATATAGGAGAATTTCTCAAGAGAAATTTTCTTTACACAAAAAAGTGTCTCTCGTGAATTATTTTTTCAAAAATCCACCGATTTCATAGCGATGAGAGTGATTTTGTTTTTTTCTCATGTTCATTTTTTCAGTGAACAAAGTCATTGGAGAGAACTATTTCAACGGGATTATGTACAGAAAAAGATAGAATAAAGAGAGAAGGAAGCGAAAAAAAAATAAAAAATTAAAAAATACTCTCATATTCCCATTAAGTAAGGCAAGAAGGTTGTAACCAGGGATAGAGAGAGCGTCGCCCGATGGCTTTTACTGTGATTAGTAAGCGCACATAAGGGGGCAGAGGGGACTGAATGCGAATATGCGAGTATTTTTTTTTATTCTACACATAACAGTACGAAGAAGAAGAAAAAAAAAAGGCTACGTTATGTAACGTGAGTTACTCGTCTGTGTCCAATTCCCATTGTGAAATTTCCATGTACTCTTATTTACGTAAAAAAAAGAAAAAATTATCCATTTTTTTCCTTGCTAAAGAAGTAGAAGGAAAAATGAAACGTATTACGGGTAGTCTACACCTGTGTGTTAAGTTGTAATATCAATTTCATACATTTCGGAGTAATCGGAAATACTGCTGAACACGATGATAGGTATATATGGCCTCGCAATGTTAATTTAATGTTTTTATGTCTATATCTCCTTAACTTACTTTTATCCACTCAAGTTACGATGATGTAATTACACCCTTGGTATCTGCATAGTTTGTTAAATGAGAACTGACAGAAACACGTGTCTCTTCCGATCGATTGGGCAGTCGTCCAAGCTTTAATACAAACCACCTCCACCTACCATCGACTTCTCCCATGTTGTAAATTCAATTATTGATTTTTATTGAGCGATGGGAAATTGTGGGTAATTGATGAGGTTCAACGAATTTTAACGCGCCTTTTTTTTTTGGGCTTTAGGCTGAGGTTTTTTCGGCAATTTATGGGGGTTGGAAAATTGGAGAGGTGGAAATTGGATGAGATGGGAGGGTTTTTAGGGATAAGAGATGGAAGGGGACATTTTTCATTTTTTATGGTCTATATTGTGAAAATCGGGAGAAATCAGAGGGAATATTTGAGATCGATTTTTTCTGATGATCCCATTGAAATGCTGAGGAAATTTCGTTCGGAAAATATATGCCAAAATTAATTTTTAATAATTTTTTGGAAGATACCTATTTTTTAGGTGAAAATTGACGAAATTTGAAAAATTCTTTGGATTTCTTTGGAGATATCACTGGTTCTATTGGTCTTAGTGACTTGGGGTGGCTCTTATATGAACGATGGGATCATTGTGTTTATTTGTGAGGTACTTACACTGCGAAAACTGGTTTTCTCAAAATGGTCCATAAATATCTTGAAAATTTATCAAATCCTCTCAAATCTCCATGAACCAATGGAAAATGATGTCACCTCTCACTTTACATTAGTCACAAGTAACTGCAGCTAATAGAATCAGAGATACTCCCAAAAAATCCGATTTTTCTGAAAATGAAAGAAAGTACCCCTTTAATTCTTCTTTTGAAAAATTCGAATTTTCAAATAAAAAAAATTGAATCTTAAATGTTTTTCATCGGGAATTTCCTCAGTTCATTACTGGAATCATCAGAAAGAATCTCAAGTCGTTGTAGAAAAAATGATCTTTTTTTTTGTAATTCTTCTATAGAATGAGATGTTTATTTTGTAAAAAAAAAAATAAAAACCACTGAAATTCCGCAAAATCTTTAAAAAACCAGCATGATCGATACCTCGTAAAATTACATTAATTCCCTCGAATTTTCTTGATCATTTTACCCGTAAAATTGATTCTAGACGAAAAAAAAATGTGATAAAATCAAGAGTTACCCTAGAGTTTAACAATTTACGTTATCCCATGTTTCAAAATAAAATTTAAAAAAGTGAGAAAACAAGGAAATAACTATAGAAATTGGTAAAACAACGTTATACCCCATGGTTTAAATGAGATTAGTGAGTTCGTCGAGATTGGCGTTACAGTATCCGTACTTTCCACAGAATTACAAACTTTCCAAATAAAGTAATCTGATATATCCGGTAGTGTAATCGACTTTTAAAATATAGTTAGGATACACAGTATCCTTGATATGCTTTTCTTCTCTCCTTCCTTTTTTTTTTTTTTATTCTCTTCATAGTTCCATGGTTTCCTTCCAAAAACATAATGAAACATAATAAGAAAAGCTGGGAAAACTTTTCGACAAAAAACTGTACAAACGTGTACTTGACTTTTATTCTTTCAATTTTTTTTTCTCCCCCTCTCCTCCTAAAACTCTTTTTTCTTGCGATGTCATTTTTTCCCACACCGGAAATGTCATTCTATTGAAATTCTCAACACGACATCTTTCCATTCCCTTAAACCAAGAGAATATATTCTCCAGAAATACATATATATATATATTTTTTTTTTATATAAAATGAATACGTGAAGCTTTACAATATTGTTGAAAATGTTTTTTAAACATGAGTTTTTGCGCATTGAGTTTTTTTTTTCTTCATTCCATAAAAGATGATTTCAGAATTTTTTCATTTTCTCTTCAATGTTTATCTTTCTTTTCGTATGTGTATCACGCAGAGGCTTTTGGATAAATGATTTTAACGAGGATCGTTATTTTTTTTATTTTTCATTTTTTCTGCCCTTGGGGAGTCCTCTCTTTTAATGCAACACTTTTTCGTTACACATACTCGAGGTTGATGACATTTTTCATTGAAGTGGGAAGAAAAAACATGATGATAATAATAATAATAATAGTTTCGAGTACTTGAATATTTTTTCGAGTGATTTTACTGATTCAGAGGTAAAAGGATGCAAGTGTCGATTTGATTTTTTGCGATTTGTCTTTTGTTTTTTTTTTTTCAAATTAATTTTTTCATTTAGACCCAAAATTTCAAGTGAAGTGTAAATAAATTTTATTTAAGTATGCAAGATGATGAGAAAAAGAAGAAAAAAGAATTGAAAAGAAATGGGATAAATAAGGAAGAACGTATGATTGAATTGAATAGAGAAATTTTGAAATTGGAGATGAGACAACGAGAATTAGAACGTGAAAAATTAAAATACCAGAGGAAATTTGAGGAAGTAATGCTTCGTGGTATTGCCAGATTAAATTCTCAGCACGAGTTGATGAATAATGGAAATGAATCGTCAATCGAAGATGAGGATGAGGATTGTTCGGATAATTTTGAGTATTATGAGGACAGAGATGAGTGTCCTGAAGTGGGCACCAGTAAGAAAAAAGGAAAGTCTTTGGGATCGAAAGAAAATGATTGACATTTGTTTTTTCAAATTTTTCGGAGAAATATTGATGGCATTCTGCTGAATTTTTCGGACTTTTTTCTCATTAGTTAAAAGGGGAGGTAAATTGATTTGTGAAAATTATGGCGACTAACAAGTGTCCAGCTGATCCATGTGACATGACGAAGGGAAAGAAGGAGAAAATGAGCGATGAGGAACGTTTGGACAAATTGGAGAAGGAGGTAATTGAAAATATATTAAGAAAAGGAATTTATTTGATGTTTTTTCAATAAATTGGTTCAAGATTGAAATTTTTGATAATTCCATTGAAAAAGTGAGGGAATTCCAAGTGGAAAAAGTGTTTCGACAGTTTCGAAATTTCCAAAAAATTTGAAGCTCGGAAATTTTAGAGTTTTTTTAAAGGAATATCTCTGGTTTTCGACATCGTAGCACAGAATCTCCATCACCGGTAGAAAGGTGAGCTCATTCTCCACTGATTTATAGGGTTTTCCATCAATTTTTTCAATTTTTATGGAAAAACTAATTCTTAGAAGAAAAAAAAAATATAACTTCATCAAAAATTGGCAAAATTGATTGAAAACCCTTGAAACAAAGGTAAATGAGCTCAATTTTTGAATCCCAAAATATATTGGAAAAAAAAGCATGAAAATTTTTAGAAATAAAATGAATCAAATCCTACATTTTTTGCCAAATCCATTGAATTTTCGTAAAAAAAGACAAAGATTTAACTCTAGTACATTCTTTTAAAGGGGAATTTGATCAGCTTTTCAGTGGAATCATGAAAAGAAAATTATCTCAGACCGTTTTTCCTGAATATCTTGGAATCTAAGTTAGATGACGCTTTCGTCTCGAAATATCTTTGTAAAGAATTTCAAAAGCTATAAAAAATAATCCGAGCAAACTCGCCTTATCTTGCTTAGTTTCCGAAGTATTCTCAAAAAATTGATGATGGAATAAAATGGGTTTGTCTGAAAATTTCGCAGTTTTACTGATTCATCAGAATTCCGATTTTATCCAATTTTCCATTGAACAAAATGAACGAAATTGACATTATAATTGAGTTTTTGGAGAAATTTCAGTAATGACTTTTTTTTAAAATCCAATTTCCCTTCAAAGAGGAAATCTGAACTGTAATTTCTCCATCTTCCCTGAATTCCAAAAAATAAATACTCCTGAAAATTAATTTCACCAAATTTCAGGTAAATTTACTTCGTGCAGATTTTGATACAATGAGATGGGAGCAGACAGTAGCTGAAACAGCAATAGGAAGAGCTATAATACGTGGCTCAGCATCATTTGGTATCAGTGGATTTGAAATGATGGGACAAAGGCCACTGAATTGTGGAGAGATGAAAAAAAATAATCAATTAGTCGATAATCCGGATAAAAAATGTCAAAACTCCGAATCACCCCAATTACCAGGAAAAAAGGCAATTTCTGATGGTAAAGAGAAAAATGGAAAAGCAGAGTGTGGATATTTTACACTTGGATAATTTAAAACTGTTTATTACAAGAATAATGTGTAATACTTGAGACTTTGTAATAACGAACACACTTCTTAAATTTACCAATTAAAATGAATAATTCAATAATCGGTACATTGGACAAATAAAATAGTGAAATGAAAAAATTCGAATTACTTGAAACGAAATCTTTTAATGATGCCATTAACTTTTTTTTATTTAAATCAAATTTTTTCCGAAGTAAATTTAATTTTTTTTTATCGTATAAACCAGCAATTACACGTGGGGCATCAATTAATGAGTGTGTATCATTATAAATGGAGAAATTTAATTGAAAATATTTCTGATAAGTCAATGGAGATTTTTAGAGTGTAGCTGAACGTTTGCATTTGATTTCTTGAAGCAGAACAAGTCTAGAAAATTACTTGTGAATTATTTCAAAAATATCTCAGAAATAGCAAGGTTTAGAGAAATTGATTGGGAGACCTTTTTCGCAGAAAATTTCATGAGCTTGAAAAAAGGTCTCTTCATAAATTGCGCTATCTCGCTTAGTTTCCAAGTCATTTTCAAAAATTAAACCAAAAATCTGCAATAAAAGTAAAAATTACAAGAATTCATAAGTTTTTTAAAATAAATTTTAGGAGAAAAAAAATTATAAATGCATTTGAAAAAAATGTAAATGAGTTGATTATGAATGGATGCAAACACCGTTACGTGAAAATTGTGAACTACATTTTTCTTTTTCTTACTCTTTTGTGCAAATGGCTTTAGATTTTACCTCAGCGATATCTCTGTGCAAATATTAGATGGATCTGTGGCCCTAGCTATCCAGCGGTTTTCATAGTAAGCCAGTACTATACCAAAGCTTATACATACCCCCCAATGTTTTCATTTAATATCCTAGTGAATACACTACCTTTCACAGATATACCAACTACCATTCATGGGTTTTTGTAAGATTGCGCGAGCCATTTCCTGTGACCAGTCAGATGTCGTCTTTGAGATATAGTTTCTCAGTGGGTTGCGAGACCGTACATTACTCCCTAGTTTGTACAACCTATACTTGTATATATATATGTATATGTGTAGAGGTTCAAGTGAGATAGATAGATAGAGAGAGAGGGCAATATCACAAGACATCTTCCATAGCTTCTTATCCTGTATCTATTATACGACTGCATTTGGTAGAGAGATAGCGAAAATTCTGCTAGTTGGAAATTGAAAAGACTTTGAATTTAGTTAGATACACAGACAAGTGGAAATGCACAGGGTTCACTTCATGTGGTGCAATTTGTGAGATTAGATGGATATCGAGGGGAAGAAGTTTCATTCAGGTGGAATTGATTTGATTTTAGTTTTCTCATTTATTTCGAGTAATTTCAAGGAATTTGATGAGATGACTTTATTTTTTTTTCAAGTTTTGAGAATATTTTGGAGCAGATGAAAATGAAAGGAATTGATGGATTTATCATGATGAAAAAATTTTCGTTGGTTGAAAATTGGTCTATTTCATCATTAATTAGTGGATTCTCCTGTTAATTTTTTGTTTTGCAAAAAAATTGGATAAATTTGATGATTAATTGAATTGATTCCTTCTGAATGGAATCCAGGAAAAGTTGATTTAATTTTTTTTTTCCTTTTTCTTTGAGTTATTTTACAATTTAATGAATTAATTCATTTTTTTTTTCAAGTTTTGAAAGTTTTTTACAGGGAAATAAGAAGAAAGTTTTAAAATCTATCGGGAAATTAAGTCTTTTTGAATGACTAAGAAAAAATCAGCTAAAAATACCCGTATTATCAAGAAATGAGGAGAATTGAACAGATACATTAAATTTAACCAATTCCTCTCAAATGAAATCCAGAAAAAATTGATTCAATTTTTTTTTTGCACAGTTTTTGAGTTTAGTGAGTCAATTTCATTGATTTTATTTAATTTGTTTGTGATGAGGAAAGTTCCGCTGAATGAAAGGGTGGAAATTCCCTTACTCACAAAAAAAGGCTCAATTTTACTATAAACGAGACCGGCTACAGCGCGCCCGTTAGGTATCTTCAGGATAGTATATTACGCGTACTATACTACTCACAATTTAACTGACCAATAAGGAAGAGGACTTCACTTTAATCGTGACAACTTTCGATACATCGATTGTTTGCGTTCTTGTTCCTTTTTATAAAGGATAATCGCGAGAAACTGAAAATTTTTTTTCCTGATTCCACATTAATGTCTATTTCGCTCTATCTCGCTTATTTACCGAGATAATCGCGAAAAACTGGAATTTTTCCTTCCTGACTCCATATTAACGTCTATTTCGCTCTATCTCGCTTATTTACCGAGATAATTGAGAAAAACTGAAAAAATTCCGCGGATACTGGATATCCCGAATCCTTGCGGCTTTTGGCCCTTCAGGATCCCCCATCATCGTGCGTTTCACTCAATTCTTTGCGAAATTTCAAGGAAAACCCCGTATTCCCTCGGGAAATGGGTGAAGAATGAGAATGAAGGAATATTCGAAAGAAATCAGCCATCATGAAAATCTCGATTTTCAAACCTTCATAACTTTTTTTCTGTGGCGTATTTCCTGATGAAATTTTACAGTGACACTGCCTAGGTCGTCAGAAAGTAACCTGCAAAATTCCACAACAGTATCGCGAATGGTTCAGCGAATTCGATAGAGCAGACATTGACATTTTTACTGATCCCATATTGACGTCCATTTCGGTCTATCTCGCTTATTTACCGAGATAATCGCGAAAAACTGAAAATACTCCTTTCCTAATCCCAAATTAATGCCTATTTCGCTCTATCTCGCTTATTTACCGAGATAATCGCGAAAAACTGGAATTTTTCCTTCCTGACTCCATATTAACGTCTATTTCGCTCTATCTCGCTTATTTACCGAGATAATTGAGAAAAACTGAAAAAATTCCGCGGATACTGGATATCCCGAATCGTTGCGGCTTTTGACCCTTCAGAATCCCCCATCATCGTGCGTTTCACTCAATTCTTTGCGAAATTTCAAGGAAAACCCCGTATTCCCTCGGGAAATGGGTGAAAAATGAGAATGAAGGAATATTCGAAGGAAATCAGCCATCATGAAAATCTCGATTTTCGAATCTTCATAACTCTTTTTCTGTGGCGTATTTCCTGATGAAATTTCACAGTGACACTGCCTATGTCGTCCTGAAAGAGCCTGCAAAATTTCATAACAGTATCGCAAACGATTCTGAAGATTCGATAGAGCGGAAATGGTCATTTTCATAGAGCAAAGGCCATTGCCTCTGGGTTTGGCCTGAAAATTCCGCAAACACTGGATATCCCGAATCGTTGCGGCTTTTGGCCCTTCAGGATCCCCCATCATCGTGCGTTTCACTCAATTCTTTGCGAAATTTCAAGGAAAACCCCGTATTCTCTCGGGAAATGGGTGAAAAATGAGAATGAAGGAATATTCGAAGGAAATCAGCCATCATGAAAATCTCGATTTTCAAACCTTCATAACTTTTTTTCTGTGGCGTATTTCCTGATGAAATTTCACAGTGACACTGCCTATCTCGCTTATTTACCGAGATAATCGCGAAAAACTGAGAATACTCCTTTCCTGAACCCAAATTAGTGCCTATTCCGTTCTATCTCGCTTATTTACCGAGATCATCGCGGAAAACTGGAAAAAAGTTTTCCTGATTCCATATCCCAGCGCGCCCGTTAGGTATTTTTAGTATAGTATATCACGCGTACTATACTACTCACAATTTAATTGACCACTGAGGAATGAGGACTTCACTTTAATCGTGACAACTTTCGATATATCGATTGTTTGCGTTCTTGTTCCTTTTTATAGAGGATTTGTCAATTCTTCCCTCATTCGCCTATTTATCATGTAAATATACATTTAATGTATTGAATATTAGAAAATATTTTTTTTCTCAAATATTTTCAAAATTTGGTGAAAAAAAAAGCAACATTGACTTATTGATTTCCAGAAATCTCTGAAAAAATAGAAGAAAAATTGAATACAGAGAATTGAATAAATGAAATAGTTCATCAAATAAATTTCTAGAGAATCAAAACCAGATGCAATTTTTTTTTCCAGTTCTTTTGAGCCCTTTTTGAATATAATGAATTAAACTCGGTGAACTCATGACGAAAAAATTGAGTCTTTTGCATTTATGAAAATTTCACTAAACGAAGGGGTGAAAATATTTTTTCACTGGCTATTCCGTGCATTTTCAAGCGCAACGAAATCATCAAGTCGTTGATAAGCAAAACTGGAGTCACTTGCTTCATCCATATCCACAGGATTCATGTATATGTAAGTGCATTCTGCACTTGATCCCCGCTCTAGCATTTTGAGAAGGACTTTGTCAACGGGTTGCGAGGGGAAAAAAAGAAAAAATGAAGAGAAGGGGAAAAAGAAGAAGCTGGAGGACGCGCCGTATTCAGTGTATGTATACACGCATGTTATACAACTATACACATATATATCGTTGAGTTCCTGTGAAAAACTCACGCACGACGCTATGCACTCAAGAGTTGAACAAAGGCACTATACCAGTCTGTGCACAACCCCCCTTTAACTTGGCCCCACTACTGAGGTTATATGCGACATAAAATCCCTCTTCTTAAGCCTCTCCTCTCATTCTCGGTCCACTGTGTATTACGTGCTTTTCTTTTTTTATTTCTCTTTTCTACGCATCTCTATTTCTCTCTGCTCTGGCTCCTGTTATTTCTACGCATGTTTGATATGAAAACGTTTAGGTGATTAGATACTATAGAGAAAGTACATTTTTTCCAGAAATAAGGTCATTCTTCTTGTTTTATGATCAATCGATTGAGCGGAAAATTCTCAAAAATATTGACTTCATTCATTTAGGTGTTGGATAAATTATGATATTTTTTTTAATGGCGTAAATACGTTAATAGCAAGCGATTTTTTCTTTCGTGCTATATAAAGTTGTCTGGTCGGCGACGTTGCGGAAAACTGGCGAAACGTGTTCGGGCAGTGTGGAGTGAATTCGGCAACGTCGCAGTCGAAATAGACCAGGGGAATCCCTCATTTTGCTTCCGGATGAAAGCTCTATCTTCCAAACTACTCATACGATTTCATCGGGATGAAGCTCAAAAAATTCGTCTTCATGAGCTAAACAAACACTCAATTTTTGGAATTTTTAGATAAAGTTCTTTGCTTATTACATTGAAAAATGTTTTTTTTTCTCAATGTTTCCCAAAAAAAATGCAAAAAATGGCATTTATTGTAGCGATGAATGCCTGCTTATTTTTCCATTAAAGTCGATGGGCTGCTGGCACAATGAACTAACCTTCTTTTTTTAATTGAAAACCTCCACAAAAAAATCTGAAAAAATTCTAGAAGATACTCCAGTATGTCTTTATTATTGTGGATTTTTTTTCAGATTTTTAGAAGGAAGCCTTCACTCCGAAAAAATCTAGAATTTTGGTTAAAAATCTTCAATCCTCGACTTTTTTTTTCTATTTTCATATAATCGATAGGAATTTCATGCTGTGCAACGTTGCGGAAAACTTGCTTAACGCGCGCAGTTATTGTATAATCAGTTTGACAACGTTGCATTCGCAATAGCACCGGGAACCCCCCGACCAAGGTTTATAGATCAGACCAAAGTCTAGGGTTTCCAGACGAAAATTCACGCCAAAAGATATTCCAAATCTCCTAGAATTTGCTTAACAAGTAGTTGTCAAAAGAATAATTAAAGCAAAGCACCTGATAATTGAAATTGTTAATTAAATTTAAACATTTTCTAGAAAGTGCAAAACAAAGTGAAGTTACTTCGAGGGATGTACGTTTATTAAAATGATCAGGCAATTAAAATGCTAGCCACGCGCTTTTGTTGAGTCCCACTGAGTCCAAGTAGAGTTTGCCGCAGGGATTTTGCTGCACAGCTTTTGATGAATCTGTGCTTCTCCAGAGAGAAATATTTAATTCAACACTATAATTCCTTCTTATTCTCAGTAATGATAGTTTTCTTCTTTGTTTTGCCAGTTTATTTATTCTTCCAGTTGGTTGCTCATAATTAATAGCAAAATAGTTCGAAAAAAAAATCCTGCATTTAAACGAAAAAACTTTCAATAAAAATACCTTTGAGTTCTCAAACATTGATTGGTCGTAAAGTGGTAAGCAATCAGGACCGTTACCCACATTGTTAATGGTACATAACAGGTGATGAGGGTGGGGGGGGGGGGATAAAATGGGCTTACCGACAGTAGCAACGTCGTACAAGTCTCTTGTTGCTTGTGTTATTAGGCACATAGGTATCTAACCCGTACAATATATATATATATATAAATATATAGCCTTTATGAGAACTTCAGCTGAGGGCTTTACAGAAGAGAATGAAGGAAGAGGCGAATGAGAAAGAGAGAAATGAGGTAAGAGTGGCTACGAGAGAGTGTATATGCGTACAGTATGTTACGGGTTGTAGTAAATGTATTGTAACGTGAATAACAAGGAGTGTAAAACAATAGGGAAATAGGGCTGGAACAACCGGGCCAATGGAAAATGAAGAAAATAGAGAGAATAGAAAGAGGTGCCAAGTGATGCAATGCATGGGGGGGGCAAATCGATTTTCTATCTGTGAGAGCTTTACTTCTCTTAGGGGCTCTATAAATCAATTCGTTTTTATATCTGCCTCGCTACTGCCACCGCAATCTTATTCATTTATTGCATTTCAGTAAAGAAGTAGGAAATTTATCTCTGGATTTGTCGTTTTTTTGAAGCAACTCGGGGAATAAGGAAGATGGAGAAATTTTTAAAGAGATCTTGTTGAAAACAGAGTGAATTTACCGCGAGAAATATAAGCAATTATAAAGGGCTAATCTCAAGGTGTCTAGCGACTAGTGATGTGAAACTAAAAACTCACCGGTAAGTTTACCGTCATTTTACCGGTTACTTACACGTAACTGATTGAAGCTGGATTACTGACGGTTTGCGTCAGAAATAAACTGACCAAATATTTCGGGGTTTCCCGGATATCTTCGGTTGTGACAGTAACAGCGTGACACAATTGGGTAGCTGAGTCCATTTTTTAGGAGTTAAGACGCAAAATCTTTTTTTTTAAGCGAAAATAATTTTTTTTCTAGTAATATTATCATTAAACATGAAAATGGATTTTCTCTCTCGCTGTTAATTTTTTAAATTTTTTAGAAAAAAAATTCAACGTATTTTTCTCTATTATTTAAATGTAAAACATAAAGCCAAGCGTCTTAATCAGCGTCTCAAGACCCTGGTATTCTTAATTGCAACAATGAAATAGTGGAAAAAGAAGAAAAAAAACCTGCTGTGAAAAATGAAATTCTGTCTTTTACCAGGTTTTTTCAACATTTTTTTTTATTTCTAAGTAGACCGAGTCCAGTCTACAAACTGTTTCCGCCTCGGGTGGCCTGTATAGGTCTTGTGCACCCTCGAGGGTGTCTCAACGCACTGGGGTAGGTCGGCTGCAGATGCTTTTTCGGGGTAGAGTGAAACGTCTAGTCTCTTGAAGGCATCGAATGCAGTAAACCTATCGAAACATACAACGCAAACACAACTTGTTATCTTTTCCCCTGTTTCCCCTTTTGACATTGGCAAAAAAAACAAAGAGAAAACTATTTTGACAGCAGGTAGAACAGAGCAAACGAGGAATTAATTCTGTTGAAGCTCTCTACTATTTGGATTGAAAAATAATCAATTAAAGATGATATTTTTCTGAATTTTTTCCATTATTTTTGTCCGTGTAGTTTATGAGATATGAATTATGGAAATTACTAAAAATAGCGTTGGTGAGGATGGAACGTCCTAAATGGGACAGAAATAACGAAATTACTTAAAAAACCATACAGTTGACCCATTATTTAAAAACAATTGACAAAGAGAACAACATTTTAACTAAATAATAGAAGAAAAAAAATATTAAATTCTTCGTATAATCATTGAGATGTTTTAATTAGAAGGTAATCGTAACTATTTGCCTCTCTCTCTATCTCATGCATGTGATAGGAGATTAATGAGAAAAAAATTCGAGAAAAAAAAATTATAATCACAAGCTGAAGATACGACTTTCGAATAGTTTTCAATCAGAAATATTAATTTTTGAGTGTTTTTTCTTTAGTTCGTTTCTTACAATACACTCAAAGACTAGTGCTACATATCGTCGCCTTAGGAACAGAGTGGCATAAGTGCTATATATATAAGCAGAGCACTCCTTAAGACAAGATTGAAATAAAAAAAACATTTAAAAAACAGTTCAATATTAAATGATTTGAGATATTACCAGAAATCTCAAAATTTCGAGATTTCACGACTTTTTAAGAGTCTTCGAGATTTTCAGTAAATTTTATATTTTCCAAATTTTTCTAAAAATTTCTCTCAAATCTACCTCCTGCAACTTTGCTTGTCTATTCAAAACCTCAAAATCAGTTTGATGTCAAATTATTTGAGATTTTCCCAAAAATCTCGAGATTCCGAGACTTTTTGAGACGTTTATCGTTACCTTAGAAACAAAGTGGCATAAGTGCTATGCATAAGTGCTATGCATAAGTGCTATGCATAAGTGCTATGTATATAGCATTTTTAGAGCGACAATATGATTAAACTACTTCAATTGATAAAAACAAAGTAAAAATAATTTAATTCTAAAAAAAAAATCAGTTTCACCATTTCGAGAAACGCGAAATTCAAGTTTTTGGGTCATTTTCCGATGTTTCCACATTTTTCAAAATTTACCAAATTTTCCTCCGACAACCTTCCTTTGCCTTTATTCTCACCCGTTTAGAAAACAAAAATATTCACAATTTATATCCCCCCCACCTTATCTTCCTTCCCTCGTATTTTGTGTTAGTGCAGACGTAAACAAGCTTGTCGATACGATAATGTTATGCAAGGACCATAACGAAACACATTGGGGCCATCCACAGGATCTCTCATTTGTTTTGTTTTTTTTTATTTTTCATGCGTTTTGGCCTGTGAAACTGAGTAGGACAAAGAACAGTGGGGGCAACGAAGCCCTAAGGGGGCTATACTAGCCAAGTGGTGGGGGTAGAGACTGAGAAGCGAGGGAGAGACGAACGAGGCTGAATGGTACGTGCGAGAGACAGTGCTTGCGCAGGCTCCGTGTCGTGCGCATTCAAGAGTATTACTCTTTGGCGCGCTCTTGGTGAGACGTTTCCACATGAGCCCGCCAAATCAACGCTCCACTGTGAAACTCTCGCCGGTACGGTTATCATCTCTCAATTATTGCATTGTTTGATTCGATATTGAGAGGTTCTTTGTTGGATTGAATGAATGAATTAAAGAATAAACTTTTTTTTTAATTTTTTTTTTTTTACTTAAATTTTTTTAGTTTTGTTTTGTGTTGGTTGGTTCGAGCGGGTATTTGTGATTTTTTGGTTTTGTTATCAGTGGTGATGCATTTGTGATGTGATGGGGATAGTGGGAGAAGGGGAGACATTGAAAATGTAAGTTTTTTTTTTTTGATGGATTTTATGATGAAATTGAGTAAATTTGAGCAGGAGAATTTTTCGATTGTTTTTGGATTTTTTAGGAAATTAGGCAAATAGCGAAATTTTTGGTAGGCTTCTTTTTTTTTAGAGAGAATTTCGAGGACTACGAAACAGGCTTCTACGGAAATAGCACTATCTCGCTTAGTTTCCGAGATCTTTCGAAATAATGGGAAATTTCAATTTGTCTCGTCACAATTACGAATTTTCAGACAAATCAATGTTATTACTCGATCAGTTTTTTAAATATATCTCGGAAACTAAGCGAAATAGAGCGATGTTGTCTGAATCCTTTTTTGTAGCTCTAAAATCGCCCTATCTCGCTTAGACTTCGAGATATTCCTAAAAAACCTGATGACAAAAAAGGAATTTACTCCAAAATTTTGATTTTTTTTTCCGAAATATCTCGGAAACTCAACGAGATATCGTGATTTTTGTGATAACCATATTTGTAGCCCTTAAAATTCTCTACATAAAGGGCCATTGCCAAAATTCCCTTATCTCCTTTATTTTCCGAGATATTTCAAGAAATCCGTCTTATCTCCTTTTTCCACTTCATTAATAAAATTTTCACGACTTTTCTCGTCGAAAGGGGGGTGGGGGGAGAGCTGGGGGCAATTGATGGGAAATCATTCATCGAGTATCCTTTCATATCGCCAAAGCATAAAAATCCCCAGATTCTATGACGAACGTTTTCACCCGCAAAAAAAAAAGTAAAAAAAAAATAACTTTTCCTCTTCTCTTTATTCTTTTACAGAAGAATAATCGGTTAATTCACCTCTTTTACTTCATTGACAACGTGGAATAAGCACAAGTGAACTGAATGACTTGACACTGTCCAATTTATTATGGAGTTTAAAACTTTTTGACCTCACGGATCAAAAGGATACACGAGGCTCTGATGGCTTACAACGGTACGTGAATCTCGTGCCAATTTCACGGAACTAAAGACTCCCCCGGTAAGTAAACACAAAAGATCAGAGAATAAAAAAAAGTTTTTTGTTCTGATGCAAAAGTGGAGAAGAATAAGATGTCAAGTCGGATGTCTCGACGATTTTTCGCTCATTCATTAGTTGTTAGTGACATTAATGGCTACACTTCATTCTATGAATGGACAAGAATGAATAATTATAGCTGAATTGTTTATTATTCACTCGATAAAGAGCATGAGAGGAAAAAATCATTTTGGACGTGACGAAGTTGATGGATATCCAGAATTCTGATGGCTTCATTCAATAGATAGGATAATTTGAAATGGAAAATGGTATACTGCAATCAATTTTCCTCCAATAGTACACGAATTATATGGAAAAAGCGATATTTACGATATTAAAGGTTTTATCAACATTACAATGATATAACAATTTTATACAATGAGTAATTGGAAATGTTTTTGCACAGTATCAGCCCTTGAGCCTTTGACATATATTTAACTTTATGGATACAGTAAATCTTAATAGGTTTTGTGATAAGTGATGATGTGTGATGAAAAAAGCAAAAAATCGTGGAAAAATCCACTTTTTTCAGTTTTTGAGAAAATATTGATCAGAAATTGATTGTATCATATCATTTTCCAGCTTACATTTCTCGTTATTCCCGATAAAACTCACGAAATATCAAAAATCCATCAAATTCATCATCAAAAAAAGATAATGAAGATGATGTCCTAAATATCTCATAAACTATTCACTATTCGCTGAAATTCATGAGAAGACCTTTTTTGGAGCCACAAAAAATTTCTAGAAAAAACGTCTCCTGCTAAATCTTCACAAATCCAAGGATTCCTGAGATATTCGTAATTAATTCATCAAAGCACAAAGATGAAACAGACGAAAGTGTTAATCTTTGTGTGTGGCAGAACAATAGTCTGCTTTTGCACTATCTCTCGTTTCTGAAATGTTTGAATTCAACCGTCTGCGCTTTTCAGAGGCCCGAGAAACACATTCCTTACATCGACCCAGGCACTAAACCACCGAACCAATTGCCAATTAGCCAGGAGTAATTAATTTCTCTCCAATTTTGAGAGATGGAAAATGATCAATTAGTTGGCACTGATGGAATATTTGATAATTATCTGCGTGTATGTGTGGTTTTTAAAATTTATATTGGAGTACTACTGTTTTCAATCGTGCTTTTGTGTGCTAAAATAGCATGATTATTCAGGTAGCGCGTGGTCCAGGTGAGAGTGGAGCTTTCAGTCGTTGAATAATTGAATGGAATAAATAAACTGGGCAGAGAGAGAGAGAGAGGAGAGATGGGATGCTATTCTCGTCCATTTGGATATTAACTAGTGACTCTGGAGTTTTGTATGAAATAGAAGAGGGGAAATTTAGGGGAAAAGGATATTTGGAATTGGTATGAGAGTTTACTCGGGACATACATGCTCTCTCTCTCTCTCTTTCTCTCGCTTGCAATTCATAGTAAAATCAAATTTATCTAATTTTGAGTAAACATATGCTTGTTATTTCAGATCAACAAATTTCTATGATGTTTTATTTGTGTGAACATATGGTTGAGTGATTATTTTTACCAGTTTAATCACTGTAAATAGTATTTTATTGTTATTGTTGAGGGACGATATATTTTTGTTTATTTTTGGGGATACTCAACGATTCCAGCAGGTTCCAATGGGTTTTTACCTCAGTTTACCAGAATATTTCGGGAACTAAGGGAGATGAAGCGATTTTTCTCTGATCCTATTTTGTAGTTCTTGAAATTCTTTACAAGAGAGTTTTTTGGGGCAAAACTGCTCGATCTCGCTTAATTTTCGAAATATTTTGAAACAACTGGTGATAAAGTTGAGTCCATTTTGTCGAAAGTTTTTTTTCTCTCAACCTTTTTCATAGCTCTTATTTTTTTCTGCAGAGGAAAGGTTTCTATGGAAATTTCCTCAATCTCGCTTCATTTTTAAGATATTTTTAAATAATTGACATCAAATTTTGAGATTTTTGAGGATTTCGATCATGCACATTTTCAAATATTCATTTAATTTTCATTCTCCACTCAACGAAAATTCAGATAAAATTGAAAATTGGCGGGAAATGATCAAACGAAATAAATAAATACAGAGATTTTAACTTCAGTAAATTAATATATAATTCAATTGGATTTGTTCCATTCTACATTTGGGAATTTGTTAATTATTCATTTCACTGAAAGTAATTCCGTTTTGATTTGATTGCAAAGGCTGACTGCCTTTGAATACACATTCAATGGTGGTTATTCTAATATTGAATGTAATATAAATGCATTAATATTAATTCATCAAATTCCATTGGCAAATACATTCTGCTTTAATAGGAAAAATATCATGAATTTTTATCTCTTATCTATGAAACCTCTATTTGCAATATTTTCTATAGTTTGTTTTTCTTCGTCAAAGTTCTTTCTTCTTTTGAAATACGGAGCTTCTGCTTGACGATAGTTTTTAGAGGCCGTTGAACTCACTAAGCCACTTTACAAATCATTGATTCGCAGTTAAAATTGTGAGTTGAGGCTTTTTTTTCACAACCTTTACTAATTAAGAGGTATATTCACGAATGCGCGCGCACGTACAAGTACTTGTATCTTGACTCAAGTACTCGTAGGGAAATCTATCTAATGAAATAGTATGTATGCTGAGCGTAATTTTCCATTTGAATATCTTTGGAATTTTTTGAATTCATTCAAATTCTTTCATTATGAATAAATTTGAATTTTAGGCGGAGAAGTGGTATAGGGAATAGTTTCTCGGAAACTAAGCGAGATAGTGGAATTCATGAAGGGACCATTTTTCAAGAAAATTTCAAGAGCTACAAAAGAAGTCTCCATGTCAATTTTGCTATCTCGCTTAGTTTCCGAGATATTTTCGAAAAAGAATAACAAGAATTGTTTTATGTCCAGGGGAATGAAAAAAAGTGATAAATTGTCTTCTTGCTAAGTTTTTTTTTGATCCTCTTCAAGGGATTCATTTTTTTTTCTGGTCGTTCTAGGAAATTCAATGTAATGGAAATGTCGAGTCGTTTCTCATTCAATGGAATAAAGTTGTAAATAATACTGGAACGCTTGATATGTCACCGAGGTGTCCAACGGTTTACACTTGACATGGTTCGTGATATTAACTAGCCCCAGTCCACACAACCTATAACCCGTGTCCTATTCATCTCATCATAATTAACGTCTGGCAATTACGCCTCTTGACATGGTCACCAGTAAGACGAGGGAGTAAGTGCAGAAACCTACTGAATATTGCAAGCTTTGATGACACACGTGAATAAGATGCCGTGACACTGTTGCAGTTACTGAATAGGTTGTTGTACTCGTTGGTAAATTAAAAAAAGAGGAATGATAATGAGTTATTCGCTGTTTGTTAAGGTATTGTGTCAGGTTTTTTTTCCAATTTTAGTGGGTATTGCCTGATTTTATTCAGAAAAATCCTATATATTTCACCATTTTCCCTTAGATTAATCAATCATTTCATGCAGATTATTCATTTGCGTTGAATTATTGATTTCATGAATAATGATGAAAATGAGAAAAAAAATCCTTAAATGCAAAAATCGATTCTGAAAATTGTAAGCAGACTATTTCTGCAAAATATGTCAAAAACCATTGGATTCGCGAGAATTCACCGAGAAACCTTTTTTGTAATTAATTGAATCGTCTTACAAAAGAAGTTCTTTTATTTTCAATATAATCCTGCAAATTATTTCTTTTTATTACAATTCGTATCAATTTTGCCGTGACCTAAAAATGATTTTATTCAAGAGAAAAAAAGAGAATCTGTAAACGTAACTCATTGGAATTATACTCTTCAGCATTTTATAACTTTTTCAATTGAATTCCTCGAGTGCTCGTGACCATACCGTACTTTCAATAATTGTAAGAAAAAAAAAAATATTGCCAATAATCCACATAGCAAAATGGCAATGAGACATCAGGCAATATCAACCTTTCTCAAGTACATCCCTCCCTTTTATCTATATATATATTTTTTTAATACCGTCAAAGGCAATAATTCATAACTGCAGATATTGGGAATACTGGAGATCCAATGTTCGTCCACTTCTTTTTTTTTTCTCATTTTTCCCGTTTTTTTTTGCCTCTATCACTGGATATTGACGTATTATCAAGCAGATTGCCTATACAAAAGTGATATGAATTCAATTGTTAAAATTTCATCTGACGAGTATTCATCAGGAAAATTAGAAAAATTTAACTTTGAAAAGGAATATATATATATGCATGCAGTACGAACGATGGATTTCCATGAATAATACATCTGGGGGATTCCCATTTCAATGGATAGAATTCACTGATCATTGAGGAATAATACGTATTCTGATGCATAATACCAGCAATTAAATTGACGCACTGTATACGGATATAGTTATTTGACCGTAGTTTCATGGCTTCAATTATTCAATGCTCATTCGAAATACACGTGGCATCAATTGGAATAATTCTGGATGAAAATCAAAAAAATATTTGTATTTCGAGATGAATGAAGTTGATGGATTTTCGTTGAATGGGTTATTCCGTTTGAAAGAGAATTTTGAACTGGAAAAGGGAATAATACAATCTATGATGAATCAATAGTTCATGATTCAGCGGGAAAATGATTTTCCAGGGGAAAAGTTCATACAGACGATTGTATTGCCGTTATGAAATTCTAGAATATTTTTAGTTTTAATTTTTATCTTTATATTATAGAAATCACGAGAAATGAGTAGAACCATCTGATATAAATTTAGTTTTTCAAAAAGTTTAATTGGATTCGATATGGGTTTTTTTTTTCTGATGATTCCATTAAAAATCTGAGGGAATTTCTGTCGGAAAATACATGTAAAAATTTATATTTGAAATTTTTCCTTTTTTTTGACATATCCTCGAAAAAATGAAAATAATCGGGAATGGAGAAGGTTTGACTCCTCATTCACGCCCAAAAAATTAGAATTTTCAAAAAATTAAAAAAAACATAAAATCCCTTCAGACACATTTTCCGCCTGAAAATCCTCATTTTTCAATCAAATCATTAAAAAAAAAAATTCAATTTCAAACCCTATCATCAAAACCCTTTGTTCCGCCCTTTTTCATCCCAGATTCCCCTGTCAAATGGACCCATGAAATTTTCAAAACGCCCCAACCTCATTCACCTCAAAAAAAGAAAAATATCAATTTACTTTAAATAATGTTTTTCTTCTCCGTGCACGCGTTTCCCTCCCAGAAAAGGGGGAAATTAAAAAAAGTGCCACGTGCCCGGGTAAAACGGAGTGAGCCCCCACTTCATCTATTTCCCCATCTGCTCATCTTCCTTCATTACTCCCCCCCTGCCCCCCTCGCAAAAAAGAAAATCCCGGAGAAACTCTTGAATGGATTTGAAAACTTTATTTTTCTTCTACTGAAAATTTTCAATTGATGACAATTTTCCGAGAGACAGTAGAGTAGAGTTTACATTGAAACCCGTTGAAAAGTGTTGGTATAAGAATACTCGTGAAGTTTGCCCGTAGTTTTAAGCATCCCCAGTGCACCTAGTGGCACAACCCCTGGATACTCCATAGAATCCCGAATGAATAAGACACTCGGTCCATTCAATGGACTGAATCGAACGCGTGCAGCCTAAGGGTGGCTTTGCCAGGGGGGAGGAGGGGGGAGGGGAGGGGTCGTCATCGTTATCAACACTCTCTCTCTCTCCCTCTTTCCTTTCCCCTTCGCTCTTTAACCCACCCCCAAGCCATTTAGACGTACCGATCGCTCTTGTATTTAACGCTCCAATTATTATTACCGCTCGACGATTCGCATACAATCCATGTTTTCATTATTTTTTCCTCTCCATTGTGTTTTTTTTTCTCTCTCTCTCTCTTTTTTTTTTCATTCACGTTTTATATAAAACTATTCATTATTCACATAGCTGACGCTTGGAAAATTTCTTCTCATACCAACTCACATGGGATCGGTAATTTTCTGGGCGGAAAAGAAAAGAAAAAAAGAGCTTCAATATTTGCGGATTTTCTGAAAGTGCTTCGTTACGCAAAAATTCAGCGATCAAGTGGAATTTAACGAAATCAATTCTGTCGTCAATTCTGTTTTTTTCTTGTGCTCCTAAATTTTTTTTTCTTTTTTTTTTCATGTTATATGTGCATGAATGGAAATGATATCTTCCGGCTGACTTGATACACTGAATCCGTTTGGCTCTCGTTACCTCGTCAGACTTATTAACCGTCTTCCCTTGAACCCACCCACCACTGTATGACCCTCGAGACATGGTAAGATCGTTTCGTCGCATTTCTCTATCTTTCTTCTCTTACTCGTTCAGTTGAGTTCTTTTTTTTTTCCTCTTTCCTCGGAGTGTCGAGGGAATGTATCCAAGGATTCACCTCGTTATCTCGAAATGCACGTGTAACGAATTCCCAACGAGTCCAACGCCTGCCCACTATACTAGCTACCAATAAAACACTTTTGGTTGGTTTTTATCAAAATTTTGCTGCAGTGAGGTGTGAAAAAAAAGGTGGATTCTGCGATAGTGAAATTGATGGAGTTTTAATTTTTTTTATCATTGCAGGCAATGGCCAGGAAAATTTGCACTGATAAACGATGTAATCTGAGTTGATTTTAGAGCAGTAGCTGTTGAGATAACATTAAAGAATATAAAGAGATATTTTTGCTATTTTCTCTCCAAGAAATCTCCAATCTTCTCCGTCGAAAAATGAGCTATAAACAAATTGCCATAAAATTTTTCGCATCTCCCTTAGATTCCTTGATATATTTCTCGAAAATTCAATCCAAAATCGCACCTAATGACGATGAATGATTTCAACCAAAATTATTGAAGAATAGACGAGAATGTGGGAGAAGTTTGAATGGAAATTTTACAACTTTATAACAACTTTGTCTGTAACTTCTAAAAGGAGTAGGAGAATGAAGTTTCCAAGTTCTCTCCTGTGTGGCAATAAAGCCCAGGCATCAGTTCAATCTAAACATCCTGTCTTTGCAGTAGTCGCATCTTTGTGGGGACAGAGTAGAGTGAAACGTTTTACGATGCTCTCTATTACTCCGAATGAAATTTAACTGATACAGAATAAGAGAAAGATGAGAGACGTGAGAGACAGGGCAAGTGGAGTAAGAAAGTTTTGATACTTTGTGTTATACAAACAGTTGAGGTATACGTATGTTTCGAATTGAATGCGACATCTCGTGTGACGTATTAAATCATACCATATCAAATACGTATTACTTTGAACGATAAATATAACGGCAATGACAGTTTTTGATATATAGTGAATGACAAAAATGCTTATCTGTCGATATTTTATTGCAGATTTTTTATTTTTTTTACTCTCCACTCTTTTTTCAACGCTCGAAGATCACAGAATATTGCAGCGATATTTATGACTCAATATCGACGAGAGGAAATGAATGAGATAAATTTATAGTAAACATTTTTATCAAATTGAATCAAAGTCGTAGAAGTTCACTCAATAATAATAATTTCACTTTGATATTCATCGGAGTTTCATGAATGAAAGGGACAATCGATAGGAGAAATTTGATCCAATCAAAAGTTTTGAGCATTTTGACAGTTAAGCTTTTGATGGAAATTATTCTTGGATATTGAGATAATGGAATTGATGGATTTCATTGATTCGGGGGATTTTAACGAAATTATGGAAATGATATAATTGAATTTAATAGCGGAGAGGTGAAATAGGATAAGTCGACTTTTTCCAATATTTTTTCGAAAATAACCCAGGAATTAATGGAGATACACTCTTTCTGTCCTAATTTTCTTCTATTGCTTTTAAAATTCTTGCAGTACGTCTAAGTGTGATGGTATGCAGTATTACACTGTTCGTCTGTATATCTAAAGGAAATTAATATTTTTACTTGCACAAAATACATCTTTTTGAGGTCGGAAATTTTTTTTCTCAGTGTAGGCGTCAAAATCATATCAACAAATCTAACTGCCAAAGATATTACTGCTTTAAAATATAAGTGTGTATGAATATTACTATGAAAGATAGCTTTAAAAAATATTATGACTAAGAATATCATTATTTACTGATAATTTTCATTGCAAATATACTATATACTATTATATATAATATACGATTATAATTCTTAATAAGTTTTTATTATAACAATTTTTCCATGTGTTTTTCTGAAATAGTGCTATTATGCTATATAATATTTTTACGTTATAATATTTCTGTTTTTTTTATTTCGATATTATTCTGATTCATAAAGCAAAAAAGACGTGTCTCCATTAGTTTCTGTGATATTCTCAAAGAACGATTTAAAAAATAGTTTTTTTTTTTAAATGACAAAATTTTTTATCAATCCTATTTTTTTGAGAATTCATCAATGTAATTATTAGAAAAGAAAAATATTTCATTTCGCAATAATTATCATTTTATATTCATGAAAATCTCATTGAGATGTAGGTGTTGATAATAGTTGTGCAATAAAACACGGAGGTGTTGAGGAATGATGACAGGTCGAGAAGTGAAAGAAAGTAAGAGATGAAAAACGAAGAGTGGAAAAAAAAAGAAGTTAAAGAAAAAAAAGCAAAAAAGAAACAAGAAAAGAATAAAGAATAACAGAGATAGAGAAAAACGTAAAATAAAGAAAAAGATATCTGTATAGGTATATGAAAGAGTAGTTCACGCCTCTGGGTTCTCACTCGAGGTAGACGATGAAAAATCTTGGCGGGCTCGCGACGTTCATTGGGAAATTGCGAGAGAGACGCCTCGAGACAGGATGAATAATGTTGCCGCACTTCCGTCGTTAAAGCTCCAACCTTTACACACATATACTAAACCTTCTTTTTCTTGTGCTTCATATAGTTTTTTCCCTTATAACGGGGAAAAAGTTTTGTTGCTGTGTTTTTCTCTCGTTCATGTCACGTCTCGTTTTCCTCTGAAGTCTGAGGATCATCTTCATCTTCGATTTGTATTTGTATTGTTGAAATAAAGAATGAGGGAAAATGTAGAAAACATCAGAGGAGAATTTCATCTTCAAACATCACTTGACATTCCATTTTATTCTAATAATTTTTTCATATTTCTTTTCCAGAGTACTTTTCCGCTGAAACATTTTCCTCGTACAAATCGAGTGCCATTGAGAGGATACATACTCGAAAATTTACATTTAAGATATAATTTAGTTGATGGATTTGAGAGGAAGAATTGATTTCTTTGCACTAATAGAATTATTGAAAATAGACAAAATCAAAGATCTCAAATTCATTCTGTAATTTTTTAATTTTAGAAAACTCCAGGCTAATGAGTTCATTGGAGCTAATGCATACATATTTATTACATTTTAGAATGATGTACTTACAACATTTTCTTATTAATTAGTCATCTCATTAAACATCATCTTTATTCTAATTTGTTATCTCACGAAAATTGCAGGTATATTTTTGATTCTATAATTACTAATATTTAATATTTAATTGTATTTTTGAATTACAATGTTACCATCAATAACAATAATAATAATCATACAGTCTTTTCTTGAGAATATTTAAGAAGTGAAGTAAGATACTAGAATTTTTGTGAAAACTTTTTTTTGGAGAGCGGCAAGAGACCTACAAAAAAGATTTCTACGAAAATTCTTGTATTTCGCTTCAATTCCGAGATCCTTAAAAAACTATAAAATTATTTTTTATCTTCAGATTTATTGTATTAAAATGAATTTAATTATCTCATCATCCAGCGGAAATTTCTCTGAATTCATTTATGATCATTGAAATCGATTATCACGAAATAATTACATTTCTCTTTCCCCAATACCAGAAACTGATTGGAAACTACTCAGATTTCACGATTATAGTAGTTTTTTTTTCATCATCTGTTTTGTACGTATTATTTTCGCTCGCGTCACGTCACAGAGATAGGCCCCAATGGCTTGCAAAATCCAGGGACACCAATGGAAACACTGGAAAACCGGCTTTTCAACAAGAGTGGATCTTAAAAACGGATCCATTACAGTTTTTCCGCTATACACTTTCCTTTTATTTTTCCTTTTGTCTCTTCTTTCTTTTCTCCTTTTTTACCTCTCTAGTTTCTTGCTTCTACCGGGGCTTCTTTTTTTTTTTTCTTCCACCCCGATGCCTCAAGGAGAAACGGCTGAGCTGGATCGGGGCAGCGCTGTTACGGGCTTCCATTCACCGACACGAAAGTCGAGTGAGCCTGTGACTTTTTTTTTCTACGACATTGGGTGCTACTGTGCTCTCTGCGTACAGCCCACTCAACGAATAGTGGTGAGCGGCTATTTTACTTGCAACTGTTTTCAACCCCATTCCAATAAATATGCGTTGTAAAACCCTGCGGCTTTTTTTTAAAGCGGCGCTTCTTCTTTTTTTTTTAGGGATTTCCAAATGAGTTGTTTTTAATGGAAGAATTATTTTGCGGCTGGATGAAAATGGGCGATGTGAAAAAGAGGTTTTTTAGGCAATGGAAAATCCTCGAAAAATTCAAATTTTATGTAAAACCAAAATTGTTCCTTTTTTTCGCTTTACATGGAATCAATCGAAAGCGTCTTTATCAATTTTTCCTTCTTCCAAGAAAATCAATTCACAATCGATCATTTTCAAACATCGACTGATTGATGCGACATCTCACATTAAATTCGAGGAATCACATATATATCATTCGATGGTTCTGTTTCAACTGCTTTAGTTTGAAAGGACAATTTACAATTGAGGAATTTCACAATTGCAAATCAATCGATGCGATATGTTGAATTTTGGAACTTCTTGCCATCATTAGTAACTTGAACGTCAACGGATAATGGGTTCAGGAGATCATTGTATCAATTTCTAATGAATAGAGAGCATTTGGAAGCTCATCGCAGCTCTGCACCATTATGTACGCAAAATGGGTAGTACGGCAAGACCATGGTCTACTAATCTTATTCATGTGAAACATGATGATCATTGAAAGGAATCATGATATGAGTTTCAAATTTTATTATGACTTTTTCAATTTTTTGTTCAAATACTGATTATTGATTCAAATTTCATGTATTGCTATTTATTTTTATCATTTCCATATCATGTTATTCTTTTCTATAATGAAATGAAAGTATCCAGTGATATGTGATATCTCGAACTTGATGCGAGATATCGCATCAATTAATCGAATCTTTGAAATATCGTATCGATTAATCGATTTTAAGAAATAATCGCTCATAAGTTGAACTACTATTCTTTTTTACGTCATCAGAAAACAGACAGATAGAATTTTTTTTCAGTAAATCTAACTTTTCTCAATGAAACAAAAAAAAAACATCACAAAAATCCCTAAAAATTGCCAGGAAATTGTTTTTTATTTGTCTCGTTGGATTAAATCCTTTATAGAATTTAACTAATTGGATCTCATTCTCTCATTCTTTGATGCCTCCGTGTGATTTATTTGTTTGACAAAAAATGAATAGTTTCTTTGTGCTGAGGATTAACCATTAAATCCGTTGACAGAAATGATTATTTTCAAAAATAATAGAATAAATAGAGAGGATTTAAACTTCAAACTATGTTATGATTTGAAAATGAATGAGACACTGTGCTATAATAAAGTGTCTCTATATTTCTATGAATTACGTAAACCGTGCTTGAATATTTAAGAGGGTTCCTCTTCCACTTTCTCTCTCTCTCTCTCTCTTCCTCTGTATCCACTCCTCTTGAACTATCAGAAAGAGGCATAGAGAACTGGTAAGAAGAAGCCAAATGGAAATATTTACTTGCCTTCGGGGGATTTTCTCCTCTGAACTCACCGCATTTTCACGAACGATTTTCATTCTCATTCGCTGCCGTATTGTTTTTTATCTCTTCTACGTTTCACTATTATGCTTACGTTTTTGTTCTATTTTCGAGAAGTCGGTGGAAATTCAATTAATTAATAATGTTCACGCACTAATTTCTCGTTATTTCTACTCGATGTAGTTTTAATCCAAAAATCGTATTTTTGAAAACTTCGGTTTTTGAAGATAATTGAGTTTATGGAATTAATTGACGCACTTTACTTGTTTTCAATACTTTGTGATATTAAGAAATAATTTAATTCAGTAGCGAAAAGACAAGATAGGATGATTCAATTCTTTTCTCTGTTTTTTTGCAGATATCTCGGAAATGAAGAGATATGCGTTAATTTCAGCCGCAATCTTCTTTTGAAGAGAATGTGAAGAGCTATTAAATAATTTCTTAGATTTTCCTTTAAACTTAACAGTTTTGAGAAATAATTCCAAAAATATGTTCTACCTCTTCGTTACTAATTTTTGATTTCTTGAAAAAAATGTTTTCATCATTTTACGAATATCTTCGAAACGAGCAGATTCTCTGAAAAAAAATATTAAAAGGCCTTTTTTGTAGAAAATTTCGAGAGTTATAAAAAAGGTTTCTTGATATTTTTCTCTAAGTCCAACAGTTTCCGAGATATTTGCGAGATGTTAAGTCAACTTTATCTTCTAGCATCTCACGTTTTAATATTATTTGCTGTCGGTTTTTAGAACCAAAGAATTGTTCTCTCCCAATTGTTATCAAGTACCCAATTGCGACGGCGACTTGCAGCAATATCCTGAGAGATCAATAAATTCAATGGACTTTTTGCCAGTAAAAAAAGAACGAGAAACAATTCTCAAACACTATAAAAACTTAGAGGACCTCTTTAATTTGTGTCACTGACTGTATGGCTATCTGGCAATATGGGAAGTAATGGCCTGAAACTCCTGGGAAAATTCACAACTTGGAAAATTGCAATGTCGAGGTTTTCTGGTGGGGGGGTTTGAGAGAAAATTGGAGTGCATTTCACGTGATTCCTTCATACCCTACAAAATTTCCTTACCATACTCTTATACAAACAAAATTTCAATTGCCGAGTTTGGGATTTACTGATATGGCTCTATTCTTCTTTACGCCAACGAAATTACAATCTTTGGGCAATATAAATTTTCTGAAGTTGTGAAATATTTTACGGGATTAAAATGAAGAATGTTGTTATGTTCAGAGGATTATTTATTGTACTGCGAATATCTCAGGAACGATTGTGTTCAGGAAAAAAGCTTAGAAGACTGTTTTTTCGAAAACTTTTCGAGATACGTACAAAATAATGGTACGAAAAATCCATTGAAAATCAGAAAAGTGACAAAATTTGTTTTTTCATATAATGGTTTCTTCTAAACCCTATAGTTTCCAAGATTACTAACAAGATAGTCGCTACACGAATGCGAAATATTAATCTTTTGAAGTTAATTCTATTAGATGTTCATTGAATTAATAAAAAAAAATAAGAGTTCTACAGGCGAAGAAAAATGGAGAATGAATATAATCACTCATCTGCATTACAAAAAGTGTTTGTATTAAAGTTGAATAATTTAATAATAGAAATTGTGGATTGAAACGTGACTGTGTTTCAGTAACCAAGTTGAAATAAAATAAATAAGAGGTGTTGATTGAGTCTCAACAGGAAAGGAAACGCTTCTATTTATACTCTATATTAGGTACGAATATGTGCAGGGGGCTGCTCAGGCACATGGTACGGAATCACGCGCGTTATTTCTTTGGATTATTTTTTTTTTTTAATCATCTTCTCTTATTCATTCACTGTGAATATAGTGTGTATATGTGCTTTGAAGGTAAATTATTTGGATAAGTCTGGTAACGTACGTTCTCAGAAAAACTCAATGATCTCAGTGCAAACTCATATATGGTACTGTAATAATAATTCACTGGGTGAATATTTAACGTTTCTTATTTTTCAACTTCGAGAATTACTTAGTGACAGAGTATTTGAATTGTTCCGGGAAAAAATGAGGCGTGATGGATTGCTGGGGTTAAATAGGATATTACTCAGAATTAATAACTCTCAAACCGGTTTTTATTTCCGGTCAATTAAATTTTTACTCGAAAATTAGAGGATTTTGCCATTTTTTATCGGAATAAATTCTAGTTTTTTGGGGATATATAAAAAGGAAAAATAGAAAAAGTCGATACCTCAAATTTTTTTTAAAGAACATCTTGGAAGCCAAGCGATATAGCGCAGTTTTATCAAAATTCGCTTATGTAAATAATTCTGAGAGTTACACAAAAGGTTCAATATAAAAACTTCCAAAATAAAATTTGCAGAAAAGTGTTTGATCTCTCTGCTTCTACATTTTCAAATAATTTCCTAATGTTTCCATTATTTTGCGAATATTTTTAAAAAGCGTGGATTCAGGAAGAAATGTGAAGAGACTGTTTTTAAAGAGAATTTCAAGAGTTTCAAGCAAGGTAGAACCGCAAAAAGTTCAACTCTTTCTGCTCTTCCCCCAAATCGTATTTATTGCCAATCCCCAATTATTATCTTTCACTCAATAATTCTCCTCGTTTAAACTCCTTTTATTCCGCAGCCGAAACAAAGAGTAGAGAAAAAAAGGGAATAAACAAGAATCGAGATGAATGTGGGATTCTCTTGGTTTAATGGCCAGTTAAATATTGACTCTACGGTCTACCTGAACGAACATAGTGGCTCAGGCTGCTCGTGGTTACCGGGTCATCAGCGTTTATCGGTGCATATAAACGTAACGTTAAATTTGCTTCTCATCCCCTCGAAAATCGGGGACACGCGTGATAGATTGTGTTCTATATGTTCGTAACCCAAAGTGTACTTGTTGATCTTCGTTTCCCAATGTGTGTCTATGTAAATGATCAAGGGCGTTGGTTATTATGCGGTCCTTTTTTTTGTTAAAACCTTTTTTTCTCCTCTTCGGAGCCTTTTTTTTACGATCTCTCTTTTGATCCCTTTGGTCGAAACTCATTGCCATCCGGCTCGTGGGTTGCGCAAATGAAACCGATGTGTTTTTAATGGACCGCGGACAAACGCGTCCATTACGACGCCTGGCACTACACACCACGTGTCCCACCTCGCTTTTTCTCACTCATTCATTCACTCTCTCCCTTCGGTTTAAACTGTTCCCGCCAGTCCTGTACTGTGTGCGGTCGACTGTATTTAACGATTCACAGTGAGAGTCTATGCGAATTGACGAGTTGAATATATATAGGATCATGGATTATTGTGGGTGTGGCTTAAAGGTGAAGCAGTGGAGATGTTGATGCGTTTTGAAAAAGAAAAGGTGATTTTTAAGGATTAATAGGATCTTCTGACATTTTTTTTGATGAATCCACGTTATTTTCAAGATATTCATTGATCAATTTCCGATTTTTCTTGGAGTCATTTCAAAGCTATTTACTTTTATGAACATTGTTCTACGAATATTTCGAGATCTATCAGGCTTAGGAGAATTTGTCAAGAAACTAGATTATGATGTGCACTTCGCGTGCACCTTGCGAATTTGACCTGACCAATATTTATGTGTTTGCGTCACAATTTTTTGAATCTAATGAGAAAATTTTTCTTCTCTTGAATCATAAATGGTTGCTTTTATTGATATAAAGAGAAATGTAACATATTATGCACGGCCGGTATTTGTTATCGTTCTTGCCAAAAGATATTTTGCATTTTGAATATCCCGGCATGACGTGATTTGATATATACATTGAAAACCGCATAATGTATTAGATATAAAAGAGTAATATATTTGATATCAATTATCACAGTTCGATAATATCTGGCGATGAGTGTTTTCTTGAACAGAAAGCACCTTTTTTGTAGTTCTTAAAATTCTTTTAAAAAGAGGGCTCTAATGATTTTCTTCTAAACCCACTCATCTCAAACATATTCATAAAAGAAAATATATGATTTTTTGACATTCCACAAATCCTCAAAATTTTTAGTACTCATATCTCGCAAACTGATGAACCAAAAGTGATCGCATTATATAATTTATCCCCAAAAATTTTCCCAACTTCCCGTCCAAATCCCCCAGAATTGTCCAAAATCCACCAACTTCATTATCCCAAAACTACAACTCTACAAAGAGGGATTAGCTTAAAAATGAATGTAGAAAGGATGGAGAACACAGAGAATATATTCATCCAAGCCCTGTTAACCCAATTTCATCATTATTTTATACTTCATCTGGGTGGTATCCGATTATGGTTGTCGTTCCAACGTCAAATCTCTTTGAGATAAAAAAATCCTCGAGTTAATGGATTCTCTGAAGTATTCGTGTGTAATCAAAGATTAAATATGCAATGGTATATCCGCCATCAAATAAACAAAACAAACAAAAAAATGAATATTCTTTTCAGCCTCCTCAAGCTCCCTCCACAATCGAATTAGGCCAATAGAAATCCCCAGTAAAACTCAACTCAGAATAGCAGAAGGAAAAAAAAACATCATTCAAAATTCATCACAAAAGCTTATTCGAATTTATTGTGAATTACGAAAGTTATTTTCTGTCGATTCAAGTTAACTCGTCTGTGTCTCATTGTGTTGTCCAATGATACAACAAAGGCCGGAAAAACTGTTCAATCGTCTTCTTTAGAGATGAAAAAATGAGAAAAAAGAGAGCGAACCTTTTGCCTTCTTTTTTTCCTCGATAATTACTGCTGCATCGAATTCTACCAAACGGATAATGTTTTTCCTTCTCTCATTCTTTTGCACAATTCAAATAGACTTTTCTCCTTCAAGATTAAAATGTGAATCGTTTCTTTAAATCAACGGTACGAATAGCAATTGAAATTGAAAGAGAAGAAGAATGAGAAAAAAAATGAGAATAAGAAGTAAATAAAGCTGGAGGGATGTATTTAATTTGATATTTAAAATCAGCAGGAATTGCCGCGTATCGGTGAGTAAAGAGAATTGGAGGGAGGACGAGAGGAAAAAAAAATGAAGAAATAATGGTGGATAGACTTTTTGACATGAACGTAATATGCATTGTTAAAGCCCTGAGGGAATATCGCGGTTTCTCCGAAGACTTGGCATCACCGAGCTGGAAGAAATCGCTCTTTATTGTTTTCGTTAGTCTGCTTCAGTCTCGTACTATTTCTCATTCGCTTTCTTACGTTTACCAACAGCCTCCATTATATCCATCCGTGCCTGTTTAATTTTCATTCCTCTGGTTTTTCTTTTTTTTCTTTTTTCTGCTTTTCCTTCGGGAAGAAAACAGAGAAATGAGAAGGAGGGGGGGGGGGGGTACAGAAAATTGAAGGATGTTATTTATTAATTTTTGGAGGAAAAATGAAAGTCGAGGCAAATGTAATTACACAGGAGGAGTAAATATTTTTTTCTCATTATTAAAGTACGGGTTTTTCTAAAGGCTGGTTGTTGTAATATTAGGCTAGAGGAATGAGGAGGGAAATAAGGGAGATTATCATTGAGAAAAGCTTTAAAAGCAGTGGATTTAGGAAAAAATGTCGAGTTTTTTTTTTTATGAATTTCAAGAGCTTCAAGAATGGTTCCTTAATGAATTTCCGTAAAGCTAGGAGTTTCTGAGATATTCTTAATAATAGCAAAAAAAAAGCCAACAGACTGTTTTGTGATTTGATTTTGGATGTCACTCAGACTTGAATAGGTTAGAAGTTTGAATACTGTGAAGCACTTTGGGCCTTTTCGTTTTCCCCTAAATCCAATAGTTTCCGAGATACTCAACAAGTAAACAATCAGCATCTCCATCATAAAAACCTTCTCTTTCCCAAATTCTCATTATTCTATAGTTTATGAGAAGAGGGGATTACAACGAGAATTGGTTATTAGCTGCTAAAGTTCTGGCTAATGAACCGTGATAGTGAATATAGGACGTACTTTTCCGTATTAGCTTTGGGATACTCAAAAGCCATTCTCTATGTGTTCGTTTGTGTGTATGTCGACACAATAGGGGAATCTGGTCGTTCAGTCTGGATGCTTTCGCGGTTGTTCTAGAGCCGATTCGCGTGTACACTTCCGGGATAATGTACCTACCCAATCTCCCGGTCCTCCCTCTGCCACCCTAGGGGTGTTTGGTGCTACTAAGGGCTGTGTGTAAAGCACAGAGATGTTCTTCTCTATTCTCTCGTCGTTATGTAGGCTAACTGTTGTACCAAAGGGCTGCAGCCATATGGCGCATTTGTCGTTGTTTTTTCATTTCTTTATGTGCACCAATGCCCCTCTCCCCCTTACGAAATTGAGTTCTTACAGACTTGATTGAGATTCAGCCCAGAAAAATCCCGAATGGCCTTTTATTTGGAGGAAAAAAAAACTCGTTAATTCTGGAGAAAATGAGAATCGAGGAATCTTAGAATGGCGTCATGCCCATTAGAAAGATTGGAAAATTCGAGGCTCGAAAACACTGTAATAAATAGCCTTCTGGACCAACAGCTTCCAAGGTACAGCAGATCATAGAAATGAGCGAAATCACCGTCCTTGCGATAATTCGGAGAGTTTTAGTTAAAAATACATTTCATTACAGTACTTTTTCGCGATTTGTTAATAATAATGGGATCGTATGTGCCTGACGTAATCGTAGGCCGATAATACTCGTCTGCTAAGCTGTTCGAGTGACTGAAGTACCCACTCTTTGTGAGTACATGGTGACGCCAGTAGTTATATGTAATATAACGTATATAAAAAGCAGAGATGAGAATAGACAAGTATGATATTATATCTATATATATACATGAGGATACATTGCAATTTCATAAATTCAGAGAATGTGTCTCTGTGTTGGCTCTTTGATTTTCATAGTCTGGGAATTTCCATTGGATGAATTCAATGGGTGAAAGAATCTTCTTTGGTGTTTGTTATACAGTGATCGATTTATTATTCAGTCACTTCGAGACGAATCGAGTAAACAATACACTTCTCATCCGACTCCACTTCTCGATTATAACCGAATATCAATTAGGGGAAATTTAGATACGCCAGACGCTTGGAAATTTTAATCGTCAACTAACGATCAATTTTTTTTTTTTTCATAGTTTTTTCTTCCTTTCAATTTTATTGCGGGAATATTTTTAGCGGGAGTGGAAATCATGAATTCATGGGATTTTGTGACAAATCGTCAACGATGAAACGAGTGAATGAACACGGAAAATTCAAATCGAAATGTTGATGAGAAAAGAGGGGGTGAGGGGGAGGAGGAAGTGGAATGAAACGAAGAAATTTAGAATGCAGACGAAAAAATTGTTATTGGTGTCTACTAATTCTCTTTTACTTTTGCCATTCGCTTTTTCGCTGGTGAAAAAATAATATTTTCAATGGAATAAAATATAATGGAGTGGAAGAGTGTAGAAAATGAAATAAATCAATTAAATATCAATTAATTTGTCCTTTTTATAATAGGATAATCACGAAAAACTGAGAAAACTTTTTCCTGACTCCATATTAATGTCTATTCTGCTTTATCTCGCTTATTTACCGAGATAATCGCGAAAAACTGAAAAAACATTTTACTGAGTCCATATTCATGTCTATTTCGCTCTATCTCGCTTATTTACCGAGATAATCGAGGAAAACTGAAAAAATTCCGCCGATACTGGATATCCCGAATCGTTGTGGCTTTTGGCTCTTCAGGATCCCCCATCATCTTGTTTTCAATCAACTCTTTGCGAAATTTCAAGGAAAACCCCGTATTCCCTCGGGAAATGGGTGAAAAATGAGGATGAAGGAATATTTGAAGGAAATCAGCCACCATGAAAATCCCGATTTTCAAATCTCCATAACTTTTTTTCTGTGGCGTATTTTCTGATGAAATTTTACAATGACACTGTCTAAGTCATCATGAAAGAGCCTGCAAAATTTCATAACAATATCGCAAACGGTTCTGAGAATTCGATAGAGCAGAAATAGTCGATTTCATAGAGCAAAGGCCATTGCCTCAGGGTTTGGCCTGAAAATTCCGCGGATACTGGATATCCCGAACCGCTGCGGCTTTTGGCCCTTCAGGATCCCCCATCATCTTGTTTTCAATCAACTCTTTGCGAAATTTCAAGGAAAACCCCGTATTCCCTCGGGAAATGGGTGAAAAATGAGGATGAAGGAATATTCGAGGGAAATCAGCCATCATGAAAATCCCGATTTTCAAATCTTCATAACTTTTTTTCTGTGGCGTATTTTCTGATGAAATTTTACAGTGACACTGCCTATGTCGTCATGAAAGAGCCTACAAAGTTTCATAACAGTATCGCAAACGGTTCTGAGAATTCGATGGAGCAGAAATGGTCCTTTTCATGGAGCAACGGCCCTCAGTGTGCATGTGATAGAAGATTGATGTTGAAAAAAATTATATTCACAAGCTGAAGTTATAACTTTCGGATAGTTCAATCACTTCTTCAGGTAAATTGAAGCACATTTTCCCGAATTATCAGCAATTAATTGGCAACCAACCTACGAATTCTCATTTCTCTCTGTTTTATCGACCTAACTCTGAAATATTGCCTTAATACAAAAGGAAATAAATTCCGAATAATAGAAAATGAACCGAAATAACTTAGAAATAATATGACTTTTGTCTGTGAGCATGGCCCTCATGGGTCTGACCCTGGGTGTCGTGATATATATGAATGGGGGAGAACTGTACAATTGTAAAAGGGAAAAAGGTCCCTAAGAGTAGAGAATCGTATGCAGCATATACGCGTCGAGCCAGACGGAAGAATGATGAACGCTGCAATGCCATGGCCTTTCTGCATATTTATACGTTTCATACGACAGAAAACGTCTCTTCGTGCGTGTGTGGCCCCAATGGGTTGATGGAGAGGGTGAGGAGGGATTTGGTTGAGGCTAGTGGGTGGATGTAGAAATGAAAGAGAAAGAAAATTTTCATTGGTAAGCTCGTAAAGCCTCGGTGAATGTTAGCCATGCACTAGAACCACAAGCCCCATTTCACTCGAATCGTCTATATAGTTACGTTCTCTACCGTTTTGCTTGCATATTGTACGTACCATATATCCAATGTATATTTGCGGGAGGGAGAAATTGCATATTTATGTGCTCAAGACACCAGAGAAATTGGTGGATGAGGTGGTTGACACAGTAATGAATATCCTCTTTTGAACCGCATCAATATTCCATTTTTCTAAATCAATTCAGGCAGATAAAAGGGGAAAATTCAGTGGAGTTGAGACAAAACTGGATCGGTCGATTTTTGATTTCAATTGTTTTTCTTTTTTATGTCTCTGACAATTGAGATATACGCTCCTTACTCCAATGCATTTTTATAGAGAATTTCAAGAGGTACAAAAAAGGATTTAAGAGTGAATCTCGCTCTATCTCGCGTAGTTTTCAAGATATTCTGAAAATATCATTAGAAGAAGAACCTATTTTTTTTCGTGACAATTCATGAAAGGCAATGGAATAGTGTAGATTGATCTCATGATTCAAAAACTTGCTATTTTGCAAATTTTGTACTTTTAAAAAAATCTATAATAATTCGATAGCAAAATGGAGTAAAAACCTGATTTATAAAGAAATTATCAGGAAAGTTTTTTTCGTGGCCTTTAACATTCTCTACAACAAGGTTCTCTGACATTTTCCCCTAACTCTATTAATTCCCGAAATATTCTCAATTTAATCTGAAAAAAGTAAGAAAAAACTCCTTTTTTTCCTTTCATAATTCCACAATTTCCTGAATTTACATAAAACATGTAAAATTCACTGAATAATAAAATCAGTCAAGTTGACCATTGTCACGTTGCATTATTACCCAGTCAGATGGTCATAAAAATAAACAGTTTATCCCTGTAATCGGCAAAAAAAAGGGATCAGTGACTGGAGGGTTAGGCCATAAGCGGATTATCGTTCTGCAGGCTCTCTCCTTCTCTCACCGAATGGCCCTCACAAGCCATATCCCAATGTGTAAAGCGAGACAATTTCTGCAATAGGGGAGAGACTGGACGATTCCAACCTTATCTCTCACTATCACGAATCCCTGTCATTTCCGGCACGTCAGCTGCTCACCAAACGTACGTGTCCCATACCAAAATCCAACGACACACACAACACTTGCAATGAATCCACCTCGCTGCTCCTCTCTCTCTATCTCTCTAGCTTTCTCTCTTTCTCGTCAATCGACACGCACGAATTTTGAATATTCATAAGTCCTACGCTCGGATGGAACTCAATCTTATTATGAATGCAATTTTCGTTGAGCTTTCGGTATTATGAGTTATCAGTTACCATTTATCCAACGGTGAATATCAATTATTATGCTAAAAAGTGATAAACAGGTCGATAAGACATGGTGGCTGGAAAATTTGGCGTGAATTAATTTTTTTTCGATGGGATAATCTTATTAATTCAGTGACGCGACTGTAATGAGATAGGGAAATATTGGAATGAGAGGAGTTTTTCGTTCCATTTTTGAGATATTTTGGAAATACTGAATCTCAGGAAAGGGAGATATTGTAATTGTAATTTATTGCAATGAGACTCCTGGCAAATGTTCATTGAAGCCAAAGGAAAGTGCAAAATTTTAGTACACGGTTATGCTATCAGTGATTGAGAAATTACGATTCTTCATATTATTAACAATTCCATCAATATAAGTGATAGGCATCAACTTTCAACATTACAGATCATAAAAATAAACTGTCGAACCTCGACAGACTTCTAAACAATACTTTGGTCATGCTCTTTTTGTAACTCTTAAAATCCTTTACAAAAAAGGCTTCATGAAACTTCTCCTATTCTTTATAGATTCCGAAATATTCAAGAGAAACCTCTGTTATCATTTGAATTACTACATAATTTCATAGATAAACTGATGGAAACGATCAAGGGTGCAGTTATAAGCAGAATAGAATTGAATTGACGTAGTTGAAGATCGTTTCGCTATTGGTAGAGGCGCCTGCATTTCACAACCATATCCGATACACACTTGGCCCGGTTGTCATGGACCCTGTATTCAAAGGGAATGTATTAGTACGTCTGACTGCTTGCCCTGAATCCTAGTTGGCTTTGTCGGCAGAGTTGCATATATTCTGAGGGATATCTAACCGGCACTTTGTGCAATCAATGGTATATTCTAACTGACAACTCACTACATGTGTATCCATTGTAATGAACATGGGATATAGTATCCTTTACTACCTCCATCTTTGGTTGTATCAATTATTCGATTGAATTTTTACTTTTTATCACATTTCAACAGTGATTTTGTCGAGATAAATGGCTTGATCATCGATTCATCTCTTCAATTTCCGGAATTTGAATAAAAATTGATAAAGTTGGAGAATTTTTGGAATTTTATCAATGTTATTGAAAGTCTAGGGGAATTTCCGGTGAAAAAATGATATAATACAATTTATTCTGGACCAATAGATATAGGAAAAAAAATGAAAAATATCAATTTATGCTGTTTTTTAACATGTATCGTAATTCTGGCGTTGAAAAGGCGTATCTCCATCACATACAATCTTCTGATTCTGAATATGCCTTCAACTTTTCCATTCGTTTGTTCAAAATTTATAATTTAAAAAATTACCGGAGATACACTTTTTTGACTTGACATATTGACAATTATTCGTACATCTTGGACATACGCCCTTTTGGCTTTAAAGCAATAATATCAATCAAACGCAATATAGCTGGGAGATTTTGGTAATTTTATTCATCCTAGGCCAATAGCTCTAGCGATATAATAAAAAAGATAGGAAATATGAATTTTCTTGATTTTGAAATACTTACATTACTTCAGAATCACGAGTGCGTAAGTCCTTTCGATTAGAAGAGCAATATTTCACAATATTTTTGACATTTCGTCTAGAATTGATGATAAAAAAAAAGTGGAGATACGCTTTTTTTCAACTTTTTACATTGAAAATTATTCATATAAATTCCAGACATCCGCCCCTTTGACACTAGCTCATTAATTTCAATTCTCATTTTAAAAAATCCGATAATTCAATAATTTCAGTTGTGAAAATTCCATTATTTTTATCCTCTGCAGAAATATTTTTCCATCGAAAATGAAATTTCATTAGAATGTAAATTTAATTTCACAAGTTGTCACTAGATTGTTGAGGATAGAGTCATCATGACCAGATCTGGTTGGAGGGATTTACTTTATTGGGTTATAGATTATACGGTGTCGCAGGATTAGACGACGATTATATTACTCTCCCCCCTTCTTGCACTAGACGGGAAGTGGTACATTCCCTATCGCAACGGAAGGTGGTGTGTCCGCCTATTCCCTCTATCTCTCTCTTTCTCACTGTATTTGGGGATGGTATGGAGTTTATGTGAGGACCCCCTCTGCAGAAAGTGATAGTGTGATTTCTTCCATAGAGAGAGAGTCCAATCTGATAATCGAAAATCCAGACGTCCATGTGTGGAAAATATCTCTTTCCTAGTTTATGTCTATTGATTGCATGAATCATCCTTTATTTGATTGCAGTGTACGCGCATTTATAGGAATAAAATGAAGAGATGGAGGGAGACATTTCAAGAGGGTGGATAACACTGATCTATTGCAGAAATACGATTAAAGAATTCACATGATCCCCCTACAGTGAAAAATAACCTTGGGGAGTTGAATTCTTATTTTTTTTCCTTTTTTTTTCTTCTCTACGTCATGAAAATATTTTCATTTTCTCGTGGGAAGGAATTTGATGGATTTTCTGAATTTATAACATTATAAAATTGTGTTAAATTTGAGCTAAAAATAATTAAATTCATCTCATTATTACTTAAGTGCTCATTACTTAAGTGTAAGAGATAAATCTCATTGACAATGTTTTTATTTTAATTTGAAATTGAGAAAATCAATTGATTAATGAAGGAAAATTTGATTTAATTATCTAATTATTTTCTCTTTCTCCAAGGGTCAGCTTGTTAAAAAACCTGATTTACTTTGAACTGCAGATTAAATATGAACTAGTTACATAATATGTGGTTGCCCACATTTCCGTTAAGAATAATTGCTGCAAAGGAAGCTGAGGAGTCGTAGAATGAGCAGAAAAAGATTAAAAAGGAATGATGTTAAAAAAAAAATAGGGGTGAATGTAAAATGTAGAATATCCTCGAGGCGACTACAGTAATGTAGAACTATGAGAAGGCCTCGACTTCTCACGGTACCACGAATTCGTTAATTAATTAAATCTAAACGGGAAAAGATAATTGGTAGAGAATACTCTAGGAAGTGGTAGTAAAAGTACTCACAATGTGCTGGAAGATTATATATAATAAAAGTACAGCTTGTGCTTTTTTGTTCCTCTCCTCGAGAGTGTATGTTTAACTGTGGAAGAATTTCTTTGAATTAACAGTTATATTCCAGAAATTGCACGAGGATTTTCTTCTTTCGTGAGATTGAGATTTTTGTTCGAATTGGTCTTATGATTGGGATATCTCGGAAACTATCAAACTTAGAAAAATTTATCGATTCATCTTTTTTGCGGGTAATCAAATTCTCGCTGAGAAAAGTCTTCTGACATGTTCCCCTAAGACCTACTTATTTTGAAGATATTCACCAATATAATCCTCAGAGTATTTCAAATCTCTCTGAACCTCTTTTAATCAAACATTTTCACTATCTAATCAATCCCCAACACGACCAGAACAATATAAAAATCCAAAAAAACCTACAATTTTCATCGCAACACAAGGAAGTGAAAAAAAAAGAGAAGAGAAAAAAAATAGTGAATCACGCATAAGTCACGGTTTATTCAAAAGAAGTAACTAAGAAGGGGAGAATTTTAGTGTTCCATACGACCCCATCGTATGAATTGATTTATACCATCCATATAACTGGCACTATGTCTTTCATTAACCCTGCTATTGTCGCCTGGCGATGTGCGATCAAGCATAGGCGCAAGGGGAAATATCAAATTGTATTCGCCATGTACCTCGCACTCTTTTTTTCCATCAATTTTTGCAACACATGTAACTCTCACTCTTTGTGTATCATCAGGAACGAGAAAAATCAAAGATTTTCAATAGAAAAAAAAAAAATTGACACTTGACTTAACATCGAGAGATCGAGTGATTATTCTATAGAGACAAAAAGGGCCTGTGATCTTCCGTTTGAGTGGAAAAGGCTTGATCACAAATGATCCACCCCCTCTTTCTCCTCCACCTTCCCCTCCTCTTCATCGTGGATCAATGAGGGAAAAGGAGCTTTGGTTGACCGAGCCATTTTCCCTCGTTTTCTCCTCCAACTCTGGACTCTCTCGTTTCTGTCTGTACAATTTGACGGAAACACCGACTTTTTGGGATTTAAAATGCCATGAAAGGTGAAACTTTCAATGGATCTTGTTAAAGGTCTCCCTCACTGTCTCTCTTTCTCTTTCTATCTATCGTGTGTTATAAAGTTTCTTTGGCTGACGTCAGCTCTGATGTCCAACAGACACTAAGTGACAAACGGTATCAATCATGATGATCGTACTGAAGATACTTTACGACATCTGCTGACGTTGAGAAGACAATCATGTGGCAAATGGACGATTTTAGCTGGGGTTTATTTCACTTAGTGGATCCGTTTTTTTTTTTTTTTTTTGATCGATTGGGTTGAATTGTGATGTATTGGTTCTCAGTGGTCAATTAGGGAATAGAGAAAGAGGGAGAAGAGATGTGGCATTTTGACAAAAGGTTTTTTCTCCGTTAATGTTTTTCTTGTAAAATCAACAATAATTGAGCAAGAATTTTTTTTGGGGTAATGAAGTTTTTATTCGAGAGGGGAATTCATTGAGCAACATTGTCGGAAGTTTTGAGGATTTTTTAGAAAAGTTATGGGAGTCAATTGTTTTTTTTCATCCATTTTTGATTTTTTTCTTGAGACTTTTCAACAATTTTGATTTTTCAGGGATTTCTCTAATTTTCATCGTTTTGGCACGTTTTCAATAATTCCAAATAATAGTTGAGATGATTTCTCGTCAATTTCTTTTATTTAGGAATGAATTTTGAACGATAATTGACAGAGACAACACGATTCACGTGAAAAAAAAACGTATTTTGATCCATTTTTTAGAATGTAAAGAAATTCTTCGAAACAATTTTAAATATTTTTTTTTTTCACGTGCTATCATGATTCTCCATTATTTCCAATCACAGTGGTCACTCTAACGTTTCGAAATCGTTGGAATAATCGCAGATCGATTATTTCCCCCAGAATCTACAAAATTTTACCAGTTTTCATGGAGCAATAATCCCCTCATTGTAATGCGATCCTTTACAATTTTTATACTAAAAAAAAATACATATTTTATATAATTTTATTCAACCACAAACACGAGTATCTGGTTGGCAGGTAGAGTGTATTTGCTTTTAATTTTCTGAAAAATAAAACTGCTGCGTTGAAGGGTAGAGTGTGCAGTACCTCGTGTGGTTGGCATTGGGATGAGTAAAATCGCCGCAATCCCTTCTCTTCCCCACCTCCAGACTCTATCCTAGGATGAAAAAAAAGAAAAAAATGAGAGAAAAACTTGTACAACCGTTGGGAATCGACTGTTATATATACAATTTTTTTCCCCATTTCCTCAAAAGGCCCTGAGCTATTCAAATGGATGAAGTATTTTTATTAAAATATTTATTCACCAGAACGTTTATTTATCTTTCAATTTTTTTTTCCTCCATCATCCGGTGGTATTTCACATTGAGCATGGAAAAAAAATCGATAGATTTATTTTTTCACGTTCGAATAATTCGTATCGATAAATAAATAAAAAAATTGGGGAAAACAAATTTGATGGGTTTCAATTTTTTTTCTCATTATTTTGTTGAAAAAGAGTAGGTTTCAAAAATCAATTGGAAATTTCAAGAAATTCTTAATTTTATCAATTTCTTTGAACCTCAAACCTGACAGTACAGAATCTAATTTTTTTTTTGTTGCACTAAATTTTTTAATTCTGGATATTTATTTTCTTATTGGAATATCTCGAAAACTATTGAATAAAAGAAAATTTATCAAGAGACCTTTTTTGTAGCTCTCAAATTTCCTACAAAAAAAGGTTCCCTGACATTTTCCTCTCAATCTACTCTTTCTAAAGATATTCACAATATAATTTAGCGTGTAAAATCGGAAGTTCAAGTGAAATAAAAAAGAACATTTTTTAAAATAATTGAGACATAATTTTAACGATGAAACTGTCGAGAATCCATAAACTTCAATTAATTTCAAACTTCACCGATTGAGCTGAACTTTATTGGTGCTATTAGTTGCTTTGTCGGCAATTGGCTGCATGTGAAAGAAAAAAAGCAACACATTTTCGGAGTCCACGGTTACACGTGTGGGTGGTCTCTGCGGTTACGTCTCAACTCGAATCTAAACTTCCGTTTGTGGATAGCAAATGCCACGACAAAAGGAAATTCTAAAAAAAAAAAGAAAATTAAAGAAAAAAAGTGATTTTGTGTGTTTAATTTACAGAAGAGAATTTAAATACCACATGGCCATTGATTACGTCAGCATGAATTTATCCGAAATTTCACACGTAATTTGTACATCGACACGATTAATATTGTATTCGAATTAATCATGAAACACAATATTCAATCAGTTCTGGAAATATTGAAAACTTGTATTGATCACATTATAATTATGGAGAGTAATTAATTATTTGAGGGCATTGAATTAATTTTCACTCGCAATTAACGAGAAATGAATTGATATCACGATTCCTTTTTTTTAATTTAATAAATATGATGAATTTCCGAAAAAAAAATCATCAGAAATTCGGATCAATTAATTTTCGATATCCCGAAAAAAAATACATTTTTTTTCTGTATTTCCATTTTTTTGGAAAACTGATAAAACTTTGAAAATTACCAAATTTTATTACCACTCGTATCAATATTTTTTTTTTCCTCTGTTCAGTCATGTGCAAAAGTAACAGTCATATTTCACAGTACAGTTAATATTCAAAAAAACATGACCCATGGGGGAAAAAAGGGCAACAAGGGGCTTGTAACACGTGATACGCGATCGCCATGAGAACCTTGTCACGAGATACAGTGTCACTGTATGTTAACACTGAAAAGTGTGTTTCTTCTTTCGTGTCCCTCTCCACCCAGGAGACGCGTAAACTAGACGGCTCCACATAACCGCAACAAAAAAATTTGTAAGGCTGCTAAGAAGCCTGTACGATGCTCTTCTAATTATCGTGGCAACATCTCCCTTTTTCTATTCATTTTTTCTTGCATGACTGAGAGAAGATACTTGATGTTAACCGCTGAGATTATTGCCGAGGGACTTGATTAATTTGCACGCGAAATTCTGTGAATTTGAAAAAAAATTCGATGTTGAAGGATTTCTTGATGAGTCTATTGAAAAGATGGAATTTGTGATGGGAAACATATGTTTAAATTGATTTTTTTGGAATTTGAGCGTTTCAAATGATCACGTCACGTTCAAATGATCGATTTTTTTTTCTCCTTTTAGTTATTATCATTACTATAATTATTTCGATTTTTCAACATTTTACCGATACTGAAACGATGTCCAAGATGATAAATTGTTATTAGATATTATTATGAATATTCAATATTGTTCCGCATTTGACTCACGCTGTCCCAGTTTCTAGGACTGGGATTGGAGAATTCTCGGACTTTAAATACCAATATAGCCGCCATTGATTTTTTCATGAAATTAATTGCATTAATCGTCGCGTAATTGCATAACGCGTTTTTTTATCCTGAAATTCCCTTCCCTCTCCAATACAATCATCGAAAAATCCTATTTCTAGCCCTACCCAATGAATCCTTCAAAAAACCCCCCTAATTATCGCAAACTTTCATTTTTGAGATAATTTTCCTCAAAATAATCTCCAATAAAAAGAAAAAAAAACACCAAAGCCCCCCTAAACAAACACAATTAATTTTTTTCCACCCCCATCCACAACCCCAAACAATGAGAGAAACTCGGAAACAAGGAAAAAATATATATTAAAAAAAAATTCCCAAACAAACTCGCGGTTGAGTTCCCTCTGTTGACGAACAACAGTCGTAGGTACACGATGATTCTGTATTCATCGCCCTACCACTCCCACCCCTTTTCCCTCAGCGAGTACATAAAGAAAAGCATCGTGTAGTCGTCAGTGCAGAAGGTGAGAATGTGAAAAGAAAAAAAGAGGATAGGGGGGTGGGGGCCCGGAAAGGGTTTGTTTTTGAGGATGCCCAGGTAAAAAAATTTTGTCGCTTTTTTGTAGGAAGACGACGTTAGGTCGACGTCGCCTAACTGAGACTGAAGTCGACATTAGCTTTAACTTTTGCTGATTTTCATAGGGGAATGTCGAGGTGACTTTTTGTCGATAATTCTCTTTTTTCGATTTTCGAGGATTTTTATCTAAAAATGAGACGACGCTTTTTTGTCGACAAAATGTCACTTTACTGCAATTCCATACCGAAATGTCGTGACGACTTTTTGTCGATTTTTTTCTAATTTTGAGACTTTTCGTATAGAAATAGCAGAAAGTCTTTGTCGACGAAATGTCGCTCTATTGCAGTTTTAGATAGGAATGTCAAGATAATTGCTTTTCCATAATTTTTTTTTTTCTCAATTTGGAAGAGTTTTGGATAGCAATGGCGAAAATTTTTTGTCGACGAAATCACCGTGAATCAGATCCGTTGGGGTTCATTGCTATCTCATATAGAAACGGTGACATGGATGTTCAGGGTGACGACTGAAAACTAATTTCAAAATTCTCTGACTTTCCCATGACTTTTCCCTGACTAAAAATAAAATTTCAGAACCTACAAAAAAAATACACAGAGAAAAATGCTTTCTTAATTTAAGTGAGAAAACTCACTTGATTTAAGCCAGTTTTACTTTCTTAAATTAAGTGAGAAAAGTCACTTGATTTAAGTGAGAAAACTCACTTGATTTAAGTGAGTTTTCTCACTTGCATCAAGTGACTTTTTCTTTCTTAATTTAAGAAAGTAAAACTCACTTGAATCAAGTGAGTTTTCTCACTTAAATCAAGTGATTTTTTCTCACTTAATTTAAGAAAGTAAAACTCACTTAAATCAAGTGATTTTTCTCACTTAAATTAAGAAAACATTTTTCTCTGTGTATCATTTGAGTATACTTAAAAATTCTCACCTATTCCTGAAAATAATTTTTCTATTAGAATGGAACAATAATACCTTTTAAACTCTTTTGCAGATTTCCAACCATTAAAAAAGTTCAATTTTTTCGATTGAATATCTATAACTTTAAAAAAATCAGGAGATAAAAAGAAATAAACTACGGATTCTCTTGACTGAGATCGAAGTTGCCTGACTCTTCCAAAAATTATAAATTCCCTGACTTTTTCAGGTTTTCCAGGTCAATCGCCACTTTGAATGTTTTCGACGATTTTTTTTTAATTTTCAACATTTTAGTGTTTAAACAGTGGCACGTCTTACTATCGTCATTCCTCTAAATTTATAGTTCCATGTGGGATCTCAGAATTCCTTTTTATTTATTTTTTCAATTTTTGCATTTCAATTTCAAACAATCTTTTTTGGAAATAGTAGAAGTTTTCTTGGAGGAGAAATTAATAATCAAATTGTTTCTTCACAGTTAATTTTTAGGCCTTTCACGAATAATGGTGAAAGAATTTTGCAAGATTCAACAATAAAATCACAATGTTTTAGAAACCCATAAATGTAGAACAAATTCTGAATGAATGAAGAAAACGTAGCAGTAAAACGAACAATAAATGGCAAAAAAAAAATTGAAAATTTTCTTGATTTATCTGCCTCCCATCTTCTTAGGCTTTACTTTTCTCGTGGCTTTTATTCCGATGTTCATTCTCGCTGTGTTTCTTGAGATATTTCTTTGATTTAATACCATCTTCATCTAAATTTCTGCGGTACCGAATATCTCTATCTCTGTCCTTATTTTCAAAACAACTTTCATCGCGTTTACGTTTCGTATATCTATTCTCTTGATTCCTTCTCCATTTGTCATAGTTTTTCATTTGATCTATTCCGTCTCTATTGCAGCTTTTATTTCTCTCTGCCCACTCACGCTTCTCATTTTCATCATTATCTCCTTTCTCTCTGAATCTCCCGCTTTGAGACTTCTCTCTGTCTTTATCATCTTTTCTTTTCCTTTCACCACTCTCATCTTTATGTCCATGCGCACGTCTCTGCCTCTCATTTCCATTATTCTCTCCTGTCTCTCTAGATCTTTCACTTCGAGACTTCTCTCTGTCTCTATCATCTCTTCGTTTCCTCTCAGCACTCTCATCTCTATGCCTATGCGAATGTCTCTGCCTCTCATTTCCATCCTTGTCTCGTTTCTCTCCAGATCTCTCACTTTGAGACTTCTCTCTGCCTCTCTCATCTTTTCTTTTACGCTCACCTTTCTCATCTCTATGCATATGCGCACGTCTCTGCCTCTCATTTCCATTCTTGTCTCCTTTCTCTTTAGTTTTCTCCCTTCGAGACTTCTCTTTATCTCTGTCATCTTTTCTCTTTCTCTCACAACTCTCATGTCCATGCTTATGCGCATGTCTGTGCCTCTCATCTTCATTCTTGTCCTTTTTCTCTTCAGATCTCACCCTTCGAGGCTTCTCTCTATCTTTGTCACCTATTCTTTTCCTGTCAAATCTCTCATCACCATGCGTACATCTCCTCTCTCGATCTCTTCCTGTGTATCTGTCATATTTAATTTTTCTCTCACGGCTCCTCTCTCGGTCTTTTATTTTATTTACATACTTTTCGATTTCGTTCTTCTGTTTGTCTCTCAAGTTCGATCTGCTTCCTGGATCCTCCTTGAGCTGCTCTTCATCTGCAACTACTAGAACATCCGCTTCGTTTTGATTAGCTGTTTCTTTCTGACATTTAGTGGGATTTTCTTCCTTTGTATCTAAGAAATAAAACCATTGATCATTAATCCCAATACGATTGATATATTTAATGAGATTTATTACCATGTGCTTCTACTCTACCCATTCCCTCAGTGTTCGAAGTTATTGGTACCAAATTTTCCCCTGCACTGCTGTTTTGTCCCTTATCAGGAAGTTCGCACACTTCATCTAGTTTCTGATCTTCAACTCCTCCTGCAGCTTTCTTCTTCGTCACATCAATCTTCATGTCCTCATAGCTCTCAGTATCTTCATCTTGACCTGTTGTTTCTGCTTCTCATGAATGAATAAATTTTTTCATTAAAGGGGGGGGGGAGGGAGGAGTAAGGGTTCACGCGTGAAAAAAAATTTTTTTTTACAAGTTCCTTTAAACGTATGGATTGAGCAAATTCATTGCAACCATTTGAATATTATCAAGTATAGATTCAACAGCATGAAGTGATTTTTTTATACGAAAATATCTACAAACAAGCCGGTAACGGAGCTTCTCCAAGAACGTCTTTTGAAATAGACGACTAGCGATGATCACTGTATCTCAGCTGGAAATTATCAGAAATAAAAATCCATTGAAATTTAGTCCATGTATCATTAAATCCTCCCCCCAACGATCTCTGATTTTTTTTTCTATCTTTCAATTTTTGGTGGCCATTGAAAGTAAAAACTGCTATTTTTTACGAAAAATTGGGGGATTTCGTAGGTGGAAAACTTCCTTAATGTAAAAAAAAAATAATCAGAGATCGTTGGGGGGAGCATTTGATGATACTTTGAATTTCAATGGTTTTTTTATTCCTGATAATTTACAGCTGAGATACAGTGATCACCGCAAGCTATCTATTGCATTCTTGGAAACGCTCCGTCACCGGCTCGTTTGTGGATATTTTCGCATAAAAAATTACTCAATGTTGTTCAATTCATGCTCAATGATGTGCGAAATGTTTCACCAAGTCTGCTCAATCCATACGTCTAAAAAATCGTAAAAAAAGGGTTTTTTTTTCCACGCGTAAACCCTTACCCCCCCTTATTGAGTTCATTGTAAGAAGCTTTTCAACTTATTCATTGGAAGTCTCACTTTCTATTTTTCCTTCGTCATTATTCTCTCCAAAATTCCTGACTGAATCTTCATCGGCACTTATATCTCCATCACTCACTGATTCATCATCAGTGGTTTCACTTTCATCAGCTTCTTTCAACTTCGACTCTCTATACCTTTTCCTTGTTTTATTACATAGATCAGCCACAGTCTTCCTATACGCTGCTTTACTTTGTCTCCTCTTTCCGAATTTTTTACAGCAAGTTCCTGAAGATGATAATGAAATTATTACTTTAGTGAGAGCCTGGATAAAGAAAACATCATCAGTCTCACTGTAGACGGCCTTGTAAATATTATCAGGAATTTTGTTTCCTCTTTTGGCATTCATCTCAATCAATTGATTCCCCAAACACAGCCTCAGAAGGGCACAGGCCATTCTTCCCGGGAATTTAGCAAACGCTTTTATGTCAGTTAACTCTAGATAATCGACAAAGATTCCCGAACCCTTTTGAAGCTCAACCTGTAATTAACATGCAAAATTCGTGAGTCAGCCCAGCGGTAAAAAAGAGTTTAGAAACATATAAATAATTCCATTTCGATGCATCAAATATCTAACAATGGAGACCCTTTATATATTCTCAGATATATTTTTTTTTAAGTGAGTAAGTGACTGAGTGACCATTTTCGGCTCATCTTCTGGAGAACTCTCCGATCCTGGCCCTTTACTAGACATTTGTTCCACCCTTTCTTTTAGAGTGCAGCCCCTCGTATCTTCGCAAGGGTTCTCATTTGATTTGGTCGGCATTTTCCTTTTTCTTACGTCTTCCCGATTTCCAAGAAGGTTATCTGCTGATTTCTTTCGCATTTTCCCTCCTTCTGAAGTACCTTTCTCTGGGTGTCCAGAAAGATTCTCTATCGAGGTTATTCGTTTCTTCCCTTCTCGCGAAATGTCTTTCCTCGAATCTTCAGCAGGATTCTCTGTTAATTTGTTACTTTTGCAGCTTCCATTCATCTCAGACTCGTCCATCTCCTTTGCCTTTATCAGTCGATTCTTCAAATTTCCATCTTTTTTCTCACAGTGCGCTGCAAGCACGGGCTGATTGTCTGTTTTCGCTTTTTCTGCATCTCCAATAGCTTCATCCTGAGTATTTGAATCCTCTCTGATTTCTGTCTCTTCATCCACTCCACTTCCTTTGGCCTCTTCATTATCATATGTATGAACTTTGTTGTTATCATTTACTTCAAGAACGTCGTCGTCTACGTGCTCCTCTTTCTCATCACTTGGATTATCTGCTCTACATTTGGTCATTTTCACTTTAGCTGTACGTTTATCAGCGAAATTCTTTGATTTTACGGTTGGCTTCTTCTCTGCGTTTCCCTTGAATTTCAATTTCCCAGCTCTAGTTCTCGTTTCCTTTGATCCTTCATCAATTTTTGAAATTTTGTCATCATTCAGCGCAGCAATTTCCATTGATACCACTGGTATCTTCCGTTTTAATTCTGCTTTGGTTTTTGTAGCAATTTTCGTGTCTTTTAATATACTCTTTTCTCTAGTTTGTGATTCAAGTTCCTCATTTCGTGTTACTTTATTTAACTTTTCTGATGATTTCAACTCAGTCATTTGCTGTAAAACTTTGGCATCTCTACGAAGGTTTTGATTTTTGAAGTTTTGATCTCTGAGTTTTGCTGCTTTTTTCAGACTCTCCTGTTCATTCGTCGTGAGTGGTTTCCCTTCCTTCGTAAATTCAAGTGCCTTTAGTTTGTTTTCATCTACTGAAAGTAAATGAAATTTCGGAATTTTTCGTAAAACATTTTGTAACATAATAATCGGTTATTGTAATACCATCTTTTGCCAGGATATCCACATCATACCATCTTCTACACCATTGTGCTCTGGGACCATTTTCGCAATCAAAATCGATTACATCTTCAGAAATAATACTAGTTGTTGGATTCTTTCCCTTCCACAATACCACATAAAACATCTTATCGTTGTACTGGTGGTTATTCTGAATCCAGATCATGAAAAATATTCAAATGCAGGATAATTAATTGCCTGAACATGAAAAATCGCTCGAGGAGGTTCCTCCATTAAAAAGAAAAAGGAAAAGCGTTGGAGTCTGGAGATCCACTAAAAAGGAAATTCTTTAAGCAATTGGAAACATAATGTAAATTCCAAACCCCCTGCCCACCCACAACCAAAGAAAATGACATTTAAATGAACACACTGAACACTGAACACACTCATTTTGTTCATAATTTTTCAAAAATAATTAGTTCATACTCCCCAATTGATAAACTCCACTAATTTACGCCTTGCAGGTCTTCAGAAAAATCTAAAGAAATTTTCAGCAATAATGCAGATACATTGAAACATCTCCCCAATTCTTTTCAGACTTTTTAATAAAGTCCTTCACTCGAAAATAAAAAAAAAATTTTTTTTTTTATAATTCCACTTTGTCTCAGGAAAGAAATTTGTCTCTGAATTAAAAAAAAAAAAAAAAAAAAAAAAGTTTCCTGGTCTATTCTATTTTTGTTTTAAATGCAGGTCCTCAGAAAAATCTGAAAAAATTCAGTAACAATCTAAACATATCAAAGTATCTGCTGAAATTTTTTCAGATTTTTTCATAAAGTTCTTCACTCTCCAAAAAAATCCTGAAATTCCCATTTACCCCTTGTCACAATCCTATTATTTTTTTTTTGAAAATTCAGGTCTGTAAAAAAACTGGTAAAATTCCCCAACAATATAGGTATACAAAAGCACCTTCTCAGAATTTTTAATCATTTTCTTTTCTATATTCCAGCAAATTTTATCGTCTGATTCATGATATTGTCTCTGATACTGGGAATTCCATTATTGACTTTCATGAAATTCCTCGTGCTCACCCGAGGAACTTCATGTGTATAACAGTTACCTAGGTTCTTCTTCAATTTACAATTTTTAATTTAGAAAAATTATCATAAAAAATTATTGGACGCACACGTTTGATTTTTTTTGATTAATTCTAACCCCGATACATGAGCATTTCGAGTTTGCAATTTTTCCGGCTTAATATGAATTGATAATTAACTCACAGTTTTTTTTCCAGTTCCTTCACTTTTTCTAGGTTCCATTAAATCATCCATTCCCGAAATTGGTTTTGATATTTTCTCTAATCGTGAGTATCCAGGATATTGGTTACTGTCAGGGCAATCAATCAAACGAAGTTTCGTTATTTATCTGTCACCTTAGTTACGCAAAACAACGTACTTTGAAAATTCCCACAATCGTAAAATTACAGATTCAACGTGGAAAATAATGAAATAGTACGAAAAAATACGAAGTTATACCAAAAAATATAACAAGGAAAAAAGGTAATTAATTTCTCGATGGTGTTATGACACCATTTAAATTTAATATACATTAAATAATTTCTCTCTTCAACTCAAATTAAACGATAATAATTTTCTTCAAATGGCGGAAAATACCTCGTTCCCCCTCTAATAAACTTGAATAAAGACAGAGAATAAAATTGACAGCAAATGCGGAGTGCGGAGAAAACATAATCCGCCCCTATGGCGAATTAGAAGATGAATTTTTCTTTGGGTGAAAAGCGAAGGTGTTTGAAAGCTTTCGGAACCGGAAATTTGTGGTAGGTCATATTTAAAGAGCAGTGGAATTTTTTTTTTCTAAATTTCTCACTTTTTGTATATAATTTTTTATAAGTTCGGCCCTATGACGAATCAAGAGACGAATTTTCCAATGGGGAAGTTTGAAGCCATCGAGAAACCTTCACGATTGAAAATTCCAGAAAAATTGTCTCTTAAAGCGTCATAGAGCTGGACTTATGAAAGAAAATGCAAAAAAAGAGAAATTTAGAATTAAGAAAATTCCCAATACCCTCTTAATATGACGTACCACGAATTTCCGATTCTGAAGGCTTGAAAAAGACCTTCGGCTTTCACCCAAAAAAAATCGTCACTCAATTTGCCATAGGGCCGGACATATAAAATTCATCCTTCATACACAGAGAAAAATGTTTTCTTAATTTAAGTGAGAAAACTCACTTGATTTAAGTGAGTTTTACTTTCTTAAATTAAGTGAGAAAAAGTCACTTGATTTAAGTGAGAAAAGTCACTTGATTTAAGTGAGAAAAGTCACTTGATTTAAGTGAGTTTTACTTTCTTAAATTAAGTGAGAAAAAATCATTTGATTTAAGTGAGAAAACTCACTTGATTCAAGTGAGTTTTACTTTCTTAAATTAAGTGAGAAAAAGTCACTTGATTTAAGTGAGTTTTACTTTCTTAAATTAAGTGAGAAAAAATCACTTGATTTGAGTGAGAAAACTCACTTGATTCAAGTGAGTTTTCTCACTTAAATTAAGTGACTTTTTCTCACTTAATTTAAGAAAGTAAAACTCACTCAAATCAAGTGACTTTTCTCACTTAATTTAAGAATGTAAAACTCACTTAAATCAAGTGAGTTTTCTCACTTAAATTAAGAGAGCATTTTTCTCTGTGTAGTCTCGCCCGGTGTGTTAACTTAAGATACGTAAAAAAATCGATTTTTCTCGCAGCCAATCTTGTTGTTCCTATTTCATGAAATCTTTTCGAATAAAAACGGAGCTGAACGACTTTGGCTACGAGAAATACCCTTAAATGAGTGAAAATGAGTAAATTCTGAGCCAACTGTATCATCATTGACCCAAAGAAGCCCATCAGAGGCCCAAAGCGCGCGAAAATTCTCCGGATATTTTCACGGCTAGCTTCAGCAACATCGAGAATTGAATGTCATTTTCCATCTTTATATGATTTAATTGTTGATACTCCTTGAAGTTGAAGTTTGCACTCTTACATTATTAAGAGTGGAAATATTTTTTTCGTTATGCTTATGCTGAGGATGTTGAGAGAGAGGAGAAACCCTTTCGGGAAAGCGCATTCCGTGCACATATGACAAAAGAATATTTTCGATACGTTTCATTAATTCTCCGTATTTCTCAAGTATAACGAACTGAGTTTTTTTTTTTTAAAGTTGTCCTTTGCAGTTCAAATTTGATTCCTTAAGATCTTGAGTCAATATTTTCCTATACAAGTTGAAGACAATGATTCGTATTTTTAATTCCTTCATAGATCATGCTTGTATGATTCTGAGGAAGTTCACAAAATTGATTTCATTTCATTCAATGCAAATATGCAAATCCTTGAGAGATTCTCGCAGTAATGTTACAATCTCCGTTAGTGTCCGGGAATTCTCATTGATTTGTTTCATATGATGAATTAATTTATCAGTGGAGTGGTGAAGTAGGAGAAAATGAAAAGTCACATGTAACTTTTCTAGCAATCATCTTCGAATCGAGTAGATGTAGAGAAAACGTGATTTTTGGATTCATTCTACTTGACCACTTCACTATTGAACTGATCTTTATATCTCTGCACCATGAAATAGTGAATTATTAATTTCCAGAACAAGAGCCAATATTAGAGAATATCCGGGCACAGAGATTACTGCTTCAATATGTCAGTTAAACAGTTCCATTACAAGAATTTATCACGAAGCTCTATGTATCGGCATAGAGTAGAGCGTAAACGACAACGACTGAACAATGAAACAAGTGACGAAAGTGACGATTCATCGCCCTACGAAGCAGATATAATTGACAATGAGACAGAAGGTATGAACATCTTCTATAGATCAATTTTCAACTCTGATTGCTCTAGAATTTTCTTCAATTAATTATTCCTCAAATTTCTGGGCACCTGTAGGAAATAATTACCATTCAGACGATGAGAATGCTGAGAATCATTTTAGAGCACGGGAAGTTCCAGAGAATATGAACTTTGATAGAGATTATGATAACATAAATGATGATGATAATTCTTCCCAATATTCTGATGCATGTTCTACTCAAAGTTATCTAGATGATATCGGAAATGATTTTATTAGTGAGGGTGAAGATGTACATGATGATATTACTGATGATGATGGTAATGAGTATAATAGTGAGAATGATGACGATGAAAATCTCTCACTACATGAGCCTCTATATCCAGGAGCTAGAATTACAATTGGAGAAAGCCTGACTTGTACACTGAAGTTACACCTACGTCATAAGCAATCAGATTCTCATTTGAGTGACTTATTGAAATACGTCGAGATGCATTGCCCAGAAGGAAACAAATGTCCAAAAACTCTGTACTTTTTCCGAAAATTTTTAGGCAATTTCAAAACTCCAATTGAAAAACATTTCTATTGTCCACATTGCTCTATGGAATTAGAAAATCTAGATGACATATGTCCAGTTTGTCCTGAACCCAAAACTACATCTTATTTTATCTCCATTCCCCTTGAATCGCAATTACAAGAACTTTTCAAACGTCCGGGATTTTATAACAGCTTGCGTTATCGTTTTGATAGAAGGAAAGAAGATGATTGTAACCTTGAAGACATTTTCGATGGTGAAGTTTACCGAAGTTTTTGTACTGATGAAAGTCCAGTCAACTTAAGATCTCAATCGAATTTATCATTTACGTGGAATTCAGATGGCGTTGCGTTATATCAATCATCAAAGTTTAGTATATGGCCCGAATTTCTGATGATCAATGAATTACCCCCTGAAGACCGAAAAAAAACAAATAATATGCTTATGACTGGCCTTTCTTTCGGAACAAAGAAGCCAGTGGGTAATCAATTTTTAGCACCATTGGCAGAGAATTTGAAGAAATTAAAAACTGGTGTTTCATTATACGTTGAAGATCTAGATCATGAGGTCAACATTAAAGGTATAACCTTATGTTGTACGTGTGATTTACCCGCCAAGGCCCTGTTTTTGAATATGAAACAGTACAATGCTACATATGGATGCCATAAATGCAAAATAGAGACACAAACTGTAGAGGGAAAACGTTCCTATCAAAAAACTGATAATTTGGAAGCGAGAATGACAGATGAAACCGAGAAATTCGCAGAGCTTGCCGTTAAATTAGGCGCTCCAATTTTCGGTGTGAAAGGCCCTACTCTCATGTCACTGATTTTGCCAGATTTTATCCGTTGCAGTGTAATTGATTCGATGCATTTGCTTACGGGAATAACAAAGTTATTGTTCAGGGTTTGGTTCCTTCCCGAATACAGGAATCATCCAGCCTCAATATCCAATCACTTCAACAGAGTTCGTGATCGCATCTGTTCCATAGCTCCTCCATCATTTGTAGAAAGATTGCCACGTAAAATCGATGATTTTGCATATTGGAAGGCATCAGAGCTTATAATATGGCTGTTGATGTATTCCACTGTCGTATTGAGTGATATCATGAGTGAGCAATTTCTGTCCCACCATAATTTACTTGTTTGCGGAATTTATTTACTGTATCAAAAGAGCGTTCCAATGGATGATATTGACAAAGCACAGCTTCTTTTGCACAAATATGTCAAAAAACTTGGAGCTTTGTATGGTATGGAATTTATGAGTAGTAATATCCATCTACTTCTCCATCTTCCCAAAGTTGTACACGATTTTGGGCCTTTATGGGTATATACCTGCTTTCCATTCGAAAATGCAAACGGGATTTTAAAATTACTCGTCCATGCCACACGAGACGCACAAATACAAATCTGTAAAGGCGTATCTTTATATTTATCATTGGAAGGACTGAAGAAAAAATATATACGAGATGGAAGTGAGAGTGCTACTTTTTATAATTACATTGACAAGAAAGGTACACTTCGCTGCAAATTAAATTACATATGTCGTAATATTGCTTTCGTTGGTGTCATCAAGAAATTCATAATTGTTCCTCCTGAAATCCATCAAAACTTATTGCGATTTGGATACAATCAACGTTCAGTATATAATTTTCATTGTCTTGTGAAGAATGGCTTATTCTATTCTTCACAATCATATAGGCGGAAGACCAAAACAAATTCAAACTGCGTAGTTTACATTTCCAATAATCAAGAATCGATTGGTTTCATCAGAACATTCTTACGTGTTTCAAACTGTACGTGCAAAAACAGTGTTTGTGATAATTGCATTGACGAATCAGAGACTTTGGCGATTATTGAAAAATGTAATCAACGAACAATCTTTTCGACATCCAGCCCTCAAACTAGGCTAAGATTTATTCAAGAATTAGAAATCGATAGTAAAGAAAGATTGATTATTATCAATGTATCGCAGTTAAAAGCTGTTTATTTGCAAATAATGATCCAAGAGACTGCGAAAATTTATGCAATTAAGCCTCTTTCGTTATGAAACATAGAATTGCATTGAAATAAAATTTTTTTTTTCATACAATTCATATCTATTTTTCTTCTATTCCAAAATGTAAAATAGAGCAGGTCAGAATTCGAAATAAAATGACTAATATATATTGACGGAAATTTATCTCAACATTTCAAGATGGAACAAAAATTAAATTCCAAATTATCAGCAAGGAAGCGTTTCATTATTCCTATGTGAAGATCTCCAAATTTTGAGAAAAAATTGACAAAAAGTCATCTCTCTTCCTTCATGGAAATACAGTAAAACGATATTCAGTCGACAAGAAAAGACTTGCCATTTTCATACGAAAATTCGCGAAAATTAAGAAAAAGTCATTGAAAACCAGTCGAGTCGACGTTTCTTTATGAAACTGTAGTAAACGACATTCTGTCGACAAAAGAGTGTTTCGCCATTTATATTTGAAAGTCCCCAAAATTGAGAGAAAGAAATTATAGAAAAACATTCATCTCGACATTTCTATCTAAACCTGCAACAGAACATTTCGTCGACAAAAGACTCCCTGCTATTTCTATACAAAAAACGTCAAAATTGGAAAGAAAATCGACAAAAAGTCGTCACGACATTTCGGTATGGAATTGCAGTAAAGTGACATTTTGTCGACGAAAAAGCGTCGTCTCATTTTTAGATAAAAATCCTCGAAAATCGAAAAAAAAGAATTATCGACAAAAAGTCACCTCGACATTCCCCTACGAAAATCAGCAAAAGTTAAAGCTAATGTCGAATTCAGTCCCAGTTAGGCGACGTCGACCTAACGTCGTCTTCCTACAAAAAAGCGACAAAATTTTTTTACCTGGGTGAGTTTGGATCACTCGTGTGTACTTTCCACTTCTCAACGACGCACCACATTGTTTCCAACGATACTGCAACCGACTTGTTTCTCTCAGTTGTTATTTTCTTTTCCATCTTTCTCTCTCTTCCATCAGCACCCACCGAATGTTATTTTTTTCTTTCTCATTCGCTTTTTTTTTCAATTTTTCTTTCGTTTTCAACGAGTTATTGTGTTACAGAGCGATGGAGTACATCATCACTCGGATAAACCAGCCCATTGTTATTATCATTATTAATTTTGTAAAAAATTAAATGGCCTCATTGTGCTGGACTGTTGACACAAAAAACGTATTCTGCCTCTTTTTTTTGCTGCAGTTCACATGATTTTTTCGCAAAGCTTCCATAGAAAAGAGAATTACTGGGATTTTTTTTTCTTTCTTGTGCGAAAATCATGAGACTCTGATAATGGTTCTATATCAAAGAACAACTCTCAAGAAAAGTGGAGGTAAAGAAAAAAAAAAGAAGAGGTGAATTCTTTCGGTGTACTGCTTTTGGAGAATAAGGCGCTTGGGTCATTTTCACGATGGGGTCGGTGACATGGTAGACAAGACAGTAGTAGTGTCACGCGTTCAGCGTCTTGTGCTCTTTACAGAGAGTGCTGTGCTGTGGTTCTCCTCTTGGCGCCGTGTCGACGTCTCCTTGAGTCCCTCAGAAAGAGACTATTGTGGTGTTTCTTGGATTCCATTTTTTTCTTCTCTCTTTGATGAAATAAAATGAGGCTGTGAGTGACAAAATAGACGTCTGAGGCATGATGATACCAGAATATATTTTTTTTTGGGTGAAAGGATTTGCGAAAAAATTTGAAAAAAATTGAGAAGGTGCTTCAACATGTCCGCATTTTTGTATAATTTTTTCAGAATTTTTTTCGCAGATGCCTTTTATTTAGAGGAAAAAAAAGGCATGGATGAACCTCATGGCTGCAATTAATTTCTCTTTGTCGGAGAGAAAAAAAACAAGAATTGTTTATTTTTTATGAAAAAAAAAAATCCATAGCTCTGCTCATTGCCAGACATAAATTCCATATAGACATAATGCACATGTGCCGTTTGTGTGTGATCATAAAACTCGTGTTTCAAAGGGACATGGATCAGAGAGATAGTCCAGAAAAGTAGCATACGAAAAAAAGGGGATATACGTCTTTCTCAAAGCCATTGGTATGTACGTTTATTTCCAATGTTTTCTCTCTTATTTGCCTCCCCCACTATTTTCATTTTCACTGCGAGGGAAAACTAAACGGGGTAGAAAGTTTTTTAAAAAAAAGGGGCAAAGGAAAATGTGATACATGAGGGGTTTTTGCAGGAAGCGTGTAGTGAGGCGTGACGCCACGCGCGTTTGTAATTAAATGCGTGGCTCTCTCCCGGGTAGGAAAAATTCATTGGGCCAATATTGGCCCAGCGCCGGAAGCCAATACACCAATGCTGGCGCCCAATCCTCAGCCAAGGCTGGCCCAATATTGGTTGAGCATTGGATGATAACATTGTACCAATGCTGATTGCCGAAGCATGGCCAAGCCTCGATAACGAGCATTGGGTACTATACTGGTCCCAATGTTCAGCCAATGTTCATTTTATTGTAGATTTTATGTTAAATACGTAAATTAAAAGTAATTAAGTCCTCTGAAGCGCGTAAAAATGATCAAAATCCAATGTTATTTGAATAAAAAAAAAATGAAGAAATAAGCCGCTACTTGGGATCGATCCCTGGACCTTCGGATTGCCAGTCTGTTACCTTATCGTACTAGCCATTAGGACATTTCATACATTAGTAACTAAATTTGATCCTCATAAAGTTATCACCGTCTACCTTGTTCGGAGAAATGAAATTCGATCGTGATTGTTCAGAAGTTATCTGATAATGTGAGATAATCTAATTATGTCGAAAGATAAAAAAAATTGATGCCTTGGCAGTACATTATTGGCCCGACGAGTGGCCAATGCTCAGAAGCCAAGCCCTTGGAGTTCAAGTTTCAAACAACACTTGGCCAGTTCTGGCAGGCCAAACTACGGCGCATCGTTGCTCAGCCAATTCTGGAGGCCCGAATGACGATGTACCGATACTTGGCGAAGATTTGGCCGAGCCATGGCTACCAGGCTTTGGCATGCGAATTCTTGGCCGATGTTCGGCCAAGAGTTGAGCATTGGGCGATTCCTACCCGGGCTACTGCGATTTATCTAGATAAGACCCAGTGTACCACAACACCGAGTATCGGTTGGAACATCCCAAACACTAAACATCGTATAACATGGTGTACGTGTATGTATCAGCGTGACGGAATTCCAATTAATGACTCCCTCATGTCAGAGTACTCGTGTGCCTCGGCGGTACTTTTGCCAGTATGGTGTATGGTGTCTCTCACGGACTCAATGAAGTTTTTGCATCTCTTTACGCGTTCTTTTTTTTTCATTTTTATTCATCAAAGAGCTAGTCAATGTGGCAGAATCGAGAGACAGGAGTTAAAAAGATACTTTTGATGAGAGACAGACGCATAATTTTATTTTTCACTTATTTTTGAATTTTTTTCGATTTTTTTTGAAATATCTGCCATTTTAATAGTCGTAAGGAAACAATTTCATGGTGAAGGGAAGAATAGATATGTTTGCCGTTTATTCAAGAGGTTTTTCATCGATTTTCCATGAAATTATCAAGCAAAACCCATCCCCAACATCTTGATCCTATTCGAACGATTTTCATCGCATTTACCGGGATTTATAGCATGGATAAATCGATCATTGATAATGATCAATCAGAAGTTGACGTGATACTCCCTTTTTTTGTTTGAACTGAAACAGGAACCCTCTTGTGATATCTCGAATTCATTGCGAAATATTTTATCCATTAATCGATATTGAAAAATTCGAGATATTGAATGAATTGATCGATATTTGGAAATAATAATCTAGTGGAAGCTGATGTGATATTCCTTAGGTATCCTTGAACTAAAACCGGTGTAACCGAAATATTCAATGGTCTGCGATATCTTTAATTTACGAGATATCGCATCGATTATTTGATTTTTGAAAATGACGATCCGAAGCTGTTTTAGAGAAAGAAAGAAATGGACGCAGGTGCGCGCAACATCCATTTTCAGTTCTCTTATACTAACACTGGTGTTACGAAACTATCGAATGCTATGCGATATCTCGAAATTTCCTCGATTAATCGAATGTATGATAATGATTGGCAATTGGTTTTCACAACGAAAATTGATGCGTAGCGCGCTTTTACTTGCTAGTAATCCATCAAGTCTCGAATTTAATGCGAGATATCGAATGGATTAACCGATATTTGGAAATGATCGATCAAATTATCTCCAAAAATTGATTCTTTTCTTATATCTGTTCCACGAAGCAATTGTTAATTTCAACTAAAATCCGATACAGATCTTTCCCTAATTACATTCTTCTTTTTTTGCCATCATTCACGCTAAATGCCTTTCTTCCCTCGCGTGTATCTCGATAGGTCGAGTACAGGCAAAACGCTCCTGGTCAATTTTTTTCCATCAATTTATGGGGAAAATCATTTGCAGAACAAGAGAGGAGAGGATGGATGTGACAGCAGAGAGGCCGCGTACGGCCGGACGAATAGCACCAAGCGGTCGTGTCACACCGACCGTTCACAAATCCAACAATACCAGGCGAAAAGCTATTCCAGTACCACCACCCCGTGTACCTACTCCAATGCCATCAGCCAACAATAATCATCAGAGGTGAGTAATAATCCTCTTCAATTTTAACAGTTTTAACAGTCTTTTCATAACAGTTATGCCCCTTTGTTTCTAAGGCGACTACGTGATATCAACTAAGTTTGATTCGTAACAGTCGAGCATCAGTTAAAATAATATGAATAGTTAGAACAGGCCTCGTATTCGGGTATTTGTATTCAGGAAATTCTTAATTCAACCTAGAGAACAAGGAAGCATAAAAGTGCGAGATGACTGTCATAATTTAAATTCAGCTTAAATTTCAGTTCGAAATTTATTGGTTATCACCAATTCTGTGCAGAACCAAATTTACGTTTACATCACAAAAATCACTTTATGTTTCATAATTTCCAAGATATTAGAAATAAAGCAAACTCTCAATTCTGAATAGTTTCTGTAAAAATTAGGCCATTTTCAAATTGTCCCAAAGCTAATGTGACGTCATAATTGCACAGGGCTATTGAAACTAATCAAAGAAAAGACTTCGATATTTACTGTTTCTACAATCGAAATATTTATCGAAATAACACAGAGTTTGGGTGAAACTTTTCAATGTAGTAAAGTCGTATATCTTCAGGCAACCCTTTCCGCAACTTCCTCTGATCGTTTGGCTTTCTCGGTACAAAGCGAATGACTTGAGGCAAAAGGGCAGCGGTAGAGAGAGGAGGGGGGAGGCAGGAGTAAAACCAGAGTATGCATGCTCGGTCCAAGTGACCGGTGCCGCGTGTTTCCGTAACTTTAATCAGCCACGCCAAAACTAATCCTGCCTACTTAATGGGCCCCAAGCCACTGCCGTTGGTCCTTTCCCAAATCCTCCTTCACCTACCTACTGTTATACAACTAGAAACTCACGTTAGAACTGACCGTTTCTCCCCGTGCAACTGGGCTTCACTATAACCCTCTTGTTCACGCTTGAGTCGCATTACGTAATCAATAAATGTCCCAGCATATACATTTCTACGCCAGTTTAAGTGATAGTATCTGTGTACATGAATTCCCGAGTACAACAATAAAACTGGTGAAGTGTACATTGAGTTGGCGAATAGGAGAAATTTTTTTTTTTTTTTTTTTCTTAAATGTTTTATTTATTATATGAAGCGAGGGGTTACTTACTCCAGGATTGAGTCACACCATGACTTCAAAATGAATTTGACTTCACGTAAATTTAGTGTTTGATTTTAATGACTTCAGAAACATGTGACTCCACTTAAAATATGTGCTATCTGTACATATTTTATGTATATTAGTACATATTTTATGGACATTAGTACATATTTCATGTACAGTTTTTCTCAAAATGTATTTCTTCTAATATAACGAATTTTCTAATGAAAATTCGATTAAATTACGAAAATTCATTTATCCCATTGTTCAAAATATCCACATTTTACGGTCCATGTCGTAATTTTCATGATGACCTCTTTTATTCCGTCAATTTTTTCAATTAATCCACCCCTCCAAAATTTCTCTCTCTCTCTCCAATAGACTGAAAAAAAGTGATTGCAAATTTTATTTCCTATCAAACTTCGAAATCCCGATTTTTCCTCAATTTTTCCTCTTCCCCTCCGATGCCTCTCAATCAGTGCATTCACAATTAATTACCTCCCTCCCTCTACCCTATCTGATAGCAATCAGCAAAAATGTTTTTCCATTCCATTTCGAAAAAACCCACATTTAACGTTTGATTAACAGTGCAATGAGTGACAGTAAAAGAAAATAATTGACTGAAAATATAGAATAACGACTGGAACACACACTGAAATACCAAAAGAGTCATGTTACAAGTAGGTTTCGAGTGACAACGCCATGCTTTATCTTGCTGTGGTTGATAGACTCCAGGAGCTCGACCGAGAAAACTAAAAGAAGCGAGGAAAAATGAAACGTGAAAGAGGCGAAATACAAAAAAAAAGCACGAGGAAAAACAAAGAGGGTAGATCACGAGTGCCCACTTGTCTGGCATAACCGGCAACTTCTTCGATCGTGCGGTTCGTGCTTATCGAAAAAAAAAAATAAAAAAATTCCCAACGTGCAATGGAAAATGAGAAATTAATTAATACCACAACGATGTAATATACCCATAAAAACCAGGAATTTGTAACTTGCGCTTACTTAAACTAAACTGCATTCATGCTCTTTTCTCTTCTTTTTGTTCCACCTCTCATGCAAGAATTTCTCTCCGCGTTAAATTCAGACAGAATGAGAGGTATCGACTCTAACCGGGTTTCTTGTTGCCAAAGAGGAGCTGGATGGAGAGCTTCACAAGGTTTGTAATCCCTCAGGCATGAGCGTTACCACTTCTGAACTGACTCTGTCGATCGTATGCTAGTGGAATCTTAACGAGCCGCATATATATCTATATATATAGGTTTATGCGTTTATGACGTGACCCTTACCAAACCCCCTTCTTAAACCCTCATGTATCCTTTTGCCATCGTTATTTGAGGATTTACTTCATAATGTTTACGCAACTATGTAATTTTTGGCTTCTGTTGGATATTCTAAGGTTTTTCGTTGTTTCAAGAAAATGGAATTTGATAAATTGAGGTAATTGGGTGGATTATCTTCATAATATCTTTGAAAGAAAAATTGGAGGAATGAGGAGGATAAAAGCCCAAAAATAATTTTTCACACATATTCACCACCGGAATTTTCCTCATCTATTCAAGGAAATGTCAAAAAAAAAAAAATTCATTTCACTCCACTTTCCTGAAATGTGCATTTTACTCCATTTTTCTTGACATCAAACGATTTTTTTTTCTCATAATTTTTAACGCCTCTTTCGTTGTGAAAAAAAAAATCATCTAGTTTATTTAGTCTGGGATTTTTTTTGCAACGAGAAGGGCTGGAGGCACTAGAGGGGATGGAGTTGGCAGAAAGTGGGTAGCTCGTTAACGGTACAGATCCAGAATTCCAGTGGTCACATTGGCAAATATCAGTACCCGTTGTTGGGTAAAGTGAGCATTATAAAGCAACCAGCAGTGCTTTTGTATCAAAAGACTCGTACCCGTATGAGTTCATTAGCAATTATTTAGCTCTTTGAAAGTACAGACATTTAGAGAAGGGGTGGGGGAGGGGGGAGGTATATTATATGTACATATACATGTATGGGGAGGGATTTAGCCGACAGGACTCGATATTATCCCTGGTAGAGCGAGAGGTGTTTCAGGTCGTTGTACTCCGTGTTACGGGAAATGAAAAATTTATGCATTTGACATCAAAAGAATATAACGACGAGTTGAAAAAGAAAAAAAAAATAAGACAACTAAATTTAGAGAGAATTTTCTCTTTCATTTGGAGTTTTATGCACAATATATTATATTCGTTCTGTATCAAAATGAGCAAAGAAAGAAAATTGGAATTTTCACTTTTTACAATAAATTATGGACTTTTTGAAAGAATCATTAATATATATTTTTTTGGGTTAGTTCAGAAAAAATCCACGGTTTTTGAAAAAATTTCCCATCAATTTCATTTTTTTGGGTGAATTTCAGATGAAATTTCATGAAAAATCATTACTTTTTTTTAAGAATATCCCGGAAACTAAACGGGATAGCGTGTTTTTTTAATGATAACCGTTTTTTCTTGTAGAGAAGAATAAAAGCTACGAAAAAAGTCTCTTCAAAAATTTCACTATCTCCCTCACTCTCCAAGCTATACGGATGATAATAATCGTGCATGCAAATAAATTTCTTGTTCCCTCCTCCATTTTCTAATTATCTCATAATTAGTTTCATGTAACAATGGCATTGATGATGAATAACTCTATTGATAAAATATCGGAAGAGTTATCAGAAATTTTAGGAGACAATAATTTAACGAAAATTTTGCATTAATTCAGTAGCGAAGTGGTAAAGGGAGTTAAGTCATATAGTCACATACTTTGCTACTGAATTTATTTTCAATTTCTTTTGTATTGAATCAAGAAAGGAAAATTAAAATTCTTAGCTTTTCTAAAATTTTTGAGATTCTACATTTTTTTTTAATCGATTCCACTTTTTTCTAACGAGTTCCAGATGTAAATCGAGTGAAAATCGTTACTTTTTTTTCCAGAATATCTCGGGAATTGGACGAAACATCGTAATTTTTGTAATAGCTTTCTTTGTAGAGAAGATCTCCAAGAAATTCGCTATCTCGCTTATTTTCCAGGATATTTACATGATAATAATCGCAGAGACAAGTGGATTTCTCCTTTCCTCCTCCACTACCTAATTACCTCCTCAATCAATCCCCTACGAAAATCCATTTTTTAGTAATAATTATGATTTTTTACGTTATATGTCAGAAGCCTGGACTTCATAATTTTCTCTCCAAGTCATAGCAACTTTTCTATCATAAAAATATTGATAAATATCGTCAAAAAATTGGTTCGAGAACTCAATGAATATGAGACGTTCCGTTATCCCTTAATAACCACATCGACGCAATTTTCGAAAAATTCCCTCCAAAAATTCATGATCAACTGTCGGCAATATCCATTGCCGTTTTCCCTATTACCAACGGATGTGAAATCGTTTGAACTGGCGGTGAATAAAAGTTCGACGTCGCGACGACCGTCCACCGATTCGTGGCGTCGTCGCTGAATGGCGCCACTGATTTCAAACGAAGCTACAAAAATTCGAAAAAATTTAAATTTCGAATAAAGTCTAAAAAAATTCTATTCGCTTCTCAAATATTTCATTAAAATCTTTCACCTTTCCCAAAAAATTCAATAAAAAATAAAGATTTCATCTCTAAAATTTCACGAATATTAAATAATTATTATTTCTTCAATTCCAGGAGCAAAAATCGTTATTCAGGATATTCGCAGATGTAGGTCATTTGCATTATAATAATAATAATAATTTTCATTCGCAAGTGAAATATAGAAAGTTCAGTATCCTCTTAATACCACATTATTGCGAAGTTTATCGTTTGGCTTACGCCTTCACGAAGAATTAAAAAAGAAAATGAGAGGGAGAGAGATAAAAAATAAAATAAAAAATCACATTATTTATTATTTGTCATTAATTTAATATGATAAATATAATGAAGTGACATTAATGACACTCCAACGTTTATTCAGAAGTTTTCGTTTGTATTTATCGATTTACATATTGAGCCGTATAAAATGAAGCGAGTCAAACGAGCTTTTATTACCTTTAATCTTGTGCCAAGATAGTACTGGTAGTTTAACGACTATTTCATTTATATCCATGGGATAAGAGCATTTTCTAAGTTAACGTAGCTACTTCAAGATTTCCCATCGTTCTCGTTAATGTCCCCACGTGGAAAATCCCTTTTTTAACAGCCAACCCATCATCTTGGACGAGGTGTCGGGGCGTGTCGATTAAATGCCTCAACTGGGATAGCAAGTGCCAGACTTTAATTATCCACAATTTTATTAGGTCGACGTATCTTTATTATTTTCTTGGGTCTTTTTTTCAGTGGCTTAAGTGGTACAGTCACTGCAGTTAAATTCATACGAGAAAAAAAATGAATTTTTGGAAGAAATTGGGAGAATTTTTTCTGTAGATAGATTTTTTTTTTAAGGAATTAGGCAATTATTTCACTTTATTTTTGAAATCTTTCGAAAACGACGGGAATCATGAGAATTCAAGAAGAGACGTTTGCAACGTTTTCACTCTAAGACTCTCCTAATATCGACCACTTTCCAAATACCTCGTGACGCTTTTTTCCCATCCTCAAAAATCCTGGCTCCACGGAATTTAATTCCACCGACTGTGTACCCCAGTGGATCATTCAAGGGCAATGAATTATAATGAGAGACAATTAAACGAGTCAAGTCCATTGTCACATTTCATTTCAAGGGTTACTGCCTCTGTTACATCTTAACCCACGTGAATTGAATAAATTTCATTTCTTTCCCAGAGAGCATCCCTCGAAAACACAACTCGTTTATCATAGCCCACCGTGTATAATGATACGTCTGTCAGTTTTGTGTGTGTGAAAAATGAATCTAGACTTTGAGTTATTAGTCTTTCATTTCAAAGATCAAAACGGCAGGCTATATGATAAAATGTTTTCTATACCTAAAGATATTCGTGAAAATTCAATGTATCTTATTTTTTTTTTTCTTTTTTTTCTATTTCTCTTTATTTTCCAGGTGGAATGTAATTTTTTCGTGATACGAGAACAGAATAACATTCCGAGTTTAAAAAAGAAGAGAAAAGAAAAATCTGAGTGGAAAAATACTTGAAAAATAGCAGAAATAACTAAAAAAAAAAAAAAAGAAATCGTTCCGTCACGAAATGGATCTTATCTTTTTCTCTCTATACCAAAGGGCTTTTTCTAATATTTCCGTTTAGATATCTTTTGTGACCTGAATGCGTCGTGCAGACCTTCCAGGCATCAATTCGATTTTTCATACTTCCTTGAAAAATATACGTAATGCCTATCAATTGTTCTTTATAGTGCAAAGAAGAGAAAAAAAATTACATATAAAGATGTGAAATAAATAGGCTAGATTCAATGACAAAGTACTTTGAACGGTAAGTGATGTGTATGAAGATGAAAAATTCCTCAAACGTTGCATCTTTTGTGCATTGTATAAACGCCACGGGATATCATGTAGCAAACGATATACCTTGTGCTGGGGATTATCCTCACACCTCATGATTTGATATGTTGACGCCCTGAGAAATTGTACGACATGGACAACAACAGTGTTTGTTACGCCCCATGAATGATCGTACCTAATCATTCAATAATACAATGAGGTATTTTTCGAATCTTTCATTTATATTTTGCATAAACTGTAAAATCGATATATTGGAAATTTTTTGAAAAATTTATATTTCCATTATTTGACACCAAATCAAATGTTTTCAAAAATGAAAATTATTGATGAAATTTGTATTTTGAAATTTGTATTTAATTTGTTTTTATTTTCACTTATTGTTGATTATTATTAAAATACGTTCAATTTTCTTGTCAGCTCAATAATCAAATGTTTAATGGAATGTAAATAACACTTAATTTGATTGGAATGGAGGTTAACTGCATGAGTAATTGTAAAATTTTAAGGCTCTGATGGGTTTTCAAGACCTGGAGTCTTTAATCAAATAAAGAAAGGAAGAGAGATATGCTCAGGAAGAAATTGGCAAAAAATTGAATTATCCTGTAACTGAATCACATTTATTCCATAATAAATGAAGATTAAAGAATAGAACAGGAGAATTTCTTACGACCATTGGATATTGATGGATAAATGTTTCTGGTTACACTGATGCGTTATTTGTCATCGGACAATGGATATCGCCGTTATGATACACAATATTATGTTGCGGTATCGAACATATTCCTGGAGATTATCCCCCTGGACAGGTGATATCGTCTGTACTTTAGTCTCTCTGTCCATTCTCTCTTTTTTTTTTCATTCGTTCTCTCCATCTTTCATGCACGTCCCCCACAATCTGAAATATTTTGCAGTCCTCGATTGTATCAGACACTCGTTCTGGCGTAGGTATGGCTCGTTGAAGCCATTGTCGAACATTCCCATGAAGCAAAACTTTTACGTCGTTTCCTTCACTTCCGGAGGAGAAAATATGGTATCGTTGTGAAAAATGAAAAAAAAAAAAAAGTGGCTACCTCTTTTTCACTCGCTTTTGTTTGTCATCTTTTGCCCGTTTTTGGACATTTAACTTTGTGCTGCGTCACTCGGGTGTGATCATACGGTTGACAAATTCTTTCGTGGTAGGATTATTCTAAGATATATTGCAGTGAGACGTCCGAATATTTACGCTTTGAATTTCTGAAATCTCTGATTCTTGAGGATTCATTGTAGGAGAAATTGGGGATTTCGACTATAAGGATCTTCGAAACGAGTGGGCTTAGGGGAAAATGTCAAGAAACTTTTTTTGTAGAGAATTTAATTTTCTACAATACAGATTTCGTGAGAAATCCTCGTAAACATAATTGCTTTTGAGATATTTTTAAAATAGTCAACATGTAACTTTCTATTTTTTTTTCTAACTTCAGTTTCACTATTGGAATTTTAGAGATATTATTTCATGAATATCTGCGGAACAAGTGATTTTACGCGAAAAAGCCTGGAGACCTTTTTTGTCTAAAATTTAATTTTCTACAAAAAAGGTTTCCTGACAATTTCTCCCAAAATCTACTGCCTTTGAGGTATTAAAGAAAAACAGTATTACATCATTTTTTTTTACAATTTATTCATAATTGATGAAGCCATATTTGATTCTTCAGAGATGTAAATTTCCCGATTTTCCAATGTTTCAAACTCCCAAATTCTCCGAATACTTCGAGAATCATTTCCATCAAGGATTTCGGGGGTTCTCCGTGAATTATTGCTAAATTATTCGGTAATATTGAGCATATGACAAAAGTTAAGGGTGTGTCATCGTTTCAGTTATGCGGTTAAGGGTGTAGTCAAGGGTCGAGGCTTTCCTCTTGTTTTCACCACCCGCTGTGTAAAATCCTCATAAACTCTAATATAATATTCACTCCAAATTATTATTTCTTGAAAAAAAAAAATAATAGAAAAAGGAAAAACTTTCTCATGAACTGTGAACAATTTTCATCATTTTTTTTTTATACATTCATTCCATTCAATTCAACACGAAAGTATTTTGAATACATTTATACTTACGATTAGTGTGTGTCATGAAACATTTACGATTAATCGATTGTACATGTTTTGAAATTTGTCGTGACAACGCTGGATTATCAGGATTCGTGATGGGAGGTAAGAATCGTGGTACAGTCGTTTTCACGTGATTTACGCCTACGTTCTGTCTCACTTCTTCTTCTTGGACCGTAAAACCGCGTGTGAAACTTATCTTCTTTCGTTAAACTCATGTATACTGGCAAGCTTGAACACTTAGTCGTTAACATGGGTCCATACGAAAACTCAGACGATGAACACAGGTCGTATTTCATTTATAAATTAAGTATTTTTTATTCTGCTTTCAGAATTTTCTCTTTATTGAGAGACTTTTAGCCGAAATTTTGACATCAAAAATGTTTTGGTATTCGTTGGATTTCGTCAATTTTATCGGAAAGAGGTAAAATCAAATTTTCCAGTGCTTTTTGTGATTATCTCAGAATCTGAAGGGGATAGAGGAATTTTTAACGAATTTTTTGTGACATACACTGCAATGTTCAATCAATCAATTTTATTTACTTTATTTAGATAATACAGCCCTTTACAAAGAGAGTTTACGAGCCAGTATAATAATTTAGATACAATATTGTAGTTTTTCTTCCCATTTTACTATTATTATCATCATTATTTTTTCTTCTATTCATTCATTTATGCATTTTTTTATCGTTCATTCCCTTTTTTTTCCCCCATTGGACATACACTGCAATGTGAATAATTAATGGTTTTGCATGGATTTTATTTCTAATTGGAAAAGAATACCTTTGAGTTGACTATACACTAATAATGTCAAAAACTCGAGGAAGCCTGAGTGAAAAGGGCGAAACGTCGTTCATTTGACAATTATTACTATCGTTAAAATTTGATAATTCCGACTTCCTATGATCCTTACATCTTAATGATAAAAAAATAGTTTGACTTTTTCTGACATTCACATTTCTGGAAATATCTGTCTTTCGAGAACTAATGAAGATACGTTCTCCTTAGATGAAAAAGGGCGTATCTACATCAGTTTCTGAAATAGTCTATTGAGAATGATTACAAAAAAATCCTATTCTGTCTCTTCACTATTTATTCAAGTAAAGAAAAAAACAATGCATTCGTTTTGAACTGTCTCATCATAATTTCCACATAACTCTTTCCTCTTATTTTATTTTCCGTTTTTGGATGACAATATTTCCCCCATCATCTCATTTCTACTAATTTAATTAATTAAAGCAGAATAACTCAATTTTTTTGTCATTTACTCGTTTGAAAATCGTTCGAAAATGAATGGAGATACGACCTTTTTACCCTTCTATTCATCTTTTTAGCTCTTGAAAGATGCTACAAAAGGGGCTTAGGATGAAAAGGGCGTATCTCCATTAGTTTCCAAGATATTTCATTGAGAATGATCACAAAGATGAAATGGATTTCTCCTATTTTACATTTTACTGGATAGAAATAATTGAATATTATTTTTATATCTACTCAGCCAAAGAAAATGTATTTCTCATGAATTTTGCTGAATTGTCAAAAGACATTTTCGAGACATTCCAAAAGAATAAGATTCAGTCACACGTGCGAGAGGATAAAAAGAATATATATATAAGAGTATATATATATTGTGACGTAATTCCGAGGTCTAACGGTAAACCCCGAAATTAAGCACGCCTGAAAATATCCAAAACAAATTCAAAATCTTATGGGCGCCAGGATAATCTAAAATTATCCAAATCAATAAACAAAATAAAATAAAATTCAAAACCCAAAATACTCCCTTACTCTGCTCGACTGTCTCAGCGATCTCTCCAAGGTCGTTTGTTGTGGGTAAGAATAAGGAGTAATAAATAAAAAAAATAAATAATTCAAACACAAAATGTTTAGGGAAATCAAAAATGTAAATTTAATTTAATAAAATTGTTTTTTTTTTTTTTTAAAATATGAATAATAATGAAAATAATTAAATAAACAATTTACTCGTGCACAGCACGATATTAATTATTTATACGTCACCAGACGTTTTAATAGACTTTAGTTATTTTATAAAATTTCAAAATTTAATTAATAATTGAAAAGTTATTAATTAATTTATCGTAACAAAATTAAAAATTTCAATCAGTAATACGAAATTTAAATTTGAATAAAATCTAGGGATTTCCCGCCAAATAAAGTCACTATAAAAGTCACTATAAAAGTCACTAGAAAATTCCCTAGGGGACGCTACTACAATGTCCCTGATTTCCCCAACGACCTTGACCAAAAATAAATTTTTCACAATGAAATTTTTTTTTTAAATATGAAAAGACAATATCATGAATTACAAAAGAATAATAAAAAAAAATCCTTTTCCTTTTCTTTTCCAGGAATGAACAAAATTATAATAATTAATTAAAAAAAATAATATAGGTTACGTTTGATAACGACGTTTGATGATTGTAAAAAAAAATTAAAATAAATCATTTAATTGTCAACGAGAGATTTGCATTGAATAAAAAAAATAAAAAAAAAATTAACTAAGAAAATTTTCTTAACGAAAAATCTAATCTCGAAAATCAGAGTTCTTTATTTCCGTTGCAATACGACAGAAAATAAAAAAAAAACAAAATAATAAAAAAAATGACTCGAAGAAAATTTTCTTTTACGACACAAAAATTAATTGAATTAAATTTCGCTCACCAGACAAAAATTCTTCAATTGGTGCAACAAATTAATATCTCAAAATGTTCAGTGAATTTTTCTGAACGATATTATTATAAAATATTCCACAATGTCTCAAAGTTTATCTCAGAATAAAGGTTACAAAAATATTTGTCAACCAAACGAGCACGCGTCCAAAACGAGAATCAACGCCATGTTGGTCTCGTTACGTGAAGACACCGGCCGGCACGAAAAACTCCAGCGTGGCAGGCTGTGATTGGTCGACGCCTGTGACGTCAACAGGTGACTGTTAGTTGATCAAATTTGAAATTTCAACTTCCAACGATGACAGACGAGACACTCCAAACTGAACAATGTCAGAAATGTTATCAGTCCCCTCTCGTGACTGGTGATGCTGGATCCTTCTCCAGACTCTTCCTCTCGCCTGCTCATCCGATGAAGAGCAATTCCATTAACAAAAATCCTTGATTTTCCATTGAAAAATCTTTGGCCTCCTTCTATCACTGAGTGATTCGCCCAGGTGGTGCTGCCATCTTCCGCTCAATACGAAAATTGTCGCCGGTGAGCGGTACATTTAAATTTGAAATAAAATAATATAATTTAATTATAATAAAATTTTTATTAATTAAATCTCTCTCATTGACAAAAAAATTTGGATTCTCGTTTCGGACGCCATTTTCTAAAATTAACGCGCCCAGACGAAAAATCAGTAACGAGATGAAATATCACGTTACAATATATACTCGATTTATTCGACAGGACAGACAAGGAGCCTGGCATCTCCAAGTTTTATTAACTTTTCCTGGGACGAGCACCAAACGAACCGTGTTGAAACCAGGCTCTGAATTCCAAGCCAAACAGCCTAACCTCACTGTTATTTTCTATTCTTCCTTATTTTTTTTTATTCTCGCCTCTTTTTTTTCCCTTTTTTCTCTTTTCCACGCACTGACACGAACCAAGAGGGATTTTTTTCCCTCCCTTTCACGAAATATCGCATTACAATAATACGCTTATTATACTCGTATGCTTAACATCGAAGTTTTCCTCGTGTAGTAAAATTTTTCAATGCCCATAAAATTCAAATTTCAACGTTTCGCGGCTCGGTGCGTTGATAAAAAATTGGAAAAAAAATATTATTGATCCATCGAGATGGAAATTTAAATCGTGCGCTTTTTTATTCATCGGAAAATTGAATTTTCGATGAACTAATAACTGGGGCATACACGTGACAACACTTTCAGATCACTGTAGCAGATAAAAATAGGAAAATCTGTGGAAAAAAAACTATTTTTTGCGTTAAAATTTGTGAATTTTTGCATGCCATGCGAATTTATCGCGAATATCTTTGACGCGAGTGGGCTTAGAAGAAAACGTCAAGAGACATTTTTTATAGAGAATTTCAAGAGCTACAGAAAAGATTTCTTGACATTTTTCTCTAAATTCAATAACTGCTCGGATACTTGAAAAATAAACTACACGTGATGTTTTCAATGATTGGTGAAGCAAAAAATTCCATGGGAATTCAATTTTCACAAAATGCAAATATTTTTTGAAGCGACTGGGTTAATCAAAAAAACTCAGGAGACCTTCTTTGTAGCCTATAAAATTCTCTACAAAAAAGGTTTCTTAACATTTTCCCTCAAATCTAATCGTTTTCGAGAGCGGTTTCCAAGAAAAAAAACCCTCTTTCATGACATTCTCATGAAAAAATTTCGAAAAAAGAACCTTTCATTAATCAAGTGCTTGTAATTTTTCTTCCAATCCTCTTCAACTGATAGTGATAAAAAATTCATTCAACTGTTAATTAAAAAAGCATGTACTTTATGATAATTCAGTGAATAAATGCCGTGTGTTTTATGTATATCTCGATGAAATACAAGAAAGCTGCTGGAGATTACTAATTGGACATTCGTGGCTGAATCGGCCTCGTATCTGGACCGAGGGATCGTGAAAGAACGAGGGTTTGCTTCCGAAGCAGGAAAAAAAATACAAAGAACCCAAAAAAAAGGAGAAGACAAAAAGTTCCGCCACTTTTGGCGACATTTTCCCTTTTTTTTCAGGACCAAAAATCGTTTATTCTGGCATGAAAAGAAAAAAACTCGAAAACTCCCTAAAAATTAAATTTTTTATGTTTTCAACGTTAAAGTAACTTTATTCGATTATTTATTGACTCAAATAATTAATAACAACGTTTTGCTGGTTTCAATCGAAACAAGCCTTGGCCCAAAACTGAGAAAAAAGCCTCGAATAAGGCTAGATGAGAGAAAAGAAAACAACAAAAAAAATTAAATTCAAATAATAACATATTATTATAATTATTTCAATAATAATAATAGAGAATTCTTATCTAATGAATGAAGGTTGGCCCGAGACTTGCCCAAGCCTTCAGAATGAAGCCTTTGTAGGGAAAGCCTCAATCGAGGCTGATTCAAGCCCAAATTGAACTTCGGTGGAATTTTCATGTGGAATTTTAAAAAATATTCATTAAATGCACATTTATATGGATTTTGGCAGCTGGTTAATAGAAATTAACTTGTCAGAACAGAAAATTACTAGTCAGAATGGTAAAATTCACTGAAAGATTACTATTCATGATAAAAATCAACAATTAAACCTCGAAAATTTAATGATTTTGTCTTAATTTTCTATTTTTCTTCTCTATGAAATAAATAAAATAAATGCTATACTACTGGATTACCATTCTGAAATCGTAAGTTTCATTGGATTTTTTTTCATTTCGTATACGTTAAGTGTACGAACAACTGTCACGTCCAACCGATCACTGCAGTTATGATAAAATATTGATAAAGTTTTATAGATACGCTTGGAAATATTGTGCACTTCCAATTCCGTTACTCTTTCTTTCTCTTAAAATTCTCACTCACAGACTTTACTCACTGGCGTTTTCTTCTTAGTGAGAACAATGGCCCACAAATCACATTGGCTCGAGTCTCGAATGCTAAATCTCATTGGAACAGCCTAACCGGTGCATACAGGCATTCTAATAAAAGATGGACCACAAAATACATTTCTTTTATTTCACTTGTAAACCATAGAGAAAGAAGGAAAGAGTTATAACGTAAATCGTAATTCAATGCAGACACTTAAATTATGTTGAATTGATTTGAATTGATTTTACTGCCGATTCTATATTCTTCATAATTTATTGATAGCTCTTTCTGAATTGGACAAGGGTAGAATAATATTATTATTATTCTGCTTCAATGTGAGAAGCAAAAAAATCGGTATTTTTTGTCAATTTTAAAATTTTTGTAAATTTTACAGGATTTTCGAAAAAATTTTAGAACTTTCGATTTTTTTCTTTTTAGAATTTTTCAAAAATTTTCCAAATTGATCTCTGCCAATCTTTGGTGTTCACATGGTTTTTGAAAAAATCAGTATTCTTCCCCAATCTGATATTTTCTGGAACTTCCCAGAATTTTTGTTTTTTTTTCCAAAATTTTTCAGAAATTACCAGAATTTTCCGAAATTGAACTCCGCTAAAGAAAAGTTTTTCTCACCTATTTCAAAAGTCATGTTTTTGCTATTTTTCCGAAATTTATGTGCTCAAAGAATAGTAAATCTTGGGAAATGATTGAAAACATTATTTTTCAATTTTTAAAAAATTCCAATTAACTCATTTTTTCTGCTTTTGGGGAATGTCTTCGAAAATAAGCGATTCTACTTGAATCTCAATTCTTAGCACTTAGAATTCTCTACAGAGGAGGATTCCGATTAAGTCACCCTATCTCGCTTTTTCTCCGACATATTCCATTTAACATAATCATGAAAAAAGCGTTCACTTGAACCAATTCTCTTTAAAAGCTCAAATTCCTAAAAATTCGTTAATAAAAATTCACGTATAAATTCCAATAATTTTCATCGAGAATTTAGATTATGGGTGAGTATAAAGAATGCTAAAGCTTCAACGTTGTTGATTGAACGGTATTTTCCCGAATATTTTCATTAAATTGGGAATATAGAATATTCGAGTAATTTTATCCTAAAATTCGCAGATTCCAATAGAAAAATTGGGTGGTTATTGACGAGGTGGATCCATTATTTTTTTTTAAGAGCAAGCGTAAATGAATTGGCTGCCGATAAATTTTCATTCAAAATCGAATCCAACAGCTATTGGGTTTGCTGAAAGAAGCGAATGTTTCCGATAAAAATGGAAAAAAAATATTTAATGGTATTGTTAGAGAATAGTACTTCTATGTTGCTGTATGATGGTCATTAAAGGTAACGGTAACGTCCGAGAAAAAGAATAAACTCTCGATTTTTCTATCTTTATTTGTTTTTTTTTTCATTTTTTTTTTTCGTTGATAAAAGTGCAAGAGAAGAGTATCATTCCTCTTGGGTTATTTTTCACTGATATTTCATAACGATCCAATTTGTTGAGAAATGACAGAAAAATTGTTGGAAAATAGAGTGGATGATATGAATTTTTCAAACAATCGTGACAGCATAATAAAAATAATTTATGTGCACTTTTTCTTTTTACTTTCAATTTGAGATAAATCAACTTTATGATCTACTACATTACGTGGCTGAAAATAGATGTCTTGACGGTGATATCATCATGAAAATAATGTTTTAAATTGCCCACAAATTGCCCGGAAGGTCCGAGAATACTTTGGGGAAAGAGGGGGCAAGGGCACAAAGAAAAGGAAAAAAAAAACTGGTAATGGTGCATGGTAATCATGATCGTTTTACCACGAATGCAGTAAGTAAAGAGATGGCTCGTATGTATATCTAGTATTACCCAAAGGGGTTATGTGGCACGTGCGAAGGATCGAGAATTTTCTGTTCTTGGATATAACGGCAGCTCTCTGTCCCATTGTAGTTTACGAGAATATTTCTTTGATATTTGTTGAAAATCCAGAAAGTACATTGAAATAATTTATTCGAATGGTCTCTAGTACGGAATTTTTTGGAAGAATAGGATCTCGGAAATGAGTGGGTTTAAGGGAAAATATGAGGAGACCTTTTTTGTGTAAAATTTCAAGATCTACAAAAAAGGTTTCTTGATATTTCTCGATAAATGCATTTCTTTCAGAGACATTCACAAAATAATGATAAAATTGGCATCATCTTCATCATCTCTCTTTTTTCATTCCCTCATTTAAATTCTCATTTTTCAAAAGAAATTGTTCTTCAAATCGTCTTATTAAAATAAACAACGTATTTCTTGCTAACAATGGCCCAAGCCTCCAGAGGCATCGCGTACTAAAATCCAGATTTTATCTTCATACTTGTAATATTCATGTATTGATTCCACAGTGCGTTCGTATCTGTCAACATTGCTGAGAAGCTCAGACTCGTACGAAATACTCACTAATACTTTGTACCACAAGAGTCTGATCAATATTTCACTCTTACTTTATTACCAATAATAATGGAAAATACGGTAATGTATTATCCGTCAGAATTATTGATTCTTCAAATCCTTCTTTATGAAATTCCACGAGCTCTAGATAAAAGCTGAAGATGAAAAATTGGTTGAATCAACGACATAGTCTTCATGAATTTAACAAAAAAAAAATAAAAAAAATTATTGGAAAAATAAAATGAATTAATTCAATTAATATATCGTTGAAAATAATTGCTCGAAATCAGTGAGAAAATTCACTGATCAATCGCTCACTCAAATGGACCACAAATGATCTCATTTTTCATTCAAGAAGAACTCTGACTAGCTACGGTCAATAGAACTGGAGATATTCTCAAAAAAGTGAAAAAAATTTGAAATTCAATAAAACTAAAATTTTTGAAGAATTAAAAAAAATTGATTCTGACATATGGTTTCCACCAGAAATTTCTTCAGTTTTTTGATTAAATCATCAATAAAATTCCATCTCAAACCGTTTCAGCAAAATTTCCATTCTTTCCTACTTTTTTTTATAAAATATTTTCATTTACAATAATTCCAGACCAATAAAAAATCTCCGAATTTTTTTTTTCCGATTTTCGTTGAATAAAATTCAGAATTCACAAAGCCATTTGAGACAATAATATTACCTCTGCTATCAGATAAATTGCTCCTGGGAATTGTCGAAAACTTTCGGTACGTAATTTCACATAGAATTGCAACGATAGTTTGTTACGTGAAGCCATGGATGGTGGAGTATTGGTCTCCATTGTGGTGTCTAGTACGACGTACCTTAGCCCACAATAGAATCAGTTTGACGCACTCAATGAGAAGGAGGGGGGGGGGGGGGTGGTATTGGGGGAGGATCGTTAATTTTGCGGCCTCTGGCTGATAATGCTCCCAAGGGGGGAAATGATGCACAGTTAAATGCAATAGGACTAATAAACCATTATGCTAACTAAACATGGACTCCATTTGCTGAGTAGATAGTTATGCTCTGAGCTAACGTCTGAGGGATTATTTGTCATTGAATGATTTTTTTATCTTTTTTTTTTTTCAGGAATGATGCGAATGTGGAGAGCTTGCCGGTAATGCAGACACAGAAAATTGAGCCACAAGGGAATATTGCGAAAATTGCTAAGAGATATCTGGATGACAATATGCAACAGGCTTGGATCAATCCTCGGTTGATATCAATGGTAAGTCATGAAATGATTCACACAGTTGACCAATTATTTGAATACTATTGGCGAAAAAAACACCATTTTAACTGGATAAGAGAAGAAAAAAATATTCAATTCACCTTATAGTTATTGAGAAATTTTAATTATAAGGTAGTCATAACTATTTGCCTCTCTTTCTATCTCATGCATGTGATAAGAGATCAGTAATATAAAGGAAATGCGAGAAACAAAAAAAAGGATATTCACAAGCACGTTTTACCGAATAATCAGTAATTAGTTAGATGTTAATCTATAAATCCCCATTTTTTTCCTGTTTCATTGATCGCCATCTGGGACACTACCTTAATATCTTCGAAATGAGTGATTTCAGGAGAAAATGTCAAGAGACATTGATTGTAGATGATTTTTAGATCTTCAGAAAAGGTTCTCTCAAAAATTGCGCTATCTCGCTTGGTTTCCTAGATATTCTTAAGAAAAAAATGATCAGATAAGGGACTTAGTTGTCTTTATCTGTTCAATTTTATTACACGAGACCGATGGCGCGCTACAGCGCGCCCGTTAGGTATCTTTAATATGGTATATTACGCGTACTATACTACTCACAATTTAACTGATCAATGAGGAAGAGGACTTCACTTTATTCGTGACAACTTTTGATACATCGATTGTTTGCGGTCTTGTTCCTTTTTATGAAGAATAATCGCGAAAAACTGAGAAAACTTTTTCCTGACTCCATATTAATGCCTATTTCGCTCTATCTCGCTTATTTACCGAGATAATCGCGAAAAACTGGAATTCTTTCTTCCTGACTCCATATTAACGTCCATTTCGCTCTATCTGGCTTATTTACCGAGATAATTGAGAAAAACTGAAAAAATTCCGCGGATACTGAATATCTCGAATCGTTGCGGCTTTTGGCCCTTCAGGATCCCCCATCATCGTGCGTTTCACTCAATTCTTTGCGAAATTTCAAGGAAAACCCCGTATTCCCTCGGGAAATGGGTGAAAAATGAGGATGAAGAAATATTCGAAGGAAATCAGCCATCATGGAAATCCCGATTTTCAAATCTTCATAACTTTTTTTCTGTGGCGTATTTTCTGATGAAATTTCACAGTGACACTGCCTATGTCGTCCTGAAAGAGCCTGCAAAATTTCATAACAGTATCGCAAACGATTCTGAAGATTCGATAGAGCGGAAATGGTCATTTTCATAGAGCAAAGGCCATTGCCTCTGGGCTTGGCCTGAAAATTCCGCAAAAACTCGATATGCCGAATCGTTGCGGCTTTTGGCCCTTCATAATCCCCCATCATCGTGCGTTTCACTCAATTCTTTGCGAAATTCCAAGGAAAACCCCGTATTCCCTCGGGAAATGGGTGAAAAATGAGGATGAAGGAATATTCGAAGGGAATCAGCCATCATGGAAATCCCGATTTTCAAATCTCCATAACTTTTTTTCTGTGGCGTATTTCCTGATGAAATTTCACAGTGACACTGCCTAGGTCGTCAGGAAGTAGCCTGCAAAATTCCACAACAGTATCGCGAATGGTTCAGCGAATTCGATAGAGCAAACATTGACATTTTTACTGATCCCATATTAACGTCCATTTCGCTCTATCTCGCTTATTTACCGAGATAATCGCGAAAAACCGAAAATACTCCTTTTCTGAACCCAAATTAGTGCCTAATTCGCTCTATCTCACTTATTTACCGAGATAATCGCGAAAAACTGGAATTTTTTCTTCCTAACTACATATTAACGTCTATTTCGCTCTATCTGGCTTATTTACCGAGATAATTGAGAAAAACTGATAAAATTCCGCGGATACTGAATATCTCGAATCGTTGCGGCTTTTGGCCCTTCAGGATCCCCCATCATCGTGCGTTTCACTCAATTCTTTGCGAAATTTCAAGGAAAACCCCGTATTCCCTCGGGAAATGGGTGAAAAATGAGGATGAAGGAATATTCGAAGGAAATCAGCCATCATGGAAATCCCGATTTTCAAATCTCCATAACTTTTTTTCTGTGGCGTATTTCCTGATGAAATTTCACAGTGACACTGCCTAGGTCGTCAGGAAGTAGCCTGCAAAATTCCACAACAGTATCGCGAATGGTTCAGCGAATTCGATAGAGCAAACATTGACATTTTTACTGATCCCATATTAACGTCCATTTCGCTCTATCTCGCTTATTTACCGAGATAATCGCGAAAAACCGAAAATACTCCTTTTCTGATCCCAAATTAGTGCCTATTTCGCTCTATCTCACTTACTTACCGAGATAATCGCGAAAAACTGGAATTTTTTCTTCCTGACTCCATATTAACGTCTATTTCGCTCTATCTGGCTTATTTACCGAGATAATTGAGAAAAACTGAAAAAATTCCGCGGATACTGAATATCTCGAATCGTTGCGGCTTTTGGCCCTTCAGGATCCCCCATCATCGTGCGTTTCACTCAATTCTTTGCGAAATTTCAAGGAAAACCCCGTATTCCCTCGGGAAATGGGTGAAAAATGAGGATGAAGGAATATTCGAAGGAAATCAGCCATCATGGAAATCCCGATTTTCAAATCTCCATAACTTTTTTTCTGTGGCGTATTTCCTGATGAAATTTCACAGTGACACTGCCTAGGTCGTCAGGAAGTAGCCTGCAAAATTCCACAACAGTATCGCGAATGGTTCAGCGAATTCGATAGAGCAAACATTGACATTTTTACTGATCCCATATTAACGTCCATTTCGCTCTATCTCGCTTATTTACCGAGATAATCGCGAAAAACCGAAAATACTCCTTTTCTGAACCCAAATTAGTGCCTAATTCGCTCTATCTCACTTATTTACCGAGATAATCGCGAAAAACTGGAATTTTTTCTTCCTAACTACATATTAACGTCTATTTCGCTCTATCTGGCTTATTTACCGAGATAATTGAGAAAAACTGAAAAAATTCCGCGGATACTGAATATCTCGAATCGTTGCGGCTTTTGGCCCTTCAGGATCCCCCATCATCGTGCGTTTCACTCAATTCTTTGCGAAATTTCAAGGAAAACCCCGTATTCCCTCGGGAAATGGGTGAAAAATGAGGATGAAGGAATATTCGAAGGAAATCAGCCATCATGGAAATCCCGATTTTCAAATCTCCATAACTTTTTTTCTGTGGCGTATTTCCTGATGAAATTTCACAGTGACACTGCCTAGGTCGTCAGGAAGTAGCCTGCAAAATTCCACAACAGTATCGCGAATGGTTCAGCGAATTCGATAGAGCAAACATTGACATTTTTACTGATCCCATATTAACGTCCATTTCGCTCTATCTCGCTTATTTACCGAGATAATCGCGAAAAACCGAAAATACTCCTTTTCTGAACCCAAATTAGTGCCTAATTCGCTCTATCTCACTTATTTACCGAGATAATCGCGAAAAACTGGAATTTTTTCTTCCTAACTACATATTAACGTCTATTTCGCTCTATCTGGCTTATTTACCGAGATAATTGAGAAAAACTGAAAAAATTCCGCGGATACTGAATATCTCGAATCGTTGCGGCTTTTGGCCCTTCAGGATCCCCCATCATCGTGCGTTTCACTCAATTCTTTGCGAAATTTCAAGGAAAACCCCGTATTCCCTCGGGAAATGGGTGAAAAATGAGAACGAAGGAATATTCGAAAGAAATCAGTCATCATGGAAATCCCGATTTTCAAATCTTCATAACTTTTTTTCTGTGGCGTATTTCCTGATGAAATTTTACAGTGACACTGCCTATGTCGTCCTGAAAGAGCCTGCAAAATTTCATAACAGTATCGCAAACGATTCTGAAGATTCGATAGAGCGGAAATGGTCATTTTCATAGAGCAAAGGCCATTGCCTCTGGGCTTGGCCTGAAAATTCCGCAAAAACTCGATATGCCGAATCGTTGCGGCTTTTGGCCCTTCATAATCCCCCATCATCGTGCGTTTCACTCAATTCTTTGCGAAATTCCAAGGAAAACCCCGTATTCCCTCGGGAAATGGGTGAAAAATGAGGATGAAGAAATATTCGAAGGAAATCAGCCATCATGGAAATCCCGATTTTCAAATCTTCATAACTTTTTTTCTGTGGCGTATTTTCTGATGAAATTTCACAGTGACACTGCCTATGTCGTCCTGAAAGAGCCTGCAAAATTTCATAACAGTATCGCAAACGATTCTGAAGATTCGATAGAGCGGAAATGGTCATTTTCATAGAGCAAAGGCCATTGCCTCTAGGCTTGGCCTGAAAATTCCGCAAAAACTCGATATGCCGAATCGTTGCGGCTTTTGGCCCTTCATAATCCCCCATCATCGTGCGTTTCACTCAATTCTTTGCGAAATTCCAAGGAAAACCCCGTATTCCCTCGGGAAATGGGTGAAAAATGAGGATGAAGGAATATTCGAAGGGAATCAGCCATCATGGAAATCCCGATTTTCAAATCTCCATAACTTTTTTTCTGTGGCGTATTTCCTGATGAAATTTCACAGTGACACTGCCTAGGTCGTCAGGAAGTAGCCTGCAAAATTCCACAACAGTATCGCGAATGGTTCAGCGAATTCGATAGAGCAAACATTGACATTTTTACTGATCCCATATTAACGTCCATTTCGCTCTATCTCGCTTATTTACCGAGATAATCGCGAAAAACCGAAAATACTCCTTTTCTGAACCCAAATTAGTGCCTAATTCGCTCTATCTCACTTATTTACCGAGATAATCGCGAAAAACTGGAATTTTTTCTTCCTAACTACATATTAACGTCTATTTCGCTCTATCTGGCTTATTTACCGAGATAATTGAGAAAAACTGAAAAAATTCCGCGGATACTGAATATCTCGAATCGTTGCGGCTTTTGGCCCTTCAGGATCCCCCATCATCGTGCGTTTCACTCAATTCTTTGCGAAATTTCAAGGAAAACCCCGTATTCCCTCGGGAAATGGGTGAAAAATGAGAACGAAGGAATATTCGAAAGAAATCAGTCATCATGGAAATCCCGATTTTCAAATCTTCATAACTTTTTTTCTGTGGCGTATTTCCTGATGAAATTTTACAGTGACACTGCCTATGTCGTCCTGAAAGAGCCTGCAAAATTTCATAACAGTATCGCAAACGATTCTGAAGATTCGATAGAGCGGAAATGGTCATTTTCATAGAGCAAAGGCCATTGCCTCTGGGCTTGGCCTGAAAATTCCGCAAAAACTCGATATGCCGAATCGTTGCGGCTTTTGGCCCTTCATAATCCCCCATCATCGTGCGTTTCACTCAATTCTTTGCGAAATTCCAAGGAAAACCCCGTATTCCCTCGGGAAATGGGTGAAAAATGAGGATGAAGAAATATTCGAAGGAAATCAGCCATCATGGAAATCCCGATTTTCAAATCTTCATAACTTTTTTTCTGTGGCGTATTTTCTGATGAAATTTCACAGTGACACTGCCTATGTCGTCCTGAAAGAGCCTGCAAAATTTCATAACAGTATCGCAAACGATTCTGAAGATTCGATAGAGCGGAAATGGTCATTTTCATAGAGCAAAGGCCATTGCCTCTAGGCTTGGCCTGAAAATTCCGCAAAAACTCGATATGCCGAATCGTTGCGGCTTTTGGCCCTTCATAATCCCCCATCATCGTGCGTTTCACTCAATTCTTTGCGAAATTCCAAGGAAAACCCCGTATTCCCTCGGGAAATGGGTGAAAAATGAGGATGAAGGAATATTCGAAGGGAATCAGCCATCATGGAAATCCCGATTTTCAAATCTCCATAACTTTTTTTCTGTGGCGTATTTCCTGATGAAATTTCACAGTGACACTGCCTAGGTCGTCAGGAAGTAGCCTGCAAAATTCCACAACAGTATCGCGAATGGTTCAGCGAATTCGATAGAGCAAACATTGACATTTTTACTGATCCCATATTAACGTCCATTTCGCTCTATCTCGCTTATTTACCGAGATAATCGCGAAAAACCGAAAATACTCCTTTTCTGAACCCAAATTAGTGCCTAATTCGCTCTATCTCACTTATTTACCGAGATAATCGCGAAAAACTGGAATTTTTTCTTCCTAACTACATATTAACGTCTATTTCGCTCTATCTGGCTTATTTACCGAGATAATTGAGAAAAACTGATAAAATTCCGCGGATACTGAATATCTCGAATCGTTGCGGCTTTTGGCCCTTCAGGATCCCCCATCATCGTGCGTTTCACTCAATTCTTTGCGAAATTTCAAGGAAAACCCCGTATTCCCTCGGGAAATGGGTGAAAAATGAGAACGAAGGAATATTCGAAAGAAATCAGTCATCATGGAAATCCCGATTTTCAAATCTTCATAACTTTTTTTCTGTGGCGTATTTCCTGATGAAATTTTACAGTGACACTGCCTATGTCGTCCTGAAAGAGCCTGCAAAATTTCATAACAGTATCGCAAACGATTCTGAAGATTCGATAGAGCGGAAATGGTCATTTTCATAGAGCAAAGGCCATTGCCTCTGGGTTTGGCCTGAAAATTCCGCAAACACTGGATATCCCGAATCCTTGCGGCTTTCGGACCTTCAGGATCCCCCATCATCGTGCGTTTCACTCAATTCTTTGCGAAATTTCAAGGAAAACCCCGTATTCCCTCGGGAAATGGGTGAAAAATGAGGATGAAGGAATATTCGAAGGGAATCAGCCTTCATGGAAATCCCGATTTTCAAATCTCCATAACTTTTTTTCTGTGGCGTATTTCCTGATGAAATTTCACAGTGACACTGCCTAGGTCGTCAGGAAGTAGCCTGCAAAATTCCACAACAGTATCGCGAATGGTTCAGCGAATTCGATAGAGCAAACATTGACATTTTTACTGATCCCATATTAACGTCCATTTCGCTCTATCTCGCTTATTTACCGAGATAATCGCGAAAAACCGAAAATACTCCTTTTCTGATCCCAAATTAGTGCCTATTTCGCTCTATCTCACTTACTTACCGAGATAATCGCGAAAAACTGGAATTTTTTCTTCCTGACTCCATATTAACGTCTATTTCGCTCTATCTGGCTTATTTACCGAGATAATTGAGAAAAACTGAAAAAATTCCGCGGATACTGAATATCTCGAATCGTTGCGGCTTTTGGCCCTTCAGGATCCCCCATCATCGTGCGTTTCACTCAATTCTTTGCGAAATTTCAAGGAAAACCCCGTATTCCCTCGGGAAATGGGTGAAAAATGAGGATGAAGGAATATTCGAAGGAAATCAGCCATCATGGAAATCCCGATTTTCAAATCTTCATAACTTTTTTTCTGTGGCGTATTTTCTGATGAAATTTCACAGTGACACTGCCTATGTCGTCCTGAAAGAGCCTGCAAAATTTCATAACAGTATCGCAAACGATTCTGAAGATTCGATAGAGCGGAAATGGTCATTTTCATAGAGCAAAGGCCATTGCCTCTGGGCTTGGCCTGTAAATTCCGCAAAAACTCGATATGCCGAATCGTTGCGGCTTTTGGCCCTTCATAATCCCCCATCATCGTGCGTTTCACTCAATTCTTTGCGAAATTTCAAGGAAAACCCCGTATTCCCTCGGGAAATGGGTGAAAAATGAGGATGAAGGAATATTCGAAGGGAATCAGCCTTCATGGAAATCCCGATTTTCAAATCTCCATAACTTTTTTTCTGTGGCGTATTTCCTGATGAAATTTCACAGTGACACTGCCTAGGTCGTCAGGAAGTAGCCTGCAAAATTCCACAACAGTATCGCGAATGGTTCAGCGAATTCGATAGAGCAAACATTGACATTTTTACTGATCCCATATTAACGTCCATTTCGCTCTATCTCGCTTATTTACCGAGATAATCGCGAAAAACCGAAAATACTCCTTTTCTGAACCCAAATTAGTGCCTAATTCGCTCTATCTCACTTATTTACCGAGATAATCGCGAAAAACTGGAATTTTTTCTTCCTGACTCCATATTAACGTCTATTTCGCTCTATCTGGCTTATTTACCGAGATAATTGAGAAAAACTGAAAAAATTCCGCGGATACTGAATATCTCGAATCGTTGCGGCTTTTGGCCCTTCAGGATCCCCCATCATCGTGCGTTTCACTCAATTCTTTGCGAAATTTCAAGGAAAACCCCGTATTCCCTCGGGAAATGGGTGAAAAATGAGGATGAAGGAATATTCGAAGGAAATCAGCCATCATGGAAATCCCGATTTTCAAATCTTCATAACTTTTTTTCTGTGGCGTATTTTCTGATGAAATTTCACAGTGACACTGCCTATGTCGTCCTGAAAGAGCCTGCAAAATTTCATAACAGTATCGCAAACGATTCTGAAGATTCGATAGAGCGGAAATGGTCATTTTCATAGAGCAAAGGCCATTGCCTCTGGGCTTGGCCTGTAAATTCCGCAAAAACTCGATATGCCGAATCGTTGCGGCTTTTGGCCCTTCATAATCCCCCATCATCGTGCGTTTCACTCAATTCTTTGCGAAATTTCAAGGAAAACCCCGTATTCCCTCGGGAAATGGGTGAAAAATGAGGATGAAGGAATATTCGAAGGGAATCAGCCATCATGGAAATCCCGATTTTCAAATCTCCATAACTTTTTTTCTGTGGCGTATTTCCTGATGAAATTTCACAGTGACACTGCCTAGGTCGTCAGGAAGTAGCCTGCAAAATTCCACAACAGTATCGCGAATGGTTCAGCGAATTCGATAGAGCAAACATTGACATTTTTACTGATCCCATATTAACGTCCATTTCGCTCTATCTCGCTTATTTACCGAGATAATCGCGAAAAACCGAAAATACTCCTTTTCTGATCCCAAATTAGTGCCTATTTCGCTCTATCTCACTTACTTACCGAGATAATCGCGAAAAACTGGAATTTTTTCTTCCTGACTCCATATTAACGTCTATTTCGCTCTATCTGGCTTATTTACCGAGATAATTGAGAAAAACTGAAAAAATTCCGCGGATACTGAATATCTCGAATCGTTGCGGCTTTTGGCCCTTCAGGATCCCCCATCATCGTGCGTTTCACTCAATTCTTTGCGAAATTTCAAGGAAAACCCCGTATTCCCTCGGGAAATGGGTGAAAAATGAGGATGAAGGAATATTCGAAGGAAATCAGCCATCATGGAAATCCCGATTTTCAAATCTCCATAACTTTTTTTCTGTGGCGTATTTCCTGATGAAATTTCACAGTGACACTGCCTAGGTCGTCAGGAAGTAGCCTGCAAAATTCCACAACAGTATCGCGAATGGTTCAGCGAATTCGATAGAGCAAACATTGACATTTTTACTGATCCCATATTAACGTCCATTTCGCTCTATCTCGCTTATTTACCGAGATAATCGCGAAAAACCGAAAATACTCCTTTTCTGATCCCAAATTAGTGCCTATTTCGCTCTATCTCACTTACTTACCGAGATAATCGCGAAAAACTGGAATTTTTTCTTCCTGACTCCATATTAACGTCTATTTCGCTCTATCTGGCTTATTTACCGAGATAATTGAGAAAAACTGAAAAAATTCCGCGGATACTGAATATCTCGAATCGTTGCGGCTTTTGGCCCTTCAGGATCCCCCATCATCGTGCGTTTCACTCAATTCTTTGCGAAATTTCAAGGAAAACCCCGTATTCCCTCGGGAAATGGGTGAAAAATGAGAACGAAGGAATATTCGAAAGAAATCAGTCATCATGGAAATCCCGATTTTCAAATCTTCATAACTTTTTTTCTGTGGCGTATTTCCTGATGAAATTTTACAGTGACACTGCCTATGTCGTCCTGAAAGAGCCTGCAAAATTTCATAACAGTATCGCAAACGATTCTGAAGATTCGATAGAGCGGAAATGGTCATTTTCATAGAGCAAAGGCCATTGCCTCTGGGCTTGGCCTGAAAATTCCGCAAAAACTCGATATGCCGAATCGTTGCGGCTTTTGGCCCTTCATAATCCCCCATCATCGTGCGTTTCACTCAATTCTTTGCGAAATTTCAAGGAAAACCCCGTATTCCCTCGGGAAATGGGTGAAAAATGAGGATGAAGGAATATTCGAAGGGAATCAGCCTTCATGGAAATCCCGATTTTCAAATCTCCATAACTTTTTTTCTGTGGCGTATTTCCTGATGAAATTTCACAGTGACACTGCCTAGGTCGTCAGGAAGTAGCCTGCAAAATTCCACAACAGTATCGCGAATGGTTCAGCGAATTCGATAGAGCAAACATTGACATTTTTACTGATCCCATATTAACGTCCATTTCGCTCTATCTCGCTTATTTACCGAGATAATCGCGAAAAACCGAAAATACTCCTTTTCTGATCCCAAATTAGTGCCTATTTCGCTCTATCTCACTTACTTACCGAGATAATCGCGAAAAACTGGAATTTTTTCTTCCTGACTCCATATTAACGTCTATTTCGCTCTATCTGGCTTATTTACCGAGATAATTGAGAAAAACTGAAAAAATTCCGCGGATACTGAATATCTCGAATCGTTGCGGCTTTTGGCCCTTCAGGATCCCCCATCATCGTGCGTTTCACTCAATTCTTTGCGAAATTTCAAGGAAAACCCCGTATTCCCTCGGGAAATGGGTGAAAAATGAGGATGAAGGAATATTCGAAGGAAATCAGCCATCATGGAAATCCCGATTTTCAAATCTTCATAACTTTTTTTCTGTGGCGTATTTTCTGATGAAATTTCACAGTGACACTGCCTATGTCGTCCTGAAAGAGCCTGCAAAATTTCATAACAGTATCGCAAACGATTCTGAAGATTCGATAGAGCGGAAATGGTCATTTTCATAGAGCGAAGGCCATTGCCTCTGGGTTTGGCCTGAAAATTCCGCAAACACTGGATATCCCGAATCCTTGCGGCTTTCGGACCTTCAGGATCCCCCATCATCGTGCGTTTCACTCAATTCTTTGCGAAATTTCAAGGAAAACCCCGTATTCCCTCGGGAAATGGGTGAAAAATGAGGATGAAGGAATATTCGAAGGGAATCAGCCATCATGGAAATCCCGATTTTCAAATCTCCATAACTTTTTTTCTGTGGCGTATTTCCTGATGAAATTTCACAGTGACACTGCCTAGGTCGTCAGGAAGTAGCCTGCAAAATTCCACAACAGTATCGCGAATGGTTCAGCGAATTCGATAGAGCAAACATTGACATTTTTACTGATCCCATATTAACGTCCATTTCGCTCTATCTCGCTTATTTACCGAGATAATCGCGAAAAACCGAAAATACTTCTTTTCTGAACCCAAATTAGTGCCTAATTCGCTCTATCTCACTTATTTACCGAGATAATCGCGAAAAACTGGAATTTTTTCTTCCTAACTACATATTAACGTCTATTTCGCTCTATCTGGCTTATTTACCGAGATAATTGAGAAAAACTGAAAAAATTCCGCGGATACTGAATATCTCGAATCGTTGCGGCTTTTGGCCCTTCAGGATCCCCCATCATCGTGCGTTTCACTCAATTCTTTGCGAAATTTCAAGGAAAACCCCGTATTCCCTCGGGAAATGGGTGAAAAATGAGAACGAAGGAATATTCGAAAGAAATCAGTCATCATGGAAATCCCGATTTTCAAATCTTCATAACTTTTTTTCTGTGGCGTATTTCCTGATGAAATTTTACAGTGACACTGCCTATGTCGTCCTGAAAGAGCCTGCAAAATTTCATAACAGTATCGCAAACGATTCTGAAGATTCGATAGAGCGGAAATGGTCATTTTCATAGAGCAAAGGCCATTGCCTCTGGGCTTGGCCTGAAAATTCCGCAAAAACTCGATATGCCGAATCGTTGCGGCTTTTGGCCCTTCATAATCCCCCATCATCGTGCGTTTCACTCAATTCTTTGCGAAATTCCAAGGAAAACCCCGTATTCCCTCGGGAAATGGGTGAAAAATGAGGATGAAGAAATATTCGAAGGAAATCAGCCATCATGGAAATCCCGATTTTCAAATCTTCATAACTTTTTTTCTGTGGCGTATTTTCTGATGAAATTTCACAGTGACACTGCCTATGTCGTCCTGAAAGAGCCTGCAAAATTTCATAACAGTATCGCAAACGATTCTGAAGATTCGATAGAGCGGAAATGGTCATTTTCATAGAGCAAAGGCCATTGCCTCTAGGCTTGGCCTGAAAATTCCGCAAAAACTCGATATGCCGAATCGTTGCGGCTTTTGGCCCTTCATAATCCCCCATCATCGTGCGTTTCACTCAATTCTTTGCGAAATTCCAAGGAAAACCCCGTATTCCCTCGGGAAATGGGTGAAAAATGAGGATGAAGGAATATTCGAAGGGAATCAGCCATCATGGAAATCCCGATTTTCAAATCTCCATAACTTTTTTTCTGTGGCGTATTTCCTGATGAAATTTCACAGTGACACTGCCTAGGTCGTCAGGAAGTAGCCTGCAAAATTCCACAACAGTATCGCGAATGGTTCAGCGAATTCGATAGAGCAAACATTGACATTTTTACTGATCCCATATTAACGTCCATTTCGCTCTATCTCGCTTATTTACCGAGATAATCGCGAAAAACCGAAAATACTCCTTTTCTGAACCCAAATTAGTGCCTAATTCGCTCTATCTCACTTATTTACCGAGATAATCGCGAAAAACTGGAATTTTTTCTTCCTAACTACATATTAACGTCTATTTCGCTCTATCTGGCTTATTTACCGAGATAATTGAGAAAAACTGAAAAAATTCCGCGGATACTGAATATCTCGAATCGTTGCGGCTTTTGGCCCTTCAGGATCCCCCATCATCGTGCGTTTCACTCAATTCTTTGCGAAATTTCAAGGAAAACCCCGTATTCCCTCGGGAAATGGGTGAAAAATGAGAACGAAGGAATATTCGAAAGAAATCAGTCATCATGGAAATCCCGATTTTCAAATCTTCATAACTTTTTTTCTGTGGCGTATTTCCTGATGAAATTTTACAGTGACACTGCCTATGTCGTCCTGAAAGAGCCTGCAAAATTTCATAACAGTATCGCAAACGATTCTGAAGATTCGATAGAGCGGAAATGGTCATTTTCATAGAGCAAAGGCCATTGCCTCTGGGTTTGGCCTGAAAATTCCGCAAACACTGGATATCCCGAATCCTTGCGGCTTTTGGACCTTCAGGATCCCCCATCATCGTGCGTTTCACTCAATTCTTTGCGAAATTTCAAGGAAAACCCCGTATTCCCTCGGGAAATGGGTGAAAAATGAGGATGAAGGAATATTCGAAGGGAATCAGCCTTCATGGAAATCCCGATTTTCAAATCTCCATAACTTTTTTTCTGTGGCGTATTTCCTGATGAAATTTCACAGTGACACTGCCTAGGTCGTCAGGAAGTAGCCTGCAAAATTCCACAACAGTATCGCGAATGGTTCAGCGAATTCGATAGAGCAAACATTGACATTTTTACTGATCCCATATTAACGTCCATTTCGCTCTATCTCGCTTATTTACCGAGATAATCGCGAAAAACCGAAAATACTCCTTTTCTGATCCCAAATTAGTGCCTATTTCGCTCTATCTCACTTACTTACCGAGATAATCGCGAAAAACTGGAATTTTTTCTTCCTGACTCCATATTAACGTCTATTTCGCTCTATCTGGCTTATTTACCGAGATAATTGAGAAAAACTGAAAAAATTCCGCGGATACTGAATATCTCGAATCGTTGCGGCTTTTGGCCCTTCAGGATCCCCCATCATCGTGCGTTTCACTCAATTCTTTGCGAAATTTCAAGGAAAACCCCGTATTCCCTCGGGAAATGGGTGAAAAATGAGGATGAAGGAATATTCGAAGGAAATCAGCCATCATGGAAATCCCGATTTTCAAATCTTCATAACTTTTTTTCTGTGGCGTATTTTCTGATGAAATTTCACAGTGACACTGCCTATGTCGTCCTGAAAGAGCCTGCAAAATTTCATAACAGTATCGCAAACGATTCTGAAGATTCGATAGAGCGGAAATGGTCATTTTCATAGAGCGAAGGCCATTGCCTCTGGGTTTGGCCTGAAAATTCCGCAAACACTGGATATCCCGAATCCTTGCGGCTTTTGGACCTTCAGGATCCCCCATCATCGTGCGTTTCACTCAATTCTTTGCGAAATTTCAAGGAAAACCCCGTATTCCCTCGGGAAATGGGTGAAAAATGAGAATGAAGGACTATTCGAAGGGAATCAGCCATCATGGAAATCCCGATTTTCAAATCTCCATAACTTTCTTTCTGTGGCGTATTTCCTGATGAAATTTCACAGTGACACTGCCTAGGTCGTCAGGAAGTAGCCTGCAAAATTCCACAACAGTATCGCGAATGGTTCAGCGAATTCGATAGAGCAAACATTGACATTTTTACTGATCCCATATTAACGTCCATTTCGCTCTATCTCGCTTATTTACCGAGATAATCGCGAAAAACCGAAAATACTTCTTTTCTGAACCCAAATTAGTGCCTATTTCGCTCTATCTCACTTATTTACCGAGATAATCGCGAAAAACTGGAATTTTTTCTTCCTGACTCCATATTAACGTCTATTTCGCTCTATCTGGCTTATTTACCGAGATAATTGAGAAAAACTGAAAAAATTCCGCGGATACTGAATATCTCGAATCGTTGCGGCTTTTGGCCCTTCATAATCCCCCATCATCGTGCGTTTCACTCAATTCTTTGCGAAATTTCAAGGAAAACCCCGTATTCCCTCGGGAAATGGGTGAAAAATGAGGATGAAGGAATATTCGAAGGGAATCAGCCATCATGGAAATCCCGATTTTCAAATCTCCATAACTTTTTTTCTGTGGCGTATTTCCTGATGAAATTTCACAGTGACACTGCCTAGGTCGTCAGGAAGTAGCCTGCAAAATTCCACAACAGTATCGCGAATGGTTCAGCGAATTCGATAGAGCAAACATTGACATTTTTACTGATCCCATATTAACGTCCATTTCGCTCTATCTCGCTTATTTACCGAGATAATCGCGAAAAACCGAAAATACTCCTTTTCTGAACCCAAATTAGTGCCTAATTCGCTCTATCTCACTTATTTACCGAGATAATCGCGAAAAACTGGAATTTTTTCTTCCTAACTACATATTAACGTCTATTTCGCTCTATCTGGCTTATTTACCGAGATAATTGAGAAAAACTGAAAAAATTCCGCGGATACTGAATATCTCGAATCGTTGCGGCTTTTGGCCCTTCAGGATCCCCCATCATCGTGCGTTTCACTCAATTCTTTGCGAAATTTCAAGGAAAACCCCGTATTCCCTCGGGAAATGGGTGAAAAATGAGAACGAAGGAATATTCGAAAGAAATCAGTCATCATGGAAATCCCGATTTTCAAATCTTCATAACTTTTTTTCTGTGGCGTATTTCCTGATGAAATTTTACAGTGACACTGCCTATGTCGTCCTGAAAGAGCCTGCAAAATTTCATAACAGTATCGCAAACGATTCTGAAGATTCGATAGAGCGGAAATGGTCATTTTCATAGAGCAAAGGCCATTGCCTCTGGGCTTGGCCTGAAAATTCCGCAAAAACTCGATATGCCGAATCGTTGCGGCTTTTGGCCCTTCATAATCCCCCATCATCGTGCGTTTCACTCAATTCTTTGCGAAATTCCAAGGAAAACCCCGTATTCCCTCGGGAAATGGGTGAAAAATGAGGATGAAGAAATATTCGAAGGAAATCAGCCATCATGGAAATCCCGATTTTCAAATCTTCATAACTTTTTTTCTGTGGCGTATTTTCTGATGAAATTTCACAGTGACACTGCCTATGTCGTCCTGAAAGAGCCTGCAAAATTTCATAACAGTATCGCAAACGATTCTGAAGATTCGATAGAGCGGAAATGGTCATTTTCATAGAGCAAAGGCCATTGCCTCTAGGCTTGGCCTGAAAATTCCGCAAAAACTCGATATGCCGAATCGTTGCGGCTTTTGGCCCTTCATAATCCCCCATCATCGTGCGTTTCACTCAATTCTTTGCGAAATTCCAAGGAAAACCCCGTATTCCCTCGGGAAATGGGTGAAAAATGAGGATGAAGGAATATTCGAAGGGAATCAGCCATCATGGAAATCCCGATTTTCAAATCTCCATAACTTTTTTTCTGTGGCGTATTTCCTGATGAAATTTCACAGTGACACTGCCTAGGTCGTCAGGAAGTAGCCTGCAAAATTCCACAACAGTATCGCGAATGGTTCAGCGAATTCGATAGAGCAAACATTGACATTTTTACTGATCCCATATTAACGTCCATTTCGCTCTATCTCGCTTATTTACCGAGATAATCGCGAAAAACCGAAAATACTCCTTTTCTGAACCCAAATTAGTGCCTAATTCGCTCTATCTCACTTATTTACCGAGATAATCGCGAAAAACTGGAATTTTTTCTTCCTAACTACATATTAACGTCTATTTCGCTCTATCTGGCTTATTTACCGAGATAATTGAGAAAAACTGAAAAAATTCCGCGGATACTGAATATCTCGAATCGTTGCGGCTTTTGGCCCTTCAGGATCCCCCATCATCGTGCGTTTCACTCAATTCTTTGCGAAATTTCAAGGAAAACCCCGTATTCCCTCGGGAAATGGGTGAAAAATGAGGATGAAGGAATATTCGAAGGAAATCAGCCATCATGGAAATCCCGATTTTCAAATCTTCATAACTTTTTTTCTGTGGCGTATTTTCTGATGAAATTTCACAGTGACACTGCCTATGTCGTCCTGAAAGAGCCTGCAAAATTTCATAACAGTATCGCAAACGATTCTGAAGATTCGATAGAGCGGAAATGGTCATTTTCATAGAGCGAAGGCCATTGCCTCTGGGTTTGGCCTGAAAATTCCGCAAACACTGGATATCCCGAATCCTTGCGGCTTTTGGACCTTCAGGATCCCCCATCATCGTGCGTTTCACTCAATTCTTTGCGAAATTTCAAGGAAAACCCCGTATTCCCTCGGGAAATGGGTGAAAAATGAGAATGAAGGACTATTCGAAGGGAATCAGCCATCATGGAAATCCCGATTTTCAAATCTCCATAACTTTCTTTCTGTGGCGTATTTCCTGATGAAATTTCACAGTGACACTGCCTAGGTCGTCAGGAAGTAGCCTGCAAAATTCCACAACAGTATCGCGAATGGTTCAGCGAATTCGATAGAGCAAACATTGACATTTTTACTGATCCCATATTAACGTCCATTTCGCTCTATCTCGCTTATTTACCGAGATAATCGCGAAAAACCGAAAATACTTCTTTTCTGAACCCAAATTAGTGCCTATTTCGCTCTATCTCACTTATTTACCGAGATAATCGCGAAAAACTGGAATTTTTTCTTCCTGACTCCATATTAACGTCTATTTCGCTCTATCTGGCTTATTTACCGAGATAATTGAGAAAAACTGAAAAAATTCCGCGGATACTGAATATCTCGAATCGTTGCGGCTTTTGGCCCTTCATAATCCCCCATCATCGTGCGTTTCACTCAATTCTTTGCGAAATTTCAAGGAAAACCCCGTATTCCCTCGGGAAATGGGTGAAAAATGAGGATGAAGGAATATTCGAAGGGAATCAGCCATCATGGAAATCCCGATTTTCAAATCTCCATAACTTTTTTTCTGTGGCGTATTTCCTGATGAAATTTCACAGTGACACTGCCTAGGTCGTCAGGAAGTAGCCTGCAAAATTCCACAACAGTATCGCGAATGGTTCAGCGAATTCGATAGAGCAGACATTGACATTTTTACTGATCCCATATTAACGTCCATTTCGCTCTATCTCGCTTATTTACCGAGATAATCGCGAAAAACTGAGAATACTCCTTCCCTGATCCCAAATTAGTGCCTATTCCGCTCTATCTCGCTTATTTACCGAGATCATCGCGGAAAACTGGACAAAAATTTTCCTGATTTCCTATCTCAGCGCGCCCGTTAGGTATTTTTAGTATAGTATATCACGCGTACTATACTACCCACAATTTAATTGACCAATAAGGAATGAGGACTTCACTTTAATCGTGACAACTTTCGATATATCGATTGTTTGCGTTCTTGTTCCTTTTTATAGAGGACATAATTTTCTAGGAAGTTTTTTAAGCAATTTTATCACTCCGTGAAGTTTTGCAGCTTTTTTTCACTAAAAATTTCAAATTTTTCCGATGAAAACTATGGAAATTTAGTAGCTTCACAGCGTTAGAATTGCAATATGCTCTGAAAATCGATTTTTGACCGTAATAAAAACTTTCTACCATATTTCACTAACTTTCAGCATAAAAATAATAATCGTCCCGAATTATTTTCCATCGTCAATGCATCTTTTGTCTCTCCCAAAAGACCAATTTTTATTGGGCACTTGTATTTTTTATACGGCACATATATTCTTCAAATAAAATTTTTATTAACAAAGTAGGAAGTGGCCTCTTTTTTTCGTCTGCTATTTCAGACTTCATGAACAACTCTGACTGTTATTAAATAATAAAAGGAAAAAGCAGAAGGAAAAGAAGTGAAAATATCGTAGCAAATGGGACAGTAGTCTTAAGTTTTAATAATCAGCCTTTTATCCGCTTCATTAGCAAAGTACAAAAGTAGCTAAATAATTAAGTCTGAGCGCAACGGGTGAGAATAAACACAATAGCTATTCTGATTTTTCATTGTTTCAAATTCCAAGTGAATATTCTTGATTATCGTAAGTTAATTATCATCCATTGTTTATCGCATACAGCTTTTGTTATTTGATTTAATTCAGTTCAGCGGCGAAGAAGTAGAACGAAATTAAAGGGAGTGGATTATGTTTATAACGTCATTTTAAAAAATATGAAAAAATATACGGAAATTCTGGGATTTCTGGAGCTTACAAAGGAATACAAAGGACAATTATCTTCAAATGTATATGAGACATGAACATTTTTGTGGAGACCTTTTTTATAGAGAATTTCACTACAAAAAAAAGTTTTGACAGAATTCTTTCGTATCTCGCTTAAATTCAGAGATATTTTTAGAAGATTGGGAGGTGTGAAAACTATGGAAATAATTCTAGACAATTATTTAAATGAGAAGGAAATTCATTATATCTACGAATTAGAGATCAATTCCCTGAAATTTTGAATTAATTATTATTAACATAGGAATGAATCGGATTATCAAATTTTCCAAAAATTTCACCAAAAACAATCCCAGAAAATTTTCCAAGAATTTCCCAAATTAAACTCCGTCAATTCTCGTCTTTCCCGATATGATTTTTGGAAAATCCGTTACATTTTCCAATTTGGTATTCTACAGAGTACTTTCCCAAATTGAACTCTGACGAAATTTCTTAAATTTTCCAATTAAAAATTTCCTTGAATTTTCCATAAGAATATAACAAAAATATCTCGGAAACCGTCAGGTTCGGCAGAAATGCTCAAAAGCCTTGTTCAAGGCTTCTGAAATTTCCTAAAAAAAAAATATTCTTTATATTTTTCGATAAAACCACTCATTTCGAAAATATTTCCTGAAGAATCCTCAATTTTATTTTTTCAACTTTTTCACCTCTCCATTAAATTACTCTATTACCTCCCCAACCAAAAGACAACTGCACCACTGAATTTCCATACTTTTTTTCCACCTCACTGACAATGAAAATTTTCCGTGATTTATAACTTCACATTCCCCGTCATCCAGAGGGTAACCGTAATACGAGCAACGATATAATGTTGTGAATGGAGGAGAAAAGAGGAGGGTAGAAGAGGGTGAGTTAAAGTTTAGATTTTTCTCAGTCTCAACTGTGTTTCATCCTGTCAACTCTCGTGATATCAAGAAACTCGCTGAATCGGCTTTTGGCCCGTGATATTTCTCCCCAGAATTGTCTATTATTTTTTGTGTCTCTGGCTAAAGTATAAAAACAGCTATTCGTAACTTTATATTTTTCTCTAAGTGAATTGAAGAAAGCGCAAAGCAAGAAAAAAAACACAAGTAAAATTGATGGCTCGCTATTTTTCATGTTATTAAAATTTTCTACAAATTTTAATGAACAAAAAAGAAAAGAGGCAAATATCCACTGGAAAATGTGGAAATTTTTTTCCACCAATTTGTGGCTAAACTGCTCGAGGATTTTTTTTTTTTATGGCCAACAAAATATCGTTGGATATTACGTAAGAAAAAAGTGTGTTAAGTCGAGCGTGCAAAAGGTATCCCGGACGAGCCAAAATACAAGATAAGGATATTAAAGATGAGATGAGAAGAAAAGCAGGAAGTAAAGAATAAAAAGGACAGGTCTTGGAATTAAAAAAGCCCCCGGACGATCTCCCATGGATATATATAGCTATATATACGTATATAAATTTTTTTCTTCTTCTCTTTTTTTTCACTCAGAATTTATGAATTCATTATTTAATTTGATATTCAACGGATCTCCTACTGTAAGTAAATAGTGTAGCGTCATGGTTGTAGCGTTGAAAATGTGTGATAATTAAAATACCTCTTGACTTTGTCTTAATGTTCATGAGGAAATGAATTACTAAAAAATTCCATTAAGAACGTTCTTTACGATTTTATGCAGAAATTTGCAGGTGTTTCAATTTGATGATTGTTTGTGGAGAATATCTGGGAAAATAAGGGAAATGAGGAAAAAATTGTGGAAACTTTTTTTGTGGGAAAAATTTAGGGCTACAAGAAAGGTTTTTATTATTTTTTTTTGGGTCTTACGGCTATCGAGATATCGGGAAAAAATCGAGAGGAAATTCAAAGGGATCTATGAGTTTTGAGTAGAATTAAGGTGAAAATTCTACAATTTACTTAAATTTTCAATTGAACATGAATATTCAGAATCAAAATGACTTGAATTTTCATTTTTTTTTTCAAATTTTCCCATTTTTACTAAATTTTCAAGAAACAATTGAACTGAAATTGACAAATTTCATTGATGTTCAGGCGTGAAATTATTTGACAATCGATGATGTATTAATTTTTCAGTAACGTGATTATCTGAAATTTCAGTAGAAATGTAAATTGTTAAAAATTTCCGTGATTTGTTACGGAAAATTCAGATGGAAATTTTTAACAGTGTAGTTTAATCACTTTTTCGGGTAAATTGAAGCAAGTTTTCCCGGACTATCTGCAATCAATTGGAAGCTAACTTAAAAATCCTCCTTTTTTTCTGTTTTATCGACTCTACTCTGAGATACTACCTTAATTTCGAAATTTTTCAGATAAATATTCGATAATCCAGTAATTTATATTTATTCATTCCATTGGAAATGTGTGGGGATAAATTATTGTCAGAAGTTTGAGAAAAAATTTATTTTCTCAGAGAAAACTTGACAATCGTAATTTCGACGCTTTTCTTTATGGAGTAGAAGTAAAATTATGGATGGGGGTCATGTTGCAGTGGTGTTCCTTTTTCCTTCGGAGTTTCAAGTTTTAAAATGTCGTTGAATTGTAACATTTGAAATGTTACTTTCACGCGGCATCATCGGTGACAGGGCGCAACCCCTCTTTTAAAAAAAAAGATTCGGATCATTTGCTAAAGTGCTACTTTGTGTCGCATGAAAAAAGAAAAGTCTCAGCTTCTTTTCAATTCACTGAGAATTTTCTCCTCTTTTTTTTTTTAAATCATTTTTCTCTGTCTCGTGATTTTGCGAGAGTAAAATTGAATTTTTATTCATATTTTATTAACTTTGAATGTTTTGCAATTCAATTGGATTTATTTTGATTGTGAAATGAATTTTGATGGTAATTGAAAATTTAATGGGTAAAAAACACGAGTTTTGGTAATTGATATATTTTGCGCCTTTGTGCGCGTTATGTGACTCGATAAATTCGTTGAAAGTGTGATTTATGTCAAAAACAATAGATATTCAATTTTTACTCGTTTAATATTAATTTTAGGGGATGTTGTAGAGGCGAACAATGAGAATTTTTATTTTTTTTTCACTGACTTTGACTCTCCATTGGTTTAATTATTTTTCATTCGTTTGTTTTATTCTTTTGATGATGATAAAATCATTTTCATCCGAGTTTTCTTCGAAAATTTGAGAATGGGAGATTATTTTGTGAATATTTCGAAAACTTCTGAGTTTATGAGTAATTAGCACGAGATTTTTTTTTGTAGCTCTCAAAATTCTCTACAAAGAAGATCTCTTGTCATTTTTCAATAAACCTATTCATTTTATAAGATATTCGCAAAGTAAGGTTTATCAAATTTCAGAAATTAAATTGCAGGAAATAAAAAGTCCTAAGACGCGTACACTATTTTAAAAATATCTCAGTAATTATTAGTGCCATGAGAATTCATCAGGAGATCCTAGCCTTTCTTTTTTGTAGCTCTGAAAATTCTCTTCAAAAAAGGTCTCTTCGCGTTTTCCTCTAAACTCCCTCGTTGAGTAAATATCTATGTTGTGATGGCTTCCCTTATCTCAAGAAGCGAAGAATTAATTTTTTTTTTAAATAAGAACTTGAAATTCATTCACATTTTCTATAATTACTCATCGTAAATACCATGACTCTTCCAGAAGAAATAAATAAAAGGATTCTTTATTTCTTTGGCACGCGTGATCATTATAGCTGAGCCAATGTCGAATACAATCCCACTTCAATGAAAGAAAACATCAACCAGCATTCAGCGACAAAAGACTGATTGATTGTCCGGGCGGAGAAAAGTCGTGAGCGGAACGAACTTCTCCTCAACTCTGTAATGCTTTTTCTACGTTCCTATTATCCTTTTTATTACAATTTAGCCTTTCATTTTTATTTTCATTTTATCTCATTTCTCATTAGGGATTATCAATTGAGTGTCACGTCTTTTGTTGTTTTCTTCAGGCAACGGAAAAAAAAGCAAAAATTGTTGAATGATTAATTTAACGTCAAAAGTAGATGAACAGAAAAAAAAACTTCAACATTTATTTAATTAGATAGTGGCCTTTTAGATCTTTGCTGCTTTGAGAGAAAGATAACACGATGATTTTAACGTGTTTCTGTCTCTACAATAAAAAAAATTCAATTTCTGTACAAAATTGTCAATGACAATTTATACGAGATAAAATTCTCAAATTTGATGAAGTGAATCTGTAAAGAATGTAATGAGAAAATTGAAAAATTTTCTGTGCTTTTGACATTTTTTCAAATTTTGCTGGATATGACGACCTTTTTTACCACTCCACTACTGAATTATTTCAACAGTTGTTCAACATTTATTTGTATCAAGGAATTTTCCGGAAGTTCGAAGTTTCAGAAACGTCTAGACATTTGTCTATTTTTCTTCCTATTTTCAATTTTCATAAGTTCAATAACTGACTGCTACTGCATATGTCTAGGATACACTACAATATTATCGATATTTGATTGGACAGTGAGATGGGACATTCCCAAGTCCACAGCCCCTGTAGGACTGTGATCCCCCCCTTCCTAGTGAACTGATATCTACGGGTGTATGAATAATTTCAAACTCCCTCAAGCTCCAAGTGCATGAAATTCGCAAAGATCGATAGACTCTAAATTGAATATTCTGTGTATAAGAGAACGTTGTTCTTAATCCCTATCATCAATTCTTGTCACTCTTCATTACGTTTTTTCTCCTCAATTGATGCAATTTGGTAGTTTGGAAGACGAGTGCAGATTGTAGGCTAAATATTCCGGAAATTACTTGGTTTAGGGGAATTTATGGGAAAATCTTCTTTGTACAAGATGAAATTCTCCAAAATAAAGGTTACTTGGCATTTTTTGATCAATCCATTCGCTTCGAAGATATTCTCGGAACAATCTTCAATAAATTTTGGGATTTTTCTCCAATTTCTCCACAACAGATTTCTCAATTTTCCCCTTTTTGCTTCCGAATGGAAGCTATATAATCATCAGAATTTTGGATTGTGATTTTTTCGATGGAATGAAATTTTTGGAAACTATTCAACTGATGTTATTTATACTCATATATTATCTCCAGAGTTGTATCAATTGTGAAGCAATACTATTATCCACTTGTCTTCTTTTATTTTAACAATATCTCCAAAACGATTGAAGTTGAGGAAATTTATCAAGAGACCTTTTTTGTAGTCCTTGAAATTCCCTATAAATGATTTCTCATGAAATTTTGCCCTAAAACTACTTATTCTCAAGATATTCACAAAAACGAACCTCTCCCTGCATCGATGTCTCCGAAAACACAAAGAATTCGAAGCTTTTTGATGAAAATTAATGTTTCAAGAATCAATAGACTCCGAATTGAGCATTCCCTGTCAACAAAATCATCTTACAATTCCTCTACCATCAATTCCCGTCACTCTTCATTATTCCTCCAGGCTCTTCCATACTGAATCTTTACGTCTGATTTTTTTCTTTCACTTTTTTTTTCTTTCTCCTTTCCCATCTTCTCAAAAAGATGCTTTAATCACTCAGTTTGCCCCGCAAAATTCCGGTAGACCCTTCGCGATAACCACTTGAGTATTATTGTATATTGGGAGGAATATGAGTACAGGGCGATGGCTGATTGAAAAGTTAGTGCTTCCCCAATCGTGAAGATGAGTCCTTGGAATTAAATCACAGTCACGGAAGTGAGGACAGTGCGAAGGGGCGAAAGATTCCAGCCTGAGTTATTTGTGTGAGCAGTGGGGGCTTCACTCTCTCACTTTCTCTCTCTCTGTTTCGCTCTCGGGTTTTTTGGGGGTGATAGGGTCGTGGCTCGTTGAGATTGTTGCGGCGTTTGTCACTCGGTCCATTAGACGGCATTTGGCTCGTTTCCGTTAGATAGACCTCGCAAACTAACTGCGTACTTGTTTGAATCGAAAAAGGCGCCAGTTTCGTACGTGAATGTCTGTATTTTGTGGACATTATTCATTCATTGAAGGGGAGAGAGAGAAGCACTTTCCCAGTTTTAGATCACACAATTTTCCCTATTTTTTTTTTCATTCCAATTGATTTAATGCAACAGGGAAGAGGTAAAACGGAATAAATCTTTTGTCATTTATTTTTACAAAAACATCGAGAAAACTAATGGAGATATGCTCTTTTTTGTCACATTTTTGTGCAGCTTTTTAAATATTCTTGAAAATAGGGGTTACATGTCTCAACAGCACAATGTTAAACACAAATTAAATAAGCACAAATTAAGGAAAATTGGGTTGGTAAAAAAGAAAAAAAAAGACCCAACTCCATTATTTTTCGAGAAATTCTATTTAAAATCATAACAAAAATAAGTGAATTTATCCTAATTTTTCTCTTCACTACTGATCTGATAATGAAACCAAGAAAAAAGAAAAAAAAACCAGCAGCAATACATTAATTTCAAAGTGTCTCATTATAACTTCCACATAACTCTTTTCTCCTATTCACTCATTATTCAACGAAACAGTAGTACAACTACCGCACACACATTTCACAGTGTCTTACACTATGGGTCATGCATGTTAGACCAGTATAATGCCAGTGTAACACACAGCAGGTGGTTTTCTCATTTTTTTTCTTTTTTTATTCTCCTCTCTCCCTTTCTTCCAACTTCTTTTCTCTTCTTCCTTTTCCACTCGAGTCTGCAGAAGAAAAAATACAAACTTGTGTCACGGAGGAAGAGGGAATGAAGAGAAAAAAAATGAAAAAAAGAGGACCCCCCCCCCCCCCCCCCCACGTGACTATCCTCCTGACTCACATAAAGAAAAGTCGTCGAGATTTTCTTGCTCCTCATCAAAGCAGAAAAGAAAAAAGTTGCAAAACACAACAAAAATAAGAGTGAAGAAATTAAAAATAAGAAGGAGAGCTCAAATAGCAAAACGAGAAAATAGAAAAACTTCACATACACTTCCATGTATTATATACATGGAGAAAATTCATGGTTGAAAAAATCACAGATAAGAGTGACGAAGCGTATTGGAGTATGTTGCAGTCATTAAAAGAAATAACGAGAAGTGCCCACTTTCTGCATTTATTTTTCCGCTTTTTTTTTTTTTCATTCTCTTGTTTAAGAAAGAAATTTTTTTGTTAAGAAAAGAAGGAAGAAAAAAAAGTGCAACTCTGGTGATTTCTTTCACTCATACACAATGGCCTTCTTCTCAGTTCTCAGACATAATTTTCTTTATTTTTTTTCTTCTTCTTCTCTTCATGTGATGTTTTAGGTACATTGAGGGGAAAGATATTCCATCGTATCCGCCTTTTCAGCGTAACGTAATTTCGTAGTTGGTTTGGCACTGACCCCCCGTAACCAGAATGTGGGGAAGATGAGGGAAAAAGCATCCCCGAGAGAGGAAAAGTGCTGGGGAACATCTAGATGATAAACAGACCACAATGTATTTAATATTGCAGTGGAAAAATCGCGGTTTTGCGGTTTTTTGATATCCTTTGAAGGCCTGAGTATTCTTCCCAGTTATTTTGACATTTATTTTTGGTTTCTTTTAGATTATTTTGAACATTTTTCGGAAATCATTAGATTTTGGGGAAAATGTCAAGAAACCTTTTTTGTAGCTCATGAGATTCTCCGCAAAAAAACGGTACATTTTTTTTTGATATATCTAGTAGTTCCCGAGATATTCATGAAATAAAATCTATAAAATTTTAGTAGAGAAGTTTAGATTCTTAGAAAAATGTGATATTGAGGCATAAAAATATTGTAGAAGCTCCTGGAAAATCTAAGATGGAAATAATTAGAATAATTTTAGAATTATCATTGAAATACAAACCCGTTGAAAATAAACTATTGTCAAAAGCACAGTAAATAACATAATTAGGATTGATAGATATGAATAGAAAAAAAGTGATGAAGAACAATAGCCAGCAGAATATTTACACGTTAAAAAAAATTTTAAAACAATAAAAAATCTCAGAAACTATTGGGTTTAAGAGGAATCATGAAGAAACCTTATTTGTAGCCTTTAAAATTCTCTACAAAAGTGGTTTCTTCCCATTTTCCCTTGATCCCACTCATTCCACAGGTATGTTGAATTTCCCTCAAAAAAGCCTTCAAAAAATCACTAGACAATAATTCAACTTTTCCATTCATGTCCTTCCCCATTATCCTCAAAAATCTAATTACCCTTCCCACAAACCCCTGACAATTCCTCCCACGTCTTCCCTTTTTTTCCACTACTGACGCATCAGGAAACAGTTGAAAAATGAAGAATATCCCGATGAAAGAAGTATCAAAGTATAATGCGAAGGAGTTTTTTACTCGTTAAAATACAATTAAAGTTACTAGGATAAACCCTACGGGGTTACGACAGATCTGATTTATGAGAATACCGTTGTTATAATGGATCAGCATTTTCCCCAATTAATAATTTTACGCAACTTTTTAATATATTCTGTGTGAATATTTCATTAAGCATCAAATTCCCTTTTTTCCCCTTATCACGTAAAAATCCGTCTAGCATTTACTTTTGAAGTCAAAGTCTCTTAGATTTCCGTTACTTTGATGGAAAGAGTGAGAATAAAAGGTATAAAAAAAAAAAAAGAATTTAATTTTCAAGGAAGTCATTAGTAGTCTCGTAGTAATTAATATTGGATGCATCAATCTGCTCTTATTTCAATGATTTTAGAAAAAAAAAAGAAAATCCTCTCATATATATTCTTTAAAGTGTAATATTCCACTGACGAAAAAAACCTTTTTTTTTTTTAATTACAATGCAATTTTCATTGCGGCGTTGACGCCTTTGAAATGCTGTTAAGGTTCCACTCGAATACATGAAGCAATCGTGTCCTCGAGGAGTGAAGTTTTTGCACTCATCTCAATCCCCTTCTTTTTTTTTTCTTTTTTTGTTGGTCGAGATTAAAGAACTAGCGCAGGCGCCTATATTCGTATTTTCCCCATTCCACAATTGTTCTTTAGTTTTCCTTTATTTTTTTTTAATGTAGTCTTTGCGTGCAACTGCGTGAAACTCCTGTGTGATTGCATGCACTGATAGAGTATTGGGGAGGAGGGAAAGGGGGGGGGGGGAGAGGGTGTGTATTTGTATGTGTGTGGAGAACAATTTTGTGGATTCAACGGTGTATTGCACTTCTTTGTTTTATGCACATTGTCACAATCTTTGATGAACGAAGAAATGAAAGATGCAACCGATCATTGTCCTTGTGAGAAAAATGAGGAAGGGAACTATTTTTCGAGGGATTTTTTTTTTTTTTGGCAAGTCGAAGAAATGTTGAGTTTTAGGGAAAAAAATCTCGGAAAATAAAGGAGATAGCGCGAATTGTGTGGAGACCTTTTTTGTAGGGAAGAATGAGAACTACAAAAAAGGTCTCCTTACAAATCACGCTATCTCCCTTAGTTTCCGAGATATATATAAAAATTAAAAAATTACCAAATTCAATTTTGAGTTAATTTTCTTTTAAAACTAAATTTAAAGATTTTTTTGAATGAAGAGGAATAATTTTTCAGTTTTCAACGAGATAATAAGATTTATAGAGATATTTTGGGATTTTTCTGATGCACTGTTCATTTATAATGTGAATATGCTATTAATTCAGCGGAAATTAGTATTTATTTTTAGAGAAAAATGTCAAAATTTGTCTCATCTCAAGTAAATTGAACGAATTTCTTGATTCTCAGGACGGAAACACAGTTACGATGAGTTCTATTACCACTGGCAAGAAATGCCATCCGTCCACATGCTGTTTTTAAAAAAGTTACCGAACAAAAAAGAAGTAGATAACCACTTCTATTGGCGATTGGGTAAATTCCCAGTCTCTTCTAGTTTTCTTTACCTTTTTCTTACGATTTCCTAGTGGTCCGTTTATTCTTGAGAGTCCACTTACCCACCATGTGAGGAGGGAAAAACTTTGCTCTTTGGAGAAAGATCGGTGGAAGAAGCTTTCTCATACGTGAGATGACATCGAAGATCGCTATTCCCCCTCCTCTTTTTCTGTTCAATACGGGTTTTTATAAAATATAGATTGCACTGAAACAGAGAAGTGCGCAATCGCAGATATCCTAGTGCATTAAAGGATTAATTTGTACAGGAAAAACTTGAATTTTTCACGTTTTAATCAAGTAAAATTCGATGATGTTTCTGATTTTTCAATTTCGAGATTATCTGAAATTTCGGGAGAAATCTTGGATTGTTTCAAAATTGCCATGATTTAGTACGAAAAATTTAGACAAAAATTTGTAACAGTGAATAACAAAAAAAATACTCCCGATTTTGAGCAAATCCTATAAAAACTGTGATCGGAAAAATTCCCAAACACTCCCCAACCCATGAAAACCCCCTAAAAAGCTCAATCCCTCCCCATCACCTTTTTACCCCCCTCTCCTTCCCCGCGAATCCACTGGTACATATTTTAATTTAAAATTCCGAGGGTCCAAAATAAATGAATGACATCAATATATCACTTGTCATTGTCCCCTTCTCTCCGAGAATAAATGTCACGTGTGTGCAGGGTGCGAATGTAATTGTGCACCAGGTGTCTCGTAGATCTCTCTTAACGAAGGCTATTTCTCCGGGGCGAAAACTTAACACAAGCTCTCGAGTCATAGTCTTTCCCTCGATTTTTTTATTATTTCCCATCAGCTACAATCTCTCAACGAGAATTGAGAGAGAACTTTGACGCTTCCATCGCAACTGCGAGGACTTTCTCTCGTTATACTGTTTGCTCATGTCTATCCAACTGAAGACAGAAACCTGGGGGCCTTTTCTCCCTCTCCTCCACTCCTCAAAAACTTTTGCCCCAAACTCAAGGTAATGCGTGTCAAAATGCCTTTGCATTATACAAATTTCTTGAAAATTATCAAAGAATTCAAATTCAAAAGTCTATTTTTTTTCACAAAAAAAAGCACTCATTGTAATCCTCTTCTGTCGTTGTACATGAATTCCTTTTAATTATATGATATTTCAATAGAAAATTCTCTATTCATCATGGCAATTGCTGCTGAAAGCAATTGAGGAAGGCAAATTTAGTCTCAATGCCTCTTTGATGCAGAGGCAAATGATATTGTACAGAAATTCATTTTGATAACGAGCTTGTAAATCCATCTAGATGTAGAGCTTTTGGCTGCATTCAACCACGTTGACGATACTTGACGCTAATTGATATCAATCCCTGTTATGCGTATTTATAGAAGTAAAAGCACAGCATTTTCTTGGTCATTTTGGTACTTGGTTAATGATTTTTTATTATAAATTGAAGATACAAGGATTAAATCATGAAAAATTGGTTGAATATTCCTCCTCAATATTCTAAAAATCCATCAGCTTCATTATCTCGGAAAATGAGCGAGATAGCGTAATTTTTGGCAAAGACTTGTTTTATACAAAATTTTCAGAGCTAAGAAAAATATCACTACAAAAATTTCTCTGTCCCCCTCACTCTTCAGGATACTCTCAAAAAACACTTGACAAGATCAATCAACAAATTGTATTAATCTCCTTAATAAGGTTTTTTTCCCTGAAAATCCAAAGATCAAATACATATGAAAAAAAAAGTGATTTTACCAGTTTGTTCCTGAAAATCCTGAGGCCATTAATGATGCAAAATGCAAATCCTGGTGGTATTTACCCAGAGGATTGTCGTCTTATCCACTGTGTACGGCTTTACTACGCATCGACCATTACTCCTTCTTCCACGCAAAAAAAAAAAAACCTTTCACAATTTTTTTCTCCTCTGTTTTGGTTCTACCAGTTGTTTTTTTTTCAACGCCTTGTTATTTCACTCGTTGGATTTTTTTTCATAGTTGTATTTTCCCTATGAAAAGAGAAACTGTCTATTTCGTCATGTAGAATTTATCCGCACAGACAGAATTGTACTTGGGGAAAACTCGTAGCTATACAAGCCAAACATACGGTCTGAGAGATAAGAGTGTCCATCGGGAGCCTGCCAAGGATAACAAAGGGTTTTAAAAGGTCCTTCAGGCCAGAAGCTCCTTTTTTTTTCGTTACTTTCGTCTTGTCGCCTCTTTTTTCACTCCCATGTGTCTCTTCTAAACTCAAACTCCGTATGTCTTCCGTTCTCTTCCGGTTTTCCTGCGGGTTCTTCTTTATCCTCAGGCACTTGTCGAACCCCGAATTTTCATGGATAAGTGCAGAGGTGAACAACATTTGAATTTTTTCTGAGAAATTATTTTGGTTTTTGAGGAGTTTCGTAAATATTTTGGGTTCAGCAATATTGCTATAAAATTCATGCAGGACGTTCTCAATGTTATGTATCATTTTTTCCTGAATTTCTGAAAAAAAAGTCCTGAAATTTATACAGAAGATGAGCTGCTAAGTGATACGTGTAAAAAGTTCTAGGATTTTCATGGGTTTAGTAATTGAGTTCGATGCACTTGAATATGAGAAAAAATATACAGAGGTATATGAACAACTCCCAAAAAGTCCTATGATTTTCTACTATTTTCCGTACAGCAAATGAGCGTTTCGAGCAAAAATTCTAAAAAAAACTGCAAAATCTAACTAACTATGTTATGAGCATCTGCAAGAAATTTGGAAATGATCGTCTGATTAGTAACAACCATTGATTGAGTTGAAGTTTGAGTGAAATTGATAGTGAATGAACATCTGACACAACTGTGGCAACATTGTCTCGCGATGACATATAGCAGCCTGCTGGACTATGGCTCGATTTGTACACATACATATATGTGTGCGTACTCATAAACGTATACATAGAGGTTGCCACATGCGTTACTTAATAATAATAACAATGTTCGATGTTCTACTGCAATGATGAATCTACGATAACTCAGTTTCCTCTAATCTTAAATCCTTCTTCATAAATTGCAGCAACCAGAAAAGGTCTTGTCTAAGAATTAATGTAATGCAATTGTTCAGATCTTGAATAATTATGTTGGCTTTTGATTAAAAGAAATAGTGTTGAGTTTAATTAAAAACGATGTAACTCAAGGAAACATGCTGATTGTACACTTTGGTGTCTTGGAAGGAGGATTGTCTATCCGCAGGCGATATCATCTTGCATAGGCACATGGAGTAGTTGGGTTTTACGGGAAATTCTCGAGCAGAATGTTTCATCAAGTATTATTTCGTATGTGAATGAGCTCTGTACAGTGAATAGAAGGAGTCTTGTGTTATTTGTCAAATAGTTAGTGAATAATCATTATAATAATAGAGTCGCGTAATCATGAATACATGTATTCGAGATGTATCTTCGTTGTTCAGTTTTGGGCTTTCTTTGTGACAATTTTAACATTGTAAGTATCTCCACAATGAGTTAGTTTCGAGAAAAATCGCAGGAGAACTTTGTTGTGGAAAATTTCACGCTGTAAAACGAGAGATTCTTCCAAAAATTGCACTATCTCCCTCATTTTCCAAGATATTTTCCTAAAATGATCATCGAAGAAAATCTACAAATTTTGTTTTACCTCTTAACCACTACTCCTTCAGATTATATCTTTGAAACTGCACTAAATAGCAGCATTTACGTAACAGCCTTTTTTGTAGCTACCGTTCTTCTCTATAATGAGGTCCTCACAAAATTTGTGCTATCTTTCTTAGTTCCCAAGATATTCCACCAACAATAATGACAAAGATCTCTTAGCTCAAATTCCGAATTTTTTTTCCAGAATAAGAAGATTGTGCGCGAGTCAAGTAATGACCGTAAAAAACGAATGAGAGTACACGAGGAGAAGAAGAGGAGTCAATGGGTGTATCGTGAAAGCCATTTGGGTATCATAAATCGGTTAGCCCTTTTGGTTAACCGTGCTGCTTGAACCGGTTCCCAACGCAGTTTTTCGATGCCATGTAAACGTGAATATGAGCTGAAAGAAGGAGGAAAAAAAATGAGAGGGTTATCGTGAGCCCAGGAAAGGCTCTTCTGCCTCCTTCACCTTTATGGCATTTTTGTCGTCTCGTCTTATTCCATCAGTTCCTCAAAACCCTATTCTCCACTTTTTTTTTTATCTCAACACGTTGTATTTTCAATATTTCTCCACCATTTCGCGAAGTTACTTACAAATTCAGTACAATAAAAAGTAAAAGAAATATGTGAAAGTCATTTTTCACTAAAATTACATTCGATCGAAAGTGTCAAGAGCATAAACCTAACCGTTCTACAATTTTTCATTTCTCTCGTTTTTTTTTCCTTTTCAGATTAATATGGAGGCTGTCACATCGACCGACTACGACTCCTCAAATTTAACACGTAGTTTCAATCAAATGGGCTTCAGTACCTATAATTATTTGCAATTTGAAGAGAAATACAAAACAAAGCAGTACTTGGAGCAAACGAGAATTCCAATTAAACCAGGATTTACTGGCCGTACATTGTCAAATTATTCAACAGAACGTAATGATAAAATTGAGCAGAATAATATTCGATGTCACTCGCAATCCGAAAAATCTCATAATTTTTCTCATGAACAACGCTCAAGATCACAGGATTGTCGGGAGTTTTATTATCAGGCTGATGGTAAACACGAGAATCGACACAACAAGTGTCATCGCAGTGCAAATGAAAAGAGCCATGATAATTCTGTTAATGGACAGGAGAGAAAGGAATCGAAAGCTGGAGCAGTGGATAAAATTGAAAAACGCGATAAATCAAGTGCTTCTATTCATGCCAAGCACAATCATGTCAGGCAAGAGGTGAAGATTAATGGTGGGGCCAATCAGTTGGCCAAGTTGGAGCAAGTTGAGTGTCATTTATCCGGTCATCATAAGCCCGATGATCCACCTAAGTATCGCCCGATAGACAGGCCACCGAAGTATCAGGAGGATCCACCGAAAACTGAACCACCACCAAAATACTGCGATATTACTCGGAGGCAGGATGATGCTAAAAAATTGCAGGTGAAGGATTTTGATTTTTATCTTAGAGAATTTAGTTATTCTATAAGGGAAAAGATGAAACATGATCATTCTATTTTTTTTTGTTGTTTATTATTCTGAAAATGTGTCGGAAATTAAGCGAGATAGGATGATTTTTATAAAAAAGTCCTACAAAAAAGGTTTAGGGTGTAAAGAGCGTATCTTCATTAATTCTGAAGATATTTTATTGAGAATGATCGCATAAATAAGGTGATTTATCCTGTTTCATCTCATTGCTACCGAATCATCGATAATTAGAACATTAATTCTGTTTCTTAAACATTAATTTGAGGCTTTACGGGTCCATTTTCTCAATTTTTTGGGGCAAATACCTCCGTATTTGTTATTATGGCACTTTTTTATGGCATCAAGCTTCAGCTATTCTGAAATGTGGAGAAATGTTATTTTTCAAGATCTAACCAGAAAAAAATGGGGGATTAGCAAAAGCCAAGTTCTAAATGATATTTTAATGAGTTCTTAAGAACAAGTACTTAGTAGTTGAAAAACTTTGTTAAGTCGATGAGGTATAATGGACTTAACGCATTTTTCTTTTGGTTGGCTATTCAGTTCTTCCCCTCATTTCATTGATTTCCAAAGAAAATTCGAGGAAATATCATAGATTCTCTGAAAATCAATGAATTACATCTACACTACCCGTAGATCTTTATGAAAAACCTAAAATGTATTTTCGATATTTCGAGAATTTAATCTCCTCATACAATTCATCTGTAGTATTTTTTTTACTCTTAAGATACAAGAAAAAAAAATCTTTCTTTAGCTACTGCAGTGCCCCTATTTCTCGAACTCATTAACCCAAGCAGCATGAATTCCCGAGAATCATAATGCCGGTTCATTCTCCCCCTCCTCTTTTCCAGCCTCTATCTCTCAGATAGATCTTTAGTTAAGGTGAACGGTGGCTCGTTCGGTAGAGTGTCGGATTGCCAACTCGTAGACCCGGGTTCAAATCCTAGTCTCTGCCGAATGATACAAGCACCACTGTAAAAATTATTTACAAGTGCTTTGTCCACAGACACACCATGAACCTCCGTCGCTGATTGGCATAATCTTAGCGAAAAGATGGCGACGTTAAATAAGTATAAAAAAAAAAAAAAAAAAAAAAAGATCTTTAGTTTTGTCTCAAAGACATCAAAAAATAAATATTCAACTTTTAATGATCCCGACAATAAAATCTCCTCCTTCCCACGAACTTTCAAGAGAGTAAAAAAAAAATCTAGCAAGTATCTCCTCTTGACACAACAGTTGAACTGTGCGACTCCATTAAATGTCCCTTTAATAATTCTCACCATCTGAATTCCACTACAAATATCACAAACAGCAAAACATTATTACATTTGAAACAAAGCTGTGTGAAAGAAATGAAGAATTGAAAAATAAGAAATAGTAATACACACAATTTTTTTTATCACTCTAGGAGGAGAAGGTACGTCGACAAGTGGGGGCTAGGGGCGGTAGTGGTCTTGGCGCCGAGGCGCCCACTAATCTCACCAGTATCACGCCGACTGCGCGAGAGCCAAGAGGCAGTGTTGTACAGCGTCAGCGCTGGAATAATAAACAGAACGACACAGAGACAGATGAAATTCCCAAAGCAATAATACAACAATCACGTAATAGTTTCAATGGTGGTAATACTTATGTGAGCGGTGGTGTTATACTTGGTGTAAATAATACGGTCTTATGTCCGGAAGTCATGATTGGCTGTCCAGACACAAAATTAAAGGGTGTCGAGTCTTACCTGAGATCTGATAAGCAGAAAAACGACAAGATAAAGTGTGACACTGGTAAATTGGCGGAGAAAATAAAATCTGTACAGGACGCAATGTACAAGTCAAACGATGGATCAAAAGGAAAGAGTACCCACGAGCCTGGCATAAGCCACGTGGGCTACAAGGTCGATAACGTAAAGTATTACGGTGAATTGAAAGGCTTCAAGTCATACGGAGCTATTGATAAACCACATCAATATGCCTCCTCCGACAAGGGACATTCATCAACGACTCATGACAAATCACATCCGAGATCATTACAGGGTTATCCATCAAAAATTAGTGAGAAAAGTGTTTACAGTGACAATTATTATCATCGTTCTGTTTATCTCAAGTCACCTAATTTGTATCCACCTAATGTATTTCAAGAGACGAAATATGCGTACAGTGTAAGTGGTGTTCCGGGCACGCCGGCGCAGGCCAGTGCCGCTGCTGCATTCTTCGCAAGGTAAGATTCAAATTTTCTAGTTTGGGACCTCGTGAATGAGTTCTAATCGATAGTTATCATTAAATCGCTAAATTTTGGTATTTACCGGCAATTGAAGCACGAGAAGTAGCTTCAGGATCCATGTGAAATTGTTCATATCCTAGCCCCATGATGATGACCCTGATACGAAGCACCCCTCCAAATTCGGAGAGCACCGTATCATTTTAAGCCGGTGGTTTGTAAAGGATGTCTATTGACCCATAAGCACTTATGTCGAATGTCCAAAAAAAAGCGATCGGATGACTGCGTATTCGATTAGTTCAGTGTCTCTCGAGTTTTCTATAACCATTCTTCACTTATCATAAACTCATGGGACGTCTGCAGCATCCTTAATATCCTGCACTTCAAACTGTTCCGAATCTCGATTTAGCCGAATAGGAATCGAGAGGGTAGGGACACGGGCTTTTTTACTTAGTGCAAGACTGTTGGAGAAAAAAAAATGGAAGAAATGTGAAGGAAGAAGATCAAAGGGATTTTCAGTGCAGTCTCTCGCATTACCCTCGAGCTTTTTAGAATTCATAATTCGAGAAAGTGTACGTTATAGAGTTGAAATTGCTGATATTGCTTGATCTTCTTGAGTATCTAAATTATTAGAGTAGCATAATTTCTATCAGAAAGTCAACTCTTTCAAAGACTCTAAAGTTTTGAGATTCTGCTAAAAGCTCCTTGGAAAATATTCACGAGATAATTATTAATAGATATAATTGTCTGGTAGGAAGGCATTTTCACAAAACGTCTTCCATTTAATTCTTGTATTGTTTCAATTTTCCTTACCTCTGCAATCATTCATTGTAACATGCGTATGCCTGAAGAATAATTAATGAAGCATTGAATAAACTGTATATTTGCATTCGTCTAGACAACTTCACTGGGCGCCACTTAATGAGACATTCACATATTTATGTCACCATAAAATTCTTTTATTTTCTCAAAAATACTAAAACAATGGCCAAACCAAAACAAAAACAGTAAAAAAAAAAAAAAACCATTTCAATACACTTTTAATCATGCGTACATTCTATAGAATTGTCAGTTGTGTAGTTTTAAATTGCTTCCTGTCTCCAAAATGTACAAGACACACAGAAACTCCCAGTGTACAATATCCCCGATGGCTTTTTCCAGATGATGTAAAACGAAAAAACTTGAAAAAAAATCAAGAAATAAACGAAATAAAGAAAAATAAAAAGAAGAGAAACTTGTGTAACGCCCAGGGGCAAGTGTATATACATACGGATTGCATCGAATAAAATTGACCCAGGGTTGAACATCCGACTGTGCTTCAAGTGAAGAAGTAAAAAAAAAACAAGTTGAATGAAAAATAAAAGAATTTAGAGAGAAGAGGAGCGGATATAGTATGAGAGAAGCAGAGTGAATTGAGGCGCGTGCGATCGAGTCTCATGGGCGAACAGCAGGCCATATTGTTGGTCTTCGTGATTTTATGCGCCTTTTATATTGCCTCCTGCACACCGATCTTCCATATTCCTCTCTTCTACAGATTTTTTTTTCTTCTTCATATTCTCTCTCTCTCTCTCTCTCTCGATTTCTTTCTTATTTTACAACGTACAGTAACTCACGTGAATGACTTTAACACACAGAAGCTGACTGTTCTCTCGTGTTCTCTCCATTACTTCTTTCTCGGAGAAATTGAAATCGTTTTATTCAAAATTGTTGATTTTTATCGCGAGGCAAAATTGAGATGATAAGGTCATGAGGTGAATGGGTACTGGACTTGAATAGAGGAGACTGGAATGAAATGGACCTTGGAGCAGAATGAACAGGCTGCTTGAGGAAATTCTCAAAAAATATAGATATGTTGGGACATCTTTTTGATTTTTGTGTAGATTTTTCGGCAAAGTGTTTGACGTAAAAAAAATCATAGTTCATTTTTTCCTAAAGGTCCATTTCACCCTGGTCTCCGATATCTCGAGTTTGAGCAGTTTCAGCAGAAAAATTCGATAACTAGTGGAAAGTTGAGCTCATTTTCCATGAATTCGTGTGGTTTCAAATCAGTTTTAGTCGCCTCTAAGAGTAGAAAAAGTGATTTTATTGAAATCTGTCACAAATATCTCAAATTTGTTTCATGAGTTCATCTTTCCATTGCTCATCAAGTGTCAGCACGACCATTGAAACCAGACAAATTCCCTAAAAACTGAAAATTTTCAAAGAAAAAAAAATCAAAATCAGTCGTGTTTATAAAAGAAAAGCCGAAATATCAATTTTCCCAGATTTTTTTTACCAGAATATTCCTCAGCTTCTAAACAAAATTATCAAAAAAGATTCATTTCCAACAAATATCCACTTTCTTCCATTTTCCGCGCTTTACAATCAACCAATCAAATGAATCATCACTCAATCCATCATTGACTAACTAATCACCCAAATGCTTATCACATGAAACCAATATTTGGATCCACTAAATCCAGTGTCTATCGTTAAATGACCTAATGAGCATCATCTTATCCAGTTTCTCCGATAAAACTGGAGCTAAAATCTTTATTGGGCCATTCATAAGCCCATAGGTCCAATGGATGACTCGATCCTTTCCACTTTATTGGGAATATACATCGTATACCTTTCAGTCCATGATACATATTTATGATTGTGTAAGCGTTCTCCTTCAGAAGCCCCATTCACCCTCCCTTGCATTATACATCTGAAAGCCTATTAGTGATCAGAACTGACGGAGGTACTCGCATCAATCGCAAGAGTGATGATATTGATGGACATCAGTCTGAATGACTCTCTTTGTTCCATTGACAAGATACTTTGATAACATTTTGCTAAATTCTCATTATGAACCCACTTTTTCTTCTCGTCATGATTTACTCATCGACGTCATAATTAACAAGGAATCCTTAATCTATACAGATTGAATACATTAAATATTATGAATAGGTCAGTCGAGGGTCGAACAGTTGGGTTCAACAGGTAGCAATGGTTATAGGGCATTCACTAGAATCCAGCCCTCTTCATTATATTCATATCATGTAAATGCGCACAGCCACCCGTGATACCTCACTCCCTTTTCAACCATCTTTCTCATCCTTTTAGCGTCTTCGTGAGGGGATTCTAGTGGATATGGTGCACTCGAATGAATAAAGTGGAAAATTTGGAAATTTTTGCTTCCTCAGGAAATAAAGCAGAGATTCTTCAATTTCTTTTTAATTTTATTGAAAAGAGATGGAAATTGCAGCCTAAGACAGAAGAGAACACTAGGAACTGTGAAAAATTATAAAAGATTACGATTTTCTTGAAAAAAAAATAATAAATTTTTTTTAATGAAATCGGGGATTATTTTTACAAAATGAACCAGATATTTTTTTGGAGGGTCAAGACTTTTATGAACAGAACTGAAAACATTGGGAAGACATTTGAAGATGTGTCTAATGTAGAAGAATTTTTTAAATTCTGCTCATGAAGGTATTCACTCTAAAAAATATCTAGTCCATTTTAGGATGCAAATTTCTCGGTTTCTTAACGAAAAATTTCGAGAATCCATTTTAAAAAATTATTTCACTCTGAAATTCAAATGAATCCTTTTGAACCACCTTTCTAATCCATTTAGTGTCTTCGTGACACTAAATGGACCTGAACTTATTCTCGTGGATATGAAATATTTGAATGAATAAAGTGGAGAATCGGTAATTTTTTGGTTTCTCAGTGAATAAAGCTGGATTTTCGTAATTTTATTCGATTTTATCAAGCAGAGTTAGAAATTTTGGATAAAATGGAGATTCGAGACGAAATACTCCATCAAGAAGTATAAAAAATTATGAAGAATTTTGAGATTTTATATCTAAAAAACTCATGTTTTTCAAACATAAAATTCAGAAATACTGGGGTAAAATGAAAAAATCTGAAAAAATTTTATAACAGGCTCTCCATGTCCCTATCATTCCAATCTATAACCCATCATCTTCCCTTTCGAATTTTTCATTGTTGTCTTTTTTTGCTAAAAATCTCAAAAATTTATGAAGAAAAAAGAATTTCAATTTGAAATTAAGATGAACTCTGTATTCAATGATACAATTACATAGTTTGGGCGTTGATACAGCTTCTCATCTAATTGAAAACTGTAAGCCGCTACCTAATTATCCTGTACCAGACTAGCATCTCCAAAGATCCCTCCACTTTGTAAAATTGCATTAACTCGGTAGCGTTATTTTAACGAGTTTTAACTGTTAAATTAAAAATCGATAATGCCAGTCGATACGTGTTAGCGGTTAACACTTGATCAAAGTAATGTAATTAAAACTCGAATGGGTAAGAGTTCGTTTAAACTACACGCGTGTAATCATTAGTAATTACATTGCACATTGGATATAACATTGGTTACGAGTTGAATTTTATAAAAATTCTCTCATTCAATGGCCAGACACCCAACATGCTGTCTACTGCATTCAATGATGCGTAAAGATGTTATCTTCAGTTTTCGTGCTGATTAAATGACCACGATGTTATTATGCTCAATAATCTAGATCTCATTGAGTGGTAATGAGTGTAACCATGGTATTAGCCTGATAATAACTTTCTAATGTTGAGAGAAATCATTATCATTGATTGCAAGTAATTAATGAGTTGATGGAATTGATGGATTATTGGAATTTCAGCGGTTTCAATAAAGGAATCAGATAATTTTCGAGAATAAAATTGATATTTTGATGAAATAGTTGATGATTGAATTTTTACTTTCTTCATTCCGCTGAAAAGTTCAGGAAATTTTTGGTGGAAAAATGTGTTATATTTCATTTTTGGTTTTCTTTTCTATTAAAAATTCGATTATTTTGTGGGAAACGCAAAGATTAATCATGTTTTCTGAAGTTTTCAAGCTTTTTCAAAAATTCGAAAGGCTAAATTCATGTTCTATTGATTCATGGAGTTCTTTAACACAATTTTCATGACTTTTTTATTTTTCTAAATTTATTTTTGCTTTTTGAATTTATCATTAATTCCAGTTTAAAAACTTAAAAAGTTTCTAATCATAAATTAGCACTGAAAATCAGTTGGAATCTGAAACAAAATCCAGAAAATCATAACAAAATATTTCATCTAAATAAGTTACGTACAATTTCGAGTGATTAATACACCTTAAATAATATTTCACAATTTTCCAACATAAATTTTTCCCTCTATCAAAAGAAATTAGCGCAATTAATGAAATGCAACTTTATCATCATCAGCAGCAACATTATTTTCCATGTCTAACGTAAAAAAAAACACATGGGGATATAATTCAGACACGAAAAGCAGTGTAATAGAATATTTAGTAAAGAAACGTACAAAGGAATAGAAATAATTTTTCAATGTCCACTTGCCACCCCAACGCACAACAACAACAACACACACACACACACAAGTCAAAAGAAAGGGAGAAAAAGAGAGAGAGAGACCTTGTCATGCATCCCCATCAGACTTGTTAGAATCACGTTTACAATGACCCCATTTTTACGAACACGTACCACCTTTTTCTCTTTATTTTTTCCTTTGGTATCCGATTGCGTGTCTGGAAGTTAGACGAGAGTAGGACTAAGAGGATCATTAATTATAATGTATTATGTGCCACCACACCCGAATTATTCCGAATCGATTTGGGTCTCTCTCATCAGTGTCAGGTGCCTGATATTCAACTTCATAAATCATTGAATTCTCGTAAAAATCAGTTGCAAAGTATTGTTACAGGAAAAAATATGATCATCTTAGAAACAAAGTGGTGTAAGTGCTATATATAAGCATTGCACTCACGCCCCTTTCACTCTGAGGCAACATTATTTTTACAACTGAAAATATGTGAAATTTAGTAGTGGAAGAGATGATTCTCACAGTAATTATTTGTTGATTAATACTAAACGATATATTTGATTCATACAAAGATAGTTGGAACAATTTGAACTAAGAGTTGAAGTCTGATAGGTGAAGGTATCACGAATGATCATGGTTAGATGAGCAGCCTTGAGAATAAAGAAAAAAATCCACGTTTATTGTTGAGAGTTCAATCGTCACTGATTTTTGGACCCCTCCGGATTTAAAAAAGAGGGGGGGGGGTCTGATTCATGCCTTTAGCATGTTTATAGTGTCGCTAGACACTTTGAGTCTAACGATTTATTAACGATGATTCTTCTCGCAAAAAATTCAACACGCTCTGAACAGATCTTCAAATTCTCTACAAAAGAGGATTCTTGAGAAATTGTGCTATCTCGTTTATTTTCCGAAATATTTTATTTTGAATGATATGTTCCATCTTCTTACAAGTAATTTTTTAACGAAATTTAATTTGAAAAAGAAAAAATTTTATTCAGTAGTATCACTCACATTATCTGCAATGCTTTTATTTTATTGAAATAATATTTTTGCAGGATTTAAAGCTTTTGAACAGTCATACCCTTTCTTCACATCATTGAATTAAAAAAAAAGGAAAATTCACGCTTTTATTCCATTTACATGAACCAGGCTTTCTCGACATCTGACACATCAGCACGATCGAATCGACAAACACAAAAGTCCCATGGAAATGGAAAAAAAAAATGACATGTACACTTTTCCCTTGTGGGGATTGAGTTCTGGAATATCAGTCAATTCGAGAACGAATAATATGACGATACTGGGATGTGCATGGTGTCGAAATATTTTTCAGTTTCAAACTAGAAACAGAGCGTTCAAAATTGAGGGGTAAAAAATTAACTCGAAAGAGACACAGAATCACTGGGCTTGATGATTTATTTCGAAAGCTCTAGAGACTAGAGCTACTGTTCTGATGACATTTTTGAATTTTTTTGAATCCACGGGGAATCTTTAATGATTTGATGTTTAACTCATTTCTGAAAAAAAATTAGATTTCTGAAATTTTAAATTTTCTAATCTTGAAAGATGTAGAGAAATCACATATTTAATATTCGATATTTTTTTGATGAGACTTCAGGCTAAAAAGCCGAACGGGACCATTTCAATATGGAAAATTCTATTAAAAACAAATATAGTCACATTGAGCTTGCCTGATAGTATAAAATTATACAGATTGCACTAAACTTCAAACAGAATACAAAGAATCAAAGAGGTATCACAGATAAAGTATCAGCTATTCAGTACAAAGCTGATTCAATTAAAAATAAATAATTGGCATGAAATTATATTTTTTTTGAAAACCATAATAATAGTTAATTAATTAATTAATCAAAGCATCATACTCTGTTTTAATTTTATTTGTTCACTGAAAACTGGATGCAAAGCTTCTTGAAAAGTTCTGTTTTCTCTGCAAAAGTAACATCTTGTGACAATTCGTTCCAGAAGAGCTTCTTTTGTGAATATCTCTGAAGTGAATGGGTTCAGAGATAAATGTTAAGAGACATTCTTTGTATAAAATTTTAAGAACCAAAAAAGTTGTTTCCTGCTAATTTCTCCTCAACCCAATAGCTTCCGAGATGTTCTCATAATAATCATAGAAAAAACGAACAATCAGAAAAATTATTAAAACCTTCTTCTGTAGATACTTTTGAAAATATCTCTCGAACAAGTAGTTTAATAAAAAAATATCAAGAAACCTTTTTTCTAAAAAATTTCAAAAGTCACAAAGAAGCTCTATTGATAAACTTCTCTGAATCTCAATGCTTCTAGAATATTTCAAAAATGATCTCCATGGACATCACATCTTAGAATAAAATACATCAAGAAACTTGAATATTTTCATATATTCACCCACTTTCTATTGACTTTTTCCATCTTCAGTTTCCATTTAATCCAAAAGGCATTCAATTCCACCGTTGCACCCTCAGAAACCTACCATAAAGTATGATAATAGCATAGAGATTTCCCATGTGCCTCAGACAAGATTATTGTTTTTTCCCTTTTTTCCAATTTTTTTTTTCATTTTTCCTTTTTTTTTTCAATCCCATTATTCTTTTTATCTCTACTTCTTGGTTCACCTGAGCTACCTTCGCCTCATCTCTTCACTCACCTGTGTATTGCATTATACTCCCTTGTGCAAGTAGCCCGGAAAATTGTAGAATGAATTTTACAGTAGTTTTCAGTGTGTTATATACTGCAGTACATGTGGTATTACATTACTGGCTTGATTCTGGTCAGTGAAACGTAGACAGAGACCATATTTAATTATAAATCGTATCATACCATTTCTCTTTACGAATTTCTCTATCTCTCTCTTTCTCTCTGAATATGAATTTTATGGAGAACTAGACAATGAAAATTAATTATAAGGTATGCGAGCAATGGGATGGGTCTTTTATACGAAATTTCATGACATGCTCGGATGAATATTTTGATTAATATCAATATTTTTTTGCTTCAATTATTCTTCAACATTCATTATTTCATTATTTTCGGGGTGAATATTCGAGGAAATTTGAGAAAATTAATTCAGTTGAGATAATAATACAGCAAATGAACTATATTGTTCGAAATTTTCATTGCACAAGATTACCTTAAATCTAAAATTCTCCCTGAATTGAGAATGGACTAGCGAATGCCTCCAAAGCGACAAGATTCATCAGAAAATATGAAGAGACGTTATCCATAAAGAATTCAATGGTCTACAAAAAAAAATCACCATAAATTCTTCTAAACCCAATAGTTTCCGGAATATTTTCCATTTAATCTCCACACGATCTCCAGTCTCATCCATCCCTCCCCCCCTCCCATCAAACTCCAACAAAAAAGTATTCTTCCAGAACTTTGAATTTCAACAGCGAAACAAATATTCCATTCTTCAATACTCCTTTTGCCCTCTATCTCCGTCAACTCTCGTCTCCACTCTTCACAGTACCATCTACAATCTTCCCTCGCCTCTTCTTTTTTTTTCCTTCATCTCCCTCATTCTCTTGCTCCATTGCCAGACGGTTTCAAGATTCAATTATAGATTCCGACAGGTGGCGATCGTGTAATCGCACCTCGCACCTCTTGAAAATACTTACCCCCAACGTTCACTTTACACCATTCATTCTTTCCTCCGTTGTATCCTTTTTGTCTTCAGGAATATTCTCTCTCTCTCTAAACGTTCCATCCATTTTATGATTTTTTTTTCGTCGTTTTTTTTTCTTCCTCCGTTGTAAACCACACACAATGTTATCCAGTAAGAGCAGTATATCGAGTTAACCAGTCTCAATTTCCTAGATTCAATTATAGATTTGGGTCAACAAAGTCATCCACTAAATGCACCACTTTTTTTGGCTCTCGAATAAAAGGCATGATAAAGATTTCTCTACTTTTTGTTGTAAAATAATCACTTCAAATTGTCGAAATAATGAGAAAATTGAAATTTAGAGATAAGAAAATTGATGGATTTATTGAAGTTTTTATGATTCCATTGGGAACATCGCGAAAATTTAGATGGAAAATGATAAAATTCAATCTATTTTGGACGAATAGTTTTGGAGATATAGCGAACAATAGAAGAGTCGTTTTGAAGGGGCGAAAATTGTTTTTTTTTTTTAGATTTTTTTAAAAACTCAACGAGATGAAGCAATTTTGCACGAATACTTTTTTTTGAAGCTTTCGAAGTTTTCCATAAAAAAATCTGTCGATATTTTTCAATAAAACCATTCATTTTAGAGACTTGTAAAAATGAGAATGTTAAAATTTCTAAAGAACGAAGTTTACGGATTATCGAAGTTTCGATGATTCCATTAGAAAGATTGGGAAATTTGGGCCGAAAAGAGGTATAATGTGATCCATTTTGCCCGGTAGCTTCTGAGATACAGTTAATAACAGAAAAAATTTATTTTTGGAGGCAAAAATTGATTTTCGCGAAGTTTCTCGAAAACTAACGGAGATAGCGCAATTTTGCCGGAATTCTTTTCTATAACTCTTGAAATTTCCTACAAAAAATATTTCCGCAAAAATTTCGCTATCTCGCTTAGTGTTCGAGATATTCCCCAAACACGAATTAAAAAAAAAGACATTCTTCTTTCTGAATTCACGAACTCAATTTCTTTTCCAATTCTTCCTCTTTTTAAAAAACCCACCAAAAACCTGAATGTCACGTGGTTATTGAACCACTTAATCATGTGACTTGTCCCCATAATTTTTACGTCAAGCGGTCTGTGTTCAAATTTATTTTTTATTTTTCCCAAAAAATACGTGATGTGAAATTCTAAATCCTCAGTTGGTACAATGAACACAGTTATCTGTGAGTGAAATAGGAATTTCTAGTCATTCTGTATGTTTTCATAGAAAAATTCTCTGTTTTATTTGCAAAACAACGAATAGGTCAGTGATATCGTGAAACGCACGTGATTTGTTTGAATTTCGAAAAATACCGGAACAAAATTCTGGTTGAAAGAATTTGAGAATCTCCAGTAATGCAGAAAATGGGAAAAAAAGGCGAATTGTTGAAATACCATGAAAATGGAATAAATGATGCGTGAATATGAATGTGTATACAACTTTTGTCGTGTGTGAGAGAGGAGCATGAAATAAATCCATTTCTTGCGTTAGTCGAATACATTATGAGCTTACTTTTTGAATTTTCGAAAATTAGATAATTCGTTAGGATAATTAGGAAATATTTGAGATAGGATATTTCCGATGATTTCACTGAGGAAATGAGATAATTCAAAGGTTCAATCTTTGATATTTTCGATCTATCGAATGATATACGATATCTCGAATCAAATGTGAGATATCGCATCAACTAATCGATATTTGAAAATAATCGATCGAGATTCTCTACGAAATCCTTTCTCCCCGTCAAACTAAAACAGGTGGAATAGAACTATTGAATGTGATACGATATCTCGAATTAAATTGCGAAATATCGCATCAATCAATCGAATCGGGAAATAATCGATCAGAACTTGTTATAAAATTCATTGTTTTGTCATCAAATGATGATACTTTAAAATTCCTTTTTGGAGAAATCGATGTTCGCGCTCACGACTCGTTTTCCATTGCTCGTTTCTTATTAAATCCAGAAAAAATTTCTAGTCGAAAAAAATTCAACAGTCTTCACTGCTGCAGAAAGGAGGAAAAAAGGCGAATTGTTGAAATACCATGAAAATGGAATAAATGATACGTGAATATAAATGTGTATACAACTTTTGTCGTGTGTGAGAGAAAAGCATGGAATAAATCTATTTCTTGCGTTAGTCGAATACGTTATAAGCTTGCTGTCAGGGAGCTTTGCTCCTCCTTCTTTCCTTGACTCTTTGGCGATCATCCATCTCTTCCCCTCCCCCTCCTCCCCCTCTTTCTCCTTCTTTTTATTTCTGAATGATATCAAACTCCGGAGGAAGGAACTTTTCTAATTCTATAATTTTATACGTTCCGTTGTGAATTTATTTCCTTTTTTTTCCTCTTTAATTGAGAATAGGGGAATAAATTTAATGACCTTGCAGGGATGATAGAAGTGTGTGGGCATGTTGGATTATTAATTATGCAGAACGAAGAGCTCATGGAAGCCACGCTATCGCTGAGACGCTATTTCTCCGTGTAATATTATAATTATACTGCTGAATGTCACGAAAGCAGTGCTTTTTTTGTGTCTGTGTGTGTGTGTGCTTGCGCAAGGGGCAAATTTCGAAATGGAATGAATGAAATTGTTGAATTAATACGGAAAGTCTAATCGTAATTTTTTCACGACATCAATCATATGAAAGTATTATTTTCTTTTGAGAATTTGATGGCAAAGTGGCGAAAGAAAGTGAGTGGACAAAAACGGTTTTGGGGGGTGTTTCATTGAGGATATCTCTGGAAGGGGTAGCGTGAGAGAAAAATGTCAAGAGCTTTTTTAGAGAGAATTTCAAGAGCTACAAAAACGGTTTCTTGATGATTTCTGTCAAACCTGATAGTTCCCGAGATATTCATATAGCAATGGTAGGCTTGTAGATGCAAATGTAATTAGCTATGTACTGAAAAACTTTCATTTTGCGTGTAATACCTTTTCGCCTTTTTTTGCTTTGTTTTTTAGTAATGTCTATTTCGCTCTATCTCGCTTATTTACCGAGCTAATCGCGAAAAACTGAAAAAACTTTTTCCTGACTCCATATTGATGCCTATTTCGCTCTATCTCGTTTATTTACCGAGATAATCGAGAAAAACTGAAAAAATTCCACCGATGCAGGATATCCCGAATCGTTGTGGCTTTTGGCGCTTCAGGATCCCCCATCATCGTGAGTTTCACTCAATTCTTTGCGAAATTTCAAGGAAAACCGCGTATTCCCTCGGGAAATGGGTGAAAAATGAGGATAAAGGAATATTCGAAGGAAATCAGCCATCATGAAAATCCCGATTTTCGAATCTTCATAACTTTTTTTCTGTGGCGTATTTTCTGATGAAATTTTACAATGACACTGCCTATGTAGTCATAAAAGAACCTGCAAAATTTCATAACAGTATCGCAAACGGTTCTGAGAATTCGATAGAGCAGAAATGGTCATTTTCATGGAGCAAAGGCCTTTGGGTTTGGGCTGAAAATTCCGCGGATACTGGATATCCCGAATCTTTTATAATTATAATCTAATGTGAAGGTTTCTGGTTCTATGTCATGTTTATTATTCATAAAATTCATCAGGAGTATACATTCAATGCTCTTGTTACACTGTAATGGCAATTTGTAAAATTATTATTTTTCCTGAAAAGGCTTCGATGGGTTTTCAAACCTGAAGTCTACATTTTAATAAAGAATAAAGAATAAAATACACGATTTCCGAAATATCCCAAAAATAATCACTGATTTCCAGATTTGTCACTTGTTAAATTGCAAAAATCCTTCTTTCCAAAATATTCACAACTTCTTTATGACTTTTTATCGTGTCTGTTGATGGTCAACCGATTATGCGTATAAATTATGCACGAGCTTTTGGCACGCACCCGTGAAAATGGGGTTGGGTGCGTGAATGACAGGCAACCTCTCACTGCCTTCTTCCCAACACACGCAATAAACTTTCCGCACGAATTTCTTGTTTACTTATGCGATGGGCAATCGTTCCTGACACGATCTCCGTGAAATTTGAGGACAAAAAAACCTCCGATTTACATAAATAATTTCTTCTTTTTTTACAGAATAATCCTCATTTGGTGTAAATTCCACAAATAATTTTTGCAACAAACTGAGAATTTAGTTGCAGTCTTGAATAATTTTCGAAATACCAACGAAATTAATTCACAGAAGCTTAATAACATTGTCGTAAACGCAGCAATTCCATTAGTCATATTGTTTGTTAACACGACATTAACGCATTTTCAGCTACTATATCGTGACACAAAACTATTTTTACTATAAAAGGCTATCGAAATAAAAAAAAAGGCTTATTAGAGCAAATAAAAGGCATTTGATCAATCAAAAAGCCGAATGATTAAATCAGTCATGGGGTCAGAGGTACAGGCGTCCCCCGTGTGACCCTTTCATTATTGCTGTCTTGTTATCGTTAATGATAAGCGAACGGGTTGAAGCTAGTGCACTGTGTTATCGACTGTGCACTAGTTTAACCGACAATCACTACTGCATTCCGACCCTTAGTTTCTGGGAATTGTTGCAGATGGCGACAACAGTGCTTCCGCATTGGAGTTCAATGTTGCCAATTAAATTATCAAAATCTTGAGGAAATTTTGGAATTTTTTGAAATTAAATTATCGTTTTTCAAATTTTCTACTTGTGCGCATTTAGAATTTTTTTGAATAATTTATTTATTGAAATTTTCATTGGAAAACTTGAAATTTTCAAACGTTTGTCATTTTAAATTTTTTTAATTATTCTTATTACTATTTTGTCGTATTGACTGTTCAAAACACATTATACTGAAGAAAAATTGATGATTCGAAGAGAATCGAAATTTTGAATTCTTGAAAATTAGATAATTGCATGGAATGATTAGGAAATAATTGAAATAGAAGATTTTGAACGATTTCATTGAAGAGGCAAGGAAATTTAGGATGTACATAATATGTAGGAACTTAGTTTCAGAATTGAAAGAAGGGATTTTGTTGGAGAAGAATTCGGGAGGTAATCTTTAATATTTGTAATTTCTTTTTAGGTTTTTTTTTTAGAATCCCTTGAATTTTAATGGTCATTGCAGGGGAAGTCGCTGAGTGACCGTAACGTAAGCTCATTCTCCATTGATTTATGTGGTTTTAAATTATTTTTCATCGATTCTCGAAATTTTCAAAAAAAATTATGAACATTGGTTCATCTTCTGTATTTTTTTCCAAAATTGATGGAAATTTATTGAAAGAAACACATAAATTTATGTGGAATGAACTGACCTTTTCATGAGTCATTGAATTTTTGTGTTACGACCACTGAAATCAGAGATATTCAAAAACAGAAATTTCTCAAAATATCTTGAAAATTCTCCCAAAAAATTATCACCCCTTTTTCCCACCTCAAACTTCTTCTCAGTTTCTCACTAAAATCATCGAAAAAATTGCCTATTTCACCTATTCTCCCCATTTCTCCTCGTCCAAAAACCTCGAATTCTTCCGTTAAATTCAATAAACCTCCAACTTTTCGATCTCAACCCCTATTTTCTTGCCTCCCACTACCCAAAGAGCGAAAATAAGTGATGAAATGTAATCGCTTATGACGTACTTGTTTTATGAATGACATTTCCATAATTGCTATCCATAACTCCCGAAGAAGCGAATGAAGGAAGAGAGGCAAACGAACAGAAAAAAAAGAAAAAAAAAAGAGTAGACGAGGGATCAGTGGGGTGCATTGGGTTAAGGAAATCGAAAGTCGTCTCCAGTAGCTATGGGGGGAGGGGGGGGGGGGGGGGGGGGAAATGTTCGGACTAATCGACAAGATAGTCTGCCCAAGGAGAAGAAGCAACGAATTAAAGAGAACGACGCCAGGGATAAAGAGTTTTTGAGCATCCGTGTGGATCTGACTAGTGGTCGAAGAGCCAATTTCGGTTACGCTCGGCTGCTTCTACCCGCAGTTTCCTGCTACGAGATCGGCAGAGGAAGAGAAAAAAAAATAAAAAAGGTAAAATAGAGGAAAAGTAAGAGAAAAGTAGAGAAAGGTGGATCTAAAGGCGGAGGGGGTTAGAGGGAAGAGGGGGGGGGGGGGGGGGGGAGGGGTAAAGGGCGATTGAGGACTGTAAGCAGACGTTTCCATCCAACGGTTCAGACAAATATTATTGGGGGGGCTAGATTAATCGTTGAGGCGAACTTTTTCTGCAGCTCCAATTTCCGACTTCTATCATATAAAATTTTTTCTCTTGTTCTTCACTCGATTCCATTCTTTTTCATTTTATTCTACTCTATTTTCTTTTCTCATTCCATAGTTTTTTCTCTCTTCTTGACTTTGATGGAAGTTGAAATCGAATGAGAGGATATGAAATTGGTAATTTCGTTTGATATATATATTTTTTTTACTGGTAAAATGTAATGAACAGGAAAGATTATATATCGAGTTTTATTATGATATATAAATAAGAAAAATTTCAAGTCATTAAGGTGGTTCTATCTGATTTCAAGTTAATGAATGATTTCCTTGTAATTTTGGGAAATTAAAATTTCAATTCAAAATTTCATTTTCAAATGAATCAGATTTATGAGAAAGATGCTTGACGTTACTTGGCAGTTAACTGGTGAAAATATTTCAACTATTTCGCCTCATTAGTGCTAACGGGAGTGTGAGAATTTGAGAGTGATAATGAAAGACAGACAATCAGTGCGAAGTTCAGTGGGGTGGGAAGAGGGGGGAGGAGGGGAATTTGCCCTTTCGCACTATGTTTCCACAAGAGTGAGGTGCGCTGAGGAACGTTTATATCGACTTTGCCCTCTCCTCTCTGTCTTCTCTCACTCCAGGCTAGACAGAAGTCAGATAGGTGGATGGAGATAAAGACGGATAGAGTACAGAAATCACGTTAATCCACGGCTGTAATATCAAGGAAAAGGGAGAGAGGGGGTTCTGTTGCGCCCATACGTGAATTTGGGATTGCGCCAGTTTTGTGGATTAAGTGTCGTACGGGCCAGTGCCTATCTCCGTCCTCACAAATTCACGATATTCCATCAACTTCTACGGATTTCATGAAAAACAATTGTGAATTTTTTATTCCCTTCATTTTCAATTGAGTTTGATGTTTTTATGAAAAACTTGTTTTCTGGCGGAGAATCGATTATTCGGAGCTCTGAGGTCCTATCTGACTAGGCCCCGGCTTCGTTTGCCCTAGTTTTGCCGGAAGTTTTGAGAGGTTTTAGATTTGGTTGATTGAGTGATTTCATTTTTTATTGATTCTTGAAGCATGATTTCGGCCCTCAGAAGGGACTGCCGCGTCTTCAATTGCTGATTTCTTTCAATTTTCGACATTTTTAATTAGGGTAATATTAATTTAAATTTTTAATTTAATTTAAATTAAAAAAATATCTTAAAATCCCCATCCACTAACAATAGCGTCCCCAAAGAGTTCCAAAACTGTCTAAAAAAGTATTTTAATTCCAAACATTTGTTTTTACAGTGCTGTCGTCATTAAATTCGATGATTTTCGGATTCCAGGATTTTATTCAGGACTTTATATTCCCCTAATCGAATATACTTCAACTTTTCCTGGCTTTCGAGCACTTGAACGGGTCTGTCGAGGCCCTAAAATACAGGTCTGCCTCATTTTTTCCTCTATAATTTCTATAAATACACTGAGAAAAAAAATCGAGGTAAAAACAATCAAATATTGTGGCAAATGGTCCTTAGCAAATATTTTTTTGAAATAATTCAAGAAATTGTTGAATTTACTGAATTTAATTGATTTAAATAAATGAACTAGTTGAATTCATTGAATTTCGTTAATACAAACAGATTAACTAGTTCAATTGACTAAATTCAGTAAATTCGACTGTTTTCAATTAATTAAACAAAATATTTTCTGAGGACCAATGACATCAATATTTGATTATTTTTACCAGTATTTTTTTTTCAGTGCAGCAACAATAAAGGCTCGAACGACTCTTCGCCTTAATTATAGAAACCGAAAAGTGGAGATTCTGGTATCTAAATTAGCGCAGGAGATGCAAAAGTGAAACTCCAGTCGTAGGGATTAAGCTAAAGATCCTCCTGGATTTGGCAACTCGAAGGGTTTCCATCCCTAATTGTTAGCCTTAACCAGTGATGATATTCGAAATGAAAACTGAATAGAAAATGATTCACCATGAATATTCATTGTTCCAAAAATTTTCAATTGCAAGTGAATTTTGAATTTTGTGTTTATTTATAATAAATAATCTTGGAATGACAGGTGAACAAGAAAGGAAACTTCATGAGATTTGCACGGGATTTACTCACTTGCGGGGGGGGGGGGGGGGGAGGGATTGTGATAAAACGTTATATATCCCAGTGGCATTAGTAGAAACGCTAAAGCGTCTCAAGCCAAAAGTATCAAAAAGTATACGGATATGCGGATTTCGAAGTTTAGCACTGGAAATTTCACCTAAACTTGTACGAAGAAAGCAAGTCAAGATAATAGTTTAGTTTTGCTTTATGTCTATCTATATATAGTGGTAAATCCCAACGAAAAGTCAGAGTCTTGTCACTTTGTGGCAATCTCTGGGCTTCACCAAGTAAGACTCCTTGTTTCCATGGATTTGCATTCCCAAAAAGTTCAAGAACCCCTTTAAATGTCACTTTAACTTTCGTATCGTCACATTTTCTATTGTGTATCAGGAGAGTTTCATTTGAATCTCAATAGAGTTTTCGTATCAAAAGCCATTGGTAGTCTAGTGCTTTTGTTGGCTTTGATTAATTAATTTTGGGGTGAATTATATTTGATGGAAAATTACATGAGAGTAAATCAAAATATTAACGTGAAAATAGATATTATGATTTGTTTTTTTTTCAATTTCAAAATTCTGAAACAGACTTTCTTCTTTTTTTTTTTGATAAATCAGAGGAATTGGGACAGAGTAATTCCGGAATTTTATCAAAGTGGAAGGACACGTCAAAAAATTCAGTAAAAATTATTATGACACCTGTTTCCAAAGTGAAATTTTCTCATCTTCTTGACAAAATCATGAATAGAAAAAAAAACGTGTCTCAAACTGTTTCATCAGGATATCCCCACTTTTCCTAACGCCATCAACAAGTGCAGCTCCGAGAGAAAAATATAATAAATAATAAAAGCAAAAATCTTCATATCCCCGCTATTTATTTAAAAGATGAAGCGATGATGTAGCTGACTCTTGACGCCAAAAAGGAGAAATTTGCATGTAGATTGGTCGCTCTGAGTTACCTTATCGTGTTATTACAAGCACTCTGCTCATCTCTCGCTCCCTCTCTCTCTTCCAGCTATTCGTTCTTTGTCGACATCATTTTCGATTTGCAAAAGTAGCACGAACCTCGTGGCAAACCCTGTCCTTTCAATATATATCTATATATACACGTGTACGTCACCAAACGTTTCTAATAACTGCATTTATATTCCGCGTGGGTTCGTCTATCCCTTGGAAAATCCCTTGCATACTGCCATCATCCCCTCCTCCCCCCCCCCCCCCCCCCCATTTCCCTGTGCACCACACCCAAAATTTCAGTTCGCTTATGGTTTTCATCTCCCTCCATCTACAACATTGTGATACTTGGAAAAGCCAATACAGACAGATCTTACGTGGAAGCCCATATGTGGATCATCCGTTGGCTTTATTGTCCCTATCTTCAAACAATATGTAAAACGAGAAACGAATCTCTGGGTTATGTATTCTGTGTGTAAACGCGTGCCTTAAATTTTACGGAAATTGAGTGAAGAAGAATTATTGCTTAGGCCTTTCAAATCGAATGGGAAAACTTGTGGGACGATTTTTTTTATTTAGGAATTAGAATGTTTTTTTTTTTGCTGTGGGGGAATTTGAGTTTCTTCAAGGGGACTGATGGATTATTTTGAGAATATCTTGAAAAATATTTGGTCTATGGGAAAATATCGAGAAATCTTATATATACCTACTTGATAATTTTCCAATGCACTGATATCAACTGGCTTTTCATAGAATTCCTTGCATCAATTTCTCATTTGCAATTTTCAAAACAACATCAAAACTTCTCAATGGATTCACATCAAGTCCTTCTCACTAAGTTTTGTACAAGATGTTGAAAAATCTCATTAAAAACATGACTGATAATAATAAATTCAGTGTGTTGGTCAAAAAGAGAATCTAAAAAAAAAAACATTAATAAAAATCTTGGGTGATCATAGTTCTAATGAAGTCACGTTCAAAATTTACATTCACCAGTGTTTTCCAACTAACAAAATATACGCAGAGAGAATCGGCTACTATTCACCAAAGGAAGCATTTTAGAGCGCATGACCGTAACACACATACACCCACGAGACCTGAGTTGGGCCAAAGTTAGATAGAGCTTGTTGGATAACCAACTATGTACTAGCCTATATCTGTAAGACGAAGAAGCTTCTCTTCCATTTCTCTCTCGGAAACTCCACTGGCTAATTTATATTCGACTCGTTCACCTGGATAACGCGAGGGAAAAGGAGAGAAGAAGAAGAGGGGGAGGGGGTAAAAGTATGTGACTCGAGCTTTTCGCGACTGTCGAGGCTTTAATTATTCGACGATCGAAGAATAGCTTTTTCCTATTTGCAGCTTTCCGAGATTTCCCTTCACCAAGGAGAATCAAGTAAACCAAAATAGTGGGGGGGATTCAGTTGGTATTACACTTTTACAGTACATTAGCTTCAACTGGGTTCAATAGCTTCGGAGTGAGAATAATTTTAAGCGGGAATTGGTGAATTAATTATTTTTATTGTAATAAAAAATTCAGGAATTTTTTTTTCTGGAGAAATTGATTGAGTGGAAAATCGCATGCAGCTTCTCTCAAAGATATCTTTGGAATGAGTGAGTTGCGGGGAAAATATCAAGTGAGCTTTTTTTTAGAAAATTTCAAAAACTAAAAAAATGGTTTCTTGACATTTTTCGATAAAGCTAATAGTTTTGGAGATCCTTTCCGTAGATATCTCTGAAGCGAGTGATTTTCGGAGAAAAGTTCAAGAGATCTTTTTTGCAGCAGGTCAAATTCTCTACAAGAAAGGTCAGATTCTCATACATACAAATGAACATAGTCGATAGTCAAAAGTTATCGAAATGCGTAAGACCGATTCCTCATTGATCAATTAAAAATAAATCATTCTCCCCATCAGCAGAATTTCGACAAATACATATCGCAGATCTTCATATTTTTTCTCTTAAACATTCGAACCATCAGACATAAATTCCGCGATCGGTCTCGTGCATTAGTATTTGAGGAGTTTTTTATTTCTTTTCAGTCTTCATATTATACTCAATCACTTCACATCATTGTGTCAACCAGTTATTTCTCTCTCTCTCTCTCTCTCGATCTCATTCTTTGCAAACACACTATTCCTTGACCACTGCAATTACTCAACTGTTCCAACATAAACCTCTTCATATTTGAGATCCTTTTGAAAATAGAAATTAAATAGAAAACTCTTCCATTTACAGAGTTTTTAAATGAATGAAAAACTTGGAAATTTGAGGGAAAAAATGATAACTAAAGAATGATTTGAATGAATAATTTGGAGACACGTGTTACCTACCCTATCAGATTGCCAAAAACTTTTTCCAGTGAAAAATTCAGGAGATCGTGCAGGCTATTACTAACTCTTTATCTCGTGAAACGATCGATAGTTGAAGACTTGCAGTGGATTTCCGTTGGCGGACAAAATGAACGACGACGGATTCGTTTGAGCGTATGGAAGTGCGTTGCCAGGTTAAACCGTCGGAGTAAACTCTTCTAGACAATGGAAGTGGTATCGTAGAATCGTGGCTGACTGCTACGCATTGTGTACCAACTCACCCTCTTCTAACGACAAGCGATTATATACCAGCCTCTTCGCTGCATATGTCTTCTCTCTACCTCATTTTGAATTCAAACCCTCAGGAATTCTATTATTTCGAATTTCCAATGGCAGGAAGCACTGAGAGAAGAATCAAGAAAGAAGATAATCATTTCGGCTGTTTAATTGTTCATCGTTGGTTTATTAATTCTTCAGCTGACGGCAAATGACGTCATCATTTTTTCAGTTATTTGATTTTTTTTTTCAATTAAGGCTCAGGTGCATAAATTTAATCGCCGATTAGCGGTAGTCACTTAACTATGCTGCCTTAGTTGAGTCACATTTTTTTTTTTTCATTATTATTGATGAAGGAAATGGTGAAGCTAAGAAGTGAGGTTAAAATATATTCAGAAGATTTTCCCATATTCTTTGGAGAATCATGTCCTATTATCTTGAAAATATTCGAAATAATTGTCCTTTGAGGATCTTCAATGCTCCTGAATGCAAATTCACTTTAGTTCTCATTATTTACCTTCATTTGTCAATTATCCCTCTCTAAAACATAATTCAGTGTGTTCAGACACACCAATAGAAACTTGACGACAAATATTACCCAGGAATATAGAGAAACTCAAACAGCAACATGTGTCATTGTGCAAGTTTGTCTTCAGCTGAATCTACATTTGATACGGGTCCTCACTAACGTTTAATACCTGTAAACAAAGGTATATGCTAACCATTTTTGGTCTCAAAGTCCTTTGCATGCGTACAATACAACAATTAGCTGGAGGTGGGGTAAGAAGGTGATAAGGGGTAAAATGCCCACATTTTCGTTTTTACGTTTTCTATTATGCGCATTTCCCAAAAACAGTGAAAATATCAGAAATGTGTTTTTTTCGATGATTTCATCAAAAAATTGAAGAAATTCTCTGTATAAAACATATTCTCGCCTTGAAATCAAAGAGTCTTAAGTGTTTTACTTATTAACAACACTTCTGCCCCTTCGTTTCCAAGGCGATGATTTGTCAAAATTAATTTTTTATGATTTTTAAAAAATTCAATTTTTTCAAGAAAAAATTGAAAAATACCAAAAACTTCAGTTTTTCAGGGATATCCTTAATTCTCTTACTTTTAACGATTTACGATTGGTCTTGAATGGAAAGTGAGATATTCTCCATCAATTTATGTGGTTTTGAAGGAAAATTATCGATTTTTGAAGTATTTCTGGGACAAAAATGGATTTTTACAAAAGTGCCCATAAATACCTTCGAAATTCATAATTTTATTTTTCAGCAACATGAATCCATAGCAAGTGATCTCACCTTTCATCTACGCCCAACACTAAGTCACTGAGGTGGATAGAACCAGTGATATCCTCGAAAAAGCGAGAAAAAAAAATTTTTAAGTGCAATTTTCAAAAAATTAGGAAAAAATTAATTCTAACACATGTTTTCTAACGGAAATTTTCTCAGCTTTTCGATGGAATAATTTTTAAAAATTTATCTCAATCTGTTTTCTTCAAAATCTCCATTTTACCTTACTTTATCCCATGTAACAGTGAAATCAAGTGAGGTCAGAGAAATGACAAAAAGATGAATACGAAAAAGGGATAGACTTTAAGTCCATAGGATCAGTGATGATGGTGGTCCTCCAGTTGCTGTCTGGGGAATTTTCTGACCCCTTGGTAATACAAACTTATCCACAGGATATACAAAAGATCAACGTTTTGGGGTTTTACAAATCTCATGGGGGGCTTTATTCCAATAGACGTGCATAGGAAAAATCTGTTGGCAGTATCACCATGAGACACATAAACTTATCTATTTTCATAGGGACATAAATTTTAGCATTGGATTTTTTTCCATGAAGATCGCCGCAGTCTGTCATAAATCAAGTTCCATTGAAGAATTTTTCTATTGCCAAGGATATTTTTACACCTGTGCTCTATGTTAACGTGTGAATTATCGTGAAATTCATGGGCACTCCTTTTTAAGGATCGTGGATTCGTCAAATTGGGCGCATTAAAAAACTCGTAAACTTTCTTAATGGATTTGCACAAAAATTGAAAATTTGGGCAAAAATTCGTTACTTAATTCAAGTGAGTTTCACTTTCTTAAATTAAGAAAGAAAAAGTTACTTGATTTAAGTGAGAAAAGTCACTTAATTTAAGTGACCTGCCATTTTTAAATTAAGAAAACATTTTTCGCTGTGTAAATATGTAATGAGATTTGCAAATGCAAGCCAATCATTGTATCATTCAATATTCAGTGAAAGAAGAATTCAGATAGTATCTGCATAAGGTATATGGAGTTTGTGCGCGACCGCAAACACCTCACGTACCACCAGCGTAGATTAAAGCCATGGACTCATTTTCCCATAGTGCGTGGTGAAAACACCCGGGAAATCTTGTGAGAGCCTAGCAGCCGGGGAGAATGAATGGTTTTTCGTGGCGTGAGTGTGAAAGTAAGAATGAGGAAAATACCAAGATCTCGCTGGTGGTGAAATGCTTCATCGTGGGCGGAGAAATACTGAGTGGGATGCGTGAAAATTTTGGGCTTTCTCTCTTCTATCCTTATCTTTCTCATTCTCTCATCGTCGTCTTCGTCAACGGGATCAGACGCACATTCCGAAGATCCAATCCCATGGCTCAACGCTCACCTCGTACTTCTTTCTGGTTAAATCGCTTCTCAGAGTACGATAATACCCCTGTCTTCGTGACTCCTCGCATTGTACTTTTGTTGTTCACGAGTTTGGAATTTTTTGGTGGCACTTATTATGAATCTGGAATTACAGGCAAGAGCACTAATCCTTGACGTTTTCACAGTGGGGAATGATTTGCGAATTTTATTCGAAAGAGGCAAGTGTGAGGCGCTTTTATTCGAGGATTTTGGAGATAATTTTGGAGATTTTCGGAGGTGAGAAGGAATCAGATTCTTTTAGATAATTGAGATACACCCTTTTTGTACTCCTCCATTCCCAGATTTCTTAAAATTCTTTGCAAAAAAAAGATCCCAGCAAAAAGAGCAGATCTCCCTGATTTTCGAAGATTTTCTTTTGAAAAATCCACAAAAAAAACATCGAATTATCCTCAAGAAAATAACGAAATTCAGAATTGTCTCCATTCGCACGATTTTCCCTCTTTTTTTTCCACGAATTAACAACAAAAAATGACCTACGCCTGATCAATAGCAGTATCGGTTTTCATCGCAGTGCGTTACAGTGGTTGACTCTCCCTCGGGCCATAAAATATCGGTCGTTACTCTTTAACTATAAAAAGTAAGCCACCAAAAGATGAGGGCTGCATGAGGGGAAAACACGAAGTAGTGAAAGTGTATGTGTGTGTGGGTGGCTTAGGTTCCCACAGGTCAATCCCCTAGTCGTTATCATTTTACTAGCCCTAAACGCCCGCTAGCCGGAATACTCTACTGACTCTAACCCTTCAGCGATTTGTGGCTCTCCGACTCTTTTCATTTCAACTGTACTCCACACACACACACGTTTCGTAATGCACCACTGATTCTGTTACTTCGATTTTCGTTTACACTTCGCGTTCGCGTGAAATTTTCCTTTTATTCCCGTTGATTTTTGATTTTTTTTTTCTTTTTATCGTTCGTTGAAATTTAGAATTTCAAGGGAAATGTTTTTTTTTTTATTGACTGAAGGAAATGTAAGATCGTTATTTTATGGGGTTTTAAAAATCAGGACAATGTAGTGAGTTGATGTGAATGAGAGAAGAGTAATAAATTAGAGGAATTATTACAGTTGATTGGTGAAACGATAGATTTACGGTTTTACGACGTTTTTTTTTTTTTTTTTTATTTTTACCGGGAAGTCCTAGGGTTTTTATGGTCTAACTCATAGGCAAGTAGATTTAGGGGAAAAAGTCTAGTTACCTTTTTTGTTGCTTTGGAAATTTTCTACAAAAAATGTGTCTTGACATTTTTCGATAAAGCCAATAGTTTCCGAGATCCTTTCACGATAAAACTCCATGTGATTATTCACCTCCAAAAATGTCAAATATAAAAATGTCGCTTTCATTGTAAAAATGTAAACGCCAATAAAGTACATATTAACCAGGTAAATCACGTACTTTGAGTGATAAAAAACATCGGTAAAACGTATTTTTCCTGACACTGAGAATGAAAAAATGCACGAGATAATAATATTTTTTCATATTAACCTGGTAAAAGTGTCCTGGTCAAAGATGCTAGGGACTTTATTATTACCATTTTTATATATACTTTTTTTTTTTTATTTCAACGGATAATAGCACCGCAAAATGGCCGCTTTAATATGATATACGTATCACTTACGCAGCGTGATAATGAAAAGATTTGCCCGGGGGGCTTTATATGACTTCCGTGTGTCGCTTACAGGGATTTCCTGTCCCCTTATATTTTTCTTTTTTATTTCGTTTCATCTCCCTGGGCATCCCCAGTCTTCGGCACTTGTATCACTCCTATTTTCATTTCATTTCTTCGCTTCATTCCATTCTTTTTTTTTTTTACTTTCTTTCATTCACTTCCTCTTTTGTGACACTCACTGAGTATAATAGAAGACTTCAAAGTGCGTGATGTCTGAAATACAGTGTATTCTTACATATGTGTATTGTCAATAAAATATAAAAAGTGGACAAGTCCATGCTATTGGGTCCTCCTAATAGAAACAAGAATGAGATGTATCCGGCTTGCTGTCTGCACTTTTTACAGAATGAAAACGGCCATTTTTAACGGAAAATCTTGATAATTCTCCAGAAACATTCTTTGAACAAGAATATTTTCTTGAGCAAAAAAAACTAATTTTTTTCTGTAAATTTGTTTAAAATATCATAGGAAAATAAAATATAAGTGAAAAAAATTGAATTCCAGATCTTTTTCGGGCAGATTTTTCGAAAATATGATCATTATTAATTTTTTTTATCTTTCTGGAATTCTGGAAAAATTATGAAAAATCGTTTTTTTTTGCTAATGTTTTTTTTTTATTTCTCAGAAAGCAAAGAATTAAGACAAAATCGCGCTATCTCCCTTATTTTCCTATAATCTCCAAAGAAATGCATGAGATATTATCAAAAAATGAATGACCGAAAAAAATGGATTCATCCATTTTTTCAAACTTTTTTTTACCGATCATTTTTCAAAAATATCTTGGAAATCAATGGAGATACGTTTTTTTTGCCCGTACCCTTTTTGTGGAGAATTTCAAGAAGTGTATAAGGAGAAAAAGGGCGTATCTCCATTAGTTTCGGACACATCCTCTACAAATCATCTTTTCGCTCCTGAATTAATTTCAATTTCCGAAGAAAAAGAAATTCATCAAATCTATCATTGGAGTTAAAAAAAGAAAAATCTCCATTACATAAAAAAAAAGAAAAAAGAGCACAAAAAAAAACCCGATGAAAATGAAACACAGAGAAATAAACATCTGTTTATTTTTCCATTTTTTAATTATTCTATTTATCGTGGTGGCAAAACTCCGCCAGTGTCAGGGAAATAAATTTGGCGTGTCGTGAACCCGGTACGGGTGTGCACCCGACGAAAATAAAGTGGCGGTAGAGCGTACATTGGGACAAACCCACTGCCATCGTTGGGGTATAACCTCCCCCGCCTTCTCTTCATCCTGGTCTAACTGTATATAGAGTAGAAATTCACTTCTACACAGTGGCATTGCTGGCGTTGCATTGGCAGTAGGGTCGATGAGAATTCCTCGCGCATCCCGATTTTCCAACGAACCGGAATAAAGGGCCATTCGCGCGTGACTACCGGAATCGCGTCCGCCGTGGATCCTTTTTTTTTTTTTTTAATAAAAAAATGAAAAAAGAGGGAAAACACTAAATTCATAGTACTCGAGAGACAAACACGTGCATGAACTAATGGGTATTTTTGAATATATTTTTAATTAAAATTTATTGTGAATTTCATTATAATCGAGTTGATGAATTTTCATTAGTTTTCCATTGAAAATAATGGAAAAATTTTCCGGGTAAAAGTCAGTAATATATTTTAATTCAAATTTTTGTCACAAAATTCATTAAAAAAATTTTTTTTATTGATTTTTAAATTTTTTATCAATTTTTATGGAATTTTGAGAAATTTTTCTTAGAAAATTTGCAAATTTTCACAATTTACTAATTTCTCCTAAACAGGCAAAATGACAAAAAAATCTGAAAAAATTAGCCAACAATATAGTCACATTGTCCGATCTTCTGTAATTTTTTCAGATTTTTCCACGAATTCTTTCACCATCAAAAAAATCCAGGCTCCTCTTCCAAAACTCAAAAAACCCCAAAACAATTAAAAAATTCCACAAACTCTTCTCTCCTCTTTTTTTTATTCTCAGAAAAAAATTATCTCATTCAACCGCAAATTATTCAACAGTTGATGTAATCTCTTCTCCATCATTCTCCTCCCTCCCCCTCCAAGAAACTCGTTCCAAGTTCATGCCCCTTTATCTTGTTGCCCAAGAAATGTATGTCGTACAAAATCAGCATATGTATCTCACCACGTGCAGATGCCATTGCCCAAACTGATACGCCATGCTGAGCACCAGTCCACTTAAATCGGTCTGTATAAGTGTCGAGTATGTGTCCAAAGAGGCACAAAAGCAATAAATCGTCTCGTATCCAAGTGTTATAACTGTCTCGTCCTATTACATCGAAAGATCTCAGAAAAATAAACGAATATTCCCATCATCATGAAAACAACCTGAGATTCAACCTGCTCAAACGATTTTCCATGTCACCTGATTTCATTTTCTTCTCGTATTTTCTTTTTTCCCATTGGCGAGATTAATCGAAGCATCGTAAAAACACCACAGGTGCTAACGATCGTATTTCTCTCTATCAAAAGCATTTTCTCGCTTTTATTGTCATTTCTTTTTGTTCCATCCATTTTTCTCTTTCTCTCCCTCCTCCTCCTTTTTTTTTCGAAGAGTGTAAAAATGACGTGGGCATAAAAACTGGCATTTATGGTATCATAAATGTGCGAATGAGAGAAAACGAGTGGAAAAGAATTTTTAAGGAAAAAAAAGAGGAAAAAATAAAGTGAAATTTTTTGCGAATTAATTTTTTTTTCTTTTCACAAAGGTACTTCTCCTAAAACTTTCTACCTCTTGATATTCCTCTTTCACAATTTTTCTTCTTCTATTTTCTTTCTTTCTTTTCTCCCCCCTCTCTTCTCCTCGTTCTCCTGTGTTTCACGTTATTCTCATGAGAACCGACTGAGGCAGCTTTTAGTATTGCCTTCAAACGAAACTCATACGAGAAAAAGTATTTTTCCGGCTATGAAAGTAGTCTCTGAAGTATCCTCTGTCCAGTCACTCTTCTTTTCTTATTTTTTTCCCTTTTTTCTCCTAAAATGTTGCGCTTATTCGATAACACACGGTTGATGGCTTTTGGTTTAATATCTTTCATTTTTCTTTTCAATATAAAATTTTTTTTTCTCCTTTCACTGGAAGGAATTTAATTAGCAAGTTTCCTGTAGAGAATTTCAGGCCAACAGACATAAAGGTTTTATTCTCCCGTTGGGATACACATAAATTTCGTTTAATATACAACAATAACAATTTTACATAATTGACATTCTCATTTTAGACAATTTTCATGGGGAATGAAGAAATTCGGGATCGGATAAAGTTGCTTGAGAATTTTTTTCATTTATTTTTTTAATACTGAAGGTTGAGGATTGAATTGAGGTGAATTTAAGAGCTGAGAGGTAAAATGAGGTGGCTTTTTTTGATGCTCCCTTTTTTTTCGAAAATATGTCGGAAATAGAGCGATTTTTCCTATGAAATAAATTTGGCATAGTGATTCTGCCTAGAAAATCTACTTTCCATGAATTACAGCAATTTCGCCTAAATTTCTAGCTCTCCGAATTTTTTTACAAAAATGGAGTAGGCCAAAAAAGGCGTATCTTCATAAGCTTCCAAAAATTTACTCGAGAAAAATCTAAAAAATATTTTTTTTCTATCAAAAAAATAATTTTGCTCCGAAATATTGTTCCTAAAGAAAATGGAATAACAAAGCCTATTTTTTTCATAATTTCTTAAAAATAATATTACGGAAATTAAGTGAGATAGAGCGATTTTGCCTCAACCCTTCTTCGCAACTCCTAAAATCCTCCACAAAAAAGTATTCAAATAAAATCGCCTTATCTCGCTTAGTTTTCCAAAATATTCTCTAAAAATTGTATTTCAAAAATCCACTCATTTTCACCTCTTCACTCCTAAATTACTGAAATAATTCATGCTCATTGTCTCGTGCTAATGCAGCAATTCTGCCGAGTCACTCGTCTTCGATTGGATCAATATCACTGGGGCTAATAGTGATAGGAAAAAAAATGAACACTTGCCGAAGGATGAGAAACAAAAGAGCAAAGGAAAGTCTCGCTACTCTCCGGAAAACTTCTCATTCAGTTCAATCAATTAACAGCTAATTGATTTTAAGTGTAAATCTATGGGTTGTAAATTTCTTCCCTCGAATCTTGTCCGCCTGCGGTCTCCAGGATACTGGGGGATAGTCCAGTGGAAACAGTTGTTATCGGCAAATTTACGAGAACCACTCTTCTGTTTTAATTCTTCTTTCCTCTTTTTTTTCCTTTTTCTCATTCTTTTTTTTTTTTTACTGATGGACTCTTACATTAATGAGTTCCGATCGTGCTCAACCATCTGTCTTGGAGGATCGTCGCGCTAACTTTCTACGTCTTCTCATTATGAATAAAAAAAATATTTTCTCTAATTGGCAGATAATTCCCTTTAGTTTTTGTGCAATTGAAGAAATAACTTCACTCTTTTTTTTATGCAATTTTTATTCACGTAATCATAGAATTAAAATATCTGGGTCAATTAATTTGTGGGGCAACGAGGGGAGGGGAGGGGGGTTGTTTTTAGTCGGAATATGTTCGTTGGAAGCTGACGGAAATGAAGGAGTGACGGGGCTCCTTCGGTTCTAATTTATCTTCTGATGATTCTTCAATAATTTCTGGATCATCTGAAACTAGAAAAATGAAAATACGTAGAAAAAAGATGGGTGAATTTTATTTTGATAATATCTTAGACGCGATGAGGTTCAGGAGAATTTATCAAGAGACCTTTTTTGTAGTTCTTGAAATTATCTACAAAAAAGGTCTTCATGAAAATTTTGATATCTTTCTTAGATTCCGAGATCTTGAGCTTTGAAAGTGCACATGAAAAAAGAGAAAAAAAACTTGATTTTTTTTTTAATTTTGATTTTGTTCTGGATTAATTAATTTTTTGTGATAATCAAAAAAACAGGCAAAACGTGAAAGGTTCGCATTTAGGAATACGTTGAAATGGATTTTATTCTAAGATAAAATTTATTAATCTAATTTAAGTAGAGTGCACTTGAACATAATTTAGAGATCAAATTGTAACTCCTAATTTGCATTAAGTGATTCCATGAATTTATGGTGAAATACGATATATTATTACAGCTCCATAATTCCATTAAATCAACGAATTTAGTCTGAGGATATGTAATTCAATTTCAGTAAAATCCATTCCATGAAATTATGAAATTACATTAACTGATTAATTATTAATTATCAACTGATTACTTACGACAGATTGATGATTTTGAACTGCATTTTTTACCCTCTGGACAATCGGTATCAGCTGTGCAAATCTTGTTGTCATCATCCGACAACTCGCGCTTTTTTCTGGAGTCTGGGATGTGAACTTCGATTATTTGCGGTGTGTCTTCCTATAAGAAAAAAAAATTGCATTAATTTCCGTGATAATTTATGACAAGAGGTGAAACTTTGTGCACTGAGGATTTTTTTACTGCTCGTTACATGAGTGAACACGATAATTCTTGGTTAATGTTAGTGAATGAGGGTAATTATTAAAAATATTAATGATTTCATTGGTGAAGTATCTCATTGACAAAAAACATTTCGTGACATTTTTTTTTGAAACTCCACTCATTTCAGAGGTATTTTTTGGACAATTTGCAAATGACTTTCACTGATTTTTGAATTATTTCCTCTTTGCAAAATTTATCAAGAGACCTTTTGGTAACTCTGAAAAATTCTCTACGAAAGTGTTCTTCTTACATTTTTCTCAACACACTCGTTTCGCAATTCGATTGATTTTTCAATGATTTTCCTTCCATTTCCATTATTTAAGAAAAATCTAAGAATTCCATAGAATTTATTAGGAGAACTGTTTTATAATTATGAAATTTGTGAAATTTCAGTAGGAAAAGGGACTTTTCACATTTATCTGTGAAAACTCATGCGAATGAATAAACTCAAATAAATCAAAATTGAATATTGAACTTCACATCGAACTTCATTCATATTCGTACACTGAGGAAAAAAAATCCTTGTTGAAAGAAAATTTACTTAGTTGGCGAAAGTTGACTCTGCTCCAGAAAATTTCAATACATATAGATATAAAAATTGTGAAGAAAATTTTTTTAAAAAGGCAATTTTTTTGCTACAAGAATATTTTTTTCTCATTGTACAATACTCACATTTTATTCTATCCATTCACACATATCACTAGACAGCAGAAAATACATATAAGGCCAAAACTCTTATTTATGGAATCATTAGAGCTTAAAAAATTTGTAACAAACCTCTCCAGGATCTGGTTGTCTTCCCCATTGAATCACGTGTATTTGGGGCTGTTGTGCTCCCTGCATCAGATTCAGCGAAATTTATTAAAATTCGACGTCTCAATGATAATGAATTTTGAAATGATGATTTTAATGAATAATTTAACTGGAATACCTTTTCTCCAGTTATAAAGCAGCCATCGATCGTCGCACTTACGCAGACGAAAATCGCGACAGCAAAACAAAGCCGTGGATGTTGCATTTTCAGCTTGTTTTCCCAAACTGTACGAAAAATTCAATTTTTCTTCACATTTATACTGATTCTTTATCGTCTGAGTGTCGAAGAAGAAGAGATTAGCGTAATTGAATTTTGAAAAAAAAAAACAATTATTTTTATCACATTTTTGAAAATTACTTCCACTTCCAACCGGAAGTTGAAGATACGAATAATTGAGTTACGTTGAAAGTGTCTCCTGGCAGTGACATACATGCAGGAAGTCGCAAAACGTCTATTTTTTATGAGAAAACATGAAAATTTCATGTTTTTAAATATAAAAAGTGATGAAATAACGAAAATTCATCAATTCTACAATTTCCATGCGAATAAATTACGAATATCTCTGAAACGAGTTGGTTTAATGGAAAATTTCAAGAAACCTTTCTTGATGAAAATTCTACAAGCTACAAAAAAGGTCCCTTGATGAATCCCCGTAAAGCCAAAGGTTTCCGAGATACTTTCCAAATTATGAAAATAAAGAGAAAAAAGTTCTGAAAATCAGTAAAATTTTCGTACAGATTTCCAAGTTAATACCTCTGAAACGATTAGGTTCATCGGACAATATCAAGAGACATTTTTTACAGAGAATTCCAGAGCTAAAAAAAAGGTCTCCACGCATTTTTCTCTGACCCCAACAGTTTTGAAGATGAACCTCAGAAAAATCCGCCTTTAAATCTCCAAATTCTCTCTTTTCTATAAATAAAAATTCTCAAAATTCAATAAAAAGAAGTCATAAAAAAAATTCAAGAGCCCATTAACTAGTACAATTGGCCAAACTCTCAGAGATCATCCGATAGTGCTAATTGTCCGCTCGTTTCTCCTCCTAGACTCAAAGTTTTCACTCAGGAAAACAACTCTCAAGCATTTTATCTAAATAGGAAAATTGAAGTTTCTCGTAAAGTGGAAATATAGCCTGGATAATACCCAAGTTTATGCAATCGAGGAATGAGCTGCCCGAGTTAAAACATCGCCTTAATATAAGAAACTTTATGAAGATTGGCGTGAGCTTTTGATGACACCAGTGATGACAATACTGGAGAAAATCACCTGCAGGATCGTTAAATTTCCTCTGTCTTCCATGTTTTTCATGAAAAAATAAAAAACAAACAAGTGGATAATAGTGTTATTTTGCCAACTGTTAAGCCCTCAAGTACGGGGTCCATACCTCATATCGACCCTCTCCGTTTTCATTGAAAAATCATTTTTGCAAATTCTATCACAGATATAGAAATTGAAAAATTTAATTTGGATAGATATGGATTAAATCTCATTATCTACCCAAATCAACTTTTTTAATTTCAAAAAAAAATAAAAATATGACTATTTAATCTCAAATTTTGAAATTCTTCAAAAATCTTGATTTTTTCTATACTGTACATCGTATTATATGCATATTAACTCACATTCATCAAGAAACATCTTCATTTCACAATTCTGTTAAAGATGTCTCTTACGAGAACATTTTTTGGGTGAATTTTCATAATAACCATTGTATCATTGAATGTTATAGAACGAAGTTGAATATGTATTGAAAAATAATCGAAATTCGAAGACACCAGTCACTCGAGTCTGCGAAAAAAGTAATTCTTCAGATTGAAATGAAAGCAGATTATTCCGGGCATAATCGCTCGAATAACTAAGCATTCGAATGGACAAAATTATTCTTTAAATAATCAATATTTGTGGATAACCCAAATCACCATTCGGATAATTGACTTTCGGATAAATCCCATTTTCTTCCGGATAATTGACGTTTCGAATGACTGACGTTCGGATAATCAACGTTCTGCTGTATCTTCCATTGGAAAAATTCTAAAAAAAAGATCAAAAATTTGGTCGATGACATAGCTTCAATTCGGAAGCAAAAAGAAAAGGAACTTATCTCAATTTCTCTGCATTGAAACTACCAACTAGGGTTCTCTTTCACAGCATATGCCCTTTTTTTTCCTTCGTTATATCCTTCGTCCTGCAACTGCTTTCGTTCTCTTACTTGGATGACTTAATGGAGATTCGGTGAGAGAGAGAGAGAGCTTTCAATTACAATGAAGCTCAGTTCGCTTGGAAGCCAGAAGACATTAACCATGTCTGGAGCGTATTTTTTACGACAGATTCCAATTTCCATGATTAACAGACCATTGAATCATGCTTTTTTTTGGCTAAAAAAATTTCTGTATTACCCCTTTTTTTTACACCAATGAATATTCTTGGGTTATTTATATTAATGCGGTCCGAGTCGACGTTTATTATGGAGGCGCTCGAGCTTTCGTGAGCTTAGGATTTTGAATCATCGCTTATGGGAATGAATATATCAACGAATTCTTGAGAGAATTGTCATAGGAGAGAATATTTAGGATTTTTCGGTATTTTCGGGAGAGAATTGAAAGAAATTCCTATTTTTTTTGGCATTTTCAGCAGTTATTTGGTTAAAGTTTGGTTTTTCAATCGACTGTTCATTTTTTAATTCCAAAATTCATGAATTTAGCCATTCTTACAGTTACTGCTACTCGTTTCGTTATTTCTTTGTGATTCTGGAAAGTGATGGAACGAAATGAATCGTATTACAGCATTTTGCGTCAGAAATCCATTGCACTCTTGATGGAATCATCAAAACCTGGAAGATTTAACGATTTTCAGGAAATTTTGGAAGGGAATAGTTTTAGTGGAGAAATTACAGGTTGATATCCTCAGGATTTTGATAAAAGAGATGGGAATAGATTTTTGCATCTCCAGAAATGTCATGAGAAAATTAGCCAATGATAATTGTCATCGGAATCGTCAGGGAAATGAAGAAATGATGAAATAGGACAAGACTGATAATTGAGTACAGCTTCTTCTAAGAATATCTCGAAAATGACGAAGTTCAGGCATTCTTTTTTTTCTTTTATCAGAAAAATATTTTATAAGTTATTGGGTTTAATGAAATTTATGCAGAGACTTTTTTGTAGCTCTTCTTGAAATTCTTTCCAAAAAAAAGGTCTCAGGACAGTTTTGATAAATCCACATATTCTAGACACATTCATTAAACAATTCGCAAGAAATTTGAACTGATTTTTCAATTCTTCCCTTTTTTTTCCTCTCATTCTAAAAGTATCTCAGAAACCATTGGAGTCACGGTAATTTATCATGAGACTTTTTTTTATAGTTTTTGAAATTCTCTATAAAAAAGGTCTTCTTCTATTTTTCGATAAATCCACTCATTTCAAAGATATTTACAGGAGAATTTGTAAGTAGCGATTTTTTCAACTTATTCTACTTCACATCACTGACAAATTATTCCAGAAATCTTCATATTCCTAATAGAACTCTTGACAAAATGATCCATTCACAATTGATGCTCCCTTCAATTTATTCTCATCACCAGAACTTATTCGAAATCCATCAGGATTTCTCCTTTGAAAGAGATTAAATCTACTGGGACACGTTTGATACGTACTCTCGACATTTCTGCGCATTATCACAGTCCTTCGTCATCCAGAGGAAAAAAAAACGTACAGGGAATAAACGAGTTTTGTTTTTTTTTTCTTTCTTCCCCTTCATGATTGGAGGAGCGAAATCAGAATATCGCTGTGTTGAGTTAAGCGCTGGGCAATCTGCACGTAAAACGAGAAACGAGAAATGTCCGGAAATCGGTTTAACGAAGGCTAGGTTATCTATTTCAGGAACGAGTCAAATAAAAAAAAGGTGCACATGTGGAGATCGATTTTCACTAGTGGTTACAAGGGTCTAAATTGATTTCGACGTTGTCAACGATTTTTTGAAGCCTTTTTGCAGTTAAAATTTCAATGTGAGTTGAAAATGATTTGAATAATTTTTTTTTCAATTAAAAAAATTACGTACATGTTATTTTTGAAGTCTCTTCGAAACTATTGGAGTTGTTGAAAAATGTCAGGATACCTCTTTTTCAACTCTTGAAATTCTCTATAAAAAATGTTTTCCTCTCAGTGTACACCATGACTTTAAATTTGTCCTAATTTGAACCGATCGAAAAAAAAAAAGAATCAAAAATTTAAAATAGAATTAAATATTAAAGCTATTCTCTCGACACATCATTCCATAAAATTACCTCTGACATCTCATTTCGAAATTCACATAAAAAATTCAATGATTATTGAAAATTTTATCATTAAAAATTTAAATCTCAAAATTCGATTAAATTGGCTGAATTTCCAATGGAAAAACAAATAACTTAATTTCTTCTCACAATAAACTCTGGCCTTTCTCACAGAACCTAATTACACGATGAACATAGCACCCGTATCCTCAACTTTCATTAAAAAAAAAACACTCGAATATATCCGGGTCGTGTGATAAGTAAGTTATCAGGCTTATTTTCATTGTCTTTCGTTTCCCTTTGATCTCCGACAATTCTGTATCGTCCCCCAAAATATTCTCTTCTTCAAAAGCCAAACATTCTCATTTTCCAAATAGTTTGGCCCATTGTAACCAAATACACGTAACCAACGTGTGTGCGGCAAAGTCATCATTCATCTTCAAACTCATTCAACATTGTGGACATATTCAAAAACAAACTTGCCTGATATATATATATATATATGTGTGTGTGTGTGTGTCTTTTTTTTCTTTGCGCCGAGGGGGCGCCAAGCTGTAGCCAGATATAGACTAATTTGGACAAGCATCCCAGAAAGATTCCCAGAGGGACAATGAGCTGAAGTGGGGGGGGGGGGGGGGGGGAAGAGAGGAGAGAGAATGGCACGAGGCATGCTTCGGGTGTCAACACTCAATTCTATCCATTTATCCATCCGGTTAGAACAGAGATGTTCACAAACTTCTAATTTCCTACAACATGTGTGGCTCATCCCTTCAATTCCTTTTTTTTCACCCCTCCCCCACGATTCTCATATTAACTGTTCCCCTAATATTTTTTTTCTGGGCCTAATTTTCACTTTGACCTATTGATTGTGGACGGTGTCAGTGGATCTCGTTAACTGATGATAAATTATGGCAGACGAGAGCATGAGATCATTAACTTTTCATCGATTTTTTCTGAATTCTAATTTTTTGGGAGATTGTATCGAAAGGATCTTTGGAGCAAGTCGGTTTAGGGGAAAATGTTAAGAAACCTTTTTTGTAGAGAATTTTAAGAGCTACAAAAAAGGTTTCTTGGTAAATTTTTCTAAATCCTGTACTTTCTGAGATCCCTATCGAGTAATAATGCTGAAGATTAAAAAATTGAAATTTTTTTGGTAAATTTCTCAATTTTCTTTTTTACAGTGACTTTATCTTTCGAGTAGCTCCAAAACGACTCGGTTTATCGGAAAAAGTCGGGAGACCTTTTTTGTAGCTCTTGAAATTTCCTACGACAAAGGTCTCCTGACATTTTCCCTTAAATCCACTTGCCTCAAAGATATCCACGAAAACATCCCCCTTCATCTATTTCATCATAAAATTACCTCTTTTCTCAAAGTGCATAAAAAAAGAAGAAGAAGAACTGCAGGCATTTTATATCTATCGTCAAAACATTTACGGTCAGCTCCTCCACCGTTCAGTGTTGCCCATACATCAATGATGTTAGCTTGGCCTCTTGTGGACTCTCCAAAGGGGCAATAAATATCGGCAGTCACTTACCTATATAACGTTTGGTAAAGTTCGTGACTTAATCAGACCTCCCTCCGATACTCTCTCTGTGCGTGTAACATTGCTCGACTATCTTCAACTTTGAATTACGATGTTAACATTCTATGTACAAAGATACGTTTATGTTTGCGTTTGGAAAATTAAACTCAATAAAATTTGTAATTTCCAGAAAAAAAATTTAATTTTCAGACAATTAATAAAATGATTTTTTTTAAATTTTTATTAAAGATCATTGGGAGATACAATCGGAAAAAAGTTAAATTTTTGTATTAAATCGTTAATAACACCCTATACAAGATGAAATTCTCAAATCTTATTCATTGAATCTGTAAAAATTGAATGGGGAATAAAACAAGCCCTAGAAACAAAAAAATTAATTGAAAATTAACAAATTTTCATGATTTTTTGCATTCTTTTAAATCTTGAAAATTTTGAAGGAATGTAAAAAAAATTCAAATTTTCCAATTTTCAAATAATTTTTTGTTTCTAAGGCTTATTTTATTGCCCATCACATTCTTCGCAGATTCACTGAATCAGATTTGTCAATTTCATCTCGTATAAATTGTTATTAACGACTTTATACAGAAATTTCATTTTTATTCATTAAATTTCATAAAGTTGATGAAAATAAAATAATTCAGTATTTTTTATTTCGTGAAAAAATTCTGAAAAATCAGTCTCGTTAACACGCAAGACTCTAGTGTTTGCTCGTTAAATTAAAGACTCCGAATTGATCTACTTATTATTCCGTTAATGACCCTATTAAATTAATCAAATTAGGTCGTGCGTGAGGAGAACAATTATTAACACCACAAACACAATTCATTTCACTTTTATCTCTCATTCTACGATTTTTTCCATTTTTTTTCTCTCTCTCTTTTTAGTCTTCACTTTCTCGTGGAACCCGGAAGCAGATTAATAGATGTTCCAATTAAAAGAGACGTCAGTGAATTCGGAAAAGCCGATGAAATTTATTAAAGAGGGACGATGAGGAAAAAAGAAAAATTATCAGTTTCTTTCTTCTTCTTGGAGAAATGGAGAGAACACTAAGTTCTAGGATTAAACGTTGATGAAGCGTGTATACGAGAGGATTTACCAGTCGACATGATAATGCATTTGTTGCTTTTGATAAAAAATAATGGGATTCAATTAATTTAGAAGTGGAGTGAGTGAAACATTTTTTTTTTTTAAACGATCTCGGAATTGGGAGGAGATACGAAAAATTTTGGGGAGACCTTTTTTGTAGAAAATTTCAAGAGCTATAAAAAAGGTATCTTTGTAAATTCTCGTAAAGCCAATAGTTACCAAGATATTAATCGAATGGGCTACAAATTTTTTCTCAGATTTATTTCACTCCATAATTTCGAAATAATACAAAGAAATTCAATATTTCCTGTATTCGCAAAAATTCTAAAAAAAAAATAATTCAACGAATTCACTTGATAATGCTTTTTTGAGCTCACCGAAATACAAAATTGACAGACCACGAGTGTGCCAAGAAAGAAAAATAGAAAATGTGGGAGTAGGAAGGAAAAAATGAAACACAAGATAAGCGAGAAAAAAACGGAGAATAAGAGTGCAGAAAAGCGGAGATGAACGGGAAGATGGGTGAAACGTGCCACGAGTTCTAGACTGCACATACAATTTTTTTTACTCCTCTCTCCTCTCTTCATATTTTTTTTTCGTCTTTTTTTTGGTGGTTCTTTTTATCCATGATGTGCAGCTTCGTTCGTGCGCATCGGGCACTCGTTGAAAATTTACGCAACTTTGGCTTTTCTACGTTTGAGACAAGAAGCACACTCATGTCAAAAGAAGTTTACTGTTCATACGTTATGTTTTATGAAGAAACATTTTCAAATATTTTATTGAGCACGTTTTCTCCGCATCTTCATCCTTTATTTTTCATGAAAATAAATGAGTAAATTTGAAACAACTGGAGAAAAATATTGAACAAAATGTATTTTCTCCATTGTAAATAAAAAGAAAAAATATTGCTCTGATAAAAAAAAGGGGGGGGAGGGAGTTAAAAAAAATTCCGAGGATTTGGAGAGATTAATGAATGTTTTCTCCATCCAATTAATGTTTTTGGATATGTAGTAATTATAATTTTGAAAATATCTCAGAAAACATTGGATATACAAAAATTCACCGAGAGATTTTTTTTGGGCTCATGCCAGTTTTATCTCAGCAGAAAAATCTCGCCAAAAAAATTCAGTAAATAATATCTTCATGAAAAACATCTCATGACAAAATAATCTTAACGAAAAAATTACAATACAAAATTATCTTAGTGCATAATATCTCTACAACCAGATATTATTCAAGAAATAGAACAAAAAATGAGATAATAAAATAAAAATCCAACAAAATTCAATTTCTGCCATCAATTAAAAATATTATAATTCAAGATAATATTATCGAAAAAATATTTAAATGAGACATTATCTTCTGAGATAAAATTTTCAAGATATTTTTTACAAAATATTATAGTCTGATCACTTTCGATTCTCACTCCTTTTTCGTAGTCCTGGAAATTCTTCACAAAAAATGTGTCTTCCCATCTTCCATGTAAGCTGAAAATGATCAAATGCCTCCAATTGACAACAGTAAAAAAAACCCTAAATCCCATTAATTAAATTGATTTCAAACTTTTTCACAATCTCAAAACAATCTGAATAAAGTCTTTTGAACTAACAAATGACAGTGTCAAAAAATACATGAGATTTTCTCAAACTGCTCCTTTTTTATGACATATAGTCATGCAACAGTGTCAGTATCATGAGGACCAACAATAAAGCACAATACTCAGTGACAAGCTCAGCCGCACAATAATGACGCTTCATAGCTATAATAAAGCAATCCTATTGTACATATGATAGTACCAAAAAAAAAAAAAATTTTTTACGACTATAAAACACGTGATGGCGATTCGCAGGCGCCTTCTTCTGTTCCACTATAGTCACGACATTTTACATCTAACATGTAACTTAGGTATAACCATTTCAACAATGTTTTCCTATTGCCACTGAGAGAAAGAGGAAGTAACAAAATTTATACGATCGACGTTAAGATATTTTTGGGATTTTTTTTTCTTTTTTTTTCCCCCGAGGTCGCACTCTGGGACACACGCGGGAGAGTAAACGAATCGATTACTAAACACGGATACTTTAAAATACCAAACGGAAAGGGAAACGTATACGTTGGCCAGATTTACCCCATTAAGAAATAGTAATTTCTTATGGTACTGGGATGTGCCGCGTGTCAAACATGGGGAGAAAAAAAAATAGTGCCTGTGTCTTGTGCGTGAGTATAGTAGTAAAGAGTAAGAGAGAGAGAAAGACGCCCTTTGGGTCTGTCAAGACTTCCTTTGATATACGATTTCTGCGACGAGACGGAAAAAAGGGGATTTCTCGTACTCCAGTTAATTTCTACAGTTAAAATCTGGGAATAAATACGGACAAGAGCTCTTTTCTAAATTTTGATTATTTTATTTCAAGGCGATCTCCAAAAAGAGTGGTTTTATCGATAAATATGAAGAGACCTTTTTTGTGGAGTAATTCAAGAGCTATGAAAAAGGTCTCTTGACATTTTTCTCTAAACCAAATAGTTTCAGAGATCTCTTTAGAATACTGTAAAAGCGAATTTTCGAGTTTTTCTTCTTTACTTCTCACCCCTGAAATTATTTCGTCAGTTCGAAGTTAGAGGGGCGTAAGTGCTATGTTTATCCACAGCACTTACGCCCCTTTATGTCTAAAACTACGATTTGTTGATTCCTCAAAAGAAATCTTCAAAAATTGTGGTTTTATTGAAAAATGTAAAGAGGCCTTTTCTCTAGAAAATTTCAAGAGCTTCAAAAAAGGTCTCTTGATAAATCCTCCAAAACTCCTTAATTTCCGTGATCTTCTCAGAATAAGCTGCACGTGATTTTCAAGAGACTCCCTTCAGATCTGTCAAGAGTTCCTTTGATATACGATTTCACTTCTGGAGCCAGAAAAAAAACGGGGAGGGGGTGAGGGGTCTCGGACTTTTCGTCCTCCACTTAATTTCCACAGTACAAATCTGTAAATAAATACATCCGAGGGCTCTTTTTTTCCACTCTTTTTCCTCTCGCTACAAATGTTTCTGCAGTGTATTAGTAAAGCTAATTGAATTATGAGCCCTCTTGCCCTAAAATGCTCTTGCGACCGAGTAATTCAATGGGAAGGGGGAACGTGAAGTGCAGAAAGTAATTAGATGGAGTGAGTAATGAGGTGGAACTTGTAATCAGAGGTAAACAGTTTTTTGAATTAGATAAATGGAATTTATCATCACAATTCTTTGTGGCAATCGTAATTCATCGGGCGGAAGTTATTTCAATGGAACTGGTTTTGTTAGGTGTAAGTGAATGGCTGGAGAATACGCCAAGTGAATGGGCAGAAGAGGGGTGGGAGAAGGGGAGGGGGAATATTGGCAATTTTACGAAATGCAAAAAGCGATTATGCAATTGGCTCAACAGCGGTTGGTAATTAGCTAATGGAAATAACCGATAGATAGGGAAAACGAGTGAAATCAACGGAGAATTGAAGCACCAAGTGGGGTTAGGGTAATGGCGGCAAATTCAAATGTGGGATATTATCCTTTTGAGTGAATTTGGAGGGCTCTTTTTTTTCTATTCCTTTTGTGCTTTTTATTCGAAACAGTTAAAGTGTGATAATTCACGCGAATTTTTCTTGAGGTGAGAAGGTTTTCGGGAAATACTGGGGTGATGAGATTGGACGATTCGAGGAAGGAAAAGAATTATTATTGGTGATAGTTCAGCGAATTTCTTTGGAATAAGGGGAGTTAAGGGAAAAATGGCAAGACACCTTTTTTGTAGGGAATTTTAAGGGCTACTAAGAAAGTCTTTTTTCTTCCAAAAAAATTATTTTTCATGAATGATAGAACATTAAATAAAAAAAAAAAAATTGCATATCAAAGAAGTTTTTATATGCAATTATTTATATGCCTTTTTTTACAGCTCTGAATATTCTCTACAAAAAATGTCTCTTCGTAAACTCTCGTCAACCCAATAGTTTCCAAGATGTTCTCAAAAAAAATTGGTGATCAAAATTAATAATTCAAGAATCACTAAAATTTCGTTGATGACCATGTAATGAATATCTCTGAAGCGAGTAGATTTAGGCAAATATATCAAGAAACCTTTTTTGTAGGGAATTTCAAGAGCTACAAAAAAGATATCTTGATAAGTTCTCGTAAACCTGATAACTTGCCAGATCTTAAACACAATAAGTTAAAATTCAGAGAAATTTCTTTTTCTCCTCTTTTTTTTTGCTCTTTTCATTCAGTGAAAGTGTAATAATTCACGCATGTTTTTCTTGAGTTTAAGCGTAAAAAGAAAAGGAGTCTCTTCACAAATCGAATTTACTATTTTTTTTTTACGAATGGAGCCAAGAGAATAGGCAGATTGTGTCGTGGGACTTTTCGAGATAGACGGAACTTTAGCAATTGCGGTAAAAAGGAGATAAATTCACATTTTCCATCCGTATCTAGATATTCTTCTCTTATTTATTGAATTGTCTCTAGTTTCTTCGTTCTCTGTTATTCTTCGAGGGATTTTTTTTTCTGCTCCTTGCACTCTGTGTGCGGACTGGGTTGAAATCGTAAAAACCTTCGGGCACTTTGTGAAGAAATGCTCTCTCTCTCTCTCTCCGTTGAGAAGATTAATGACAACGAGCGAATCGTGACTGCGGACAATTAAAACATAATCAGAAAATTTAACGATATTTCACTGGTAAAGAGAGCCTCCGGCAAATTAGATAAAACGTTAATCATGGAATGATAAAATATTTAATGGAACAATGAGTATTCTGAATGTTATAATTTTAGATTAATTAATACTGGTGCTCTTTGACTGCATTTCTTTTTTTTTTACTGGAAACAAAATTTCTTTTTTTAGCTTCAACAGTCTTGAAGAGATTTGATCATCAATATCTCCGGAACTAATGAGTTTGAAGGAAAATGTCAAGAAACCATTTTTGTAGCTCTTAAAATTTTCTACAAAAAAGGTCTCTTAACATTTTCCCCTAAACCCACTCATTTCGGAGATCGTTTTACAATAATTTCCATCAAATTTTCCAACTCTTCAAAAAATTTATAATAAAAACAATAAATCCCAAAAATAAGTCGCACTGACTGAATCCTCTCCGTTGAACCCTCCAGTCTCCAGAAAAACGTGCCTCCCCCTTATTAACCCACTTTCCCAATTTTTTTTGCCGATTCCCCCATTCGAAAGAAAAAAGAGCAATTCCGTAATTATTGAAGATTCTCGATGGCCGAGTGAACAAAAAAAAAAAGCGAAAAAAGTGAAAGGACACTCAACCGGGAAAAACTAAAAGACGACTTTACCAAAAGAGAGGGCGAGCTAAGTAGGCAACGTAATGGCCCCTCTCAGCCAAGTAGAAAAAAAAAAATAAAATAAAAAAAACGAGGAAAGTAAGCGACGAAGTAGAGAAGGGTCGCTTCGGAATTCCAACAATTCCCTTTGGATTGTCTCTCAGGGCCGTATATATTTTTTTCAAGGGTGACTCAGGGGCAGAGGCCACAGTTGATTCTCTTTCTCTCTTTGTAATCTTATTTGCAATATATTTTCTTGCTCGTGAGAGACTCTTCGATCGTTCTTCTTCACTTCACCCCTTCCTTTTTTCTCTGTGGATCCATGACCTGTCGTTTTTCCAATGCTAATTTACTCGGTGGAAAATATATTCTTGCTAACTATTTTTAAAACGAACATTTCATTAAAAAATTCAGTAGTGAGAATGGAAAGGAGAAGGGGATCTCGGAAACTAATGGAGATAGGCCATTTTTACCTTAATCCATTTTTGTAGAGAATTTTGAGACCTAAAAATAAGGTTTCTTCATAAATCTTTTTAAAACCACTCGTTTTCAAGATATTTGTAAAATAAGCTCGAAACAATGATGAATTATTTGAGAAATCAGAGAAAAAATAATTTAAAAAAATCAGTAGCGAAAAGATGTGAAGCAGCATCCCTCGGGAATTAACGGAGATCCGCCCTTTTGACTCATTTCTTTTTTTTGTGAAGAATCCCAAGAGCTGCAGAAATGATTGAGAACAAAAAAAGGCGTATCTCCATTTATTTTCCCGATATTTTCAGAATACTGGATTTTCATTGTGAACAAAATCGCATAAATTTATCAGCGAATATTTTAGAAGGAGTGGTTTTATTGGAAAATGTCAGGAGACCTCTCTCATAGAAAATTTCATGATCTATAAAAAAGGTTTCTTGTTATTTTACCCTGTAACTACTCGCTTTTAAGATATTCGTTAAAAAAGCTCGAATGAATCATTAATTATGAAAAAAAATTTAAAAATCATCAAAAATTCAGTAACGAAGATGATAAGGAGAATATCTCGGAAACTTAAGGAGATACCTCCCTTTTACTCGTCACTTTTTTCGTAGGAAATTGAATGAGCTCCACGAGTGGATTATGAATAATCCAAAAAAATTAAATATTTTAAATAAAAATTATTCTATTATGGTTTCAAATTTTTACATTAATTAAATATTATCAATTGCTCTAATATTTTTTTCATAATAATTTTTTTGTTTAGAAAAATTCAAAAAAACGTCAGATGTCAGCTGATTTCATGGGCATGAAAAAGGGCGTATGTCCATTAGTTTCCAAGATATTTTCAAAAAAAACTGAATGAAAAAAATAAACATTCTGTCATTTTTTAAACGCTAATTTACTTACTGGAAAATATATCTTAACTCTTTTTTTTCCTCTCGCACTTTTCTTCCCCCTCCCCCCTTCCCCTTTTTTTTCTTCTTTTAAATAGTTATAAAAAAGTTGGGCAAGTTATTTACCTAATTTAACGACTGGCATATGCTTTCTCCCAACCCAACCGCATTTCAGACGAATGGCTCAAGTTTTCAACAGTTTTCAACAACGGGGCAATTTAAGCTGTGCATATCTCGTCTCATCTTCTCTGTGTTGTACGGCGCCTTTATCTCAAAGTTTTTACACACTGCCATTTATTTTCATCGTTAAATAAAGGCACAATTTTAATTATTAATAGTAAATCATGAGCTTGAGGTAAATTGAAAGTTAAACTTGTGGAGAAATTTGAATTTTTTTTTCTGATATTAAGGAGAGTTTGGAAAATGGTAGGATGCAATTGATTTTGGTCCATTTCCTGTGGAAATTATGGAAAAAATTGGAATTATGGGAGGAATGGTTTTACGATGAATTTTAGATGGAGTTTGAGGTCCTGCGGAATGGGAATCAAGAACAAGAAGTTGAAATAGAATTTTTTCGGAAGATTTTGTTGAAAAATTGAGGAATTTTCAAGTTGAAAACATGTGTAAAAATTGATTTTTTTGCGATTTTTTTGAATTTTTCCAGTTTTTTGGAGATATCTCTGGTTCTGATGATCGTACTGTGAAAACTCGGTGACCAATAGAAAGCTGAGATCATTCCCCATCGATTCATATGCCTTAGAATCGATTTTTATCGATTTTTGCTCCAATTATGGGACATTTCATTGAAAAAAAAAAACATTTTTTTCTGTAAATCTCTCAAAAATGGTTGAAAATCGATTCGAAACCACATCAATCGATGGAAAATGATCTCACTTTTCCACTGGTCATGGAACTTTTGCGCTAGAGCTAGTAGAACCGGAGATAATCCCAAAAAACTGAAATTTTTTGATAATAAAATCTTTTGATTCTTAAAATATTCCCTAAAAAAATTGAATTTTTACACCTTTTTTTTTTCAATTTCTCGGGAATTTTCTCAGCTTTTCAATGGGTTCATCCAAAAAATTCCATCTCAAAGCGTTTTATTGCAATGCCCAATTTTCCGATAGTTTTATTTCATTATCTTATTTTCGGACAAAACTCGGAAACTCCAATAATTCACCGAATCAATTTAGAAGCATTGGGATTTCTACTATTTGAAGAAGAGAACAAGCATTCCCCTTGTCTTTCCTCAATCGTTACGTGACTTTATTGGAAACGTGGAACAAACATCTGGATATCGTCTCACGATTGCGCGTGTCGTAAAAAACTTAAAAGGTAGTACATCTTACCCCATGGGGTGCGTTCTGAAGAAAACCACTCGAGTTTCTCGAGACTTTTCACTCGAAATACGAGTGAAGAACGCGCAGTTGTTAAGGCGTTGTGAGAAATTGGTCTCAACGGATGTTTCAAAAATTCTTCTCGGAAGAATTTTAATAAAACTGAATATTTTAAACATTTTGCTTAAAAAATAATCTCGTAAATTGATCGGTTGTCATCTCATGAGAGAGTAATTCTATTAAATGAAAAAAGGAGAGGAGATCCTTTTTGGAAAGAATTTCAACTTCAGAATTGAAAAATTAAAAAATTTCATGGAAAATTATGAAAATAAATTGATTAAAAGAATTCAGTAGTGGAGATATGCCCTTTTAAATCTGATTTTTTTTTTAGCTTTTGAAAAAATTCTTTTAAAAATATGTTTAAAAATATATTGTCAGATATATATGTCTTTTAAAAATATATTTTTGAGAAAAACAAAATAATAATAAAAAGAAATCTATGAGTCTTAAGTAGAGTTAAGATGGAAATTTGAATTTTCAACTGAACATTAATATTTAGAATGAAAATGACTATAATTTTCAATTTTTATTGAATTTTCCTATTTTTACAGAAATTTCATGAAAAAAGTAAACTGAAATTCTCAAATTTCATTGATATCCAGGCTTGATATTATTTAAAAATCGATAGATGTATTCATTTTTCAATGACGTAATTATCTAAAAGAAATTTCAATAGAAATGTGACTTGTTCGAAATTTCCAGGATTTTTCCCAAAAAAAATTAAGCTAGAATTTTTTAACAGTGTATTTGACTTTTTGTCTGCTGAATATTCTTCACTTAATTCATTGATTTGACAGTTTTACAAATATATGAAAGAGAATACTGTCTCGTTGAGGACACTTGATGAGCCGTATGGCAGAAGTGCACGAAGCTTTGGAACACGATAACGAAGAGACTCCCTCTGAAGTGGCTCTTCGTGTACTCCTGTCCTTGGAAGCCCCTATCTCATCTGTGTGTATATACGTGTGTGTAACGCTTCTCTCTCTTATAAAATTCAGAAGAAGAACATGAAAAAAAAAGAAAGTGAGATTGAATTCATTTGATTGTACATGATATACGATAAGAAAAAAAAGGGATTCATCTCAACCTTGAATTTCTGCTTTTTGTGTTTTATCGTCAAGTTTTTGCGTTCTTGCTTCCTCGAGTGGTATAGAAATCCTTTTTTTCGCTGTCCTTTTTCTTGCAACATGGGTTCATTTCAGTGGCAAGTGTACACGCGATGTCCACAGTCGTACGAGATTTTTCATCTGTTTTGTCCTTTGTTCCTTGGAGCACGAAAAACCACCCCCCTGGGTTTTAGTGTCTTTTGTCCAAGTGTGGGGTCAATGGCAAGCCACCTTCCTCCCTCCCCCCCCCCCCCCTCCCACCCGCCCCCCTGCAGTGATATTCTCTTGTGCACTTGGGGTATTGGATTAAGCTCTTGGTATCACGTTATTCAAGGGCAGAAAAACGTGTTATCGTTTATTCTTCAATGAATTCGAGAATGATTCGAATAATCTGGTCTTAAAATAAGAGAAAAGTTGTGTAAAATCAAGAGGGCGTGAGTGTGAAAAAGACAGAATAAGATCAGATTTTTTTTAAATTTATTTTCCACGGAATATTTGGAAAATTAAAAGGGATGGTGCATTTCGTGGAGAGATCTTCTCTTTGTGGATCTTGAATTTTTTCGTTGGTCCTTAGAAAATATTTTGTTGAATTACTCAGAAACAGTCGTTGAATTTGCTGAATTTAGTCAATTCAACTAGTTAATCCGTTTAAATGAACTAAATTCAGTAAATTCAACAATTTCTTGAATTATTTCATAAAAATATTTGCTAAGGACCATTCGCCACAATATTTGATTATTTTCACCCCTATTTTTTTTCTCAGTGTATTTAAAGAACCATCTGAAAATGAAGGGAAACCCAGAAAAGCCTTCAAATAACTAATGAATACCATATTTTCCCCCGTAAGAAGATCCAACATAATCACTTTATTCACTGATTACCCGCCTAATTACTGATCTGGACACAGTGAAAGGAGATTCTCCCAGTAGTGCAGCATGCTTGGTGCCTCAGCGTAATTGGAAGATGCACTAATTAGTATTCAGGGACACGTTTATATTGAAACTCTCAAACCCACAGGATTTAATTTCTCGATGCCAACTCTCTCGGTTTTGGTGATACCTGGACTGTGCTCCAGTCTCTTCCTCCATCCACAAATACACCCAATTCCGTCCACACACACACACACATATACATATGCCTATCTGTAATCACTTGAGCGTATAGCTAAACGACGGCGCTAATCTGTGAAACAAAGCCGATCTCTCTCGAATCTATGCAAATACAATTACCGGGGTCCTCTCGTTGTTGCTCTCGTTGTCGTCCATTGTCACTGTGAAAACAGTTCAATGTACGTGGAGTTTTACCGGTCCATTCGGCAGCAGCAGCAGCATTCCACTGCCTGAATGTGTCCCGATTATTTTTTTTTTTGTTTTTTTTTTCAGCAGAGACAACGCGCAAAGATGAGAATCGGAGGCTCACGTGTTCTTCCCTTCGTTTCTTATCAGGTCGTTTCTCAAAGCACCTAGGAACGAAACTCGAGGATCATCCTAGGGACTATGTTAATGCGATGGGGTGAGCCTTATCCCGCAGGATTAGACCAGCCTCGCCAGGACGCCGAACAAGGCATCTCGCACTTATTTTTACGTTGTGAATATAGAGGAAAAAAAAAGAGGGTGAGGAGGAGGGATGGGTTATACATAAAAAGTTCGGGAGATCGATCGGTCCATTTGCCGCAGTTGAACACTGCGTTCTTACCTCTTAGTACTTGATTAGATTCTGCGATGCGTGAAATGTGTCGAGATCGTGATCGCCATGAACAAAGTAACGGGGAAATATTAAATCGTTTTTTTTGTTCTTTTCTTTTTTATTCTTTTTTTTTTTCTTTTGGGAGAATTTAAGAGGCTGAGTGATGCTGGAATATTTATACGTCGAGGTACATTTTTGGGGGGGAGGGGTAATGAAGCGGATGGATTTTTCAGGATTTTGTTGAGATGTGAAGAGATTTTTTTTACGGTTTTTTTTAGAGTGTTTGGGGAATGGAGGAAAGTAGGACGATTTTGCTGTAATCCTTTTCCTTCAGGAAAATTTCGAGAGGATGAGGGTAAAATTGGGCCATCTCGCTTATTTTCAGGGATAATCAAACTGATGAATTAAGAGAATTTTGTTAGGTTTTTTTTGGAAGTGTTGAATTTTTGTTGCCGATATTTTTTCTTTTTCGAGAATATTTTGAAGAGTGAGGGACATAGGGGGATTTCATCTTAACCCTTTTTTAAAGGATTTCAAGAGCTATAAAAAAGGATTAGGGTGAAATTTTGCTAAAATTTTTAAGGGTTTATTGAGAAATGTTTTTTCATCATTTTCTTGGATTTCTTTGTAAGTTTTTTTTTCTTTTGCTGATCTTTTGAAAATATCTCCGAAATTAATGGAGATATGGCTTTGCAAACTTCATCTGTCATTGTAAGCAATTTCAAGAACTAAAAAGGAGGGTCTTAATAAAAAAAAAGGCGTATCTCGTTTAGTTTCCGAGATATTTTCGAAGAAAAATCGATAAAATAAATAACCTTCAATAAATTTCACGAAATTCTCAAAATCCATCAGCTTATCAATTTTCCGTTTCTTCTTCTTTCTCAATTGAATCAATATAAAAATATTGAGAAACTCTCAATGGAACATAATTTTTGGAATTTCACTGCATTAAAAACGAGCTAAATCTTTAAACTTTCTCATGACTTGAACAAAGAAAAAAAAAGCCTCCGTAATTCAGACATGAATCAAGGGAGAATGTAAATACGAATGATATGATGAATGCAAAATTTATTTCTCAAAGTAGAAATTATTCGTCAAGAGAAAGATGCTCAATATTATTCTTCCAGCTGTGGTTATTCGTAGAAAACTGAGTGAGTTTGTAAAGTAACCAAAGGAGTCGATGAAACGATTGAAATAAGTTGGTCTGAAGGAAGTGTGAAAAGAGCCTCCCATGGATTCACCAGATATTCGTGCTAAAAGGAGAAGAGATGATGCATAATTATCACCAAGAGACGTCACTTTTATGGGGGAAAAAAATCTTTTCATTCTTCACCGCAGGGGAAAACTAATTTCACTTCTTCTTCCTTTTTTATATGCAAAAAAAGACAATAAAGTCCATTTAATTTAGCTTTTATGCTTATCTTCATTTATTCTTTAATCCAAAAATGGTCAGATAATTTCCGTATCCCCCCCTCTCCTCCATTTTAAATTAAAAAACATATCTTTTATATTCCTATTTGTTACATGCTCGCGTTCTTTCTCTAAATCCAAAAATAATCGTTGTCCACTGCAGTGGCTGGGCAAAGTTTACCTCGTAAAAACAAAAGTTACACTAACAGTTCTCCTCTTCTCTGTACCTTATCGTGGTCAATCGGCTTAACGTTGGGACTACAGTTTTCCTCTAGATAGTGGAAGACATTCAATGAGGGACATATACCACATTTCCTCGTCTCTCACGAGCGTTCACGATTACTCGGTGTTTTTTTCTTTCATGTTATTTTTCATTCGTTCCTCTCATTTTTCAGAATTAAGCTTTGACCGTTCTTCCTTGGCAAGTCCTCGTAAAAAAAAGACACTGATTCAGTCGAACTGCGATAGTTGAACTCATTAGTTGTACAATTGGATTTCTTTTTTGACCCTTCTAAATTTCGTTATCTCGCTTGAATTCCGAAATTTCGTCAAAAAATGATCGATTGAAAATTTTTTGTTTTTTCTTTGAAAATATCTTTGGCGCGAGTGGGTTTATCGGAAAACGAAAGGAGACCTTCTTTGTAGGGGATTTCAAGAGCTACAAAAAAGGTTTCTTGACATTTTTCCCTAAAATTAATGCTTTACGAAATACTCCTGTTATAATCCACACGTGTTCCTGAATTATTCAAAAAATGATGAATTTGCCTGAAATTTCGTTAATTTTGCCGAATAAAAGAGCTCTTCAACTCGAAATCCATGGAATATTTTCACTCATTACAATGAATGATCGAATATTCAAGCGTTCAAATACAGAAAGGAAATTTGTATATGAAAGAGAAAAAAAAATAAATAAATTGAAATAGGAAATACGAAATGCAACAAAACGGATGGACGGATGGGACAATGCGATCGAATTGCTCGTTTGGCGTAGCTTTTGGTACAGAAACAGCGTCATTCGAAACTCTAACCAGAGCGAAACGTTACCCAACGACATCCATATCGAACAGGAGGTACTCTCCTGGTGACGGCAAACCACTGGCAAATGCCATCCCAAACACTATGCCTCGTATCCCACTCTCGTTTTCCAACGTACGAATTACCGCATAAATCTTTGCACTGTACCGCCATTGACCCTGGCTTATATGCATCCACAGGTTTACGATGTGAATTGGTAATGTGTCTTCGTGTTTTCAGTCATGTGACTAATTTTGCGCCAAATACGAGCTAATTCCTCGTGAATTTCCAATGAAATATTCTAAAAACTAATGGACATACACCTTTTTTTCCTCATATTTTTGTGTAGAGAATTTAAGAGCTTAAGAGCAGGTTTCGAGCAAAATTGTGCTATCTTGCGTAGTTTCCGAGATATTTTCAAGAAAACGGATGAAAAAGGGATTTTTTCTTGTCGATCTTTCTTTGAAAATGTTACGGAAATGAAGTGAGATAGAGCGATTTTGCTTCAATTCTTCTTTAGAGTTCTTGAAGATTTTTTAGAAAAAAGGATTCGTGTGAAAAAGACTTATCTCCACAAATTTCTAAGATATTTTTAAAAAACTGATGAAAAAAAAAAATATTCTGAATAGATTTTTCATAATTTTCTTTGAAAACATCTCAAAAAATGATAGACATGTGTTCTTTTTGTTCCGATCTTCTTTTCCTTGCAGATAAAATGTCGAGAGCTCTGAAAAAATAGGACGAAATCGTGCTATTTCGACGAATTTTCGATATTTTCTCGAAAAAAATTAAAAAATTGGGGAAAAAACTAATTAAAAAATTATAGACTTTTTCCCGTTTTATCCCTTCGTCACTAATTCTTCCATAGCTCTTGAAATTCTCTATAAAAAAGTATTTAGAATAAATCACGCTAACTCGTTCAATTTCCTAGATATTTAAAAAAAAATGCTTCTTATTCTTTCATAATATCAATAAATATTTGACAACAATGAATTTCATTGAATTTTTTAAATATTCAAATTTTCCGTGCTCCTCATGAAAACTTTCGTAATATCTGAACAATTCAAAAATTAAAGTGCCATTAATTATTCCCAAAACAATTAACTCATGTAACAAAGTATTTTTGGTTAATTCATTGTTTTCCAACTGACTAGGATTGATTACACGAACTCAAGAATGCGAGAATACCAGATTTATCTTTTTGAATAATCAACGAAACAAAGAAATGCGATGATAAAGAAAGACCGAGAATAGAAGTTGTGATGAAAAAAGAGGAGGGGAAAGGGGGTAAAGGTGAATTTCAAATACACTTATATACGCAATGGAATACAGCAGTGATTGCGTGTTTGCGTGCCATAGATGTGCAAAACTGTTGCGAACCGTTTCCTTCCGATCACGTTACATTCCAGAATCGATTTGTAAGTACTTTGGATAAATTATTAAGAATCTTTGAGACTTAAATTCTCTATTGTTCTCCACAAAATAATATTACAGAATTTCTGCATTCCTGAAAAGCCGAGAAATCAATGCGCAACTGAAAAAAAATAATTGTTGACATTTTTAAACCTGTTTTCATTTTTGCTTCCGTATGGAAGCTTTAGAATTGTAATTTTTTTTTCAAGTTTGAGATTTCATCATAATATGACGGCAGATGAGCCAAAACGTCAAGAACCGCCGTTTTTAACAAATTTCTGTGTGTAGCTAGCGATCTGAAAATTTTACCATAAGTTTGTCATGCGTGCCCCAAACTTTCACAAAAATTGCAACTAAATTTTTTTTTGATTAAATAGTTTTTACAAAAAACTTTGTAAAAAATTCAGAAATATCCTCCAGTATGTCTCTATTATTGTAGAATTTTTCCAAATTGTTTCCCCAAAAACTATCATTAAAAAAAAAGCCCCGGAAGTCTTTTTTCATCCCAGCCTTTCCTAATTTCCCAAAATGCCGCGAAAATCTTCAAAAATCCCCACAACTTCATTCAAATAAAACAAACAAGTCATTAAAGTATCTTTGTAGAATTTCTCTCTAGACTCTTCCACCATTCTCACCGGATTTCGTGTATATTTTTACGGTCTCCGGATGCATCCACTCGCTGTAAGAACCTAACAGCCGAAGCTTCCAAGCTGGTCTCTCTAACACCCACAAACTCCTCTCAATTTTCACTCGCGTTTATTTGTTCAATATTCTTCATTCCGCATTATTCCTCTTTTCCCCATGAGAATGAATTTCAAGCCTCAACTGTTTGTAAATTTAAATTTCTTTTTTCCAAAATTGCCGCTCTTTCAGTCGCGCGGAAATGTGTTTGAAAAAATTACAGCAAAAGTAAACTAATAAAAAAGATGAAGAGAAAAATGTCGAATAGAATTTAAAGCTCCAAATTCTTCTTTTTTTTTGTTTGTTTCTTGCTTTTTCTCCGTAGAGCCGTAAAATTTGAAAAGTTAAGGACGTATGATCGAGAGAGTGGGGGAACCGTGAATTTTGATGGGTGAGGATAGGCTCGAACAGTTGCGGGGCGAGCTGAAGTGAATGACCACGTGACGTGTGACTGTGAATCTGGCCAATCACAGCGAGAAATGAATGATGAAGTGAAGTAATTCGAATTTCAATGCTATTTTTCTCTTCAGGATGAATGGATACATAGGGTTTTTTATCTAGTAACTTTTGCGAATTACAATATCCATTTTTCTTATGAATATTTGTTCTTTGTACTACGGGAGCTTGAAAATTGGATATTTATTAGCCATAGGGTTTTTTCTACCAACTTTTCGCTATCTCATAGTCCCATCGTGAATTCCCACATCCGTTACTCCCTCCCACATGCAAATACCTGCTAGATATAAGTAAACTTTTACATTAACAGATTTTTAATAACATAAATAAAAGTTTTTACATTACAACAATATTATATACAGATGAGTAATGTGTACATATGGTTTCGGATTATAGTCCCAGCCCGTAGGCTTTCACATATAAATCTTGAGTGTTGAGAGACGGTTGTGATATGTAATAAGGAAAATTGATTTAAAAAACCCTATTTCTTGAGCAGTATATGAGAACAATTAGCGGCGGTTTGTGCCACCTGGATAATATGTAGGGGTTTATGTGTTTGAGGAGAGGATTTGGATGTTTTTTTAAGAAATCGGAGAATTTATTTGTAATTTTCAGTAAATGGGAGTTTAGAGGTTCAATATTTGACATTTCATGGAGAGTGAGAATAGGTGTTGAGCGGTATGCTCCATTTATTACTCTTAAAAACTTATTCTGGGTAATTTGTAATTTAGCTATGAGAGAGGGAGCTGCATTGTGCCAGACTGGGGTTGCGTATGTCATTACGGGTCTTACTATTGTTTTATATAGTTTAAGCTTAGTTTTCTGGGAATATAAAAAAAAGCCTCTTGGCTGACGCTATGTAATTCACTTGTATTGGACCACTGTAACAGCCATAGGTTCGGCTCATTTATGTCAATAAACTGAACTTTGAACTTGGATATTCATTAATTTACGATCATAACTTCCATTTCTCCATAAAAGTCAATTTTTTTCTTTCTTATATGAATGGTTATCTACCCCGGACTTTTTATAGCAAAATTCTTTGAATTCAGAATGAGGTAAATATTAAAAAAAAATTTGAAATCCCAAATCGGAAATTTTTGCCATTATCATACATCCTTGAGTGTGTGCAATGCGCATGCGCACAATTCACTGAGGGGGTAAATCGTGAGGGTAACGTGGCTATAGGAGTAAAGTTGAGTTTGGTGGGACGACGACCGGCGTCGTCAGTAGCGCGGCGTGTGCCGTCACACTCGCACGTTAGACTAATTTTTATTTTAAATCTGTAAGAAAGAAAAAATAAAAAAAAAGGGGATAAATCATTTATCAGGCTGTTTTGAATTAAAGTAATTAAACAATTTTTCTGAAAAGTGGAGAATTAAATGATTTGTTTATTTAATTTGATTATTATGGAGTCCCCATCCTGGGGAAATGTGACATTTTTAATTAAAAAAATAATTAATTAAATTTTTTTATAGTTGATTAATTTGAGTTAAAAAAAAAATCATGTGATCTTGATGATTCTAATAGTCGAGTCAATTCCATAAATTCAAATTGTGACGTGAAAAATTATGGCCGAATAAATTTACACGAATTTGCATCAGCTGCAGATTTTGCGAATTTATCAAAAAATAAAAATTGGTTGAGGGTGAATTTATGAGAATAATCAGTGAAATTAATTTGAACGATTCATTTACCTCGCTTTACTTTTTTTTTTGGAGCTAATTGTTATTATTTTATTACATGTTAATTAAGTGATTAATGATTTAATTGAGTTTTTGTATTTGTTGCCGCGAGTTAATTTGTTGTGTAAATTTGTTAATTTATTGATTATTTACTCTTTGTTGTTTGGAGTAGTGATATTTGAGACAATTGATAAATTGAATAATTGTTACAATCGATTAATCAAGAATCAATTGAGAATTAAGGAGAAAAATCTAATGGCAGATGGAATAAGTGGATTGAACTAAAAGTGCACACAGAACTGGAAAATTACAAGAGATTGAAATTTTTCCAATGTGTGTATGAGATAGAAATTGTGCATACAGAAGAGAATACTGGAGGATTGGGAAATTTAATTCGTCACAGAAATCAAATACGATTGATAAAAAAAAGAGAGAGAGAGATACACAGGGAAGAGGATATAAAGGAAAAAAAAGACAAAACGTTTCGATTGTGTCGACATGGCGTCCGCTCAAGAGGGAAAGGAGTCCCCCAGGTATATTACTCGATTTTTACCTCTTTTTTTTCAATTTCGAGTTACAAGAAATCGAACTCGAAATTGGCAGATTGCGTTTTCTGTTTTTTAAATGAATTCTCTACTTCACGTGGAAAATTGGATTTCGGGGGTTTGGTAATTTCAAGGAATTTGGGAATTTCCATTGGTCCATTGGGGAGAATGGAAAATTTTAGCTGGAAAGCGATATAATGAAAGCTCCGCCAGACCAATAGCTTCCGAGATATTCAATTTTTTCTCTTTTTTTTTGCGTTTTCTTTGATTTTTAATATCTCCGGAAGTTTTGGTCCAGCGGAGGCTGTTCAATATCATTTTCCGCCTCAAATTTTCCGTTCTTTTCGATGGCATGAAAATTTTTCCAAAATTCCTCACCGTACTTTTTTTTTGAAAGTGACAGGTCCTCCGAAAAAAATTGAAAAAATTCTCTAACAATTCAAATATTTCACAGAATCTTCTCAAATTTTTCAAAATATTTTCGCAAATTCCTTCACTCCAACAAAAAAATCCAAATCTCCCCCAATTACCTCGAAAACTCGAGATTTTCTCAGTTTCAACGATAATTACGTTTTGATAAAAATAAAATCAGTGCTGCGTCATTGTAGGGTAATAATGCCAGTGAATGTGTGCACTGTGTGTATTAACTCAACGATTGCCAACCAGCACGCATTCACCCACTGCTTGCACACATGTGTTACCCTTTTTGGGGCGTACCTAACATGCATATAAAATTCAAAAATACATAATAGAGTAAAATGAGAGACAATGATGTGGCATATTTGGATGAAATAACCAATTAAAATTACGTAAATTTCACTGAATCGTTAACTCACGTAATGAGGTGTATCGAAGCGTTCAAGGTCACCGGTGAAATGGGTCCATTTATTGATAATCCCCCTCCCTCTCTCCTCTTCCCTCTTTTCTCTTCGATTTTGAGGAAACACAAATAGAGAAAGAAAGAAGATTATGATTGTAGAGGTATTCTCTTCTTTTATTTGCTCGTCAAGTTGTTGAGTGAAGAGTTTTTCTCATTGGATTCTCCATATACTGTTTGCATGGGCTTTTTCTACCCTTTTGGCAAACGAAATATAACTCGAGAATCTATACATATTTTTTTTTTCACTCGAGGACATATTGGTAAATCAAATTGCTGAAAATAAAAAAGTGGACAGGGGATATCGAAAGAAAATATATGAATAAAATTGATTTATTCAAAAGCTTTTTTTTTTTTATTCTGTTTTTTATAAATTAATTTTGTAGTGAAGAGGTGAAAGGAAGAAGATCTCAGAAAATAATGGAGATACGTCGTTTTTGCAAGAATTCATTTTCGTAGAGAATTCTGAGAGCTAGAATAAAGGGTTCGGGTGAAAAAGGCGTATTTCCATTAGTTTCGGAGATATTCTCTGTTTTTTTTATTGTTACTAAATTCATTTTTTTGGAAATTTCAATTTTTTTGGGCTTAAAAGGAGTAAAGGAAATAGAAAAATTCTTGTGAATACCTTTTTTGTGGGAAAAAATGAGAGCTACAAAAAAGATCACTATGAATTGTATCATTCTGCTTATAATGACATAAAACCAAAGAACTCTTTGATTTCGTCAAAAATTGTGCTATCACTGTAAAAAAAATTGGTAAATTAAGATACTTTTGTAGACACTTTTCACACACTTTGGGGACGCTGTTATTAGTGAATGGCAGTTTCAAGATATTTTTTGATTTTAAGATATTTTTTTTTCGACTGATATCGTAAATTACTATACCCGTTTTTACAGCGATCTCCCTAAATTTCCGTCATAATTGCAAATTAAGCATACAAAGCTGAATTATTTAATCCACGGAGTGATAATTCATTTGGACTATATATATTTGAATGCATAAAAATATAAATAATATTTGATATTGAGAATGTCGAAGCTGCGATCATTATCCGACAGCGCTGGATTGCTTGGCTTGCCTCAATTCCCCGAGATGCTTCGACGAGCTCTAAGAATATAAAAAGTAAAAAAATGAAAATAAAGTAAAGAAAAGAGAGAAAAGAAGAAGAAGAAGAAATAAAAAAAAAAGAAAGAAGGAGAAAAGTAGAGTACGGAAGCCGGAAAACAAATTACGCTCCTCCGTCGTTCCTTTAGCCTGTGCAATTTTCCCGTGAGACCCGCTGACAAGGTTTCTCCCGAGCTTTTCAGCCAGCTCCAAGATCTGCGAAGCTGACGGCACACTGTCTTTTCATCCTCGAAGAATCATTCGTTAGTAGGCGAGGAGTAGGTAGTACCTAAACCGGTATGAAATAAAAAAAAAAGGCAGAAGAGTCTTGAGACATTCCCCTTTTTTTTCCTCTTTTCTTTTTTTTTGTATTATGCGACTTCGTTACATTTCATTCACTTGCCTCTCCATCATCTTTGTCAATTTTTTTAATTCAGTTTGAGCCATTATTTTCCGGCTCGAATGATCGTCATTATTTTTTAATTCTAATTTGAGAAAAGCAATTTTTTTCAGTCATTCATAATAAAAATGCCTGATAGAGGCCTTCCAGAGCCGAAATGTTGGGACAAATTAATTGTTTTTTTTTTATTAATTATGAAATTTGCATCGACTGGAAAGGGACACAAATTGAATAGAAATATACTAAATGGTCAGAAAAGTACCATTGAAATTTGAAAAAATTGAAGTGGTAAAACGGAAGAAGTCGATTTTTTTGTGATGTTTAGTTAAGAATATTTCGGAAATTGAACGAGATAGAGCAGCTCTGCTTCTGATCCTTTTTTTGTAGAAAATTTTGAGAATTTTCAAGAATTTACAAAAAAGTATTCATGCAAAATTGCTCTATTTCGCTTATTTTCCAGAATATTCTCAAAAAATGATTGAAAGAAAGGATGGACTTCCGAGGTTGTAATTTTAAAAAAAACGGAAAATTTAGCATTTTTTTCAAGTTCCTCACCTCTAAAAATTAATTTCCCCTTATTACCCTGCAAAATGTCCCTCAAAACTCCTGAATTAACGAGGCATCAACCAGCCCCGGAACTATTGTACCAACATTGCAGCTAATAACGTGACATCAATGGGCGAACCGATATTATAGTTTCTATTGTTACAATGGAGATGCAAATTATGTATCCATTCGTCTGAAGTGATGTGAGAGAGAGAGAGAGAGAGAGGGAGGGAGTTCGCTAGATACTGGGTACTATCGAAACGTGATACCACGACTATTATCTCCCCGTCTTACCATTGTATCTCAATTTGATACTTCCCCAACCTGTCTAAGCTCTTTCCTCTCTCGGATCCTCTACTATTTTCTCGACTGCAGAAAAAAAACCATGAAATAAAGAGAGGGAGAATTCAAGCGCATTTTATTCGCGAATTACACGTGAATTTTTTTTCATTGTCGTTGCTAAACCCAAGTGTGGGTTCATTCAGCGTATATCTTCACAATAACATCAACAAAACAAAGAAAAATTTATTCTAAAGTCTAAATTACTATTTTTCAAAAATCTCGTTATCGCTTTCATTTCATTTGTTTTTAATTCAGTTATTATATTTTCAATGGTGAATTGATGCTGGAAGGTCGTGCTAGAAGTGAAGAATTCACGACATTTTATTTACACATTATACGTAAAGTTTGGCTCAATAATGGCAGACTTGAAAAAGGAGACACACAGCCAACGTCGATTTCTTTTTCCCTCTGAGGTCCTTCGTCCTCTTTTTACCTTTCTATCCTCTCTTTGCCTAACTGTCCTCTACGTGAGGTGAACACCGATCGTCCAACATTCGTCGCTCGATATGTACCCTCAGGCCTTTTTTCTCTCTCTCTCTCTCTCTCTTTTTTACTTTATTTCCCCATTTTTTTTTCTTTTCACTTTATTTTCACCGCAGAAACACAGGAGAGGCGTAAGCATCCTCTCTTATACTTTCATCCTGTCTCTTCCTTCCCCTCCCCCTCACTCCCCCCTCCGGTTTCTCTTCATCTCCATCTCTACTACCCATCATACCCATCTTCCTCTCTTCTGAGTCCTGTTGAATGGAAAAGCACGATATGGAAATAAAATCAATACCATTGTTTCGCGGTTCGCCGACAACGTTCGGTCGTATTCGATTATTTACGGTGGTCCGTTATCCTGCGTTTTCGCTTTCTTGCAGACGTTCTATGCATGACCACAAGGAAGTGGAGGGAGATAAAAAATAAAAGGAAAATTCTATCTGCAACGAAGAGGGAGAGAGAGTGTGGGAAAAAGGTGAAATTGAAATCTCCCCAGACGGAGAGAGTTTTTCTTGATTACGGAACCAAGGTCTAGTGATGTGATTTCAAATCATTTTTTTTAGGGCAATTTTTGTTGGGGATTCTTTTTGGCGATTTTTATTGATCGATCAAAGACTTTTGGGACTGGAGTCATTTCATGATTTTTCAATCAATTCCTCGTTTATTTTCGTTAATTTCTTAACAGCTCGAAAACGAATGGGTTTACGGGGATTTATCAAGACTTCTCTTTTTTTGCTCTTAAAATTCTCTAGCAAGGTCTCTTCACATTTGCCCCTAAATTCATTGGTTTCCAAGATATTTACAGTACAATCACGAATTCTCAAGATAACCCAAAATTCCATTATTCCATCAATTTCTCAAAATATTAGTTTTCCATTAATTTTTTGTAATTAACTTTTTTTTTTGTTATTTTCAAAGTTAATTAGAAGAAATGATGTATGAGATGAAAATTAGGACAGAGTGAAAATGCCCTGCCACTCAGTGTTCATCCGTCTATTACGGTGCGTCAAATTCACTGCATCCATCATAAACGGACATTGTGTGTAGGGCCAGTAGATACAGTAGAATAGGGCTTAGACACGTCCGCAGCATCACGGAGAATTGCGTTAATACATAGGTGTGTGGATGCATCGGTACGATGGGTAAATACATTCTCGTTGTAATAACATCAAAGAGGTAAAAATTATGAAAATTGTTAGTTAAATGCACTTTTTCCAGATGATAAATTCAAATTTTCATGTGATTCATTGGATTGAAAAAAACTGTTTGGACAGATGAATTCAATCAATTGCGAATTTATTTATTGAAATACGAAGTGATATATTTTTATATTGAATTCATTTATTTTCTCTCGGCAAATAAAATTCGGTAGTGAAGAGGTAAAATAGGATTTTTCGATGAATATTCAGGAAATTGATGGAGATATGTCTTTTTTATTACGATCAATTTTCATTGTAGAGAATTGCCAAGTGCTACAGAAAAGGTTCTGGATAAAAAGGGCGTGTCTCCATCATTTTTCGAGATGTTATTAAAAATGTTTCGGAAACTAAGCGAGATAGAGCAATTTTATCAGAATTCACATCAGAAATTTTTTTAGATTTTTTTATACAAATAAATTATTATAAAAGAAATATTCAAAAAAATTTCACTTATAATTTTCTTTAATTTTCAAAATTTGTATTTTCCCAAATCATTTATCTGTCAAGGGAAAAAATACAAAATTATCAGATATCTGTTATTTTCAGTGTCACTTCAAGAGTTGTAGCACTTGAATAATAGGATTCGAGCAAAAAGGGCGTATCTTGGCTAGTTATCAAGGTGTTCTCAACAAAATGATGCAAAAAATCCTCTCATTTTGTTCTTTTTCCTCCAATACCGATTTCCTTTACTCTCAATATCCTCATAATTCTCCCAAATAACTGGACTTATTTTAAAATTCACGAAGAATGGAAAAAAAACTGAAGAAGGTTCTCCTTAATTTCAATATTATTTTCCTCTTGTATACTTGCCCATTCCAGCATCATCCCAAGGGATACTTTCATGACGTGACCCCGAGTGAAATTCACCTCTCGTCTGTATATTCTATTATTTTTATTTTTCCTCCCTTTCTTTTTTTTCAAAATATCATTTCCTATTCAGCATTAGCTCAATGTACATTTTTTACACGATATTTCCTGCACAAGCAAAAATGAGCTTTTTTTCTCCTCTTTTTTTATTTTATTTATAATTCTCATGTGTTTTCTGCATTTTCTTTCGTCAGAGAAAAATTAATAATCTCTCTCTCCACCCTTCAATTCAACTCAAAAATTCTTTCACAATATTCCTTCCCCTCTCCCCTTCTTTTTCTCTTCATTTCCCATGAATGCGAAAAGAGTTATGCAAAGACATCAAAATTGTCGCATCGTGTACTATTTTAATCCCTTTGAAAAATGAATTACGATCATTCTTTCTCTCTCTCTCTCTCTCTGTCTGCTTTTTCGTTGGATTTTAATTTGCCACGCACAACCAGAGGTTTTCGTCGCCATGGTTATAAATTGCACTTTTTTCCCTCCCCCCTTCCCCTAACCACCCTCTTTTTTTTTAAACTTGCGAGAAAATAATGTGCATACTGCAGTGAGAGCATCAGTGCGATGAGACTGATATTTTAATTGTTTGAAATTTACTGTCTTCACATATATTATCAAAGCAAACTGTTGAATTCGTTTGATGCTCACACTCTCACTTAGCTGACAAATTATTTTCAATTATTTTCAATTTACATGTGCATTTATCATTTTCTCTTTTGGTACTTCAAAAAGTTCAAATTCTTCTGAGACACATAATTATTGTCGACTTGTTTCTTTTTTTTTTTGAACTCGGAATGAAAAATTTGGTCTTTGTGTTTATACTCTTGTGGAAATTTCTTGAGGCAAGCCTGAGGGCCCCTTGGGCAATACCTAATAACAAATTCCTATGGTCTGAGCACTCATCCCTCCATCCTGTGGGTCTAAGGCGGAAGCCACGAGTGTGGTCAGCCTTCGATGAGGCTTTGAAAAAATTACGGAAAAATAATTTCATAGTGCAACGAAATCCTGAGATTTTAAGAGGAGTTCTTTTTTTTTTTGAATATCTCGGAAATTAAGAGAGATAAAGACTTTTTTGTAGACACCTTTTTTGAAGAGAAGAGAAAGAGCTGTGAAAAGACTATGATGGGTGTAAATTTATATCGCTTAATTTCTGTTTATTTCGGAAAAACTGAAAATGTCACTTTTAACTTAAAATCGATTTTACAAAATGAGCCTTAATTTTAGCGAAATATCGAATTTTTTAGTGACATTCTTTGTAGAGGAGAAAAAGAGCTACAAAGAGACTGTGATGAAAGTAAATTTATCTCACTTAGTTTCCGAGTTTTTTTCGAAACAACTGAACATGTAATTTTCAACATGAAAAAATTTTCTCAAAAATTAGTTTTTTTTTAAATTAACTCCAAAACTAAATAAGATACGTTAATTCTCATGAAATCTTTTTCGCAGCTCTTTTTCTCTCTCTACAAAAAGTCTTCACAATTTCCGAGTTATCCTCGACAAAGCCAAAAAAATCCAACTTCCTCTCGTTCCTCAAATTCCGAATTCACCAAAAATCCTCTCCGCAAAAAAAAAAAAAAAAAAATTATAATCCTTGAGAACTTAGTATTCTCTGAGAATCCGAGTCGCCAGAATAAACGAGATTTTGTGTTTACTAAGCGAAAGTACTGGGTCTTACATGTAGAATGAGTACCAAGGACCGAAGTACATGTAAGTTGTACTTAAAGCAAGACTAGTATCCCGCCAGTGTCGCTCGAGGACACGCAAAGTCTGCGTGCCACTGGTACAAACTATGCGACTTCAAAAGCTACCCGTTAATATACCACCCGAGTGAACAGACGCTTCGTGATTCTGGGTTATGTTGACACGACGTTACTTTCCAGCTTTTCAGTATTTCTTTCTCATTTTTTTTACTGTTTTTTTTTCATCATAATGAAACGATAGGAATTGATACGTGTGAATATCCCCTCTTCCATTATTGTATTAATAGCATTTAGTGAACTTAAATTCACTAGTTGAATTTAACTAAATTAAGTAAATTCAACAGCTGTCTATAATTATTAAAAAAAAAAAGTAATTGCAAAGAGCTAATGACATAAATATTCAATTGTTTTTACCATTATTTTTCTCTCAGTGTACCAATTGGTAGTTCCATTGCCCTTGTTTCAGTTTTGCAGGATACTGCAGAGTTTGTCCCCCATTTTTTCCCTTTTCATTAAAATTTTTCACTGCTGCTCTACTTATTTTTCTTTGTTACCAATTCTCCCCCAATTTTTTTTTCTGTACTCCACAGAAAAAAAAAAAATCCGACGAATAATGAACAAAAAATGTTTTACTTTCTCTGAAATATTCGAAAAACTGTAAATAAACTCCAATGACTACAACTAATACGTATCACTGTGGAAAACATTTTACCAATAACTCTCAGATAAACTTTCAAGCTCCAGTTATTCCTTGTGTTCTCTCTTCTCTCTCTCTCTCCCTTGTTGTTGCAACAATTGTGGCTTTGTAGTTCGCCATTATCTACGTTATAGGGGGGAGAGATGGATTTTTCTTTTTTTTCCCGGTTTCTCTTTGGTTAGAACTCAGAGCCAACTGGTGGAGGCAAGGGAGTGAGTATGCGTTTCTAGGACAGAACTATTAGTCTTTGAGGCTCAAGTTCTTGGAAAACTATTCGCTGAAGTTTGAGAGGGAAATTCTCGGGTTCCACGAAAATTTAGGGGAGGGATGAGCATCAGATTCGTGGAATTTGATTGAGAACTAGTATTTAATTAATTAAACATTTTCCGAATTTGTTTTTTCCATTGATTTTTTTATTTTTTCAATAAAATAAGGATTTTGGGAGTTTTTCAAAAGGATCTCGAGAACGGTTGGGTTTAGGGGAAAATATCAAGAGACCTTTTTTATAGCCCTTGAAATTCTCTACAAAAAAGGTATCTACACATTTTTCGATAAAACCACTAGTTTCGCTGAGCGCTTCAGAAAACTTCAGGTATTAAAAAAAAAAAAAATTATTATTTTTGTCTCCCCACTGATTTGCAATTGAATTTCCCTCTGCAAGTGATTTTTTCTTAGTTCTGATGCCTCGAGGATACTTATTACCATTCGACTGTTCTTCGTTTCGTGAATACCCAGGGTCCCCATAGGTGTTAACAAGTATGATGGGTGAGGGCGCATAGATCAAGGGGGAAAAGGCGTGAATACATATTTCTGTGTATATATATATATATATATATAAAAGAGAAAAGCACACGAGGGGAATTGCGAAATACAGTGAGGGAGTAGTTTCTGGTTAGCATAATGTCAGCCACACGCTAGAAGTGGATCCAACAATTCCTTAGGTGGTTGGCTCTTTTCAAGAAGAAGAGGAATTCATGAAAAATGTCAGACGACGAGAAGAGACACTGGGGCTTGTTTCATGTAATAAAACACTTCACTATTTTTTCTTCATATTATTTCTCTTCTTCTCAACAGTGAGAATATTAATATCGAAAATTCAACGGTCGAAATGGGAAAAACGCGAGAATAATTATTTTTTTGGGGGAAATTCTTCTGTAAATATTCTTAAAATGAGTGGAGTTAACGGAAAATGTTGAGAGACAGTTTTTGCAGAGAATTTTGAGCGATACACAAAAGATTATGGAGATATTCCATGAAATTACTTGTTTTTACGATATTTAAAAGCGAATTTTCACGAAATTTTCATGTTTTTGATAATTTAAAAAATCACTTGAATTCATCAAAAAACAGTTCTTGTGGCTACTAAAATTCTGTATGTAAAGGTTCCTCGACTTTTTTTTCGAAACCCCCTCGTGTTGAAGACATTTTTAAAAAAGAATCTTCACAAAAATTTTTAATTTTCTCAAGATTCAAAAAATCTGATTTTATTTTAGAAATATTTTGAAAACTATTGGGATTACAGGAATTTATCAAGAGAGCTTTATTGTAGTTTTCGAAATTCTCTACAAAAAAGGTCTTCTAACATTTTCCTCTCAACCTAGTCGCCTCAAAAATATCTATCAAATAACCCAAAAACTTTTAGAATTCTCTTGTTTTTCAAATTTTTCTTCTTGAAACACAATTGACATAATTATGAAGAATAATGATACAATACTCTAGAACTAGTGAATTTAAAATGAAGATTTACTCACCCAAGTTTTTCCCAAAAAATATAACCTCGATAACACAAGATTATGCGTAAAAGTATTGTAACTCAGTGTGAAAAAGTATAGCCAGAAACTTTTTGACTGTTCAACCTTTTTATCTACCTATAATAAAGTTACTTTTGTGGCACTAATGTTTCACTATCACGGGACTTGGTTCTATTTTATTCTCAACGTCAGTCTTATCCTAGAGAAGGAGAAAATGAAAAAAAAAAACAGAAAGTTCAACCTATATCTGTAGTTAATTAGCATACAAGTGTGGCTACCTCTGAATATACGGATTTTTTCAATTTACTTACTGGATAAAAAGTGAAAAAAATTTATATTAAATCACTTCAATAATTCACTTTGATGTAAATGATAAAGAGAATTGAAGAAAAAAATGCAACGAACTGCGGTCTTTACATAAATTAATTTTATAAAGAGCAGAATGGAGATTTTCTACTCGTTAGTGTGTAGTTTAAAATTCTGTTTGATGCTTAAAAACCTTTTTCAGCCATTAGCACGTGCGAATAATAGATAAACTTCCGTCAAAAAAATCCTTTGAGAGACAATAAAGTTCATGGATTTTATTTAATTCTATTGATCCCATTAGGTAGAGCAGGGAATTTCACCTGAAAAAAAATTAAATTATTATTATTATAATTTTTCCATTAAATTGAAATAATTTAATTCTTTGTTTCCAAGGTTTTTTTTTGAGAATATTTCGGAAACTAAACGAGATAGGACAATTTCGCCCAATCATTTTTTTTAGCTCTTGGAATTCTCTACAAGTAACTAAGGGTGAAATCGCTCTATCTCGCTTACTTTCGGTGATATCCTAAAAAAAAAGGAATAAGACAGGAATTGAATTATCGATAAACCTATTTTTTAAGCGAATTTATTCTATATATTTTTTTTGTTAATTGATTTTTGTTTTTCAAGACAGGGCCCCAATTTTTATTCGTAGCTCTTGAAAATTCCTCCCCAAAAAAAATTGGGCAAAATCATCTTATCTCGTTTTTCTTTAGACATATTTCTATACAAAATGACGAGTGAAAAAAAAAATTTCTCATTTTATTTAATCTTTTCGCAACTGAATTTCATTGCAAATTTCCCCAGCTCAAATTTCCCGTCCATCTCAATGCACCCATAAAAAATAACGAATTCCATCAACTTCATTATCCCCCCAGAAAGCAAATTTCATCGTAAAAACAACTTGTCGATGAGATAAAATATAGTTCCTCCTATTTCCAGTATTAATCGTCGGAAAAGGGTCTCTCGCCCTTCGTTTTTTTTCTTCCATCGTGAAATTCTCGGGGCCCCCCTATTTCTCCACTAAAAATAACTGCCTCATCCACTTATCTCCGATACACCCAGGAAATTAATGAAAATTGAATTTTGTCAGTTTAAATAACTCGAGTGATCTCTCACTTGAGTGGAAAATAATTGTGAAAAATAAAGGGCTAAGTATTTTTTTTACAGATTTCCTTCTTTCCAAAAAAACAACAAGAATTTTGAATTTTCGATGATTCCAGTGGAAAGAGTGAAAAATTCTACCCCAAAAAGTACTATAATACAATCCAATTTGCTCCAACACTCATCGAGATATATCGATTTTTCTGTTTTTGGTCATTTCTTAGTGTTACTTTATCTCGATAACTATTCGGCCAAAATAAATTGTATTATAGCACTTTTTGGGGTAGAATTCTCTGCCCTCTCCAATGGAATCATCGAAAATCAAAAAATTCTCGAAATTACATAATTTTGTGATTAATGAAAATCGAATTTTGTCAGTTTCAATAACTCGAGTGATTTTTCACTCGAATAAAAAAAAATTGATAAAAATAAATGGCAAATTTTTTTTTACAAACTTTTGAATTTAATAATTTCCACGAGTATGACTGTGTCTATCTGGCTTTGAAATAGTGTCAATCCCCGTGAACGGATGTACGTCGGAAGCAATACTCGAGACACATAAACCAGTAAAACGTAGAATTTTACGATCAGAAACGGGTAACGTATTGTAGAGCTGCAATACACTTTGTGTGTGCTCTCTCGATTGTCGTTTTTTATTCTTTTTTATTATTTTGTAATACGTTTCACTATTTTCTACGTTTTTTCTTTTTTTTTTTTCCACGTCAATTTTGTCAAAAGCACTGACAATATTACCGGTGTATATACAGTTGCGTTGAGATGAATTGCAGAATAAAATAAAATGGCAATTCTATTGGGGCAATATCGGGTTTAACGCCTAGTCAGATTGACATTTTCGTTTTGTTATTTTTTTCGTGCTTTTTTTTCGGTTATTTATTTCGTCAAAGTATTTTGTTATTGAGCACTTCCGTTCTTTTGTGATTGAAGGAAGGAAAAAATTCTTTTTTCCGATTGATGGATTTCTTCGAATGAGTTGAGTTAACGATTTTTCGAGTTTTTTTTGGTGATTTAGGAGTTTTTTTTTTATATCTTTGACGCGAGTTGGTTTAGAGGAAAAAGTCAAAAGACCTTTTTTGTAGAGAATTTTTAGAGCTACAAAAAAGGTCTTGACACATTTTTCTTCAATTTCATTCATTCCCAAGATATTATAAAAAAAAGCTCAACAATTTTATTTTTTTTCGACTTTTTCTTTTTATCACTTCATTTAAAAAACCATGAAAAATAATTCGTAGACTCTTGAATTTCTGTAAAATTACATGACAAATCATTATTGTCCGACAATTTCATCCTAAATAATTTCAAGCACACTCAAAAGTTGTTCAATATTAACAATAGAGCTTTAAAATGGTTAAAACCCATCGAAACAAGAGATGAAACACCAGAATAGGACACACGATACTCGAAAATCACGAGCTGCACTCGAAAAACACCTCGGCTGTTTCAAGTCAAGTTAAATTAACCTCTTTTAAAATTGTTAACGCGAGTGAAAAAAGTAAATTCCTTTGTGAAATGAAATATTTAAAGTCTCTCACTTTTAATTAATTTAATTTAAAACTTCAATTTGCCAAACCTTTGATTTCATTTTATTTCTTTTAATTTCACTGTATTTCTTTTTCACGAGTTTTTCATTATTATAATTAGCCACTCGAGATAACACAACAGTGTTTATTGTACTTTATACGGTAAATATTCCACTGCGATAATGTATCAAAGAGCTTTGATGAAGTTTTCAGTTATTCGAGATGAGTCGCGAATAACTGAAATTTATCATTAAGATACGCAAAAAAAAATATTCTGAAAGAAACGAGAAGAAAGTGCAGAAGAAATTTTTATTCTTGAAATTATTAAATTTTCCTCGAGTTCTTGAATTATTGGAATGATGAAAATTTTACTGAACTTGTTTGGAATTTGCGAATTAAAGTTTTTCAGGAGTAAATCGAAGTTTAAGTAGAAATTGGAATTGAAGTTCTTATCCAAGTGTTGACAGAATTTTTTTTATAATTTATGTAAATTTGTTGTTAATAACAATTTTGTTGCATCAATTTGAATTTTTATTACATCTTTTATTTTGGAAAAATGGATTTTTGGCAGAAAAAACATTGGGAGAGCTAAATATAAGTGATTTTTCGGTTTTTCAATGAACTCAAAAGCGAATTAGATTTTTCCAGCTGATTTTCTTTTAAGAATATCTTGGACAATAACTGAGATGAAGCGATTTTGCTTCAATTTTTTTTTGTAGAGAATCTCAACAGCCAAAAAAAAAAGTATCAAGGAAAAATTGTCCGTATCTTGAGAAGAAAAATCGTTCTACTCGCTTAATTTCCGAGAATTTGTACTCAATAATTTTGAAACTCACTGTTTCAATTTAAAAAAAAAAAAACAGTTTTTCACTACTGATTTTTTTGAGGCTGTTGAAGTTCTCAATAAAAAAATTTGCAGAAATCTCAATCGATAGATGCCGCCAAAATCGCACTGTCTCGCTTAGTTTTCACGATATTCTCAAAAAAAAAAACGAATCTTCTTTCACCTCTTCCCTATTGATATTCGAAAACATCAACTTTATAACCCCCTGAAAGCGCATTTTTCTTGAAAATTCAAAATGTCAACGTCTTCTCTCGCTCCATTAGCAGTAAATCAGTGTAATATTGACAAAAAAAAAAAATGTAAAAAATATTACCCGTGTAAACCAGCGTGAAATAAACCCGATCGGTCGTCAACACCGTTGAATGTTGAATTCTTTGTACAAAAGAGGCGCATAACCATATTTCACGGCTTGTGCCACTGAATTGTCCCATTCTCCTGCACACGAGCTTTTTTTTTCCTCTGCCTCACCCTTTGCCGCTCCACACACGTTTCTCTCTCTCTCTCTCCCGATCTTTGTTGTGTTCTCTTGTCACACCGATAAATGTGCAAGTTTTTCATCCTACCGAGTGCCCAATACATCACCTCATCCACTGCTCAACGATTTTTTTTCTTCTTTTCTTCCTCCTTTCCTCCAGCTCTCTCGTTCTTCGTCTGTTTCTTCCGCTCTTTTTTTTTCATGTTGCCATTGGTTTGCGCATTAATACGAAGCAGGAAAGAGACATGCGGAGAGCAGTATTTCGTATTGGTCACAGAATAGAAGAGCTAGGCGAGAGAGCAATTCAATCAGAACACGCGCCACCTCAGCAGCTGAGACCTCTTGGGGTTATTTCTTATGGGTTTGTCGGTGAATTTGTCACATGCTTTTTACTGAGGAAATTCATTACCAAACAATTTGGAGGATTTCATCGCTGTATGGGGGGATTATTAAGGGAAAAAATAGTTTCGAATTGAAGAAGTTCTTAAAATTTTGAATTTTGGATGATTCCATTGAAAAGAGCGGGAAATTCTACCCCGACAAGTAGTATAATACAACCCATTTTGCCCCAATATTTTTCGAGATATATCGATTTTTCGTTTTTTTTATCACTTCTTAGCAACGCTCAATCTCGATAACTATTGGGGCAAAACGGGTTGCATTATAGTACTTTTCGAGGTCAAATTTCGCGCGCTTCCCGATGGAATCGTCAAAAATTCGAAAATCTTTAAATTTATGTATGTCTTTTATTCTTGGGAAACGAAAATGTGCAATAAAAGGGTCGGGAGAGTTGAGTATGTAGGAAAAATAAAATACGCAATGAATATCATATTTCTCTTGTACATAGATGGAAATATAAATCAACAGTTGAGGGCCATTGTTCTCTCGACTTAGCTTCTATGGGCGCATCCCTTTCCGTAACTGCTGGCTTGAGAGCAATAGCCAGAGCCAGCAGGGGTTGCTAGGGCTATAAGAAGACACATACGAGAGACTCTGTGTACGCATCTGTTTGTTCTGATTGACGCATAGATTGCGTATACACGACACGCACCTGGGACTCACTTGTCTCCCTTTCTGGTTAACTTTTTTCTTTCATTTTTTTTTCCTTTTTTAAATTTGTTCTTTTGGTGAAAAATCATTTTAATAAAAAATTTCTCTCAATTTCCAATTTTTTCACTATTTTTGCATTAAGGCCACGAAACAGAGAGAGAGAGACAAAAATAGGAAAAAATCGATTTCAATCGCTTTTGATACAATTTTCCTCGATAATTGTGTAGAAGAATGTTTTCTTTTGCTCTAAAGCAGCAAAAAATAGTTTTAAAAAAATTATTTCAAAGATATTTCCAAAATGAGTGGACTTGGAAGAAAAGTCCCAGAAACCTTTTTTATAGGAAATTTTAAGAGCTACAAAAAAGGTCTCTTGATATTTTTCTTTAAAACCACTCGCCTCTGAGGTACTTTCAAAATAAATAAAAAAATCTAAAAAAATGTAAAAAAAAAATCAAATACTTATTTTCCAGCAATAAACTCGAGAAAAAGGCATTTTAAAAAATTCCGGAAATTCTCATTCCTGAAGATATTGAATTGACTAAAAGAAAATTGTCTCGACAACAAATATTTTTCCCTTGAAAAAAAAAAAAACAAAATATTTCTCCAAATCGGAAAGTTATTTTCTTCAACAAAGAATTCGTGTATCTCCAGTTATGCTGATTCTTCCCAAGTTTATACTTATCGTACGCTCTCCTTTTTTTTTTCTTGCATTGTTATTTTTATTTTGACGGTGAAAAGAGTTGAGGCACAATTCATGTGTGTATACGTGTGTTATCTCGGCGCCAAGGTAACCGACTCCCCCCACCCCCCTTCCTACCTCCTGGAGCGTCTCAATAATTCAAGGTATGGATTTTGAGTTAGGGGCAGGCTTTTCTTCTTTCTTATTTCATTTTCTTCAATTTTCCCTCGTATTTTTTTTCCTCTCCTTTCCTCGGTGAGACGGGGATACACACACGAGAGAGCCCGAGGGAATTCCAGGAGTTTCACCAAAGTTCCTATAGTGATGGATGCCTTGCGCGTCTTCGCATCCTTGCAATTTCATTCGCTTTCTCTGTCGTACTTTTCTTTTTATCCTGTACGACAGTCATTTCTGGCGAATACTCTCAGATGTCAGAGTGATACTTTAATATTCATGACTGGGACATAACGGACTAGGGGTAATTTTAATTTTGATGATGAATGAACAGGGAAATAATGGGGCAAGAAAGGATAAAAAAATCTGTTATATTTGATGATTTGTGATTTTTCAGAATTTTGGAAAAATTTTAATGACATGATGATTTCATTATCGTAAAAATAAATCTGAGCACGTGAACCCTCGGGGAATTGCCGCACATTAGGATTTTCGGTAGGCTGCTAATGTTCTGTCTGTACCTTTTGCGGTAACATACGAAAACTTTCTCGTATTTCGCCGACCAACTTCACTCAGTTGTTAAAACGTGAATTAACGGAGCATGAGTGGGTCACCCCTTCTGCAGTTTCACAATAGTGTCCTTGACTCAACTTTACCTAACCGGAACAAATGACGTTACCTCGTATTAACAAAATTTTCAGTCCAAATTATCACGAATGTCTTCGCAATTAATGAGGAAAGTTCCAATTTTCTTGGGTGGGGAAAGGTAATATAAAATTTTTGGTATTGATGTTTTCGCTTATTTCGCAAATATCTTTGGAATGAGTGGATTTATCGAAAAATATCAAGAAACCTTTTTTGTAGAAAATTTTAAGAGCTACAAGAAAGTTCAGTTGTAATTTTTCCTCAAATTCATTGATTACAAAGATAAGACATTTACAATAGGATTTACGAAGAGAGAAGAATGGGGCAACATGACTTAAAATTTCTTTTCGGATTGGTGGACTTGATAAAAAAATCTGAAAAAATTTGGAAAAATACTGCAATATATAGATATTGTTGGTGAATTTTTTCAAATTTTTTCGTTCACTCCTTCACCCTCAAAAAAATCCCGAATCAATCTTGAACCGCAGATTTCTCCCAACTCCAAAAAATGACATTTCACTTCGTGAAAAATTTCAGAAAATATTGACTCATTCATTTCCTGAACATTCTCATCAGAGTATCATTTTCTTTATGTTTGATCTTCAATTAATGATTTGCATTAATTTCTAAAAATATTGTTGACAACATGCGCATTTCAAAGCCATTACTCTTCCTTCCCCCCTCCCCCACACATTTTTTCTCTCATCCACCTCGTTTATTCGTCCCTCATACTTTTTTTCCATTTTCCTTCTTCTGTGCGAGGATGAGCAGCTGAAATGGATGCTCTCGCATTCACCGCAACGCGACGAGTCGCACGACGGTATTTCCAATTTCACAGCGCGTGGGTTAACGAGGCCCGTGGGTTGGTCCAGAGAATCAGAGGGCCAAACTCACTCACTATCTCTCTCTCTCTCTCCCTTTCCTCTCGCACTGTATTTTCCCCCTTTAAACACGAAATCCCAGGAACACACGGGTTCCGGGACATTACCTGCGCTGATTACCGGGTTCACCCCACTGCCTCCCTCTTTCTCGCACTCCTCTCTCTCTCTCAATTCGCTCATCCTCTAGAATGGAGTATGTCACCCAGTCAACCCTCTGGGTGCACGTAAATACCTGCCATGAGTTAACCCGTCCAAATTCATTCTCAGTTACTTTTGAATTACTCTGTTTTTTCCTCGGGTTTTCTTTTTTTGTTCAAACAAAATCCCGCGTTAATTTGCATAAAATTGTGCACATTATAACAGAACTTTATTATGTGGAATTATTTCATTCTTTTAATCAAAAAATCTTTTAGTCATAATAAATCGACATTTTTTTGCAATTATTGTCTTAAATAGAATATTCTAGGGAATATTGGAAATAAGTCTTTTTTTATTTTGAGCTTGTTTTGTGAAGAATTTTAAGAGCTGTTGGGTTCAGACCAATTACCTTAATATCAGGGCAAAAAGAGCGTATCTCCATTAATTTCCAAAATAGGTGGGAAAAAATTGAACGACAAAAAAATTGATTTATTCTGTTTTGATTTTATTTTATATTTTAAATTTATCTGCGGAATTACACATTTTCCATTCTAATTTCGTTATTACAGAGAATTTTGAAAGCTACAAAAAAGAATTGAAGCGAAAAAAAAGGCGTATGTCCATTATTTTTCAAGATATCTGAGGAAAACTGAGCGACAAAAGAAATAAACTTCTCTTCTATGAATTTAATGAAGAAATAAGTAAGAAATATTCCGAAAAAAGCAAAAAAATATATATACTAATGAATAAATTTGCATTGATATTTTTTACAGAGCCGCACAGAAATGGAATTTGTCGTCGAGTCCACACCGTCGACGTCGCTCAGGCGATGAGAATGTTGCCACAGAGGAGCCAGTTTTTCCAAATGGTTATGCAGCATTACTCTTGAAATCACCGCCACCGGCGCCACCAGCATTTTTACGAAGAATTGGCGTCAAGGAATTGACAGGGGTCGGAAAGGTAAGTTTTCCAAACGAATCACGTAATAATAATTTCACATCTCAATTCACTTGTGAAAAGATCAAAACTTGAATTTCTCTAAAACTATTGAAGATACGCTTTTTTTAGCCTCATTTTTTCTTGGAAAATTTCAAAGATTAAAGAGAAAAAAAATTGAATAAAAAAAGATGTATCTCCATTATTTGACAAAATGTTTCATTGAATATCGGAAAATAATGAAGATACGCCCTTTTTATACTGATCCTTTTTTATATAGAATTTTTTTAAATTGTTATACTAATAACTTCGGAACAGGATGATGATGAAAAGGGCGTATTTCCATTAATTTCTAAGAAATTCTATCAAGAATGATCAAAAATGAGTTAAATCGTCTTGTTCCACCTCTTTACCCCCAAAGTACATCAAACTCTACACAGTGGAAAATTCAATGATATTCCCGAGGGAAATACAATCCTCCATCCCCCTCAAAACGGTGGCATTTAACACATCCGTATACTTTGACTCGATCACCAAGTTTATAATGTCATTAATGACGTTTTGCGGGGGGTCCTTGGCTTCTCTCAAACACGCGACGTGTGTACACTAAATCTACATGTGAGGTGCCATGGCATTCACTCAACCAACTCAATACATCTACATCTTCTCTCTTACGCATTCAATGTTAACTTTGGAATTGCCCTGACTTTGTCCAGGTAAACAGTGGTAAAGTGAGCCACCTCTGTCACACACTAACACGTAAACTCCCATTGGTAATTTGAAATGCAAATGAATATTTCGCATTCCATTTTCGGATAAACTCGGAGGAAGGAGATGTGGATAAATAGTTGTCTCTGGTGTACTCAACACCTGGGTTAGTTGGATCATGATTCTAAAGACCTCTGGTATCAATTTCGAGACTTGAGAATTTGGTATTAGGTGCGGGAGATCGTGATTCATTGAAGAGACAGGAGAAAAACGATTTTTCTATTCATTCGTTTGAATTTTGGCGCGAAGGGGACAGGGAAGGGGCGTCCGGTTGCGCGCGCACTCCGTCACGTGACGCTCTCGGTTATTTTTCGGAGTGAAACGTTTGAATGTGAACTAATTGGTGAATATCTCGGGAACTATTGGAGTTAGAAGAATTTATCAGGAGACTTTTTTGGTGCAGAATTTGATATTCTACAGAAAAGATCTCTTTATAAATTCTTGTAATTCTGATAGTTTCGGAGACATTTGTAAAATACGAAAAATGACATTTTTAAAGTCACTTCATTCAACCGCTTTACTGATAATTCATCGCTTCACTCTCGTTCTCTCCTGGAACATTCAAGTTTCATCCGAAATTCAGAGATAATTCGTGCATAAAACTATTATGAATTTTCTTAAACTACAATATTTTCCACATGCCGCACTTAGGCGCAGTTACACTAACGATTTTTCACGTACTCATTATCATTATCATTTTCATACTCTCGCATACCAGCAGTTTTCCTAAATGAAAGTGCAGACAGCCGCTTCACGTGACTCTGTCTGATAGTCATAATAAATTTCTCGTAAAGTTCAAGGAAAGTGGAGTAATATTTTTTTTCAATTTTTTTAATTAACAAGTGGTGAATTAGGAAAATTCCAAAAATCATGTCTAGCTTTTTTTGACAATATCTCTGAAATGGATAAATTTAGAAGAAAATATCTAGAGACTTTTTTTGTAGCTCTTAAAATTTTCTACAAAAAAGGTCAGCTGACATTTTCATCTAAATCCACTCGCTTCAAAGATTCATGCACTATAAAAACATTTTTAACGTTTCAACATTTTAGAAGTTTCTATCAACATATATACAGCATCTATGTACATTTATTTACAAAGAGATATCAGAATCCAGATCGATGGCAACAGCCCGAGGGCTTTAACGCATAATTATCATAATGTTACGTTGTTTGTGTTTACATGATGGTAGAAAAAGGAACAAAATCATAATAGGGAAAATTATTCAAAACAAAAACCCTATAGAGCACTATAAAAACTTTTCCATGCGATTTTATCAACATATAGGACAAAACTGGATAACAAATATTATTTACAGTTACAGCTAGACAAATATTTACATAATTTCAGCCTATAGGCTTTTACTTATATTCAAGTGATTTTATGGGTTTTTTGTGAGGATAGTTTGGAGTTTCAAGAAGCAGGAAATTTGGGATAGGGAAAAGTTAAAAAAAAACCCTATGATACATTGTAAAAACCTCATTAAAACCTTTTCGATAAAATCCTCAATATCTCCTTCAATATTCATTCAAAATCCCTTCCCAAAAAAAGAAAATCAATGTAAAATGAGCCCACCTCTCACTTACGCCCATCTACAACCCGTTGCAACAATTCGAACCCAAGATATCCCAACGAAACCACTAAAATCTTCCAAAAAAGAGAATTAATCCTCCAATTTATACAAAAAAAAAATCCGTAAAAATTCCCAAAATAAACTCGCATCAATCAGGAATTGTCTCAAGACTCCTGCCGTTTATTTTACCCCGTTTATCCTTCAATCCCGAGGATTTTCCTCGAAAAACCTATCTGTCCACCAGAGACAAATGGTTCTATTAATTCATAAAACATCTATTATCGATTAGGGAACATCTTGATCCAATAAACGACCCGTGGCCCCAATCTGCGGAAAAAGAAGCAAAAGGAGGGGGGCGGGGGAGAAGAGGTAAAAAAGAAAAGAAGAGGTAAAAGATTGGATGGGATCGGGATACTCCCGAAGAGCCAATATCCTCGTGATTTTTATGGGGCTCGTACGAGCGTGTATTGGCTATTTTCGTATTTTTCTTTCTTCTCCTTTTTTTTCTGGAATTTTTTTCCTCTCAGGAAGACGAATAAGGGGGTGAGGCAAAGAGGAAAAAAGAGGGGGGGGGGGAGTATTGAGACTATTGGAGAGGCGAGCGACCCGAGTGGAAATTTGGTAGGGCTTGCCTGATTCAGTATCAGTTTAGGATCAGTAGGAATAAGGTCCACCCTATTCAGGGTACCCTGATCCAAACCTTATCATTTTCGCACCAGGATTTCCTCAACATGGGGAGGCTGATCAAAGACGGATCCTATTCTTATCTGGAAAAACTGAATTTAATAGTGTTTCGACAAGTCAAGGTGAGGTTCTCCTTAGTCAGGAAACCCTGATGAGAAACTTATCAGTTCCGCACCAGGGCTTTTTTGATACGGAGATACTGATCGAATACGGATCCGGTTCTTATCCGGAAAACTGAATATCATAGTATTTTGGCAAGTCAAGGTGAGGTTCTCCTTAGTCAGGGTACCCTGATGAAAAAATGATCAGTCTCGCATGAGGGCTTCCCTGATACGGGGATACTGATCGAACACGGATCCTATTCTCATCCGGAAAAACTGAACATCATAGTATTTTGGCAAGTCAAGGTGCCCGAGTGGAAATTCGTCAGGGATAGCTTGATGTAGTATCAGTTTAGGATTAGTACGAAATAAGTCCAACCCTATTCAGGTAGTACTGACTAAAACTTATCAGTTCCACGTCAGGCTGTCCTTAATAGGGAAATACTGATCAAATACGGATACTATCCTCATCCGAAAAAACTGAATATTGTAGTATTTAGAGAAGTCATAGTGAGGTCTTCGTTGATCAGGCCTCACTGATCAAAAACTTATCAGTTCCGCATCGGGCTTCCCATGATAGGGAAATACGGATCCTATTCTTATCCGGAAAAGCTGAGAGTATTATTTTTTTGGAGAAGCCAAAATACGATATTCGTCATTCAGGCCTTACTGATCAGAAACTTATCAGTTTTACATCAGGTTTTCATTAATAGAGAAATGTGGATTGGATACGGATCCTATACTCATCCGGAAAAACGGAATATTACAGTACTTTAAGGAATCAAAATAAGAAATTTCTTAATCAGGTCTCACTGATCAGAAACTTATAAGTTTTATATCAGGTTCTCGTTAATAGGGGAATACGGATGCGATACTCATCCAGATAAACTGAATATTATAGTACTTGGAGGAGTCAAAATAAGGAATTTTTTAGTCAGGTCTTACTGATCATAAACTTATCAGTTTCATATTAGGTTCCCATCAATAAGGAAATGCGGATTGGATACGGATCCTATTCTTGTCCGACGAACCCGAATTCTATAGTACTGAGATGAATTAAAACAAGGTATTTCCTAGCCAAGCTTTACTGATCAGGAACTTATCAGTTTCATATCAGGTTCTCATTGAAAGAGGAATACGGATTAAAAACGGATGCTATTCTTATAAAAAAAAACTGATTATTATAATGCTTGGAGAAATAAAAAAAAGGTATTTCTTAGTCAGACCTTACTGATCAGAAACTTATCAGTTTCAGATCAGGTTTTCATTAATAGGGAAATGCGGATTAGAACCAGATCCTATTCGTATCCAGAAAAACTTACTAGAAGAGTATTAAAGAAAATCGAAACGAGGTTATCGTTAGTTAGGCTGTACTGATGAGAAACTTATCAGTTTCGCATTAGAGTTGCCTGATTATGATAACTCTCATTATGATGAAAAACTTCAAGTCCGATCAGTTCATCCTGATCTGGAAGTGATCAGGATATTATCCGGTTCCCCGAATGTTTATTTATTTTCATTAATTTTGTTATAAACTTTTAATATTCTATTCCAAATCAAGAATTAGGATTTTATATTCTAATGCCAAGTATTTATCAATACTTTTTCTATCGAAGAGGTTGATATAGATCATGAAACCACCCGTTACTATAGCCAAGCAGTGGTCCAGTGGTTAGCGTGACGACTTAGTATGCGGAAGGTTCCAGGATCGAGTCCACCCAAGTGCAAATTAATTTCATAATTTAAAATCTTCAATTTCAGTAAAAAAATGACCCCTAATGTTCAAATATAGCATATAAATATCGTTAAGATAATTAATGAAATCATTTTTTGATTTTTCAGTTAATTAATTAATATTTACAGTTTCTTGAGCCGAATCAGTTAATAATAAGGTTACCTGATACTATTAGCATCAGGATACACTGATACTATTAGCATCAGGTAGCCTGGTACTATTAGTATCTAAAACAGCGTTACATCTGTGATCAGTAACTTATCCGGATATTGGATACTGGTAGTATCCGCATACCTGATGCTATTAGCATGCGGATGCCTGACACTATTAGGATGAGGATGCCTGATCCTGAAAGTATCCAAAACAGCGTTACAGCCCTGATAAGTAACTGATCTGATAGCCTGATCAGTAACTGATTTCAAATCAGTTTTGCCGGATCAGTAACTGATCATAAGCTTACCAGAATTTCCACTCGGGGAGACCGGGAAAATGAACCGTAACCACGACTGGCCGAAGAGCCACTTTTCTCCTTTCTCCTTTCGTTTTTTTTTTTTTATGAAAAACGAGCGAAATGCCAGTGTCAAGTTTCGCAGTGGGTCAAGTCTCCTAAAAAATACATGAATCGATCGAAAAAAAAAGAAGCACTTGTGAATGGCTCAATAATTCATCTGAATTGTTTCGTCAAGTTGATACGAATTGGCCCCCGAAAATTTGGCAAACGCTTATTGAAATGTCCGGTTATACGACCCCAGTAGTTACGGCAGTGAAAGGGAAAGCCACACCCTAAACTACGGAGAGAGAGAGAGGATGACCCTTCTCGACCTCAGAATCTTTAATGAGATCATGTGATTTTCACCCAATCCAAGTCAAACTGAGAATAATCAAACATCATGGAGGTTTCAGAGTGAATTTCATGGAAATTGAGGGAGCTTTTATTTTTTTTAATTATGCATTTGAGGCATTTTGGGGAGATTAATTATTTTCAAATGATTTCATTGGAAAATTTTAGATGATAAACATGTGTCAAAAGTGTTTTTTCTATTTTTTCAGTAATTTGGGTTTTCAAGGAAAACTCAATGCTCTACCCCTTTACATATACTGTTTCTTGATATTCTAGTGGAAAGGTCAATTCCTTTCCCATTAATTCATGTAATCTCTAATGAGTTTTTTGTTCAATTTTTCTCCAGAATATCACTTCTAATTTCTTCAAAATTCGGTGAAAATCAATTGAGAACCACACGAATTAATGGAAAAAGCTTTCACCCTTCAACTGGTTATTGACTTTTTGCGTTAAGACAATTAGAACCAGAGAAATTCCCAAAAAAACCTGAAAAATTGAAAATTGAAAAGATTTTACCTCTATTTTACCATAAAAACCCTCGAATTCAAGGACAACTCATGAAAATCAATTTTAACATATTATTTATATCCAAATTTTCCTCAGTTTTCAAACAAAATTATCGAAATAATTCTCCACAAAATTGTCTGAAATTTTGTGAATTTAATTGTCGCTGAAAGTGAAATTTTCCCAATAACATTTCACTTTATGAATTGAGGGTAAAATTAGGATGGACTTAATACCACCACAATGGAGGGCCAAAGGAGGATAGCTCCCAGGGGGAAATGGGGAGACCTGATGCGGTTGCGGACATATCAATTCCCAATGGACAATAGTATCGGAGATATTTGAACGGATCGATATTGGCAGAACCCTAATTTCCACACTAGTGAGCATCATTATGTCACTTTGTCATTTCCCAAGTAGTTGAGGTACTATTTACGTCAGACACTTGGCCTCTTTTTTTTGTTCTCTCTCTGAAAAAAAGGTAACTGCACATACAAACTGCTTTATGAATTTGTTAGTAACGTAACGACGTAGAAAAAGTGTAGAGAATGAAGAAAGACGAGGAAAATGGCGAAAAAAAAAATGAACGTGAAAAAAGTCTGGTCGTAGTTTCACTTTGTTATATTTATGAAAGTTTGTTTTAACTAGTTTATATGCTAGTGTCTGTAGGGCGAATGTCGCACACTGAATAAACTCATTTTCACCACAAAATGTTGGAGGATAAAAAGTTGCTGGTGATGCTGCGTTTTTTTTTAACTTTATTCCATTGAGCATAAATGAGAGAATTACGGAAGTGAATATGATTAACGAGAGAAATGCATTTTTTCTGTGAGTTTATTCATCTGTTCCGATGAGGAGGAAAAATTATGTATTATCTTCAGATTTTTTTTTCGAAGTAAAGACTTTTAGGAAAAAATCTGGGAATATTTATTTTTAGTCAGGAAAAAGTCAGGGAATTTTGAAATTATTTTCAATCGCCACCCTGTGCATGTTTTTCACCTGATATTTTCTCAGCTTCTCGATGAAATAATAAAAAAAATTATCAGTTGAACCATCTCATTGAAATTGCTACTTTACCCCATTTTTTACATTAATTCGTGAAGTAATTTCTTTCAGTTTCATAAATATCTCGTAAATAACTACATCTTTTTCCTAAGCCCACTCATTTCAGAAATATTCTTCCAAAAACACAAGTGATTTCTCAAAAAACCTTTCATTTTTCTATTTCCCTGAAGAATAATTGTGATAAATACAATTTTTCCACTAAAATCCTTTCAATAAAAAAAAAATCCTTTCAGTGAAAAAATAAAATTTACTCACAGCATTGAAATGAATCTTCCGTCCGTATGCACCAAAATGAACTCATTAATTCATTTACATTCCCCCCAATTTCAGTGGAATTACACTGAAATTCACACGACACTCGTGGTTTATCTCTGTCTTGTATATTTTAGAGTCTCGCGCAGGGGGGGGGGGGGGGGGCAGGAAAGGAGGCGAGCGCCTCCGCATAGCTGAGGGTCTTCCTGAGTTACTGTTAACTACTCTGGCATTCAAAGGCGAAAACCCCATCCACACACATACACATACACTAGAGATTTGTAGTTAAACTACGTTTATACCTTGAAACAATACGCTGAGATGCAACGTAAGGAATCCAGACTTTTGATATTGTTACCGTTCGATTGTGCGCTTGGTACATCCTTATGCCTCTACCGCACACTCTGCCACACCATCAAAATTGCCTATCGTAAATGCTCATAGTGGAATCCCTTACACAAACTTCAATGTATTATCGAAGCCACTGGAATTTTAATGAGTAGCTGCTTTGCCCAACCTACACAAGGTCTTGATTCCTGTTATTTTATGGGAAATTGATAAATTGTAATATTCTATTCGTTCTAAAGGATAATTTGTCCTGGCTCAATGTACGATTGGATGCTATTTTGAGACAAGAAGGGTTCAAAAATTTATTTGAAATATTCCTAGGGATATCTTTGAAAATATCATGTTTTTCTTGTGTAAATTCACAAAGCTAAAAAAAAAAATGAAAATTTGAGAAACAGGATTAAAGGACATTGTACAATAACTTGGACTCTGTTTACATACTAATATTGTAGTGGACTATGTCTTAGAAATTGATAAAAAGGTTTGGATCACACAACAGCGTTTTTAAAATGTCTTAATATCAAACATTAATTTTCGCAGTGGAGCACGAAGAGGTTATGTTTCAAGCAGATGTTGTATTTTGCGCATGCGCAGACGCAATCCCCCGACTTTTCCGCACTAGTGCGTAAAACAGTCTCTCTCCAAATCAAAAAAGCCCACAATTCCAACAACTGAATGATCTCAATTACTCGACCCCGAAATACCTGAAAATTTCAACGACCACTCAATAAACAAATCTATATATACACTTCCCCCCGTAGATGCGAGAGGAGTGGGACCAGAAGCGATTAATTAAGCTCGTTTGTTCGTTTGTGCTCGGCGAAGAGGGAAGAGAGGAGTGAGAGTAGATTCGTGCTGAATACGCCGAGGACCAAGGAACATAACGAATGCCATTCGCGGACCACTACGAGAACCAGTGAGTCCCTCTCCTCTTCGCCCTCTCCCTTTTGCCACCTTCTCCCCCAAACGGTAGTGCACGAACCGTCGGTCACCATTACTAAGCATTGTGTCTGCGGTTCTAGGCGATTTGTACCCTTGCGCCGACCAACCGTCAGGGACATTTATTAAACCTACTAAATTCTACCTCGCTGAATCTCTAGAGAATCACTTTCAATATTAACTTAATACTCGCTATTTATTTCATTCTCAACTTCTCTTCCATCTCGAGTTTCTTGATAGGCGAGTCACTGGAGTAAATGGAATTAAGTAAAGAAAATTTTTTTTTCTTTGCATTTTACTCATTTACTGCGATGTTGAGAATGAATCTCCATCATTTTCACCAATTTCTGAATTTTTTTCAATAAAATTTTTCTGTTTCTATCTGAAATTTTTTCAGATCGACTTTTATTTACCTTTTCACTACTGAATTACTTTCAATTTTAAGTTGATACTGTAAATTTCACCCCGAACTTCCATTTCATCTCATGTTTTTCCGATTATTCATTTCCCTATTTCATTAATTTCACAGGGTTATTAAAAATTAAAGCATAACGAAGTTGGTCCTCAAGGAAATTTCCCCAATGCTCTTCAAATATCTTCTCACAAACGTGTTCAGTGAAATTAAACGCTGTTTGTACTGGATTGCTGGAGCATCAGCAACGGTCTCACGCTTACCCCTGGAGGCTCGTTTACACTAGAAATACTCATTGGATAGGCAAACTGAAAGGTATCCAAAATGTATTCATTCAGTGTAATTTGAGCCAATCGAACTGTCTGGGAGTTATCATTGCTACTTGTATTGTGAGGAAGATTTTTGATGTTCAAGTTGATGAAATTGACGGATTTTCGACATTTTTCGTTTATTAATCAGAAAAAAACGAAAATTTCAGCTTAGAAAAGTCTATTTTTTTGTCATTTATTTTTGAAAAATATCTTTGAAACTAAGCGAGATTGCGTGATTCAACGAAAAACCTCCTTTGTAGCAAAATTTTGAGATCTAAAAAAAGGCTTCCACCAAAATTTCACTCCCTCGTTTAGTTCCCGCGATATTTATCAAAAAAAATTGACAAAAAAAATTAATTTTTCTCGACTCCATTGAAAATATTGGAAAAAAAACTTTTTTTTTAATCAATTTTTTTATGTTATATTTCAAAGGATTTTTCTGGACTATGTAATATTTTCTCAATGAAAACGCCGCGATTTTTTTTTCATTCAAATGAATTTTTTTAAATAAATATTTGATTTTAAAGTTTTACCCTTTGATTACCCAATTTTTTATGAATTCTTCCATATCAATTTCATTCGAAAAAAAAGGGCAAAAAAATTGGTAATGAAAATTAAACAGTTCCCTTTTACCCTCAAACTATGTTTGAACGCCTGAAAACGTGAATAATAACGCATACTTGATTGAAATTTAAATTTTCATTATGTATTATTTCTCAATTAATTTGTATTACAAAGTTTATTTGACCAAAATGAGCGTTTTCGTATTGCCTCTGGCCAAATTTACCAACCTGAATCGTTCAATTTCATGTGAATAAATACAGCATCAAGGGGGGGGGGGGGAGGGTAATGAGTGTAATTACGCTTGAAAATATATACACAGCATGTAACACACGTAGTCTATCTCAACTCTATTTTTTTTCCCTCATGGACTTTTTCTTCTCCCTTTTTTTTTTCGTTGTTTTTTTTCACTCGGCTCACGTGTATGACCCGGGGGAATTGTAAAGGATTCATACCCAACTGGATCTCACATTCTCTTTGAATTTCACGCGCTGTATACAAAAACGTGTGTACAACTGTGTGTCCTTTCCAGAGAGACGTGAACTTTATTACCAGACTGTGCAACAGGAAATTCTGTAACACAGTACGAGTGTCTCTCTGAGGAGCAATAAAATATAGAGGAATACGTCTATTGCTTTTGAGAAGTAGAAAAAAATTCAGAAAACTCTCGAATTTTTTTAGAAACGATGAATTTTTTCGTTTTTTCTTTTTTTTTTAAATTCTCAAATTTAGAATGATTTGAGCCTCAATAAAACCAGACAAAATGTCGTTAATTTGAAAATTATTTAGTATTGTTAAGTCAATTTTCTTCCGACGTCTCATGATCCCAAAGATATCAAATAATTCAACATAAAAATGAGAAACACAATTGATTCACAAAGAAGATCATCGAAAAAAGTCGACTTTCACCTCTTCACTCTTGAATTAAATTAATAAAGCTGATTCCTCTTAGCTCCGAATAAACTCCAATTCCCTCGAAAAAAAAACCCACTCGAAAACAAAAAAAACACATTTAAACGATGGGGAAAGAGTCGTTACCGATAATCCTCGAGTACGCGCGAGTTCGAGAGTCACGTGAAAGCGAAAACCATGGTAGTTTTTTTTTTTTTTTTCCTTTAATTTTATTTATTTCGACAACTGTTAAAGTGGGAGCGTGAGCCTATAGGTATTTGCAGTAACATAGGTGCTACGAAAAAACGATGGAGAGGAAGTGGAAAAACGAAAGTACAGAGGGAGAGCAGTGGGACTCTGTTGATTCAAGTGGGCACGTGATAAAAATGACAATGATGAGTTAATGCAATAACAGTGTCGCCTCCTGCCCCTTTGTACGCATATATATACATATATGTAATGTCCGGCATTTCGCAATTCGTCGGGTGACCCCCGGGGTCTACAACGTGCCAGTTGCCAATGTGGACCTCGGCCAAAGGGGCTGATGGCGGGTGGGGGTGGGGGGAGGAGGAGGAAAATGAAGGGCTTACAGGAGTACCACTGGGGAAAGCCCCACTCTGCAATGGAAACTGTATTTTGGTATTTAGTACCGGGCTACCAATTTATTTTGCCTCTCTGTTGCTCTCTTAACCGGTAACTTTAGTTGTGCAATAACTGCTGCTAACTTGATTAATGCAGTGGAGAATTGTTGTTATTATTTTATGGTAATTTAATTAAGAAGGAGAGTGGTGTTAGTTTTTTTTTGAGAAGGGGGGGGGGGAGAAGGGGTCAACAGTTTTCAGAGTATTTTGAGAAGAAATTTGCTGGGGCGAAATTTTTTTTTCTTTTTTTTTTTTTAGAGTAATGGATAATATTTTTTCAAATTTTGCAGTAGAGATTTTGGTTGGAGAAAATGTATTATTTCTTCATGGACCGATATCCAAATTATTGATTTAGTTAATTCCATAAAATCCAGTTTTCAGTACATCAAGTGGAAAATACTGATTTCCATAAAATAAATCGTAATTCTACAAAAAGTTACGAAAAATCCATTGAAATTCCCATGAAGGTATGGTCATTCCACGCACCTCCTCATTGTTCATCAAAGTTTTGTCCTAAGACAACTAAATTCTGCAAAAAAAAAAACAGTTGAATTTTCAGAAAAATTAGAGAAACCATGACACATGATTTCCATCGGAAATTTTTTCAACTCTTCTCTAGAATCATGAAGAATCTATCTCGAATACTTTTCTCTAATTCCAATAAATATTCCCATTGAAAAAAGAATGTCTCTATCATAGAGAATTGAATAATTACGTTCTTCTCGAAAAATTCACGAATTTTCTAGTCTCACTCCATTGACTCCATGATTGTGGTCATTTCTGTGGAGTTAATTGGTTGGTATATAACCAAACAGGCGAGGGCAGCACGACTGAGATCCGTTGCATAATTAATCCAGTGCCGGGTTGACCTCTCCACGTTGCATTGGTCACTACTCCCTCCCCTATTTATTCGTATTTGTTGCATTCACGAATAGCCAACAGTTCGTCCATGATACCTTGAGCGTATTTAATTTCTTCTAAATCGCCACCACTTAATTTATTGAATTAATTGATTATTACTTGTTCATGCTGAAAATAATAACGAGATTTTTATGGGAATTAATACAAACGAGTGAAAAGTGCAAAGAAGTTGTGTGAAATGGCGGAGGGGAATTGAGAGAAAAAGTGGGAGAGGCGAGAAGAAAAGTTTTGAATCAAATTTTATCGCTTTTTCTCTTTTTTTACTCTATTCCCCCCACCACTAACGTCGTATAACTGAGTACGCCCTAGGCCTTTGCCTGTTTTACATTTAAAACGCATTACCCAACCGTCCGGTTCGAATCCCGTGCAGCGATAAAATGAAATTAATGGTCGAGCCAACCGATTTCAAGATATATCGACGAGTTGAATATAGAAAAGTAAAAGAGAAGGAAGGAGGAAGAGGAGATGCTCTGGAGAGGCCCAGTTGTAGCAAAAGTGTGTGAAAAAGAAAAAAGAAAAAGTTTTCTCGTGCTTATCGAGATTACTGGGAGATTAAAGGATAAAAGGGGAAAATGTAATGTTTTTCCCGTTTTTTTCCGGGGAGAATTTGGTTTTTGGGAAAGTGGAGTTTAAGGTTTTGAAATGTTTTCTCTGTTCTTGGGGGTATCGTGGAAAGCAATGGAATCATGAGAATTTGGAAGATTCTTCGAGTTCATTGTCGCTTGAGTGAAGTGGAAAAACAGGATAACTTGTAGTTTCTCGTTTTTTGGGAATATTATACTACAATTTATAACTAAAACAGCTAAATTATAGTCCTGTGTACTATCTGATAGCTGTACTTGATAAAAATTTGTTCACTGTTGATATATTTCATAGTCAAGGTCTTTCCTACAATTTTTTTAATTCCACAGATCGAAAAATTCTCTCAGTGTTGAACTTTGAACTTGAACCTCTCAATTATCTCCGAAGTCATTTTTCGCCTCATTTTTCCCCGTTTTTCCAATGACAAGTTAAAATTTCCCAAAATTCCCCAAACTTAATTATCTCAAATTTCAATAATGCCCCAAAATATCCCAAATTTTCATCAAGAGTCCGTTGCTTTTCATCAACTCGAGTCTTCAATAAGTACACTATTTCCCGAGTTACAAGAGAGCCCTTGCGAGCGTACTCAAGAGGTCATGCTCGTAGTTGTACAGCGAACACTGTTGAACCTAAAACGACAAGAAAACCGACAAGCAAAAGAGAGAGAGAGAGAGAGAGAGACATAGCTTCAGCAAAATATGAGACGACTAGGAACGATAATAGACGAGGACTATTAATTAAGTAGATTAAACTTAAAGTGGTCGTCATTAGGCGAAAAGAGAAAGAGAGATAGAGTCTCAGTGCTTAACTGTAGATGAAGAATAAAAATTAGAGACATGTTGGAGCAGCCGCAGGAGAGAAAGAGAGCGAGGGGGGAGGGAAAAAAAGGGAAACAGTGGAGTTAGATAAAAAATATTGACCGTAGCCACGACACGAGCAGGTAAACGACTATGCATGTGTACACATTCAACGTTGTTCATTTACTTTGTGCAACTGAAGTTACTACACATTATACTATCCACTCTTTTAAAACTTATTTCCTTGAGTAATTTATTCGAGTATATGTTTCAGCGCATTTCTCTTTTTCATATCTCTCTCTGGGTTATTCTCTTTATTATTTTTTTTTTCGTTGTTTTCTCTCATTTGTGCGTTATGGTATACATTAAGTGCATTAATTTATCTTTTTTTTTTCACTTTTTACTTTTTTGAGATGTTTCAGAATATTTTTCTCATTATTTCAGTTGTGGAAATGTGAGACAGGAGAAGTATTTTTTCTTTTAACGATTTTTTAAAGAATATTTTGAAAATTAAATGAGACAGGACGATTTCAATTTGATCCTTTCCTTTGGAGATGTACACAATAAAAAGGATTGAGGCAAAATTGCCTTATCTCGTCCAGTTTCCAAGTTATTTTACTTAAAAAATCGGCAATTGGAAAAAAATTGTTTTTTTTTTGTTTTGACTCTTGGCTACCGATTTAAATTCGTAATTTTTCCTAGTGTATTCACAATGAGTGTATTTTTTTTTAATTTTTTCAGATGTTTTGAATATTTTTCTAATGATTTCAGTAGCCAAAAGGCGAACAGAATAGGTCAATTCTTTCGAACTATTTTTTAAGAATATCTCGGGGATAAAGAGAGTCAAAATGGGTCTATCTCGCTTAGTTTTCGAGATAATTCGCAGAAAAATCGACAAAATTCATTTGTTTCAATTTGAGTTTTGTTTTTCCTTGAAATTTAATCTTCTTCAATAATTTCAAAATATATTCTTTTTTCCCTGTCTTCACCAAAATAAAATTTTTCGATTATTTTTTGCCACTTTTATCAAGATAAATAGCAATTCTGAATTTAGCATTTTTCAACTGAAAACCATAAAACCCAAGAAATTCTCAAATAAATCAGTCTACTCACTTGTTTAACTACAATATTAACAAGATCATCTTGAATATTATGGCTTAATTATGCATTGAAATATTTTAACCCTCTGTTGAATCAACCGGGGTTATCTGAACTGATGAAGAACCGTGGGATGGGTGAAGGGGGAGGGGTACGATGTGGCTTCGTTTAACGCTTTGGGATCCTCTGGGGACATGAGTCGAGTGGCAGTCGCCTGAGGGGTTAGAGATTAAGTAGTCGAAACACCTTTTAAAAGTTTTATAACGCCATACACATTTTCTAAAAAAAAAAAAAAAAAAAAAAAAAAAATGAAAAACCGGGCCACTAACTTGTCAACGCCGTTATACTCACTATAAAAGTTTTCCTCTCCGAAATAAAAAGAAATCGATCTGTAAAATATTTTTTTCCCCTCTTTTTTTTTCCTCGAGGAAATGGGGAAAGACGCGGGCGAAAAAGGAAAAAACGGAATTGGAGGATATTGTTTAAGCTTCCTGTCTTTGTTGGAGGGGGGGGGGGGGGGGGGGGGGGAGACCCTAAAACTTTTTTGAGATTTCAAGTTTTTCGCCCTATCTTCAATTGTACCGGGAAAATGCGAGACAGTGGGGACTCCTGAAGTGTGTCAGACACTCATGCATTTTTTATTACAAGTGGAAAACGTTTTTCAAGTATCCAATGAAGTATTAAACGTTCGGGGATATGTTTATTTAATGGGGAAAATTCTTTATTAATGACTTAGTGGATCAAACGATATATTGCTGAATTATTTGAGACGTTTAATCGGAGGAATATAGGGATCTTCAAGTGGAGTTTGAGATATTTTGAATAATGAATAGGTTTTGTCGATATTGTGATGAGCAATGGAATCATGAGAATTTGAGATATTCTAAAAACAAGTTTTAAAAATTCTTCATCCAGGATTTTTGTTTTCAAAGTGGAGAATTTTTTTTATTAATCTGGAAAAGTTTGGAAAGCTCCTACAGCATGACTATATTGTGGTATAATTTTTCCCAAATTTTTAGGTAAAAGACTTCACTCTATAAAGAATTCTGGAGCATTTTATAATCAATTTCCAATGAAATTATTTTCTTTTATTACGAAAAATTCTTCAAATATTCAACCATTTCCATATTTAAGTAATAATCTCATTACAGTAACACACTCCGTTGAATTTTTTTTTTCATGATAAAATTCCAGACAATCCATCGTCAATTATAAAAACTTCGATTAAAATTTTATCTATGAAAATCAAGTAATAAATTCCGTTATCATGAGGAATTCGATGAAGAATGCAAAGGGAAATAATATCGATGGAGTTTATTATGAAAAATAAATTTATTAAATATTCCATCCATTCAAGTGGCTAAAAAAAATAATAAAAAGAGGAACAATACGAAGGAAAGGGTTGACAATAAGAGCGAAAGAACAAGCTTCATAAATAAATAAAAAATAAGAGGGATCGAGAGATATTGTGTGAAGGGTAAATACCTGACCTACTCGGCAATTCTATCAAGCCCCTCAGACTCAGTGGGAGGGGCTTTTACCCTCGAGAATAAGCACGTCCATCAAATGTCTTGTTACGCAGGGACCTGTACCACTCGTTGGATCTACTTTTTTTTTCAGCTTCACTTTTTTTATTTGCAAAGAAAATGAAAAAGAGATAATGAAAAATCATTAGTCGACAAATATTTTCATCTCTCTTCAAACTAAAATTCACGAAATGAAACTATCGATCAATATGCGATATGTCGAATTTAATGCGAGATATCGAATCGATTAATCGATATTTGAAAATGATCGATTGGAATTGGATGAGATACTGTTCTCTTTCCCCTTGAACTGAAACACAGGCGAAATGGAATCGAATTTGGAGTCGACTGAACTAAAATTCGATTAATCGAAATTTGGAAATTAGTCGATTGAATGAGGATTTTGTCAAACTAAAACTGGTGAAACGAAACCATCGAATGATGTGCGATATCTCGAATTTGACGCGATATATCGAATCGATTGATCGATTTTTGGAAATGATCGACTCAAAATTACAACTCACGTAGATTTTTTCATTTTTCTGAAAATATCTCGGAAAATACTGGACAGCTACAACAAAAAGTCTAGGGTGAAAAGGGCGTATCTCCATTAGTTTCACAGATATTTTCTTTTTTTGTTTTTATTTGAGGCAAAGAAAAAATTAACATCAAAGCGCACGAAAAAATGGACATTTTGTCCAGAGACAGGATCAATTCGGCTTACACTCATCCATCCACTGCGATGGTGCAAGTAGAACGAGACGTTTGGCCAATATGGTAGGAGAAACTCACTAGCGTATTATGGGATTCGTCCAGTGAATTTTTAATGGCCTAGGGCTTAATTGTACTTTGAATTCAACCGGGCGAAATGGAAACCTGTTGGGATAGAGAGGGGACTCGGTTTACGTTGCCTCTGATATTTCGGGGGATTGTGTTGGAAGAGCATTGCACTCTTCTAGATGAGACAGACTTGCAAAGTATTTCTGATATAATAATCAGAGAGAGAATATAAAAGTAATTATGAGTTGGAAAATTGGTGGATTAATTATTACGAGTCTTCTTATAGTGATAAGGTAGAAGTGGGAGGGGGGGGGGGGGGGAATTAATTGACATTGAATTAATGATTTCTGGGGAAAGGGGAGAATTGAATGAACATTTTGATCCTCAATTCATCGATATTTATATCGAACTTAATTTTGAATCAAAACATTTTAAAAATCTAAAAAAAAAAAATACAATTTTTAAAAATTACATAAAAAAAAATTTATCAAGTTATTGTCTCGATTATAATTATCATCTCACAATTAATGTTACGACTGTACGATGAATACCGTAGGTATTCAAAGCACCAAAGCATCCAGTCTTCTTCAAACACGGTAAAACTTATTGGCAAGAGAACGAGAAGTGCTCCCGAACAACTTGTACAAACAACAGTAAAAGCACTGAAAGTAGCAGGAAGAATTGGTAGCTTGTAGTGGTAGTTGTACCCCCAGGTGCTATTTGCAAATACTGGTATAACCCTTTCTAGTAATATTCATGAACGATACCCATGAGAAAACGACTAACCTGGTAGGCATCGGTTTATTAGAACAAATGGCAATAACAAATGTAACGGAGCGTATTAACGATGTTTATGATCTTTTGAATAGTCTCTTGTTCCCCTTTTTTACCTACGAATTACTACTCCTCCTCCCCCCTCCCCCCCTCATTTCTAATGAATCCTTTCACAATAACAGGCAATTGTGATTTATGATAATTCATTTGTATTTGCTCACGAGTTCAAATTGCATTCATCCACAGTTTAATTACAATTTTAATTTTATTTCTACGTTTTTTTTTCTCCGTCTTTATAACCCTTCTCAATTCCAAGCTGCAGTCATGCGTTAATAATTTTGAAGTCATTCATGTAAAATAAATGCGGACGAATGAATTTTGAAGAGTGGTTCTTTTATTCGCTCATTCCTCTCCATCGTATGAGAAAAAAAATTATTCAATTTTGTTCTTTGATGAATTTTGTCTGATTTTTATGGAAAATGAAGAGAAATGTGTTCGGAAAACTGCGAATTATTGAGGATTTTTGAAAATTTCATTTTTTTTTCTGAATACCAGAGAAAATGAGGCGGAAAATGGTATAATACGAATCCCGCTGGACCAACGGCTTCTGAGATAATTATGAGGTTCAAACGTATGATTCCATTGCTCTCCAAAATACCCCAAAAAAACAGAAAACCCTCCAAGAACCTTCCTTGTCAATGATCCCCGAATCTCCTTTATCTAAAAATACAATTACTCTACCTCAAAAAGCTTCCTCCTATTTACACGAATTTAAACAAGTTAAAAATCTGATTTAAAAGAGGAATGCAACACAGAGGATAGGAATGCACCGTAAGCGTCGTTAAACTACATGTTTAATTTGAAAAGCCCAGACATGAGACAGAGATAAAGGCAGTTGGGAGGCCCATTGTAAGCGCTATGGGAAGCTACAAAGCAACTCTGAAACACACAGAATGGAATGGCGTGGAAGGCTTTGTTATTTCGTGGCTTGCACATACTCTGTTTCCATTCTGTCTTGGTTAGCTAACGCCATTCTATCTCCATCTCTCTCTATCTCTCTTTGTCTCTCTCTCTCTCTCTTTTACTACACTCAGTCCCTAATCAAAATCACTGACTGACGTTCCAACGGACTCTGTTGCTAATCCTAAATGTTGAATCCTTTGGAAACTGGCAAAAACATTCGTACATTGGAATGCAACAGTGAATGTTAAATTGTTTCGTCATTCCGTCTATTCTATTTGTTTCAATTTGCAGAAAAGAATTTCTATGCAATAAAAAAAAATGTCATTCATTTATTTTTTGTTTGTGAAGGAAAAAAAAAGAGGTGAACTGATGAAAACGCAGCGAAATGTGTTGTTCACATTTTCAACTCCACGAAAATCACTACGAAAATAGCACAATAATACACACTCGTTAGCTGAGCTATCATTCGTTTCGTTGATAATAATAATAATTGAGAAAAAAAGGTAAATTTTCACACGCTTTTATTATCTACAACAATTGATTTGTCCCATGTGGCACTCGTTTAATTAACCTACCATTGTTTCCATTTTAATAACACGCAAATTACTGTTACACATTTTCCTCCAACGTAAAGTTAATTGGAAGTGGGTGAAATAAAAATGGAGGACAATTTCAATGAAAATTATGATTATTCGGGAAAGAAAGGGGAAATTAATTACTTTTTTTTATGAACGTTGATAAAATTGGGGGATTTTCAGATTCTTAAGAATTTTATAAAAATCTGTGGGAAATTTTGCCTGAAAATGCGCTAATGAAATTTGATGGAGTAAAATTGAAAAAAAATCCATTTTTGCATAAAGTTTTTTCAAAAATATCTCGAAAACTTGTCAAAATAAGGCGAATTTTATCTCAATTAAAAAAAAAAGTTTCTATAACTCTTGTAATTAGGAAACAAAAAATTACATCGAAAGAAAGGCATATCTCTATTTTTCAAAATTTTTCCTTTTTCTGTGAATATCTCGAAAACTAAGCGAGACAGAGAGATTTCGCTCTGATCCTTATTTCCTAAAGTATTCCAAGACCTACGAAAATAGTCTCCACATAAAATTGAATGAAAATCAACTGAACCGTAACAGTACCAAGAAATTTCTCTCATCCAAGAAAATTGCCTCATCTTCATGAGACAAAGCAAACTGATGCATACAAATAGTAACACAGCTGATAGCAATCATGTTCAAGTACCAAACATAAACACATATTCATCATGAATGTGTAGTTACATTAAAGCCCCTCGAGCATGTGCGTACTAGTGGCCCTACGGGTGTTTGCCTGTTTGGTCGACATTTCCGTTTACTTGCACTCCTTGTATCTACATTATCAGATCTTTTCTTCATTCACTAATGATAACTAATTGCTCCATGATACTATTCAATGTGCTCTTTGCCTCCCGAAAATTCACTTGACTCAATTTATTTAATGAATATTTCCTTCATCAAATAAATAAAATCAAATTAAATCAAGATAATTCATATATTTTTTATTCCATTTATGGATTAGATTGAGTGATAAGTAAAACGGCTCAATGGAAATAAAATAAAAAAGGAATGAGTGAAGTAAATAAAAGTGTATTTATCAATTCATGGGGGGGAGGAGGAGGCTTGCGTGTTGTGTGGCATAATGCCAGTCGCATAGCAATACATTAGGCCAGTGTTTCCCTGCAGGGCTTCTACCAATCCCTCCTCATCCTTTCCCCTCTCCACTTCTCCCGTTCCTTCAAACGTATCGAAGTAGAGAATATATCATTGATAAACCTACCCTGTAACTTGGCGCGATATCTTCCTCCAAAATAGCTCGAAAGCAAGCCCTCAGGAGTCGAGATTTCAAATACAGAAAACTATAATCCCATCATTTAATACCAATTATTTTCACTATCTCTCGTATAAAATAGATAAGTAACTGTTTGAGAGACAATTTAGGGTAATAATAGGACTTGTGTCTTGTGCATGAAATCCTATATATTTCTTTGGTAAACATTGATTCAGTTGTGAAGAAGAAGTAGAACACAAGAGAATATCTTGAATAATAGGGGAGGAATATTTCAGCATCAATGATTATTATTTTTTATTTTCAAATTTATATCGGTAGCTTAGGAACAAAGGAACGTATGTGACTCGATAAATTCTCAAATAACAAGTTTATTGCGAATATATTTTCTATATTAAAAAAAAAGAATACAATATTATCAATTTTTTTAAGGCTAAAAATAAAAATATCTGTTGCTTCTCCCAATTAAAACTCGCAGCTTTTTTCAGAATTTTAAGAGAAATTACAATCTTCCATTGTCTCTGAAATGGGAATTTTTTTTTGGCAAATATCTTTAAAAAGGCAGACAATTCACGTCGAATCGGATAAAACAATTTGATTTGGGCAAGTCAAGTTGGACAAAAAAAAAATTTCAATCATTAAGTGGTAAAATTGAATTGCCACTGTTCCATCCAACACCAACAGGATGTGGAGAAAGTATTAAAGTGGGTATTGAAGTTTTCACTGGCTCTTGGCCAAAAAATATAACCTCCCACCTTTTCTCATCCCATCCACGAGCCATCGAAACACAGCGAGAGTACAAACCGATAAATATCGAAACACTTAGTCTCTGTTTTTTTTTTTTTTTTCAAACAAAATACCCAATGTACAATTGCAATTCTGTTTGTTTATTATTCTCACCATATTTCTTTCTATCTTCTACGCTTTTGTAATAAAGTTTAGGCGAACTTCGTGAGCTGGAGAACGTAAACTGAGACTAAGCTCGAAGTTTAGGCCAATAGTTGTAAGTCATAAAGTTGTATGTATTGTTGGAAACAACTAATTTGATATATGATGAGGGAATTATGGAGTTGAAAATTGTGGTTAAGGATAAATAACGGGATGAGTCGGATATTTTCTTGGCAACGGGGTAATGCAAGGACAAGGGATGAGGCTGGACGTCTGGAAAATTTAGGTTTATGAAGAGTTATAGGAATTTTTGTCGTTTCCGTAAAAAGAGAGACTGGATTATTTCTTTGATATCCCGGAAACTATTGAATTTAGGGAAAAAGTTAAAGAAACCTTTTTTGTAGCTCTCAAAATTTTCTACAAAAAATGTCTTATTGCATTTTTTTCTCCCATTCCGCACGTTTCGGAAATATTTGCAAAAGAATAAACTATAAATTTTTAAAAATTACAATTGTCGAAGAGTAATGGAAAAAATTAATAAACTCATGCAATATTTGTAGTGTAAAAAAAAAGTACGAGTAATATTTCACTAAAAACCAATAGCACATTTGTACCACGAAATTCACATGGCAACATCTCCGGGATACGATGCGGTATATCGATCTCCAATTCAGTTGAGTTCACTGTGTTTCATATTTAATTTTCAAATATTTTGAAATGAAATTCCAAGTGACATGAGAATCGATTTAAACCCAGTCAGATATTATTCAGTTCGGTTGCCATCTCACATGATATAACTATCGGTTTTTCATCCTCCCCCTCTCCTTCTACCACTAAGTCTACTAAATTAATCAAAATATCGTTGCACTCAAACCTCTCACACTTCTTTCAAATTAATAAATCAATTTGTCTATTCAAAACTTAATTAATTAATTGATTAAATAATACTGCATCGAGTTCAATGACCTGTGCCATGAATTAACGATGAATTCCACACTCTATTTTAGGTTTAATCCTTTTTTTTTCGCTACACTTGAGAAGAGATAAATCTCTCGAGTTTGGAACATAATGAATCGGGAATTTTTTTGAGAGTGAAGGCCTTCACAAAATTCTTTGAAAAAATTCACCAACAATATAGACATGATAGAGCAGCTTCTCAATTTTTTTTCGGATTTCTTTGCAAATTCCTTCACTTTGGAAAAAAAATTCCCGCATCATTTTATCCCAATGGTCCATTTTGCCCTGGTCGCCGCAACATCGATAACCACATAGCTTTAGATTTTCTCTAATGACCTCTCAATTAGTCCCCAACCGCACACAAATCGTTAGTTACCCAATACCCACGCTGACATTACGAAGGATTATGCGGTTTTCCTTGGAAATCCTTGTTTAAACAAAACGCAAATTTCTCATTTTTTTCAATTCGCATGGAACAAAAGTTTTGGAAAAAAGTCTTTCTGATTTTATCGAAAGAATCTTTTCTCAAATAGAATAACTTTTTTTTTGTTTTTCTCAGAGTTTCAATACTTGTGCTTACTTCGGTGTTGAATGGAAACTCGGGGGCTTTCTGGTTCTCGATAAAGTTACTTAGTTTGCATAATGCCATTGGGCCTACGGAATTGAGAGGACGGAAGGATAACAGAACTCTGAGTGTACACAGAATTCATTTCGATAAGAAATTCGTATTCTGAAGAAAAAGAAACTCGGGGCCAATGTCACGCGTGACGACTCAGTTCGCATTGGCTGAGATGGAACACGCGTTTTTTCTTCGATTTGAAAGATATTTTTTCAATCCATTTCCTTCAACAATTTTCCTCAAATCCTTTGGAAATTAGTGGACATATGCTCTTTTTTCTATTCGTTTTGCAGTTCTTGAAAATTCTCGATGGAAATTATCTCGCTTAATTCCCCGAGATATTCACTAAAAAGTCATTTCACTAAAAATGATGATGCCATTCTGCGGAGTCAACTTGCAGCCAACTTCATGCATAACACCCATTTCTCATTGGCACAGAATAAAAGTGCGCGTATTTCATCACAATTTAAAATAGCTTCCTGTGAAAATGCTTACGTCACTGCATAAAAATAGTGAAAAAGAAGTATGACGATATTTTTACAGTCTGTAGATGCACGTTCGAATTTGCTCCATGGAATACAGAGTAATAAATTGTATTATTCAGTGCGAATACTGAGTAAAATTTGATTTTGAGAGCTAATCGAATTGATGGATTCTATACATTCTACTAGTTTCATTGCACAGAATGAAAAATTTACGTTGAAAAATCGCGTGGGACTCTAGTCATTTTGATACTATAATTTTTGAGATATTAGAAAATAGAGGAGTCTGGGGCAAAATGGACTTTTTGATTTAGAATCATCCAGATTTTTTTTTTGATTGAAAGAGTTTGCGAAGAAAACTAAGAAAATTGAGAAAATGTCTCAATATATCGAAATTATTCGATAATTTTTTCAGTTTTTTTTGTGAATGTCTTCGCCTTGCAAATAATTCACACTCCTTTCACCTTGTAGGTCCATTTTGCCCCGATTTCTCAAAATTCTTTGAATATATTTATAGCAAATAATAAGACAATTTCTCATAATTTCAAACATCGATCACCTTCACCAATTTTTACTTTTCCGTTAAACACTAGAGTTAAATTGGTATAATGTCAATCATCGTGAAACTATCACGTAAATATTTATATTAGTATGATTTCATTTATAGTTAGTCTAGTGCAAAGATAATTTTAAACAGATCATTGCACTGGAAATCGTCGGATCTCGGTGAGTTGAAGGGACTCTAAGTGACGGACACCTTGCTGCAATATGCATAAGCTCGTGCCTGAACATGGAAATCCTCTTGGCCATTTACATCTCATACTGAATCATTGAAACTTGCAAAATTATTTTATCTCATCGGGCAAAATAATTTTAGAAACAAATGGGAAAATTTCATTTTCAGAAATGAATCGTTAAATATTTTTTCTCAGTTATTTTGATATTTGTTATTTCGTGGTTAATTATGTCATTCAGTTATTTAAATGCAAATGTTCTACTTCATCAAAAAGTGAAAAAACGATCAATTATTCTAGAAACAATCAACGAAATTCTCGAAAATCATCTCCAAAACAGTTCGTTGAAGAACTATCGATTGTCGAAAAAAAAAAGAAGAAAAATCAACGAAAACGAAATTGTCAGTGAGTGAACTCCAGAGGTAAACTCTGTTCGTTATCAACGAGTAATAGGTGAGTGGTCGGTGACCTATCGTATCTATTTCTATGTGGCTATAAACCACGAACAAATCAATGTGAGTGCTGAAGGGTATAAACCTTGGAGAAGAGAAATTCACTATCAGTGTAAAAAGCCAAACTGAACTCTTAGGGTACTCATTTACTTTAACAGGACAAGTAACGTAACAGAGATACAAGCAGCTGGAAACTATCAATCCTTGTGTCAATAAACGATTCACTTAGAGCACAAGGAGATTTACCCTTTCTTTTTATCCTCGAACTTCGGCAAAGTTTTTCTCTACTGAGTAGAAATAAAATAAATCGTTTATCTTCAATTCGTCGGAAGTAAGGCTAATTTAAAAATGTTAATTTTGGTGAAAGATTCAACATAATTCTGAAAATATCTCACATATTTTTGAAATTTCCTGTATTTTCAATATTATAACAAAATATGTTCATTTATTTGGTAAAGGATCAAAAATAATCTTTCTCATCATTTGTTCTGAAAACAAATGATTCAGTATAATCCTTATCCAAAATTTTCATATATTTGGTGAGATCAATACCGTAGATTCGAAATGCTAAAAAACCTCCGGATGCTGGATGACCTCTATGGAATATACCAATTCCTGAAAGTGGAAAATTCACTTCTCCACCAATTTGTAGTGCATCAAAGAATGGCACTGTCGCCTGTCCTGCGTCTTTTTTCATATCCGTTACTGTGAACTTTATGTAACTGTTCGGCTTCGAATTCGGTAAATTATTTACATAATCCAAGGGATTCCCTGGATTTTTCATTTCCACTTCCTCTCTGCATCAATGAACAGAAATGAACCAATGGAATTAGCTTCTCAAATACACAACTCCATAAAAATATCCCGAAATTCATGGAATTCCCAAATCTCAAAAGAAAATTACCTATAGCTGCCAGAATATTTATTTCTCATGTTTTCAGCATTGAACCACATAGATCCTCTTCTCTTCGTTGGAACTAGTTTTCCATATATGTAATCAAACGGTGTACCATGAACTTCCAGTCTGATTGGCTGATGTTCCGATTCGCCTTGCCCTTCCGCATATCTGAATCTCACACCTGCAATTTCATTTTTTTTCATTCAATTCGAGTGGAAAAAAGAATCATCGTTCCTCATATTTTTCATTGTGAAACAATTGAGAACTTACCGGTAACAGCGTAATAGTCAGGTAACAATATATCATCCAAATTCATTTGTCGTTGGTGACGATTTATTGCACTGTAATGTTTACCAGGCGTTGATGTTCCACCATCTTCAGTCCATATGAAATATCTGTTCTGATCGCTTCCTTCACTGCTCTCTGGCACATAATAAAATTCTTTAATTGGTAGCCACTCCGATTTTGCAGTATCGATTCCGCCTTGCTGCAATAGTGGAGCTTGGAGTATTTGGACATGGATTGCTCCATATTTACTTATGAATCTTAAGCCCACGACGACCCTGTTGATTCAACGATAATTAAAGGGGAGAAAACAAAATGGCACAAAATGAACGAGATTTCTTTTTTCAAAGTCCAAGACTTGATGAAAAAATATGAAACAATTTGACGACATTTTAAATATGTTGGAGCATGCTGATGAAACTTTTCAGATTTTCTGGTGAAAGCTTTCATTTCGGAAAAAAATTCTGATTCATTGTTTGAAAAATATTCATGAAAAAAACAAAAATATTCTTTAAACGTATACTCAACATATTTTGGCTGATATTTGACATTTGATCCATGAAACTTATTTTGCGAATAGTTCTCGTGTCTTTGTGAGCTTTATCCTGGATGCATGTGCAAATGCAATAATTACACCTCGTCCCGTAATCACTCCAGTCTGAGATCCAATGTATTTCTCCATCATTACAGTTAGTCTCAGCACCATTTATCCCATACTCGTTTCGGAACCATGCATAACGCCTAACATTGTCTTGTGGCTGAAATTAGGAAAATCGAATAAACGGACACTCACTAAAATTACATCCTCGTAAAAGTTTTCAGCTGACTTTCCCACCCTAATTTTTTGGTGGGCCAATTAGAATTAGAGTCAGAAATGCACTATATCGAATGTACTTTTGGGCATATTTCAATATTCTGTGCAATGAGCTGCGCAGAGGAGAGTGTACTGAAGTTTTTGGGATGTAGGCCATCACGAAAAAAAATTGACAAAGCTAGTTATAAATTCGAACATGCTGCAGCTCTTCACAACTATTTTTCAAAAATGTCTGTCTTGATATTTCCACTCACCAATTGACAGACTAGCAAATCGCTACCTCCATCATTGCACGAAATCAGATCTCCATCACATGTATGGTTATGCTTGAAACTTTCACTATTATATTCTTCCTTCTGCATTGCACTCCTTTCAAGACGAGAACATTGATTATCACATTTACCAAAGGAGTTAGTATCCACCTCATCGATAATATAGGCCTGCATGAATCTTTCCAATTCCAAGAATGTGCTATCTGTTGAAATTTTTTGAATTGAATTGAAAAATTCAAATTAATAGTTCACATATCATGAATAAGAGCTTCAACAAACTTCTCTTGTGTTCTTTTGGATCACAACGTCGTAGATCTCGTGGTACTTGTTTCATTGACTCAAAAACAACTTTTAATAATTTTTCACTCGTTGTGTCGAATTCATCTCTAGCTATTTTCATTTCAGTATTAAAGTCCCCTGTAAATATTTTCTTTTTAATATTCAATATTCTCCAATTTCGAAGGTCTCACCATTGAAATATTCTTTAAATTACCATTCTCAAACGTTCGGAGATAACCATATGCATAGAGAGTCGACATGTAAGCTTTTATTTGTCTGTTCAAAACAGTTTCATACAATTCATAGAGACAATGCTGTGGCGATACTCCAATATCACATATATCATTATTATTTTCCTGAAAACATAATTTCATAGACCAATAGCATTTCTTGGAAATTGTGATATCCTCAAAATATTTTCCATTGAGATCATCAAATCTTTGAATGGTCTCAATAGAAAACTTTAGAATTTCATTTTTAGTCTTCATGTTTGAAGAATGTGACAAACCTGTAGGGTTCTACTGATGAGCATAAAGAGTCCTTCGTGAAAATCATATTTTGGTAGAATTGATCGATGAATTTTCCAAAGAACATCAGGCAAATCGCCAACAGCATATGATGTTGTTGATGTAGCCCAACGTTTTAGTGTAACATTATTAATTTTGTTCTCGTTCTGCACGAAATGGACCAAATCACGATGAAAACGATCAATAACATCAAGATTAATGGCCAAATTTTCGAGTGCCTCATAACACTGACGCATAGCTGGTAAACGTTGCAATAATGAACATCTCCCTGAATTGACTATTTGATCGATTCTAATCGTACTTCTTTCCATTTCAGGTGCCAATTTATTGTTGATTACGTGTTTAATATATAGGTATGCAGCCGAATCGATGGATTTGTCATGTAAATTAACTTTACTCATATTCATGTAAACTTTGTTGCTCCAATCGGTTAATGCCTTTATGTTACCAAGTGTATCACCAAAAGCCAATACAAGTGCATTGTTCGACAGAACCAATGAAAATGCTGTTAAATTTATTTGTGGACGTCATTAGAGAATTCCTTACATGTTCGAAGTATTAAAAATCACTGAAACGTCTCAGTAAATTTTTTTACAACTAATATCAATGTAGAGAATGAGATGAAATTCAATAGACGATGGTTCTAAATTAATTTAATCACCATGAAAAATGATGTGAAATCTCCGCATTTTCCAAAAACAGTTTCTTTTTCTCACAATCACCTGGATTCGTTTACTTATGGAGGAATTCAATGTGCTACATAATTTCTTCATTAATTTGCTTCTACTCACCAATAATCGAGCAGTCTGTGATCTTCATAGTCGAGTATTCTCGAAAACTTTTAGATAGATAATACAAAAAAAAAAAAAACTTCGTTCGAAGAGTTATAATGAAAAAAGTGTTTCTCATTCATTCGTTTACTTAGCGCCGCGACAGTTCTGAAGGTCGTGACGAAACAGCTAGAATGGTATTTACTCACGACGGAGAGAAAAAAATTCTCCATTTTTTTATCGGAAATACACGTGTTCTATACTTTTTGTAAAAGATTAGATTATATTAGAAATGAAAGAAAATCTGTACTTTTTCATGAATATCCCCGAAACAAATGAGTTTCAGGAAGATCGAAAACAGACTTTTTGAAGGGAATTTTGAGAGCTACAACAAAGGTCTCCTGCGGTTTTCTCATAAACCTCATATTTCGGAATATTTATTTAAAAAAAAGAAAACGTATCCGCGATTCTTACCGTTTTTTCATTTTCCGGATATTTTTTTCAAAATCACATATAGCTTATTTTCGGAATATCCCGTAGACAACTGGGTTTATCAAAAAATGTTATGAAACATTTTTAGTAGCACTTGAAATTCTCTACAAAAAAGTAATTCTTGATTCAAAAATTTTTCAAAAAACGTGAAATGCGATTAATTGATGCTTGGAATTTTTTGAGACTTTCATTCAAACCAAAAAAAATCGGATACTTCTTTATCTATCTCTTTATCACTATCTTTATCTCTCTCTGTTTCATGTATTCAAGAAAACAATAGCAAAAAAAAATGAATTTTTAGAAAGAAAACGTGAATTTTGAGTACTGCAATTATTATTACACGCTAATCAAGTGACTGCACATTCTTAAATTAAGAAAACATTTTTCTCTGTGTAAAAGTACAAAATAAGCCTTTACCTCGTGTGTTTGTGTTCACATTATAGACCCGCGTGGTTTTGTCAAGGCGGAAAGAGATGTTATCGATATGTCGAAAAGTTTACAGACTCGGACATAACACCTAAACTATGTGGATACCAAAAAAAATTTTGAAAAAGAAAGAGAAAAGCTCTAGTCCCATTGGACTTTAGACAGCATTCAGTTGAGAGTATTCCTGCGTTTGACAATTTTACCTCTTCAGAGACCACTCTCTTGTTGAAAGAAAACTTGTAAGAATGAAAAGCATCGTCAGAGCTTTCATGATAACTTGGAAAAGTTTTTCTTTTTTTTTCCACCTCTCTGAGAAAATGTCAGATATCATTCGAAGTTGTGAAGAAATAACAAAAGAAAAAAAAATTGAGAAACTTCGGGGGGAAAATTATTAATTCAGTGCAATGACCGAGTAATGTAAATTTCGTCGAGTAGTGAAATTGATGAATTTCATGAATCGTTAGTTCATGAGAAGAATAATTGAAGAAATTGGAAAATTGAGTCACATCAGTTTTTCTTCGAAATATCTTGAATTTTATGAAAGATACAGAAATTTTACTGGGAGCCTTTTGCGTAGCTCTTGAAATCATTTACAAGAAACATTTCTCGACATTTATTTTCCTTTTGAATGTACTCAATCCAGAGATATCCTCAAAAGATAAATTAACTATGGGATAAGTCGATTTTTTAAAATAGTTTTTTTGAAAATATCTCGGAAACTAATGAAAATACGCTATTCCCATTCAAATCGAGCATAATCGCCTTATCTCGCTTACCTTCCAAGAAATTCTCAAAGAAAAACTATTAAAAGCAGAATTTGATTCATCTTTCTTTCCAAAATATCTCGAAATTCACTGCAAATAGGAAAATTTTAATGAAACCATCTTTGTGGCTCTCAAAATTGTCTACAAAGAAAATGTCTTCACATTTCCCCTTAACCCCTCAATTCAAAGATATTCCACGATATCCGAATGGAAACTCGCGACATTAAAAAAAATCCTTCAAAAGCAAAACTGGGTCATCAAGTACGTTCAGGAATCTGCTTTCTGCCTGCAAGTGCCCAGTCATCCCCCGGCTTCATTACCAAGGCGCTCACAAAACCTCCCAACGAAGCGAAAAAAAAAAGACGAGAAACCCAAGAAAAAACTATTCACAAGACAGTAATTACGCTATTAATTAAAAAAATATTTCATCAGTTCCGAAGAAACATGAAAACTCCGTAATAGGAAGAAAGTAAGGAGCTATAATTATCCCGATGAATTAGCGTTAATTAATGAAAATGAAAGAGGCAAAAGTTAAAAAATAAAAATAAAAGTAATTTTATTATTTAATCTGATGTTAAAGTTTTTCCAACTCAAAGTTGGCATGTTTCCTCAGACTTTATCCATGCATACATACAACTCTCACGGCTTATCCTTTAACTCATGGATTTTCCCTCTAGCTACCCTTTTCATACACACACACTCTCCCTCTGTATTATGAAGCTCAGTGTCTCTGTCTCATTCTATTACATTAGGATAGTATATAGCCCGATGAGAAATTATCATTAAGCCAACGGCATGCGCCGCGTATACTTGTTTAGTCTGCGAGGAGACAATTTACGAGAGACTCCACACTGTTTGGGCCCAGGGGCTAATCCACTGGCAACGAGCGTTCTCTCGTTCGCGGCTAACTCGTGACTTTGCTTGCTCCTCTCTCTGTCACGAATCTAGCTTAATCCCAGATGCACGTGATCCAGAATGAGGCTATTTTTGAAAAAAAAAAAAATTGTTTCACTACTGAATTTGATAACTACCGTCTAATTCCGGTAATAAGCGATTTTTCATAGAAATTCAAATTGTCGAACATGTTGACCCTTGTTATCACCACTGAACCCAAAATAAAACTCTCTAATGAAACTCCTTGAATAATAAATGAGTTTTATCGTACCGATGAAGACTCATGTTCAATAAGCTGAAACGTTGACAATAAAAATTCAATTTTAATTAAATAAGTTTTGCTAGTCAATGACAGCAAGGCCAATTATTCACGTCATGCATAATTCCAAACATTCATTCCAAAAACTCAACATTTGTTCAGTAAACATGAAAGAAATATGTGCATTTTTCAGAAAACTGTTCATATAATTTCTGACAAACTTAGCATAAAACTTGACCAGAGTGCAAAAAATTACTGTTCGTACATTAAAAAGTATTCAACTGAATTCTTGACTCTAATTGCTCAGTTCTCACTCATTCCCAGAATTTTCTATTAAATTCACCGGAAATACCGGCCACTACAGGATTACCGGTCTGGAACGGTAATTTTCCTTCTTTTTTTGCTCTCCACGTACCGAATTAAACTCTAAATTTCCCCTGAAATAACCAAAAAAAAATTCCTCACCTTCCTATCCCCTCCCCTAATTGAAACGTTGACTCCTCAAAATTGAAAACGCGTCCGCTTCATTCCTCCAACCTGTCAGCAAGCCCCTCAGACTCTCCCCAAGCCCTCGGCACACACTCTCCCTTCCCAAAAATTCCCAAAGTCACCCTTTCACCTCACCGAGTTGACAACGCACTTCCTAGCAAAGAGAGAGTGCCAGAAAAAAAGGAACCGGGAAAACGTTAAAAATTTCGTGCTATTTTTCATTCAACAATTCCCCTCAACTCGAATGCGTGCAGGTACGCAAAGTGCCTGAGCCCTTCGACTCCCCTAATTTCTCTGCCTCCACAATTTTCTCGTAATAAATGAAGGTTTACATCATACAACAGCCTGTATTTTTCAGGACTACTTTTCAATTCGTAGCCCCCTCTCTCTTCACTAGAGTCAATAAGTGTCGAAGAAATGATGTACTGTTTCGTGCTGTGCTTAATAAAGACTCTTCAACCAATCGAGAATAGTTCGAATGAGTACGTTTTCTTCATTTTACTTTATTTTCTCTACTTTTTCATTTTCTCTCATCCTCCATTTCTGCCTGTATTTCTCTCTATTTTCACGCCAATGAGAGTTAATATACGTTGTTCTGTTGATTCTTATCACGTTTCCAGGAGCAGAGAAGGGAAATAAATAAATGAAGAAAAGAAGAAAAAAAAAAAAATTCACTGACTTTTAACGCTTCCATAGCATGCCCAAACATTTCTCTTCCTCTTCTCTATCGTCAACGTTCGATACTTTTTTTTGTTCCTATTTTCCCGAAGAAAACAGAGATTTACTGAGACTTCTAATTTGCTGATTCACGTACAATCGAACGAAAACAGGTGCAATGGAACTATCGAATGGAGTGCGAGATATCGCATTCGATGTATCGATATTTGAAAATGATTTTTTGGAATTTGATGTGATATTGGTCTTTTAATTCTTAAAATAAAATGGAAATGGAATGGAATTATCGATCAATACGAAATTCGATTAATCGAATTTTAAAATCGATGGAAATTTAATGTATCGAAAAATGAAAATAATCGATACTTAAATCGATTCTTTAAAACTATGCATATTCTTTCAAGAACTCTTTCTTTAATGAATTAATGCATCCACACTTCCAACTACTGGTGAATGATAAACAACGTTAAAACGCTAAGAATGAAATAATTTACCAAAAAATTCATATTATTCCATTACATGAATAATTCAACGGATAATTTTCTCGCAAAAATAGTACCAAAGAGAAAGAACTCCACTCCACGCTATTTCTCCACTGAAAAATTGATAAATAATGAATTATCCCAGTAAAATAAATTCAAGCACAATTGTAATTTTCTGGAATTTATCTCAATTTTCGTAAAAATGTCACGATAAATTCTTCACTTTTTAAAATATTCGTCTCCTTTTTTCTCCTATTTTCCACGAAATATCTTCGGTTTTTGTTCATCAGAGAAACGAACAATTGGGGATGCGTTTGGTTCTCGTAGGCGCGCGTTTGTTCTGAAATTCCAGTGAATACAATCAAAGCCATTCGCGTTGGCACGTCATTTTCCCATCATAGTGTACGTACTTTGGAGGCCAATATCAATGTTCCGGCAATTCGACGGTCCAATGCGCTTCAGTGACAAAGCCTGAAAAACACAACCATCTCGATTATTTTTTTTTCTTCTCTTTCTCCCTTTCACTAGTACATACTACTGTGTATTTCTCCCTTTTCTCTCCCCTTCCTCCTTCCAATTCTCTTCACTTCTTTATCTCTATCCTCTCATGTTTCACTCACTTTCCTTCTCTCTACGCAGAAGAGCCTCGTACTCTCATCTATAACCCGATAATTCTGAGCCAGCTGTCGCGACAAACAGCCAAAGACAGTTTTCCTCTAGTTCTTCGGGTAACTGTTACGTTAAACCAATAATAAATCCCACCTGACGTTCCATCCATAACAAATTACGGAATTACCGAGTGAACACAGTTATTTTCATTTAATTGTTTTCTTGAAAACATAAAAATTAGAGATTTTTTCAAAAACAAAATTATTTTCATTTTTAAGTGATCAATTAATTGCTTTTTTTGGTATTCCGGAAAATGATGGAGGTTCGTCCTTTTTTCTTGCTAGAATAATTTTTTATAAAAAATTATCTCGCTTAGTTTCCAAAATATTTGGAGAGAAAAAAATGATGAAAAAATTTAAATGATCAAAAATTGATTTAATTTGAAGATTCTGGATTTTTTTCTCGTGTCAAGCGTTCAAAGAAAAAATTTGGGAAAATTTTTGACAAGTTTCATATTTTTGGGGAATTTAAAACAAAAATTTCGTGTGAGTTGCGCTTGCACACGTCTAGTTATTCAACGAGACAGTACGTGAGAGTTGATCTGCATTTAGATATTTTTCTCATCAAGCCGTCTTGATACCCACGTAAGATATGTTAAACCGTAAAAAAATGGGGGAGCTCGTGAGCTGAAAAAGAGGAGAAATCGTAACCAAGAGTATGAAGAAAAAAAAATGCTAGTTTTGTTTTGTGAAAAGGAAGAGGAGCATATTTTTCTTGAAATTTGTCCGCACTATCTGCCCAGTGGGATCTACCCTCATTCTATAATTCTCCGGGATACTCCCTCGTCATTCGTACTCGTTTTCCACCCACTCATATAAACGGTTCAGAGGCTTTTATGCCTCTGCGGTACCACGTGTGCTTGCAAAAAGTCGAGAGAAAGAGAGAGAGATGAGGATTTTAGGGACAAGTTTTTGGTGAACGAGTATCTTTCTTCGTCCGTGGGGTGTAATCCGGCAGATTTGCGAGCGAGTCTGAGGGGCTGCGATATACTAAGAGTCTCCTGTCCTCAGCACCCGGCGATCTCCCCCCTCCCCGCCCTCCCCCCTCAACTGCCGCCTCCTCTCTCGCAGAGGGAATTTATTAAAATTAACAAAAAACTGAAGTGAGTGAAACTCACGTTTTGTCACAATCCTTTGAAAATTTCATCAATCATGTTTTTTTTTCTTATCATTATTATTATTATCATTTCCGCTAAAAACACAAGTGGGAGTTCATTCAGCATACATCTTGACAAATAAGATTCACAAAAAAAAAACTTATTTTTTCTTTCAATAGTTTTTGATGGGATCTCGAAAACTAAGGGACATACCCTCTTTGCAGGAATCCTTTTTTGTAGATCTTAACATTCGCTACAAGAAAGGATTCTAGTAAAAAAGCCCCATCTCGCTCAGTTTCTGTGATACTTTATTGAGAATAATCAGAAAAATAAGTCAGACTATTTTGTCTTTTTATTACTGATTAATTTTCTGAAAAAATATGTTGGAAATTGTAGGATATAGAAGAAAAATCGTAGAGACCTTATTTGTAGGAAAAAATAAGAGTTAAGACAAAATTTACCACGAAAATGAGGCTATCTCGCTTGAATACCCACAATATTTTCCAAAAACTTGAAATAAAATTAAATTTTCTCTTCAATTTTTTTTTTCTAAATTTTCTGCAAATATGCCGAAAAATAATAAAAATATCGAAATTTTCGCTGGTAACCTTTTTTATAGTTCCCAAAATTCCCTACAAAAAAGGTCTCTACAAAAATGTCTCTATCTCTCTTACTTTTCAAAATAATCCACAGAGACTGGAAATACGTGAATTACCACCTCATTAACAAGATTCAAAACAAACGCTACTTACTCATTAAATTGAAAAGTTTTCCGGTAAAAAAAAAAAAACCTCGCACACAAGCCACCGGCAGTAATTCTCAATTATCACCCGAGACAAACAGCATTCTCCCCTTTTGTGTGTTGAATACCCCCTTCATCTCTGAAAATACCAAGTGGATTAATAATAATTAGTCTCCTTTCCCAGTTTAAGTTATTAAATCACGTCTGCTTTTGGCTCCTACTGAGTGCGTGTGTTCTACGTAACGTTAAATAATACCAGACAGCAAATGTGAATTTTCCGTAGAAACCTGCAAAATTCCTTGTGTTTCAAGGGTAATACTATACCTTTAGTTTAAGACAAATGTGCGCACTCTTGAGTTGGCTTCTAAACTTATTGTTTCAACTGAGGGAGTCGAAACGGCCGATCGGAGTCGCTCGTAATTCTTCGGTCCAAATCCCCACAGTTTCCTACTACAGCTGTTAAATATATATATATATATATGTAGATATATATATCGTTGTCTTAGAAACAAAGTGCCTTAAGTGCCATGTACAAGCATAATATATATATGTGTGAAATATATATGTGTGTGTATATCTATATATATGTATATGTGTGTTTCGACTACACAGCAAGTGTGTTTCTTGCTTGGAAAAAGAGGCAGAGATGAGAAAAGAAAAGCGCCATATTGCTGTGAAAATAAGAGCAAGTATACTCGTGAATTTTTAAGAACTGCAGTTAGTTACAAGTGAAGTACAAATGGCTAGCGCTAGTATTGTTGAATTATTCAATGTGAGGTCACGTTAACTATTTATCAATGAATGCAGAAAAAATTCGGGTGGAATAGTTCGGCAGTGAAATTGTCTAGGGTATAAATTTTTGGGGGATTAAATTTTCTTAATCGACTTTTCTCCCTTTTTTTTTAGAATTTCTGGAAATACGAGTTTGTTAATTGATATCTTGGAAACTAAGCGAGATAAGGTAGTTTTGGTTGAATCCTTTTTTTTTATAGAGCATTTCAAGAGCTAAAAGAGAAATTTCTTGAAAAATTTCCCTATCTCGCTTAATTTTCGAGATATTATTCATCAAAAAGCGACTGACAGATAAATAGACTCATTTCAAGTCGTTATTAAATGAGGAAAAAAAGAAGGAATTCCTGAAATGTAAATGCAACAAATATACGGATGAGAGAATTTAGCAGTGGAATTATCTCTGGTATTAATTGTTCAATAATTCAATTTCATCAATAAAATTTCCTTTTTTTTTTGTTTCAAGAAATTAAGACAAATCTATTTCTCTGTCATTAATACTGTCATTGTCATTAATACAATTTTTGCCTCTGGTTTTTTTTGTAGCTCTTGAAATTCTCTACGAAAAATAATTCGGTTAAGAAAGGCGTATCTCCATTAGTTTCCAAGATATTTCATTGAGAATAATCTGAAAATCCTGAATTGATTTTAAATCAATTTTGAATCTCATTTTTTTTGCGGGGGATATTTCGGAAATTAAACGAGATAATTTACTCGATTCTGCTCAAATTTCGGAATAAAAATGTCGCTATTTCGCTTAGTTTCCGCAAAATTAATCCAAAATCAATAACAAAAAAAAATGAATTTATTCGATTTCACTTTTCCATCACTGAATTGAATGCGAAAAAAAATGTAAAATTTTGTAAAAGTGATTTTAGGAAAAAAATCCAAATTTTAATGGCTTTTTTTCAACGTAAAAAAAATGTAATCTCTCTCGGCTCTGTAAATTATTCGAAGAACTCGTGCAAACATAGCAATATTTTTCAATTTTCCACGATGAAAATGTTATAAAATTCTCTGTGACCTACAGCACATGGCCAGTGTGTGTTGGGCATATTTTTCTCTTTTTGGCACATACAGATTCTCGCACAGGCAAAAATTGTGGAGGGAGTTGGGAATCAATTTTTCCGCGTCGGTCGAGCTCACTTCGTTTTGCATAATCCAAATGGTTGAATTTTAAATTTCACCAGAGCGCTTCCGGGACTCTCTATATCTACTCTCTCCGTTCTTCATCGCGCGCAGTTTGTTTTTACAAAATTATAACGCGTTCGACATGAATACTAGAGTAGCTGTAGATTGAAAATTGCAATGAAATCGAGAATTTTATGGTATTTTGTTAAAAAATTCATCTTTGTAATATATTTTATGGGCAATTTTCATGGGCTTTTCGGGATTTTCATTGACTGATTATTTTATCTTCAAGCGCCTCTATAATAGGCTCATGAAGCCCCTTTCATTGGATTTCCCTTTGATATTTTATTTTTGTTGTGGAATTGTCGAAAAATGTCTATTCAGAGGAAAACGCGGATTATTCTGAGAATATCTCGAAAATTATTGGGTTCAGGAGAATTTGTCAGGAAACCTTTCTTAAAACACTTAAAATTCTCTACAAAAAAGGTGTCATGATATTTTTCTCTAAATCTACTCGTTTCGGAGATATTAACACAATAATTCACTTAAAATTCTGGCTCAAGAAGTGAACAACAAAAAAAACGAAAAATCGGAAGTAGAGTATTTTGGAAGTATCTCGGAAACCATCGGCTTTAAGAGAATTTATCAGGAGACCTTTTTTGTAGCTTTTGAAATCCTGTACAAAAAAGATTCCCTGACATTTTCCATTAAACTCACTCGCTTCAACGATAGCCGCAATATAATCCCTCAAAAACACAGAAAATTAATTTTTTCCACAAAAATTTCTTTAATATAAAAGAAAAATTAATGAAATTCCCAATTTTCCTTCATCCGATTTATCTCATTTCTCCTCAGAATAGTTCAATTCAAAATCGTTTCGCCCGATTGGATTTCTATTTGTGCCGCACGACAATTCACACCTTTTTCCTGCAATCACCTTTTTCGCACTTTTTTTTTTCTTTTCATTTCATTTCTCTTCGCTTTTATTCTCAATTTCAGTATATCAATCTCTATAAAAGTGGGAAAGTCTCACGTCTATACGTAGATTGAGAGAAAATTCCTCACAGATGAAAATCAGCTCATGGAACGATTTTCATTGCGATTATTCGAGTGGAATATGGGGTAAAGTTCGTTTCCGGTTACAAGCGAAAAGTAGAGGTCTTTACACTCGTGCATTAAACTTTAATATCCAACAGTCTGGAGCTATGTATAACTCAAATACACATTCAGTAGACTATTTTGATGTATTCCATCGATTATCTTGCTTTTTAATGTGAAGGTTTTCATTGTAATCAAATGACGAAAGTGACCTAAAAAATTGTAATTTACGCATATGAATGAAGTGAAATGTCATCACTTGAAATGTTAATATTCCCTGCATGGACCCTACAATTTTATCGATTTCTCTTCGTGAATCAAATATGCAAGCACTGACAATTATTCAAAAATTCATTAAAAATTGTGGTATTACAATATAATGTAGCATATCTTTTTTACAAATAAGTTCATATCTCTTGTATTTCTCAATAAACCTTAATAGGGTTTGGAAAAATTAATTAAAAAATTTTTTTTTTATATAATTGAGAGAAATGCAGGATTTTGTCTGTACAACTCCATCTTTTGTAATGCTGAATAATTCCAAAAGGGGCTTAGAAGCATAAAATTGACCAAAAAATTAGAAATTATCCAAATTTTGTTGCTTTGGAGTCTTTCCTTTTTTTTTAATTTCAGATGTCCCATCTCATCTATGGGAAATAGATGAATTTTTGTGGTCACTTGTTTTGTGCTGAAAAATGAAAGCTGCAAAAGAAAGTAGCCCCAGAAATTGCTCTATCTCGCTTGAATTCCGAATTGATCTAAAAAAAATTGACTTTAATGTAGCACCAATTTATCGTTTTTTTTTCAAATATCTTGAAAACTAAGCGAGATAGAGTAATTTTGTAGGAGACCTCTTTTGAAGCTCTGACTTTTCTTTATGAAAATGTTCTCTTCAGAAATTTCTCTATCTTCTTTAGTTTTCGAGATATCCTCAAAAAACCGTTCCAATTGATTAACCGCCCAAAATTCACGTAGTATTTTCCAAAAAAACATGAAGAATCCTCGCAAATGTCTCAATGTAAACCAAGAAATCGAGAGAGACATCACACCATAATAATTTGCACTGGGTGGGCTTTCAGGATGCGGAGGAACGTAGACGGCAATGTAAATTACTCACGTCTGGCCCTAAAGCTGTGCAATAAATCTCAGTGAGGTTCGCAGATTGGCGTCTCGACGTCAGCTAAGATCGTGCGGTGTTTAAACCTTTGGCTATTGAAAATCACGCGAAGAGGTATAATTAATATTGAAAATTCGACAGAAACCTTCAAAAAATCAATAAAATGGATTTCCCTTAAATTCAAAAAAAAAAATCCATTCTTTTTCTATTTTATAATTTCGTCGTGAAGAAGTAAAATTGAAATATTCTTCATTTTTCCTTATTCATATTTTCCAGAATATCTGGCAAATCAAAAGAGATAGAGCAATTTTGCTTCAATGCTTTTTTCTAGCTCTTGAAATTTCCTTCAAAAAAGATTCAGGTAAAAAGGGGCGTATCTCCAGTAGTTTCTGAGATATGAGAGTCTGAAGCGAAACGAGCTAGTGATTTTTTTTTAGAAATGAAGCATTCCGTGAAAAAAATCTCAAAAAAAAATCGAAAAATTCTTCTATGTCTACATGTTTGCACAATTTTTTGTCAAACTGGTTCACAGATGCCTTCACTTTAAAAAAAAAACTCAATTCTCTCCTGGTACCTCTAATTACCTTCAGACTTCCTTTCTCAGAAATTCAAGAAAAATTCCTCAAATGTACAAATACCAGAATCTCGAATTATTGACAAGAAAAAAAAGTGAAATTATTTACTGTACATTCAAGAGAAATGATTATCTCGCGTGCGGTAGTCACTCTCAGTGATTTGTGACGCACATTTATGCACACCAGTGTATTATAAAACAGTAAGAAAAAAAAAATAATAGAACAAGTGTACGAACGAAAGAAATCGTGATATTACGTTCCTGATAATAATAAAACTCTTATAGCATCTCGTCACGCATTGACTGTTTCAAAAATTCTCTCTCTCTCTAAAAAAAAAAAAAAATCGTCTGAAATTTTTTCTTAATTTAATTCCGCATTGGAAAATTCACGAATTAAAAATTCTCTCTCCCCTCCAATAATTACCCTCTCAATATTCACAAAGATATTCAGCCAACGAAAAAAAACGCGAAAAATTAAATAAGAAAAGATTAGAGAGTAAAGCTCTTTATAATGGTAATTGAAGTCTTGATTGAAATAAAAATCACGTATTCGTTATTTTCTTGTTTGAAAGTGGAAGAAAGAAGAGGTAAATGTGGAAAAATAAAGGGAAGTGAGGGAAAAACTTTTTGAAGGCAACGAAAATGACCTTTGAAATCTCCCAAAGAGTTCAGGGATGCACGTATGGAGCTAAAGAATAAATAAAAAATGAAGAATAAAAAATAAACATAAACCTTTATCGTTTATTCGACGTTTAGCATATTCATGACCATCAACTATCCCAGAGTTTTCCGGTGTCTGACCAGCATCTCAAAACTTGTGCATATTCATAAAGCTTATTGGACTCTGAGTTGGGTTGCTTCCAAATGTGTATTCACTAGTTCAAAACAGTCGTGCTTTATGGGAGAATAATAGAAATAATAAATTTTACGGATATTAATTGAGAAATCAGTGATGAAAAGGTAGAATAGAATAATTCGATTTTTTCTTTTCTCTTTGGAGAATATTATGAAAAATAAGCGAGGTAGGGTGATTTTGTCTGAATTTTTTTTTTTTAATCCCTCGAAATTCTCTACTGAAAAGATCAGAACAAAATTGCCCTATGTCGTTTATTTCCCGAGATATTTAGGAAAATTCTCGATTAAAACATCAAAACAAAAATATCTCATGACAAAAATATCTCAATTATAAAATCACAATGAGATAAAAATTTAATAATTTTCACATGAGATATTATTGCCGAGATGTTTTTTTCTATGAGATATTTTTACCAAGATGTAATTATTTAAAAAATGAAGAGGCATTGTCCAAGAATATGGACTCGTCGTCTTTTACCTTTTCACTCCTGAAACGTGTTTAGGTTCCAACGAAAATGATCGAATTGTGATGGAAAGAATACTTGTCCAAGTTTTTTTTCCCATCATCCCAAAATTTGACTAAAGAACTGAAAAATAATTATTTGCATTATATTATTAAATGAAATTTGAATTAAATCCGAGGAATAATAACGAATGTATTTAATTCAAAATAAAATGCAAATATTAAACCATGTATTGCATAATGAGGATCACAAACTTGGAATTGTTATTTGCCCTGGTATGTGAACCAAGGGATTAAGGTAATGCCTCAGAGCGTCAGTTTGGCTTGTCAGTCAACAGTGGTTGGCTCATGGGGAGAGAGCGCGTGTCTCACGCCAACAATCTTACCCCTCCCTACCTCATTCATCCCCTCTCTCTCTCTTTCTTCCTCCTCGACCCCTCGAATATTTTCCATCCGCGGACTTTCCAACAGTGTGACGTTGTAATGGCTGTATAATAATTAGTAACCATGGTACGTTTAATATTGTGGTGTCAAGTGACGTGGAATTTAACAACTCTGAAGTATTTATGAACTTTCGGGAGGAAAATCTGTGATATTTTTCCAGATATTAAATTCATTTCTGAGGATAATTATCAACAAAATCCTTTATCCTCATTTTTCACCCATTTCCCGAGGGAATACGGGGTTTTCCTTGACATTTCGCAAAGAATTGAGTGAAACGCACGATGATGGGGGATCCTGAAGGGCCAAGAGCCGCAAGGATTCGGGATATCGAGTGTTTGCGGAATTTTCAGGCCAAACCCAGAGGCAATGGCCTTTGCTCTATGAAAATGACCATTTCCGCTCTATCGAATCTTCAGAATCGTTTGCGATACTGTTATGAAATTTTGCAGGCTCTTTCAGGACGACATAGGCAGTGTCACTGTGAAATTTCATCAGGAAATACGCCATAGAAAAAAAGTTATGAAGATTTGAAAATCGGGATTTTCATGATGGCTGATTTCCTTCGAATATTCCTTCATCCTCATTTTTCACCCATTTCCCGAGGGAATACGGGGTTTTCCTTGAAATTTCGCAAAGAATTGAGTGAAACGCACGATAATGGGGGATCCTGAAGGGCCAAAAGCCGCAACGATTCGAGATATCCAGTATCCGCGGAATTTTTTCAGTTTTTCTCAATTATCTCGGTAAATAAGCCAGATAGAGCGAAATAGACGTTAATATGGAGTCAGGAAGAAAAAATTCCAGTTTTTCGCGATTATCTCGGTAAATAAGCGAGATAGAGCGAAATAGGCACCAATTTGGGATCAGGAAAGGAGTATTTTCAGTTTTTCGCGATTATCTCGGTAAATAAGCGAGATAGAGCGAAATGGACGTTAATATGGGATCAGCAAAAATGTCAATGTCTGCTCTATCGAATTCGCTGAACCATTTGCGATACTGTTGTGGAATTTTGCAGGCTACTTCCTGACGACCCAGGCAGTGTCACTGTGAAATTTCATCAGGAAATACGCCACAGAAAAAAAGTTATGGAGATTTGAAAATCGGGATTTTCATGATGGCTGATTTCCTTCGAATATTCCTTCATCCTCATTTTTCACCCATTTCCCGAGGGAATACGGGGTTTTCCTTGAAATTTCGCAAAGAATTGAGTGAAACGCACGATAATGGGGGATCCTGAAGGGCCAAAAGCCGCAACGATTCGAGATATCCAGTATCCGCGGAATTTTTTCAGTTTTTCTCAATTATCTCGGTAAATAAGCCAGATAGAGCGAAATAGACGTTAATATGGAGTCAGGAAGAAAAATTTCCAGTTTTTCGCGATTATCTCGGTAAATAAGCGAGATAGAGCGAAATAGGCACCAATTTGGGATCAGGAAAGGAGTATTTTCAGTTTTTCGCGATTATCTCGGTAAATAAGCGAGATAGAGCGAAATGGACGTTAATATGGGATCAGCAAAAATGTCAATGTCTGCTCTATCGAATTCGCTGAACCATTTGCGATACTGTTGTGGAATTTTGCAGGCTACTTCCTGACGACCCAGGCAGTGTCACTGTGAAATTTCATCAGGAAATACGCCACAGAAAAAAAGTTATGGAGATTTGAAAATCGGGATTTTCATGATGGCTGATTTCCTTCGAATATTCCTTCATCCTCATTTTTCACCCATTTCCCGAGGGAATACGGGGTTTTCCTTGAAATTTCGCAAAGAATTGAGTGAAACGCACGATAATGGGGGATCCTGAAGGGCCAAAAGCCGCAACGATTCGAGATATCCAGTATCCGCGGAATTTTGTCAGTTTTTCTCAATTATCTCGGTAAATAAGCCAGATAGAGCGAAATAGACGTTAATATGGAGTCAGGAAGAAAAATTTCCAGTTTTTCGCGATTATCTCGGTAAATAAGCGAGATAGAGCGAAATAGGCACTAATTTGGGATCAGGAAAGGAGTATTTTCAGTTTTTCGCGATTATCTCGGTAAATAAGCGAGATAGAGCGAAATGGACGTTAATATGGGATCAGCCAAAATGTCAATGTCTGCTCTATCGAATTCGCTGAACCATTTGCGATACTGTTGTGGAATTTTGCAGGCTACTTCCTGACGACCCAGGCAGTGTCACTGTGAAATTTCATCAGGAAATACGCCATAGAAAAAAAGTTATGAAGATTTGAAAATCGGGATTTTCATGATGGCTGATTTCCTTCGAATATTCCTTCATCCTCATTTTTCACCCATTTCCCGAGGGAATACGGGGTTTTCCTTGAAATTTCGCAAAGAATTGAGTGAAACGCACGATAATGGGGGATCCTGAAGGGCCAAAAGCCGCAAGGATTCGGGATATCGAGTGTTTGCGGAATTTTCAGGCCAAACCCAGAGGCAATGGCCTTTGCTCTATGGAAATGACCATTTCCGCTCTATCGAATCTTCAGAATCGTTTGCGATACTGTTATGAAATTTTGCAGGCTCTTTCAGGACGACATAGGCAGTGTCACTGTGAAATTTCATCAGGAAATACGCCATAGAAAAAAAGTTATGAAGATTTGAAAATCGGGATTTTCATGATGGCTGATTTCCTTCGAATATTCCTTCATCCTCATTTTTCACCCATTTCCCGAGGGAATACGGGGTTTTCCTTGAAATTTCGCAAAGAATTGAGTGAAACGCACGATAATGGGGGATCCTGAAGGGCCAAAAGCCGCAAGGATTCGGGATATCGAGTGTTTGCGGAATTTTCAGGCCAAACCCAGAGGCAATGGCCTTTGCTCTATGGAAATGACCATTTCCGCTCTATCGAATCTTCAGAATCGTTTGCGATACTGTTATGAAATTTTGCAGGCTCTTTCAGGACGACATAGGCAGTGTCACTGTGAAATTTCATCAGGAAATACGCCATAGAAAAAAAGTTATGAAGATTTGAAAATCGGGATTTTCATGATGGCTGATTTCCTTCGAATATTCCTTCATCCTCATTTTTCACCCATTTCCCGAGGGAATACGGGGTTTTCCTTGAAATTTCGCAAAGAATTGAGTGAAACGCACGATAATGGGGGATCCTGAAGGGCCAAAAGCCGCAACGATTCGGGATATCGAGTGTTTGCGGAATTTTCAGGCCAAACCCAGAGGCAATGGCCTTTGCTCTATGGAAATGACCATTTCCGCTCTATCGAATCTTCAGAATCGTTTGCGATACTGTTATGAAATTTTGCAGGCTCTTTCAGGACGACATAGGCAGTGTCACTGTGAAATTTCATCAGGAAATACGCCATAGAAAAAAAGTTATGAAGATTTGAAAATCGGGATTTTCATGATGGCTGATTTCCTTCGAATATTCCTTCATCCTCATTTTTCACCCATTTCCCGAGGGAATACGGGGTTTTCCTTGAAATTTCGCAAAGAATTGAGTGAAACGCACGATAATGGGGGATCCTGAAGGGCCAAAAGCCGCAAGGATTCGGGATATCGAGTGTTTGCGGAATTTTCAGGCCAAACCCAGAGGCAATGGCCTTTGCTCTATGGAAATGACCATTTCCGCTCTATCGAATCTTCAGAATCGTTTGCGATACTGTTATGAAATTTTGCAGGCTCTTTCAGGACGACATAGGCAGTGTCACTGTGAAATTTCATCAGGAAATACGCCATAGAAAAAAAGTTATGAAGATTTGAAAATCGGGATTTTCATGATGGCTGATTTCCTTCGAATATTCCTTCATCCTCATTTTTCACCCATTTCCCGAGGGAATACGGGGTTTTCCTTGAAATTTCGCAAAGAATTGAGTGAAACGCACGATAATGGGGGATCCTGAAGGGCCAAAAGCCGCAAGGATTCGGGATATCGAGTGTTTGCGGAATTTTCAGGCCAAACCCAGAGGCAATGGCCTTTGCTCTATGGAAATGACCATTTCCGCTCTATCGAATCTTCAGAATCGTTTGCGATACTGTTATGAAATTTTGCAGGCTCTTTCAGGACGACATAGGCAGTGTCACTGTGAAATTTCATCAGGAAATACGCCATAGAAAAAAAGTTATGAAGATTTGAAAATCGGGATTTTCATGATGGCTGATTTCCTTCGAATATTCCTTCATCCTCATTTTTCACCCATTTCCCGAGGGAATACGGGGTTTTCCTTGAAATTTCGCAAAGAATTGAGTGAAACGCACGATAATGGGGGATCCTGAAGGGCCAAAAGCCGCAAGGATTCGGGATATCGAGTGTTTGCGGAATTTTCAGGCCAAACCCAGAGGCAATGGCCTTTGCTCTATGGAAATGACCATTTCCGCTCTATCGAATCTTCAGAATCGTTTGCGATACTGTTATGAAATTTTGCAGGCTCTTTCAGGACGACATAGGCAGTGTCACTGTGAAATTTCATCAGGAAATACGCCATAGAAAAAAAGTTATGAAGATTTGAAAATCGGGATTTTCATGATGGCTGATTTCCTTCGAATATTCCTTCATCCTCATTTTTCACCCATTTCCCGAGGGAATACGGGGTTTTCCTTGAAATTTCGCAAAGAATTGAGTGAAACGCACGATAATGGGGGATCCTGAAGGGCCAAAAGCCGCAAGGATTCGGGATATCGAGTGTTTGCGGAATTTTCAGGCCAAACCCAGAGGCAATGGCCTTTGCTCTATGGAAATGACCATTTCCGCTCTATCGAATCTTCAGAATCGTTTGCGATACTGTTATGAAATTTTGCAGGCTCTTTCAGGACGACATAGGCAGTGTCACTGTGAAATTTCATCAGGAAATACGCCATAGAAAAAAAGTTATGAAGATTTGAAAATCGGGATTTTCATGATGGCTGATTTCCTTCGAATATTCCTTCATCCTCATTTTTCACCCATTTCCCGAGGGAATACGGGGTTTTCCTTGAAATTTCGCAAAGAATTGAGTGAAACGCACGATAATGGGGGATCCTGAAGGGCCAAAAGCCGCAAGGATTCGGGATATCGAGTGTTTGCGGAATTTTCAGGCCAAACCCAGAGGCAATGGCCTTTGCTCTATGGAAATGACCATTTCCGCTCTATCGAATCTTCAGAATCGTTTGCGATACTGTTATGAAATTTTGCAGGCTCTTTCAGGACGACATAGGCAGTGTCACTGTGAAATTTCATCAGGAAATACGCCATAGAAAAAAAGTTATGAAGATTTGAAAATCGGGATTTTCATGATGGCTGATTTCCTTCGAATATTCCTTCATCCTCATTTTTCACCCATTTCCCGAGGGAATACGGGGTTTTCCTTGAAATTTCGCAAAGAATTGAGTGAAACGCACGATAATGGGGGATCCTGAAGGGCCAAAAGCCGCAACGATTCGGGATATCGAGTGTTTGCGGAATTTTCAGGCCAAACCCAGAGGCAATGGCCTTTGCTCTATGGAAATGACCATTTCCGCTCTATCGAATCTTCAGAATCGTTTGCGATACTGTTATGAAATTTTGCAGGCTCTTTCAGGACGACATAGGCAGTGTCACTGTGAAATTTCATCAGGAAATACGCCATAGAAAAAAAGTTATGAAGATTTGAAAATCGGGATTTTCATGATGGCTGATTTCCTTCGAATATTCCTTCATCCTCATTTTTCACCCATTTCCCGAGGGAATACGGGGTTTTCCTTGAAATTTCGCAAAGAATTGAGTGAAACGCACGATAATGGGGGATCCTGAAGGGCCAAAAGCCGCAAGGATTCGGGATATCGAGTGTTTGCGGAATTTTCAGGCCAAACCCAGAGGCAATGGCCTTTGCTCTATGGAAATGACCATTTCCGCTCTATCGAATCTTCAGAATCGTTTGCGATACTGTTATGAAATTTTGCAGGCTCTTTCAGGACGACATAGGCAGTGTCACTGTGAAATTTCATCAGGAAATACGCCATAGAAAAAAAGTTATGAAGATTTGAAAATCGGGATTTTCATGATGGCTGATTTCCTTCGAATATTCCTTCATCCTCATTTTTCACCCATTTCCCGAGGGAATACGGGGTTTTCCTTGAAATTTCGCAAAGAATTGAGTGAAACGCACGATAATGGGGGATCCTGAAGGGCCAAAAGCCGCAAGGATTCGGGATATCGAGTGTTTGCGGAATTTTCAGGCCAAACCCAGAGGCAATGGCCTTTGCTCTATGGAAATGACCATTTCCGCTCTATCGAATCTTCAGAATCGTTTGCGATACTGTTATGAAATTTTGCAGGCTCTTTCAGGACGACATAGGCAGTGTCACTGTGAAATTTCATCAGGAAATACGCCATAGAAAAAAAGTTATGAAGATTTGAAAATCGGGATTTTCATGATGGCTGATTTCCTTCGAATATTCCTTCATCCTCATTTTTCACCCATTTCCCGAGGGAATACGGGGTTTTCCTTGAAATTTCGCAAAGAATTGAGTGAAACGCACGATAATGGGGGATCCTGAAGGGCCAAAAGCCGCAAGGATTCGGGATATCGAGTGTTTGCGGAATTTTCAGGCCAAACCCAGAGGCAATGGCCTTTGCTCTATGGAAATGACCATTTCCGCTCTATCGAATCTTCAGAATCGTTTGCGATACTGTTATGAAATTTTGCAGGCTCTTTCAGGACGACATAGGCAGTGTCACTGTGAAATTTCATCAGGAAATACGCCATAGAAAAAAAGTTATGAAGATTTGAAAATCGGGATTTTCATGATGGCTGATTTCCTTCGAATATTCCTTCATCCTCATTTTTCACCCATTTCCCGAGGGAATACGGGGTTTTCCTTGAAATTTCGCAAAGAATTGAGTGAAACGCACGATAATGGGGGATCCTGAAGGGCCAAAAGCCGCAACGATTCGAGATATCCAGTATCCGCGGAATTTTTTCAGTTTTTCTCAATTATCTCGGTAAATAAGCCAGATAGAGCGAAATAGACGTTAATATGGAGTCAGGAAGAAAAAATTCCAGTTTTTCGCGATTATCTCGGTAAATAAGCGAGATAGAGCGAAATAGGCACCAATTTGGGATCAGGAAAGGAGTATTTTCAGTTTTTCGCGATTATCTCGGTAAATAAGCGAGATAGAGCGAAATGGACGTTAATATGGGATCAGCAAAAATGTCAATGTCTGCTCTATCGAATTCGCTGAACCATTTGCGATACTGTTGTGGAATTTTGCAGGCTACTTCCTGACGACCCAGGCAGTGTCACTGTGAAATTTCATCAGGAAATACGCCACAGAAAGAAAGTTATGGAGATTTGAAAATCGGGATTTTCATGATGGCTGATTTCCTTCGAATATTCCTTCATCCTCATTTTTCACCCATTTCCCGAGGGAATACGGGGTTTTCCTTGAAATTTCGCAAAGAATTGAGTGAAACGCACGATAATGGGGGATCCTGAAGGGCCAAAAGCCGCAACGATTCGAGATATCCAGTATCCGCGGAATTTTTTCAGTTTTTCTCAATTATCTCGGTAAATAAGCCAGATAGAGCGAAATAGACGTTAATATGGAGTCAGGAAGAAAAATTTCCAGTTTTTCGCGATTATCTCGGTAAATAAGCGAGATAGAGCGAAATAGGCACTAATTTGGGATCAGGAAAGGAGTATTTTCAGTTTTTCGCGATTATCTCGGTAAATAAGCGAGATAGAGCGAAATGGACGTTAATATGGGATCAGCAAAAATGTCAATGTCTGCTCTATCGAATTCGCTGAACCATTTGCGATACTGTTGTGGAATTTTGCAGGCTACTTCCTGACGACCCAGGCAGTGTCACTGTGAAATTTCATCAGGAAATACGCCACAGAAAAAAAGTTATGAAGATTTGAAAATCGGGATTTTCATGATGGCTGATTTCCTTCGAATATTCCTTCATCCTCATTTTTCACCCATTTCCCGAGGGAATACGGGGTTTTCCTTGAAATTTCGCAAAGAATTGAGTGAAACGCACGATAATGGGGGATCCTGAAGGGCCAAAAGCCGCAACGATTCGAGATATCCAGTATCCGCGGAATTTTTCCAGTTTTTCTCAATTATCTCGGTAAATAAGCCAGATAGAGCGAAATAGACGTTAATATGGAGTCAGGAAGAAAAATTTCCAGTTTTTCGCGATTATCTCGGTAAATAAGCGAGATAGAGCGAAATAGGCACTAATTTGGGATCAGGAAAGGAGTATTTTCAGTTTTTCGCGATTATCTCGGTAAATAAGCGAGATAGAGCGAAATGGACGTTAATATGGGATCAGCCAAAATGTCAATGTCTGCTCTATCGAATTCGCTGAACCATTTGTGATACTGTTGTGGAATTTTGCAGGCTACTTCCTGACGACCCAGGCAGTGTCACTGTGAAATTTCATCAGGAAATACGCCACAGAAAAAAAGTTATGAAGATTTGAAAATCGGGATTTTCATGATGGCTGATTTCCTTCGAATATTCCTTCATCCTCATTTTTCACCCATTTCCCGAGGGAATACGGGGTTTTCCTTGAAATTTCGCAAAGAATTGAGTGAAACGCACGATAATGGGGGATCCTGAAGGGCCAAAAGCCGCAAGGATTCGGGATATCGAGTGTTTGCGGAATTTTCAGGCCAAACCCAGAGGCAATGGCCTTTGCTCTATGGAAATGACCATTTCCGCTCTATCGAATCTTCAGAATCGTTTGCGATACTGTTATGAAATTTTGCAGGCTCTTTCAGGACGACATAGGCAGTGTCACTGTGAAATTTCATCAGGAAATACGCCATAGAAAAAAAGTTATGAAGATTTGAAAATCGGGATTTTCATGATGGCTGATTTCCTTCGAATATTCCTTCATCCTCATTTTTCACCCATTTCCCGAGGGAATACGGGGTTTTCCTTGAAATTTCGCAAAGAATTGAGTGAAACGCACGATAATGGGGGATCCTGAAGGGCCAAAAGCCGCAACGATTCGGGATATCGAGTGTTTGCGGAATTTTCAGGCCAAACCCAGAGGCAATGGCCTTTGCTCTATGGAAATGACCATTTCCGCTCTATCGAATCTTCAGAATCGTTTGCGATACTGTTATGAAATTTTGCAGGCTCTTTCAGGACGACATAGGCAGTGTCACTGTGAAATTTCATCAGGAAATACGCCATAGAAAAAAAGTTATGAAGATTTGAAAATCGGGATTTTCATGATGGCTGATTTCCTTCGAATATTCCTTCATCCTCATTTTTCACCCATTTCCCGAGGGAATACGGGGTTTTCCTTGAAATTTCGCAAAGAATTGAGTGAAACGCACGATAATGGGGGATCCTGAAGGGCCAAAAGCCGCAAGGATTCGGGATATCGAGTGTTTGCGGAATTTTCAGGCCAAACCCAGAGGCAATGGCCTTTGCTCTATGGAAATGACCATTTCCGCTCTATCGAATCTTCAGAATCGTTTGCGATACTGTTATGAAATTTTGCAGGCTCTTTCAGGACGACATAGGCAGTGTCACTGTGAAATTTCATCAGGAAATACGCCATAGAAAAAAAGTTATGAAGATTTGAAAATCGGGATTTTCATGATGGCTGATTTCCTTCGAATATTCCTTCATCCTCATTTTTCACCCATTTCCCGAGGGAATACGGGGTTTTCCTTGAAATTTCGCAAAGAATTGAGTGAAACGCACGATAATGGGGGATCCTGAAGGGCCAAAAGCCGCAACGATTCGAGATATCCAGTATCCGCGGAATTTTTTCAGTTTTTCTCAATTATCTCGGTAAATAAGCCAGATAGAGCGAAATAGACGTTAATATGGAGTCAGGAAGAAAAAATTCCAGTTTTTCGCGATTATCTCGGTAAATAAGCGAGATAGAGCGAAATAGGCACCAATTTGGGATCAGGAAAGGAGTATTTTCAGTTTTTCGCGATTATCTCGGTAAATAAGCGAGATAGAGCGAAATGGACGTTAATATGGGATCAGCAAAAATGTCAATGTCTGCTCTATCGAATTCGCTGAACCATTTGCGATACTGTTGTGGAATTTTGCAGGCTACTTCCTGACGACCCAGGCAGTGTCACTGTGAAATTTCATCAGGAAATACGCCACAGAAAGAAAGTTATGGAGATTTGAAAATCGGGATTTTCATGATGGCTGATTTCCTTCGAATATTCCTTCATCCTCATTTTTCACCCATTTCCCGAGGGAATACGGGGTTTTCCTTGAAATTTCGCAAAGAATTGAGTGAAACGCACGATAATGGGGGATCCTGAAGGGCCAAAAGCCGCAACGATTCGAGATATCCAGTATCCGCGGAATTTTTTCAGTTTTTCTCAATTATCTCGGTAAATAAGCCAGATAGAGCGAAATAGACGTTAATATGGAGTCAGGAAGAAAAATTTCCAGTTTTTCGCGATTATCTCGGTAAATAAGCGAGATAGAGCGAAATAGGCACTAATTTGGGATCAGGAAAGGAGTATTTTCAGTTTTTCGCGATTATCTCGGTAAATAAGCGAGATAGAGCGAAATGGACGTTAATATGGGATCAGCCAAAATGTCAATGTCTGCTCTATCGAATTCGCTGAACCATTTGTGATACTGTTGTGGAATTTTGCAGGCTACTTCCTGACGACCCAGGCAGTGTCACTGTGGAATTTCATCAGGAAATACGCCACAGAAAAAAAGTTATGAAGATTTGAAAATCGGGATTTTCATGATGGCTGATTTCCTTCGAATATTCCTTCATCCTCATTTTTCACCCATTTCCCGAGGGAATACGGGGTTTTCCTTGAAATTTCGCAAAGAATTGAGTGAAACGCACGATAATGGGGGATCCTGAAGGGCCAAAAGCCGCAACGATTCGAGATATCCAGTATCCGCGGAATTTTGTCAGTTTTTCTCAATTATCTCGGTAAATAAGCCAGATAGAGCGAAATAGACGTTAATATGGAGTCAGGAAGAAAAATTTCCAGTTTTTCGCGATTATCTCGGTAAATAAGCGAGATAGAGCGAAATAGGCACTAATTTGGGATCAGGAAAGGAGTATTTTCAGTTTTTCGCGATTATCTCGGTAAATAAGCGAGATAGAGCGAAATGGACGTTAATATGGGATCAGCCAAAATGTCAATGTCTGCTCTATCGAATTCGCTGAACCATTTGCGATACTGTTGTGGAATTTTGCAGGCTACTTCCTGACGACCCAGGCAGTGTCACTGTGAAATTTCATCAGGAAATACGCCATAGAAAAAAAGTTATGAAGATTTGAAAATCGGGATTTTCATGATGGCTGATTTCCTTCGAATATTCCTTCATCCTCATTTTTCACCCATTTCCCGAGGGAATACGGGGTTTTCCTTGAAATTTCGCAAAGAATTGAGTGAAACGCACGATAATGGGGGATCCTGAAGGGCCAAAAGCCGCAAGGATTCGGGATATCGAGTGTTTGCGGAATTTTCAGGCCAAACCCAGAGGCAATGGCCTTTGCTCTATGGAAATGACCATTTCCGCTCTATCGAATCTTCAGAATCGTTTGCGATACTGTTATGAAATTTTGCAGGCTCTTTCAGGACGACATAGGCAGTGTCACTGTGAAATTTCATCAGGAAATACGCCATAGAAAAAAAGTTATGAAGATTTGAAAATCGGGATTTTCATGATGGCTGATTTCCTTCGAATATTCCTTCATCCTCATTTTTCACCCATTTCCCGAGGGAATACGGGGTTTTCCTTGAAATTTCGCAAAGAATTGAGTGAAACGCACGATAATGGGGGATCCTGAAGGGCCAAAAGCCGCAAGGATTCGGGATATCGAGTGTTTGCGGAATTTTCAGGCCAAACCCAGAGGCAATGGCCTTTGCTCTATGGAAATGACCATTTCCGCTCTATCGAATCTTCAGAATCGTTTGCGATACTGTTATGAAATTTTGCAGGCTCTTTCAGGACGACATAGGCAGTGTCACTGTGAAATTTCATCAGGAAATACGCCATAGAAAAAAAGTTATGAAGATTTGAAAATCGGGATTTTCATGATGGCTGATTTCCTTCGAATATTCCTTCATCCTCATTTTTCACCCATTTCCCGAGGGAATACGGGGTTTTCCTTGAAATTTCGCAAAGAATTGAGTGAAACGCACGATAATGGGGGATCCTGAAGGGCCAAAAGCCGCAACGATTCGGGATATCGAGTGTTTGCGGAATTTTCAGGCCAAACCCAGAGGCAATGGCCTTTGCTCTATGGAAATGACCATTTCCGCTCTATCGAATCTTCAGAATCGTTTGCGATACTGTTATGAAATTTTGCAGGCTCTTTCAGGACGACATAGGCAGTGTCACTGTGAAATTTCATCAGGAAATACGCCATAGAAAAAAAGTTATGAAGATTTGAAAATCGGGATTTTCATGATGGCTGATTTCCTTCGAATATTCCTTCATCCTCATTTTTCACCCATTTCCCGAGGGAATACGGGGTTTTCCTTGAAATTTCGCAAAGAATTGAGTGAAACGCACGATAATGGGGGATCCTGAAGGGCCAAAAGCCGCAAGGATTCGGGATATCGAGTGTTTGCGGAATTTTCAGGCCAAACCCAGAGGCAATGGCCTTTGCTCTATGGAAATGACCATTTCCGCTCTATCGAATCTTCAGAATCGTTTGCGATACTGTTATGAAATTTTGCAGGCTCTTTCAGGACGACATAGGCAGTGTCACTGTGAAATTTCATCAGGAAATACGCCATAGAAAAAAAGTTATGAAGATTTGAAAATCGGGATTTTCATGATGGCTGATTTCCTTCGAATATTCCTTCATCCTCATTTTTCACCCATTTCCCGAGGGAATACGGGGTTTTCCTTGAAATTTCGCAAAGAATTGAGTGAAACGCACGATAATGGGGATCCTGAAGGGCCAAAAGCCGCAAGGATTCGGGATATCGAGTGTTTGCGGAATTTTCAGGCCAAACCCAGAGGCAATGGCCTTTGCTCTATGGAAATGACCATTTCCGCTCTATCGAATCTTCAGAATCGTTTGCGATACTGTTATGAAATTTTGCAGGCTCTTTCAGGACGACATAGGCAGTGTCACTGTGAAATTTCATCAGGAAATACGCCATAGAAAAAAAGTTATGAAGATTTGAAAATCGGGATTTTCATGATGGCTGATTTCCTTCGAATATTCCTTCATCCTCATTTTTCACCCATTTCCCGAGGGAATACGGGGTTTTCCTTGAAATTTCGCAAAGAATTGAGTGAAACGCACGATAATGGGGGATCCTGAAGGGCCAAAAGCCGCAACGATTCGGGATATCGAGTGTTTGCGGAATTTTCAGGCCAAACCCAGAGGCAATGGCCTTTGCTCTATGGAAATGACCATTTCCGCTCTATCGAATCTTCAGAATCGTTTGCGATACTGTTATGAAATTTTGCAGGCTCTTTCAGGACGACATAGGCAGTGTCACTGTGAAATTTCATCAGGAAATACGCCATAGAAAAAAAGTTATGAAGATTTGAAAATCGGGATTTTCATGATGGCTGATTTCCTTCGAATATTCCTTCATCCTCATTTTTCACCCATTTCCCGAGGGAATACGGGGTTTTCCTTGAAATTTCGCAAAGAATTGAGTGAAACGCACGATAATGGGGGATCCTGAAGGGCCAAAAGCCGCAAGGATTCGGGATATCGAGTGTTTGCGGAATTTTCAGGCCAAACCCAGAGGCAATGGCCTTTGCTCTATGGAAATGACCATTTCCGCTCTATCGAATCTTCAGAATCGTTTGCGATACTGTTATGAAATTTTGCAGGCTCTTTCAGGACGACATAGGCAGTGTCACTGTGAAATTTCATCAGGAAATACGCCATAGAAAAAAAGTTATGAAGATTTGAAAATCGGGATTTTCATGATGGCTGATTTCCTTCGAATATTCCTTCATCCTCATTTTTCACCCATTTCCCGAGGGAATACGGGGTTTTCCTTGAAATTTCGCAAAGAATTGAGTGAAACGCACGATAATGGGGGATCCTGAAGGGCCAAAAGCCGCAAGGATTCGGGATATCGAGTGTTTGCGGAATTTTCAGGCCAAACCCAGAGGCAATGGCCTTTGCTCTATGGAAATGACCATTTCCGCTCTATCGAATCTTCAGAATCGTTTGCGATACTGTTATGAAATTTTGCAGGCTCTTTCAGGACGACATAGGCAGTGTCACTGTGAAATTTCATCAGGAAATACGCCATAGAAAAAAAGTTATGAAGATTTGAAAATCGGGATTTTCATGATGGCTGATTTCCTTCGAATATTCCTTCATCCTCATTTTTCACCCATTTCCCGAGGGAATACGGGGTTTTCCTTGAAATTTCGCAAAGAATTGAGTGAAACGCACGATAATGGGGGATCCTGAAGGGCCAAAAGCCGCAAGGATTCGGGATATCGAGTGTTTGCGGAATTTTCAGGCCAAACCCAGAGGCAATGGCCTTTGCTCTATGGAAATGACCATTTCCGCTCTATCGAATCTTCAGAATCGTTTGCGATACTGTTATGAAATTTTGCAGGCTCTTTCAGGACGACATAGGCAGTGTCACTGTGAAATTTCATCAGGAAATACGCCATAGAAAAAAAGTTATGAAGATTTGAAAATCGGGATTTTCATGATGGCTGATTTCCTTCGAATATTCCTTCATCCTCATTTTTCACCCATTTCCCGAGGGAATACGGGGTTTTCCTTGAAATTTCGCAAAGAATTGAGTGAAACGCACGATAATGGGGGATCCTGAAGGGCCAAAAGCCGCAACGATTCGAGATATCCAGTATCCGCGGAATTTTTTCAGTTTTTCTCAATTATCTCGGTAAATAAGCCAGATAGAGCGAAATAGACGTTAATATGGAGTCAGGAAGAAAAAATTCCAGTTTTTCGCGATTATCTCGGTAAATAAGCGAGATAGAGCGAAATAGGCACCAATTTGGGATCAGGAAAGGAGTATTTTCAGTTTTTCGCGATTATCTCGGTAAATAAGCGAGATAGAGCGAAATGGACGTTAATATGGGATCAGCAAAAATGTCAATGTCTGCTCTATCGAATTCGCTGAACCATTTGCGATACTGTTGTGGAATTTTGCAGGCTACTTCCTGACGACCCAGGCAGTGTCACTGTGAAATTTCATCAGGAAATACGCCACAGAAAGAAAGTTATGGAGATTTGAAAATCGGGATTTTCATGATGGCTGATTTCCTTCGAATATTCCTTCATCCTCATTTTTCACCCATTTCCCGAGGGAATACGGGGTTTTCCTTGAAATTTCGCAAAGAATTGAGTGAAACGCACGATAATGGGGGATCCTGAAGGGCCAAAAGCCGCAACGATTCGAGATATCCAGTATCCGCGGAATTTTTTCAGTTTTTCTCAATTATCTCGGTAAATAAGCCAGATAGAGCGAAATAGACGTTAATATGGAGTCAGGAAGAAAAATTTCCAGTTTTTCGCGATTATCTCGGTAAATAAGCGAGATAGAGCGAAATAGGCACTAATTTGGGATCAGGAAAGGAGTATTTTCAGTTTTTCGCGATTATCTCGGTAAATAAGCGAGATAGAGCGAAATGGACGTTAATATGGGATCAGCAAAAATGTCAATGTCTGCTCTATCGAATTCGCTGAACCATTTGCGATACTGTTGTGGAATTTTGCAGGCTACTTCCTGACGACCCAGGCAGTGTCACTGTGAAATTTCATCAGGAAATACGCCACAGAAAAAAAGTTATGAAGATTTGAAAATCGGGATTTTCATGATGGCTGATTTCCTTCGAATATTCCTTCATCCTCATTTTTCACCCATTTCCCGAGGGAATACGGGGTTTTCCTTGAAATTTCGCAAAGAATTGAGTGAAACGCACGATAATGGGGGATCCTGAAGGGCCAAAAGCCGCAACGATTCGAGATATCCAGTATCCGCGGAATTTTTCCAGTTTTTCTCAATTATCTCGGTAAATAAGCCAGATAGAGCGAAATAGACGTTAATATGGAGTCAGGAAGAAAAATTTCCAGTTTTTCGCGATTATCTCGGTAAATAAGCGAGATAGAGCGAAATAGGCACTAATTTGGGATCAGGAAAGGAGTATTTTCAGTTTTTCGCGATTATCTCGGTAAATAAGCGAGATAGAGCGAAATGGACGTTAATATGGGATCAGCCAAAATGTCAATGTCTGCTCTATCGAATTCGCTGAACCATTTGTGATACTGTTGTGGAATTTTGCAGGCTACTTCCTGACGACCCAGGCAGTGTCACTGTGAAATTTCATCAGGAAATACGCCACAGAAAAAAAGTTATGAAGATTTGAAAATCGGGATTTTCATGATGGCTGATTTCCTTCGAATATTCCTTCATCCTCATTTTTCACCCATTTCCCGAGGGAATACGGGGTTTTCCTTGAAATTTCGCAAAGAATTGAGTGAAACGCACGATAATGGGGGATCCTGAAGGGCCAAAAGCCGCAACGATTCGGGATATCGAGTGTTTGCGGAATTTTCAGGCCAAACCCAGAGGCAATGGCCTTTGCTCTATGGAAATGACCATTTCCGCTCTATCGAATCTTCAGAATCGTTTGCGATACTGTTATGAAATTTTGCAGGCTCTTTCAGGACGACATAGGCAGTGTCACTGTGAAATTTCATCAGGAAATACGCCATAGAAAAAAAGTTATGAAGATTTGAAAATCGGGATTTTCATGATGGCTGATTTCCTTCGAATATTCCTTCATCCTCATTTTTCACCCATTTCCCGAGGGAATACGGGGTTTTCCTTGAAATTTCGCAAAGAATTGAGTGAAACGCACGATAATGGGGGATCCTGAAGGGCCAAAAGCCGCAAGGATTCGGGATATCGAGTGTTTGCGGAATTTTCAGGCCAAACCCAGAGGCAATGGCCTTTGCTCTATGGAAATGACCATTTCCGCTCTATCGAATCTTCAGAATCGTTTGCGATACTGTTATGAAATTTTGCAGGCTCTTTCAGGACGACATAGGCAGTGTCACTGTGAAATTTCATCAGGAAATACGCCATAGAAAAAAAGTTATGAAGATTTGAAAATCGGGATTTTCATGATGGCTGATTTCCTTCGAATATTCCTTCATCCTCATTTTTCACCCATTTCCCGAGGGAATACGGGGTTTTCCTTGAAATTTCGCAAAGAATTGAGTGAAACGCACGATAATGGGGGATCCTGAAGGGCCAAAAGCCGCAACGATTCGAGATATCCAGTATCCGCGGAATTTTTTCAGTTTTTCTCAATTATCTCGGTAAATAAGCCAGATAGAGCGAAATAGACGTTAATATGGAGTCAGGAAGAAAAAATTCCAGTTTTTCGCGATTATCTCGGTAAATAAGCGAGATAGAGCGAAATAGGCACCAATTTGGGATCAGGAAAGGAGTATTTTCAGTTTTTCGCGATTATCTCGGTAAATAAGCGAGATAGAGCGAAATGGACGTTAATATGGGATCAGCAAAAATGTCAATGTCTGCTCTATCGAATTCGCTGAACCATTTGCGATACTGTTGTGGAATTTTGCAGGCTACTTCCTGACGACCCAGGCAGTGTCACTGTGAAATTTCATCAGGAAATACGCCACAGAAAGAAAGTTATGGAGATTTGAAAATCGGGATTTTCATGATGGCTGATTTCCTTCGAATATTCCTTCATCCTCATTTTTCACCCATTTCCCGAGGGAATACGGGGTTTTCCTTGAAATTTCGCAAAGAATTGAGTGAAACGCACGATAATGGGGGATCCTGAAGGGCCAAAAGCCGCAACGATTCGAGATATCCAGTATCCGCGGAATTTTTTCAGTTTTTCTCAATTATCTCGGTAAATAAGCCAGATAGAGCGAAATAGACGTTAATATGGAGTCAGGAAGAAAAATTTCCAGTTTTTCGCGATTATCTCGGTAAATAAGCGAGATAGAGCGAAATAGGCACTAATTTGGGATCAGGAAAGGAGTATTTTCAGTTTTTCGCGATTATCTCGGTAAATAAGCGAGATAGAGCGAAATGGACGTTAATATGGGATCAGCCAAAATGTCAATGTCTGCTCTATCGAATTCGCTGAACCATTTGTGATACTGTTGTGGAATTTTGCAGGCTACTTCCTGACGACCCAGGCAGTGTCACTGTGGAATTTCATCAGGAAATACGCCACAGAAAAAAAGTTATGAAGATTTGAAAATCGGGATTTTCATGATGGCTGATTTCCTTCGAATATTCCTTCATCCTCATTTTTCACCCATTTCCCGAGGGAATACGGGGTTTTCCTTGAAATTTCGCAAAGAATTGAGTGAAACGCACGATAATGGGGGATCCTGAAGGGCCAAAAGCCGCAAGGATTCGGGATATCGAGTGTTTGCGGAATTTTCAGGCCAAACCCAGAGGCAATGGCCTTTGCTCTATGGAAATGACCATTTCCGCTCTATCGAATCTTCAGAATCGTTTGCGATACTGTTATGAAATTTTGCAGGCTCTTTCAGGACGACATAGGCAGTGTCACTGTAAAATTTCATCAGGAAATACGCCACAGAAAAAAAGTTATGAAGATTTGAAAATCGGGATTTTCATGATGGCTGATTTCCTTCGAATATTCCTTCATCCTCATTTTTCACCCATTTCCCGAGGGAATACGGGGTTTTCCTTGAAATTTCGCAAAGAATTGAGTGAAACGCACGATGATGGGGGATCCTGAAGGGCCAAAAGCCACAACAATTCGGGATATCCACAGTTTTTTACAGTTTTTCGTGATTCTCTCGGTAAATAAGCGAGATAGAGCGAAATAGACATTAATATGGGATCAGGAAAAAAAATTTTCAGTTTCTCGCGATTATTCTTCATAAAAAGGAACAAGAACGCGAACAATCAATGTATCGAAAGTTGTCACGATTCAAGTGAAGTCCTCTTCCTTATTGGTCAGTTAAATTGTGAGTAGTATAGTACACGTAATATACTGTACTGAAGATACCCAACGGGCGCGCGCTGTAGCGCGCCATCGGTCTCGTCCCTCATAAAAAGGAACAAGAACGCACACAATCGATGTATCGAAAATTGTCACGATTAAAGTGAAGTCCTCTTCCTCATTGGACAGTTAAATTGTGAGTAGTATAGTACGCGTAATATACTACACTAAAGATACCTAACGGGGTCGCTGTAGCGCACCATCGGTCTCGTTCCCTTAAAACTAATTTTATAGTGAATTTAAGAGAGTAGTACACTTTGTTTTATTTAATTCTATAAAAATAAAACGAGGAAAAATCAATGAAAAAATTCAGAATTGCTCGAGAAATAGAATGCCCGGGTCGTTTAACGTCTTAACGCTTCAACACCAGGATTACGAGAGTCGAGACGTTAGCCTAGAGAAAGAGAGAAAGTCCTGCGAAGAAGTGAAGTATGAACGCCATTAATTTCCGAGACTCGACAGTTACCCCACGTTGAGATGAAAAACAGAAAGAGAACAAAGAATCCACCAACAATCTCTGATTTATAAGATTTATCTTTGACACAACAGGTGCAAAAGTTTTTCATTTTGATTTCCTTCTATTATAAGGGAGAGTAAAAAAAATTGTCTTTAGGATGAAATTTCTTTTTCTAAAATATCTGCGAAAATAAGGGAAATATAGAAATTTTTGTGGAAACTTTTTTCATAGCTCTGAATCTCGTCTACAAAAAAGCTTCTGACGGAATCTTCTAGATCCTCATTTCGGAGCATATTCTCTGAAAACTATAATTCTTTCCGCTCAAGCTGAAACCGGTGCAGCAAAACTATCGAATATTATGCGATATCTCGGATTTCATGCGAGATATTACATCGATTAATCGAAATTTCAAAATTGATCGATCGAACATTGATTTTTTTTTCACATCAAATCCAACGAAAAATAATATCATAATTTCTTTTTCTCAATAAACAAATGCCAGATTCCATGATGAAGAAAAAACATTTACATGAAATTTTCCAAACGCAAAGAATAAGCAAAACGATAGAAAACTGCATTACAGTCACCCTCCCCTCAGAGAATTCTCTCTCTCTCGTCAATCGTTTGTGACCCATTTTATCACCGGCAAATTTTCCACTGTCGCAATTCACCAGAGGCGTTACTCATCATAAATTCCTAACGAAAGACGATCTCCATTGCCCAAAGGCATTGACACTCAGATACACAGTGCTGATATGAAACCATGTAGGCAGTAAAATCCTCTCACAGTACCTCCACCGGTTGCGGTTAGTTTGCTCTCCTACAGAGACTCTCCCACAAAACTCCAACTCTTCTCTCTGCCCCTTCTGCATTTTAGCCTCTGGCTGTCCAATGATGCTGTTATTGCCGCTTTAACGAAGGGGTTGCTTTCCCCCGTTCTTTCTAGTTTCACTCCAACTTCTTTACTCCTCGAGGGCTCTCTTCTTTGCCCTCCTCCCCTTCTATTGCACAGGCGTGTGCACGAGTTGTAACTTACCAAAGATTATTTAGACTGTCTGCAATCGTTGGATAATCTCTGACGAGCATTTTGCTTCCTTTGCCCTGTCTCTTCATTTTCCTACGCTTTACTGATGAGATCCCCCTTGAATTCTGCCTCAATGTTTATAGCCTCCAGCAATTTGCACTGCAAATAAAAAAAACTGTGCTTTATACTTTGGACTTTTTTTCTCATTTGAAAATTAGAATTTTCTGATGGAATTGAAGATTCTGTTGAAGATTTTGGGATTATCTCAAAGATTTCTCCCAAAGTATTAGGTTTATCGAAAAATGTCAGGAAACCTTTCTTTTAGATCTCAAAATTCTCTACAAAAAAGGTCTCCTCATAAATTGCTCTATCCCTTTTATTTACCGAGTTCCTTTCATTTCATTGGAATTTTAGAGGGAATTACATGAAAAACTATTTTTCATCTCATTGTCAATTTTTTATTCGCTAAAAAAATATGGGATCTGGATTGTGTCTGTAGCACCTGTTATATCCCTTTCATTGGTCATATTAAAACACGTAATCCAGACGAACAAATATTTTTTATCCTCCCATGTAGTCCTGTTATCATGAATACCAAACCTCTTCTCTCCTTCCACCCCTCTTCAAATTTTACCTTCCTATTTTCATTCGATCCCATCCGAATACAATGACAGAGTACCAATGGACACAAAAATTTATCGTCCAATGCCTTGTTATATGAGTTTCATTGACAGTTTATTCACTCTGACACATTCGGGGGGATAACGTAAATAAATCATAAAACTGATGAACCAATTGGATTTCAAGCCTGTAGATTAAAAATAAATTGAATGAAACAAAAGAATTGTTCGGAGGTACATTGTTCAGCAGAGTATCTCGTAAATCGTTGGGCTTAGGGGACATTCACCAGGAGAGCTTTTTTTTAGCTTATAAAATTTACTACAAAAGATGTCCCTTGTGAAATATCGATAAGCCCATTTTTTTCGGAGATACTTTGAAAAATAAACTGAATCAAGAATTTTTTATTTCTTTGGAAGAAAAAAGTTATTTTTAATTTTCATCTGATCGTAATAATTAATTTAATTGAAAAGATAGTAAATTGCAAAAATTGAAAAAAAATCTTTGATATGTGATATAGCTATAGTTGTGAAGAATATAAGATTGAAATTTCATGAGGATTGGTTCAGTAGGTTCGAATATTTTATCGACAGTCGTTAAAAAACGCTGCTTTGAGAAAAACGCGCTAAAACTTTTTAAAATGAAAATTGGCAAAAAATCTTATCTGTGCTTTTTTTTTTAAATTGTTTGAGATAAAACTGATTTCGATCTTACAGATGCGTAGAGGAAGGTTGTTGGAGCTAGATTTCGGAGAAATTTTGAAAAAAATTAGAAAAACATATTAAATTTACCAAAAATCTCGAGAAATTTAGAAAAAAATTAAAAAGAAGTTTCTAAATTTTGAGATTTCTGGTTAATCTCAAATTGTTTTAAGGTAGAACTGATTTTTTTCTTAATCAGCGATGCCTCCACTATAGAGTATGCCTTCTACTCGTTCATAGTGTCCATTTACACGTAAAATGGTGAAGAAAAATTAATCTTTAGGATAATTGGGAGGTACAATTGGGAAAAAGTTGAATTTTTGTATGAAATTCGTTAATAAAAATTTATACAAGATGAAATTCTCAAATCTGATTCATTGAATCTGTAAAGAATGTAACGCAAAATAAAATAAGCTGCAGATACCAAAAATTGATTGAAAATTAAAAAAATTTCATTACTTTTTACATTCATTTAAAATTTAAATCTTTAAAAAATCCGAAGAAATGTAAAAAATAATGAGAAATTTTTGAATTTTCGATCAATTATTCGTTTTTAGAGCTCATTTTATTCCTCATTACATTTTTCACAGATTCACAGAATAAAAATTGAGAATTTCATCTTGTATGAATTGTTATTAAAGATTTTATCAAAAAAATTTAAATTCTTTTATCAATTGTACCTCCAAATCATTCTTAAGAGAAGTAAAATTTCCGTTTTAGTTTTGAAACACGATGAAGCATGAAATAATACATAAATATTGGTTACATTAAAGTCACAATTCGCAACGTGCACGTGAAAACGCATCTCATCATCTATTAACTCAAAATTCTCCAATTTATCATTGAACAATTGAATTAATTTCTAATAACAAAATTAATTGATATAGATACCCTATTGTGTTCACAGGACAATGTGATAATTGGAATAGGGATATAATTTAGTATAGAGCCGATTAGAGAAATCGATCCTCCACTACTTGACTAAGCCCTTTGTATTCTACGACATTGATGCATATTTGCTTGAAAAGCATTAATGCTAGGAGCAATATCTTTACCCCCAAGGTACAAACCAACTACCTGAGAATTCAATTCCCACAGTGGCCAGTAGATGCGGAAAGAGGGGAGGGGGGACTGTAGGTGGTTTTCCACTGCTAGCAACTGGCCAGAGGCAATATGAACTGCCCTCCATTGCTTCTCTATATATATATATAGTCTAGAATGATCAAAGTTTCGTCTCCGAATGACCCTTTCTCTCCGCTTCTAAACCTTGCTCACTGCTTCATTGCCCTGGGTGGCTGTTGTTCATGTGAACTTTGTGTCTGGCACTTTATTTCCATAGTTTATCCGCACAGAACTCTGTATTTAATTCATTTTCTTGACATTTGATGAGAGGAGATGATCCAAGATGGCTTGGGGAGGATTATATTGAAGATATCTTTGACGCAAGTGGGTTCAAGGGAAAATATGACGAAACTTCTTTTGTAGAGAATCTCAAGGGCTACAAAAAAGTTCACCTGGTTAATTATCGTAAAGCCCATAGTTTTTGGGATACTTTTGGAATCATCTGCAAGTGTTTTTCAAGTTATTTTATTAAATCAATTCACTGTATAATTTTGTTATAAATTGATGAAAAGGGATTTCGGAAACGAGTGGGTTTAGAGGAAAATGTGAGGAGACCTTTTCTGTAGAGAATTTTAAGAGCTACAAAAAAGGTATCTTAGTAAATTTCCCGAAACTCAACGGTTCTCGAGATAATCATGAAATAATTCCCATTCTATTTTAAAATTCATTTTTTTTTTCGATTAATTCAACAAAAAAATCTATTTTGGGTTGCGTGAGGTGCTACTGTTGAAGCAATTGAAGGAGAATCTACACTCAGCAGCCGATTAAGTAGTCAATAATGGAAACAATTCCTCTCTATTCATCCACATTATAAAAATTCAATGTATCGTATACAACTTTTCAGGGAACTATGAAAATACCATTAACTCAGATCGTTTCGAGTTACCCATGAAGTACTTGTGGACCGTTAAAATTTTACGGGATCCTAAATTTCATAGCTGCAAAGAATTCCAATAAGTTTTCCCTTCACGAGTGATGGCTGGGTTTTATATCACAGGAAATATGAGAGTTTATTACTCTTCATATCGAATTAAATAAACTTTTATTGCTTATCACCGTAATTACATGAAATGTGGTCTATTTTCTCATATTACGATGTCTGCACGAAGTTTTGGGGTTCAATCGAAGAAGCGTGACACTGAAGTCGAAATTTTACTTCTACTGTTTTACTTCTACTGAGACATGTCTCGAAATCTAAGGGAAATGGAGAGATTTCCATAATTTCATGAATTTTTGGAAAATTATGGAAAATCCTAAATTTCGAAATATAACTGTTTTTTCTAACATGTGGGAAAGAAATTTTCCATAGTTCAATTTTGGAAAATTCTAAAAAATTTCCTGGAAAATCCTGGAAAATTTTAAATTTGGAAGTATCACTCGTTTTTTCAAAAACTATGGCAGCAAAGAGAGGCTGTGGAAGTTCAATTTGGAAAAATCCAGAACAATCATCTGAAAAGTTCTGAAAAATCCTAAATTCGGAAATATAATTGATTTTTCAAAAACCATAGAGGTAAAAAAAGGTTGCTGAAGTTGATTTTACGACAATTCTAGAAAATTTTCAAGGAAAATTTCCTGAAAAACTCCAAATTAGAAAATATTACTACACTGAGAAAAAAATAATAGTAAAAACAATCAAATATTGATGTCATTGGTCCTTAGAAAATATTTTGTTGAGTTAATTGAAAACAGTCGTTGAATTTACTGAATTTAGTCAATTCAACTAGTTAATCTGTTTGAATTAACTAAATTCAGTAAATTCAACGACTGTTTTCAATTAACTCAACAAAATATTTTCTAAGGACCAATGACATCAATATTTCATTGTTTTTACCCCTATTTTTTTTCTCAGTGTATTTTTCAAAATTCATATTCTTTTTCTATCTCTCATTTTTTTCTTCAAGAAAAATCTCTACAATTTTTTCTCCCCCATAAATTCCAAGATATTTCCACAAAAAACAGGAAAAAATATAAATTTTCTAGTTTTTTCAATTTACTCAAACATCAATGAATTTTCAGATTTTCTAAAATTCTTCGAAATATGGATACAATCTCCTGATTTTTCCCATCAAATCATGAAAATGTCTTCAAAATAATAAAAATAAAAAAACGTCCTATGAAAGAAAATCACGTGACTTCAATCTAAAAATGCAATCTTCGACACCTCCTAACATAAAATATATGCAACATAGAATGATAGAAGCTCAACTCTGAAAACCCAATTTCCTCTTCACTATACACTACCAATTCTGTCGTTTATGAAACTCCACATTGGCCTCTCCTCTCCACTTTCCGATATATCGCTTCGTCTATCAATCCTCTTTTTTTTTTTCACCTAAAAAAATACATGAAAAATCCTTGTTCACATAAACCACAAGGATTTCAGACAATTGAGTTTCTCTTACAATTTCTCATCCTGTTTGAAACTGCATGCTCAGAGTTAACGTACTATCGCTGATGAGATTAATGATATTAAGATGAAAGAAGAGAAAAGAAGAAAAAAAAAGAGATGAAAAGAGGGGAGAAAATGAATTGAAAGAGGAATGGAATCATGTACTGAGGAGAAAATGACGATAGTTCGTTAACTCCTGTGGTTGAAACAAATTCCGGTGGTTTCTGTGGTTGTTAATTAATGTCAGAAAACTGCCAGTCAGTTGATTCTAACGAGTCCATTGTTCAATAACGAAATTAAATATTTTGCCACCACAAATTGTTAATTAATTTGTAACTAGTCGCGCGTGACTTACTAGACATTTGAGGCGTCAAAATTGTGGAGAGTCATGATTAAGTAATTTTTAAAAAAATTTGGAGATTGTATTGAGATCTTTGATGCGAGTGAATCTAGTGGAAAATGTGACGAGACCTTTTTTGTAGGGAATTTTGAAAGCTACAAAAAAGATCTCTTGATGAATTCTTCTGAGCTCAATATTTTCCGAGATTTTTGAGAAATAAGAGAAGGTGGGAGAACGAGTACTTGAGGGTGCAATGTTTTTTTGATGTTTTATATTATGAAAATGAATCAAAATGAGGGACAATCTCTGGGATGGGTTTTTTTAAAATGATTTTAGTGACTAGGTAAGGGATTTTGCAAATTTTTGTGAAAATTTCACATTTACAGCGGAAAATAAAGTTGAGAAATTTTGTTTTTTTTGGGGATATCTACTTTTTTTCCTTCCAAATCACATGAATTTTAATTAAAAAAAATCACATGAATTAATGGCGAATGCTAACATTCGATTCTCAATGATTTCTGTTAAAGGTAAAAGTCATGCTGAGAGTGTCATCAGGTGAGGGTGGTAGTTTTTTCAACGCTGACAAGCGGAAAAAACAGGTGACACTGGTTGATCCAACTGCTGGACAGTCATCAACAGCTGAGGACAGGAGACCAACAGTTGCTGCACCAAAAATGTTTGCATTTGATGCTATATTCACCGAGGAAGATTCTCAGGTAATTTCAAAAATCTCAAAATATCGATAAATAATGAATACCCGAAAAAAAATTCATCAGCCCTTTTTCTGAAGCTTTTCATACTACAAAAAAAAAGATCCTCACAAAAATTATCACAAATCTTCCAACATTTTTAATTTTTTCAAAAAAATAAATTATTATAAAAAAAATATTAAAAAAATTTCCATTTATGGTTTTTAAAATTGTCTTCATGTGCATATTTCACATTTCTTAACAAACACTGTATTTACTTTTAAAAAACAATAAAGAATCCAGTAATGACGAGGTAAAACGAGATAAACCGATCTATCTTCGTGATAATTTTCAATAGAATAACTCGAAAAATAATGGAGATACGCTCTTTCCACCCAAACACATTTTTAGAACGAATCTCAAAAGCTTAAAAAAAGAATAAAAAAAAGCACTCTATCTCGCTTAATTTTTTGGAATATTTGAAAAAAAGGCAAAAAAATCGATTTATCCTTTTTACCTCTTCCCTACTGAATTCTCATATATTTGCTAATTTCAGTATCATAAAATTTCCCCATTTTCATCCGAAAGCTCAAAAAAAATTTCTTTAATTCGATAAATTGTAAGATATGTGTTAATCTCATTATCATGAAAATTAAGTCTAATGAGATGAATGACAAATCGGATGCAACTAATTTATCTCTGATTTGAATTAGAGCATTTGAAATTTAAACTCTAAAAGTCATTGGAAAGAGCAACATTTGCCTGAAGCGATTTTCCGGCTTCAGGGCTTTAACTCTGTGGATGGGAGATGAAGGAGGTTTGAGGCAATGGAAAATTAGTTTAGTTATGCGCCCGGCAGGGATGTCGTTCCCCATTTCCAGGAATATGAGCCCTATGGAGTATAGAATAGAAGGCACGTACAAATGCCAGTGTGCCTTGACAATCTGTCTCTCTTCGACAACAGTTAAACTTATACTACTCACCTTACCTTCGTTTACCACTGGGGAAATTTTCTCGTTGCTGTCCTGAAGGGAATGGAAGAAATGAAGAGAAGTGAAACGAGGAGACGATTTCCGTTGAGACGATTGAAATGTTTGAGAATCAAACTTTCTCAGTGATTTATTTCCTTCTTATTCTTCTCATTCATTCATCGCTTTTCCATGGAATTTTTTTACTCTTCTTCTTTTTTTTTTTCCGGAATTAAGGGAAACTCGGAGAATTCACGTATATTTTATTTTAAATTGGATTTTTTAATATTTATGATCACTCAGAAAGTGAATTCAGTATTAACGAAGTGGAAATGAGAGTTTATACTTCTTTTTTCTGGGAATATATCGGGATTTGAGGGAGATAAGGAAATTTTCGGTGGAAATGTATTTTTTAGAAGAGGAAAAGAGCTGAAAAAACGAGGGATCATGAAAGTTTCGGCATTTCCCTTCAATTTTGAAATATTCGTTGAAAATCGTGAAAAAAGGAAGTTTATTGTAATTTTTTAATGAAAATAATTCTTTTTTTTTTGAATATTTCATAAAATAATGGAGATAGTGAAATTTTCATGATGACCTTTTTTATGGAGGAAGAAGATCTATGAAATAAGTGTCTTGAAAAAATCCTCTTTCTCCTCTCGTTTTCGAGATATTAAAGAAAAAATCCCTGAAAATTGGGATTAGTCCATTTTTTGGCCAATCTTTGAGAAATATCTCGGAAACTAGGCGAGATAGCATGATTTAACATCAATCCTTTTTTGTACAAAATTTCAAGAGCTCCAAAAAAGAATTGATAGAAAATTGCTGTATCTCTCTTAGTTTGCGAGATATTTTTAGAGAAGTGACAAAAAAAATGAGACCTATCCACTTGCACCTTTTGAACTACTCAATTGAATTTCAAATTTCATCATTCAACTTTGTATTTTCAATAATAAAAGAAATTTTCATTCGATAGGAGTTTCGAAAAAGTCACAAAATGTATCGTGGTATTTTCCAGTGTGATATTTTTCAACTCCTGAGGGACATTATCGAGCGTCGAATTCAAATGAGCTTCGTAGCTATGGTTTTACCCGGACCTCTCTCTGTATCCACTCTTGTGTCATTGTAGAGTCCTCCAGAGACCAGCCTGGCAGTATCCTCTCTCGATCTTCCTCTCTGTGATGCAGTAACAGTCACCTAGCACTGTTCAACTGAAAAGGAATGAGCGAGAAGAGTGAGATAAAAATTGCACTGAGGAAAAATTTACATTTCAGAGACAATAAAGTTGATGGATTTGTGTAAATTTTTTCAATTTCATTGAAGCAGTGAAAAAAAAATTTCATCTAGAAAATTGTATAATATAATTCATATGCGCTAATAGTTCTCGAGATACTTGGAAAAAATGAGAATTTCTGAAAGAAAAGTTTCATCGCCAAAACTTTTTTTTCTCATAAATTGAGAAATTTTGAAAAAAAATCGAAAAAAAAAGAACAAAATAATGTCGAGGCAAGAATAATTGCCCACTGATTTTTTAGAAAATCAGCGGACAAAGAAAGAAGAAAATTCGAAATAGAAAAAAAATGGAAATCATTTCGAAAAGTCTGAAAAATCTCAAATAGAGAAATATCGATGATTTTTCAAACAGCATGAAGGCAAATGAAGAAATTTCAAAAACAAAATTCATAATAATTTCGAAAACTCCGGAAAATCTCAAACAGTGCAATATAGCTGATGTTTTTTCTTATTACCTTAATTTTTTTCATTGCTTTTTTTCTTGTGATACTAGTCATCAACTAACCGCTCGAGCTTCATCTGAGCCAGAACAGTTTGCCAAATAGAATATCCCACAGAAGCACCATGCGTCAAGTTCTTCATCTGCCCAAAGCTCCAACAAGAGAAAGAGAAAAACAGAGAGAATTCACCTGAAATTACCTTTTCGCCATTTCCACTTTCGTGTCTCGTATCCTCTCCATCAAGACTCCTCCCACTTTCTTTCTTCTATACAACCGACAGTGAGAAACTTTTCTGCGCGAACAACGTTTCCTCCCCCTCACCCTTCATTCCTAGCTCGTAGTCACGTCTAATCCTCGCCCATAGTGTCCATCCCAAGATACGTCTTGAGTTTATATCCTTCAGAAAAATGGACTCACGTCGATAAACCCTCACGTGAGAGAAGAATATCATGAGATAAGTGTAAAATAGTTTTAAAAGAAGTAGAAAAAGAGATAACAGGGCAGACACACTCCCACAGGAGCTCAAGACTTGTATCGAAATGAAAATAACACGGAAAATCCATTTTTATAATGTAGATGAAGAATGAGTGATTGTTTTTGTTGGCTTTTGTTGGTTTGATTGATTGAGGAATTTTCTACTGTTTTTATAGAGCTCAGAGTATTTTTGAAAATTCTCGACATGACAATAATTGCTCAATAGACCTTTTTCGTATCCCCCAAAATTCTCTCCAAGAAAGCTCTCCTAAGCCCACTAGTCCCAAAGATCCACAATTCCCTCGAAAAAAATTCCGTCACACTCTCACACCAAAATAATTTACCCCCGCCCCCCTCCTGTCCTCTTCCTCCAATCACAACACTGTCTCTCCTCCATTCTATCAAAAAAAACGTAATTATTTTTCAAACAAATCCGCCCAAAAAAAAACTTCACTTTACCGCTGTCGGCGTGAGACTGTGCCTGACAGTAGTTGCAATTGAAAAATAGAATTAAAAAAAAAAAAAAAACGAAAAACAATATATTTGATGAAAGAGGTAAATACAGAGTTGAAAGGAAGAGAGCAAATGAAAGCTCAGTCGTTGGAAGGTACATCCATCTCAATTAGCTTGGCATAGAGAGGCAATGGGGGGGGGGGGAGGGAGGAGGTGGCCTGGGTTGGGGGTATTGGCGTACTCCTACGTTGCGCTGACAATTCTATTGCCGCAAACGTTGCCCCCGGAGGGTAGACAATGCCTTTCTCTTCCTCCTCTACCTTCGCTGTGGATAATTCACCGCAACTAGAATGGCCGAAGCGGGACAAGGGCTTTATTATTGACTTACGACTAATAGTCACGCTGCAGATTACACGATCCTGGTGTAAGGGGAGTGGGTGGGGGGAGGAGAGGGAGGTGGTACAGGTTGGAGGTTGTGTGAGAATTGGGAAGAGAGAGGAGGCTAAATTTCATGGGATACGAACGGTGTTGGCACGGGCCTCCTCAACACAATGCAACTCACTCGCTTCTAACTGTGTCTCTCTCTCTCTTCCTTTGGTGGTGCATTTGCTGGATCCATTGCTCATTTGCTCTACTGTCAAATGCTGATTGAACCTGGGCGTCCTGCGAGACTTGAATATTTCCTTATGGTTATGGGCGTTTTTCCCTTAAAACTTTTCTTCATTTTTCCCTTAAAAAATAACAAAAAATAGGCCATGAAAAATTCCAATTTAATTATTCTCCAAAAAAAATCTCGTGATCCATAAGAAATGGAGAAATTTCCACTAACCCCTTTTTTATACACTCATTCCCCCTCCAAAAAAGCTCCTGCAAAAAATTCCCCTATCCCCCACAGATTCCAAGATATTCCCCAAAAACCATCTCGAACCAAGCCAATCGAACCATTAAAAATCCGTCTTATCTCTTTCTCCCATCCTCCCGTTGTCTCTATCGACTCCGATAAAATGTTTGTTCATTGAACTTGAACACCAGAAGAGAAGCAGCATGTGGAAAGAATAAATTTCGTATAAAAGAGGGGGGGGGGGATGAGAAATCCAACGTTAGAGGTATGAAATCACGATAAACTCTGTTGGATAACAAGCTTCGAAAACTTTTCATCCCCTCCTCTTAGCCATAGGTGTTCATTGCTGACGGTACAGTTTCACTGGTGTTTTCCCCTGTCCTCTTCACCACATCCTCCCACTGTCTGTCCCTCTCTCCCTCTTTCGCTCTGTCGTGAAATATGTCGCGATTTACACAGGAGATTGGCCTCATTGGCGCCTAGGGACCAAGTGTACTTCTCTCTCTCTCTCTCTCTTTGGGATTTTCAGGGTGAATTGGTGAGTGAGAGTTTCCAGGATCAAAAAAGCATTTGCCAAATCCAAACGCAAAGTGGGTGGGAAGTTTTCCCGCGCATGTATGGGTGTACAATGGGGGTATAGGATTTTGACGAGATTCTAGCAACGTAAAATCCAATCTCACTCATGTACTATCTACGGGGGTTTATCTCGTTTGATTTTCAAACCACTACCTAAGTGACACAAGGCATTTGTTATTCTTTGGGGATAAGTGGAGAGGGGAAGAGCGAGGATGGGAGGATTTTGCTGGAATTAATAAAATTTTAGGCTTCGTTTTAAATAACTACAATTAGTGAAAATCAAAAAATTAAAAGAAAATAAATTGATTTTTTTTTAAATTAATTTTTCTCAAATTTTTCGGAAACTGAGGGAGATATGTCCTTTTTGCCCAGACGCTTCTTAAATTCTGTACAAAAAAAAGGGGAAAAATGCGTATCTCCTCAAAATTTTCCGGGATTTTTTCCTGAGAATTATTGAAAAAATTCATTTCTTTATTATCTCAATATGAAGGGGTAAAACAGGATGGATCTCGTTTTTTTACTATGAATTTTCCTCAAATTGATTCATTCTGTTCTCCCTATTTGTTACTAAATTTTTTGAATCTACTATTTCTCTTCAATATTCCAATTCAGTAGTGTAAACCCGGATAAGTCAGCCTTTTTTCTCAATTTTTCTTAAAATATCTTGGAAACTAATGGAAATACGCCCTTTTTGCTTCGATCTTTTTTTTTTAGTTTTCGAAATTAAAAAAAAAAAAAATTCAAGCAAAAAGAGCAAAAAGTGAGTATTTTCATTATTTTTCTAAATATTTTCTTGATAATAATTACAAAAATAAGTGGATTTATCCTGTTTTACCTTTTTATTACTAAATTTTTTTAATTCTGCATTTTTTTCTCCTCAATCAATTAACAAAATCAAGGAATTCCTTTATGTAATCAATATTTCTATATTCTGACTTCATCTCCGAATAAAATAAAATTTCTCCGCACATAAATGCATACATAACCATTCGCCATTTGATAAAACATTTATGCTCACATTACCATGGAAATCTGCAATACCATTGCTGGTGTAGTGGGAGAGAAAAACTCTGATCGAGTTTGAGAATTTCGAACACACTGACTCCCCGTCCCCATGGTGACGACGCCCCATTACAGTGAGCTGTTTGCACTTGATAAGATTTTTATCGCAAACCATCCTCAACCCAAGCAATCACTCGCATACCATCTATGTGCACTTGATATCGATCATCAGTATGCAAAAAGCATGATGCATCAGTCAGTTGTATGCATACGACATGTCTGATGGAACCTTTTACATGGATAAATTATTCAATGTGAATAAATATTCATAAAAAAAAATTAATAAATAATTGAGGTTTATTATTTGAGATTATTGAATATTTGCCCTGAAAAATTAACTAGAGTTGATTTTTTTTTTCATTTCTTGGCGAATATTTTCAAAGTTGAGCGAGTTAGAGAAAATGTTGATTCTCTATAAAAATGGTAAATGCACGTTTTTTGTTCTCAATTCGCAATTTTCCCAAATTTCCAAGAATTTTTCAATAATTTTCCGGGTTTTTCTTAAATTTGACTCCGACAACTTTTCTTTGGCCAAACAATATCTGAAAAATCAGGATTTTTTTCCCAATCTGGTATTTTTCAGATTTTACTAAAATTTTCAGGAATTTGCCACAATTTTCGAGAATTTCCCGGAATTTTCCTAAACTGAATCCCAGCAAATTCCTTTTGCCCCAGACGGTATCTGAAAAATTTAATGACAATGAAATAAGCACAAATCCAATAATTTTTCTCTTTTTTTCAAAATAATTTATTACAATTTTTTGTTTATTTTCATGGGCATATTTTGGATTATTCTAAATAATTCATATTTTCAGAAACAAATTTTTTTTGAGATTTCTGCTATTTTCACCATCATGAAATCTCTGAATCCCAAAGAACCACCAAAATTTTTGTTCAACTTTCCATTGTAAAAAGAAATAGCAGCTCCAAAACCTAAGATCTCACTAAAAATTCCTCCATCTCTTCTTTTTTCCAAAGATATACCCCCAAAACTCGTCAAAACTCACTAATCCCATCTCGTTTACTCCAACTCCCGAAGAAAAGACGTTCCGAGCTTCAAAAAATCCCTGAAAAATTGTATTGTCACCTGACCTCTTGACCTCGATGCAAGATGAATGCTCCAAAGCAAAGAATAAAGAGCCTCCTGTTAAAATAATTCCAAAATCTTCTAAAAGAATGTCCTCGTGCACTCTGCGAGAAATGTACTTTCCATGAAGATGAAAAACATTATTCCAGCATCCATAACACGGCTTTTACATTCAACTCATCCATTGAAACTCCGGGGCCATCTTCATTCAGTGTAACTCCTTCTTAAAAAAAAAAAAAAATGAAGAAAGGCCCCTTGTATTGTGGAGAGGCTCTACATGTGACGATATACATACAAACACGTTGTGTTCACATTCACAGGAAAAGGTCGAACACACCCCTCCATCATGTATTCAGTTGGTAGTGCCAATATTGCTTCACTCCCAAGAACACGCTCTGTAAGTCTAATTTCTTAGGATCACGTGACAGGGAGTGACAATGTTTGCAGTGTCGTAGAGTGAACTCCTACGAAGAGAGAAGAGCATGCTAATTTATCCAGGAAAAAGAAGTGATTCTGGTTTTAGAGGTAATTGAGAGACATTTGGAAGAATCTATCGGGAATTTTTGGGTTCTGAGGAATATCGCGATATCCTTATTTCCTAGAAACCATGTGGGTGAAGGAAGGTTGCGTACAAAAATTTTTCGATTTTGGCATATTTCGAAAAATACGGGAGATAGCAAATTTTTTGTGAAATTCGTTGTCTGATTCTTCCCTTCAAATGATGGCTCCACAACAAAAATTTAATCTTCCATATTTTTCGTAATATCCCCCCCCCCCCCCCAAAAAAAACAGATTCCACTCCCAAAAGTCTCCAATTCCACAATAAACTAAGATACATCCCAATTCTTGACACTCCCTTGAATATTAATTAAATTTAAAAACCTATGGAAATTTACATCACGAATCCAATGGAATTTCTATGTAAATTTCATTAAAACCCAGTGGAAAATACGAAAGTACCTTCAATACTAAATTTCTGCTTACACGTAACTTGACAGAATTAGAAGAGGTTCTTGGACAAACCTACTGGTAAATGACAACCCTTGACAACTACCTGCTCCAACATAGTCTCTCTGAATTTGTCCCACCAGTCACTTCGTTGTACTGTACAATCAAGTGTTTGAGATTATGATGGAGGCTCTGGTCACGTATTTCATTAACCGTCACACCAGAATTGTGGCTTATACTCTGTTCAAAATGCCGAGTAACACTATGCCATTGGGATAGTTAAACTCATGCAATATGTTTACTCATCGGTCTATTCCTCCACCACTTGATTATCTCAGAAATTACTAGTGTTTTTAATTTTGAGACAGACTTTTTTAATCAACAGTTTTTATTAATATTTTGTCGCCTAAATTCACCACTCAAGAAATTTAACTTCAAATAAGGGTGACGGACAATGTCTTGAATCACCAATATCTTGACATTTGCCATTCAAACAACTTCAAGACTCATTTCGGATTTTTTTTTGTTTTCGATTGAAATTATTTTTTTTCATTGATTTTTCTTCTCTGAATTTCACCTCATTAAGAATGAGACTGATAATTTTTAGAGATAAAGAGCAGGGGTCGAAAAATTGAGGAAAGAGACGGAAAAAAATAATTGAAGAGACCTTCATTCAAGGTTTTGTGTTTTTAATTTACATTATGGATTGTTTTTCTTTTCGTTTTCTCGTCGTTGTACCTTGCATCTTACATTTCCAATTTTCCCATGTCTCTTTCAATCCCGAGTTTTATCCAATTCACGTTCTCAAAGATTTCAATCTTGTTTGGTCCCAACGTCGACACAGAGAAATCTCTTTCTTTACTTTTTTTTTTTATTCTTTTTCCGTGCCCCAAGATTTCCCTCTCGATACATTTTGATCCTGTAAAATATGCTCTCAGGTCTCATTGATCGGCCTGAAGTTAAAACGAGTTGGAAAATACTGAGTTTAGGGAAGGGATGTTTTCTTTAATTGTTTGATTCCGAAATTCAGTTGATGATGCAGAGATTTTTTATTACAATCACGAAATTAGCACAAATCTGACAATTCTTCGGAATTTCAAACAATTCAAACAAAGAAATTATTTTTAAAAAATATTTGAGGAAAATTTGCATTTATAGTTCTTCAATTTTCCTACATGTTCATATTTTCATGTTAAAAAAATTTATTTATGCATCGAAGGAAGGAAAACTCGGAGAATTTTCATATATTTGTTATTTTCAGTATTTTTTTCAATTTTTTCATGAAATATTGATCTTCGATGAATATTTTCCGAATTAATGGAGATACACATTTTTTTCTCCAATCTCTTGAGCAATGAAAATGCATTTGAGATGAAAAGAGCATCGCTCCATTATTTTCAAAGATGTTTTCAAAGACGAGAAAAAAATAGATTCAATGAAAAAAAAAAAGATTTATCCAATTTCATCTCTTCACTATTGATTTTCATCTGGAAAGATCTTTGAAACGAGTGGATTTATCAAAAATTGTCAAGATACCTTTTTTGTAGAGAATTTCAAGAGCTACAAAAATTGTATCCTAATAAATTCTCTTAAACTTGATAGATTCCGTGATATTCTTCAAATAACAAAATTTCCGCATTTTTTGAAAGACAAAAAAATTTCCATAAAAAATAATTTATTCATTTTTTGTTGCAGACGGAGATTTGTTCGAGTGCACTGACGGACGTGATACATGCAGTTATAAACGGAACAGACGGTTGTCTCTTCTGTTTTGGTCATGCTGGCTTAGGTGAGCAGTCTTCATCAATTATGCACTCGGAAAAAGAGAAGAGAGAGAAGGAGAGAGCGAAAAAAAGAGACAGAAAAAAAAACAAAATTAAATAAATCAAAACGGATATTTCTTATTCAAAGTATTTGCATGGAATACACTCGCATTTCTATCTCAGACATCTACCCGAGAGTCATGAAAGTACAAGAGTTGTATACATTCAAAGAAGAGCAAAGTTGTTTTACATTTTAAGTAGTGATATCGAGTTTGCATGCAAATTCATCATTATGAGGCAACAAACGTGAATGATACTCTACTGAAAAGTATGGAAGGTAAAAACATCCAAGATGAAGATGTAAGAAAATACTGTTGAGGTAATAAATGAAACAAACAGAGGAGAAAAGCACTTGGTGAAGAATTTCACAAGTGATCACAAGAAAAAAGGAAGAATTTCACAAACTTCCTCGTTTGCTGGGTCTTTATTCCTTTTTCCAATGCTCATGATAAAAATTAACTTCTGATTTCATTAGAAAAATTAGGGAAAAGAGGATTTCAGAAAATTTTAGAAAAAAATCAACGAATTTCGGTTTTTGAAGGATATCTAAAGATCTGGGGGAAATAGTAGAATTTCAATTAGGACCTTTTTGTGGATGAATTGGACCTAAAAGAAGATTATAGTATTATCTCCATAAAAACGGCTGAAATTGATTACTTTTCCTTTTTTTCAAATATTGTCAATTATCGTGAAGGAATAGTCAAATTTTTGGTAGAATCTTGTCAGTTATTCTGATTTTCATCTTCAAAAGAGGTCTCCACCAAAAATACATCTATTTCTCCTATTTTTCACACATATTCCCAAAAACTCTCATTTCCCAACGTTTTTTATTCCTTCTTTTATGTTGAATATAAAAATTCGCTTCTCGTGTATCGAAATTTTCTCATTTTATCAGAAAAATCGGAAAAAATTACATAAAATTCTGAGAAAAAAAATCCATCAATTTCGTTATCGCAAAATTCTGAATTTCCTCGAACTGCAGAAACACGCTATCTTCACGTATTATTTATTTTGTCTATCATCATATAAAAATTTTTTTATGTTCATACTTGAACATTCATATGAGGCTGTATTGAGGCTCTAGTAAAGGGAGAGAAATACAGTAGGTTGGTCGTTAAAATATCATCAGTGGGATCGTGGACATTTAAACGACAGTGGCAATAAATTTCACTGCCATTAACTGCACCATGTCCTTTTTGGGTGTAGGATTACATGTGTTCTAAACCCTGTTGTTGTGGTGCATGTGTACTTTTTATTATACATATTCGGCAAGCCAAGCTCGTACTTCTGTGTTGCATTAACACAAATGCTGAAAGATCATTTTGTCTGGTGCACACAACTGTGCAAACATTTTCAACGAGAATTGGACAGAAAAAAAAATGAATTTCACAATCATTCAAATGTGTTGACTGTGTTTTACATTAATGCTGGTAATTATTAGAATCAACGGAATTTGTATCAATTAATGGGGACATGCAGGAGATGGAGAATTTTGCATTAAAAGGGGAGGGTGAGGGGTTGATAGTACTTTGTTGCTCCATTTTTCCTAATTTCTCGAAAAATAAAGACAGAAGAGTATTTTGTGAAGAACATTCTTTTGTAGAAAAAATTTGAAGCTACAAAAAAGGTTTCAACGAAAATTCCTCTATATTGCTTAGTTTTTGAGCTATTTCATGAAAACTGATGAAAAACGTGGAAATTTTTATTCAATAATCACTTTTTCGGGTGAACTGAGGCACATTTCTCCAAATTATCAGCGATTAATTGGAATCCAAGTTACGAATTCTCATTTTTTCCCGAGATATTTAGGGGAGAGTGGGGCAAAATGGACACTGTAATGAAACGGTTAGAGATGGATTTTTTTTAATGATTCTATTGAAAAGTTGAGAAAATTTTAGCCGGAAAATCAGTGTCACATATATTTTTTTCAATTTTTTTGAAAATTCAATTTTTTCGGCATTTTTGAGGGGGTGAGCCTTTGCTTTTTTGAAAATTTTCAGTTTTTTGGCAATATCTCCGGTTCTATCGGTCGTAGCAATTCGCGGTTCGTCTCAAATGAAAGGTGAGCTCATTTCCCATCGATTTATGGGGTTTCGAATTCAAAAATATCAATTTTTCGGATAGTTATAGGCCAAAAACTGTTTCACTGAACTGTTTCACAAAAATTACTATAAATACTTCGAAAATCGATATTTTCAAATTGAAAACCCCATAAATCGATGGCAAATGATCTCACCTTTCACCTCCATTCGGAATTTTTACGCTACGACAAATAGAACCGAAGATATCCTTGAAAAACTGAAAATTTTCAAAAAAGGAAGGGTTTTACCCCTCTAAAATACTCAAAAAAGTCAAAAATGTCAAAAATTCAAAAAAATTAATTCCGGCACTTGTTTCCCGCCTTAAATTTCCTCAGCTTTCCAATAAAATCATCGAAAACAATCTACCGCCAATATTTCTATTAATTTCGAGAGTTTTCCATAATATTTGCCCAAAAATTTAGATGTGTTCATTTTACCCCTGATGTCCATTTTGCCCCACCTTCCCCTAATAAAAACTGGTAGAAAACGCGAAAATCCAACTTTTCCATCAGTTTTCATTAAATACTCAGGAAACTAAGGGAGATAGAGAAACTTGTCTAATATCCTTTTTTGTAGCTCTCATTTTTCTCTACAAAAAAAGTTTCAATAAAATTCTTCTATAAATAAGAAAAACAAAAAAAAATTCTTCTATTTCCTGTATTTTCAAAAATATTCAACAAAAACCAAATGTCAGCCCCAAAATTGATTCCTACTACTTTTCCAAATGAATCATTTCTCACCACACTGAATTAATCGTTAATTCAATTGTTACAGGTAAATCACACACAATGTTAGGTACACCAGAAGCTGGCCACACACTGGGTGCAATACCCTGTGCAATAACGTGGCTCTTTCGTGGAATTTCGGAGCAGCGTCAACGTACAGGTGCCAGATTCAGTGTACGCGTTAGTTGTGTCGAATTAACTACTGGACAACAGCAATTAAAAGATCTTCTTGCTGCTTATGCTAATGGTAACTAGAGAAATTGAAAATTTTCTCTATTCTATTCTTGAAGAGGCATTTAACTAATTGCCTGAATAAAAGGCAATTCTGCACATTTAATTTTCTTAAGTAGAAAAATAATGAGAAAAATGAGAAATTCTAATTTTTTTTTCTGTGGGACAAATTATTGGAAAAAAGTTGAGAAGAAATGGTGATGGAAAAACTCGTTACCTCGTGCCCTCGAGGAGTTTTAACTTTGACCTCAGCCAATCTGAGGAAAGAAATTACGTTTCAAGGGACAAAACTAATTAAACAACGTCTCAATTAATTTTCCTGGTTATTAAGTAATTAAGCGTTATCCTTGGCAATTGCTTTCTCCTCGAATTTCATCATAAAGACTTATTATCATTGGTGATAATTGTTTGTTCCTTGAAACTTTTGTTTTTATTTTTATAACGAAAATTTTTTTTTCTAATTTCGAATTTTACTGGAATTCTGATTATTTTGGAAAGTATTTCAGAAACGAATGAGTTTAAGGAAAAATGTCCAGAGAACTTTTTTTTAGCTCTTTGAAATTCTCTACAACCAGAGGATTCATCATATTTTCCCTTCAACCCATTCGTTTCGGAGATATTTATAATGAAGTTATGAAAATAAATCTTGAAAATAATTTGCACAGTATTCAGTAAATATCACAGAAATTATTAGGTTTGAGAGAATTTACCAAGAAATCTTTTTTGTAGGTCTTGAAATTCTCTTCAAAAGATGTCTCTTGACATTTTCTGCTAAGCCTATTCGCCTCAAAGATATTCCTACCACAACCTGAAAACCCATTCTAATTACCTCTATTAATAGAAAAAAAGAAAATTACCTCTCTTCATCATCTCACTCCTAGTTGCTAACTTGGGAACGCGTGCAAAAAAATTATTTTTTACAGCAAAAATTAATGCTTTGATGTTTCTACAGTAATAACAAGTTCTTCTATTTTTAAAGTTGCATTATAATTTTTCACGTAATGTCGAAGAAAAGTAAACGAAACAGAAACTAAATGGAAATGAGCATTTCCTTTGAATGTTTTTCTTTAATTTTGGAGTGCATGTACGACTTCTGCCATTTTGTTTCGCATAAAAGTTTTTCCCTGGAAATGGACAGTATTTCCAGACTACTAAGTTTAAGTGGTTGAAGGAAAAACATAATAACTGCGGTAAGAGAGAAAAAAAAAGGAAATTTTTACAGTGACGTAACGGATATTCAAATAGTGTCGGAATGAGTGAAACTTGTGATGAAATTGAGTGGTGAAAAATTCATTTTTTAAAGCTAACAAAGTTATGAATTTTTTCTCCCCCATCCAAAATCGATTTCGTTGCGCAAAAAATTCTTCATTAAATTGAATTTTTTATTTTTATCAATTTCATTTATTCACATATATATAAATAAATGGAATGAATATTTTACATTTTTTTTTACATTTTTGACATGTTCTATGTTAAAGTATCTTCACTTGTTTCTTTACGATTTATTCCATTTCATTAATAAATTTTTTCGTTTTTTCATTTATTTCTACTCAATTTTCCTATTTCACTATCGTTCCTTAATTAATTAACCCTAGGCATAAAACCTCTCAGAGATGCACTTTTCCTTTTCTCTAATTTTCTAAATATTCTAAAGGGAAACATTCAATTTTCATGTACTCAATGAGGGAAAAGTGCAAATTTCTCACTAGATTGCTGGAAATATTCATATTATGTATGAAATTGATTATTGAGATCTTATCATCTATTATGCTTCTCTTATGCATATTCAATTCATCCAAGTGGTAGACAGCCACTATTTTCGAGCGCTCATTTGAATTCTAAAAAAATTAAATTCAAGAAAAAAATTCTATAAAAAAAAAAGGATTTTTTATTAAAAAAATGGTTTCAATATCATTTTCTGTGCATTATCTCGGAAATTAAGCGAGATAGAACAATTGTTTATAATAACACTTCTTTATTTTTTAAAATTCTCTACAAAAAAAATTTCCACAAAAATTTCTCTATCTCAATTATTCCCAAAGAAAAAAAACAAGTCTGATGTGAGATTGACTTGTACTACTCGACTTCATCAATTCTTTTTCCTCCAATATCTCATCATCAGAGGAAGATAGTGAATTTACTGAACAATTGTATTCACCCACGCAAAACACTCCATCTATTGATCATTTCTATGAAAGAAATACTTTCAAATGCGTTTGTGTTCAGACATCTTTGATTTCCTGTACACAATGTGCTTGGAACGTCACGACTCCTCTCGTATTGGCTGAAAGGGGGAGATTCGACGAGAAAGATTGAAGGGGTCCAGGAGGCGCAGATAAATCGTCTTTATACGCGTTTCGAATGATCAAAATTGAGGAAACTCTAGGGAAAAAAAAAAAACCTAAGAAAAGAAAAGAACGTTTTATCCCAGATTTCAATCGGAATTGAGGGCCGTAAAAAAAGCTTGCGCACAATATAATGACCATGTCCAAGTTTTTCTCATGCCATAAACTTTACTGTATATAGTGAATCAGTGTTACAGAGTTGCATACAAGTCATATATAGAATTTTTTCAAATAGCCCCCAAAAATTTTATCTCCACTTGTCTTTTCTTTCGCAATAACATTTTACCGTACTTTATAAGGGCTATATGTTCACGTTCGCACACGTGAAATAAATGCGTCTCATGCATAGCCGAGGGCCACATATGGCGACTGATCCCTACCAACGTACTCCCACTTTTTTTCGCCTCTCGTCCTGGTGAAAAGTAATGGAGCTGCTTTATTTTTCTTGGATATATATACGTTCTGAATAAACTCAGATAAGTGAGGTTTAAAAAGTAAAGTGACAAATTCATAGAATGTTGGGGATCTTTAATGTAGCAGAAGGGGGGGGGCAGAATGGGTTGGGAGGGTTATCATGAAATATTGGAGAAAATAATGAGATTTTGTCAGTTTTTTAAAACTATTTTCTCTTTTTTCCTGTTATTTAATGTCGCGTTTTTGACACTCCAGTTACCCGAGGGTACTTTTTTTCACATAATTTGATCCAATTCTATCGAATTAGATAGAATTAGATTTGCAGTCATATGTCGTTTTAGCTTCTTATATTCTTTACAAAAATGGTTCTTTTTTCAAAATTTTACCCTAAATTCAATAATCTCAGGCCCATGATAGATGAATCCATCAAAAAAAAAACTCTGAAACTTTGAAAATTTCAGATTCCGAGCAATCGCCAGCAGTTTATCTCCGTGATGATCCACTTTTTGGTACTCTCCAACTGCAGCAACACAGTGAGCTTCGAGCGCCAACAGCCGAGAGAGCAGCATTCTACTTGGATGCAGCAGTAGCAGGCCGTCAACGTGAGGACAGTGATGCTCACATGCTGTACACCCTCCACGTCTACCAATACAGTGTCGCCGGAAAGGGCGGAGGTAAAGATAAAGAGAAAAAAATTTCCCCACAAAAGAAGTACCCCAGTAACCCAACGAAACAGATCATGAAATAGAAACCCACTCACTACCACCCCCTCTCTCCTACCTCGCCCTCCCATTTTAACATTCCCTCTTTATTTAATGTTTCAAGTTGCTGGCGGTAGAAGTAGACTGCACTTAATGGACCTGGGCAACTCAGAACGAGGTAAAGCCGCAGGGGGTATACCACTCTCTGGACTCGGTAATATTTTACTTGCGATCTTCAATGGACAGAAGCATCTACCATACAAAGAGCACAAGTTGACACAGCTCCTCAAGGAGTGTCTCGGGTCATTGACCTGTCATGCAGCTATGATAGCCCATGTATCCCCGAACGCTGCGCATTACACAGAGACCCTAACAACAGTGCAATTAGCCTCCAGAATTCATCGAATGCGTCGAAGAAAGATCAAATTCGTGAGTGGTGGCGCCCAGGGTAACGGTAGTGGTGGCAGTTCGGGTGAAGAAGCAGCACGTCAAACCAGCGAATGTGATCCATCATCGAGCGACCTATCAGCTGACACCGTCATCTACGTAGGTCCAAGTGCGGATGACGCAACTGATGGTGAGCACCCTCCTGTCTATTTACCTAGTCTAAATTCTGGTGACAATCGATGTGCAATGGGACGGGCTCTCAGAGGATCAGCGGCCGAGCGACCAGCCAAGATCCCAGAGGAACGAAGTCCCCACAAAGCAACCAAGGCTGTCAAGAATCTGACGCAAACAGCAAGCAAGCAGACCTCTCCGGCACACTCGAGCACACCAAAAGCCAGTCCTGCTAGAAAGCTGTCGTCCACGAAAGTGAACGCTTCCGCAAAGGTCAACGATTCCCCCACGAATTCGAAGCTACCAGCAGCTGCTTCAGGCGCTTCTGACGAGCAGTGGATCGATGGTCCGAGGATCTCAAAGTCCAAAGTCGCTGAAGCTCGACATCTTTTGAAAGACGCACACCACAAGCGAGAGACGTGGATCGATGGTCCAATGCAGCTTGGCTCTTCAGTACCAGCTGCCAATCCGTCCTCCTCGCAGCATGGAGGTTACGGGTTCATGGACAATCACAAGAAGATCATGATCAGGAAGTGGGTGGAGAACCAGTCGTCGCAGATACAGAGGGCCAAACATGCAGCTTCTAGTGTGCCAAGGGAGACGAAGGGGATTTTCAAGGATAATATGGGACTCAGGGGGTACGAGGATGGAGAGGACGACACTTCATTATCGACAGTAGGTAGCGACAGCTTGCGGACGGATGCGGAGGACAGTTCAGAGAGACACGGGGGTAAACTGAATCTGCTCAATGTCAAGTCGAATAATGATTCTGGACTGGACCTGACGGGAAGTCCTGGGATCGAGGACATTGGGAAGTGCAGGCTGGACAGCACGCAGGAGGACGAGGACGATGATGAGGAGATTGTCGTTCCGCCACCGCTTCCGTTGATCGAACCGCTTAGTAATGGCGTCAGTCGAGAGGTCTCCATGGAGAGTCTCAATCTGAGTCACAAGAACATCTTGCCCTCGAGGCATTCGTTGTCTTCGGAAGATGAGATTCTTGAGATCGTTGAGGTGGAGGATCTGGAGCCTGTGCCCATGCAGGACTCCTGTCTTCAGGTGACTGAGGAAGACATCGCTCTCTGCATGGGCGAGAATCCTTTACCTGAGAGCGATCAGGAAGAGCATCCGTTGAGGATACTCAGTCAGGAGAATCTGACGATTGTTTCGACGTTCACGGATTCTATGTCCGTTATGTCGGATAGTGAGAGGTACAAGCCGCAGTTTCAACAGGCACTTTCCAGTGGGATTGGAGTACTGCCCAGGCCGTATTTTGATCATGAGGATTTTCTTGAACAGGAAACACGGCACAAGTTCGATCAGTTGGCCAGGCTGCATGAACTTTATCAGAGCAAATTAGCACTTGCTAATGTCTCCAATTCTGCTACTTATCAGAGAGAAAACTCTTCGGCTGTTAGTGTTAGAGATGCTGCAGGTTAGTTGGCATTTTTTTGAATTTTTTTTTTTTTTGGGGAGGAGGGAGGGAAGAAGTTTCGTAACGAAATCCCAATTTTTCAGAAAAATGAGGGAGTTTGAAATTAAATTTGCTGAGTTTTAAATTATTTTCTTTTTCATTATTTCAGAAGTATCTTGGAAACTGTTGGATTGAGGGGAATTTTGGAGGAGACCTTTTGCAATGGCTTTTCAAATTGTTAAAAAAAAAGAAAAAAAGCTTTTTACGATTTTCTCCTGAACCTACTAGTTTCAGAGATATTCACTGAATAATTTCCAAGAAAATTTGATTAATTCTCGAGTGTTTTATTTTGGTCACTAGTTTTTTTTTTTATATATCTTGGAAACTATCAGGTTTACGAGAATTGACTAAGGTATATTTTTTGTAAATCATTTCAAAAACTACAAAAAAAACCGTTTCTCCGTATTTTTCAATAAAACCACTCGTTTTGAAGATATTTTCGAAATAATGTTTCGTAATTACCTGTTTTGTGGGTTTATTATATCAAAATTCCTCTATTTCTCCCAGATTTCGAAATATTTTACGAAAACAAAATATTTAATCTAGCTTTATTTTCGAAAAAATTTAATAATATCCATTTTCTTTCTTCATTTAGCAGCAAATGTCTTCCGTCCACCATCACGCTGCCAGTCTCTATCTCTCTCTGACGTGCTCTTCAACGACAATGCAAGTAATCACGGAAGTATCTACAGTGAACCAGCTTACATTGTTGGCAAAGCTGAGCAGGAAAAAATATGTGATAATTGCCGCCAGAGTATGTCACGTCCAGCAACAGCATCCTATTGGTATCCAAGCAGTGTTGCACATTTAGCAAGTCCACGTAGATATTGTGGTAAATTAGGTGAATGCAATATATCGAGTCTCAGACATCCAGATGGTGCATCGAATCCCAATTTAAAGGAGGAAATCGAGAGGATACCTGGTAATGGAGCATCCGGCTCTGATCCTGAAGAGGAGTATATTGAGGCTAAAAAATTGTTCACGACCACGGAAAGATCGGAAAGGACTGTTACTGGGAAGTCGGATATTGAGGAGGAAGTCAAAATTCCTGGTAAAAATTTATCATTCATTTTTTAAATGAGAACATGTTTCTTCGAAAATCAGTTATATTTCATTATTCCCTCATTTCCTTCGAAAAAACACAAAAATTAACACCTTTATTGATATAATTACAGTAACTGTACCACTGCAATTATCAATTCCGTCCTCTCTACCGTCCTCCGGTAGAATGCAACGGAAAATCCTCAATCTTGGTTCATCATATGGCTTGAGTAGAGAGAGTTATGATTCAGGGGCTGATTCAACTCCTAAAGCAGCTAAACTTTCACCAGCTACACTGTCGAGACACAGAGCTGAAAGTTCGGGATACGACAGTGTAGTTAGAGACAGTGAGACGAGCAGTATTGCCAGTGACTCATCGAGACAGACCAGTGCACTCCAAGAGCATCAAGGTGAAGTTTTTGATGATTGACAGAATTTATAATTAGCAGAAGAAATTGAAGAATTATTGAGTAGATGAAACCGTAGATGCTGATGATTATTTGATGCATCGGATGTTAAAAATGCGTGAACCTTCCTTTTTTTATTATTTTTTCCGAATGAAAGCGAGTTTTGATGCAGTAGTGAAAGATGTCACACGAGATAAACCCACTTGAGACCCATTTTCTGTAGAATATCTTTGGAAATAAAGATTCTAAAAAAAAAGTCTCCACAAAAATCGTGCTATCTTCATTATTTATGGAAATATTCGATGATTATTGATTGAATCCCTGTTTCACCTGTTCAGAATGGCTTTTTCTCCCCTTTATTTTGGAATGAGTAGTGCCTCCGTAAGAATGATGATTTTCCTCAGGTGGCGCACTGGGTGTTCTAACTTCGACGTTGTGCGGGTGTTTCAGCGGTGGGACAGCTGGCAGAGTACGTGCACCAGGCACAGCAGGAGGTACCCGTGATACTCGTTTACACAGAAGAGGACGTGGAAATATTGGATCGACGAGGTCGTCTACGCTCGGAGCCACGTGGCACGATGTCCAGGATAAACAGCCTACGACTGCGCCAGCGCCTACTTAAAATTGAACTCAGGAATGCTAAGAAACGGCTACTCATACCAGACGATCGCTGGACTTATGACTGTGAGTAATTGAGTCAATTCAATGAAAATATTAAATTTTTCTCGATAAATCAATTTAATTTCATCTCCAGTTTTTTGAGAAAACATTTATTATAAATTTCTTCCTCTTTGCCATTAATTTTAAGGAATTCCGAAAAAAATTTAATGAAATTGGAATAAAGGTGAGTGATTTTTCTTTTTAAGAAAAAATAGCGGCATAAAGAAGCGAAGCGAGATATCGAAATTTTCGTAGAGACCTTTTTTGAAGAGGAGAATGAGAGCTAGAAAAAAAGTCTCTACAAAAATTTCGATATCTCGCTTCGTTTCGATATGTCTATATTTCTTTTAAAAAAGAAAAATTAGTCACCTTCATTTTTTATTTTTTTGGAAGTCCTTACAATTAAAGGCAAAAATTTATAATAATGTTTTTTGTAGTTTTAATTTCCCTTGAATTAATTAAATAAAATCGATTTGTCTGAAAATTTCACAGTTGTTATTAAATTATCAAAAAAATAACGAAAAAAAAGTAAATTTTCACTGATTTTCATTTTTCATTATTTTTCAGTACACGTTGAAGACAGCATGGACTGGCAAGATCCGTCCTTTCTCGAGGCCCTAGAATCCGAGACATTTATCCTCCAAAAACGCGTTGAGGCCTGCAAGAGTCACGTATTATTGGTAACATGTTTCGATTCACGTCAAACTAATAACAATTATTCAATGAGAATAACGTGATGAAATTTAATAATTCTCTGAATACATTAAACTCAATCATGAAAAAAAAGAGTCATCAATTTATCAAAACAAATATTTGCATCAATTAATTAACACATTTTCATGCCGACGTATTGCTCTCTACCGAGTGATATCCATTAAATTTACATTAATCATCCAATTAAATGAATAAAGAGAAAGACTGTCGGCTATTGCCAAAGTATTATTTCAGAAAAAAAAAATCAATTAAATTTATGTGAATGATGAAGAGTAGTGTAATTAAATTCCGACTGAAAATAATTAAATGAATCATTAAATGATACTAAGATTAAAACTTGGCACATTCAATAGTTAATTAATCATATAAACTTTTAAAAAAAATTTTTGAAAGGAAAAAGAAAAATTATTAAATCCATCAAGCGTCAATTTAATGAACATTTTTTCGATGTAAATGGAAGAAAAGAAAAATAATTAACGAAAAAAAAAAGAGAAATAAACGAATTTACAGTGAAAACTGCAAAGACTGATACATATTTGTGCAAACACAAGAAAAATGTTTTATTAAAATTTAAAATGTAAAAAAAAACTGCCAAATATCGATAATTTCTGGAGTAAAATGGTGAAATCAATAGTTATTTTTTTTTGAGAATATCTCGAAAAAATAATGGAGACAGAGAAATATTTGAGGGAATCTTTTTTGTAGAGAAAAATCATCGCTGCAAAAAAGTTTTCATAAAAATTGCTTCATCTCGCTTAATTTCCAAGAGATATTTCACAAATTAACATGATGAACCCGAAGTTTTATCACTTTACTCTCGATTCCGACTAAAACTAAATTTTAGAAAATGCAAAAAAAAAAGAAAAAAATTGAAAAAATTATTGAAAGACATATATTAATACACGCACGATTCATTCAACATAGTACTGTAGCTTTAATCGTTAAATCGCAATTACCGCACGTGGTAGCGCTCTGTAATTCACCTATTAGAGAAAAGATTTTTGAAAAAGAAGAAAAAAAATGAAGAAGAAGACAATGGTATAAAGTGAAAGGGAGATAAGTTAATTGTAATTTTAAATCGCAAAGAAACAATTATCCGTTTAGCCGATGTTGAATAATGAAGAAAACAAAAATAACAAAAAATATAAAATATTGACGTGTGTAGAGAGAAATGAAGAGATGAGAAGATGTTTTTTGGCTTAAACAATTTCATGATATTAATTTTCATAGTTCATCTTAATCCAAAATACTCGAGATTCAATTTTAGTTTTTAGAAATTCCTTTTAAGCGACTTTTTCAAGATTTTATTCAATGATTTCTAGTATTTTTTAATTTTTTTTGAATGATTGAATTTATTTTGTGATCGATTTTTTTAATGTAACTCGAAAACTCTCGGGAATAAAGGAATCTTTGTGACGATCTTTTTATTAGCTCTGATTCTCAGCAAAAAATGTAATAACGAAAAAATTCCTATCTCCTTAAGATTCCGAGATATCTGAAAAAGTAAGAAATACGTTTTGCTTTTTTTTCAAAATTAAATCTCCAGATTTTCTCATTTTATGCGATTAAAAAAATCCTTCTAGTCCATCAGACCCTCAAAAATCCCTCAGATAACTCCAAGGTATTTTAAATTGCTTGAACAATAAGAAAATCGACCAAAAAAAAGGAAGAAAAAGCAAATTATCGGGATTATGAATATATACTATGTACTGAAATGTGTTGAAGCACTGCCAAATAATAACGAATGAGGACAGATGTATTATCGTGATATACAAGATACTCTGTCTGCGGTTTAGAAAAAAAAAAAAAAATGATACAACATTTTTAAAATATTGTAAAACGTAATAAGACCATCTTTGTATAAAACCAATTGTATGATATTTATATTTTATATGTACAAATTAGCAATGTAATTTCTTGTAATAAAGATAAATTTACAATGTGTTCTAATTGTGTTATCAATTTAGCGCCTATTTCACATTATTTCCACTTAAAAATTCGAAATTTAGTTTATTCTCAATATTATCTGTAGTTGATTTCAAAGAGAAGTCAGTTAAGATGAGATTCAAGAGAATTTATGAAGAGACCTTTTTTATAAAGAATTTTAAGAACTATAAAAAAGGTTTTTTGATATTTTTCGATAAACCCACTTCTTTCACAGATATTCACAAAATAAAGTCACTGAATTTTCATAATACAATTATTTAAAAAAAAACTCCTGTAATCACTTATCCAGTATTTTAGAGACGTCTTAGAAATCATTGGGTCTACAAGAATTCATCCAGAAACCTTTTTTGAATCTCTCAAAATATTCTACAAAAAAGGTCTCTTGATATTTTTTCCTAGACCCACTCATTTCCGCAAAATTTTCATTCAAAATGGGAGAATAGTGCAGTGGATCGCTGAAAAAAGAAAAACTCAAAAATCCCCCAGAATTTCAAAAATATCTCCGAAACTGTTGGGTTTAGAAGAATTTATGAAGAGCCCTTTTTTGTAGCCCTTGAAATTCTCTATAAAAAAGGTTTCGTTACGTTTTCCCCTAAACCCACTCGCTCCAAAAATATCCGCAAAAAAAGAATTACACCACATTTTTCGACTTAAAGATAAATTAATTACAAATTAACAGCACAATCTCTTCTAATAAAGATAATCCATTTTTTTCCCTTCTCAAACAGTCATTCGTAGATCATACGAATCTTAACTATTAATTGACACTTCCCCCGTTCAATTCCAATGAAAATGAACAATTTCTTATGCATAATTGAGTTTTATAAACTAAAATCAGTTGAGATTAAACTACGCAATTGTTAGGAAACAGATGTGCAATTGACGTTGGGGGCTACCTCCGGTAATTTTGACACGATACGTTGTGAATTTTTGTTTCGAAATATTTCCGTGCACCCTACACATACACAATGATCAAAGGAACAACTAACGCCCATGCACTTTTGTATTTAAATATTTAAGTGTACGTTCTGATAGGAAAATCGTGATTATTTAAGTAATGCGGGAGGAAACAATGTTCAATGGGTGTTATTGAGCACTTGAAGTTCTTTTAATTACATTCAAAATGAAAGTGACAATGTTTTTTCTACCGGAAGTCCCGAATTTCTGCAGAGAAATCCGCAACTCTGTAATGAAAGAAAAATTGAGGAAAGCGATTCGAACTCGTTATCACTTTTATTAGAATATCTCGGAATTTAAGGGAGATAGAGCGATTTTTGTTGAGACATTTTTTGTAGAGGAGAAAAAGAAGAACAAAAAACTTTCGTATGAAAATTCTCTATCTCCTTTGAATGCCGAGATATCTTTAAAAAACCCAAATTTTCATAGTAATTCTCTTTTTTTCTCCTCCAAAATAAGTCGAAATTGCTGAATAGTAAAATTATGACTTAAATTGAAGAAAAATCAAAAAGAATTCTTGGAGCGATTGAATTAAAGTACTGGCAATGGAACAAAATAAGAAAAAACATTTTTAAGAACGGGCAAAAAGAATCTGTTATATTTGAAATTTTCCAGAACTTCCCAAATTATTTTGAGATTATTTAGAAAGTTATTTTTTTAGAATTCTGTCAAGTTAATTCTCGAAATCCCAAGACCAATTGAATAAAAAAACATGCAATGAGACAAAACAAAAAAAAATTCAAAAAAAGACGAAAAAAGAGTTATATATAGCTTTTTCATTTTTTTTTTCAACATGATTTTCACAATAATTTTCAAATTTCTTAAAATAATTCTCGAAAAATTCTTCAAAAAAATTTTATAAATAATTTTGAAAATTCTGGAAAATCTCATATATATTTGCGATTTTTCACAATTCTCAAAATTATTTACAAAATTATTCTGAAGAGTATTTTGACGATTATTTCAAAAAATTAAAAAATTATTGTGAAAATAAATAATTTTCGAAAAAAAAAATGATTTACGATTTTTTGTTCTTTCAGAATTTTCTCAAGCTTGTTAGATTATTGGGGGTGTGGAAGGGGGTCATATTACCACCACTTTCCTTCTAACTAGCCATCACAATTGCTTGAACACAGTCGAGTCCCCAAACTCGAACGAATTTATCGCAGTCAAGAGAGTTTGTTTCTCAGATTGTGTTCGAGGCAAGTTCAAAGCACACGGAGATAGTGAATTTTCGTTGTACCAATATTTTTTATTACGTGCAGTAGAAATAAATAATTCGAGTAAAAAAACGTAGAAGAAAAAACATTTCGAAAATCGAGAATGTCGATTAATTACGGGGGTTTATTTTTGCTAATTCTCGTAGTTTTGCCCCCAATTTTTGCAATAAGCAGAGAGAGTTTGTATCCTTATGCAGGATTCGATTACCTGCAAACTGACCAGAATGGACAATTAATGCCGACTGAAGTGCAACTAAAAACACCAATCGTATTTTATGATAAAACTTATCATAGTATTTTTGTGAGTAATTTTTTTTTTCGAATTTTCTCTTTTTTTCTCAATTAATAAAATAAAATAAAATTCTCTCGATTTTTTTTTCTCTTTCTTTTCCCACGAGATTAATTCACTCATTAACGTTAATTTGTCTGCGCACGTGGTGTCATGGGAATGATAACAATTGTGTAGACTGGTCATTCTCTCAATTCGAGTAATATTTTTATAAATGCATCATCATTAACTAACTACTATGTTACACGAATTTTTTTATTTATTTGTTACACGAATTAATCTGTGTTTCACGGTCCACAACTCTTAATTAATATGTTGAGAGGAATTTTTTTTATTTGTTTGAAGGATTTCTCGGTGATCTCACGATTCTTGGAAGTTTGTTGTGGTTGCGGAAGTCGGCTTTTTATTGAGTTATTGAGGGGTGATGTCATGTGATTGATTGAAGGATTAATTAATTGGATATAAAAAAAGACTTTTGAACAAATTTAATTTTCAGGGGAATTCGACGATTTTGGGGAATTTTAAGAAATTGGGGAAATTTTGGTCATTACCTGTTTTGTAATTCTTGAAATTATCTTTAAAAAGAAGTTTTCACGAAAATTTGTCTATCTGAAACAAATTCTGCAATATTTTGAAGAAACTAAAATCTTGAATTGCAATTTTTTGAATCAATTTTTCTTCGAGTTCAGTTTTTTGCAGATAACTGGAAAACCAAAGGTTATAGAGAAATTGTTGTGATTACCTTTTTTGTACCTCATTTTTTTTTCTACAAAAAAGGTCTCTACAAAAATTTCTCCATCTCCTTTGGCCTTTGAGATATTTCTAAAAAAGTGAATTGCAGCCGAAATTGAGGCAAAAATATGATTTAAAAGTAATTCATTGATAAATTGTTTACATTACCAGATTATAATCTCACGTCAGCATAATTTCTTCAATTAATGGTGCATTCAAATGCATCAGAATCTTAGCTGTCATTAATGACGTCCGCATTTAACGTTACTCATGTAATGACATCCTTAATACCGCAATATTATAAATTCCTTTTATCGAACCTCTGCATCTTTTGAATTCTCACATCAGCATCATCGCCTCCACTAATAATATAAAAACATGAAAACACATCCCGGAACTCGTGTCTGCAATCTCAGCGAAGAAAATTATTAATAAATTAAATAAATAGAATAATTTCATGGTAAAATGGAGAAAGGAGATTTTTTTTTAATTAATAAGTACATATAAACCCTCTTGGGTTATTCACTTTTCTAGTATACATGGCCTTTGATTTCTTGAGTGTAAGAACAGTTTATATAGATACATTGAAATATTTACACTCTCACACTGAGAGAAGAAAAATTATAAGAAAATTTACTTAGTTAAAGAAAATCCACTCCACTCCAGAAAATTTCCATATATATAGATGTAGAAATTGTGAAGGAAAATTTTGTGAAAACTTTTTATGAGAAAGGAGATGAACCCCGAAATTATTTGAAATTTCTATTAAAAGTATCTCAGAGGTGAGTGATTTCACAACAAAATTTTAAGGAACCTTTTTTGTAGAAAATTTTCTGAGCTACAAAAAAAGTTTCTTGAGAAATTCTCGTAAATCTCGTTTTTTCAGAGATATCCACAGAATAATCAACATTTTTCTCTCGACGATTTTCGAGTTTTTGAAATAATTATATTTAATTCGACAGTTTTTCTCAAAATATCCCAGAATCTAAGCAAGATAGAATAATTTGTGTTGTGACCTTTTTTGTAGAAATTAATCGGAGCTACAAAAAAGATCTCATAAAAAATTATTCTATCTCATTTAGATTCCGAGATATCTTTAAAAAAACTGTTGAAAATGAATATTTCGGATTTTTGTATTTTGGAGATATTTTGAGACTTTATTCCGGAATTTTTATTTGATGATGGATTCAGAGATTTTTCTTTGGGTTATTATGATTATGGTGGGGAGGAGGATTATTTGAGGCCGGAAATGATGAGGCAGAATCGATTTTGGAGGAATAGTTTCCGAGATAATGCAGAGTCAATATTATATCAGTGATTAAATGAAGGGAAGTCGGTTTTTTTTTATTTGAGAACAGTTTTCCTTATTTTTTTTCAAAAGAATTTTTTCTTTTAAGAAAAAAGAGAACTATACTTAGAGAAAAAAGTGCTGAAAACGATCGAATATTGATGCCATTGGTTCTTAGTTGATTTTTTTTCGGAATAATTAAAAAAGTTGTTGAATTCACTGAATTTAGTTAATTTAAACAGATAACTAGTTGAATTGACTAAATTCAGTGAATTCAGCAACTTTTTTAATTAATTTAAAAAAAAAAAATTTCGAAGGACCAATTCCACCAACATTGAATAGTTTTTACCACTTCTCTTTTCTCAGTCTACAAAAAAAAGTTTCCAACTAAAATTTCTCTATTTCCAATGAATTCTGATATTTTGATACTACAAAAAAAGGAAAACTAAATTTTTCTTCAATAATTGCCATTTTTTTTTTAATTTTTGCGGAATATCTCGGGATGTAAAAAAGATATGAAACTTTTATTCAAATCTTTTTTGTAGAGAAAAAACAGAGTGACAAAAAACGTTCCTACAAAAATGCCGTATTTTCCTTAAATTCAGAGATGTTCCCATAAAACTGATCCGAAACTTCATTTACCAAAATTTATCACAAATTGACGCAATCGAAAAATTCAAATTTCCAAAGGAATGATCAAATATCTAAACTTCCAAAAAAAATCTCAATATTTAAAATTCAAATAATCACCGATAACATCACGAGTTAAAAAATCCGCCGTAACTCTGGAATTAATTTTTTTTTTCTTTCGAAAATTCTTCGCCAAGACAAAAACATTTATATAGACGAGAGCAGCCTACACGACAATCATCTTTATTCAGTACTGCGTGGCGAGTTTTATTCATCAAAATGATTGTACTAGATTACACGATTGCGTTAATACTTTTATCGCCATAAAGTCCCGGTATATTCCTTAATAATTTTTTTTTTACTCGTTTCAAAGGGGAATTTCACATTGGCGATTACATATCCAACCGTACAATTTTCATATTTCCGTAATTCTCGCAAAATATTTCAATTACAATGAGAGAAAGGAAAAAAAGAGATAATATTTTTATTTTCTACTCCATTGATAACATGAGATAAACGAAATGCATGGAATTTCATTTTTTTTCTTTTATTCTATTTTTCAAGAAACTATTTTACTCCATGGAATCGTAAAGATCACCGTATGTTTAGTGTCATCGGTGGCCCACGACCCCTGACCCTGTCTGATAGCCCGAGAAAAACGATAGCAAACGCTTTAAAACGTTTCGATGTCATTCAAAGAAAGTTAATGAGTCTAGTAAATTTAAATAACTTTTCTTCATTTCTCCATGAAAAAAAGAAAAAAAAATCACGGAATTTCGAAATTATTTTCATACCATTCGATAGATCGGTAAATTTTAGCTGGAAAAACATATAATGCAGCCTCATGTGGACCAATACTTGTCGAGATAATTAAAAGATCGCTCATCAAGTGATTTACAATTTTTTGATTATCTCAAGAACTACTGAACCAAATTGGGCTCTTTTATATGGTTTTTCATCTCATTTTTCCCTGGCTTTCAGATGGAATTATTTTTGTCTCAGAATTTTCGAAATTTTGTCGTCATCAAAATCGAAAATTATCGTAATGCCGAGAAAAATTATGTTTTTTTTTACATGTTTCTCCAATAAGTGGAGAAAATAAAAACGCCCATATGATTGACCCCAGTTGACAAAAAAAAACAATGTGGGTCAATAAAAATAAAAAAAATAGAATAAAATGAATTTAACACATTTTACCATTGACATTGGCTTGATTTTCATCTATTAATGTTAAGTTATTCTACTTTTAAATTCATTTAACGAATACGTTGATATTAAACGATGAAAATTTCGACAATGTAAATTCAGGTCAAAATGGTTCTGTGATCGGCATTTATGTGTCGCGATGTTGTAACATAATAAAATTCATTCAGCCCACAAACCATGGAGATTTTTCAATTCAAAATTGACACAGACAGGGGAATAAATTTTTTTTTTCAATGTTATTTAAACGCCTGGGATAATGTTTGATGGGTGAATGACACTAAGACACTAGTAATTTACGTGGAACACAGTTTGTTCATGAAGTCACCAATTTAAGTCATTCTTACGTCATTGTGTGTTACATTTTAAGTGCGAGACACGTGTTGGCCAATGTCTTTGCTGGGTTAATCTTATAATTGTGTTTAAGAAAGGCGGATGACTTAATTTTCAAAATTTGTTTTTCAGCCTCATTTTTGCAGTTTTTGAAGAATAACTGGGGAATTGGAAAGAGATAGAGCCATTTTCATGGAAATATTTTCTGTAGAAGAGAATCAGATTTACAAAAAAAAAGTTGATGACAAAGAAATTTCCCATCCATTATTTTCTGATATATTTTAATAATTGAATTTTTCTATTTTCTTTCTGCATCAATCATGTAAAAAAAATCGAGAAAAAAAAATTATATTCACAAGCTGAAGATATGATTTTCGAATGGTTCAATCATTTTTTCGTATGAATCAAAGCATGTTTTCCCCGAATGATCCCCAATTAATTGAAAACTCACCTACAAATCCTCATTTTTCTTCTGTTTTATGAACCGTACTCTAGGACACTACCTTAAATCCCATTTAATTTGATAAATTTTTTAGGTGAATGGAAACGGCGTACTGTCCTTTCTTCGATCGATGTCGAGGTTCTTCAACATCGCTTTTCCACTGGATGACCCAGTGATTGCTCCCCTGTATACTCATGTGGACACTAGGGGTTCAGGAACGATTTATTATGGTGAAACAGATAATTCGGAGGTTCTTTTACGTGCCTCTGGTATGATTCGCAGTTCTTTCAAAGATACTGACGATTTTATGCCAACTCATGTGTTCCTGGTGACTTGGCTCGATGTGGGGTATTATAATCAGAAGAACGATAAAGTGAGCGGCATTTTCCTAAAATAAATTTGAGAAGAAAATTGAAAGCATGAGTTGAAGATTTTTGCATTAACATAATTAAATTCTCAGTTTTTTAAAAGGATCTCTCTAAATACTGAGTTTGGGAGAAAATGCCAAGAGACCTTTTTTGTGGGAAATTAAATTTTCTACAAAAAAGAGTTGAACGTTTTTATTCCTAAGCCCACTAGTTTTCGAGTTATTCAATGATTACTGCAAAGAAAAATTTAATTTCTGGAAATCCATATTTTTTTCTCAATCGAAAAAGAAGTAATTCAATGTCTATTGAATTCCTTAAAATATTTGCGGTATTTTCAATATATTGTTTATATCTCTGAATAGGTCAATACGTATCAAGTAGCGATATCATCAAATGGAAACCATTCATTCGTCGAGCTTTTGTATCCAAATGGTGGTATCCAGTGGATACAGGGTGAATCCCATCCAAATGGATTGCCAGATGCCAGAGCACAGGCTGGATTTATGAGTGAGGGAAGAATGTACACATTGAAGGGCTCTGGTACTGATCAAATTCAGAACATCGACAAGTATGCATACGAATTATTTATGTTGAATAGAAGTCAAATCAGGACAATATGCCTCCGATATTCAGGAAATTAATGAATTTAATTCTGAAATTTCTTTTTTTTTCTTTTTTGATATCTCAGAAAATTCGCGAGATACGAAATTCTTTATAAAAAAAAACTCCTGAGAATCTGAAACTCCCAAAAATTTTCGTGTCTCGCTTATTTTTTGAAATATGATCGAAGAAATCATTTTTGAAAGAAACTTGAGTCATTTGATTTTTTCATTTTTTAAATTAATTATTTCTGTATTCAGATGGTCCAATGTCAACAGACCAGGTCAATGGATTTTCCAAATTGGCCCAATTCCAGATGGTGAAAATGTCAAACCCCCAAATAATATCGACAGTATGTAAATAATCTCTTATCTTCATTGAATTCATCGAAAAACTCAAAAACCTTCCTAGACAAGAACTCTAAAACCTTTATTTCTTCCAATTTCATCAATTTTTTTTTTATCAATTGGTATCATAAGATTTCAAAATTTATTAATGAATGGAGATATGAATACATTTACTAACGCTTATAAACGTGCAAACTGCTCGTCAAGCGGTTAACAAAATGTTTCCAGAATCAAGTACTCCAGTGGATCAAACGTGTATGACTGGTGCTACAACTTGTCACAGTAAAGCTACTTGTGTCGATTACGAGTACGGATTTTGTTGCACTTGTAAACCCGGATACTTTGGAAATGGAAAGTCTTGTCAGCCAAATGGTAAATTTCAATTTGAGTTGATATGAAGTCAACTGAAGTGATAACAATTCCTGCACTGAGGAAAAAAATGTTTTTTTTTTCGAAAAAGAAATTTTTTGAAACTGAGGAATACCAAGAATTGCTTATTTCAAGACGATTATTTATTAAAAGTAATGATGAAGTTATTTGGATGGAATTTATGCAGATTGAAATGAACTCATTTTCATCAGTTATTTCGAACAAATTGAAGATTTATCAAACTGATCATCTCATTTCTCGTTTCAAGAATAAATATGCTCAATAGCAGATGAATTTGTTGATTATTCAATTTTAAGATGAGATTTTTCACGTTTATCAACGAGTTAGAGGAAAAGGGTGACCCTCTTTGAAAAAACGAATTCTCTGATAATAGCATTTTTCTTCTCAGTGTATCGATGATGCAATGATTAAATTTCGTTTTGTGATTAGTTTCTATGGAATATTTCGGAATTATGGGGAGATACGAGAATTTTCGTGCAGATGTTTGTTTTTTTTTTTTTCTTTTGGAAAATTCCACTAACTCCGTCAATTTCCAAGATATTCCCCAGAAACTGATAAAATCAAATTAAATTATTTCCCATTTCGAATAAACGAAGATTAATTCACATTATCCGAATCAATCAATTATTCATATAGCCGTGAAAAATTACAGAACAACCCCTTCGTGTAATTGGTAAAGTATCTGGTAGAATAAACGGTCAAGAATTTCCCTCGAGAGATCTCCAATGCTACGTGCAAACTAAAGATGGTAGAACCTACACAGCTTTATCACGTGTACCTGAGAGCATTGGCCAAGACTTCCAATTACTGGGTACCTTGGGCGGTGTAATTGGGTGGCTATTTGCTAAGCCAATGGGAGAGACTAAAAATGGCTACCAGCTTACAGGTAAATGAAAATACATTTTGAAAATTTTTGAGATTCTAAAAAAAAAAAAATTCATTTTGTCACCAGTTCTTCCTTCAGAAATATCTTGGAATTGAAGCGAGATAGTGTGATTTCGTCCTAATCTCTATTTTCTAGGGAATTTCATGCTCTGACGAGGAATTGCAGCGAAAAGGCTCAATCTCGCTTAATTTTCAAGATATTTTTAAAAAGCTGACGGGAAAAAAATGATTTTTTAATGAATTTTTTCAAATTTTTCACATTTTTCGCTGTTTTCCATGAATATCTCGATAATGAGATATCCATGATTAACTTGTAAAGTTTGTCCTTCAACCTTTTTTTGTGCAGAATTTAATTCTCTTCAAAAAAGCTCTCCTGATAAATTTTCCTAAGCCCATTATTCTTCGAGATATTCTCAAAAAACTAAAAAAATCTATGAACCCTCATTTTCAATCAATTAATCATCTTCATTCAATCCAAAACAAATAATTCTCTTAATTGCTACAACCAATTAACAATACTCGACAGGTGGATTATTCAATCACACTGCAGAAATAGTTTTCGAATCAGGAAGCAGAGTTACAATAAAAAGTACATACCTTGGTCTTGATGTATTTGGACAATTGAAAATGGAAGCAGACATACAAGGTACACTGCCAAGATTACCAGCAGACTCAAGAGTTGACTATGGGGATTACGACGAAGTTTATACATCGAATAGACGTGGTATACTACGTTCACACAGCAGTAGAATATACAAACTCAATGGTAATTCCATGGAGTCACCATTCTCTGTGGACCAAACGATTACCTATCAAGACTGTCATTATATGAAAACAAGTAATGATAATACAACTAGACTCAAATTCTCACGTGGTCTAACAACTTACGAGTCTAGGGAAGGAATTATACGTTTTGCTATGAATACTAAAATGACACCACTAGAGGAGGAGGATCCTTGTATTCAAGGGAAGGAAACTTGCGGTGAATACAGCTCCTGTGTCGTAGACGGTGATGATTTCAGATGCATCTGTAATACTGGGTAATTTATTCATCAATTTTGTATTATTATTATTATTAGGAATTTAGGGTGAGAGAAATTTAAGTTTCACGTTGTCACCTAAAATAAATAAAAAAAAAAAACGTTGTCACCTCAGAAACAAAGGAGCATAAGTGCTATGCATCAGCATAGTAGTTATGCCCCTCTTGTTTCTAAGGTGAAGATGTGATCCTATTAAAGCGGGAAATAACGATAAAAATTATGATTAAGGATTCATTCAAATAGTTTTATTTTTTTTCAAATTATTATGCTATTTTAGAAGCAAAGGAGCACAAGGGCTACGCAGAAACATCGCACTTGTGTCGTTTTTACGCTAAAGCAACGATTAGATATAATTTTTCTCTTTATTCCAGCAAAATGGACCTGCACAAGAAAATAAACATTTTTTTTGTTAAAAATACATTAATATTGAGGGACATGTTAAGGCATCTTCTCAATTTTTTCAGATTTTCTGGGTCGGTGCTAGCTTTCTAAAAAAAATTCACCTGCTGAAAATAGCAGACATCTGATAATTTTTTTTGCAAATAAATTATGAAAAAATGAAAGATATGCAAATGTAAAAAAAATCGAAAAACGAAAGTGAAATTTTTTTTGATATTTCGTTTATAAGAATTTATTTGTTGAAAAAAATCAAAAAATTGTCTGAAATGTGCTAATTTCATTATTATTATTCCTTTGAGTCTATTCCGGAAACTGAGCAAGATAGAGCGATTTCTATTGTATTCTCTTTTGTGATTCTTGTTTTATCTTTCAAAAAAAGGTTTCTGTAAAAATTGCCCTATCTCCCTCAATTTTCGAGATCTTCGATGAAATGTGATTTCGGGATGTAATTAACTCTTCATCATTGTTTCCAGTTATCAGCAGCTTTATGAAGAGAATGGTTCAGCTAATTGCGTCGACATTAATGAGTGTACTGCCGGCTACCACTTGTGCTCACCTGACGCCCAGTGCATCAATAATGAGGGTGGTCATACCTGTCAGTGCAGACCTGGATTCTCTGGTGATGGAAGAATTTGCGAAAGTAATTACTCATTAATTATTATAGGGGAAGGTGGGGCAAAATGGACATCAAGGGTAAAATGGACACATCTAAATTTTTAGGCAAATATTATGGAAAACTCTTGAAATTAATAGAAATATTGGCGGTAGATTGTTTTCGATGATTTTATTGAAAAGCTGAGGAAATTTTAGGAGGGAAACAAGTGCCGGAATTAATTTTTTTTAACTTTTGACGATTTTGACTTTTTTTTAGCATTCTAGAGGGGTACAAGCCTTCCTTTTTTTGAAAATTGTCGGTTTTTTGAGAATATCTCCGGTTCTATTTGTCGTAGCGTAAAAATTTCGATGGGGGGTGAAAGGGGAGATCATTTACCATCGATTCATAGAGTTTTCCATTTGAAAATATCGATTTTTAAGGTATTTATGGGCATTTTTGTGAAATAGTTCTCTGAAACAGTTTCTGGCCTATAACTATCCCAAAAATTGATATTTTTCAATTCGAAACCCCACAAATCGATGGGAAATGAGCCCACCTTTCTTTGGAGACCAACCCCGAATTGCCACGACCAATAGAACCAGAGATATTCGCAAAAAAATAGAAATTTTCAAAAAAGGAAAGGTTTAACCCCTTAAAAATTCCTAAAAATATAGAATTTTCAAAAAAAAACGAAAAATATACATCTGACATTCGTTTTCCGGCTAAAATTTCCTCAGCTTCCCAATAGAATCATCAAAAAAATCCATCTCTAACCGTTTCATGACAGTGTCCATTTTGCCCCATTCTCCCATATGAAATGAATTCTGATGAATTTCTGTAGCGCCTAGGTTTGATAATGTATCAATTGATGGTATAATATTTATTTTTGGATTATTTCAGGAGTAAATACTTGTGAGGATACCCACTGTGGGGAGTACGAAGAGTGTAAGATGGTAAATGACCAGCCAGAGTGCTCGTGCGTGCCTGGTTTCATCAATACCGACCAGGGATGTTTCCCAGCTGAAGGTAAATACAATTTCAGGGATAATAAAATGTTCCTGGATTTTTTTAAAGGGTAAAGGCTTCCAGTAAAAATTGTAAAAAAAAATTATACACTAATGGGGAAATGCTTGAGCACCTTCTCAATTTTTTTCAGCTTATTTCAAGGACTTTTGCTTTGAAAGAAAAAATCCTAGATCATTTTGCCCCCGTATTCTGTTTTCATGAAATAGGTGACTCAAGGTAAAATGATCCAGGATTTTTTTTTGAAGTGAAGTGCTCCACGAAAAAAATTTGAAAAAACTCACCATCAATGGAGACACATTGCAGCATCCTCTAAATATTTTTTTCAGATTTCCATCAACTACTCAACTTAGAAAAAATTAAATTAAACTGACTGACATTGAAGAATTTAATTTTTTTTGTCTTCTAAAAAATTGCAGATCCTTGCAATTTGGCGAATAATTGCTCGCCTCAGGGTGAATGCACCTACGATCATCAGAGACAAACGCACGTGTGCCTCTGTCTTCCGGGTTTTGTTGGTAAAGTAGAATAATTTTCTTCTCCCTGAAGTGAAACAAGTTCAAACGTAATTAGTAAGTAAGAAATGATTGTTTGCGAAGGGGATGGATATAACTGTTACGAGGCACCTGCTGAGCAAGCACCATCACCCCAATGTGCAGTTGGAATGTGCTGGTGTCCGCCACCATGGGAATTCCGGGATAATGTCTGCGTCAAAGCTACTAGTGCCAATTTAGGAACAACTAGTGAACCACATCGAGACTGTGAGTATGAGGGAAAAATTGAAAAATGATGCCTGGTATATTTATATTTGCATGATAAAAATGCACTCTTTGCTTTTGAATTTCACTGAATTCGTTTGTTCATGCAAATTAGTGCATCGTGGGGGAACGAGTTGAGCCCCTGGGGCAAAAGCGATTCTCGTTAAAAATTTTATTGAAAAAAAATTCATTTTTTTTTGTTTATCGTTTGACAATATCACACAATATTTCTTTTTCGAGATATTTTTAAGAAACTATTGAAAAATAGAATTTTTCGGTTGCAAGCTGATAATTATGAAAATTAATAATGATATAAAATTTCTTGGAGATTAAGGAAAATAGAGAAATTTCGGTAGAGATCTTTTTTGTTCGACAATCATAAAAATGAATAATTATTGCAAAAAAAAAAAAATATTTTCCATATGAATAATTCAAAAAATTCAATCCCGTAAAACTACCCCTCAGGATTCCTCTTGCTCAATGTTTTTTTTTTTTATGAATATGTGAAAATTCAAGAGAATGATAAATTTTAGTATCAGCACAACCACTGGCGGAATGCTACATGGGAAATTGTATTTGTCCATGGGGATACGATTACGCATCGAGGGATGATATTTGTGTACCCCAGCCTGGATACAAGCACGACACGATGGGTCCAACTGGCACCCAATGTACGCATGATTTACGTGGGCTTTTCTAATCATTCTCAAACATCTTAACAATGCGCCTTATCCATTTAACCTTGGGCATGGCCATGACAATATGTTACTCATAAAAAGAGCGATCTGTGGAGAGGAGATCATGATTTTTATCAGAACATCTGTAGAAAAGAGGAATATTCCTAGAATTTAAGGTAGTATCCCAGCGAACTTGAGTACAGTTGAATCCTTATTTTTTTGCTGCCATATCAAAGATGATATTTTTTTACATTTTTCTTAATTTTTTCATAATTTTCGTCCGTGTAGTTAATGAGATATGAATTATCAAAGTAACTGAAAATAGCGGTGGTGGGGATGAAACGCCCTAAATCTGACACAAATAACGAAATTACTAAAAAACCACACAGTTGACCTATTATTTAAAAGCAATTGGCGAAGAGAACAGCATTCTAACTGAATAATAGAAGAAAAAAATATTAAATTCACCCTATAGTTATTGAGAAATTTTAATTAGAAGGCAGTCGTAACTATTTGCCTCTCTCTCTATCTCATGCATGTGATAGGAGATTAGTAATGTAGAAAAAATCGTGAAAAAAAATTATATTCACAACCTGAAGATATGACTTTCGAATAGTTTAATCATTTTTTCGGGTAAATTAACGCACATTTTTCCGAATTATCAGCAATTAATTAAAAACTCACCTAAAAATCCTTATTTTTTTTCTGTCTTATCGACATTATTCTGGGATACTACCTTGAAAATCTGGGATTCCTCAAAATGGAAGTATGGGCAGTTTTTGTAAAATATCTGGAAATCCATTGAAGATAGAAGAATTTTCAAGAATTTTTAGGAATTTCCTATAATTCATATGATTTTCTTTCGCAATGACTTTTTCCATAGAAAAAAATCAAGAGTAACATAAGTAATTTCTACAGAAATTACTCTAACTCTCATATTTTGCCAGATATTTCTTTAAAAAACGCATGAAATCCTCTTTTCTCCACAGATTTTCTCTAAAAAAACCTAAAAAATAAATTAAATTATTTCAGAAATAATATAAAGTGAATGATAAATATGCATTTAACAATTGTACAGTATCTTGCAACGTAGTAAACACGTGTCATCCATATGCACAATGTGTATTCATCAGAGATACAGATGATTATGAGTGCCGATGCAACGAGGGCTACGAGGGCGATGGAATCGAATGTGTCAAGGCAGGTATGTTTCACAATGCATCCTACATAATTAATAAACAAAAGCAAAGTTGAATACTTCAATCAGTATTAGAGTGTGTAGAATAATCATTGAGCGAAAGGTACGTTAATTCATTGTAAATTTTGGCTTTACTAATTCATTGTAAATAGATGTATCCTGTGTGGATGTTGACATTTGCGATCCAAATGCATCGTGTAGACCGGACGAGCCAATTGCCAAGTGCGTCTGCAATCCTGGATTTGAGGGCGATGGAACAACCTGCAGTCCAATTGGTGCATTATTATCATTTTAATTCGAATTAATTTGGAAGCGAAAAAGTGAAGGAGAATAAATTTTTTTTCTATTTTTTTACTATTTTTTTTTGTTATTGTATTTTGCGGAATAACTCGGAAACTAAGCGAGATAGCAAAATTTTTGAAGATTCCCTTTTTATAGAGAATTTCAAGAGCTTCCAGAAAGGTGTTCATTGAAATTTTGCTATCTTCGCTTTTTTCTAAGATATTCTCCAAAAATGATTAACGAAAAAATGAAGTCATCCTATTTTACTTTTTTACTACTGAATTAATTTCTGGGGAATGAAATTTGTGGAATCCCTGTTATTTTATTTCTCATTTCATTGGGAAGAGCGGGAAATTGGGGGGAAGGGGGGGGGGACTAGTCATTAGCATTGGGAAAACAGATTTCCCACGAGTTTACGTATTTTTCCGGAAACTAGTGGTCCAGCGACGACTATATTATAAGAAGAAGTGAGGGAAAATGGAAATTCAAATGGAATTGGTTTGAGGGGGATTTTTTTAATGATTTCAGGAATGAAATCATAGGGGGAAATGCGGGAATGTCCGGTGGAAAACACGTGTGAGAATTGATTTTTCTAAATTTTTTTAATGGGGGATAGTCGGGCAAAATGAACACTGTACTGAAATGGTTAGAGATGGATTTTTTTTAATGATTCTATCGAAAAGCTGAGAAAATTTTAGTCAGAAAACAAGTGTCAGATGTATATTCTTCGATTTTGTGAACATTCGATATTTTTCGGCATTTTTGAGGGGTGAAGCCTTTCCTTCTTTGAAAATTTTCAGTTTTTTGCAAATATCTCTGGTTCTATTGGTTGTAGCAATTCGGGGTTGGTCTTGAATGAAAGGTGAGCTCATTTCCCATCGATTTATGGGATTTTCAATTCAAAAATATCAATTTTTGAGATCGTTACAGGCCAAAAACTGTTTCACAAAACGGTTTCACAGAAATGTCCATAAATACCTCAAAAATCGATATTTTTCGATTGAAAACTCTATGAATCGATGGGAAATGATCTCACCTTTCACCTCCCATCGGAATTTTTACGCTAAGACCAATAGAACCGAAAATATTCTCCAAAAACTGAAAATTTTCAAAAAAAGGAAGCGTTTTACCCCTCTAAAATTCTCAAAAAAGTCAGCATCGTCAAAAGTTCAAAAAAACTAATTCCGGCACTTGTTGTCCGCCTAAAATTTTCTCAGCTTTCCAATGGAATCATCAAGAACGATCTACCGCCAATAATTCTATTAATTTCGAGAGTTTTCCATAATATTTGCCTAAAAATTTAGATGTGTCCGTTTTATCCCTCATGTCGATTTTGCCTCCCCTTCCCCTATTCGACTTTTTTGATGAAGAATTGAGGGAAAATTTACTTTTTTGAAAATATCTCTGATGCTATTAGTCGTTCGATCTGGAATTCGTTTCAAATAAAAGATGAGACCATTTGCCATCGGTTTATGTCCTCAAGAAATATCGATTTTGGTGTGATTTATAGCTAATTTGATAAAAATCGAAAAATTATTTTCGATTTCTTCCCCGGAATTCTCTCAAATTGTCTTAAAATTGAATTATCTCCTTCTTATCTCTCATCTTCTTTTCATCTCGACTCCCCCCACTATTTTGCCCCAAAAATTTCCCACTCTCTCCACTAGAATCATAGAAATTCTTGAAATTTCCATATATTTTATAATGAAAATAATGAAAATTAGGATTTTTTCATCATTTATCCACGGAAAATTAATAGAATTATCTGGTGACAGATGCATGCAGCGATCATTCTGAGTGTGGAGCCAATGGTATATGCGCATACAACCCATCACGATCTCGTTACGAGTGTACGTGCAATGCTGGATACAATATTGTTGATGGCCAATGTGTGGTTGCCGATTGCTCAACAAATCCATCACTGTGTCACGTTAATGCACAATGTATAACATCTGGTGATGGCTACAAATGTACCTGCATGAGTGGATTTCATGGTGATGGTATTAATCAGTGTGTTGAAGATCACATTGGCTGTAATGTACTCAATAATTGTGGCGAAAATGCAGTTTGTGGATACAATCAGACGTCAGCGAATTATGCTTGCGTGTGTTTGCCAGTGAGTATCAAAATCAACGTTTCTCCATGAGATCGGTTTTTCTCGAATATTTTGGTATTGGCGGAAGATAGAGAAAAATTGATGGAGAACTTTTTTCTACAAGAAATCAAGAGCTGTAAAAAGTCTCATTACAAATTTTCTTTTATTTCTCGCAGATTTCAAGATATTTTGAAAAAGTCAACGAAAAAAAAGAGGATTTTTTCCTCTCATTTAAGATTTTCCAGGATTTTCCGAGATTTTCCAAGAAAAATTGTAAATTAAATGCCAAAAATCTTCCATTGCCACATTGTTTCTGAAAAATCGAAATTTTTTTCAATTTGGAATTCTCCAGGATCTTCCAGAATTTTGGATTTTCTGGGCTTCCCCAGGAAAATTTGGAAAATCTCAAATAGTGATTTTAATATTACTATAAAAGAGGGGTAGTAGAGATCTGAAAATACATCTTTCATAGTTATGAAAAGTAAAGATTTATAAGAGAATTTATGAAAAATTTCGGAAAATTCAGAAAAGTCAAAAGAAATTCGGAAAAGTCTTCAGTTGTGAAATTAATATTGTTAAAAAAAAAAAGAGGTAGATTGGAGGTCCCAAGATATATCTCTGACAGTTTCGAAAAATACGGAATGTATTAGGAAAATGTACGAAAAGTCCTGAAAAACTCGGAAAGAAATTTAAATGTTTTCCTTTTCTATACATCCACATAATATTAATTCTTTTCTTTCTTCATCCAGGGATACTACGGTGATGGCTTCACGTGCAGGCCTCAGGCATCCTGCAGACAAGCTCCAGAATTATGTTCACGTGAGGCAACTTGTGTTGCAGTCAGTGCTAGCCACTTTGCCTGTGTGTGTAATGATGCATTCACTGGAGATGGAATAACATGCAAAGCAAAGCCAAAACACGCTGCTAATTTTCTACTGATTAATCAGGGAATGGCTACACTCAGAATTCCATATTTCCCAACTGCAGTTTATCCTGGTTCACCAATCAATTTGGCCTACTCCCAAATGGCCATTGCTGTTGACATTGATTGTCCAAATGGAAAAGCATACTCGAGTGATATCAGTGGTAAATAAAGATTAAATAATTTTTTTTATCAGTCAAGAGCAATTGTCTTCTTGAAATGACATCTATTTGACCATGATAATTGATTTTGATGATAAGATAATATTTATACTGAAAATAATGATAATATTCTGATAATTAATTGTGAAAAAATTAATGAGCTACAATTTTTCACAACATTTTTTATGAAATATCTCTGAAAATATGGAAAATAGGAAATTTTTTGAAGAGATCTTTTTTGTAGCTCACTTTTTTCTCTACAAAAAAGATTCCCATCAGAATTTTTCTATCTCCAACAGATTCTAAGATATTCATTAAAAATGAATCATGCACCGAATACCTCTCCAATTAATCATTGATTTATTAATTAGGTGCAAAGATCATTACGATGTCCTACAATGGATCAAACGTGGAGACATTCCTGAGTGACGTCAGCAGTTCCGAGGGTATTTCTATCGACTGGATATCACGTAATATATTCTGGACAGATTCCGGTAAAGGAACAGTCGAGGTGGCAAATTTAGAAACGAAAAAACGAAAAGTTCTTGTCTCGGATGGTCTTGTTAATCCTCGGGGCATTGCAGTTCATCCATATCGTGGAAAAATATTCTGGTCTGATTGGAATCGTGTAGCACCAAAATTAGAGTGGTCCAATGAGGATGGTTCAGATAGAAAAATATTCATGGATGGAGACGATGTGAAATTACCAAATTCATTGGCTATCGATTGGACTACTGATGAATTGTGCTGGACTGATGCTGGAACCTTCACAATAAGTAATTTCTATTATTATCTCGCTTTTCTCGACGTTCTCAGAGAAATTGGATTTTCTCGTTAATATAATTTATTTTGCTTTTAGGCTGCACTCCAATCGATAACAAACAAATTCATATTGTTGCAAAGGAATTATCTTATCCATTTGGTCTTGCTGTTACTCCAAGTCATTATTATTGGACAGACTGGAAAACGTAAGCTTAATTAATATCGAAAGATTAATAATTAATTAAATTAAATTTTTGGAATTGAAGTCTTTTTCCCAAATATCCTGGAAAGTAAGTGAGATGAGGTCTTCCCGCTCGAATCCTTTTTCTCAAGAGAATTTCAAGCTACAAAAAAGGATTCTGTGCGAAATCGCTTCATGTCGCTTAGATTTCTTGATTTTTTTTGCAAAGTTGTTGAAACAAAAAATCAACTCATGTTTTATCTCTTTGCTGCTGAACTATAATGGCGCTTTAGAATTAAAGGGGCGTAAGAAGTATTTTACACAGTATTTCCACTTTGTTTCTAAGACGACGAAGATTTCATTGCATTTAATTCTTGGTTGAGTCCATTGTAAATTAATATGTGTAGTTTAATGGGAAAGATGGACAAAAAAAAATCTTATGTACAACTTTTTGTGTAAAAATAAAAAGTTTTGCATAAGATTTTTCTTTGTCCATCTTTTCTATTAAACTACACATATTGCATTTAATTATCGTTTCAGGCACAAAATCGAGGTAATAGCTAAGAATACAGGTGAACGACTGAAATCACTGCCGATTCCTCCTGGTGGCAGTGGAAAATTGTATGGAATTGTTTCGGTACCTGAGCAGTGCCCAAGACGTGAGATAATAACATATGATTGTAATTATTGATTAAATTTCTGAAGATTAATTGACAAAATGAATTTTTACAGTATCAAACGTCTGCCAATATGACAATGGACGTTGCCACAAGGATCAACTCTGCTTGCCCGATGGAAAAGGAGGCAGAACATGCGCCTGTGCTGATGATAGCACTGGACCATGCACAGAGTCTCGTTCATAGTTTATTACTACTCATTTTAATTGATGAATTATTTTCTTTAGTCGTCACTGATGCATGATAATACAGTTTAAAGAATCAATGTGCCACATTGAAGAATGGAAAATATTTTCCGGTAAAAAGTAATGGAAAATCTGAAGAAATTGGGAAAGTTAGTTGATTTATTTTTTGCGTTCATCGGTTTTCTTGAAATATCTTTGAAAATAATTGAAATAGGGAAATTTTTGATGCTTTGCTTTCTTTTAAAAAAAAAGGTTCAGACGAAAAAACTCTTATCATTCACGAATTTTGAGATATTCAGAAAAACCGAGTAAACAAAAAATTTAGGCAACTCTTTTCACCATTTTGGTACTGGAATAATCAGTAAATCATTATCGCAACGATAAAAGAAAACGATTATACTAACATTCTTAGTTTAAGAAAATATAGAATTCCACGTCATTATTAATTTTAATAACTTCTCAATTTAATTATAAAATATCACCATGAATCTCTCTGTAAGGAATTCTCTTTTTATATGTACTGTTTCATTGAAATGAAACACTTTTTTTTACTGTCATGAATGATTAATCTTATTTAATAAATAATAATAATTATGACAGATTAAAAAAATTAATTTATTGTAAGGAACAATCCTTATTTAAAATAATAACAAAAATTTTCTTTCACAATTTACAAATATTTTTTATAGATACTTTTTTCCTACAAAAAAGGTCTATAAAAAAAATTGCCGTTCAAATGTATCAAAGAAATTTAATTTTTTTTAACAGGCGCTAATCCCTTTCCTTCCACCTCTTTTTTCAACTTGAATTTTTGAATTTTTCCGCTTCCTGTTTTTGGAAATTCAGTGACAATGTGTATGTAACGTGGTATTTTGAAGTGCGAAATTTTGCCTTTACCGTAGGATCTAATTTCGTCGGGCGAAACTTTTGCATTTTCGTTGAGTCGAATGCAGGCAAAAATTTCCTCCCCATAAACATCATCATGTACACCAAATACGTGAGCCTCTAAAATAGCCGGATGTGTCTCGAGAAAGTTTTCAATCTCTTTAGGATAAATATTCTCACCACCTCTTATAATAACGTCTTTGATACGTCCGACTACCTGGCCATATCCATCTTTCCGAAGGATGAATTTGTCGCCAGTTTTCAGCCAACCTTCTTCGTCTATTGTCTTCGATGTTGCATCGGGGTCGTTCCAGTATCTCATCATGAGACTGTAGCCTCTGACCCAGAGCTCGCCGGCAGTGCCCATTGGCACTATAGAGCCCTTCTCGTCCACTACCTGGGGGTCAGTGAAGATTATAGAATAGATTAATTATGGATTTTTTTATTAATTTCTTAAGATAAATTGGAATTCAAGAGAAACAGAGAAATTTTTATGGAAAATTTTTTTGAAGAGGAGAATAAGAGGTACAAAAAAGTAGCGAATTGGGAGAGGGATGCTGATTTTCTATTAAAAAAACGCGTGGGCAAAGGAAGATTGCCAGAGTTTAATTTGAGAAATTTCGAGAAAAAGAAATTATACAAATTTTGATTTTTTTTTGATAATTCTGAAAAATTTAGGGAAATTCAAGAAATTGGAAATTGGGAAGCAATCCTGATTCTTTAAAGAACATGCGGGTAAAGGAAGGTTGCTGGAGTTCAATTCGGGAAAATTTTGCAAAATTCTGCAAAAATTGAAAATTTTTGAAAAATTCAAGGGAATTTAAAAACAGAGAAAAAATGCCGATTTCTTTAAAAATATTTGGGCCAAGGGAGGCTGTCGAGGTCAGGTTAAATTCTCTTTTTAAAAACTCTATCCATCTCCCTCATTTCCCAAGATACTTCAAATCAGCAAATAAAAGAAAAATCATTTACTTTAGCCTCCATATGACCTGCAAGATGTCCAACAGTAAGCTGAGTTAGTTCCTCTTCCTCACCAGGAATTGAATTGAATACAGCAGCAGTGCATTCTGTCATTCCATAAATCATCTGAAAAATTAAAATCCAATTGATAAATTCATTAAAATTGTACCTGTGAAATAACAATTTTAAATTCAAATAATTATTTGCATAATTCTTTCACTGAAACCTCAATACATCACTTTATTGATCGTAACGAAGAATGCCAGGGGGTTTAATAGGAAAATATGCACATGAATTTCCTCTGTCTAAAAGATATGTGCATAGATACCAATGAATGACCTGGGTCATTGATCCTGCCGAGTGTAGACTCGGTCACGGTACGAATCGGTTTTATGTCTAACAACACTAAACGTTTCACGAAAAACTTTTCTAATTGCTTACCATGGGCGTTTCCAAATTCAAAGTATTCTTCATACTTTTTATTAGTTCTGGTGATGCATTTGCTCCACCTGTCACTCCCATTCGCATTGTCTCTATCGGTGCTTTCATTTGGGCTTGGGCATCGCACATATTGATCTATTTCGATTTAGAAGTAAAAGAGAAGAATTAATTGTGTAAAAAAAGAAGAATTGTTTCGGAAATCATGGGAAATCGGAAGGTCTCTTCTGAAAAAACAATACTAAAGCATTGTATTGTAAAGTATTGTTTTTTAAATGAACTCTGCCAATTTCCCATGATTCCCATTAAAAAGGAGAATGTGTTTTATTGGGGTTTTTAAAGGATATCTCGGAATCTAAGGGAGATAGAGAAATTTTGGAAGAGACTCTTTTTTTAGAAAAAATCAAGAGCTACAAAAAAGATCTCCATAAAAAATCCTCTATCTCCCACAGATTTGGAGATATATAAGAAAAGCTAATAGCTCGTTGGATAAAAAATGGAAGATTCTCAAAATTTTACCATTTTTTGTTGGAAAATCGGAAAGAATGAGCTGGGAAATGATATAATACGAGCCTTGCTAGACCAATAGTTTCCGAAATGATTGAAATTTTAAGAACGATGAAAAATTCTGGTGTAGATTGTATTATATCATTTTTTAGCTCAAATTTCTCGGTCCTTTTCAATAGATTTTTCGCAATTGAAGAGTTAATTGAGTGGAAAAGAAGAAGAATTAATTGAATGAAAAAAGGAGGATTTTTTAAGAATATCTCGGAATCTAAACGAGATAGAGAGATTTTGATAAACGCCTTTTTTGTAGAGATAATTAAGAGCTACAAAAAAGGTGTTCATAAAAAAAATTTTATCTCCCATAGATTTCGAAAGAACTAATAGCTTCTTCGTGATTTCATTTGAACTAATAGATTCTCCTGAGATATTAATCATTAATGAATTAATCAGTAGCGAAGAGGTAAAAAACAGAACAAATTGACTTCTCTATAGTCATTCTTATTGAAATATCTTGGAAACTACTAGAGAGACACCCTTTTCATCCAAACCCTCTTTTTAATTGAGAATTTCTTCTGTATTTAAATCTTACCCACATCGTAGGGGTTCCATAGCCAATCGTACATTTTTCCTTCACCATTGCCTCAACTGATGCACGGGGATTGAAGCTGAGAGACTCGAAGACCTGTGTTGCACCAGTGTAGATACCTGCCATTAATCCATGAATCACACCAAACGCGTGAAAAAGGGGTACATTGAAGCAAACTCTGTGATGATCCTTGACCATACCTTCTCTTTCTGCAATCTTTGCAAAAAAAAAAATTGAGTGGTGGATCGGTTCTTCGAGGATATTTCGGAGGTAAAAGATGTATAGTGCGGAACATTTTTGTAGGTAAAAATTAGCTCTAAAAAAAAAAGTTTCTATGAAAATTTTTCCATCTTCCATGGATTTTAGAGATATTCAGTGAAAAGTCAAAAAATGATTTTTTCCCCGTTTCGATTTTTTTTCGAATATTCCAGGATATCCCATAATATTTCAGAATTTTAGTAAATGGAACTTTGACAACAAAAAATTTTTTTTTTAATGTATTGTCACAAAATTCGGAAAGAAAATTTCGAAATAATTTTCTATTTTCTTTAGTTAATTCTGGAAAATCTCAAATAGAAAAATATTATTGATTTTTTTATTTTTCTTGATTTATTGTGTAAATCAAGTCCATCATAATGTAAAATTCGGTGATTCCACTTGTACTGATAAAAAAAATTATCAACAGAAAGACTGTGATATCATTCTGTCGAAATCACAGTGATTGAAGAAGATTTTTTATGAAATTAATGATTCAATTCACCTGAATTCCATTATTGACAAAAGATCGATGTGATAAAACCGGTGCTTTTGGTACTCCAGTTGTGCCAGACGTAAATTGAATATTACAGGCATCATAAGGTGAGATGATCTCCTGTTCTCTTTTAATCGCCTCGACTTCGATTTTGCTAGCCGCTGATTCGATATCTGTTAGACGATGGGCTCCTCTACAAAAAATAAGAAAAAATAAGAAATGACATGAAAAAAAGAGGCATTGTGAACTATTGATTATTTTTTTCTACAGTTAACACGTTGAATTGCTGATTGGTGTGAATAAATAGAAATTAATGAACCATTAACCTGATTACTTGAGGCTTCTGCGAATTCTTTCAAGGCAGGGAGAGGATAATTACGATTATTCATATTTTCGCTTTATGAGATTGAAGGATTTTCGATATTTGAATAATTTGGTTCGAAAAATCGGAAAAAATTGCGCTGGAGAATGATATCGTCGCCTTAGAGTTAAAGGGGCGTAAATGCCAAAAATGTGAAATTCTGAATTTCTCAAAAACTATTGATTTGGCAGGGATTATTTCATTATACAATTTTTCAGCTCAAATTTCCCGATATTTTCAGAGGAATTGTCTAAATCATCCAATTCCTTCAACTTTTTCAACTTTTTTTTGCATTTCTTTTCTCTATCATTCTTACCTAGAGAATATCGTGGAAACTAAGCGAGATAATGAGATTTTTATAGTAACCTCTTTTGCAGTTCTTACTTCCTTCTACAAAAAAGGTAACTTCAAAATTTTCGCTATCTCGCTTAGTTTCCGAGATATCCTCAAAAAAGCATTATCAAAAGAAAAACCACTACCAAATTAATTAATTATGTAATTAACTTGATCACATTTTGCGGTACTGCATTAAATACACGAATAAAAGAGAAAAAATACTAAGAGAACTCAATCATTCCCACCAGCTACGGAAAAACACCTTATCAAAGTGAGATACTAGAGAAAATTGAAGCTATAACGAAATTTCTAAAATCGTGTAACTCAAACATATGAATATGAATAAGTACCAAATTGATGAGGCATAATTCTTCGAAGAAACCGACTATGTGTGAACTTTTAAAGGTTTTGTATGTATTTGTGTACCGAATGAGGCTACTGCAGGGCTTGAAAGTTAATAAAAAAAAATTAACACTTACGATACATGATCCTGCGTCCAAAAAATCACGTGTTTGAGTGATGGAACGACTTTTTTCGAGTTCATAACAATCGATATGTAATCCTGATTTTTGTATTTATTAGATGCTATAATAGCACTGATTCCCACTCTGTTTGCACAATAATTAAATTCATCTTGTTGATAAGCCGGATTAATTCCAACCGTCATTAATCCAGCTCTAGTGATAGCAAGAAAAGTCAAGTACCACTCAGCATAATTGGGACCCCAAACACCAACTCTGTCACCGCGTTTTAGCCCCAACTTTTTCAGTCCAGCTGCTATTTTGTCAACTCTTTCTAGCACCTCTTTGTAAGTCATGCGAATATCCTGGGGTATTGATACAAGTGCTTCACGATCAGGCCAATTGTCAGCTGCTCTTCCAACAAGTTGACCCACTGTCATGTCGACGAGTGGAAACGTGCCAGCGTGAAATTTATGAGACAGGTCCTCAGTATTTGTTGCCAATTCTCGAGTTCTGATGTCTCCATTATCTGTTTCAATAGATCAGATTCATTTCTACTACAATCTCATATTCATTGAGAATATCTCGGAATTTAGAGGAAATAGTGGATTTTTTTTTGCTTTGGAAGAGTGATTCTTCTCTTCAAACAATGGCCTTTGAAAATTGTTCTATTTCCTTTAGATTCCGACATAATCTGTTAATAATGCTGTAATAAAATTAATTTTCACTCCTACTTAATTAATTAATTAGTCCTCAATTAGAAGAAGTAATCAATCAATAATTGTCAATTATTTTGTTCTTCTTAAAGATCTTTTTCTAGGGAATATCTCGGAATTTATGGGGCATAATTATTGTAATTGCCTTTTTTGTAGAAAACATCAGCACTACAAAAAAGGTTCCTACGAAAATTCCTCTATTTTGTACAAAGTCGAAGATATTTCTCTTTTTTGTCCTCAAATAAATTTCGCATTCAATGTTTCATAATGACGAATAAGCACTTCGAAAAATTAACTCAAAACTGAATTTCGAATTGTTCCAGATAATGAAACACATTTTTTTTTTGCAATGTCAAGAAAATTTTCAATTCAAAAAAATACAATATAAAATTTATTGATAATAAAAATTAGCACATGTGTGAGCAGGTCGAAAGAAAAACAATTTACACTCAAATAATTTGAGATTTTATCAGAAATCTCGAAATGAGTGTATTTTGAGATTTTCTTTAGATTTATTGAAAATATCATATTTTTCCAAATTTTTTGTGAAATTTGTCTTGAATCTACAACTGTAACTTTAAAATCAGTTTTTTTCTTCTCATTTTTTTACTCACATACTAATAAACGTCAGATGTCTGCTATTTTCAGCATCATAAAATAGCAAAAATATGACAATTTTCAAATTTTTTCTCTTCTCAAAAATAGATTATTCAAAAATAAAAAATAAAATATGTACATGTAAAAAAGTCTAAAAAACTATGAGCGCAAATTTCGAGATATTATCTTAATTATTTTTCTTTTTTTTTTCAGAAAATCAAAAAAATTATCGGTTGTGTGCTAATTTTATTATCATAATTCATTGACATCCATAAAACTCCAAAAATTCCCTAATTTCGAAGAAATAATAGTTTTATCTCTAAATTATTTATTTACTCACTTGTTATTCCCAAAAAATTTTCAATAATGCCATTTGTCCTAACAACTGCATTTCTGTGGAGTAATTGTCGACTCAACTGTCTTACATACATGTCTGTTCACGTTAATAGAAGAATAAAAAGAATTGCAAAAAAACTGAATGAATAGCAAATGATTGCAAGCAACTGACCATCAGTCTTCCATTGACTGTCGAGATTTTTTTAATAATAAATATACTGAGCATCATTTTTTTCATGATAGTATTTTATCTAATCACCAGACTGATTAACTTTGAAATGCAAAAATTACTATCTGCTCAGACAAAATGGAATAAATGAAAAAGCGATTATTTGCATAAAGATAATTATGAAAAACTCAAGTTAAAAAGATTACGAATTTTTTTTTTCTTCACAAAATTTTAACGTCAATTTTGTGAACTCCTGAGGTCAAGGTTTACTGTAACTACTGAGATAAAAGTGTGTCCACTGTTTAACGTTAACACAAGAAAATAGAGATATACGATTGCCCCAGATTGACATCCACATGGCTGACACAGTATAAATTTGTATTAGATGTAAATTATGTTGCTTTTGCAGTGAAAATTGGTGTTTCATGTAATTTATTATGTCCGAAGTGGTTAAAGTGAATCAGTGCCAGACAATTGGTAACGTCTGTGTCCACTGCAATGCAGTGGATACACCGATTCCTGATAAATTTCAATCAATCGTCAAAATGCTATGTAATTGAAGCGCTTTTAAATTAATCAATCCAATCAATTAATTAATTTCATACATTTTCATAGATTTCAGTTTTTATCAAATATCTCGGAAACTAAGAGAGATAGCGAAATTTTGGAAGAAACCTTTTTTGTATAAAACAACGAGAGCTACAAGAAAGGTAATTTCAAAAATTGCTCTATCTCGCTTAGTTTCCGCGATCCCTTTGAAACGCTCAAGACAAAAAAAATGTACTTTAAATATGAAGAAGTGCTTGAGAAAAATTCCAGAATTTCATTAGAAAAAAATGGATATCAAGTGATAAACTTTGTCTCTACACTTTTTCGCAGGCTCAAACTATTTTTCGAGCCATGAAAAAAAAGAGAAAATTCATTTTTTGAAAATTCTGTGGTCCAATCCCTTGAGTATCTTCTATTTAAAAAATTGAAATCGAAAATTCTGATGATTACATAGCTTTTATTAGGAAGCAAAAAGGAGAGAAGAGGGCATGGAGGGTTTGGTTTGCGCCCTCAGTTTATCCTCCATGTGGCGTGCCCACCTGGCTGTGCCGGAAGTCGCGTGTCGGCGCTGCTAGAAGGCTCCAAAGGTGGGTGGCTCTTTCCACCTACCTTTCTTACGTCCCTTACGATGCTTGTGGAGGACTTACAAGCACAAAACCTGGCAGGCACTGGTACACACAGACATAGCTCTATTTCACCGTTTCTCTATGTAATGGTGAAAACTGTTAACCCTAACGAACAGTGTGATTGGTCGATTCTCTCTGCAACACTCGAGCTTAAACACACAAACGTTAGGCAAAAACCACCCCTTCCACCCTCTCCTTATGTTTTGCCTCTTATTATTCTGTTGTGATACTTCTTCAGAACCGTAGGGATAACGGTCGTGCGCACACCACATTTTTTTTTTTAGCTCAAAAATTAGAATTTTTGGATTAAAAACAAACTTTTTTACTGTTAGATTTTAGGATTTTTTTTTTGTGAAATTCCGTAGTTTTTTCTTTGATTTCTAGTTTTTTAAGAGTTATTGAGTGGTTTCGTTTAATTGTGAAGTGGGTTACTGAGTCGAGGTGGATGAGACTATTGTGATGATTCGCATGGATCATTATGATGATCAATCGTGAATTATCTGTTTTGACAAATGAGAAATAATCGGTTGATGTTGATTTTTAAGTGGTAAAACGATTTCGATGAATCTTTTTGATTAGTTTGAAAATATCTCGAGAATAGTACGTTTTAGACAAAAAATTCAGGATATACTTTTTGTGGAGAATTTTAAAAGCTACAAAAAAGATTTCTTGTGAATTTTTCCTAAATTCAGTTGTTACGGAGATATTCGTGAAAAGAAGCTGCAGTACTTCTTTTGGTTCTCCAACACTTCGAAACAGAGTTTCAAATCGTTTTTTTTTTTGCATATCTCTGAAACGGTGGAGGAGATGGAAGAATTTTTGTGAGAACCACTCTCGTAGAAAATTTTTCAAGCTAAAAGGTTGCCTGTAAATTTTTCCTCAATTCATTCGTTTCACAGATATTTGCAAAAGAATCTGCAACAATTCTCTTTTACTATCCACTTCATAAATCAGTTTTTTTTTAGAATATCTTTCAAACGGCGAGAGATAGAGAAATTTTTATGATACCTTTTTTTGTAGGTCTCACTCTCTTCTATAAAAAAAGTTTCATGTAAAATTTCTCTAAACTCACTTGTTTCGAAAATTTTGGCGAAAAAATCCATCAACTAATTTTTTGATTGCCCAACACTGAGAAAAAAAATATATTCTATTGAAAAATTTGTTCTTGATTCGAAAAATAAAAATATTGGAAAATTTTCAATACCACGTGAGCCTCAATCAAATATAAATATCATTACGCCGAAGAAGAAATGATTTCACGCAACAATTAAATTTCTTGAAACTAAGACAAGTCAATAATCATTTAATTTTGAAAATTTATTCATTGAAAGTAATAAGGCATTATTGAAAATATCTCGATTGGAATTAATTCATTTTTTTTTAATTTAGAGTATATTGAAAATTTTTCAGGCTGATCATCTCATTGTTTGTTTCAATAATAAATATAGCACATACAAAAAAATTACATCAATCATCCAGTTAATTAATCAAAAAAAAAAAAATCGTTGATGATAATTGATTAATTTTTTCTTTTTCTCAACTGAAAAATGAATTTTACAGTAAAATATTTTCTTTCTCCTAATGCACTAAATTCACCACTCGACTTTAGCCCCGAAAATCAAATTTAAAGCACGAGTCTATTAATTTTCCTCTCAATGAGTCGAATTGAACTTCACAACTGAGTACCAAGTCTATCAATTAAATTCATTAGAAATGGAATTGAACGGACAGAGTCGCGCGAGGACGAACTACGACCTCGTACTGATTGCAAATGGTGAAAGGATTGTATTGTGATCTCAATAAATAACTTTAAAAGAAAAAAAAAACTTGTTTTGTGAATTTAGAAAAGAAAAATATTGTGTGTGTGGAAATGATTTGTGAATTTTGTGGTAAAGTGCAGAACGTTGCGAGTCATTACGACGATTTGCGATGAGCACGAACAGCAAGAGTAAGGGGGGCAGCAAGGATGAGAAGAAGATTGCGAGCAAAGAGGAGAGCCCAATTGGCAAAGATGATGGAGGATCAGCATCAACTGGCAGCAATGGACTACCGAGTGCTGAGCCATCTCAGCCGGGTAGTAAACCGGGTTCAGCTGGAGCTACAGCCAGAGAGGCTGCACAGCGTCTATTGGGCCTGGCTAGCCGGGGTGAATGGGCCCCGGTTGATCAGTTGCTCAAGACACTGGAGAAAGCTGTACAGAGTGCTGGAGATGAGGGGAATCCGGTGCCACTGGCTGGTGTCATGGATCCGGTTTGTTGGGTCCATTTTCTAGGGTTTTTTTGGATTTAGTTATTTTGAAGGGTACATGTCTATTTAACACAAAAAAAAATCAACACAGACAAATTCAACACTCACATATTCAAATGATGTTGGAAAAAAAAAGTTGAAGATAGGGAAAATTATTTTGATAAAAAAATCATATAAAAAATAAAAAAATAAAAATTGGGAAATTCATGAGTTTTTGGGGTTTTTTAGTTTCTTGGAAAGTAGTTGGTGGAGAATAATTTCATTTTAGGGATTTTCGGGGTCAAATTTTCTGATTTTTCGGATAAAGTGATCGAAAATATGGAAATTCGTGAATTTTGTTGCGAGGGGAAAAGAGGTTCTATACAATTTTTTTTTACATACATCCCTTTTTTCAGATATTCTCAAAATGAAGTAAATCAATTTTTTAAACTCATTTATTTTCACAATATTCTAAAAAAAAGTGTTTAAATCATTGATTTTCACAATTTCCAAAAAAAAAAAATTATTTTTCACACCAGAGAAAAGTGCGAAAGTGATGATGATGTCCATTTTTCTCTATCAAGCTGAATAAATACATTTAGATTGAATTTTGATGATAATTTGAATTAAAAAAAAAACTTTAATGATAATTTTACTACTTTCTTTCAGACAACCGGTATGACACCACTTATGTACGCAGTGAAGGATAATCGCACGGCCTTCTTAGATCGTCTGATAGATCTTGGTGCTGACGTTGGTGCACGAAACAACGTAAGGAACCTAATAATAGTGACAACTTTATCATCAATCTCTTATTTTTTGAAACAAAAATAAAATTATCAACGGAAAAGTTGAAAAGTTAATTTCTTGTTTTCTTATTGAGAAAAAAATAATGAATCAGCTGTGGGGATTTTTTACATGACGCGAGGGGACATTGCGTGAAGGAGAGCCAAGGCCAAGGGGCTGAACAAACGTGCTAGGGAAGTAGGCCGCTTTCAGAGTCACTGGGACTGAGAAGAAGAAAAAAAAAAGTTTTTCGATTCAACTTGATGATAATTCATAATATGAAACGCCATTTTATAACCGTGTGGAATTCGTGGAATTCCAGTCATTTGGAGTGTTTCAATTATGTTAACGATCGAAAAATGTGCGGTTGCTCATTTGGAACGAAAAAATTCAAATTTTTTTAGGGAACTAGGGCAATCACGTGCAGCACAAAAAAAAGCAAGGAATAATCAGAAATTATTCTTGAAATTCCAAAAAGCTTGAATTGTGCTGATCTCCCAAACTATTGGTTCTATCGAAAAATGTCAAGGATCCTTTTTTGTAGAAAATTTGGAGAGCTACAAAAAAGGTCTCCTGACAAATTCTCTTAAACCCAACAGTTTCCAAGATACCTTTAAAATAAGTAAACATTTCATTTTTTACCACAAATAAGAAAAAATGCTTGATTAATATTTTGTTAATTTTTGTAATTTGAATGGTAATTAAACTGCCGGAAATAATTCTCCGTCTGAAAATCAACCTGAAATGCTCATTATCTCATTTAAAGAGGGGGGTAGACACCCAAAATTCCAAGTAATTATCAAAAAAAAATCCGCAAATTCAGAAGAATTTCTTAATTTTCGTTTAAAATGCAGTTCTTATGCACTACTTTTGTGTGAGTCTCAGGTGTACACGCACACGGTACTATCGACCGTATTACTGAAGAAAAAAACTCCTCGCCCTATTGCCCACTACTGGCCCCGATATAATTTACAAATTGCATGCTAATAAACTGTGATTGGAATGACTGGTCTTGATGGCAAACGTCGAAGGATTACCAAGGACCTATATGCTTCGTTTAAACTCATTGGGGCGCGGCCAAATGTAATTTATGGCCTCATTACTTTATTGCTCTGACTCACAGATTTTCATAGGGATTTTTTTCTTTCAATTCTTTTATTAACACATCAATCAATCAACTTGACGCGAAATGCACTCACCACGAATATTCTCATCAGTTTAATTTATTTTAATGCTATCGTTAATTTCTCCGCAGGACAATTACAATGCGCTTCATATATCGGCTATGTACTCGAGGGAGGATGTGGTCAAGTTGCTTTTGTCGAAGAGAGGAGTCGATCCTTATGCAACTGGCGGAGTGAGTAATTGGGAATTTTTAAGGAGTTTGACCACTGCAACTGCCTTGAAAAAACGGTTTTTTTCCGGCATTTTTTTCATGCACTGAGAAAGAAAAATTCTTGTAGCAATTCTTGTGTGGATTTTGAAAATATTGATTTCTCAGCAATTGGCTAGCATTTGAATAAAAAAGGTCAATTTTTGTGAAGAAAAGCGGTCATTTTTTCTTAAGAAAAAAGCGACAAATCAACATACTGAAGTAATCTCCTGGACTTTGCTTCAAAATGTCATTTCAAAGGTACTATCGAAAAATCAACTCAAAAAAATGAAAATTGTTTGAACCATGCTGCTTGCGATCTTGAAAAATCGTGTTCCGAGATCGCCGACTTCAAAATTTGGATATTTGCTATTAATATAAAGAAATGCTTGAGGAAACTCTAAAATTTTAGTAAAAAAATGGATTTCAGGTGATAAACTTGCTTTCTCCACATTTTCAAGAGTTCAAATTATTTTTTCAGCCAAAAAAAGAATTATCGATTTTTTCAGAAATTCTGCAGTGGTCTAACCCTTTAATGATCGATAGTCTCTAGGGATCATCAGTTTTTTTCGGTATTTCTCGTAAAATAATGGAGATTTTTGTAGAGATCTCTTTTGCTGATTAGCACAAGAGCTAAAAAAAATGTCTTCTCAAGAAATTTCACCATCTCTATGATTTTCCGAAATATTAAAAAAAAATTTTTACCTCGGAATTGACTTGTTTGACTGAAAATATCTTGACATATGTGTTCAACTGATAAATAATTGTTCATTAGCCGAGGCAACAGACTGCAGTCCATCTCGTTGCATCAAGACAAACAGGAACAGCAACGTCGATACTTCGCGCTCTTTTAGCAGCAGCTGGTCGTGACATCCGTTTGATTGTCGATGGTGTAAGTTGATAATTAAATAATTGATTTAAAAAAAAAAAAAGAGTTTTTAAGGTAGAAGAGAGTGAAATTGCGTTCTACAAAATAGAATAAACGGGATAGCCCATTACATTTTGCCTCATTCCTTCATTTTCTCACTTTTTGAAATTTATTCGTTCCTTTAAAGACATAATTTGCGAAATTAAGAACATTTAAATCTTCTGAAAACGATGAAAAATTCTTGTTTTATAAGAATATCCCAGAAACTAAGCGAGATAGATCGAAATTACCCTAATACTCTTCTTTAGAGAATTTCAACAGCTACAATGAAGGATTGGAGCAATTTCCAAATGATTTTCAAAAACTCGTTGGATGAAAAAATCTCACTGAAATTTCTTAATTTTCTCTGTCAGTGAATATTTTTCCAGTTGCATTTTATTCTCGCGTGACAGACAAGCAGAGTCGCATGAATCGGCGGTATCGCCGCCTGGTACTGCCCTTCTCCAATCCCTCCACTCCCTCCTCTTATCCTACACCAATAATTCTTCTCTTAGCATCCTACAACATGTCTACCAGCATTGACAAGCCCAGCCGAAAAAAAAAAAAAAAAAAAAACCCCAGTGAATAAAAAATCATCCCTACAATGCAAGTTTTTGTTTATATCCGTGATATCGATTTCCAACTGAGATAAAAAAATTACGCGCACTCTCACAATTTTTACGAGACTCTCTCCTTCCTCTAGAGAGCGAAAAATCCTTAATTTCGTTTTTTTTGGTGGGAGGCACATAAAAAAATCGTGATATTAAAATAATTCTAGTTGTTTAAATTTGTGATAAGCGTTGGGTCGACGAATTTTTTCGTCCAGAATAAAAAAAAGAAAAAATTAACGAAAAATGCCATCGAAATTCTCAATTGAAGACATTAATCGTCTCAATGTGTCCGAAACGGAGAAAAAAAAACGAAGAGGATTGAGCAAAAATTGGCGAGTCATGCTCGATGCTCTGTCCGAAACTGTTCGTGTATGTTTCAATTAAATTAATTGATAATTTCGATAGTGAATAAAAAAATCTTTTTTTTTTTCTGAACATTTGTCATGAGTTGACGACTTTTGTGATCGATCTCGATGAAATTTTAATTTAATGATAATTCATTGGAAATTTGGCAGAGAGGAAAAATTCCATTGCTGTTGGCTGTTGAGGCTGGCAATCAGTCGATGTGCCGTGAGCTATTGGCTCAACAGGCACCGGAACAACTACGTGCAACAACACCCGCTGGTGATACAGCACTTCACCTTGCTGCTAGGAGACGAGACGTCGATATGGTCCGAATTCTTGTTGACTATGGTGGTGCAGTTGATATGCAGAATGTGAGTCTGTGATGATAAATTATTGCCTAAGAAAATAAGAGGCGTAAGTGCTATGTGTATTATACAGAGAAATGTTTTCTTAATTTAAGAATGTGCAGTCACTTAAATTAAGGAAGAAAAAGTCACCTGGTTCAAGTGAGAAAAGACACTTGATTTAAGTGAGAAAAGTGAGTTGATTTAAGTGTGTTTTCTTCACTTCAATCAAGTGATTCTTTCTTTCTTAGTTTGAGAAAGTAAAACTCACTTGAATCAAGTGATTTTTCTCACCTAAATCAAGTGATTTATTCTTTCTTGAATTAAGTGACTGCACATTCTTAAATTAAGAAAACATTTTTCTTTGTATAGTATAGAACTTATGCCATCTCATTCCCAAATCGACAAAATCATGTTTTTAGGAATTCAAAGGGTTGAGGTTTTTCAGTTGTTGTAAATTAAGTGTCGGAAGCGGAAACCAATGACGTATGTGGCAACGTTGCGTCAGCACGTAAATTCAAATTTTCCACCATTCGTCATGCAACGTTGCTACATCACTTCCGGTTGTCCATTTATTTAGAAGTATAGTAAAAAAAACATGCAGTAAACCTCACTCTCGTTAGAATAGTACATTACGCACCTACACAGAGAAAAATGTTTTCTTAATTCAAGAATTTGCAATCACTTAATTCAAGAACGTGCAGGTCACTTAAATTAAGAGAGAAAACTTGATTTAAGTGAGAAAACTCACTTGATTTAAGTGAGTTTTATTTTCTTAAATTAAAAGTTTCTCTCTTAAATCAAGTGAGTTTTCTCACTTGAATCAAGTTTTCTTTCTCAATTTAAGTGACCTGCCCGTTCTCGAATTAAGTGACTGCACATTCTTAAATTAAGGAAACATTTTTTTCTGTGTAGGGCGGAAAAAAGTTAATTTCAGGGTAGAAAAATTTTGTCGAAATAAACTTTTATCCACCATGGTGCGTATAGTATTTTTTTGCCCAAGGGTGCTGGAAAAATACGTTTCAAACCAAGCAAAGTGAGGTGAGAAACCCATTTTTCCAGCCCCATGGGTAAAAAAATACTTTACCACACTTGTTAGGTAATGCATCATTTCTGCATGACGTCATAATTATGAACTTTAATCACCTGATAGGTTCTTCTACAACATCATGGCATATTGCATAAATAGATCATATAAACAAGACCTGAAATAGAAAAAAGTACTCCATTAGTTATAATCTAAAATTAAATTTCCATGTAATTTGTTAAAGGGCAAATTAACTGAAGTTAGCGAACGAATGAAAAAAAAAATATAATAGCCATTGTTTGGGTGCACATGGGTGTTATTTTTGCATGCGTAATGTATTAGCCATGATTGTCGCAGTGCGTCAGCAATGCAATTTCGCCCAAGGGAGCATTCAGTTGACCAACGAAACTTATCAGAGTCTGTCGCATCTTACTGCACTCGGGACGTAATAAACGAGCAGATGAATCTGCAGGAATTTTGGAATTCCGTCAAGTTCATTGTGGAAAGAGCGTGAAATCTGAGCTGAGAAATGATATAATAAAGTGCCTGCTGGACCAATACTTTAGAAAATAATTTTTTTTTTAATTATTTTAGAAACGATTGGTCCAATGGGGTTATATCAAACCATTTTTCAGCTCAAATTTCCCCCTTATTTCAATGGAAACATCAGAATTTTAAAATTCTATAAATTTCGTGATTCTGATTTCAGAAGAAAAAAAAAACAATTTACTTCTACCACTCATTTTTTAGAAATATCTCGGATGCTAAGCGAAATAGCGAATTTTTTGAGGAAACCTTTCCTGTAGCTCCTGACATTTTCTACAAAAAAAGCAAAGTCCAAAATTTCGCTATCTCGCTCATCCTCCGAGATAATCTTCGAAAATGATTTCACTACTAGATTATCATCAAAAAGTGTGCAATAAAATTAATCAAAATTATTGTCATTAGGGCGAGGGTCAAACACCTTTGCACATAGCAAGTGCAGAGGGAGATGAGACATTAGTCAAATACTTTTATGGTGTACGTGCGTCAGCATCAATTATCGATCGCCAAGATCGTACGCCGATGCATCTAGCTGCTGAGAATGGACATGCTACAATAATCGAATTATTAGCTGATAAATTCAAGGCCAGTATATTTGAACGTACAAAGGATGGTTCAACACTGATGCATATAGCATCATTAAATGGACACTCTGAATGTGCTACGATGCTGTTTAAAAAGGGAGTTTATCTTCATATGCCAAATAAACGTGGTGAACTACCCATTCATACGGCTGCTCAATTTGGCCACGTTGGAATTATTAGCACATTACTGCAGCGCGGTGAAAAGGTCATAATTCTAACAATTCCAATTTCCGTGCGTTAACTTGGCCTATAAAAATCAGGGGAATTGAATGATTGATTGCGGATAATTTGCAGTGAATTTTCAGTGTAATTCCGTGGTAAGGATTTATTTACTGCTCCTTTGGATCATTCTTGGTGGAATATTCCGAAAAATAAGTGAGCAAAATTTTTGCAGATAAAAATGAGAATTACAGAGAGGATCATTACAAAAATTTCGCCATCTCCTTTAGTTTCCGAGTTTTTTAATAAAAAATTAAAATTTTATCCATCAATGAAAATAGTGAAAATCGAAGAAAAAAAATACTGAAATTCATTATTTAATTAAAAAAATAAGCTTCGTTCATTTACTGGTGCACTTACTCTATTTATTTTCAATCAAACCCTAAATTCTTCAGCCAAGTTCACGCACGTCAATAATTCGGATAATTTAATAGAGAAGTTCAGCAGTTTCCCATCAATTGGAACTTTAAAAAAATAGGTGGATGCAACGACCATTGACAATTACACAGCCTTGCACATAGCGGTGGAGTCTGCAAAACCAGCAGTCGTAGAAACTCTCCTAGGTTACGGTGCAAAGGTACATGTCCGAGGTGGTAAACTCAACGAGACGCCACTACATATAGCTGCTAGAGTTCCAGACGGCGATAGGTGTGCTCTGATGCTGCTCAAATCCGGAGCTGGTCCGAATCTAGCGACTGACGATGGTCAAACGCCGGTTCATGTAGCAGCGCTTCATGGGAATCTGACCACACTCTTGTTGCTGCTGGAAGATGGAGGAGATCCCATGTTTAAATCAAAAGTAAGTTTTTGAACTAATCAGAAAAGATCGACCGAGTTTGCAAGCAATCAAAAATATTGACTGTTCGAACCACAAATTGAGCGGGGGGTACATGTAGAAGGGCGCTAGTGTGCATTCCTCATCAATGTGATAGGCAGATATAGTAGGGCTCTGTATAATCAACCACCTGTTCCAATCAGGGTTTTTCACTTGTGATAATGGGTATTGTAATAGATTAGAATACCGCCGAGATATGACACAATGCCTTTAGCATCGTTACCATTCCATTAAAATTAGAGCAATCACGAGTCATTATTACTAATCCTCTATCAAACCCTATTTCTTCCCCAGATCGGAGAAACTCCACTTCATTTGGCCTGCAGAGGCTGCAAGTCCTCCGTGGTCCGTCACCTGATCGAATTCGTAAAGGAAAAGAAGGGTTCACCAGTAGCAACATCTTACGTGAATAGTCTAACGAATGAGGGAGCCTCTGCCCTCCACTACGCTGCCCAAATAGACCCTGCTGATGTGACTGAAGCCGGTGAAGATCGCGCCGTAGCCCGAGCTCTCCTTGAAGGTGGTGCAGACGTATCCCTAGCCACACGTCAATCTCAAGAAACTGCATTCCATCACTGCGCATTGGCCGGAAACAACGAGGTGCTATCCGAGATGATAGGTCACATGTCAGCGACAGATGTGCAAAAGGCTCTAAACAAACAGAGCTCAGTTGGCTGGACGCCGCTGCTGATAGCCGCTCATCGTGGACACATGGAGCTAGTTACAAATCTTTTGGCAAATCATGCAAGGGTTGATGTGTTTGATCTTGAGGGTAGATCAGCACTACACCTAGCTGCTGAGCACGGCTATCTCCATGTGTGCGACGCTCTGCTAGCCAGCAAGGCCTTCATCAACTCCAAATCGAGAGTTGGTAGGACAGCACTGCATTTGGCAGCTATGAATGGTTACACGCATCTTGTTAGGTTTCTAGTGCAGGATCATGCAGCAGCTATTGATGTATTGACGCTGAGGAAACAAACGCCATTGCATCTAGCTGCTGGTTCTGGACAGCTGGAAGTGTGCAAATTGCTGCTGGAGCTTGGCGCTAGTATTGACGCTACTGATGATCAAGGGCAGAAACCGATACACGCAGCTGCGATGAACAATTATGCTGAAGTTGCTCAGCTATTTCTGCAGAGACATCCCAGTCTTGTGATGGCTTGTACCAAGGACGGTAATACTTGCGCTCATATTGCAGCCATGCAGGGGAGTGTTAGGGTCATTGAGGAGCTCATGAAGTTCGATAGGCAAGGGGTCATATCTGCTAGGAACAAGCTGACTGAGGCTACCCCGCTTCAATTGGCTGCTGAGGGTGGTCATGCCGAGGTTGTTAGGGCATTAGTCAGGGCTGGAGCTTCTTGTTCTGATGAAAATCGAGCGGGCTTCACCGCGGTTCATCTGGCTGCTAAGCATGGACATGGACAGGTACTCGAGGTTATGAGGTCATCTCAATCGCTCAGGATATCGAGTAAGAAGCTGGGCGTCACTGCGCTTCATGTCGCTGCTTACTTTGGACAGGCTGGTGAGTTATTTGAAATTCTGATGAATCAGCGAAATCTCATCGAGAAGTTTCATGTCGTAAAAGGAATTGTTCTATAACTTTTTCCACCGGAAATTTTTCTGGCTCACCAACAACATCACAATTTTACAAATCCCTCAACTTCATTATCTTACAAAAGAGAAAAAAAACAAATTCCTCAGGACATAGCGTGTTCAAAGATATTTGAATATTGGATTGTGAGACAGAAATAGAATTCCATTTGCAATTTATAGGTTTTCTCTCTGTTGGATGAATCTATTGAAAGTTGAAAATTGTTTTGTAGTTTATTTCGGCGAGCGAGAAACACAGGCATTACCCAATTTCTGAAAAAAACCAGGTTATTCAGTTATCCAAGAAATGAAATGAAATAGGAAATGTAGTAATTTATATTTCCTGCAGTATTTCGAATAATTACGAAAATCTAATAATGATTCCATACTTTTTTTTTTATCACTAGTTGTCTTGTCAAATTTATGAACTGTTTCGTGTGTTAATTATGTGGAATTAAATCGTAATATCAACATACAAAGAATCTAGGTCGTAGAATCTTTTCTAGTTCAGTCCAGAGTGCTTTAATAAATTCACAAGTGAAACAAGACAAAGTGACTGATTTTCGTGGTCATTATTCGGTAAATAAGCGAGATAACAGTATTCTTGTGAGGACCTCTTTCGTAACTGTGATTTTTCTTTACGAAAAAAGTCTTCACGAAACTTTCACCATCGCCTAATTTCCTAGATGATTAACTCCAATCTTTTCATCGATTTCATTCCGAAAAATCAGGACAATCTACAAGCAATAACGATCCCATTAAATTTTCCTGCATTCCCGGGAGAAACAAAAAATTATAATTAATAACACAATCTTGACCTCCTGACCGTCATATTAAAATAACTGGACTCACTGATATTATCATAATAAAGAGAAAAAAAGAATGAAGGAAAAAAAAATAAAAAGAAAAGTGTTGATGACTTGCGTGACTGTACTCGGTTATTTCACGTCCTCCACGCTTTATATTGTTGCTTTTTACCCCACAGGCCTACCCTAAACAATGAGTAAGAATGAAAATAAGAATGAATGCATCACGCAAACACAGTGTTAATCCTCACTAAAATTTGTGAATTTTTTTTCTTCTCTTTATCAGAAAAATAAAAGAGAAGAAACAAAAGAAATCATTGGCTCATATCTGTATGTTCTAATAATCCCTATCACTAAAGCCAACCAGTAATCCACTGTACCAGGGCTCATGTCGAGTTAGTTCACTCATAATTTTTAGTTTTTTCCTCTCATTCACGGGAAAAAATTTCATCGATCTAATAATCTTATGGTCAATAAATTCGTTCCCCTTGTCGCTCGTAAGAATTCGAAATTGTAGGAGAAAAGTTTTATTAGTTGTGCGCATGAGGTCACGAGCCTGTGATAAGTCGATGAGATTAGGAGGGGACCTTGCTGCAAGGTCTTGGTATATTTACACGTGGTCTGGGAGATATTTTTTACTATTGTGCAATATGTCAGAAATGATGACAATAGGATTTTGCCTCGAAATCTCCATCTTTTTTCAAGCGCAATGTCTTTGAATTATTCGAGAGGGAATAGAGGAGGGCTTATACAGGGTTTGAATTGAGGCAGAAAAGTCAGAAGGAAAGAGTTGCTCCAATGACTGCCAATTTTTTGTTTGCGCGGGAAATTTGAAAAAAAAAAGAAGTAAATAGCGCTTTTGGGTTTTTTTTTAGTATATCTCGGAAATGGTTAGGTTTGGAAGAAATTTTTTGAATTAACGAGAGGGCTCAGCGGAAAATGTCAAGATGTAGTGACTGCTACAATATACATTGCGGACGAGGATCCGAATTTTCATTTCTTTCTCTTTTTAATATGTCTTTTCTCCTTCTTCACAATGGTAAAGCGTATTCTTTTCAATTCCCTCTTGTGCAGATATTTAGATTACTCGATATGCGAAAATTATGAATTCGCAATTCATTCACATCCTAACAGTTGAAGAGATTAAATCTATTGTTCAGATATCAGATATCACTGTTACTATACATATTTTTTTAAATAGAATTTCGAGAGTGACAACGAATCTTTTGACATTTTCCATTGAACCTACTCGTTCCGAAGATATTCATCAACTAATTATCAATCATCTAATTATCATTTTTGCAGTATGATGAAACTATCCAAGAACTGGCATGTTTAATGCGAAAGATTTTTGAATTTTAAAGATACTGTACGTGAATTACTTACTCATGTGCCTGGAACTGTAAAATCTGATCCACCGACTGGTGGTTCACTCGTTGGTGAGCTCGGCAGTGAATCTGGTATGACACCCCTCCACTTGGCAGCTTATTCTGGAAACGAAAACGTCGTCAGACTGTTGTTAAACTCCGCTGGAGTCCAGGTATTATCATAAAAACTCAAATATTCAAATATTAACTCTCCATCGACCATAATTATTCAATTCAATTCGAATACGATCAACCCACCCCCAATTTCACCATAAACTCATAAATCCCGCAATGTCCCATACTCACCCAAGCATCCTCGAACCACAGGTAGAAGCGGCAACAACAGAGAACGGCTTCAACCCTCTTCATCTCGCCTGTTTTGGTGGCCACATAACAGTAGTTGGCCTACTCCTAAGTAGATCGGCAGAGCTTCTCCACCGAGCTGATCGTTACGGAAAAACTGGATTGCACATAGCAGCAACCCACGGACACTACCAAATGGTAGAGGTTCTTCTCGGTCAGGGGGCCGAGATAAATGCAACTGATAAAAACGGTTGGACACCTTTACATTGTGCTGCACGTGCCGGTTACCTCGAGGTGGTAAAACTCCTCGTGGAAAGTGGTGCATCACCAAAAAGCGAAACGAACCTTGGCAGCGCGCCAATTTGGTTTGCCGCATCCGAAGGGCATAACGACGTTCTGAAGTACCTGATGGAGAAGGAGCACGACACCTACGCTCTTATGGAGGACCGCAGGTTCGTCTACAACATGATGGTGTGCAGCAAGAGCCACAACAACAAGCCGATCGAGGAGTTTGTCCTAGTGTCTCCAGCTCCGGTCGACACGGCAGCTAAGCTGTCGAACATCTACATGAAGCTTTCCGAGAAGGAAAAGGAACGTGCAAAGGACCTGATAGCAGCTGGCAAGCAGTGCGAAGCAATGGCAACTGAGCTGCTGGCATTGGCAGCAGGTGCCGATTCGGCCGGTCGAATTCTCACGTCCATGGATCGTCGTAACGTTGAGTTTCTAGATGTTCTCATAGAGAATGAGCAGAAAGAAGTCATTGCGCATACAGTAGTTCAACGATATCTCCAAGAACTTTGGCGTGGCAGTCTAAATTGGAATGCCTTTCGTACAATACTTCTGTTCATAACATTTCTAGTGTGCCCACCGGTATGGGTTGTGTTTGCACTGCCCCTAGGACACAAGTACAACAATGTACCGATTGTTAAATTCATGTCGTACCTGACCTCACACGTGTACCTAATGTTATTCCTACTGCTTGTTGGTATAACACCAATATATCCAGTTATGAGAGACAGTTTATTACCATACTGGTATGAGTGGTGTTTACTTGTTATGTTGTCTGGTTTGTTACTGTTTGAATTGACAAATCCAAGTGATAAAAGTGGACTAGGATGGATTAAATTAGCTGTACTATTATTTTCAATATTTGGTGTAGCATTTCATCTTGTTGCATGGACAATTGTATCAAAGTGGTATTGGCCAACGCTACTCTACCTCCGTAATCAACTGTTTGCACTGAGTTTTTTACTCGCTTGTGTACAGATATTGGATTTTTTGTCATTTCATCATCTATTTGGACCATGGGCTATTATTATTGGAAATCTTATGAAGGATTTAGCCAGATTTCTTGCTGTATTGGCTATATTTGTTTTTGGATTTTCCATGCACTTTGTTGCATTGAATCAGGCATTCAAAAATGGACCGGACACGAGAAGAAAGAGAAATGCATTTTCTGACGGTGAGTTTTTGTGGTTTTTTCGGATAATCAGTAAGTGCTATTTTGGGGTTTAATTTTACTTTACAACTTCTTTTTTGATTGTGATTAGGAAATTGAAAGGGAATGACCTGAGCAGTGACTTTCAAGAACTACAAATAAAGAAATAGAGTAAAAAGGGTGTATCACTGAAAAACTATCAAATATTGATGCCATTATTCCTGAGCAAAGATTTTTTTGGAATAATTGAAAAATCTATTGCATTTAGTCAAATTAACTAGTTAATCTGTTCGAATTCAGTTAATTCAGTAACTTTTTTAATGATTTCAATGAAATATTATCTAAGGACTAATGGTATCAATATTTAATAGTTCATTACCACCATCCTCTCTTCTCAGTAGAGTTATCGAGATATTTTTCGCCACTGATATGTCTCATAAAAAATGAATTTTCCACTTTACAAACCTCAAAGTAGTACTTTTAAATTAGTTCGAGTTTAGACATAATGCGAGTCACCAGTAGTAATAAAAAAAAACCATTTAGACATGTAGAAATTGATACTAGATGACCAGTAAATAATTCGAATTGAATTGATTAATCATCATTGATCAATCTATATCATCTCTAACATTATAATTAGATAATAAAATCTGAAATATTAGATTTATCGCCTCATGATTCCGAGTGGATTGCAACAAAACCGGCGATAATACGAGGTCACTCAGGACGCTACAAGAAAAAGAATGATTGTTGTGATGAAAGCTCCCGAGATAGTAAGTTACGACGACACATGGTGCAAGAGTTCGATGAGTGTCGAAATGGAAAATAAAATGATCGTGGAAAAAAAAAACAATGAAGCTGCTATTGTCCGTTGCCTCGGTGTCGTACCGTTTTGCAATGCATCTATTCTTTTGTTTTTTCCTGTTCTCTATTGATTATTGAAGAACGTTTGTCTGTTGCCTGTTTTATTTGTTATTTTTTCAAATATTCATTTGAAATTTTAAATTCCTCAGCTATGAGAGGAATGAACGAGCATTTGAGTGTCGTCTTGCGAATTTTTTTGATTGATGAATTTTTACAGTTAATTCAGTAGTTGAGTGAGAGATAGGAGAATAGTGGGGGATTAGGCTGAAGGCAATTTGTCTATTTTTGAACAATGACGAGGTGGATAATGAGAATTCTCACCTTGGATGGACGCGAGCAATTTACATTTTGTGGGTGATGACCTAGTTTGATTTAATAATCGTTGTGGTATTTTGGAAAATTGATACTTGGGGAATTTACGCTGGAAAAGGTGCAATACAATCAATTTTAGTTTGAGATGATGAAAATGTCTTTGGAGGATTCATGGAAGAAGAGGAATTGAAGAACTATTTGCTGATTATTTGGAAAATATCCTGGAAAATAATGGGTTGAGGCAAATTTATCATGTGACCATTTTTTGTAGAAAAACAGAAAAAAATTAGGATCAGTAGGCTAGTTTTCGACTAATTGCTGATAATTTGGGGAAATGTACTTCAATTCACCCGGAAAAATGGTCAAGCTATTCGAGAGTCATATCTTCAGCTTGTGAATACATTTTTTTTTTCTCAAATTTTTTTTACATTAATCTCCTATCACATGCATGAGATAGAGAGAGAGGCAAATAGTTACGACTACCTTCTAATTAAAATTTCTATACGGTGAATTGAATATTTTCTTCGTCTCTCCTTTTTTGTAGAGGAAAGACATTTCCACCTAAACCCACACGCTTCAAAGATATCCTCAATTTAATTCACAGGAAATTTCACATCATCCTTCAAAATCCAAAAAATTTGAGTTCATTCGATTAAAAATAATGTGTTACGCGTATTACCTCTTTCCAACATAAATTGTCCATTTGAAATTCCCATCAACTCCATCCCTATTAAAAATATCTCATCCCGTCAGACGCATCTTCAGCCGGAAATCACGAGTATTCCCTAAATCTCACTCAACCGCAGAATTCAATTTTTTTTTATTACCACAGCGTGTCTTTGTGCCAGGTGTCAAAATTCCTCACCTGGTTGAAACAAATGGGGCATTTAAAAAAAAAAGGATCCCATTTTCATATATTTGCATGTATATGTTTCAACGTTTTGTCTCTCCTCCCCCCGCCCCCCAAAAAATAAAAAAAAATTCACAATTTTTGTTGCTGCAGAAGTGACTGTTTTGCGCATGAATCCACTGGATGCGCAATTAAATGTTTGATCCGTGCACGGTGAAATAAATACATATATAAAAGTGTTTTATACGTTAATAAAATTGTATGCAGCAAGTGCTCTTGAAAAAAAAAAAAGAACGAAGTTAATTCAAAGTGCTAAACTCTCATCGACAATACTTATGAAAATGATCATGGCATTTTATTAAATAATTGAATGCTGCAGAATGAACGTGCCTAATTTATGAAATGGCATGCATCACGAAATGTGCAACAATGAAAAAACAGCAGCATCTTTACGAGAGCATGGCCGCTATAATAAATTAAAAAAAAAAAATAAGCATGAGCATGTTCGTTGGTTCGTATACAGAATTAAATACACAATTGTAGCTGAATTTTGCTTGATACAAATAAAACTAACACGTTTTATTATTCTTTGATGATAAAATTATATTTAATGTTTGTTAAATTATGGAAAAAAAATTAATAGATCAATTTTACAGTTAAGATGACACCGTATCTTGCATTTGAATATCTCTTCTTTGCTGTATTTGGACAAACAACACACAGTGAATTAAAAGTTGAGAGCGGTCAGCCTGAATGGACATCTGGATTGTTTAAACTTGCATTTGGTGTTTACATGCTGGTATCAGTTGTTGTATTGATTAATCTACTTATTGCTATGATGAGCGATACTTATCAGAGAATACAGGCACAATCAGATATCGAGTGGAAGTATGGATTGAGCAAATTGATCAGAAATATGCACAGGTATGTGGAAGTATCATGGGGCTATCGACTGAAAGACATCATTTTTATAGGATTTTTTTGAAAATTGTTTGAACGAGTCAAAACGTCAATCTAGAGCAGAGGGTCAGGAAATCGTCTGCTTTTTGAGGATATCTTGGAATATAAGCGAGATAGAGCAATTCGTAGGATTTCCTTTTTTGTAGGGAATTTCAAGAGTTACAGAAAAAGTCATGAAAATCGCACCATCTCGTTTAGATTCCGAAATATTCCTGAAAAAAAATTGGTACCAAGCTGAAATGAATTCTTGAGTTTTCATATTTTTCTTTTTTGGCGGGAAATTTGAATGAAAATTCCGATTTTGTTACTCTCGCAGTCGATAACTCCTTAATAATTCTTCTAATGATTTTTTGCATTTATATTTGTTTCAAAAATTTTGTCATTGTTGTACAAGTGTTGGTGATGCGATTTTATAACCGTTAATTTCCAGAACAACGACAGCCCCTTCGCCATTGAATCTCTTGACAACTTGGATAGTTTATTTCATTAAGTCATGCAAGCAACGATCACTCAAGAAGAAGCGTCCATCGTTAGTTCATATGATGGGTTTGCAGAGGACTGGGAGACTTTCGCCGAGATCAAAAATGGGGGCTAAATGGTTGGCGAAAGTTAAAAAAGGACAAATACGTCCAAAAGACAGTATTGGACATGTTGGACAGCTTGGTGCCGTTCATTTGAGTCCACTTGGTAGTCAATTGTCCTTCAATAGTGCATTGAGAATTGAGAGTGTCGTCGACTGGGATGCAATAAGCAAAAAATATCTTATTTTAACTGGTAATGAGCCGGAAAAGGAACCAGAAAAAGAGGAGAATCAGGATGAAAATATGAATGAGGACGAGAGCAGTGGTTTTGGTACATCAACACCAATTCCAACGAATGCATCAACTCCGCCTATTTAATTTTTTTGTCACAATTGTAGATTTTAAGGGGAAAAAAAAAGAATATGATAATAAAGGAAAACAGAAAAAAGAGAAGTAAACGTAATTCCTTTTTTTTTCTTACGAATTGTTGAATTTTTGTGGAATTTTTCATTAATTGGAAAATTCTTGAAATTTGTTATTCTGAGATTTTGTCAATCAATTTTCTTAGTAAACAGGAAGCTAATTAATACAGATTCTTCATCTACAAAATTAATACAATTTAACAACAGTACAGTAATAGTAAGTTTGATTCATAGAAATTGCGCGCATGTCTGAAAAATACTCTCCACATTAAATTTTGAATTTTTCATTTGAATAAAGAGATTTTTTTTTTAAATGAAAAAAAAAAACATTTGACAATTTTTTTGGCTCTTGGAAATTATAAATTGCTAAATTAATTGATGTTAATGGTCTCTTTATTCAATTTAATAGCAGAATTTAAATCACTTTTTGCATTGTGCGTGCAAAATGCATCTTTGTACATAATAATATTGGATGATTTTTACAGCAAAAAAAAATAAGAAAATGGATCAATAATTTAAGCCAACGATAATGACATAATCACGAGAAAAAAAAACCATTTAGCATTTAGTTGAATCAGAATTTTTTTGAAGCATGATAAAGACAAAAAAAAGAAGGAAATTGCATGATAGGAAATAAGGATTGACAATGCATTCGAGCATGATGAAATTATTGAGAAACATGGAGAAATCAATTATTGAAACGTATTTACAGTAAAGATGAATCCAGTACTGGCTGTTGAACTACTGTTCTTCGCTATCTTTGGACAAACTACCCATGAACAATTCAATGTACAGGGAAAGGAACAACCAAAATGGACGACTGGTTTATTCAAATTGGCATTTGGTATTTATATGCTGGTATCTGTTGTTGTCCTCATTAATCTACTTATTGCCATGATGAGTGATACTTATCAGAGGATACAGGCACAATCAGACATCGAGTGGAAGTATGGATTGAGCAAATTGATCAGAAATATGCATAGGTAATATTTTTTTATTAATATGAAAAAAATCAATTTAGATTGAATTCAGAAGTGAAGTCATGAATATCTCGGAATCAATGGAAGATAGCGAAATTTTGGTAGAGACCTCCTTTAGATGGGAGAATATTTTTAAAAAATAAAATATAATGAAGTTTCTCGTGTACATATCGTCATCTTAGAATCAAAGAGGCGTAAGTGCTATGATTATACACAGCACCTGTGCCCCTTTGTTCCTAAGGCAACGGTAGATCTTTTCTTCTTGATGAAAACAAACAATTTCTAAAAAATCGCCATAGTAAAATAAACTTTAATGCAAGATTTAGTGGGTATTATCGAAAAAATTCGACTTCTTCAATATTTTTAAACTTATGCTATTGCTTCATAATTGTCTACAATTTATATTATTAATTTCATGCCTATAAATATTTCTTCAGGTCTCGTTATTTGTTTTTTTTTAACTGAAGCTATTGAAAAGTATTGCTCTCTTTTTAGTTATTTATAATGAAGAATTAGTGCTACAAAAAATGTAATAACGAAAATTACTCTATTTCTTTAGGTTTTCAGTGAATATGTTAAAAAATAAGAAATTCTTCATATGACCTTTTTTGTAGCACTGATTTCCTCCTACAAAGAAGATCTTCCCAAAAATTCTGTTATCTGCCATTAATTCCAAGATAGTCCATAGAAACGAATACTCGTCCCTTCACTACTGATGTTTGCAAGAAATTAGATTAGATTTATTTCTTGTCCTTATTCTAATAAATGTCAAAAATGTTGCAATTAATAAAAAGAAAATCTAAATCTCCAATTTCCTGTACAGGACAACAACAGCACCAGCTCCCTTGAATCTCGTCACAACCTGGCTCTCCTACTTCTGCAAACAGTGTAAAAAACGTGCAGCCAAGAAACAACGACCGTCCCTAATTCATCTGATGGGACTACATCGTGGCAGAATGTCGCCACGTACAAAAATGGGCGCCAAATGGTTATCGAAAGTTAAAAAAACCCAAGTAGCACACAAGGACAGTGTAGCCCTATCAGTTGGACACATGAGTCCATTAGGAAGTCAATTATCATTTAGTCATGCATTAAGAATTGATACTGTCGTTGATTGGAACGAGGTAAGAAGAAAGTATCAAGAATTATACGGCGATGAAAAAGACAAAACAGTGGATGAGGCCAAAGAATCAGCAGATGAGCATCAACGTGTAGTTGAAGAAACATCAGTGCCATTACCCGTAACCAATGAATTAACATAAATGAATAAATTCGAAAAATATTCATTTCGTTAATTATCACAATTGTATTGTTAATTTACATTCATTAATCGTTCAGAGTGAATGAAATGTTCATAAATAAACATTTAGACTGTGACGATTGTGGTTTTATCCTTTATTCATTGAATGCAATTATTTGAACAAAAAACCAAAAATTTAGAAAAATTTGATTTTGTACCAACAGAATTCAAAGGGATAATTCAATAATTCAGCTCTACTATCTTTCATCAATATGGTTAGTCCCTAATTAAAAGAGGAAAAAATTTTTTTTATGTTTTTTTTTTTAAACACAATTAGTGTGTAGTTTTTAGTTGAATAATTTAATTAATTTAGTCTGCACAACAGGATCAATGAAGAAATCTGAAAGAAATCTGTCATGATGGACAGAGACTTGAATGCTTTTACGTTCATCGCAAACAATTTCATTTAAGGAATGACGATTTTTTTTTTTTAATCCATTGCATTAAACACAATTATTAAGAGAAATTCTATTGTGGTATTAAGAAATACCCTTTGTATTTCTCATGCTGTTTTGAACAAATTCATGAGAGTGGCATGACTCAAATGCTAATGGCTGATGATACAATATCCGTTTCCCCAATTTTTGTCCCTGAACTAGTTGGATAGATGATGATGAGGTGTTTTTGTTCGTTTAGTAACAGTGTTTTTTGGTAGTCTTGATTAAGTTTTTTTATGAGTGGTTTTTTTTTTTGTAATTGTGAGGTTTTTCTTTTACAGTACTGGCTAATCCTATTGACGTTACGGAAAATCTGTTTTTCGCCATTTTCGGACAGAAAGACACGGATGACTTCACTATCTCTCTAACCCGAGGGCTGCAGCCACCTTGGACTATTTATCTTTTCAAGGTAGATTAAATCAATTTCATTTTTTCTGATTTTTTTTGGGAATATCTCGAAATTTAAGCAAAATATGGAAATTTTCATAGAAATCTTTCTCGTAGCTTTTGTTCTCCTGTACAACAAAAATCTGTATTCCCCTCAGATTCTGAGATATAAAAAAAATGGATTAAAGTGATTTTGGCAGTGAAAATTACTTTCTTAAAGATTTCATGGAGATGTCAAAAAGGGCATAACAATTTTTCTCTCTCTCTTTCTCAAATTCCGAGATATTCCGGGAAAAACTGCTTTCTCTGCATTATTGGATTCACACTTCAGCCATAATAATATTTCTTTTTTTATTCTTCCCCGCAGGTATCATTTTCACTATACATGCTGGTCAGTGTGATTGTCCTCATCAATCTTCTTATCGCCATGATGAGTGACACCTACCAGAGCATTCAATCCCAATCCGACATAGAATGGAAATATGGATTGAGTAAACTTATTCGTAATATGCAAAAGTGAGTTTTTTTTATAGTGGAACTCCTATAAATTCGAAACACTTAGATTCGCCTTCCCCTACTTTGGAGGGGGGGATTGCATCTCTTGCTCTTTATCTCTTCCAAACGCGAGAGGAAGAAAAAGTTTTCCAGGATTATTATTCGAATATACTTCGATCCAATTTCATCTAATTAAATCTGCGGTCATATCTTGGCAGACGGTCATATCTGTGGAAATATGGGCAGATATGCTAAATCTTTAACAGAATTGTGAAATAAAGATGTTTCTTGATGAATGTGAGTTAATATGCATATAATACGATATATCACATAGAAAAAATTAAGATTTCTCAAGAATTTCTAAATTTAAGATTAAATAGTCATTTTTTTTTGTTTTTTTTTTAGTAGCTCCGATCAGATCCCCATCAGATATAGCTATATAGATATAGTTATATATATTCGAAGCTGAAAATGTTTTCGCCACTTTCGGAATCTGAATATATCTAATTAGATATAATAATATCAGAATTCTTTTCCTCGGGTTTCCTTTCTGTTCATTGGATGAATGTTTTGTGGAAAGGGTAATCTGAAAATTCTAATTCTTATTAGCTTCGAATTTATAGGAGTTCTACTGCATCAACATTTTCATCTTTATTTTCATTGATAATTTTTGCTCGTTATTTTTCTAGAACGCGAACTGCACCATCACCGCTAAATCTAATCACAACTTGGGTTACGTACTTGTGGACAATTTGCAAGAAACGCGGAGGTAAAAAGAAGAGCATGAGTGTTATGCAAGGCTTCGTTGGGAGTCAGGCTACGAGGAAACCATTTGGACGAGTGAGTTTATTTTTCTGTTTTTTCTCTTGTCAAATCATAAATCAGTTGAATAATCACATGTAGATTATTTTGCGAATGTTTTGAAAACTATTGGGTTTAGGGAGATTTTTCAAAAAACTTTTTTTCTCTTGGAGCTTTTGATATTCTCTACAAAAAACAGTTTTTTTTGGTATTTCCCTCTAAACCCAACCATTCCTAATAATGTAACAAAAGGAAATATTTAAATTTCATTAATTGGATTTTTTTGTTTTTTTTTCTCGCAGGAGAAGTTATTGTCAGTGGAGGGACAAAAATCAGTCATTGGATTCTCACGACTGCAGCACAGTCCAGTAGGAAGTCAATTATCATTCAGGACAATGCCCAGTATTGATACAGTTGTAGATTGGGAGATTGTGAGGAAGAAATATCGAATGCGTTTTGGGGATTTAGTTGAAAAACCATCAGCAGCAATTGATGGAATGAATACAGGGGAAATTGCTTAAGAATTGTACTTAGAGAGAACATTTTTTTAATGGCAAGAGGTGACGAGGTATTGGAGTTTGATAACAATATTTATTGTGACACATTTATACCGATAGGTTTAGTTGAAATTCAATAAAAGACACGTAGAACAATGCGGAAAAAGATACATAAAATCTTGGAAAAAAATTGAGGATTTTGTCTTCTTTCAAGCAAAATTTTTGTTCTTGTTTTTTTTTTCTTTTTAACATTTTTCATTTCAAATCATGGATTGATGCGAAAGATTTTTTCATCCAGAATTCTTTTTTTTTTTTTTTTTTCGGAAACTATAAAAATTCAATAAATATTTTCTCGCAGTTTTACCCCAGATTTATTATCCCCCAAATAAAATGTACGGTTAACATGACAATTCACTATAAAAATCACGATAACGACAAACTTTAAACCTAGAATCCGGAAATTCTCGAATAACTTCTGCCATATGGTGCCTCACCGTTGGTATCTAAAAAAAATAAACCTCGACACAGTGCATCGACACCTTCGCCCATTGAAGCTGTGAAATTTTCACATTTTCCGCTCTTATAGTCCGTCCAACTGTCACACTTCCATCCAATAAATGTTTCGTGATACATTATCGATTCCGTCATGAAGACATATGCTCTTTCGTGACTGCAGGATTCTGCACAGAGGCCCCCCCAATAAATGATTAATAACTGACATTGAGCAGAAATTCTGGGAAGACATGAGAAAAAATAAATCAAATTTTTTCAATTTCGTTTTTTGCAGATAATATCTTCAAAACTAATGGAGATACGATTTATTCTTCATTAAGACTCTTTGATAATTAGGGAGTAGCCTTGGATTATGCAAAAAGTGGTGATAATCTCAATTTCATCTAATTGTTTTCTTCGTTCAATTCGTTAGAAACGTCCAGAAAAAACTGGTTAATTCTCAAAAAAAAATTAATTAAGTTTTTTTCTATTTCTCATCATTTCACATCATGTTACAAAAGAAAAATTCAAAATAATTTAATTTTATTTGGCAGAGTAAAAGCATTATATTACCGATTTTTTTTTGTAGATTTTATTCTGTTTTTTAAAAATGATTCCAAGAAAAAATTCATATCTCCATCAATTTTGGAGATTTTCTTAATAACTGATTAAATGAAAAAAAAAGATGAATTTCATCTGCATAAATCTCTGATCCAATTTTTCATTATTACGTGAGATAAAAGAGGGGCATCCAGGCTGTGGAAATGTGCCACCATTCGGATAGAAATCAGCGTGTCCAATAGCTCTGATAAATCCAGCTGTTCCAGCACAGCTATGAATAACATCAACAAATATAGCATCTGTCCAATCGAGTCTGTTCTTTTGATCTTTATAAATTGGCGCTTCAAATCCTGGCCTTGCTGGATCAAGTCCAGTTATTCTACCTATTTCACTCGATAAATTTGAACCGACAAAACCAGCTATGTGTGCACCAAGACTGTGACCAATAATATGAACATTTGCCAATGATATGTTGTGGTTGAATCTCAAAAATTCCAACATTTCTCCAACATAATGACCTATCTGAAAATATTTTCCTGTACAATTCAGTTGTGAAGAGGTGAAACGGGCTTGGTCAAATTTTTGAAAATATTCCGGAAATTAAAGGAGTCAGAAATTTACAAAAATAGTTCAGTTACTGGGGCACTGTCAGAAACCAGTGCCAACACTGTATGTACCTGTTGCGTTAATTTAGCAGCAATTGAATATTCTTTGACTGATGTTGGAAACCAATCAACAATAATAATATTATAATCACCAACAAGTAAGTAGTTTTTTCGCATAATTTTTAACCAATTTGCATAACCACTGTCAGTCCAGCCATGAATTATAACTTTCGTAATTTTGTCTGAGTTCAGTGGTGAACTCATCAAGTTCATCAAGTCACCAGCTCTCAATATATATTCTTCATCAGGATTAGTCCTTGTGAATAAATGAAAAGTTACGTCGCTCTCAGGAGTTAATACTGGTTCAAATAAAAGTGAGAGGAAAATGTGGTCGTCTCTGATTGACGATGGAATGAATGAGTTGATGTATTTCGCATTGATATTCAACTCATGGGAGGTGTTCTCAGTTGATTTTTCATTTGCTGCATTTATTGCGTTACTAAAAAGTCCTAGATATTAGAGAAAATTAAATAATGTTTATTTTAGCCATTTTAGCTAATTTGGTTTTGGGAAAATATCGCGGAAACTAAACAAGATAGCGATATTTATTGTAATTACCATTTTTTTTGTAACTTTGATTTTTTGTTAGAAAAAAAGGTTTCTATGACAATTTGTCTGTATGAATGATTTTTGGTGTTTCATATTCAACAGAAAATGATGCTAAAATTGAAAAATGATGATCAAATTAGTACAAATTTCTCAATTTTTTTTGAATTTTTCAAAACAAGTAACTTTTTATTTACAAAATTTGCAATCGTAGTTTTTCGAATTTTCTACATGTGAATATTTTTTGTTTTTTTCAAAAGCAGCTCATTTTTTTAAAAATAAAAATGATAAGAATCGTCAGATGTCTACTATTTTTAGTGTTACAGGAGAAGATGGGGCAAAACGGCTATAAGGGGTAAAATGGACACATTTGAGTTTTCATGCATATATTATGGAAAAATCTTGAAATGAATCAAAATATTCGAAATAGATTTTTTTTATGATTTCATTGGGGAACTGAGGAAATTTTAGGCGAGAAAAAAGTGCCAGAATTAATTTTTCAATTTTTTTTGTTGGCAATTTGATTTTTTGAGCATGTTTAAGGAATAAAAGCCTTTAAATTTTGGAAGAAATTCAGTTTTTTTTGGATCAAAAGGTATTTCAAAAAATATGAATTTTTTTTTATAATCAAAGAGCTTTTACTCCTCAGAAATGCTCAAACAATAAAAATTCTCTGGAGATTCTCCAAAAATTAATTCTGATACTTGTTATTTGCCTAAAATTTCCTCAGCTTTTCAATAGAATCATCAAAAAAAAATCTCCCAGTGTTTCATTACAATGTCCATTTTACCCCACTTTTTTCGATAAAATAGACTATATTTTTTAACGTTTTCTCTCACTTCATTTTCAGGAGTAGATCAATTAAAGAATGACATACCTATTTTCAACAACAGCAACAATAATAATTTTTTTCTTCCCATCCTGTCTACCTTTGTTCTGATAAAAATACTAGGTAAAAAATCCAAATCACAAGACTTTTTACCTGAACAGATGATTGATTGACATCATAACGAGGTCGAAATTGTCGTCATTTGCGTTAGAAAAACACGAGCCCAAGAAACAACAATTGTTATGCAACTAATAGATCATTATTTCTCCATAATCGAATAATTTTTCAAATTTTTTTCAACAAGTAATCATTTAAATTTGAATATTCTCATTTTTTTACCATTCGTCGATAAAATTCGTGGAATTACTGTCGAGAATTTATCATAAAATTCATGATTAATCAGTTCACACAAAATCTCCTGTATCGTCAGTCGATTTCAGACAATATTTTTTTTTTTTTTTAAACATTCGCATAATGTTAACCGCGAGATTAAAAGATTTTTGAAAATTGCTCATTTCTCTGAAGAGCTCAGGACAATTCAATTGAGAAATTACAGAATCGATTTTGCTTTGGTAACTTCAAAAATAATAATGAAAAAAAAAAATCTCAAAAAAATTGCTATTTTCTTTCGTTAAATTAAAAAAAAAAACTAAAAAAATCCTACTTTTTTGTGATGTTTCTTTGGTTCGAATCTTAAAAATCATCCAATTCTCAGTATATTGAGAATTATTCTATTAAAACTAATTTTTGGTACAATTCCAAAAAGGAAACGCAAAAAATTCAAAATTTATGCATTCCCAATTTTTTGCATCAAGTATTTCAAATAAATTCGATATTTTGTGAATATTAAATTTATTCGAAAAAATATAATATTGAATTTTGTTGCAAATAATTCGAAAGAAATGCATCAGAGTAATAACGCTCTAAAAAAAAAATTCACCTCTGCAAACATTAATTGCGTATATTTGCTCTTTGTCATCAAATATTTACAGGCAATATTCGAGATTTTTTTTTACCAATTCATCGTTTTTTTTCTTTCAATTTTTACCTCTCGACCCACAGTTTTCATTAATTCCGCAATAAAGAAAAATGTATACACAATAACAATGCTCTCTGTGAAAGCAAGATTGGAATAGTAATCTATGTTTCAGTATGTGGGTAGTTTATCGCGTTTAAACACTTGGCCTGTTATTTCAAAAAGTTGCGGATTTTAATTGTCATTTCTTCGTTGTTCTGCTGTTATTCTTCATGAATAATTTCATCGTATTCACTTCAGCTTTCCAATTAATCCAAGCTGATAAAGTTCCATTGTTTTTGTTGATGTCATTGAAAAGCGCGGGAGATTTCAACTCGAAAATTATAGTGAAAATTGAGTTAAAAAGAGCGGAATAACGACACATTTTAGTTCCGATGATTTATTATCATATTAAGAAAATGGGAGGGGGAGGGAGGGAATCGAAGTAAATATTTGTGATAGGAGAAAATCTCGATTTTCGAGGTGATAAGGACCGATTTCTACAAAAGTGCCATTAAGTAGGGGAAGGTGGCGCAAAATGGACATCAGGGGTAAAATGGACACATCTAAATTTTCAGCCAAATATTATGGAAAACTCTCGAAATTAATAGAAATATTGGCGGTAGATTGTTGTCCATGATTTTATTGGAAAGCTAAGAAAAGTTTAAGCGAGAAACGAGTGTCGCAATTAATTTTTTTGAATTTTTGACGATTTATAATTGTCATTTTTTTTAGAATATCTTTGGTTCTATTTGTCGTAGCGTAAAAATTTCGATGGGAGACGAAAGATGAGATCATTTGCCATCGATTCATAGGGTCTTCAATTGAAATATCGATTTTTGAGGTATTTATGGACATTTCTGTGAAACCGTTTTGTGAAACATTTTTTGGCCTGTAACGATCTCAAAAATTGATATTTTCGAATTTAAAACCCCATAAATCGATGGGAAATGAGCTCACTTTTCATTCAAGACCAACCCCGAATTGCTACGACCAATAGAACCAGAGATATTTACAAGAAACTGAAAATTTTCGAAAAAGCAAAGGCTTTTATTATTTTTACGCCTTAAAAATAGCGAAAAAATCGAATTTTCAAAGAAATCGGAAAAAAAAGATCTGACACTCGTTTTCCGGCTAAAATTTCCTCAGTTTTCCAATAGAATCATGAAAAAAAAATCCATCTCTAACCGTTTCATTATAGTGTCCATTTTGCCCCACTCCACCCTATTTCAAAAATCGTTTTTTTTCTCTCGAAACCACTGTTATGACTGGAATTAGTCTGATAGTTGCTCTATGGGTTTGTCTGTAGAGATATCCCTATGCAGTGAATAGATACTTCAACTCGGTGGTTTATCAGCAAAGAATGAATATTTACTTAATTTTAATGATTTAGCAGGATGAATCCATGATTCAAGCTGTATTTAATTTAAAAAAAAAAGAAATTTCAATGATCAATTAATATCGATTATGTATAACAAAATATAAAGATAACAGGTACCAGTCTCCGAGGTGAATGGTACACTGAGAAAAAAAAGAGGAGTAAAAACAATCAAATATTGCGGCAAATGGTCCTCAGCAAATATTTTTTTGGAATCATTCAAGAAATTATTGAATTTACTGAATTTAGTTAATTCAAATAGATCAACCAGTTGAATTGACTAAATTCTGTAAATTCAACAGGTGTTTTCAATTAATTCGAAAAAATATTTTCCAAGGACCAATGCCATCAATATTTGATTGTTTTTACTATTATTTTTTTCGCAGTGTACAATGACACACTGTCGTGCCTGATTGAGAACTGACCTGTCGAGCCCCAGTAAGTTCAATTCTTATAGTAAATTATCAGTGTCACATTGCAACATGATTGAACATGTAGCAATAAAACGACGAGTCGAATAATATGTGAAGTAAGTTGAACTCATTGATGTTTTCAAATTCTTTACTGCAATTATGAAGTAATATGATAATATTAAGTAATGCTTATGGCGCATAATACCACCTAAATTGATGGTAAATAATCTTAACTTCAATTTAAAACCAACAAAAATTTAAGAAAAAAAATTAAAACCTGAAATATAACAGAAATTGAATTTTTAAAGACTTGAATTTTCAAAAAATTGCAAATAATTAATTCTGACACATGTTTTTCATGAGAAATGTTCTCAGCTTTTTAATGAACTCATTAAAAAAAATTCCATCACCATTCATTCGTTGGAATGCCCATTTAACTACAATAACCCGTTATTTTTGTTGAATTTTTCCACGAAATTAATTGGAATCTTTTATAGTAAGAATCATTAAAATTTCAATTATCCATTTTGTCAAAGAATAACTACTTTATTGAAATTGTAATAAAGGAAATAAAATGGAAAATGGAATGTTTTTCCCCCTTTCCATCGTGAAAATAAAGTGTCTGCAAAAACCCGCATTTTAAAGTCATTCTCATTTCTCATGTTTTGTGAAAAGCACGGTCTACCTACACTATTATAATAATAATACCAGTGGGTGAATTCAATGTGAGAGAGTACTTGTGTATACAAACGATACCTGAGAAAAGAAAAAATCAAGCGGTACTCGCCTTGCGAATATTTCTTTTTTCCTCTTGTTTGTTCCTTTAAAATGTAAATATTAAAGATGAATAAAAATGAAAAGGTGTTTTCTTCATAAAGAGACTCTTTGTTCAAGTATTAAAAACATACAGTTCTTCGGGAAATTCAAGGGCGAATACGTAAATGCCAAGATCATGGGATTTTTCCAGCAAATATTAGCTGCGAGATTAAAGGATCTTCCGAAATTGCGAATTTCATTGAAAAGCTCAGGAAATTTTCATTGAAAAATAAGAAAACCCATTTTACCATGGAAAATTCTAGGACAATAAAAAAAAAAAAATCTCGAAATTTTTTTTTTGTTTTTTGAAAATTTGGAAAAATCTAAATTTTTGTGATTTTCGAAATTCAAATTTTTTAAATCATATAATTCTTGTAATTTTGAAAATCAATTTTTTTTCCTAATTTCCCAACATTTGCAAAAAGTAAAGTGTGGAAAAAAATTCAAAATTCGTCTATTTTTCAAAATTTTGAAAATGATCATTTTTCCTTGAATTTATTACCGTTTTTTCATTCTAAATTATGATGAAAGAAAAACCTTGATGAATTTCACACTATAATTCACAATAAATTTCTATTCAACAAAGAATAGAAAAGAAAAAAAAAAGAAACTTGATAACCGAAAATTTATTCAACAAGTAGAATATTCTTATTCAGAAACCGTATGTACCGCCTGATATATTGCCTACATTCTGTAATAGAACAAACGTGTGTGATAGTGACGCTTGCGCTATTCGCTATTATTCGAGAGTCGGCGCAAGTAAAATTCAACAGCCAAACATGCTTTTGCGGAGTTCTTCGGAGGTGTGCTGCGCGTTTAAGCGCGTCCCTTCAGTGTATCGCACGCTCTCGCCGCTGTTTTTCCCGATAATTTGATAGGAAAAAAAAGAGGCAAAAAATCACATTTATGACTTAAAATGTTGATGAAAAATTTTCCACGACTGCTGAAAGTTTTCAATGATTTACCGGCATTCTTCCAATTTAATTGATAAAATTCGCAAAAAAAAAAACCTAATTGAAAATATTCAAAAAAAAAAATAATAATAATAATCAAAAATATTGAAAAATAATAATGAAAATTAAAAATATAAAAAAAAAAAATTTGACGAAATTTCGTGAGTGACATTAAAATTTTTGAATTTATCGAAAGCGCAAATTTCAATTTCTTCCAATAAATTCGAGGAACTAATATAAGTGCAGAGTAGTTAACAAAGTTTTAATAGCAAGTGACAGAGTTGGGTCGTGCATAAGGAGCAAATGAATTTACTATGAAGCATAAATTCGTTATTTTCATTTAAAATTAAGAGGAAAAACGGTGAGTAGATTTGTCTCACTTAAATAATTAATAATTAATTTGTCGCATAAATTAGCACACGGAGGGATGAGAAGAAATATTTATGAATTTTCTTTTGAATTTTACCCGAAGACTTTAGGACGACCTCTATAAATAAATAATGAATGAATGACTGAAAAATCGTGAAGTCAATTGGAAAATTACGTCTCAACATTTCCGGAACAGTCATGGACTCATGCGGATGATAGTGCAGGCAAAAAGCGTTCGAGTAAAATACAAATTCATTTGTTTCATCGGGTTTTTTTTCCATTGTTTTTCTTTTGGGGTAATTGTGATATCTGAAAAGTCATTTGGAGTGTGACAGTCGAGTGATATTGATAACAGATGCAGGAGAAAGTTCGCCAAATTGTGGAGATGCGACGAATGGTATCGATTAATCTGTCGATCAGTGGTAGCAGAGAACCACAGGAATACGTTTTTTTTCGTGTTTTTTTTGAGACATGAAGCAAACAGTAAAAGAATTGGAGCTGATGAATGAAAAAATAATGAAATTCATTATTTTTTAAATTATCTCAAAAAATATTGGGGCAAAATGGGTTGTGTTATACGATTCTTCAGGTCGAATTTTACTCATTTTTTATTATTTTCCATTTTTTTTCCCAAAGTACACTTTTTTGACGAAAATTAACAAATTTGCGCAATTTCTCAGTTTTATTGATTTTCTTCAAAATCATGAAAATTTGCTCTTAAAAATAATCAGAAGATCGATTTTGCCTTAATAGTTCTGGAAATGCCATAAAAAGCAGAAATTATGCGATAATTTGCTTTCAAATACCTAATGTTCAATTTTTTGGGGTTTTTAATGCATATTTTTTGCAAAAAATTCCAAAACTCGCCACATTCTCCGGTTTTACTGGAAAAAAATCATGAAAACTCCCTCTAAAAGATTATAAAAAGATCGGATATGCATCAATAATTCTCGAAATGCAATAAAAGTTGAAATTATGCAATATTTTTCGATTGATTGTTTTTTTTTTTTAATGCACTTTTTTTTGCCGAAAATTAAAAAAGTTACGAAATTCCCCGATTTTATTTGAAAAAAATCATGAAAATTCATACGAAAAAATGATAAAAAGATTGATTCTACTTCAATGGTTTTCAAAGTGCAATATAAAAGGCAAAAATGCTGCAATAATTTGCTTTGGCACGATATTAATTATATCATTCTCTTTTTATGCGAAAATCTTTCCATCAACGGAAATGCTCATTACTCGAAACGAAATTTCCGAGGATCAATTAATCCAGAAAATTGAATTATCTGTAATTCTATAATTCTTACCTCAGCTGTTTTTGTCCGGTTCATCGACACCTCCTTATGACCCAACAATCGATTCCCACCTATAACTCACTTATGTGTACCATCGATCGCTGCACGGTTCACCTTATAAACTAGCCGCACATTTCTTTTTTTTTCTGTCTATCTGTCTCTACCTATTTCCAGTAATTACTTGTCGTAAAAATAAATCAGGTTTTTTTTTCTCCTCTGCACATAATTTTTTTCACTCACTCTTCCACTTCACTAAGCACAAAATAAAAGGCCTTGTCGTAACTGTTGAAATTTAAGGTTTTCCTTTAATTCCACCGAAAATTTATTACTTTCAAGATAATTGCATTGGTGTGAATGGACCGAAATCTTTTATTTATCAATATCAATTAAAAAATCGAGATTCATCAATTTTCTTCGTTTATCACATTTCTCAAAATATCTTGGAGACTAAGCGAGATAGAAGGATTTTCCTAATGATCTTTTTTGTCGTTCCAACTCTCTTCTACAATCAATATCAATGAAAAAATTTCTCTTACTTCTCTAGATTCCGAGATATTAAAAAAAAACTGGAATAGAACTAATAGCTCCTGAGATGACGAAAGAAAAAAATGGAATGGATTCTCGATGGAATCGTAATTTGGAAAATCCTCGAGCTTTTCATTATCCCCAAATCTCTTCCCCTCCCATTTCACCAGGTTCATGCAAAACATCATCATGAACGTACTTGAGAACGTTTCTTGAAAATAATAATAATAATATTGTTATCTCTCTTGGTTCAAAATGGAACGTGAAATGTCTGACTGAGCCCACGTGAGGCAACCTATTTCATTTCCACGGCACGTGACACAAGAGTTAAGGGTTATGACGGTGACTTAGCATTTTCTATGTTTTTTCAGTAATACTGGAAAAAGAGGATATTTCTGAAAGCTTTGAGCTCCTCTCAGCACTCTTCACTCGTAATATAAATGGAAAGTACATGTACATGCTAGTCCTTTATGATTAAATTTTCATCCGAGTATTAATGAGGATTTTTGAATCTAGAAATGGCAGAAAACGAGGCTGTTTTCAAATTTTTCTCCGTTCTTCGGGAAATATATGTTAAAATAATGGAGATAGAAAAATTGTCGAAAGGGCTTTTTATTGCAGAGAAAAATCAGAGCTACAAGAGAATCCTCATCAAAATTCTCGAATTTCTTTGAGCTTCCGAGATATTATTCAAAAAAATAATCATTAGAAGTACAACACTTTATGAAGATATGAGGATAAAAAAATTAGCACACATCTTAAAAAATTCCGGGTGAAAAAAAAAATATTTAAAAAATTTGCAGTCATAGTTTCTTGAATTTTGCACATGTGCATATTTTTCATTTGTTTTTTTGAATAATTCATTTGTTTGGTGGAGAAGAAACAACTGTCAGATGTCTGCTATTTCCATTATCATAAAGTATTGAAAATTATGAATTTTTCAGATAAATCGATTTTCTTCTATTTTTTTTTTTAGAAGCACTTGAAATTCTCTTCAAAAGTATCTTAGGCCACAGTTGCTCTATTTCGCTTACTTTCTAAGATAATTGCAAAAAAATTGCTGAAAAAAGTGGAATCAACTTCTCCCAAAAATTTCATATTTTCAAGTATTCATAAAATCCCAGAATTCAAGATAGACAAATTTTAATTACCCCTTTTCTTCACACAAAATCAAAGCCACAAAAAAAATTGACAATCCAAATGTCTCACCTCCAACTCGAAGGCATTTCTCACTCATCTCGTAATGATTTTCCTTAAAAATAAAATTCTTATTTATAAAATAGAAGTGACTCAAAAAGAAGTCAATTACACTGTCTCTAAAATAAATAAATTAAAGCGTCATCTTTGACCTTAACTGAATGAAAGACCCATCCACCCACCCACCTACTATCTGCAATACTCGACAATATTCCAGAATGGAACTTGAATTTTTATTGGCATTCGTCCAAAACTCATAAACCAACAATTCTATTTCCATGATTCTCTTCGTATGAATGTAAAACGATAGTGCAGCCTTGTGGATGTTAAGAATTGGGTTGAAAGGAACCACATAGTGTAACCCGATCGTCCAATTTTTTTTTATTTTTCTTCATTTTTTGCGCCACTCTGAGGAACAAAGGATGAATCGATTGGAAAAATACAAAGTTTCCTGGCGCATTCTCACGCAAAATGAAACAACGAGTGAATAGAATTTTTTTCGGACATCAGGAAAAAAAATTGTAATTTTTTCTTCAATGGAAAAAAGCAATTTTCCTCGATTTGATGAAAAATAGATTTATTTTGTGGATTAAAAAAATGCATCGTGAATTGAAGAAACAAATCTTCAATTGATTTTTTTTTCTTTTACATTCAATGAAACAAGGAATTCATTGTTTATTTATTCAGAGCTGAATAATAACAATCAGACTTGATTGACAGTGATACGTTTACAGTAGTAACACTCGGTGACAGACGTGCAGTTTTGTAATGCAAAGAGAAAAAAAATAAGAGAAATAGAGGAAAAAAAATGGAAAAATCAAAGGAGAATAGATGTGAGTGAATAAATTTTGCAAACTATATTTATCTCTCATGTCTATGGAAATGCCTTCAACTACAATTTCAATTTATGTGAAATGTTCAATGGGTGTACATGAATGTTGAGGATGTAATTTAACTTATATAGTGTCTCAATGCATAATTCAATGGCAAACTCGTCATTTTGATGGACATGATGTATGAAATTAATACTAATCATAAAACAATTTTGGGTGAAATTCAACTGTGAAAAAGTGAAAGTGAATAAAACCATTTTTCATTGGTCATTTTGTTTTTTGAAGAGTATTTTTCTTTCTTTCTATATTAGAATGTAGACTTCAGGTTCAAAAGAGCCTTTCCAGAAAAAAGAATATTGAAAGGATACTTCTAATGAATTGAATGAACAATCAATTTGGAATAAAACCAAAAATCCTCATGAAAAGCAGATCATATGAATAGAGTATTATATAATATCTCAAAAACTAATGGAAATACGCTCTTTTCGTCGAGATCCTTTCTTATGGATCTTGAAATTCTCTGCGAAAGTGGATATGATACTCAAAATAGACATTCAATTTTTATCTTTTGAACATGTTTATCAAAGCCAACATTATTACATATGGATATTGTTATTCACTTATGATACTGGGCAATATGGAAAGCAGTATTTTTCTTGAACTCAACAATTCAGTAGTGAAGAGGTAAAACAGGATGAATCGACTTGCCTTTGAGGTCATTTCGAAGGAAATATCTCGGAAAATAAGCGAGATAAGGTGATATTACTCATCTTTTTTTTGTAGAGAATTTCAAAAGTTACAAAAGTGACTTAAGGCGAAATTTCTCTTTGTCGGTTGTTTTCTAAGGTATTATTTGAAAAATTTGATGAGAAAAAAAAGACTTATCTTGTTTTACCTCTCCACTACTGAATTTATAAGACACATACGCACTTATTATTGTTTTTTGTATCATTTGCTGTGATTAATTCTGTTTGTTTCTTATTTTGCTTCTTATTATCGATTTTTATGTGATCAGAAACTGGCAAAAAACTGATCATTATCAGTAGAAGACCATCATTCTTGTTGAGAGTTCAATAGCAACTGATTCTTGGACTCATTTCACTAGACAGCTTGAAGCTAACGCTTCATAATTGGTGATATTTACGTATTGAACAAGCTCCTCATGAAAATTGCACTATCTCTCTTAGATTCCCTGAATATTCCACAAAAACTTGTCTAAAGATAAAAAAATGGTCATTTATGCATTTCCTATATTTTCATTTCATCTATTTTCATGGGTTTACAGATCATTTCGTGGTTATATGATTGAAGATATCACTGCAAAATCTACGACTAACACGAATCATGGAGCTACAAACAGAAGTGAGTATTTTCTTCGGATGTTAATGTTATTTTCAAATGAATATTGAAAAGTTGAATGTTTACTGATGAGAAATCTTTCTATTCGATAGTCAAAGAGATTTTTCAATCACAGAGAAATGCCCGAATGCTTCTTTGAACTCCAAATATAATTTTCAAGATATAGATGACCAGAATATTTATTGAGGAATTGACTTTTTTTGCAGAGCTTTTTATTTAAATTAATATTCAAGTAATACATTCAAAAACGAGATGAGTCAAATTCTTTTCCTCATTCACATTATCTGGAATATTTTTAAAAACTATGGGAAATATAAAAATTCTTGCAGATATTTTTTTGTATAGAATAATGAGACCTACAAAGAAGGTAATCACAAAAATGCTCTTTCTCGCTTAAATTCTGAGATATTCACCAAAAACTAATCAGAGTCTTCGTAAAACACAAAAATTTCACAAATCCCTATAGCGACAGTTTCTTCGGAATATCTTGGAAACTAAATGAAATGAAGCGATTTTTGCGATGAATTTTTTTGTAGTTCTTTTTCTACTCTACAAAAAAGGGATTAACAAATTTTCCTCTATCTCCATTAAATTCGGAGATATCCTAGATAAACTGAACTTGAAATGAACTTGTTTTTTTTTCAGTTCAAAAACACAGAAATTTTTAGCAAATTGACTTTGTTATCGCTAGTTTTTTTTTGGAATCTTCAAGCGAGATGGAGCGATTGTGCCTCAATCCTTTTCCGTAGAAAATTTGAAGGACTACAGAAAAGGATTCAAGTAATTTCGCTCTATCTCGCTTAGTTTTCAAGATATTCTTCAAAGAACCGTTGATAAAATAGACTCGATTTGTCTGAAAATTTGATAATCGTCCAGTTTCACGGTTTGTGGAGACAGTCTCTACTGGCGAATCAGCAATTCAAAATACCCTGGGATATCTCCTTCATGAAGCATTAAACAGGGTCGAAACCGGATGCATTGAAATATTTGATTCATTTCCTCCTGGGCTCAAGTTAAATAGAATGAGAAACGGAATATTTCATGATATGCATCATTTAATATGAAAAGTTCATTTCACTCGTGAATGTGAGAATAAAAGAGTAATGAAGAATAATCAGCAAGAGAGCAAATGTCAAGTACAGACTCTTGAAACTGTAAAGGATTTTCTCGGATTCCAATCAATCAGGATTTGCCACTCTAGGGATTCTCAGAGCCTAGGCCAGTCATTAATTTAACCAATATCGAGGATTTCACACGCCTTTTTCTGTCGTCGACAATTTTTTATGTGATTACGAGTTACGTATAAAGATATTTTCAGTGCGAAAAAAATGAAAGAGCAGAGAGACGGATTGGAGAATTCTACAGGTGCTCAATTAAGTATATTTAAGTGGGGCTGTCTGTTCAATTAAATTGAATAGTGAAGTGAGAAAAGGCGAAGAGTGGGAAGTTAATTAGGAGCTCGTTTTTGTGAAATATGTCGGAATTTATGGGAGATAAAAAAGAATGATCATCACTTTTTTTTCTAGAAAGAATTTGAAAAAAACAATTGAGAGAAATGAGTGATTTTTTTTTGTATGTTAGAGGTTTTGGGGAATTCAAACACTCCCACTTTTGTCAAATCACTCTAAGTTGACCCAAAGACTTGGTATAGTCACTCACGAATCTCTCTATTTCCCCCATGGAAATAAAATATATATTGGGATATAGAAAATATAGGAGAAGTATATAATTATGTATCAAATGTATATAAAAAATATATTCTCAATATACAGCCTTTGGCCGATTTTCGTATATATTCTATATATTTAGAATAGATATAATATATTAAAAATATATATCAGAATATATGAAAAATATGTTTTTTTTTATATTTACACATTGCCATTTTCAAAATGTTTTTCATATATTCTGACATATATTTTCAATGTATTTTATATCTATTCTAAATGTATAAAATACATACGAAAATCGGTCAAAAGTTGTATATTAAGTATATATTTTTTATATACATTTGGTATATAACTATAATATTCTTCTTCTATATTTTTTATATCCCAATATATATTTTATTTCCATGGGGGTAAAGCTATTCTCTTTCTTTTTTGTGTTATTTCACAAAATTATTGAACTTCAACTAATTGCTAATTTTTTAAAATCTCACCATTTAATTGTTGACACTCATTTTATGTAAATTGTGATATGAATGTGTTTCTCACAAATGCAGGATGTACCCAGTAATGAACTGGTTTGCCTTGCGGCTAATTATTGACTATTATTTTCTATTTTTCCTGGACTATCGCCTTCCACTGACCATCCACAAGATTCCTACCTGTAAGATTGTTCTAATCTCAAAACAAGCTTCCTTCACTAATTCTCCTGAATTCGATGCTTTTTGAAATATTTTGGGAATAGTCTGGATATAATTTTTTTTATCCCTTGAAAATCAATACAGGAACAATGATTGATTTTTTCTAATTAAAAAATTAAAAACACTATTTTCATGAACCCCAAAAGAGTTAGAAGATAACAACTAAGTTGGATTAATCAATTTTAATAATATTAATTCAGGAATTAGATGAAAAAAAACATAAATCCATTTTTCGAAGACGTTCTTGCGGATATCTTTGATGCGAGTAAATTTAGAGGACATTCTTGAGATACCTTTTTTTGCGAAAAATTTAATTTTCTACAAAAAAAAAGACCTCTTAAAGAATTCACATGAACCCAATAATTTCTGAGATCTCTTCAATAATGTCTACATATTTTTTTTTTTATTCTCTGAAAATTGATCATGAGAAAATGTATCTCATTCGGTTACTGCTTATGCGATTGAAGAACCAACTTTTATCCAATTTAAAAACAAATAAACAATCAACAATAACAATAACCCATCGCTTACTGTTCATCTACATTATGAAAATAGATGGTATCTTCCCATATTCTCTGCAATTCAACCTGAATTTTCATTTTCTTCCATCAATTCATATATCTCCAACTGGTGATTGTGAAAAAAAAAGCGAAATTCACATGAGACTGAATAAAATCCAACTGGAACCCCAATTTGTATGTAATGGCTCGATATATCTAGTGTCTCCTCGACCCTCATAAGCTCTAGATACCCGAAGAATGACTAATATATTTCTTCAGCATCGCTACTTTTTCGTTGTAAAGGTTTTTTTTTTCTTCAACCCCAAGAGCTGTGTCACTGCCTTCATCTCTTTCCTCGATTAATTATGGAGATTCTTTATAGTTATTTTCTCACCTCAGCAAAAATCCCGGAGAAAAGCTTTAAGTTTGTTTAATTAATTTCCACAAGTGGTGGAATTAAATAAAAATAGGAAGTGGACCTGGATATTAGTTTTCTTGGAATATCTCAGGGATGGTAAATTCGATTTTGACTTTAATCAAAAACTGATTTTTTTATCGGAAAAGCCGATTTTTTATGATCGGCTTTGAAACACTGAAGATCGATTAATAATCGATTTTTGGTTTTCGTTTCGCACAACTGAATGATTCATGTTCTCTACTATTAAAATGATTGATATGAATGACTGATATCAAATAAAAACTAGGTAATTCAAATATCAGAAATGACTGACTCTCTTTCTTACTTGAATAATCATAGCATAATAGAATTTTTTATATTTGAAAGCAAAAAGAAAGAATCGATAATCGATTAAAGTCGATTTCAGACTACGATTAATCGATTTTGATAATCACAGTGGCCATGATTGATGAAAAATCGAAGATCGATCCTTAGAATTTCCTTTCCATCCCTACAATACCTCAAAATTTGAAGCAAATGGAAATTTTTTTCGTAGGAATCTTTTTTTATTCGAAAGGACAATTCCAGCTACAAGAAGAGGTAACGAGAAAAATTGATCGATTATCACTGGACTTCGAGAGACTCAACGAAAACCCAAAAAATTATTTCCCCTTCCTTAATTCTGTTCGCTAGAGAGTCTGCCCTTCCGTTAGTAGAAGTACCACTAATTCGTATGAATAGAGGGTCAATAAATAATGTGTCGAAACATGTAATTCAATCGATTAATCGATCGGTTTCTTTGTTCATCCCGAGAAATAAAGGGAGGATTGATGAAAAGTGCCTATCATTTGTTCTAAACTGCGAGTTTGTTCTTTTGGGAATACTGAGTTAATAGATTTCCTGGAATCTGTATAATTTCATTCAAAGGAGGGCAAAATTTTCAGAGAAAAATAGTATATTTCAATTTAATTCAGTTGACTAGTCTCCAAGTTCATCAATAATTTATTTAAGGTAGTCCCCCAGCAAACTCCAGGACAGTTAACCCCTCATTTTTCTTGATGCTGTATGAAAGATGATATTTTTTATACATTTTTCTGAATTTCTATTTGCAATGTAGGTCTCTCATGCAAAAAAATTTCTCATAAAGTAATTATTTAAGCCTCAACAAAATATTCAAATTGAGTTTCACACAGAAATCTGAATCAGATTTTTTTTTATACTCAATTTGGAAATTCTTATCTTTAGTACCTTAATTTGTAATTTTCATTTTCCTCAGTATCTTAGAAATTAATTCTCTCAAATTGATGATTTTTCATCAATTCTTCAGCTCCAATTGCGGCCTTCTTGCAATAAAATCCTTGAACTTCTGAAAATCATCTGCATTTGTTCCAATTCTGAAAAAAAAAGGAAAATCTCAGTACTTCAAAGGTAAAACAGCTTAATTCTATTTTTTTACTCTTTTTTCTTTTACAATACCTCAAAAACTAAGCAAAACAGCAATATTTTCGTGAGAAAACTTTCCTTCTAGCTTTCATTTCCCTCTTAAAAAAAAGTCTATTCTCCAGAAAAGAGTGATAAAAGACTTATCGTGTCTCACCTTTTCACCACTAAATCCACTTAAAATAATAGTAAAAAAAATATGTGGAGGCCGCAATTGAGCAGAAAGTATTCTCAGAAGAACTGTGGAGGAGTGAATTTTTTTTGGGACACGATTCGTCGATATCCCCAGTGCCTCAAAGATTAAAAATTCAACAGGACGATGTGCTTCAGTCCAATCCCACAACACAGTACTGTATTTATCTCAGAATACGAATCGTCTCTCACAGTATTATTTTTTTGCCTCCTTTCTTCATATATCGTCATTTGTCATCTCGTTATTTCTATTCAGGTTACAAATACCAATTCAGATTTGCAAATGTAACTTATGAATATTCATGATTCCAGCATTAATATTAACATTTCGATTTATACTCGCGAGCTTTTGTGCGGAGCGTGCTAATTGCCAGAACCTCCCCCACCCCCCTTCCTTCTGAAAATCATGAATTTTGTGTATTCATTTTAGTAAACATGCGTCAACCTTTTGCGGTTAAATAATTTACTCTCCGGAATTGACCTTTCAGGAATAATTCGAAAAAAAATGATTTATTTCCATAATTTTTTCAATATCTCCGAAACTATTGACTTGAACAAATTTATCAAGAGACCTTAAGTTTAGCTCTTGAAATTCTCTACAAAAAAGGTTTCGTGACATTTTCCTCTAAACCTACACGTTACAGCGATCCCTTTATCATAATCTATCATAAAAAAAAATAAAAAATAAAGTTTCAATCACTGATAGAAATAAACTGACTTAGAAAAAGGTACTCTTCACCTGAAAAAAAACACTAAATTTTTCATTTCAACAATGTGACTGTGATATTGCAACTTATGATACCCACAAGACCCACAGTATGTCATTCCTTCCAGCTACATTTAAGGATACGAGACCGATGGCGCGCTACAGCGCGCGCCCGTTAGGTATCTTCAGTATAGTATATTACGTGTACTATACTACTCACAATTTAACTGACCAATAAGGAAGAGGACTTCACTTGAATCGTGACAACTTTCGATACATCGATTTTTTGCGTTCTTGTTCCTTTGTATGAAGAATAATCGCGAGAAACTGAAAATTTTTTTTCCTGATCCCATATTAATGTCTATTTCGCTCTATCTCGCTTATTTACTGAGAGAATCACGAAAAACTGTAAAAAACTGTGGATATCCCGAATCGTTGTGGCTTTTGGCCCGTTAGCCCCCCATCATCTTGTTTTCAATCAACTCTTTGCGAAATTTCAAGGAAAACCCCGTATTCCCTCGGGGAATGGGTGAAAAATGAGGATGGAGGAATATTCGAAGGAAATCAGCCATCATGAAAATCCCGATTTTCAAATCTTCATAACTTTTTTTCTGTGGCGTATTTCCTGATGAAATTTTACAGTGACACTGCCTATGTCGTCCTGATAGAGCCTGCAAAATTTCATAACAGTATCGCAAACGATTCTGAAGATTCGATGGAGCGGAAATGGTCATTTCCATAGAGCACAGGCCATTGCCTCTGGGTTTGGCCTGAAAATTCCGCAAACACTCGATATCCCGAATCCTTGCGGCTTTTGGCCCTTCAGGATCCCCCATCATCGTGCGTTTCACTCAATTCTTTGCGAAATTTCAAGGAAAACCCCGTATTCCCTCGGGAAATGGGTGAAAAATGAGGATGAAGGAATATTCGAAGGAAATCAGCCATGATGAAAATCCCGATTTTCAAATCTTCATAACTTTTCTTCTGCGGCGTATTTCCTGATGAAATTTTACAGTGACACTGCCTATGTCGTCCTGATAGAGCCTGCAAAATTTCATAACAGTATCGCAAACGATTCTGAAGATTCGATAGAGCGGAAATGGTCATTTCCATAGAGCACAGGCCATTGCCTCTGGGTTTGGCCTGAAAATTCCGCAAACACTCGATATCCCGAATCCTTGCGGCTTTTGGCCCTTCAGGATCCCCCATCATCGTGCGTTTCACTCAATTCTTTGCGAAATTTCAAGGAAAACCCCGTATTCCCTCGGGAAATGGGTGAAAAATGAGGATGAAGGAATATTCGAAGGAAATCAGCCATGATGAAAATCCCGATTTTCAAATCTTCATAACTTTTCTTCTGCGGCGTATTTCCTGATGAAATTTTACAGTGACACTGCCTAGGTCGTCAGGAAGTAGCCTGCAAAATTCCACAACAGTATCGCAAACGATTCTGAAGATTCGATAGAGCGGAAATGGTCATTTCCATAGAGCACAGTTCATTGCCTCTGGGTTTGGCCTGAAAATTCCGCAAACACTCGATATCCCGAATCCTTGCGGCTTTTGGCCCTTCAGGATCTCCCATCATCGTGCGTTTCACTCAATTCTTTGCGAAATTTCAAGGAAAACCCCGTATTCCCTCGGGAAATGGGGGAAAATTAGGATGAAGGAATATTCGAAGGAAATCAGCCATGATGAAAATCCCGATTTTCAAATCTTCATAACTTTTTTTCTGCGGCGTATTTCCTGATGAAATTTTACAGTGACACTGCCTATGTCGTCCTGATAGAGCCTGCAAAATTTCATAACAGTATCGCAAACGATTCTGAAGATTCGATAGAGCGGAAATGGTCATTTCCATAGAGCACAGGCCATTGCCTCTGAGTTTGGCCTGAAAATTCCGCAAACACTCGATATCCCGAATCCTTGCGGCTTTTGGCCCTTCAGGATCCCCCATCATCGTGCGTTTCACTCAATTCTTTGCGAAATTTCAAGGAAAACCCCGTATTCCCTCGGGAAATGGGTGAAAAATGAGGATGAAGGAATATTCGAAGGAAATCAGCCATGATGAAAATCCCGATTTTCAAATCTTCATAACTTTTTTTCTGTGGCGTATATCCTGATGAAATTTTACAGTGACACTGCCTATGTCGTCCTGATAGAGCCTGCAAAATTTCATAACAGTATCGCAAACGATTCTGAAGATTCGATAGAGCGGAAATGGTCATTTCCATAGAGCACAGGCCATTGCCTCTGAGTTTGGCCTGAAAATTCCGCAAACACTCGATATCCCGAATCCTTGCGGCTTTTGGCCCTTCAGGATCCCCCATCATCGTGCGTTTCACTCAATTCTTTGCGAAATTTCAAGGAAAACCCCGTATTCCCTCGGGAAATGGGTGAAAAATGAGGATGAAGGACTATTCGAAGGAAATCAGCCATGATGAAAATCCCGATTTTCAAATCTTCATAACTTTTCTTCTGCGGCGTATTTCCTGATGAAATTTTACAGTGACACTGCCTAGGTCGTCAGGAAGTAGCCTGCAAAATTCCACAACAGTATCGCGAATGGTTCAGCGAATTCGATAGAGCAGACATTGACATTTTTACTGATCCCATGTTAACGTCCATTTCGCTCTATCTCGCTTATTTACCGAGATAATCGCGAAAAACAAAAAATACTCCGTTCCTGATCCCAAATTAGTGCCTATTTCGCTCTATCTCGCTTATTTACCGAGATAATCGTGAAAAACTGGAATTTTTCCTTCCTGACTCCATATTAACGTCTATTTCGCTCTATCTGGCTTATTTACCGAGATAATTGAGAAAAACTGAAAAAATTCCGCGGATACTGGATATCTCGAATCGTTGCGGCTTTTGGCCCTTCAGGATCCCCCATCATCGTGCGTTTCACTCAATTCTTTGCGAAATTTCAAGGAAAACCCCGTATTCCCTCGGGAAATGGGTGAAAAATGAGGATGAAGGAATATTCGAAGGAAATCAGCCATGATGAAAATCCCGATTTTCAATTCTTCATAACTTTTCTTCTGCGGCGTATTTCCTGATGAAATTTTACAGTGACACTGCCTAGGTCGTCAGGAAGTAGCCTGCAAAATTCCACAACAGTATCGCAAACGATTCTGAAGATTCGATAGAGCGGAAATGGTCATTTCCATAGAGCACAGTTCATTGCCTCTGGGTTTGGCCTGAAAATTCCGCAAACACTCGATATCCCGAATCCTTGCGGCTTTTGGCCCTTCAGGATCTCCCATCATCGTGCGTTTCACTCAATTCTTTGCGAAATTTCAAGGAAAACCCCGTATTCCCTCGGGAAATGGGGGAAAATTAGGATGAAGGAATATTCGAAGGAAATCAGCCATGATGAAAATCCCGATTTTCAAATCTTCATAACTTTTTTTCTGTGGCGTATATCCTGATGAAATTTTACAGTGACACTGCCTATGTCGTCCTGATAGAGCCTGCAAAATTTCATAACAGTATCGCAAACGATTCTGAAGATTCGATAGAGCGGAAATGGTCATTTCCATAGAGCACAGGCCATTGCCTCTGGGTTTGGCCTGAAAATTCCGCAAACACTCGATATCCCGAATCCTTGCGGCTTTTGGCCCTTCAGGATCCCCCATCATCGTGCGTTTCACTCAATTCTTTGCGAAATTTCAAGGAAAACCCCGTATTCCCTCGGGAAATGGGTGAAAAATGAGGATGAAGGAATATTCGAAGGAAATCAGCCATCATGAAAATCCCGATTTTCAAATCTTCATAACTTTTTTTCTGTGGCGTATTTTTTGATGAAATTTTACAGTGACACTGCCTATGTCGTCCTGATAGAGCCTGCAAAATTTCATAACAGTATCGCAAACGATTCTGAAGATTCGATAGAGCGGAAATGGTCATTTCCATAGAGCACAGGCCATTGCCTCTGGGTTTGGCCTGAAAATTCCGCAAACACTCGATATCCCGAATCCTTGCGGCTTTTGGCCCTTCAGGATCCCCCATCATCGTGCGTTTCACTCAATTCTTTGCGAAATTTCAAGGAAAACCCCGTATTCCCTCGGGAAATGGGTGAAAAATGAGGATGAAGGAATATTCGAAGGAAATCAGCCATGATGAAAATCCCGATTTTCAAATCTTCATAACTTTTCTTCTGCGGCGTATTTCCTGACGAAATTTTACAGTGACACTGCCTAGGTCGTCAGGAAGTAGCCTGCAAAATTCCACAACAGTATCGCGAATGGTTCAGCGAATTCGATAGAGCAGACATTGACATTTTTACTGATCCCATGTTAACGTCCATTTCGCTCTATCTCGCTTATTTACCGAGATAATCGCGAAAAACTGAAAATACTCCGTTCCTGATCCCAAATTAGTGCCTATTTCGCTCTATCTCGCTTATTTACCGAGATAATCGCGAAAAACTGGAATTTTTTCTTCCTGACTCCATATGAACGTCTATTTCGCTCTATCTGGCTTATTTACCGAGATAATTGAGAAAAACTGAAAAAATTCCGCGGATACTGGATATCTCGAATCGTTGCGGCTTTTGGCCCTTCAGGATCCCCCATCATCGTGCGTTCCACTCAATTCTTTGCAAAATTTCAAGGAAAACCCCGTATTCCCTCGGGAAATGGGTGAAAAATGAGGATGAAGGAATATTCGAAGGAAATCAGCCATGATGAAAATCCCGATTTTCAAATCTTCATAACTTTTTTTCTGCGGCGTATTTCCTGATGAAATTTTACAGTGACACTGCCTATGTCGTCCTGATAGAGCCTGCAAAATTTCATAACAGTATCGCAAACGATTCTGAAGATTCGATAGAGCGGAAATGGTCATTTCCATAGAGCACAGTTCATTGCCTCTGGGTTTGGCCTGAAAATTCCGCAAACACTCGATATCCCGAATCCTTGCGGCTTTTGGCCCTTCAGGATCCCCCATCATCGTGCGTTTCACTCAATTCTTTGCGAAATTTCAAGGAAAACCCCGTATTCCCTCGGGAAATGGGTGAAAAATGAGGATGAAGGAATATTCGAAGGAAATCAGCCATGATGAAAATCCCGATTTTCAAATCTTCATAACTTTTTTTCTGCGGCGTATTTCCTGATGAAATTTTACAGTGACACTGCCTATGTCGTCCTGATAGAGCCTGCACAATTTCATAACAGTATCGCAAACGATTCTGAAGATTCGATAGAGCGGAAATGGTCATTTCCATAGAGCACAGTTCATTGCCTCTGGGTTTGGCCTGAAAATTCCGCAAACACTCGATATCCCGAATCCTTGCGGCTTTTGGCCCTTCAGGATCCCCCATCATCGTGCGTTTCACTCAATTCTTTGCGAAATTTCAAGGAAAACCCCGTATTCCCTCGGGAAATGGGTGAAAAATGAGGATGAAGGAATATTCGAAGGAAATCAGCCATGATGAAAATCCCGATTTTCAAATCTTCATAACTTTTTTTCTGCGGCGTATTTCCTGATGAAATTTTACAGTGACACTGCCTATGTCGTCCTGATAGAGCCTGCAAAATTTCATAACAGTATCGCAAACGATTCTGAAGATTCGATAGAGCGGAAATGGTCATTTCCATAGAGCACAGGCCATTGCCTCTGGGTTTGGCCTGAAAATTCCGCAAACACTCGATATCCCGAATCCTTGCGGCTTTTGGCCCTTCAGGATCCCCCATCATCGTGCGTTTCACTCAATTCTTTGCGAAATTTCAAGGAAAACCCCGTATTCCCTCGGGAAATGGGTGAAAAATGAGGATGAAGGACTATTCGAAGGAAATCAGCCATGATGAAAATCCCGATTTTCAAATCTTCATAACTTTTCTTCTGCGGCGTATTTCCTGATGAAATTTTACAGTGACACTGCCTAGGTCGTCAGGAAGTAGCCTGCAAAATTCCACAACAGTATCGCGAATGGTTCAGCGAATTCGATAGAGCAGACATTGACATTTTTACTGATCCCATGTTAACGTCCATTTCGCTCTATCTCGCTTATTTACCGAGATAATCGCGAAAAACAAAAAATACTCCGTTCCTGATCCCAAATTAGTGCCTATTTCGCTCTATCTCGCTTATTTACCGAGATAATCGTGAAAAACTGGAATTTTTCCTTCCTGACTCCATATTAACGTCTATTTCGCTCTATCTGGCTTATTTACCGAGATAATTGAGAAAAACTGAAAAAATTCCGCGGATACTGGATATCTCGAATCGTTGCGGCTTTTGGCCCTTCAGGATCCCCCATCATCGTGCGTTTCCCTCAATTCTTTGCGAAATTTCAAGGAAAACCCCGTATTCCCTCGGGAAATGGGTGAAAAATGAGGATGAAGGAATATTCGAAGGAAATCAGCCATCATGAAAATCCCGATTTTCAAATCTTCATAACTTTTTTTCTGTGGCGTATTTTTTGATGAAATTTTACAGTGACACTGCCTATGTCGTCCTGATAGAGCCTGCAAAATTTCATAACAGTATCGCAAACGATTCTGAAGATTCGATAGAGCGGAAATGGTCATTTCCATAGAGCACAGGCCATTGCCTCTGGGTTTGGCCTGAAAATTCCGCAAACACTCGATATCCCGAATCCTTGCGGCTTTTGGCCCTTCAGGATCCCCCATCATCGTGCGTTTCACTCAATTCTTTGCGAAATTTCAAGGAAAACCCCGTATTCCCTCGGGAAATGGGTGAAAAATGAGGATGAAGGAATATTCGAAGGAAATCAGCCATGATGAAAATCCCGATTTTCAAATCTTCATAACTTTTTTTCTGCGGCGTATTTCCTGATGAAATTTGACAGTGACACTGCCTATGTCGTCCTGATAGAGCCTGCAAAATTTCATAACAGTATCGCAAACGATTCTGAAGATTCGATAGAGCGGAAATGGTCATTTCCATAGAGCAAAGGCCATTGCCTCTGAGTTTGGCCTGAAAATTCCGCAAACACTCGATATCCCGAATCCTTGCAACTTTTGGCCCTTCAGGATCCCCCATCATCGTGCGTTTCACTCAATTCTTTGCGAAATTTCAAGGAAAACCCCGTATTCCCTCGGGAAATGGGTGAAAAATGAGGATGAAGGAATATTCGAAGGAAATCAGCCATCATGAAAATCCCGATTTTCAAATCTTCATAACTTTTTTTCTGTGGCGTATTTTTTGATGAAATTTTACAGTGACACTGCCTATGTCGTCCTGATAGAGCCTGCAAAATTTCATAACAGTATCGCAAACGATTCTGAAGATTCGATAGAGCGGAAATGGTCATTTCCATAGAGCACAGGCCATTGCCTCTGGGTTTGGCCTGAAAATTCCGCAAACACTCGATATCCCGAATCCTTGCGGCTTTTGGTCCCTCAGGATCCCCCATCATCGTGCGTTTCACTCAATTCTTTGCGAAATTTCAAGGAAAACCCCGTATTCCCTCGGGAAATGGGTGAAAAATGAGGATGAAGGAATATTCGAAGGAAATCAGCCATGATGAAAATCCCGATTTTCAAATCTTCATAACTTTTCTTCTGCGGCGTATTTCCTGATGAAATTTTACAGTGACACTGCCTAGGTCGTCAGGAAGTAGCCTGCAAAATTCCACAACAGTATCGCGAATGGTTCAGCGAATTCGATAGAGCAGACATTGACATTTTTACTGATCCCATGTTAACGTCCATTTCGCTCCATCGCGCTTATTTACCGAGATAATCGCGAAAAACTGAAAGTACTCCGTTCCTGATCCCAAATTAGTGCCTATTTCGCTCTATCTCGCTTATTTACCGAGATAATCGCGAAAAACTGGAATTTTTTCTTCCTGACTCCATATTAACGTCTATTTCGCTCTATCTGGCTTATTTACCGAGATAATTGAGAAAAACTGAAAAAATTCCGCGGATACTGGATATCTCGAATCGTTGCGGCTTTTGGCCCTTCAGGATCCCCCATCATCGTGCGTTTCACTCAATTCTTTGCGAAATTTCAAGGAAAACCCCGTATTCCCTCGGGAAATGGGTGAAAAATGAGGATGAAGGAATATTCGAAGGAAATCAGCCATGATGAATATCCCGATTTTCAAATCTTCATAACTTTTTTTCTGCGGCGTATTTCCTGATGAAATTTTACAGTGACACTGCCTATGTCGTCCTGATAGAGCCTGCAAAATTTCATAACAGTATCGCAAACGATTCTGAAGATTCGATAGAGCGGAAATGGTCATTTCCATAGAGCACAGGCCATTGCCTCTGGGTTTGGCCTGAAAATTCCGCAAACACTCGATATCCCGAATCCTTGCGGCTTTTGGCCCTTCAGGATCCCCCATCATCGTGCGTTTCACTCAATTCTTTGCGAAATTTCAAGGAAAACCCCGTATTCCCTCGGGAAATGGGTGAAAAATGAGGATGAAGGAATATTCGAAGGAAATCAGCCATGATGAAAATCCCGATTTTCAAATCTTCATAACTTTTCTTCTGCGGCGTATTTCCTGATGAAATTTTACAGTGACACTGCCTAGGTCGTCAGGAAGTAGCCTGCAAAATTCCACAACAGTATCGCAAACGATTCTGAAGATTCGATAGAGCGGAAATGGTCATTTCCATAGAGCACAGTTCATTGCCTCTGGGTTTGGCCTGAAAATTCCGCAAACACTCGATATCCCGAATCCTTGCGGCTTTTGGCCCTTCAGGATCTCCCATCATCGTGCGTTTCACTCAATTCTTTGCGAAATTTCAAGGAAAACCCCGTATTCCCTCGGGAAATGGGGGAAAATTAGGATGAAGGAATATTCGAAGGAAATCAGCCATGATGAAAATCCCGATTTTCAAATCTTCATAACTTTTTTTCTGCGGCGTATTTCCTGATGAAATTTTACAGTGACACTGCCTATGTCGTCCTGATAGAGCCTGCAAAATTTCATAACAGTATCGCAAACGATTCTGAAGATTCGATAGAGCGGAAATGGTCATTTCCATAGAGCACAGGCCATTGCCTCTGAGTTTGGCCTGAAAATTCCGCAAACACTCGATATCCCGAATCCTTGCGGCTTTTGGCCCTTCAGGATCCCCCATCATCGTGCGTTTCACTCAATTCTTTGCGAAATTTCAAGGAAAACCCCGTATTCCCTCGGGAAATGGGTGAAAAATGAGGATGAAGGAATATTCGAAGGAAATCAGCCATGATGAAAATCCCGATTTTCAAATCTTCATAACTTTTTTTCTGTGGCGTATATCCTGATGAAATTTTACAGTGACACTGCCTATGTCGTCCTGATAGAGCCTGCAAAATTTCATAACAGTATCGCAAACGATTCTGAAGATTCGATAGAGCGGAAATGGTCATTTCCATAGAGCACAGGCCATTGCCTCTGAGTTTGGCCTGAAAATTCCGCAAACACTCGATATCCCGAATCCTTGCGGCTTTTGGCCCTTCAGGATCCCCCATCATCGTGCGTTTCACTCAATTCTTTGCGAAATTTCAAGGAAAACCCCGTATTCCCTCGGGAAATGGGTGAAAAATGAGGATGAAGGACTATTCGAAGGAAATCAGCCATGATGAAAATCCCGATTTTCAAATCTTCATAACTTTTCTTCTGCGGCGTATTTCCTGATGAAATTTTACAGTGACACTGCCTAGGTCGTCAGGAAGTAGCCTGCAAAATTCCACAACAGTATCGCGAATGGTTCAGCGAATTCGATAGAGCAGACATTGACATTTTTACTGATCCCATGTTAACGTCCATTTCGCTCTATCTCGCTTATTTACCGAGATAATCGCGAAAAACAAAAAATACTCCGTTCCTGATCCCAAATTAGTGCCTATTTCGCTCTATCTCGCTTATTTACCGAGATAATCGTGAAAAACTGGAATTTTTCCTTCCTGACTCCATATTAACGTCTATTTCGCTCTATCTGGCTTATTTACCGAGATAATTGAGAAAAACTGAAAAAATTCCGCGGATACTGGATATCTCGAATCGTTGCGGCTTTTGGCCCTTCAGGATCCCCCATCATCGTGCGTTTCACTCAATTCTTTGCGAAATTTCAAGGAAAACCCCGTATTCCCTCGGGAAATGGGTGAAAAATGAGGATGAAGGAATATTCGAAGGAAATCAGCCATGATGAAAATCCCGATTTTCAATTCTTCATAACTTTTCTTCTGCGGCGTATTTCCTGATGAAATTTTACAGTGACACTGCCTAGGTCGTCAGGAAGTAGCCTGCAAAATTCCACAACAGTATCGCAAACGATTCTGAAGATTCGATAGAGCGGAAATGGTCATTTCCATAGAGCACAGTTCATTGCCTCTGGGTTTGGCCTGAAAATTCCGCAAACACTCGATATCCCGAATCCTTGCGGCTTTTGGCCCTTCAGGATCTCCCATCATCGTGCGTTTCACTCAATTCTTTGCGAAATTTCAAGGAAAACCCCGTATTCCCTCGGGAAATGGGGGAAAATTAGGATGAAGGAATATTCGAAGGAAATCAGCCATGATGAAAATCCCGATTTTCAAATCTTCATAACTTTTTTTCTGTGGCGTATATCCTGATGAAATTTTACAGTGACACTGCCTAGGTCGTCAGGAAGTAGCCTGCAAAATTCCACAACAGTATCGCAAACGATTCTGAAGATTCGATAGAGCGGAAATGGTCATTTCCATAGAGCACAGTTCATTGCCTCTGGGTTTGGCCTGAAAATTCCGCAAACACTCGATATCCCGAATCCTTGCGGCTTTTGGCCCTTCAGGATCCCCCATCATCGTGCGTTTCACTCAATTCTTTGCGAAATTTCAAGGAAAACCCCGTATTCCCTCGGGAAATGGGTGAAAAATGAGGATGAAGGAATATTCGAAGGAAATCAGCCATGATGAAAATCCCGATTTTCAATTCTTCATAACTTTTCTTCTGCGGCGTATTTCCTGATGAAATTTTACAGTGACACTGCCTAGGTCGTCAGGAAGTAGCCTGCAAAATTCCACAACAGTATCGCAAACGATTCTGAAGATTCGATAGAGCGGAAATGGTCATTTCCATAGAGCACAGTTCATTGCCTCTGGGTTTGGCCTGAAAATTCCGCAAACACTCGATATCCCGAATCCTTGCGGCTTTTGGCCCTTCAGGATCTCCCATCATCGTGCGTTTCACTCAATTCTTTGCGAAATTTCAAGGAAAACCCCGTATTCCCTCGGGAAATGGGGGAAAATTAGGATGAAGGAATATTCGAAGGAAATCAGCCATGATGAAAATCCCGATTTTCAAATCTTCATAACTTTTTTTCTGTGGCGTATATCCTGATGAAATTTTACAGTGACACTGCCTAGGTCGTCAGGAAGTAGCCTGCAAAATTCCACAACAGTATCGCAAACGATTCTGAAGATTCGATAGAGCGGAAATGGTCATTTCCATAGAGCACAGTTCATTGCCTCTGGGTTTGGCCTGAAAATTCCGCAAACACTCGATATCCCGAATCCTTGCGGCTTTTGGCCCTTCAGGATCTCCCATCATCGTGCGTTTCACTCAATTCTTTGCGAAATTTCAAGGAAAACCCCGTATTCCCTCGGGAAATGGGGGAAAATTAGGATGAAGGAATATTCGAAGGAAATCAGCCATGATGAAAATCCCGATTTTCAAATCTTCATAACTTTTTTTCTGCGGCGTATTTCCTGATGAAATTTTACAGTGACACTGCCTATGTCGTCCTGATAGAGCCTGCAAAATTTCATAACAGTATCGCAAACGATTCTGAAGATTCGATAGAGCGGAAATGGTCATTTCCATAGAGCACAGGCCATTGCCTCTGAGTTTGGCCTGAAAATTCCGCAAACACTCGATATCCCGAATCCTTGCGGCTTTTGGCCCTTCAGGATCCCCCATCATCGTGCGTTTCACTCAATTCTTTGCGAAATTTCAAGGAAAACCCCGTATTCCCTCGGGAAATGGGTGAAAAATGAGGATGAAGGAATATTCGAAGGAAATCAGCCATGATGAAAATCCCGATTTTCAAATCTTCATAACTTTTTTTCTGTGGCGTATATCCTGATGAAATTTTACAGTGACACTGCCTATGTCGTCCTGATAGAGCCTGCAAAATTTCATAACAGTATCGCAAACGATTCTGAAGATTCGATAGAGCGGAAATGGTCATTTCCATAGAGCACAGGCCATTGCCTCTGAGTTTGGCCTGAAAATTCCGCAAACACTCGATATCCCGAATCCTTGCGGCTTTTGGCCCTTCAGGATCCCCCATCATCGTGCGTTTCACTCAATTCTTTGCGAAATTTCAAGGAAAACCCCGTATTCCCTCGGGAAATGGGTGAAAAATGAGGATGAAGGACTATTCGAAGGAAATCAGCCATGATGAAAATCCCGATTTTCAAATCTTCATAACTTTTCTTCTGCGGCGTATTTCCTGATGAAATTTTACAGTGACACTGCCTAGGTCGTCAGGAAGTAGCCTGCAAAATTCCACAACAGTATCGCGAATGGTTCAGCGAATTCGATAGAGCAGACATTGACATTTTTACTGATCCCATGTTAACGTCCATTTCGCTCTATCTCGCTTATTTACCGAGATAATCGCGAAAAACAAAAAATACTCCGTTCCTGATCCCAAATTAGTGCCTATTTCGCTCTATCTCGCTTATTTACCGAGATAATCGTGAAAAACTGGAATTTTTCCTTCCTGACTCCATATTAACGTCTATTTCGCTCTATCTGGCTTATTTACCGAGATAATTGAGAAAAACTGAAAAAATTCCGCGGATACTGGATATCTCGAATCGTTGCGGCTTTTGGCCCTTCAGGATCCCCCATCATCGTGCGTTTCACTCAATTCTTTGCGAAATTTCAAGGAAAACCCCGTATTCCCTCGGGAAATGGGTGAAAAATGAGGATGAAGGAATATTCGAAGGAAATCAGCCATGATGAAAATCCCGATTTTCAATTCTTCATAACTTTTCTTCTGCGGCGTATTTCCTGATGAAATTTTACAGTGACACTGCCTAGGTCGTCAGGAAGTAGCCTGCAAAATTCCACAACAGTATCGCAAACGATTCTGAAGATTCGATAGAGCGGAAATGGTCATTTCCATAGAGCACAGTTCATTGCCTCTGGGTTTGGCCTGAAAATTCCGCAAACACTCGATATCCCGAATCCTTGCGGCTTTTGGCCCTTCAGGATCTCCCATCATCGTGCGTTTCACTCAATTCTTTGCGAAATTTCAAGGAAAACCCCGTATTCCCTCGGGAAATGGGGGAAAATTAGGATGAAGGAATATTCGAAGGAAATCAGCCATGATGAAAATCCCGATTTTCAAATCTTCATAACTTTTTTTCTGTGGCGTATATCCTGATGAAATTTTACAGTGACACTGCCTAGGTCGTCAGGAAGTAGCCTGCAAAATTCCACAACAGTATCGCAAACGATTCTGAAGATTCGATAGAGCGGAAATGGTCATTTCCATAGAGCACAGTTCATTGCCTCTGGGTTTGGCCTGAAAATTCCGCAAACACTCGATATCCCGAATCCTTGCGGCTTTTGGCCCTTCAGGATCCCCCATCATCGTGCGTTTCACTCAATTCTTTGCGAAATTTCAAGGAAAACCCCGTATTCCCTCGGGAAATGGGTGAAAAATGAGGATGAAGGAATATTCGAAGGAAATCAGCCATGATGAAAATCCCGATTTTCAATTCTTCATAACTTTTCTTCTGCGGCGTATTTCCTGATGAAATTTTACAGTGACACTGCCTAGGTCGTCAGGAAGTAGCCTGCAAAATTCCACAACAGTATCGCAAACGATTCTGAAGATTCGATAGAGCGGAAATGGTCATTTCCATAGAGCACAGTTCATTGCCTCTGGGTTTGGCCTGAAAATTCCGCAAACACTCGATATCCCGAATCCTTGCGGCTTTTGGCCCTTCAGGATCCCCCATCATCGTGCGTTTCACTCAATTCTTTGCGAAATTTCAAGGAAAACCCCGTATTCCCTCGGGAAATGGGTGAAAAATGAGGATGAAGGAATATTCGAAGGAAATCAGCCATCATGAAAATCCCGATTTTCAAATCTTCATAACTTTTTTTCTGTGGCGTATTTTTTGATGAAATTTTACAGTGACACTGCCTATGTCGTCCTGATAGAGCCTGCAAAATTTCATAACAGTATCGCAAACGATTCTGAAGATTCGATAGAGCGGAAATGGTCATTTCCATAGAGCACAGGCCATTGCCTCTGGGTTTGGCCTGAAAATTCCGCAAACACTCCATATCCCGAATCCTTGCGGCTTTTGGCCCTTCAGGATCCCCCATCATCGTGCGTTTCACTCAATTCTTTGCGAAATTTCAAGGAAAACCCCGTATTCCCTCGGGAAATGGGTGAAAAATGAGGATGAAGGAATATTCGAAGGAAATCAGCCATGATGAAAATCCCGATTTTCAAATCTTCATAACTTTTCTTCTGCGGCGTATTTCCTGACGAAATTTTACAGTGACACTGCCTAGGTCGTCAGGAAGTAGCCTGCAAAATTCCACAACAGTATCGCGAATGGTTCAGCGAATTCGATAGAGCAGACATTGACATTTTTACTGATCCCATGTTAACGTCCATTTCGCTCTATCTCGCTTATTTACCGAGATAATCGCGAAAAACTGAAAATACTCCGTTCCTGATCCCAAATTAGTGCCTATTTCGCTCTATCTCGCTTATTTACCGAGATAATCGTGAAAAACTGGAATTTTTCCTTCCTGACTCCATATTAACGTCTATTTCGCTCTATCTGGCTTATTTACCGAGATAATTGAGAAAAACTGAAAAAATTCCGCGGATACTGGATATCTCGAATCGTTGCGGCTTTTGGCCCTTCAGGATCCCCCATCATCGTGCGTTTCCCTCAATTCTTTGCGAAATTTCAAGGAAAACCCCGTATTCCCTCGGGAAATGGGTGAAAAATGAGGATGAAGGAATATTCGAAGGAAATCAGCCATGATGAAAATCCCGATTTTCAAATCTTCATAACTTTTTTTCTGCGGCGTATTTCCTGATGAAATTTTACAGTGACACTGCCTATGTCGTCCTGATAGAGCCTGCAAAATTTCATAACAGTATCGCAAACGATTCTGAAGATTCGATAGAGCGGAAATGGTCATTTCCATAGAGCACAGTTCATTGCCTCTGGGTTTGGCCTGAAAATTCCGCAAACACTCGATATCCCGAATCCTTGCGGCTTTTGGCCCTTCAGGATCCCCCATCATCGTGCGTTTCACTCAATTCTTTGCGAAATTTCAAGGAAAACCCCGTATTCCCTCGGGAAATGGGTGAAAAATGAGGATGAAGGAATATTCGAAGGAAATCAGCCATGATGAAAATCCCGATTTTCAAATCTTCATAACTTTTTTTCTGCGGCGTATTTCCTGATGAAATTTTACAGTGACACTGCCTATGTCGTCCTGATAGAGCCTGCACAATTTCATAACAGTATCGCAAACGATTCTGAAGATTCGATAGAGCGGAAATGGTCATTTCCATAGAGCACAGTTCATTGCCTCTGGGTTTGGCCTGAAAATTCCGCAAACACTCGATATCCCGAATCCTTGCGGCTTTTGGCCCTTCAGGATCCCCCATCATCGTGCGTTTCACTCAATTCTTTGCGAAATTTCAAGGAAAACCCCGTATTCCCTCGGGAAATGGGTGAAAAATGAGGATGAAGGAATATTCGAAGGAAATCAGCCATGATGAAAATCCCGATTTTCAAATCTTCATAACTTTTTTTCTGCGGCGTATTTCCTGATGAAATTTTACAGTGACACTGCCTATGTCGTCCTGATAGAGCCTGCAAAATTTCATAACAGTATCGCAAACGATTCTGAAGATTCGATAGAGCGGAAATGGTCATTTCCATAGAGCACAGGCCATTGCCTCTGGGTTTGGCCTGAAAATTCCGCAAACACTCGATATCCCGAATCCTTGCGGCTTTTGGCCCTTCAGGATCCCCCATCATCGTGCGTTTCACTCAATTCTTTGCGAAATTTCAAGGAAAACCCCGTATTCCCTCGGGAAATGGGTGAAAAATGAGGATGAAGGACTATTCGAAGGAAATCAGCCATGATGAAAATCCCGATTTTCAAATCTTCATAACTTTTCTTCTGCGGCGTATTTCCTGATGAAATTTTACAGTGACACTGCCTAGGTCGTCAGGAAGTAGCCTGCAAAATTCCACAACAGTATCGCGAATGGTTCAGCGAATTCGATAGAGCAGACATTGACATTTTTACTGATCCCATGTTAACGTCCATTTCGCTCTATCTCGCTTATTTACCGAGATAATCGCGAAAAACAAAAAATACTCCGTTCCTGATCCCAAATTAGTGCCTATTTCGCTCTATCTCGCTTATTTACCGAGATAATCGTGAAAAACTGGAATTTTTCCTTCCTGACTCCATATTAACGTCTATTTCGCTCTATCTGGCTTATTTACCGAGATAATTGAGAAAAACTGAAAAAATTCCGCGGATACTGGATATCTCGAATCGTTGCGGCTTTTGGCCCTTCAGGATCCCCCATCATCGTGCGTTTCCCTCAATTCTTTGCGAAATTTCAAGGAAAACCCCGTATTCCCTCGGGAAATGGGTGAAAAATGAGGATGAAGGAATATTCGAAGGAAATCAGCCATCATGAAAATCCCGATTTTCAAATCTTCATAACTTTTTTTCTGTGGCGTATTTTTTGATGAAATTTTACAGTGACACTGCCTATGTCGTCCTGATAGAGCCTGCAAAATTTCATAACAGTATCGCAAACGATTCTGAAGATTCGATAGAGCGGAAATGGTCATTTCCATAGAGCACAGGCCATTGCCTCTGGGTTTGGCCTGAAAATTCCGCAAACACTCGATATCCCGAATCCTTGCGGCTTTTGGCCCTTCAGGATCCCCCATCATCGTGCGTTTCACTCAATTCTTTGCGAAATTTCAAGGAAAACCCCGTATTCCCTCGGGAAATGGGTGAAAAATGAGGATGAAGGAATATTCGAAGGAAATCAGCCATGATGAAAATCCCGATTTTCAAATCTTCATAACTTTTTTTCTGCGGCGTATTTCCTGATGAAATTTGACAGTGACACTGCCTATGTCGTCCTGATAGAGCCTGCAAAATTTCATAACAGTATCGCAAACGATTCTGAAGATTCGATAGAGCGGAAATGGTCATTTCCATAGAGCAAAGGCCATTGCCTCTGAGTTTGGCCTGAAAATTCCGCAAACACTCGATATCCCGAATCCTTGCGGCTTTTGGCCCTTCAGGATCCCCCATCATCGTGCGTTTCACTCAATTCTTTGCGAAATTTCAAGGAAAACCCCGTATTCCCTCGGGAAATGGGTGAAAAATGAGGATGAAGGAATATTCGAAGGAAATCAGCCATCATGAAAATCCCGATTTTCAAATCTTCATAACTTTTTTTCTGTGGCGTATTTTTTGATGAAATTTTACAGTGACACTGCCTATGTCGTCCTGATAGAGCCTGCAAAATTTCATAACAGTATCGCAAACGATTCTGAAGATTCGATAGAGCGGAAATGGTCATTTCCATAGAGCACAGGCCATTGCCTCTGGGTTTGGCCTGAAAATTCCGCAAACACTCGATATCCCGAATCCTTGCGGCTTTTGGTCCCTCAGGATCCCCCATCATCGTGCGTTTCACTCAATTCTTTGCGAAATTTCAAGGAAAACCCCGTATTCCCTCGGGAAATGGGTGAAAAATGAGGATGAAGGAATATTCGAAGGAAATCAGCCATGATGAAAATCCCGATTTTCAAATCTTCATAACTTTTTTTCTGCGGCGTATTTCCTGATGAAATTTTACAGTGACACTGCCTATGTCGTCCTGATAGAGCCTGCAAAATTTCATAACAGTATCGCAAACGATTCTGAAGATTCGATAGAGCGGAAATGGTCATTTCCATAGAGCACAGGCCATTGCCTCTGGGTTTGGCCTGAAAATTCCGCAAACACTCGATATCCCGAATCCTTGCGGCTTTTGGTCCCTCAGGATCCCCCATCATCGTGCGTTTCACTCAATTCTTTGCGAAATTTCAAGGAAAACCCCGTATTCCCTCGGGAAATGGGTGAAAAATGAGGATGAAGGAATATTCGAAGGAAATCAGCCATGATGAAAATCCCGATTTTCAAATCTTCATAACTTTTCTTCTGCGGCGTATTTCCTGATGAAATTTTACAGTGACACTGCCTAGGTCGTCAGGAAGTAGCCTGCAAAATTCCACAACAGTATCGCGAATGGTTCAGCGAATTCGATAGAGCAGACATTGACATTTTTACTGATCCCATGTTAACGTCCATTTCGCTCCATCGCGCTTATTTACCGAGATAATCGCGAAAAACTGAAAGTACTCCGTTCCTGATCCCAAATTAGTGCCTATTTCGCTCTATCTCGCTTATTTACCGAGATAATCGCGAAAAACTGGAATTTTTTCTTCCTGACTCCATATTAACGTCTATTTCGCTCTATCTGGCTTATTTACCGAGATAATTGAGAAAAACTGAAAAAATTCCGCGGATACTGGATATCTCGAATCGTTGCGGCTTTTGGCCCTTCAGGATCCCCCATCATCGTGCGTTTCACTCAATTCTTTGCGAAATTTCAAGGAAAACCCCGTATTCCCTCGGGAAATGGGTGAAAAATGAGGATGAAGGAATATTCGAAGGAAATCAGCCATGATGAATATCCCGATTTTCAAATCTTCATAACTTTTTTTCTGCGGCGTATTTCCTGATGAAATTTTACAGTGACACTGCCTATGTCGTCCTGATAGAGCCTGCAAAATTTCATAACAGTATCGCAAACGATTCTGAAGATTCGATAGAGCGGAAATGGTCATTTCCATAGAGCACAGGCCATTGCCTCTGGGTTTGGCCTGAAAATTCCGCAAACACTCGATATCCCGAATCCTTGCGGCTTTTGGCCCTTCAGGATCCCCCATCATCGTGCGTTTCACTCAATTCTTTGCGAAATTTCAAGGAAAACCCCGTATTCCCTCGGGAAATGGGTGAAAAATGAGGATGAAGGAATATTCGAAGGAAATCAGCCATGATGAAAATCCCGATTTTCAAATTTTCATAACTTTTCTTCTGCGGCGTATTTCCTGATGAAATTTTACAGTGACACTGCCTAGGTCGTCAGGAAGTAGCCTGCAAAATTCCACAACAGTATCGCGAATGGTTCAGCGAATTCGATAGAGCAGACATTGACATTTTTACTGATCCCATGTTAACGTCCATTTCGCTCTATCTCGCTTATTTACCGAGATAATCGCGAAAAACTGAAAATACTCCGTTCCTGATCCCAAATTAGTGCCTATTTCGCTCTATCTCGCTTATTTACCGAGATAATCGCGAAAAACTGGAATTTTTTCTTCCTGACTCCATATTAACGTCTATTTCGCTCTATCTGGCTTATTTACCGAGATAATTGAGAAAAACTGAAAAAATTCCGCGGATACTGGATATCTCGAATCGTTGCGGCTTTTGGCCCTTCAGGATCCCCCATCATCGTGCGTTTCACTCAATTCTTTGCGAAATTTCAAGGAAAACCCCGTATTCCCTCGGGAAATGGGTGAAAAATGAGGATGAAGGAATATTCGAAGGAAATCAGCCATGATGAAAATCCCGATTTTCAAATCTTCATAACTTTTTTTCTGTGGCGTATTTCCTGATGAAATTTTACAGTGACACTGCCTATGTCGTCCTGATAGAGCCTGCAAAATTTCATAACAGTATCGCAAACGATTCTGAAGATTCGATAGAGCGGAAATGGTCATTTCCATAGAGCAAAGGCCATTGCCTCTGGGTTTGGCCTGAAAATTCCGCAAACACTCGATATCCCGAATCCTTGCGGCTTTTGGCCCTTCAGGATCCCCCATCATCGTGCGTTTCACTCAATTCTTTGCGAAATTTCAAGGAAAACCCCGTATTCCCTCGGGAAATGGGTGAAAAATGAGGATGAAGGAATATTCGAAGGAAATCAGCCATGATGAAAATCCCGATTTTCAAATCTTCATAACTTTTCTTCTGCGGCGTATTTCCTGATGAAATTTTACAGTGACACTGCCTAGGTCGTCAGGAAGTAGCCTGCAAAATTCCACAACAGTATCGCAAACGATTCTGAAGATTCGATAGAGCGGAAATGGTCATTTCCATAGAGCACAGTTCATTGCCTCTGGGTTTGGCCTGAAAATTCCGCAAACACTCGATATCCCGAATCCTTGCGGCTTTTGGCCCTTCAGGATCTCCCATCATCGTGCGTTTCACTCAATTCTTTGCGAAATTTCAAGGAAAACCCCGTATTCCCTCGGGAAATGGGGGAAAATTAGGATGAAGGAATATTCGAAGGAAATCAGCCATGATGAAAATCCCGATTTTCAAATCTTCATAACTTTTTTTCTGCGGCGTATTTCCTGATGAAATTTTACAGTGACACTGCCTATGTCGTCCTGATAGAGCCTGCAAAATTTCATAACAGTATCGCAAACGATTCTGAAGATTCGATAGAGCGGAAATGGTCATTTCCATAGAGCACAGGCCATTGCCTCTGAGTTTGGCCTGAAAATTCCGCAAACACTCGATATCCCGAATCCTTGCGGCTTTTGGCCCTTCAGGATCCCCCATCATCGTGCGTTTCACTCAATTCTTTGCGAAATTTCAAGGAAAACCCCGTATTCCCTCGGGAAATGGGTGAAAAATGAGGATGAAGGAATATTCGAAGGAAATCAGCCATGATGAAAATCCCGATTTTCAAATCTTCATAACTTTTTTTCTGTGGCGTATATCCTGATGAAATTTTACAGTGACACTGCCTATGTCGTCCTGATAGAGCCTGCAAAATTTCATAACAGTATCGCAAACGATTCTGAAGATTCGATAGAGCGGAAATGGTCATTTCCATAGAGCACAGGCCATTGCCTCTGAGTTTGGCCTGAAAATTCCGCAAACACTCGATATCCCGAATCCTTGCGGCTTTTGGCCCTTCAGGATCCCCCATCATCGTGCGTTTCACTCAATTCTTTGCGAAATTTCAAGGAAAACCCCGTATTCCCTCGGGAAATGGGTGAAAAATGAGGATGAAGGACTATTCGAAGGAAATCAGCCATGATGAAAATCCCGATTTTCAAATCTTCATAACTTTTCTTCTGCGGCGTATTTCCTGATGAAATTTTACAGTGACACTGCCTAGGTCGTCAGGAAGTAGCCTGCAAAATTCCACAACAGTATCGCGAATGGTTCAGCGAATTCGATAGAGCAGACATTGACATTTTTACTGATCCCATGTTAACGTCCATTTCGCTCTATCTCGCTTATTTACCGAGATAATCGCGAAAAACAAAAAATACTCCGTTCCTGATCCCAAATTAGTGCCTATTTCGCTCTATCTCGCTTATTTACCGAGATAATCGTGAAAAACTGGAATTTTTCCTTCCTGACTCCATATTAACGTCTATTTCGCTCTATCTGGCTTATTTACCGAGATAATTGAGAAAAACTGAAAAAATTCCGCGGATACTGGATATCTCGAATCGTTGCGGCTTTTGGCCCTTCAGGATCCCCCATCATCGTGCGTTTCACTCAATTCTTTGCGAAATTTCAAGGAAAACCCCGTATTCCCTCGGGAAATGGGTGAAAAATGAGGATGAAGGAATATTCGAAGGAAATCAGCCATGATGAAAATCCCGATTTTCAATTCTTCATAACTTTTCTTCTGCGGCGTATTTCCTGATGAAATTTTACAGTGACACTGCCTAGGTCGTCAGGAAGTAGCCTGCAAAATTCCACAACAGTATCGCAAACGATTCTGAAGATTCGATAGAGCGGAAATGGTCATTTCCATAGAGCACAGTTCATTGCCTCTGGGTTTGGCCTGAAAATTCCGCAAACACTCGATATCCCGAATCCTTGCGGCTTTTGGCCCTTCAGGATCTCCCATCATCGTGCGTTTCACTCAATTCTTTGCGAAATTTCAAGGAAAACCCCGTATTCCCTCGGGAAATGGGGGAAAATTAGGATGAAGGAATATTCGAAGGAAATCAGCCATGATGAAAATCCCGATTTTCAAATCTTCATAACTTTTTTTCTGTGGCGTATTTTTTGATGAAATTTTACAGTGACACTGCCTATGTCGTCCTGATAGAGCCTGCAAAATTTCATAACAGTATCGCAAACGATTCTGAAGATTCGATAGAGCGGAAATGGTCATTTCCATAGAGCACAGGCCATTGCCTCTGGGTTTGGCCTGAAAATTCCGCAAACACTCGATATCCCGAATCCTTGCGGCTTTTGGCCCTTCAGGATCCCCCATCATCGTGCGTTTCACTCAATTCTTTGCGAAATTTCAAGGAAAACCCCGTATTCCCTCGGGAAATGGGTGAAAAATGAGGATGAAGGAATATTCGAAGGAAATCAGCCATGATGAAAATCCCGATTTTCAAATCTTCATAACTTTTCTTCTGCGGCGTATTTCCTGACGAAATTTTACAGTGACACTGCCTAGGTCGTCAGGAAGTAGCCTGCAAAATTCCACAACAGTATCGCGAATGGTTCAGCGAATTCGATAGAGCAGACATTGACATTTTTACTGATCCCATGTTAACGTCCATTTCGCTCTATCTCGCTTATTTACCGAGATAATCGCGAAAAACTGAAAATACTCCGTTCCTGATCCCAAATTAGTGCCTATTTCGCTCTATCTCGCTTATTTACCGAGATAATCGTGAAAAACTGGAATTTTTCCTTCCTGACTCCATATTAACGTCTATTTCGCTCTATCTGGCTTATTTACCGAGATAATTGAGAAAAACTGAAAAAATTCCGCGGATACTGGATATCTCGAATCGTTGCGGCTTTTGGCCCTTCAGGATCCCCCATCATCGTGCGTTTCCCTCAATTCTTTGCGAAATTTCAAGGAAAACCCCGTATTCCCTCGGGAAATGGGTGAAAAATGAGGATGAAGGAATATTCGAAGGAAATCAGCCATCATGAAAATCCCGATTTTCAAATCTTCATAACTTTTTTTCTGTGGCGTATTTTTTGATGAAATTTTACAGTGACACTGCCTATGTCGTCCTGATAGAGCCTGCAAAATTTCATAACAGTATCGCAAACGATTCTGAAGATTCGATAGAGCGGAAATGGTCATTTCCATAGAGCACAGGCCATTGCCTCTGGGTTTGGCCTGAAAATTCCGCAAACACTCGATATCCCGAATCCTTGCGGCTTTTGGCCCTTCAGGATCCCCCATCATCGTGCGTTTCACTCAATTCTTTGCGAAATTTCAAGGAAAACCCCGTATTCCCTCGGGAAATGGGTGAAAAATGAGGATGAAGGAATATTCGAAGGAAATCAGCCATGATGAAAATCCCGATTTTCAAATCTTCATAACTTTTTTTCTGCGGCGTATTTCCTGATGAAATTTTACAGTGACACTGCCTATGTCGTCCTGATAGAGCCTGCAAAATTTCATAACAGTATCGCAAACGATTCTGAAGATTCGATAGAGCGGAAATGGTCATTTCCATAGAGCACAGGCCATTGCCTCTGGGTTTGGCCTGAAAATTCCGCAAACACTCGATATCCCGAATCCTTGCGGCTTTTGGTCCCTCAGGATCCCCCATCATCGTGCGTTTCACTCAATTCTTTGCGAAATTTCAAGGAAAACCCCGTATTCCCTCGGGAAATGGGTGAAAAATGAGGATGAAGGAATATTCGAAGGAAATCAGCCATGATGAAAATCCCGATTTTCAAATCTTCATAACTTTTCTTCTGCGGCGTATTTCCTGATGAAATTTTACAGTGACACTGCCTAGGTCGTCAGGAAGTAGCCTGCAAAATTCCACAACAGTATCGCGAATGGTTCAGCGAATTCGATAGAGCAGACATTGACATTTTTACTGATCCCATGTTAACGTCCATTTCGCTCCATCGCGCTTATTTACCGAGATAATCGCGAAAAACTGAAAGTACTCCGTTCCTGATCCCAAATTAGTGCCTATTTCGCTCTATCTCGCTTATTTACCGAGATAATCGCGAAAAACTGGAATTTTTTCTTCCTGACTCCATATTAACGTCTATTTCGCTCTATCTGGCTTATTTACCGAGATAATTGAGAAAAACTGAAAAAATTCCGCGGATACTGGATATCTCGAATCGTTGCGGCTTTTGGCCCTTCAGGATCCCCCATCATCGTGCGTTTCACTCAATTCTTTGCGAAATTTCAAGGAAAACCCCGTATTCCCTCGGGAAATGGGTGAAAAATGAGGATGAAGGAATATTCGAAGGAAATCAGCCATGATGAATATCCCGATTTTCAAATCTTCATAACTTTTTTTCTGCGGCGTATTTCCTGATGAAATTTTACAGTGACACTGCCTATGTCGTCCTGATAGAGCCTGCAAAATTTCATAACAGTATCGCAAACGATTCTGAAGATTCGATAGAGCGGAAATGGTCATTTCCATAGAGCACAGGCCATTGCCTCTGGGTTTGGCCTGAAAATTCCGCAAACACTCGATATCCCGAATCCTTGCGGCTTTTGGCCCTTCAGGATCCCCCATCATCGTGCGTTTCACTCAATTCTTTGCGAAATTTCAAGGAAAACCCCGTATTCCCTCGGGAAATGGGTGAAAAATGAGGATGAAGGAATATTCGAAGGAAATCAGCCATGATGAAAATCCCGATTTTCAAATTTTCATAACTTTTCTTCTGCGGCGTATTTCCTGATGAAATTTTACAGTGACACTGCCTAGGTCGTCAGGAAGTAGCCTGCAAAATTCCACAACAGTATCGCGAATGGTTCAGCGAATTCGATAGAGCAGACATTGACATTTTTACTGATCCCATGTTAACGTCCATTTCGCTCTATCTCGCTTATTTACCGAGATAATCGCGAAAAACTGAAAATACTCCGTTCCTGATCCCAAATTAGTGCCTATTTCGCTCTATCTCGCTTATTTACCGAGATAATCGCGAAAAACTGGAATTTTTTCTTCCTGACTCCATATTAACGTCTATTTCGCTCTATCTGGCTTATTTACCGAGATAATTGAGAAAAACTGAAAAAATTCCGCGGATACTGGATATCTCGAATCGTTGCGGCTTTTGGCCCTTCAGGATCCCCCATCATCGTGCGTTTCACTCAATTCTTTGCGAAATTTCAAGGAAAACCCCGTATTCCCTCGGGAAATGGGTGAAAAATGAGGATGAAGGAATATTCGAAGGAAATCAGCCATGATGAAAATCCCGATTTTCAAATCTTCATAACTTTTTTTCTGTGGCGTATTTCCTGATGAAATTTTACAGTGACACTGCCTATGTCGTCCTGATAGAGCCTGCAAAATTTCATAACAGTATCGCAAACGATTCTGAAGATTCGATAGAGCGGAAATGGTCATTTCCATAGAGCAAAGGCCATTGCCTCTGGGTTTGGCCTGAAAATTCCGCAAACACTCGATATCCCGAATCCTTGCGGCTTTTGGCCCTTCAGGATCCCCCATCATCGTGCGTTTCACTCAATTCTTTGCGAAATTTCAAGGAAAACCCCGTATTCCCTCGGGAAATGGGTGAAAAATGAGGATGAAGGAATATTCGAAGGAAATCAGCCATCATGAAAATCCCGATTTTCAAATCTTCATAACTTTTTTTCTGCGGCGTATTTCCTGATGAAATTTTACAGTGACACTGCCTATGTCGTCCTGATAGAGCCTGCAAAATTTCATAACAGTATCGCAAACGATTCTGAAGATTCGATAGAGCGGAAATGGTCATTTCCATAGAGCACAGGCCATTGCCTCTGGGTTTGGCCTGAAAATTCCGCAAACACTCGATATCCCGAATCCTTGCGGCTTTTGGCCCTTCAGGATCCCCCATCATCGTGCGTTTCACTCAATTCTTTGCGAAATTTCAAGGAAAACCCCGTATTCCCTCGGGAAATGGGTGAAAAATGAGGATGAAGGAATATTCGAAGGAAATCAGCCATGATGAAAATCCCGATTTTCAAATCTTCATAACTTTTCTTCTGCGGCGTATTTCCTGATGAAATTTTACAGTGACACTGCCTAGGTCGTCAGGAAGTAGCCTGCAAAATTCCACAACAGTATCGCGAATGGTTCAGCGAATTCGATAGAGCAGACATTGACATTTTTACTGATCCCATGTTAACGTCCATTTCGCTCTATCTCGCTTATTTACCGAGATAATCGCGAAAAACTGAAAATACTCCGTTCCTGATCCCAAATTAGTGCCTATTTCGCTCTATCTCGCTTATTTACCGAGATAATCGCGAAAAACTGGAATTTTTTCTTCCTGACTCCATATTAACGTCTATTTCGCTCTATCTGGCTTATTTACCGAGATAATTGAGAAAAACTGAAAAAATTCCGCGGATACTGGATATCTCGAATCGTTGCGGCTTTTGGCCCTTCAGGATCCCCCATCATCGTGCGTTTCACTCAATTCTTTGCGAAATTTCAAGGAAAACCCCGTATTCCCTCGGGAAATGGGTGAAAAATGAGGATGAAGGAATATTCGAAGGAAATCAGCCATGATGAAAATCCCGATTTTCAAATCTTCATAACGTTTTTTCTGTGGCGTATTTCCTGATGAAATTTTACAGTGACACTGCCTATGTCGTCCTGATAGAGCCTGCAAAATTTCATAACAGTATCGCAAACGATTCTGAAGATTCGATAGAGCGGAAATGGTCATTTCCATAGAGCACAGGCCATTGCCTCTGGGTTTGGCCTGAAAATTCCGCAAACACTCGATATCCCGAATCCTTGCGGCTTTTGGCCCTTCAGGATCCCCCATCATCGTGCGTTTCACTCAATTCTTTGCGAAATTTCAAGGAAAACCCCGTATTCCCTCGGGAAATGGGTGAAAAATGAGGATGAAGGAATATTCGAAGGAAATCAGCCATGATGAAAATCCCGATTTTCAAATCTTCATAACTTTTTTTCTGCGGCGTATTTCCTGATGAAATTTGACAGTGACACTGCCTATGTCGTCCTAATAGAGCCTGCAAAATTTCATAACAGTATCGCAAACGATTCTGAAGATTCGATAGAGCGGAAATGGTCATTTCCATAGAGCAAAGGCCATTGCCTCTGGGTTTGGCCTGAAAATTCCGCAAACACTCGATATCCCGAATCCTTGCGGCTTTTGGCCCTTCAGGATCCCCCATCATCGTGCGTTTCACTCAATTCTTTGCGAAATTTCAAGGAAAACCCCGTATTCCCTCGGGAAATGGGTGAAAAATGAGGATGAAGGAATATTCGAAGGAAATCAGCCATGATGAAAATCCCGATTTTCAAATCTTCATAACTTTTTTTCTGTGGCGTATTTTTTGATGAAATTTTACAGTGACACTGCCTATGTCGTCCTGATAGAGCCTGCAAAATTTCATAACAGTATCGCAAACGATTCTGAAGATTCGATAGAGCGGAAATGGTCATTTCCATAGAGCACAGGCCATTGCCTCTGGGTTTGGCCTGAAAATTCCGCAAACACTCGATATCCCGAATCCTTGCGGCTTTTGGCCCTTCAGGATCCCCCATCATCGTGCGTTTCACTCAATTCTTTGCGAAATTTCAAGGAAAACCCCGTATTCCCTCGGGAAATGGGTGAAAAATGAGGATGAAGGAATATTCGAAGGAAATCAGCCATGATGAAAATCCCGATTTTCAAATCTTCATAACTTTTTTTCTGTGGCGTATATCCTGATGAAATTTTACAGTGACACTGCCTATGTCGTCCTGATAGAGCCTGCAAAATTTCATAACAGTATCGCAAACGATTCTGAAGATTCGATAGAGCGGAAATGGTCATTTCCATAGAGCACAGGCCATTGCCTCTGAGTTTGGCCTGAAAATTCCGCAAACACTCGATATCCCGAATCCTTGCGGCTTTTGGCCCTTCAGGATCCCCCATCATCGTGCGTTTCACTCAATTCTTTGCGAAATTTCAAGGAAAACCCCGTATTCCCTCGGGAAATGGGTGAAAAATGAGGATGAAGGACTATTCGAAGGAAATCAGCCATGATGAAAATCCCGATTTTCAAATCTTCATAACTTTTCTTCTGCGGCGTATTTCCTGATGAAATTTTACAGTGACACTGCCTAGGTCGTCAGGAAGTAGCCTGCAAAATTCCACAACAGTATCGCGAATGGTTCAGCGAATTCGATAGAGCAGACATTGACATTTTTACTGATCCCATGTTAACGTCCATTTCGCTCTATCTCGCTTATTTACCGAGATAATCGCGAAAAACAAAAAATACTCCGTTCCTGATCCCAAATTAGTGCCTATTTCGCTCTATCTCGCTTATTTACCGAGATAATCGTGAAAAACTGGAATTTTTCCTTCCTGACTCCATATTAACGTCTATTTCGCTCTATCTGGCTTATTTACCGAGATAATTGAGAAAAACTGAAAAAATTCCGCGGATACTGGATATCTCGAATCGTTGCGGCTTTTGGCCCTTCAGGATCCCCCATCATCGTGCGTTTCACTCAATTCTTTGCGAAATTTCAAGGAAAACCCCGTATTCCCTCGGGAAATGGGTGAAAAATGAGGATGAAGGAATATTCGAAGGAAATCAGCCATGATGAAAATCCCGATTTTCAATTCTTCATAACTTTTCTTCTGCGGCGTATTTCCTGATGAAATTTTACAGTGACACTGCCTAGGTCGTCAGGAAGTAGCCTGCAAAATTCCACAACAGTATCGCAAACGATTCTGAAGATTCGATAGAGCGGAAATGGTCATTTCCATAGAGCACAGTTCATTGCCTCTGGGTTTGGCCTGAAAATTCCGCAAACACTCGATATCCCGAATCCTTGCGGCTTTTGGCCCTTCAGGATCTCCCATCATCGTGCGTTTCACTCAATTCTTTGCGAAATTTCAAGGAAAACCCCGTATTCCCTCGGGAAATGGGGGAAAATTAGGATGAAGGAATATTCGAAGGAAATCAGCCATGATGAAAATCCCGATTTTCAAATCTTCATAACTTTTTTTCTGTGGCGTATATCCTGATGAAATTTTACAGTGACACTGCCTATGTCGTCCTGATAGAGCCTGCAAAATTTCATAACAGTATCGCAAACGATTCTGAAGATTCGATAGAGCGGAAATGGTCATTTCCATAGAGCACAGGCCATTGCCTCTGAGTTTGGCCTGAAAATTCCGCAAACACTCGATATCCCGAATCCTTGCGGCTTTTGGCCCTTCAGGATCCCCCATCATCGTGCGTTTCACTCAATTCTTTGCGAAATTTCAAGGAAAACCCCGTATTCCCTCGGGAAATGGGTGAAAAATGAGGATGAAGGACTATTCGAAGGAAATCAGCCATGATGAAAATCCCGATTTTCAAATCTTCATGACTTTTCTTCTGCGGCGTATTTCCTGATGAAATTTTACAGTGACACTGCCTAGGTCGTCAGGAAGTAGCCTGCAAAATTCCACAACAGTATCGCGAATGGTTCAGCGAATTCGATAGAGCAGACATTGACATTTTTACTGATCCCATGTTAACGTCCATTTCGCTCTATCTCGCTTATTTACCGAGATAATCGCGAAAAACAAAAAATACTCCGTTCCTGATCCCAAATTAGTGCCTATTTCGCTCTATCTCGCTTATTTACCGAGATAATCGTGAAAAACTGGAATTTTTCCTTCCTGACTCCATATTAACGTCTATTTCGCTCTATCTGGCTTATTTACCGAGATAATTGAGAAAAACTGAAAAAATTCCGCGGATACTGGATATCTCGAATCGTTGCGGCTTTTGGCCCTTCAGGATCCCCCATCATCGTGCGTTCCACTCAATTCTTTGCAAAATTTCAAGGAAAACCCCGTATTCCCTCGGGAAATGGGTGAAAAATGAGGATGAAGGAATATTCGAAGGAAATCAGCCATGATGAAAATCCCGATTTTCAAATCTTCATAACTTTTTTTCTGCGGCGTATTTCCTGATGAAATTTTACAGTGACACTGCCTATGTCGTCCTGATAGAGCCTGCAAAATTTCATAACAGTATCGCAAACGATTCTGAAGATTCGATAGAGCGGAAATGGTCATTTCCATAGAGCACAGTTCATTGCCTCTGGGTTTGGCCTGAAAATTCCGCAAACACTCGATATCCCGAATCCTTGCGGCTTTTGGCCCTTCAGGATCCCCCATCATCGTGCGTTTCACTCAATTCTTTGCGAAATTTCAAGGAAAACCCCGTATTCCCTCGGGAAATGGGTGAAAAATGAGGATGAAGGAATATTCGAAGGAAATCAGCCATCATGAAAATCCCGATTTTCAAATCTTCATAACTTTTTTTCTGTGGCGTATTTTTTGATGAAATTTTACAGTGACACTGCCTATGTCGTCCTGATAGAGCCTGCAAAATTTCATAACAGTATCGCAAACGATTCTGAAGATTCGATAGAGCGGAAATGGTCATTTCCATAGAGCACAGGCCATTGCCTCTGGGTTTGGCCTGAAAATTCCGCAAACACTCGATATCCCGAATCCTTGCGGCTTTTGGCCCTTCAGGATCCCCCATCATCGTGCGTTTCACTCAATTCTTTGCGAAATTTCAAGGAAAACCCCGTATTCCCTCGGGAAATGGGTGAAAAATGAGGATGAAGGAATATTCGAAGGAAATCAGCCATGATGAAAATCCCGATTTTCAAATCTTCATAACTTTTCTTCTGCGGCGTATTTCCTGACGAAATTTTACAGTGACACTGCCTAGGTCGTCAGGAAGTAGCCTGCAAAATTCCACAACAGTATCGCGAATGGTTCAGCGAATTCGATAGAGCAGACATTGACATTTTTACTGATCCCATGTTAACGTCCATTTCGCTCTATCTCGCTTATTTACCGAGATAATCGCGAAAAACTGAAAATACTCCGTTCCTGATCCCAAATTAGTGCCTATTTCGCTCTATCTCGCTTATTTACCGAGATAATCGCGAAAAACTGGAATTTTTTCTTCCTGACTCCATATGAACGTCTATTTCGCTCTATCTGGCTTATTTACCGAGATAATTGAGAAAAACTGAAAAAATTCCGCGGATACTGGATATCTCGAATCGTTGCGGCTTTTGGCCCTTCAGGATCCCCCATCATCGTGCGTTCCACTCAATTCTTTGCAAAATTTCAAGGAAAACCCCGTATTCCCTCGGGAAATGGGTGAAAAATGAGGATGAAGGAATATTCGAAGGAAATCAGCCATGATGAAAATCCCGATTTTCAAATCTTCATAACTTTTTTTCTGCGGCGTATTTCCTGATGAAATTTTACAGTGACACTGCCTATGTCGTCCTGATAGAGCCTGCAAAATTTCATAACAGTATCGCAAACGATTCTGAAGATTCGATAGAGCGGAAATGGTCATTTCCATAGAGCACAGTTCATTGCCTCTGGGTTTGGCCTGAAAATTCCGCAAACACTCGATATCCCGAATCCTTGCGGCTTTTGGCCCTTCAGGATCCCCCATCATCGTGCGTTTCACTCAATTCTTTGCGAAATTTCAAGGAAAACCCCGTATTCCCTCGGGAAATGGGTGAAAAATGAGGATGAAGGAATATTCGAAGGAAATCAGCCATGATGAAAATCCCGATTTTCAAATCTTCATAACTTTTTTTCTGCGGCGTATTTCCTGATGAAATTTTACAGTGACACTGCCTATGTCGTCCTGATAGAGCCTGCACAATTTCATAACAGTATCGCAAACGATTCTGAAGATTCGATAGAGCGGAAATGGTCATTTCCATAGAGCACAGTTCATTGCCTCTGGGTTTGGCCTGAAAATTCCGCAAACACTCGATATCCCGAATCCTTGCGGCTTTTGGCCCTTCAGGATCCCCCATCATCGTGCGTTTCACTCAATTCTTTGCGAAATTTCAAGGAAAACCCCGTATTCCCTCGGGAAATGGGTGAAAAATGAGGATGAAGGAATATTCGAAGGAAATCAGCCATGATGAAAATCCCGATTTTCAAATCTTCATAACTTTTTTTCTGCGGCGTATTTCCTGATGAAATTTTACAGTGACACTGCCTATGTCGTCCTGATAGAGCCTGCAAAATTTCATAACAGTATCGCAAACGATTCTGAAGATTCGATAGAGCGGAAATGGTCATTTCCATAGAGCACAGGCCATTGCCTCTGGGTTTGGCCTGAAAATTCCGCAAACACTCGATATCCCGAATCCTTGCGGCTTTTGGCCCTTCAGGATCCCCCATCATCGTGCGTTTCACTCAATTCTTTGCGAAATTTCAAGGAAAACCCCGTATTCCCTCGGGAAATGGGTGAAAAATGAGGATGAAGGAATATTCGAAGGAAATCAGCCATGATGAAAATCCCGATTTTCAAATCTTCATAACTTTTTTTCTGCGGCGTATTTCCTGATGAAATTTGACAGTGACACTGCCTATGTCGTCCTGATAGAGCCTGCAAAATTTCATAACAGTATCGCAAACGATTCTGAAGATTCGATAGAGCGGAAATGGTCATTTCCATAGAGCAAAGGCCATTGCCTCTGAGTTTGGCCTGAAAATTCCGCAAACACTCGATATCCCGAATCCTTGCGGCTTTTGGCCCTTCAGGATCCCCCATCATCGTGCGTTTCACTCAATTCTTTGCGAAATTTCAAGGAAAACCCCGTATTCCCTCGGGAAATGGGTGAAAAATGAGGATGAAGGAATATTCGAAGGAAATCAGCCATCATGAAAATCCCGATTTTCAAATCTTCATAACTTTTTTTCTGTGGCGTATTTTTTGATGAAATTTTACAGTGACACTGCCTATGTCGTCCTGATAGAGCCTGCAAAATTTCATAACAGTATCGCAAACGATTCTGAAGATTCGATAGAGCGGAAATGGTCATTTCCATAGAGCACAGGCCATTGCCTCTGGGTTTGGCCTGAAAATTCCGCAAACACTCGATATCCCGAATCCTTGCGGCTTTTGGCCCTTCAGGATCCCCCATCATCGTGCGTTTCACTCAATTCTTTGCGAAATTTCAAGGAAAACCCCGTATTCCCTCGGGAAATGGGTGAAAAATGAGGATGAAGGAATATTCGAAGGAAATCAGCCATGATGAAAATCCCGATTTTCAAATCTTCATAACTTTTTTTCTGCGGCGTATTTCCTGATGAAATTTGACAGTGACACTGCCTATGTCGTCCTGATAGAGCCTGCAAAATTTCATAACAGTATCGCAAACGATTCTGAAGATTCGATAGAGCGGAAATGGTCATTTCCATAGAGCAAAGGCCATTGCCTCTGAGTTTGGCCTGAAAATTCCGCAAACACTCGATATCCCGAATCCTTGCGGCTTTTGGCCCTTCAGGATCCCCCATCATCGTGCGTTTCACTCAATTCTTTGCGAAATTTCAAGGAAAACCCCGTATTCCCTCGGGAAATGGGTGAAAAATGAGGATGAAGGAATATTCGAAGGAAATCAGCCATCATGAAAATCCCGATTTTCAAATCTTCATAACTTTTTTTCTGTGGCGTATTTTTTGATGAAATTTTACAGTGACACTGCCTATGTCGTCCTGATAGAGCCTGCAAAATTTCATAACAGTATCGCAAACGATTCTGAAGATTCGATAGAGCGGAAATGGTCATTTCCATAGAGCACAGGCCATTGCCTCTGGGTTTGGCCTGAAAATTCCGCAAACACTCGATATCCCGAATCCTTGCGGCTTTTGGTCCCTCAGGATCCCCCATCATCGTGCGTTTCACTCAATTCTTTGCGAAATTTCAAGGAAAACCCCGTATTCCCTCGGGAAATGGGTGAAAAATGAGGATGAAGGAATATTCGAAGGAAATCAGCCATGATGAAAATCCCGATTTTCAAATCTTCATAACTTTTTTTCTGCGGCGTATTTCCTGATGAAATTTTACAGTGACACTGCCTATGTCGTCCTGATAGAGCCTGCAAAATTTCATAACAGTATCGCAAACGATTCTGAAGATTCGATAGAGCGGAAATGGTCATTTCCATAGAGCACAGGCCATTGCCTCTGGGTTTGGCCTGAAAATTCCGCAAACACTCGATATCCCGAATCCTTGCGGCTTTTGGTCCCTCAGGATCCCCCATCATCGTGCGTTTCACTCAATTCTTTGCGAAATTTCAAGGAAAACCCCGTATTCCCTCGGGAAATGGGTGAAAAATGAGGATGAAGGAATATTCGAAGGAAATCAGCCATGATGAAAATCCCGATTTTCAAATCTTCATAACTTTTCTTCTGCGGCGTATTTCCTGATGAAATTTTACAGTGACACTGCCTAGGTCGTCAGGAAGTAGCCTGCAAAATTCCACAACAGTATCGCGAATGGTTCAGCGAATTCGATAGAGCAGACATTGACATTTTTACTGATCCCATGTTAACGTCCATTTCGCTCCATCGCGCTTATTTACCGAGATAATCGCGAAAAACTGAAAGTACTCCGTTCCTGATCCCAAATTAGTGCCTATTTCGCTCTATCTCGCTTATTTACCGAGATAATCGCGAAAAACTGGAATTTTTTCTTCCTGACTCCATATTAACGTCTATTTCGCTCTATCTGGCTTATTTACCGAGATAATTGAGAAAAACTGAAAAAATTCCGCGGATACTGGATATCTCGAATCGTTGCGGCTTTTGGCCCTTCAGGATCCCCCATCATCGTGCGTTTCACTCAATTCTTTGCGAAATTTCAAGGAAAACCCCGTATTCCCTCGGGAAATGGGTGAAAAATGAGGATGAAGGAATATTCGAAGGAAATCAGCCATGATGAATATCCCGATTTTCAAATCTTCATAACTTTTTTTCTGCGGCGTATTTCCTGATGAAATTTTACAGTGACACTGCCTATGTCGTCCTGATAGAGCCTGCAAAATTTCATAACAGTATCGCAAACGATTCTGAAGATTCGATAGAGCGGAAATGGTCATTTCCATAGAGCACAGGCCATTGCCTCTGGGTTTGGCCTGAAAATTCCGCAAACACTCGATATCCCGAATCCTTGCGGCTTTTGGCCCTTCAGGATCCCCCATCATCGTGCGTTTCACTCAATTCTTTGCGAAATTTCAAGGAAAACCCCGTATTCCCTCGGGAAATGGGTGAAAAATGAGGATGAAGGAATATTCGAAGGAAATCAGCCATGATGAAAATCCCGATTTTCAAATCTTCATAACTTTTCTTCTGCGGCGTATTTCCTGATGAAATTTTACAGTGACACTGCCTAGGTCGTCAGGAAGTAGCCTGCAAAATTCCACAACAGTATCGCGAATGGTTCAGCGAATTCGATAGAGCAGACATTGACATTTTTACTGATCCCATGTTAACGTCCATTTCGCTCTATCTCGCTTATTTACCGAGATAATCGCGAAAAACTGAAAATACTCCGTTCCTGATCCCAAATTAGTGCCTATTTCGCTCTATCTCGCTTATTTACCGAGATAATCGCGAAAAACTGGAATTTTTTCTTCCTGACTCCATATTAACGTCTATTTCGCTCTATCTGGCTTATTTACCGAGATAATTGAGAAAAACTGAAAAAATTCCGCGGATACTGGATATCTCGAATCGTTGCGGCTTTTGGCCCTTCAGGATCCCCCATCATCGTGCGTTTCACTCAATTCTTTGCGAAATTTCAAGGAAAACCCCGTATTCCCTCGGGAAATGGGTGAAAAATGAGGATGAAGGAATATTCGAAGGAAATCAGCCATGATGAAAATCCCGATTTTCAAATCTTCATAACTTTTTTTCTGTGGCGTATTTCCTGATGAAATTTTACAGTGACACTGCCTATGTCGTCCTGATAGAGCCTGCAAAATTTCATAACAGTATCGCAAACGATTCTGAAGATTCGATAGAGCGGAAATGGTCATTTCCATAGAGCAAAGGCCATTGCCTCTGGGTTTGGCCTGAAAATTCCGCAAACACTCGATATCCCGAATCCTTGCGGCTTTTGGCCCTTCAGGATCCCCCATCATCGTGCGTTTCACTCAATTCTTTGCGAAATTTCAAGGAAAACCCCGTATTCCCTCGGGAAATGGGTGAAAAATGAGGATGAAGGAATATTCGAAGGAAATCAGCCATCATGAAAATCCCGATTTTCAAATCTTCATAACTTTTTTTCTGTGGCGTATTTTTTGATGAAATTTTACAGTGACACTGCCTATGTCGTCCTGATAGAGCCTGCGAAATTTCATAACAGTATCGCAAACGATTCTGAAGATTCGATAGAGCGGAAATGGTCATTTCCATAGAGCACAGGCCATTGCCTCTGGGTTTGGCCTGAAAATTCCGCAAACACTCGATATCCCGAATCCTTGCGGCTTTTGGCCCTTCAGGATCCCCCATCATCGTGCGTTTCACTCAATTCTTTGCGAAATTTCAAGGAAAACCCCGTATTCCCTCGGGAAATGGGTGAAAAATGAGGATGAAGGAATATTCGAAGGAAATCAGCCATGATGAAAATCCCGATTTTCAAATCTTCATAACTTTTCTTCTGCGGCGTATTTCCTGATGAAATTTTACAGTGACACTGCCTAGGTCGTCAGGAAGTAGCCTGCAAAATTCCACAACAGTATCGCGAATGGTTCAGCGAATTCGATAGAGCAGACATTGACATTTTTACTGATCCCATGTTAACGTCCATTTCGCTCTATCTCGCTTATTTACCGAGATAATCGCGAAAAACTGAAAATACTCCGTTCCTGATCCCAAATTAGTGCCTATTTCGCTCTATCTCGCTTATTTACCGAGATAATCGCGAAAAACTGGAATTTTTTCTTCCTGACTCCATATTAACGTCTATTTCGCTCTATCTGGCTTATTTACCGAGATAATTGAGAAAAACTGAAAAAATTCCGCGGATACTGGATATCTCGAATCGTTGCGGCTTTTGGCCCTTCAGGATCCCCCATCATCGTGCGTTTCACTCAATTCTTTGCGAAATTTCAAGGAAAACCCCGTATTCCCTCGGGAAATGGGTGAAAAATGAGGATGAAGGAATATTCGAAGGAAATCAGCCATGATGAAAATCCCGATTTTCAAATCTTCATAACTTTTTTTCTGTGGCGTATTTCCTGATGAAATTTTACAGTGACACTGCCTATGTCGTCCTGATAGAGCCTGCAAAATTTCATAACAGTATCGCAAACGATTCTGAAGATTCGATAGAGCGGAAATGGTCATTTCCATAGAGCACAGGCCATTGCCTCTGGGTTTGGCCTGAAAATTCCGCAAACACTCGATATCCCGAATCCTTGCGGCTTTTGGCCCTTCAGGATCCCCCATCATCGTGCGTTTCACTCAATTCTTTGCGAAATTTCAAGGAAAACCCCGTATTCCCTCGGGAAATGGGTGAAAAATGAGGATGAAGGAATATTCGAAGGAAATCAGCCATGATGAAAATCCCGATTTTCAAATCTTCATAACTTTTTTTCTGCGGCGTATTTCCTGATGAAATTTGACAGTGACACTGCCTATGTCGTCCTAATAGAGCCTGCAAAATTTCATAACAGTATCGCAAACGATTCTGAAGATTCGATAGAGCGGAAATGGTCATTTCCATAGAGCAAAGGCCATTGCCTCTGGGTTTGGCCTGAAAATTCCGCAAACACTCGATATCCCGAATCCTTGCGGCTTTTGGCCCTTCAGGATCCCCCATCATCGTGCGTTTCACTCAATTCTTTGCGAAATTTCAAGGAAAACCCCGTATTCCCTCGGGAAATGGGTGAAAAATGAGGATGAAGGAATATTCGAAGGAAATCAGCCATGATGAAAATCCCGATTTTCAAATCTTCATAACTTTTTTTCTGTGGCGTATTTTTTGATGAAATTTTACAGTGACACTGCCTATGTCGTCCTGATAGAGCCTGCAAAATTTCATAACAGTATCGCAAACGATTCTGAAGATTCGATAGAGCGGAAATGGTCATTTCCATAGAGCACAGGCCATTGCCTCTGGGTTTGGCCTGAAAATTCCGCAAACACTCGATATCCCGAATCCTTGCGGCTTTTGGCCCTTCAGGATCCCCCATCATCGTGCGTTTCACTCAATTCTTTGCGAAATTTCAAGGAAAACCCCGTATTCCCTCGGGAAATGGGTGAAAAATGAGGATGAAGGAATATTCGAAGGAAATCAGCCATGATGAAAATCCCGATTTTCAAATCTTCATAACTTTTTTTCTGCGGCGTATTTCCTGATGAAATTTGACAGTGACACTGCCTATGTCGTCCTGATAGAGCCTGCAAAATTTCATAACAGTATCGCAAACGATTCTGAAGATTCGATAGAGCGGAAATGGTCATTTCCATAGAGCAAAGGCCATTGCCTCTGGGTTTGGCCTGAAAATTCCGCAAACACTCGATATCCCGAATCCTTGCGGCTTTTGGCTCTTCAGGATCCCCCATCATCGTGCGTTTCACTCAATTCTTTGCGAAATTTCAAGGAAAACCCCGTATTCCCTCGGGAAATGGGTGAAAAATGAGGATGAAGGAATATTCGAAGGAAATCAGCCATCATGAAAATCCCGATTTTCAAATCTTCATAACTTTTTTTCTGTGGCGTATTTTTTGATGAAATTTTACAGTGACACTGCCTATGTCGTCCTGATAGAGCCTGCAAAATTTCATAACAGTATCGCAAACGATTCTGAAGATTCGATAGAGCGGAAATGGTCATTTCCATAGAGCACAGGCCATTGCCTCTGGGTTTGGCCTGAAAATTCCGCAAACACTCGATATCCCGAATCCTTGCGGCTTTTGGCCCTTCAGGATCCCCCATCATCGTGCGTTTCACTCAATTCTTTGCGAAATTTCAAGGAAAACCCCGTATTCCCTCGGGAAATGGGTGAAAAATGAGGATGAAGGAATATTCGAAGGAAATCAGCCATGATGAAAATCCCGATTTTCAAATCTTCATAACTTTTCTTCTGCGGCGTATTTCCTGATGAAATTTTACAGTGACACTGCCTAGGTCGTCAGGAAGTAGCCTGCAAAATTCCACAACAGTATCGCGAATGGTTCAGCGAATTCGATAGAGCAGACATTGACATTTTTACTGATCCCATGTTAACGTCCATTTCGCTCTATCTCGCTTATTTACCGAGATAATCGCGAAAAACTGAAAATACTCCGTTCCTGATCCCAAATTAGTGCCTATTTCGCTCTATCTCGCTTATTTACCGAGATAATCGCGAAAAACTGGAATTTTTTCTTCCTGACTCCATATGAACGTCTATTTCGCTCTATCTGGCTTATTTACCGAGATAATTGAGAAAAACTGAAAAAATTCCGCGGATACTGGATATTGCCTCTGGGTTTGGCCTGAAAATTCCGCAAACACTCGATATCCCGAATCCTTGCGGCTTTTGGCCCTTCAGGATCCCCCATCATCGTGCGTTTCACTCAATTCTTTGCGAAATTTCAAGGAAAACCCCGTATTCCCTCGGGAAATGGGTGAAAAATGAGGATGAAGGAATATTCGAAGGAAATCAGCCATGATGAAAATCCCGATTTTCAAATCTTCATAACTTTTCTCCTGCGGCGTATTTCCCGATGAAATTTTACAGTGACACTGCCTAGGTCGTCAGGAAGTAGCCTGCAAAATTCCACAACAGTATTGCGAATGGTTCAGCGAATTCGATAGAGCAGACATTGACATTTTTACTGATCCCATGTTAACGTCCATTTCGCTCTATCTCGCTTATTTACCGAGATAATCGCGAAAAACTGAAAATACTCCGTTCCTGATCCCAAATTAGTGCCTATTTCGCTCTATCTCGCTTATTTACCGAGATAATCGCGAAAAACTGGAATTTTTTCTTCCTGACTCCATATGAACGTCTATTTCGCTCTATCTGGCTTATTTACCGAGATAATTGAGAAAAACTGAAAAAATTCCGCGGATACTGGATATCTCGAATCGTTGCGGCTTTTGGCCCTTCAGGATCCCCCATCATCGTGCGTTCCACTCAATTCTTTGCAAAATTTCAAGGAAAACCCCGTATTCCCTCGGGAAATGGGTGAAAAATGAGGATGAAGGAATATTCGAAGGAAATCAGCCATGATGAAAATCCCGATTTTCAAATCTTCATAACTTTTTTTCTGCGGCGTATTTCCTGATGAAATTTTACAGTGACACTGCCTATGTCGTCCTGATAGAGCCTGCAAAATTTCATAACAGTATCGCAAACGATTCTGAAGATTCGATAGAGCGGAAATGGTCATTTCCATAGAGCACAGTTCATTGCCTCTGGGTTTGGCCTGAAAATTCCGCAAACACTCGATATCCCGAATCCTTGCGGCTTTTGGCCCTTCAGGATCCCCCATCATCGTGCGTTTCACTCAATTCTTTGCGAAATTTCAAGGAAAACCCCGTATTCCCTCGGGAAATGGGTGAAAAATGAGGATGAAGGAATATTCGAAGGAAATCAGCCATGATGAAAATCCCGATTTTCAAATCTTCATAACTTTTTTTCTGCGGCGTATTTCCTGATGAAATTTTACAGTGACACTGCCTATGTCGTCCTGATAGAGCCTGCAAAATTTCATAACAGTATCGCAAACGATTCTGAAGATTCGATAGAGCGGAAATGGTCATTTCCATAGAGCACAGGCCATTGCCTCTGGGTTTGGCCTGAAAATTCCGCAAACACTCGATATCCCGAATCCTTGCGGCTTTTGGCCCTTCAGGATCCCCCATCATCGTGCGTTTCACTCAATTCTTTGCGAAATTTCAAGGAAAACCCCGTATTCCCTCGGGAAATGGGTGAAAAATGAGGATGAAGGAATATTCGAAGGAAATCAGCCATCATGAAAATCCCGATTTTCAAATCTTCATAACTTTTCTTCTGCGGCGTATTTCCTGATGAAATTTTACAGTGACACTGCCTAGGTCGTCAGGAAGTAGCCTGCAAAATTCCACAACAGTATCGCGAATGGTTCAGCGAATTCGATAGAGCAGACATTGACATTTTTACTGATCCCATGTTAACGTCCATTTCGCTCTATCTCGCTTATTTACCGAGATAATCGCGAAAAACAAAAAATACTCCGTTCCTGATCCCAAATTAGTGCCTATTTCGCTCTATCTCGCTTATTTACCGAGATAATCGTGAAAAACTGGAATTGTTCCTTCCTGACTCCATATTAACGTCTATTTCGCTTTATCTGGCTTATTTACCGAGATAATTGAGAAAAACTGAAAAAATTCCGCGGATACTGGATATCTCGAATCGTTGCGGCTTTTGGCCCTTCAGGATCCCCCATCATCGTGCGTTTCACTCAATTCTTTGCGAAATTTCAAGGAAAACCCCGTATTCCCTCGGGAAATGGGTGAAAAATGAGGATGAAGGAATATTCGAAGGAAATCAGCCATCATGAAAATCCCGATTTTCAAATCTTCATAACTTTTTTTCTGTGGCGTATTTTTTGATGAAATTTTACAGTGACACTGCCTATGTCGTCCTGATAGAGCCTGCAAAATTTCATAACAGTATCGCAAACGATTCTGAAGATTCGATAGAGCGGAAATGGTCATTTCCATAGAGCACAGGCCATTGCCTCTGGGTTTGGCCTGAAAATTCCGCAAACACTCGATATCCCGAATCCTTGCGGCTTTTGGCCCTTCAGGATCCCCCATCATCGTGCGTTTCACTCAATTCTTTGCGAAATTTCAAGGAAAACCCCGTATTCCCTCGGGAAATGGGTGAAAAATGAGGATGAAGGAATATTCGAAGGAAATCAGCCATGATGAAAATCCCGATTTTCAAATCTTCATAACTTTTTTTCTGCGGCGTATTTCCTGATGAAATTTTACAGTGACACTGCCTATGTCGTCCTGATAGAGCCTGCAAAATTTCATAACAGTATCGCAAACGATTCTGAAGATTCGATAGAGCGGAAATGGTCATTTCCATAGAGCACAGGCCATTGCCTCTGGGTTTGGCCTGAAAATTCCGCAAACACTCGATATCCCGAATCCTTGCGGCTTTTGGCCCTTCAGGATCCCCCATCATCGTGCGTTTCACTCAATTCTTTGCGAAATTTCAAGGAAAACCCCGTATTCCCTCGGGAAATGGGTGAAAAATGAGGATGAAGGAATATTCGAAGGAAATCAGCCATCATGAAAATCCCGATTTTCAAATCTTCATAACTTTTCTTCTGCGGCGTATTTCCTGATGAAATTTTACAGTGACACTGCCTAGGTCGTCAGGAAGTAGCCTGCAAAATTCCACAACAGTATCGCGAATGGTTCAGCGAATTCGATAGAGCAGACATTGACATTTTTACTGATCCCATGTTAACGTCCATTTCGCTCTATCTCGCTTATTTACCGAGATAATCGCGAAAAACAAAAAATACTCCGTTCCTGATCCCAAATTAGTGCCTATTTCGCTCTATCTCGCTTATTTACCGAGATAATCGTGAAAAACTGGAATTGTTCCTTCCTGACTCCATATTAACGTCTATTTCGCTTTATCTGGCTTATTTACCGAGATAATTGAGAAAAACTGAAAAAATTCCGCGGATACTGGATATCTCGAATCGTTGCGGCTTTTGGCCCTTCAGGATCCCCCATCATCGTGCGTTTCACTCAATTCTTTGCGAAATTTCAAGGAAAACCCCGTATTCCCTCGGGAAATGGGTGAAAAATGAGGATGAAGGAATATTCGAAGGAAATCAGCCATCATGAAAATCCCGATTTTCAAATCTTCATAACTTTTTTTCTGTGGCGTATTTTTTGATGAAATTTTACAGTGACACTGCCTATGTCGTCCTGATAGAGCCTGCAAAATTTCATAACAGTATCGCAAACGATTCTGAAGATTCGATAGAGCGGAAATGGTCATTTCCATAGAGCACAGGCCATTGCCTCTGGGTTTGGCCTGAAAATTCCGCAAACACTCGATATCCCGAATCCTTGCGGCTTTTGGCCCTTCAGGATCCCCCATCATCGTGCGTTTCACTCAATTCTTTGCGAAATTTCAAGGAAAACCCCGTATTCCCTCGGGAAATGGGTGAAAAATGAGGATGAAGGAATATTCGAAGGAAATCAGCCATGATGAAAATCCCGATTTTCAAATCTTCATAACTTTTTTTCTGCGGCGTATTTCCTGATGAAATTTTACAGTGACACTGCCTATGTCGTCCTGATAGAGCCTGCAAAATTTCATAACAGTATCGCAAACGATTCTGAAGATTCGATAGAGCGGAAATGGTCATTTCCATAGAGCACAGGCCATTGCCTCTGGGTTTGGCCTGAAAATTCCGCAAACACTCGATATCCCGAATCCTTGCGGCTTTTGGCCCTTCAGGATCCCCCATCATCGTGCGTTTCACTCAATTCTTTGCGAAATTTCAAGGAAAACCCCGTATTCCCTCGGGAAATGGGTGAAAAATGAGGATGAAGGAATATTCGAAGGAAATCAGCCATCATGAAAATCCCGATTTTCAAATCTTCATAACTTTTCTTCTGCGGCGTATTTCCTGATGAAATTTTACAGTGACACTGCCTAGGTCGTCAGGAAGTAGCCTGCAAAATTCCACAACAGTATCGCGAATGGTTCAGCGAATTCGATAGAGCAGACATTGACATTTTTACTGATCCCATGTTAACGTCCATTTCGCTCTATCTCGCTTATTTACCGAGATAATCGCGAAAAACAAAAAATACTCCGTTCCTGATCCCAAATTAGTGCCTATTTCGCTCTATCTCGCTTATTTACCGAGATAATCGTGAAAAACTGGAATTGTTCCTTCCTGACTCCATATTAACGTCTATTTCGCTTTATCTGGCTTATTTACCGAGATAATTGAGAAAAACTGAAAAAATTCCGCGGATACTGGATATCTCGAATCGTTGCGGCTTTTGGCCCTTCAGGATCCCCCATCATCGTGCGTTTCACTCAATTCTTTGCGAAATTTCAAGGAAAACCCCGTATTCCCTCGGGAAATGGGTGAAAAATGAGGATGAAGGAATATTCGAAGGAAATCAGCCATCATGAAAATCCCGATTTTCAAATCTTCATAACTTTTTTTCTGTGGCGTATTTTTTGATGAAATTTTACAGTGACACTGCCTATGTCGTCCTGATAGAGCCTGCAAAATTTCATAACAGTATCGCAAACGATTCTGAAGATTCGATAGAGCGGAAATGGTCATTTCCATAGAGCACAGGCCATTGCCTCTGGGTTTGGCCTGAAAATTCCGCAAACACTCGATATCCCGAATCCTTGCGGCTTTTGGCCCTTCAGGATCCCCCATCATCGTGCGTTTCACTCAATTCTTTGCGAAATTTCAAGGAAAACCCCGTATTCCCTCGGGAAATGGGTGAAAAATGAGGATGAAGGAATATTCGAAGGAAATCAGCCATCATGAAAATCCCGATTTTCAAATCTTCATAACTTTTTTCCTATGGCGTATTTCCTGATGAAAGCACGAAGTGCAATCTCGTCCATTTCACAGTGACACTGCCTATGTCGTCATGAAAGAGCCTGCAAAATTTCATAACAGTATCGCGAATGGTTCTGAGAATTCGATAGAACAGATATTGTCATTTTTACTGATCCCATATTGACGTCCTTTTCGCTCTATCTCGCTTATTTACCGAGATAATCGTGAAAAACTGTAAAAACTCCTCCCTGACTCCATATTAACGTCCATTTCGCTCTATCTCACTTATTTACCGAGATCATCGCGGAAAACTGGAAAAAAAATTTCCTGATTCCATATTCCAGCGCGCCCGTTAGGTATTTTTGGTATAGTATATTACGCGTACTATACTACTCACAATTTAATTGACCAATGAGGAATGAGGACTTCATTTTCATCGTGACAACTTTCGATATATCGATTGTTTGCGTTCTTGTTCCTTTTTATAAAGGATATATATAAGACTGTGAAAAGTAATGTCACAATATAGATCATGAGTCACTGTGTCAAGCTCAATATATCTTCTTGTAATGTTGATAACACACTGACCATGTGGTACCATGATAATTGAGGTTGATACACATAAAACGTATCACATTACATCATTAAAAAGTTGGTTTTGATGATGCAAATTATCTTCGTGCACAGTACTAACATATTTGACACATTAAAATTATGGAAAGAGGCTAATTAATAATTTCAGTGTTTTCTTCTGTAGTATCTTTAATAATAATGGTTTTGTGTAGAAATACATGACGTGTACATGTGCCACGCAAGTGCGAGAGAACAATTGTGATGTCAAGCTGATTAAACATACAGCGTTGTTCGCTGCAGATGTCCTCAATCTTCACCCGAATTTCTGAGTGTTGTCCATTTTTTTAAAGGAAAATTTCCCTTAAATTCAGTTTTCACTCAATATTTGGGAATCGAAGAGAGAGCATAGAGAGAAAATTTTTTTTTTCTAGCAACAATAAAATCATTTGTGGTGAAGACCCGCATGGAAGAGAAATATATTGCTATAAATATATTTAATAATATCGGATTAATAACAGGTGATATGATTCGGCAGAAATATGTGTGATGTTCAATATATTATGTCAATATATACATAATTATACTATTCCAATTATATCGATTTTTATATTTTATCATGTAATTTTCTATATCTGAGAAATTCGATATTTATTTATTTATTTATTCATTCACGCCGAACGGCTTTATACAGCAAAATTCTAGCCGGAGTTTAATTCGAGAAATTATCAGAAAAAATTTCGGAAAAATTTTATAAAACGTTTTATAAAAATTTCATGAAAATTTCAGAAAAATTACGCAAAATTCTGAAAAATCTCAAATATGTTAGAATAAAACTGTTTTTTTTGGTGATATTGGAATATATATTGATAGGGTAATTTTTGTGAGGACCTTTTTTGTGGCACTCGATTTTTCACGTAAAAAAGGTCATTACACAAATCCTCTGAAATTCTGATTCACCTCTATCTATCACTCCACCACCAGTTTATTCTCTCAAGCCCACTACTGCAAATAAATCCTGACTTTAAAATGTAAATTAAATTGAATTTATTAACTCTGTTGCATGTTAAGATGCCAGGGAATTCAACTACAACAGTAGGTAGTACACTGCAAGAGGAGGAGCTGAACAGAATCATCGAAGAAAGAAAACAAAAGTGCCAGGAGATGCTTACCTTCAACTCAACTGTTCCATCTGGTGAGTTTTTATTTTTATCTTAAATCCTCATAAATCTCAATTGAATTTTTTACGCTCTTAATCATATTTAAAATTTTAAAATACCATTTTAGTGTTGAGTTAGTTTGCAGTTGAATAGATTTATGTATTTTCAAATGATTGCATTATTTATGAGTTTATTTTCATTTCATTCATGGAAAATATTCATGCTGTGTTTCAATGCACATGTTTGTTCAATGAATTTCCTGCAAATTCATGGAAATTTTCTTGTGAATAGGGTCATTAGAATCGTTTTTCTGCAAAATTTTATTTTCTTTGGAATTGAGGCTCTTTTATAACAGTTTTGTTAGAACATCTCGAAAACTAAGAGGGTTAGAGAAAATGTTAGTTTTCGAGTTATTCCTAAAAAAACAGATTCTCAAAAAAAAAATTATCAAATGGGGCAAGGCGGGGTGAAATGGACGTTCCAATTAAATGGTTCGAGACAGAGATTTTCGGATGATTCCATTGAGGATCTAAAAAAGTATTAGTGGAAAAGATGTGTCAAAATTATTTTTTCGCAATTTTTTGAAAATTTGACTTTTTTCGTCAAAATGGAAAAATTTCCTTTTTGGGGCATATCTCTAGTTCTATTGGTCGTAGCGACTTGAGGTTTATCTTGAATGGAGGGTGAGCTCAATTCCCATCGATTCATGTAATTAAAAAATTTTCAATCGATTTTTCACTTACTTATAGCCCTTTTTTTGAAACTCAGTTTTTTGTCTATATCTATTTGAAAAATCGATCATTATTTTTACAACTGTACAAATCGATAGAAACTGAGCTCAACTTTCATTTCAGTAGTGAAGAGGTAAAACAGGATAAATCGACATATCTTTGTGATCATTCCGAAGGAAACATCTCGAAAACTAAGCCAGATAAGGTGATATTATTTATCTCTTTTCGTAGAGAATTTCTAGAGTTGCAAAAGCTTTTCAGGGCAAAATTGCTCCATTTCACTCATTTTTTCAAGTATTTTCAAAAAACTAAATGAGAAAAAATGAAATTTCGGAAATTACAAGTGATAGGCTCTCCACGTGATAGCAGAGATATCAATCTCTTAAATGTATCCGTATAAAATTTGAAGTGTGATACCCATGATACACGATATTGTTCTGCCAAAAGATTGACATGAAATTATGACCTATTCGGTTAAGAACCGGAGGAAGCTTCGCGATAACTTTTTAATGCTCATTCCGACCGATAAACCTACTTTTTATGGGTTCTTTTATAGCACAATTGAATCATTAATATGTGAATTCACTGTACTGACAATATTTCTGGAATTTCGTATTGATTCTTCAAGATGATTAAATAATCATAAGTTTAATTATTTAGGGGATTTTCTAAATTTGTGGTTTCGGAGAGATCGAATTTCTTTATTTACGTTCAAGAAAAACACACATGTTTTTTCATTGTTCACACAAGTGTAGGTAATGAAAAAAATTCATAATTCATGATCGCGAATTTTTCATAAGCTATTCGTGAGATGAGAATAGAAAATTTTAAGACGCATTGTTTTTATGTTATCATCAGTTTTTTTAAAAGATATTTCGTAATTCGATGGAGGTAGAGCGATTTTTGTGAGGAACTTTTTTTCATTACTTGAAATTCTCTAGAAAAAAAATGTCACAATGCAAAGTGTACTCTTTTTCACTTATTTTTGGAAATATTCCAAAAAAACTTGGTGACAAAATGAAATCAATTTGAAAATTTAAAATTTGAAGAAAAAAAATCAATAGTTTTTGGGAAATATCGCGGAAAATAATGGAGGGGTTAGTGTGAGATATCGTATCGATTAATCGATATTTAAAGAATAATCGATTCATCAAATTATGTTGAATATGAATGCTTCTTTCAAAATTGTTTCCAGAATGAGCTCTTGTAGGCACACGTGATGGGTTTTTAATTACTAGTTTAATATAATTCGAGAATATGACATTTTCAGACAAATCGATTTCATTTCGTCATCAGTTTTTTGAGGAAATATCTGCATCTAAAAAAGATAGAGCAGTTTTCATGAAGCCTTTTTTGTCGCTCTTAAAATTTTCTACAAAATATGTCATTTCACAAATCGCTCCATCTCGATTAGTTTCGGAAATATTCCGAAAAAACTGGTGACAAATGAAATCAATTGAAGAAAAAACTTTGATTTATGAGAATTCAGTGGTTTAAGAAAGAAATTAATAGTGTTTGTGAAAGATCTCCTAAAACAATGGAGATAGAGAAATCTTCATCATAATGTTCTTTGTAGCTCTTATTTTTCCCTACAAAAAAGATTTCAACGAAAATTTCTCCACTCCATAGTTTCCAGAGATATTTCCAAAAAACTGAGACCCTCATCCAATTACTAAATTATTAAAGAAACTCCTCCCACGAGACCCTTCTTTCTCTATCGAATCGCATCAATTATTCACAATTATCAGGGATAATGTCCCTCTACCCCCCTCTCCTCTTGTTTTTATTGAATTCAGACTCAGCACACAGCCATTCATCAAATTTTTTTTCTTCTCGTTACAATACATTAACAATTAATCATTTTTTTTGTGCTGAACTGTCTCAGTAGATGTGATTGCTTTGACAATGGCCTTTGCAATTCGTATGATTAGATAAATACCAATCATAAAACAGACACAGAGAAAAGCGTAAACATCGAGCAGAGCCACTTTCCACCATGGCATATCGACAATTGGAGATCGTAGAGCGCCTGGTCCATGCCTGATAGCATATTCGATCCAATAAATTGTTGTATCCATAGCACTCATGGGACGATCTAAAAATTCTTCTGATTGACGTTTAGCTGCCTCACTGAAAAATAATTCAATCACAATTATTATAGCATTTTCTTTATTCTCATTAGAATCGGAAAAAAATTGAATGCTGATAAATTTTATAAATTTTACTGGAATTTTTTTGTAAATTTTTTCAAGGAAAAAAATTTTCAATTTTTTCAATGAATTATTACTAATTGTTTTGAAGGTATTTTTTCGCAATTCTTTTCTTTCATTAATGTTATTTTAAGATTATCTCAGGAACTGTTTTCGAATTATCGAAAAATAAAGGAAAATAGGCTTTAATTAATTTTTAATTATACCTACCTATATTTCGGATTATACAATATTTCTCTGACAGCTGAATCAATAGATGCTACAGTCAAATCTTTGATATTCAACTCTAGTGCCATTCCAAGATTTATATAATTAACGATATTAGCGTGCTGATCGCCAAAGAGTGGGATTCCAATCAGAGGTACTCCATAAGTGAGAGCTTCTTGGGTGCCCATCAATCCACCATGAGTTATGAAGACTTTTGTATTTTTGTGAGCTGTGGAGAATAGAATTCAAGAGAATAAGAGAACAATTTAAGATTTTCAATCACTTGTGAGATCAGTTTTCATGGATTATTTCAGAATTTATGAGAGATAGAGAAATTTCTATGAATACCTTTTTTACAGCACAAATTGTTCTTTACAAAAAAGGTATCTTCAAAAATTCCGCTAATTTCCATAATTTTCGAGAAATCGCATAAAATCTATTATACAGAGAAAATTGTTAAAAAATTGATGAAACTGTGAAAATCATTTTTTTAAAGAATATTTTGGCATTTATGGAAGATAGAGAAATTTTCATGAAAACCTTCTTTTTAGAGGAGAATCAAAGCTAAAAGAAGGCTTTCATGAACATTTCTCTATCTCGCTTAGTTTGGTGACACGACTCGTGGTTAGTTTCCGAGATATTTTGCAATAACTGCTAAAAATGAACATGATCATTCTAGTTGAATGATTCCATTACTGAGTTATTCCCCTCAAAAATAAACAAAAAAGACACAGAAAATTCTCAACTGAGCATCCAACTTATGCCTGACCTAGTACAGCTACTTGAGGTATCCAGGAAGACGTCATTACGTTGTCCGGAAGACCCGGAAGAAGAGCACTCTGATTAGCCACTTTCATCAATACTCTAACCGGTGCTATCCTCTCAAATACAGAGTAAATTGCGCGCATCGTCACCTCAGGAAACGTTTCAATATTAACCATTGATCCAAGTGTAAAATAAATTAGACCCGAGTCACTTCCGTTGAGCCATTTTTCCAAATCCTTGAAATTAAAGCAGAGAATACAGTGAAAAACTGATATTCAGATAAATTGTGCTTTCGCGATAGTATTTTCGTTGTTGAAAAATCTCAATAAATGAAAGAGATGGAGGAATTTGTCTTTAGACACTTTGTGCAGCTTTTACTTCTTCCAAAGAAATAAGGTTTCTACAAGAAAAAAATTATCTTCGTTCATTTTCGAGATATTTTTTTTCTTGAAAATATTAATTCCAGTTTTAAACAGATCTTTCGGAAATTGAATAAGAGAGAGCAATTTTCGATACAATGATTTTCTCGCTTTGTTCATCTTTTCTCTGAGTTTTTGAGATAAATAATAAAAACTAATTTCTAAATGACTCGATTTTATGGAAATATGAGAATATCAAATTGAAAAAAAAAATATTCATTTCAGTTTTTGCGTAATATCTCGAGATGGAACGGAGATGAAAAAAAAATCATGAGGCCCTTTTTTATAGACAAATTCCCGACCAACAAAAATCTTAAAAGAATTTTTCCCCCCTCCATTTTTAAAATATTCCAAAAATATATTTTGAACGACCGGCAGTTTGGCTGTTCGGTCTGTGTACGGCTCGGCGGATCTACCGGGTTAAGCAGCATTGCGTCTGGTTACTACTTGGATGGGTGACCGCTTGCCGTACACAGATTCGAACAGCAAACTGAACCATACGGTAAGGTGTGACTATAGAGAATTAGTGTGCCTTTCTCGTCAGTGTGACAGAAAGGCACATTAAGGCTCTGTACGAATCCGACTGCACTGATCAGGGTTTTCCATGGTTTCCCCTGGTCCACGGCAAATGCGGGCAGTGATAGAAAGTCGATCCATGGCTCTCGCAAATAGGGAAAGAAGGCGGCAAAAAGGCAAAAAAGGCAGATGAAAGGGGAGGGTATAAAACCGATATGGTAATACCAAAGGAAATAAATAAAAATTAAAAAAAAAATTAATTATATTTTGAACGAAAATTTGCTCCTTTTTTCCACTCCATGACACAAAGAAAGTTTAATTTGAGAAATTATCAGAAAAAATTTCAGAAAAATTTTATAAAAAGTTTTATAAAAGTTTCATGAAAATTTCAGAAAAATTCCAAAAAATTCTGAAATATCTCAAATATATTAGAATAAAACTGTTTTTTTTTTCAAAAGAAATAGTCGACAGATTAGAATAATCGATAGAAATAATCTGCTAAAGAAATAATGGACATTTACCGGTGGTAATGGTGGATTATTCTCTTTCACGTGCAGTCCACCAACTTCAATAATTCCTGGTGTCCGTGGTTTTATTCCCGTGAGACTTGGCCAAGAATTCACGAGTGCCAAAACAACATCCTTCTCTAATTCCTGAAGTGGTGGTATATCAGGATCAATGTATTTCTGCATTTGTGCATTCTGTACTTCGTCCGTGTAGGAACGATATCGTCTGCGATTAGAATGAGCTTTAAATGTATTGAAAAGGCGTCCAATGAATGACATGGGATGAAGATTATTCGTGAAGAAAGCTGGCACGAATGCTGGATAATCCGGTTGTCCTAAACTCTCCTCGAGCCATGGTAGTGCGATTGTTGAGCTGGCCATTATCACTGGGACTTTTAAGGCATGACCCAAACCAATGAAACAATTAGAACCAAAGGACTGAAAGATAATTAAGTAAAAGTGCAATGAATATTCATTTTATTTGAGATGAAACTGAGAATAGCAGACATCTGACAATTTGAGTGTTTTTTTCTGTTTTTTTTTTTAACAGATAAGGTTTTTAAAAAAAATCGAAAATATGCGCACAAAGAAAATTCCAAAAATTGTGAGTGCAAATTTTTTTCAGTTTTTCTTCTATAATTTATTTGTTCTTAAATAATGCAAAAAGAGGGTGCGTGGAACCCACGCGACAGAAGTGAAACTTCTTGCTCATTATGTATAGATAGCGGTAAATTATTCGGATTTTTTTTAATGAACAAGTGATAATAATTGAGAAAAGTGAGGATACGAGGTTAATCTCAAAGGAAAATGGCAAAAAGCACAGACCAGCACATTTAGCTGTGTAATGAACACAACACTTTGAGAATTTGAGTACCTGTCTATAGGATTTTGGTTATCTGCTAACTAACAAATTATCTTTATTTTTACGATTATAAAGTGTTCAGACAACTAGATTTTTTGAAATCAGTTTTTTGTGAATACACCGGAAATCGATCGAGATAGAGCGGTTTTGCTTCAATCCTTTCTTGTAGCTTTCAAAACTCTCTATAAAGAAGGATTCATGCAAAATTGCTCTATCTTGGCTGAATTCCGGGATATTCGAAAAAAATTACTTATAAATCAATTTGGCTACAAACTTCATATTCTTTTGTTTTTGACATCATTTTGTTCGAAAATATCTTGGAAACTGAGCGAGATAACGGAATTTTCCTCATGACATTTTTTGTAGAGAATTTTAAAAACTACAAGAAGAATTCCTACAAAAATTGCATCATCTTACTCAGTTTCCCAGATATTTATCGAAGTCCTACGACCAAAAATAGATTTATGAATAGAGGAATTGTTTCAATGGTTTTTTCTTGAGAATATATCGAAATCTAATAGAGATACGCCCTTTGCTTCAATCTTTTTTTTAGCTTTTGAAATCTTCTAGAAAAAAAGGATTCAGGCAAAATCACCCTATCTCACTTAGACTTCGAGTATACTCAAAAAATGTTGGCTTCGGCACGCCTCGTGTGTTGATGCTTTCGTTAGTACGACAATACACTGCAGCGTCACCTCGCTTCTCCCACTACCCGACTACAGTGCCTATAGAGCCTGCAGTCTCGCCCCCGCTCTAGCTTCCCCCGCCAACAACGCAAGACTTCTCCTTTACCCCCACTCCTCGACTATTGAGTTCCCCTCAAAACTTGACGGTTTCGGTACACGCTCGAGAAAAGTTGGTACCCTGCCAAAAGAAGTTTCACTTCAAAAATTGTCAGAAGTGTGTTTATTTTATGATCATCGTTTGCGAGTTGAAAGAATCTATCGATGAAAAAGCCGAAAAAATAGGTTCAGCCAAATCCATTTTTCCCCGTATTTCGAAATAAAATTTCATTATTCAGGGTTTCATCCCATAATTGCCCAAAAATAAAACAAAATACTTGTTCCACTGAATTTTATTTTTTTCCTAATATTCGTTGGACTTTAAAAACTGAAATTTCGCATCTGTTTCTCATTGAAAATCATAGATAACGAGAACATTATTGCATAAAGTTTAGAAAATCGTTGCCTTTAATACTCGACGATTTGATCTATGATTTTTGATAGAAAATAGATACCCAATTTTTTTCCTCTAGAATCTCACGAAAATTAGAAAGAAAATGAATCTAAATCGAATAAAAATTGTGATGCAAGAGTCATTTTCAAAATGAAAACCTCAATAGTGACATTTTATGTTTAGAGACGGGGCAAATTGGATTATGTTTAATATTTTTGCTGTTTTCTGACACATGTCATCATGTGTGAAATGTCATTCGATGGATGCCTTAACCAGCGAAAGATTTTTGAATTTTCATAGAGACCTTTTTTTTTCTTATTAGAGTTTTTTTCGTAAAGAAAAATGAAAACTACAAAAAAGTTTCCATATCTCATTTATTCCTTGCGATATTTTGAAAAATGCGACTATTCGCTTTTCCCTCAAGTAATTTTTCCACATTTATTTTTTTTTTTTATGGAAAAATAAAGAGCTACAAAAAAGATCTCTACGAAAATTCAATTTTTCTCATTTTCCGAGATATTTTTCAAATTCTAAATTTCAAACGTATTTTACCTCCACAATAACCAAATCATATGGCGGATCAGTTGGTGGATTTTTGATGATTTCCTGCATTTCCGGAAGTCCGAGATACTCACACAATCCATTGCCAAATGGTAATGCAATAATTGGCAATGTATCATCTCCCAATTCCGATGCAAATCCAACATTCCACGAATTAACTAGACTCTCTTGCTTACCAACAAGATTCACCACGATTTTGTAATTCTGCGGTGGATTCTTCAATGGATATATAGTCATCACATCGATCTGATGACCCTTTCGTGCTACGCCTTTGATAATTGCATCAAACATCATTTGATGGCTTCGCGATTGAAACGGAAAAATTCCCAATATTCTGTATCCCTCATTTTCGATTGATAAACTAATCACAAAAACACTGATAATTAACGTCGAAATTTTAAAATCCATTTTCTTCAACTTATTTCTTCAGAAAATGTTTCAACGTCCAAAACTGCAAGTTTCCTCGATTTATTTTGCGATTGTTTTCTGTAGAATTTGAAACGGAATTTACTCAGGAATTAGTATCACTTTACGTGTATTCAAGACTTAATGCAATTTTTAATGCAATTTTAAAAATGGGTTATACACTGAGAGAAAAAAACGATTTTATTAGAAATGAATTAATTCCAATCTACTAATTTCTAAAAATTAATAATTATTGTCTCTTCTCAGTTCCGAGAAATTCAATTTTTGGGAGGAAGCATTTTTTCCTCAGTGTAATGATATTTATATTTAATTTAAAGTCCACGTGATATTGGAAATTTTCAATCTTTTTATTTCTCAATAAAATATATTTTTCCTCTCAGTGTACTTGTCTCATCACTCAGTCACAACTGCCCTCAATATATTATAAATCAGTAGATAAACGTTTTTATTGTGAAGGATAAGAAAATCTTTGATAGATAATAAAATTTGCTTTCTTTTCTAATATTTTTTCAATTTCTGCGAAGAGATAGGGAAAAGTGCACTTGAACACGTCATAATGCAATCAATGTTAACGCAATATATCTCAAGCTATAAAGAGAAATACAATTGCACTCTTTGTCACTATTTTTTTCCCATTAGTCACAGGGGTTTTTAAACGGCTACTTTCCCCTATTGAAACACTCGGGGAATTATCTAAACTATTCTATGGAATAATACAGAAACGTCAATCGCATGTATGTGAAAGCTCAAGGCTGTTCGATGACTTTGCGGAAAAATTAAGAAATTGTAAGAGTGAAATCTCGATTTTTCTTTTTATCAAGTCTTGAAATACTGAGGAGAAATTGATTAAATTATAGTGATTTTTAGGCGACAATTCTCCTAACTTGTCACTGAAATCAGAAAACTTACAAAAACCAATGATCTTAATCCATTTTTGCTATGATAGAATGGAATAATTTAAGCTGGCTCGTAGTTTTATCAAAATATCTCAGAAACTAAGCGAAATACTGAAATTTTTAGTGGAGACTTTTTTTATAGCTCTGATTTTCTCTTAAAAAAAAAGTCTCTTTAAAATGCGGCCAATTTCTCGCGGGAAATTGGTGACCAATCATCCAACACCTGATCAACTGTGGTCGAGAGGCGAATGACCCCCCCCCCCCCCTCCAGAATCATTACCAGGGCCAAGAACTTGGTGTGGGAGGGAAAGCACTAATTTATCGTTGCCTCAGGAACAAAGAGATGCAAGTGCTGTTTATAACCATAGCACTTACGCCTTCTTGATTCTAAGGTGACGATTAGTAAAAAAAAGAATAATAATGGGTGTAATCGGCAGTATTTGATAATCGGTAATGTTCTGGTCCAAAGACGACAAAGTTGAGATGACAGCAAGAACTGTCAAAATGATTTTTTTTTTTGGATTTTGGACTATTTATTTTCGTTTTCTATCTTAAATTTCTCTTATTTTTTCAAGTTTTATCCTGTTTTACCTTTTATTCTGACAGTTATCACTATCATCTGAACTCTGTCGTTGTTAAACCTGAACATTATCGATTAGCGAATACTGCCGATTACAAGTCCTTGGCCCTGATCATCAATTCTCGTTAAAGTAGTCTATCGAGACGCATCAACGTATCTAAAAATCATGAAAACTGTATAATGGTTTCAAGTGTTAATATAGGGGAAGGTGGGGCAAAATAGACATCAGGGGTAAAATGGACACATCTAAACTTTGAGGCAAATAGTATGGAAAAGTCTTGAAATTAATAGAAATATTGGCGGTAGATTGTTTTTGATGATTTTACTGGAAAGCTGAGGAAATTTTAGGCGGGAAACAAGTGCCAGAATTATTTTTTTTGAATTTCCGGCGATTTTGATTTTTTGAGAATTTTAGAGCGAAAAAACCCGTCCTTTTTTTGTAAATTTTCAGTTTTTTGGGAATATCTTCGGTTCTATTCGTCGTAGCGTAAAATCTCCGATGGGAGGTGAAAGGTAAGATCATTTGCCATCGATTCATAGGGTTTTCAATCTAAAAATATCGATTTTTAATGTATTTATGGGCATTTTTGTGAAACAGTTTTGTGAAACAGTTTTTGGCCTATAACTATCTCAAAAATTGATATTTTTTGATTAAAAAGCCCATAAATCGATGGGAAATGAGCTCACTTTTCATTTGAGACCAACCCTGAATTTCTACGACCAATAGAACCAGAGATATTTGCAAAAAACTGAAAATTTCCAAAAAAAGGAAGGATTTTACCCCTCTAAAATGCTCAAAAAAGTCAAAATCACCAAAAATTCAAAAAAATTAATTACGGCACTTCTTTCTCGCCTAAAATTTTCTCAGCTTTCCAATGAAATCATCAAAAATAGTCTACCGCCAATATTTCTATTAATTTCAAGAGTTCTCCAAAATATTTGTCTAAAATTTTAGATGTGTCCATTTTGCCCCACCTTCCCCTATAATTTTTTAATTACATCATTAGAAGAAAAATCCAAGATAAATCGTCGAAAAATTTTGACTCGAGTGCTGTGTAAACACTTGTAAATTCCGTTCAACAACTGTGTGAAAAAAGTAAGAAAAATTGCACAAATAAACGGTGTGAACATCGATTTATACAGAATGAATCTAAAATTTATACCGTATTTCCAGAACTTCTCTACAAAAAACTTATCGATCTCTCTTAGTTTCCCTATTACCCCAAAACTGCATTCAAATCAGAGCAATATTTCTCACTTCACTGTCAAGTAATAATCAGAAGTTTATGACAGTTTATCAGCCTAGCAGCGTTCACGGTCATGACTACACTATTCCTTAGCAGAACCCACAAGCTTCAGTCTCTGAACGGACGAAACGGTAGGGATAATCATTTCCATCACGAACAAAGATGATTTACCAAATAGAAATCTAATGATCGATTCTGCGTTTATTCTTTCAATTATTATTCATCGTAAAATGAATGATTGTGAAACTTCTGATATATTTTCCACAGTTTATGTTTTTTTTTTTTTTTTCAAGTCAACAAGAATATCAGTAACCAACTTACAGAAGAAATCACTTTCTCTGAAACGAAACCTTATCCGGACAATTACACTCTCACTACTTTGCCTGATGCATTTTTAACTCTCTGAGATAAATTCTCAATCACAAGAAATAAAAACATGAAAATTAAATAATTGAACAGTATTTTCTTTTAAATTAGTCTGTCATTTCTAAATTTGCCGTGTCATCAACAGTAATAATACATTGAATCATTTTTCATTCCTTTTCTTTAAATGAAATACAGTACGATAAAAAATTGTCATCCACAGTGCACCATTATTTCATTTTTTTATTGCCATTTATTATCAAAATATTATGCAATGCCCCGGAACAAGTGACACTATCAATAACATGCAATTTTTTTCGTGCATCTGATGTATCTACCATTAAATTTAAAATTAATAAACCACATTTATGCGCTTGATTAAAGCGTACAGCTCGTTTTACTCTCTTTTATTTTTGCGTAATGTAATTAATACTTCAAAATTTTTCTGAAAAGAGGGAAATACAGATTTTTTTCTTGTTTCAACTACAATTTCAATTTATTTTAAATTGAAAATTCATGGTCTATTATTATATTGCAATGGAAATTAAATAATCATGAAGGTCATGGAAGAGATGGGTAAAATGAACGCTTGGGGCAAAATGGGTAATGTAACTTTTTTTTTGCGAAAAATTCTGTTTTTCTTTTAATTGGAATTTTAGAAAAGTGATTTTTTCAACAAAAAAAGTGATTTTTAATTTTGGTTTCCTCCGACTATTTATCTTAATATGTTCTCTATTTCAGATATTTGGTCTTTTTTTCTGATCACTGCGAGAATAAATGAAAGAAGTGACTGGAAAAAAGGCTGAATATTTTTAAAAAGTGGTTTAAAAAAATTATTTCTTTTTGCCCCATTTTCAGATACCCATATTTTACTAAAAAATTTAAAATTACCTAAAATTTCGATTAATTCATCTTTTTTGATTGCGAAATGTCACTGCCCATGACAATATTAATTATAAATTTGACTATGGCAATTCCAATGAAACTAGCTGTTAAAACAAGCACCATAATTAATGCATAAACATCAAGAAGTGCAACTTGCCACCAGGCAAAGTCCAATGCCGGTGACCTGAGCGCTTTACTGCCATGTCTTATAACATATTCAACCCAATAGCAAGCCTCATCCAATGGACTGATTGGACGATCCATAAATTTGCTCGAAAGTTCCCTCACAGCATTTCTGTAGAGTTTGAAAAATATTAATATCAACTGTCACAACCATAATTCATGAACTCACTTGTATTCTGAATTAAAGAGAATTTCATTGAGTGCCCAATCCAATTTTTCTTCAGTCATTGAAATCGCATCTAATCTAACAGCAATCTTTTTTGCAACGTACAAATCGATATTGACAAATTGATCGGCAAAAAGTGGCATACCAATCATTGGTACTGCACATGCTATTGCCTCTTGGCCACCCATCAATCCACCGTGTGTTATAAATGCACGAATTTTTGGATGCTCTGTGAAGAAGAAAAAAAAACAAATATTGATTACTTTACATGACAAAGGAACTTTTGAATAAAGGCCAGAGGATTTCAAAAGCTTTTTTTTCTTACTTTCTTGCAATTTTCTTCCTCTATTCTCAGGGAAATTGAAAAGATTCTGAGATCACTGCATGCATCTGTCTCTTTAAGTTACGTAAAACTTTTCGTCGAGACTTTCCGACGTTTTTCAATTCAATTTAAGAATGATGTGTTTTTTTGGGGGGTATTTCGAGTCTTGAGGTCATGGAATTTATGGATTTCAGTGGCTCCAGTGAATAGTCATGAAAATTGTACTATGAGAAATAGTAAAATCCAATTGATTTTGGGAAAATACTTCCAGAACTATACGAAAAAAAAACATTTCAATTGAAAAAAAAAATCTTCTCATAGGCTGTAGGGTTTTTTCCAGCACTTTTCCCTACTCCACACATCATCACTCATCACGATTTCCCTTAAGATTTATCATACTCAATAAGCTAAATATATGTCAAAGCCCAAGGGCTGACACTATGTAAAAAAATTTTTCGTTACTCGTTGTATAAATTGTTATAACTATGTAATGTTGATTAATGTTAATAAGCCCTTTAAATATCGTAATATCGTAATCTTCTTCAAGAGTTTTTCGCACATCAATAAATTTCCCTATTCCAAATCTTCCATTCAATCACCTTCACTCCCACTGATCTTACAAAGCTCCACACTACTGCTTAAATATATGTAAAAGCCTAAGGGCAGTCGCTATGTTCCTTGTATATAGTCTATAAACTTGTAAACATAGTAAAGTTAATTGTACTTATGTTAATAAAATTCTTTAAATCGTAGAAGAAAAAAATTAACTCTCCCCTTCACTCATTAAGCTGTAGAGTTTTTCACTGGCTTTTCCCTAGTAGTATACTTTATGTTACCTTACACTTTCATGCTAGATATTTCATAAACATTACGTAATTACATGTTAACGCCCACGGGCTGGGACTACACACCATCAAACGTCAAGTTAACGTAGTCCAATCCGTGAATATTGTTGTCTATGTAAAAGCTTATCAATGTTAATTAAAATTTTTTAATGTTAAATGTTAATATTTTCTAAAAAATTATCTCGTGAAGTATTGGAAGGAAATTAATTGTATTATACCACTTTTCGGGGTAGAATTTCCCTGGCTTTTCATTGGAATTGACAAAAAAAAAGAGATGCTTGATCTTGACTCTGGAATATCTCGGAAAATGATCAAGATAGTGAAGTTCGGTTGAATACCTTGTTTTTTAGGTCTGATTTCGTTCAACAAAAAATATTTCTGCAAAAATTTCATCATCTTGTTCTATTTCCGAGTTATCTTGTGATAACTAATTTTGAATTCTGGCAAAAAATTATAGCTTACAAAAAAAGAATAGGGCGAGCGAAGGGATATGTAAATAGCGAGATTCCGAAATTTCAAAATCATGCAAATAAGATAAAATTGTTTTTCCTTTACTCACTGAGAACTTTGAACTGCGGCATCCATGAGAATGTCCGAATATTCTTTGGTAAACCAGGTAATAATAATTCTGGATGTGGCACTTTCATCAGTACTCTCACTGGTGCGATTTTCTCCAGGGATTTGTAGAAAACTTTCAACACATGCGGTGGAAATGACTCTATTTGCATCATTGAACCGAACGTGAAATATATAAAGCCATTTGGGCTTTCATCCATCCACTTTTTATCTTCCTATTTTGAACAGAGAAATCTTTTTTTTTTTTTTTTTTTTCATTATGGGAAGAATGAGAAACAGAAGTGATGAAAAATTGCTCCTGAGCAATGAGGCTGAAGGAATTTTTCATATTGTAGCAATTTCATCAAACAGTTGACTAAATTTCCGTTGAAAAATAATGTATTACAATTTTTTTCTAGTACGAGAATTTCTGAGGTATTAAAAAAAATTGATTTCACTTCTAAATCGAACTTTTCAATTCTCAGCGAAAATTTCTCGTACTTTTGTAGAAAAAAATTCAGGAAAAACTTCCATTTAAGCATCAGCTTTTACCAAAATATCTCGGAAATTAAGGGAGATAGAGAAGTTTTTTTAGATATAATTTTTGGGAGCACGTCTAAATATTACGAGCAAGAAATTTCATTAATGAATATTACTGTCAAAAATATAATTTTGAGCCACTTTAACTCTGAGGTGACAATATAATTTACAATTACAGCATAGTATAAAATAATTTTTAATTACAACATTTTTTCATGTTTTTTTTTTAAATAGTGCTCTTATGGCATGTAATATTTTCACGCCTGATATTTAGAAATGCAACCTTCTTGGATTTTGGAGCTTTTTTGAAGCTCCAATTTTCCTTTACAAAAAAATCTGTATAAAAATTTTTGCTATCTCCACGATTTTTGGAGATATTTCACGAAAAATGACTGCTAAAATATCGATTTTCTTGAGTATAATCAAGTTTTTTCATATTCAAAATAAATTGATGCACTTATCCAACGTACAGCTGGTATCTCAGGACCGTCATCTTGTATATGAAGTCCTCCAACTTCGATGAGAGCTGGAGTTGTTGGCTTAACTCCATTCAGTGCATGATACGAGTTCGTTAGTACCAAAGCTAAACTACGCTCAGCTTCCCTAACGCTAGGACTATCGGGTCCAAAGTGTTTCCTTATCATGTCATTCTGCGGTGACGTGTAATCATCAAATGCTTTTTTGTAATAAAACGTGTGAACAACATTGTAGAGTCTGTCCCAAAAACTCATTGACTCTTTAAATTGAAGAAGATTATTCGGTACAAATGCCAAGTTTTCCGGATTTCCTACTATGTCATTGCCCCATGGATACAAAGCTGATGAGCTTGCTCCAATTACTGGAACACCTAGATGATGGCCAAGTGCCATGAAACAATGACAACTGAAGACCTGTAATTGAAAAAATTATAATTGCTCATTTGAATCAAATGACTTTATCCTGATTTCAGTTTTTATAGAATATCTCGGAAAATTAGCGAGATGGATAAATTTTTGTGGGAATGTTTCTTGTAGAAAACAATGAAAGCTGCAGAAATATCATAACCAGAATCGCGCTATATTCCTCAGTGTTTTTGTCCACGATTCATCGATCTTGAATATTTTTCATTCAATATCGGCGAAATTTTTAAATCTCAAACACTCAGTGTCAAATGAAAAATATTAACCGACTATCAATTCAAAAAAAAAAAAAAGAATGACTATTTAATCTCAAATTTAGAAATTCTCGAAAAATCTTGATTTTTTCTATGCGATATATCGTATTATATGCATATTATCTCATATTCATCAAGGAAGATCTTTATTTCACAATTCTGTTAAAGATGTCTCTTAGAAGCATATCTGCATACTTCATAATTCATAAAATTTGAATTATTTACAGAAGAAACAATGATTTCTCGTACTTCTTTATTCATCTCATACTTTCTACTTCACTTGTAACAATTAATTACACCCTAATAATGAAAAAAAAATGAAACTTTATTTTTTTCTCGCTAATAATCGATGAATCGAAAATCCAATTATTTTTTTCTACGCATCGATGAAAGAACATCCACATCAAAAAACATCGATTATTAGAAAATCCATTTTTTTTTTTTTCAAACATCGAACATCCCTCCACTATCTCCATTATTCCACAAGATATTCAGCCAAGCTGATAATATCAAATTCTCTCATCACATTTCTATGAATTTCGCCAGTTTCCTTACCTCAACAATGACTAGATCGTACGATGGATTCCTTGGAGGATTCTTGATGATCCTCTGTATCTCCGAGTGCTCCAGAATCGCTTCACAAATCGTATTACCAACATCTTCCGCAATAAACCGCGTCATATCACTTTTAAGAATATTCTGCATTCCCTCGTAAGTCATATTATTAACTAATTTTGGTAAAACCGATGGAATTTCAATGTCATTATAATTTTTAAATGATTTTTTCAATGGAAAAGTACTAACAACATCCACTTGATGTCCTCTTTTCGCCAATCCCTTCATCAATTGCTCGAACATCATCATATGACTTTTTCCATTGAGCGGAAAAATTCCCAAAATTCGATAACATGAGCATTCGTCAATAATAAATATACAAAAAATAAAACACAAAATTCCCGTTAACTTCATCTTTTCCGTCAGTATCAATCCGCACTGGCAACAATTGAAAATCAATAATTTACCATTAAAGGAATCACAAATCGAATTAATTCGAAAATTAATAATCAACGATTAAGTCTTTCGCACATTCGTATTTCCTCATTAATTCAATCACATAAACACCAAAGAATCAATATTTCTCGAATGCAACTATCCTCACTTCTGCGATAAAACGATATGAATTCTTTCCTATTTATTATCCCCTCCACTAAGGAATTGTGAACGACGTTTTGAAAAAAAAAAAAAGACAAAAGAGATAATTCATGAGCGGGTTGACATTATTGTACGGTTTGATCTAAACTGAACTTCGCTATTATTTGAATGCATGGTCAATGTTTGTAGACGGAATCTGATATTTATAAGCGTCAAAACAATTTTTATTATTAAACTACTGTAAATTGCTACATTATTAACATTTAGCCCACTTAAATATTATTTTTAAAGAGGGTTTATATTTATTATATCCAGTATTAAGTTAATTTATCCTGAAAAAAAAGTTAGAAAAAATTTTGTTTCTTCTATTTTTCTTGAATCCTTTTATAATGTATATATATGTATCACCGCCTATATATATCGTCGCTTTAGATTTAAAAGGGCGTAAGTGCTGTGTATGAATATGGTATTTACGCCCTTTTCTAAGGCGATGATATATATATATAGATGTATCTGTATGTGAGTTACGATGACTGAGTGCTTTCATGATATCTGGTTTACCAACATCTTTACCCCCCTCCCCATCCCCCCGGCTCATCTCTCTACTCCGAATTAATAAGGTATTGACGTATGTAACGTGCGCTGAATGAATATCCATGAATTAATCGCGAATCTTCTGTTATTTCATCTCTTGGTACTCTGGGCTTCTCTCCACAAATCTCACTTTTCATCGTAATTAGTAGTGATCAAAAAATTGCCTTATTTGAATAATTATTGTCAAAAGAATTTAGATTCTGAAATAATTCTCCCTTTGGATTTTCTTTGAATTTCAATTTTTTTTTTTCATTCGCCGGAAATTGTTCACCAAAATCTTTTTTGGTTTTCAAACAAAAAGTAAAGTAAATTTACAGAGAAGCTCGTGATTAAATTATATTATAGACGTTCAATTCTGAGAGATGATAAAACCCACAAAAAAATTGAAATTTAATTTTAATTTGTTTTAATTAGTTCTCTTAATTCCTGAAAAAATCTCGGTATTAGAAGGAAAATTCCATTCACTCTGAGATTCAGATATCTTTCATCGTTCAAAAGTTTTAATTGAATTTCCGAATGAAAAACAAATTTTGGCGCTTTTAGAAATCCTGTGGAAATAAATATCGCACACAAATAACACAACAATTATATTCGCAATTAATTATTTCGACACTTTATTTAAATTATGTTTATTATCTGGAAATAAATGAAACTATTATATGGTAATCAATTGAATTATTATAAATTATTCCTAAATATGAATAATATTGAAGTTTATGAACATTTGATATGCGTCATATGCATTTATAAGTAACATGCATCTGATAACTCGCTATAATTTTTTTTACATAATTTTTCTATTATCATTCTCATTCATTCACTATCTCTGTTGATTCATTTTAATTATAATCTCATGAACTCTAATTTTAAATAATTTTAAATAATCATTAGTGAATAGTTGGGAATTAATGTGGATGATTGAGTAACAAATGGGTGCAAAGCTGAATAAATCCATTGTAACATGTTTTTTTTTTCTGATAATTCGAAAACTAGAGATTACAGCTTTTTTTGTAAAGATCTCTTTCGAAAAGCTCATTCTGCTCGAGAAAAAGGGTTTTTACAAAAAATTCGCTGTTTCGCTTAGATTCCGGGATATTCCAAAAAAAAAAACGAGAAAAGAAGAAATCTCACCCATTATTTTAAAATTTGATTTTTTTTCCTATTTATAGTAACTTTGTCGTTACAGTTTCATATTTTTTTTTGTACTGAAGGTTTACAGTAGTTTCTTAGATTTTGGCTTGCGTCTGCATTTTGATACGACCAACTTAACGAATTTAATGAAACTCAATGCTGTAGTAATTACTACCAGCACGAAAAGAAGTAAAAAGACAGTATAAACGTCCCAGAATGATCTTTGATACCAAGTTAATTCTGTCATCGGCGATTTAAGTACATTAGCACCATGCTTTATTACGTACTCTATCCAATAACAGGCACTTTGAACTGGATGCACTTGTCTGTCGGCGAATCTCTGAGAGAATTTATGCATTTCGTCCCTGAAAATAATAATTTTTCATCAAGATTATGATTAGGATATCTTGTAAATTATTGGATTTACGGAGAAATTGAGCAGAAAATCTTCTTGCGTAGTTCATGGAACTTTCTTGGAAAGATATATCTTGATATTTTCCTATTAAATGCACTCATTTTTGAGATATTCGCATTACAGTATAATTATACTGAAGAGTTACTAATCGTTTAAAAATTCATGCAAATCATTTCAGTAGTGAAGAGGTAAAACAAGATAAGTCTCTTTTTTTCTCATTAAGTTTTTTGAAAAGACCTTAGAAAATAACCGAGAAAGAGCAATTTTTCCCTAAAACTCTTCTGTAATCCTTGAAATTCTTTACAAAAACCAATGAGTAGTATCACATTATCTCGCTTAGTTTCTGAGTTATTTCCTTCGAAATGACCTCAAAGATAAGTCGATTTATCCTGTTTTACCGCTTCACTACTGATTCGTACTATGTTTTTATCATTTATACTATATATCTCAAAGAATAAGAAGCATTGCTTAACCACTAATACGATACGATATGATAAATTATATAATGATATGTATCTTTATCTGGCTGTAATGGAAATTTGCCTAGAGTCATAATGCAATAGACTATAATTGCAATTAACAATGCCCCTGTAAAAAAAAATTCAGTTTTTCCGGTAGAAATTGATATCTTAATGCTTTATCATACTTTGTAAAGAGATGCACGTGCAGATTTGATGATCACTAATTGCAGTATTTAATGATGTCTAATCTAATCTCAAAATGGCTTCATTTTATTTTTTTTTTTGGAAAACCGACGACTCATAAAATCGTGGGGTAATTGAATGATAAGAATTGAAGTGAGTCGTGAATACTTCACAAATAACACGATGACATGCTGATTTTGATAATGAAGTTGCACAATGAGGAAGCTGTTTGAGAAAATGAATGAAAATTAGAGAGAAAATTATGAATTTGAATTTTCTTGAAGATGTAAAGGAACATTTAATGAAGAAAACATAGTTTCAAAAAAGTCTTCATTTTACCCAATTTTATGAATTTAATCATTAAATAACTTGATACTACTCACTTGATAGTCGAATTTTTGAGAACTCTCTCCAAAGCGAACAACAGATTTTTCTCATTCATTGTATGAAGATCAACTTTGACTCCGATTCTTTTTTTAACGCAAAAATCAATATTGTCAAATTGATCACCACCGAGTGGTATACCAACAATGGGTACACCAGTGTAAAATGCTTCTTGAAGCCCCAGAAGTCCACCATGTGTGATGAATGCTCGTACGTTTTCATGCTCTTTAATAATAGAAAACCAAAACCTATTAAGAAGCTGTAACTATAGTGGATTTATAAAAAAACAATTCATCCATTGGAATTTCCCTTTCGTTAAAGTTCTTAGGGTTTTTCTATTACACAGAGAAAAATGTTTTCGCAATTTAAGAATGTGCAGTCACTTAATTTAATAATGTGCAGGTCACTTAAATTAAGAAAGAAAAGTCACTTGATTTTAAGTGAGAAAACTCACTTGATTTAAGTGAGTTTTATTTTCTTAAATTAAGAATGAAAAAGTCACTCGATTTAAGTGAGAAAAGTCACTTAATTTAAGTGACCTGCCATTCTTAAATTAAGTGACTGCACATTCTTAAATTAAGAAAACATTTTTCTCTGTGTAAAGTTCCTCGTTGGTTCCCCCACTCTGATTCTTTACTGAGTCAATCAGAATTGAATAAAGCATTTCGAATATTTCTTTGACATATTTTAAGATAGTATCCCAGCAAATTCGAGTAGTTGACCATTCATTTCTCTATGTCGTATCGAAGAAGATATATTTTTACATTTTTCCTAATTTTTTCATAATTTTTCCCCGTGTAGTTTATGAGATATGAATTATCAAAGCTACTAAAAATAGCGGTGGTGGGGATGAAAGCCCTAAATCTGACACAAATAACGAAATTACTAAAAGACCACACGGTTGACTCATTATTTAAAAACAATTGGCGAAGAAAACAGCATTTTAACTAAATAATAGAAGAAAAAAATATTCAATTCTTCATATAGTTATTGACAAATTTTAATTAGAAGGTAGTCGTAACTATTTGCCTCTCGCTCTATCTCATGCATGTGATAGGAGATTGGCAATGTGCAAAAAAATTCGAGAAACAAAAAAAATTATATTCGCAAGATGAAGATATGATTTTCGAATAATTTAATCACTTTTTCGACTGAATTAAAATTTAGCAGCAATTAATTGGAAACTAATCTACAAATTCCCATTTTTTTCCGGTTTTATCGATCGTACTTTAAAATACTACCTCAACTTTCTGCTCATTGAGCTGCCCAGATGGAGGAAGCTTTACGTAACGGTCGGGATAAGGACAAAAGAGGAACTTTAAAGAGAAGTCCTGAACAGACGGGTGAACCTATTTGGAAGTCTACTGTACATTATTACACAATTTCCAATCAATTTCATCTTAAAACCATTACCACATAAAAGAATTTGAAATATAATTGATTATGCAAACTTACGGAGTACGCGCAGCTGCTGAACCCATGGTACAGTAATGACGTTGCTTGGAAGACCAGGTGGAAGATCGTTGTGATTGGATACTCTCATCAATACTGTGACTGGTGCAAGTTTCTCAAATGTCTTATAAATTGCTTCTATAATTGGTGATGGTAGGCTCTGGAATATCAGGTCTTCGCCCAAATTGAAGTAAATTGCGCCGTCTTTACTCTCATCCAAGTAATCTTTAATATCCTAAGATGATGATAAGAAGCACGAAAAATTAGAGTCTGAGCTTTAAATTGTTCTTTTGGTTTTTGGAGGAAATCTCGGAAACTAAGCGAGATAGAGACATTATATGGTTACCTTAGAAATAAAGGGGCGTAAGTGCTGTGTATAGCACATAGCCTTCTCGCCTAGTGATGGAACACAAAGAAGTGGCGGTCATTTGACCGGTCAACTGACCGTCAATGACTAAGTGGCAATGACTGACCATTTTGGTCAAAAAATAATGACCAAATCGTGAGTCAGAAAATTGACCAGAAATGGTTTTGACGGTCAGATTCCATCTAAATAGAGCTGATGATTTTTTTTTTGTGGACCTCTCCTTTTGTTTATTAATCAAAGTCATTATATTTGAGACTGACTAGAGTCAAGAACATTCAGGATAAAAGTAATATGATAGAACGTTACGGAGATATATCTCTATCTGTAAGACAAGAGTAAACTGAATCTATTAGGATAAGTGCAGAATTTATGAAGAATTTACGATTTGTTGAGAAAATAAATGAATATTCTTGTGATATCATTGTATTTAAATTTGATAAGCCTTTTTCTCTTCAAAAATGTCATTCTACTAAAAGTGACAAAAAAAATGACCGAAGAACAAATTGACGGTGATTTTCTATCTATATAGCTGGATTTCATTACAGATTCTGGTTCGTTATTCTTCAATTGGGTTTTTCAATCACCGATATTCTACCAAAAATGAGAAATACTGCACTTTTGGAAATAGATGATTTCTTTGAGTATTTCTGTATGACATAAAAAATGACCAAAAATAAAATTGACGTCAATTTTCATCTATATAGATGGATTTTGACATTTATTTCTCCTGACAGACCATTTGAATTTTTGACGGTCAATTTTCAACAAAAATTGCGGTCAAGTCAGGAATGGTCACGAAATGGTCAATTGACGCCTGACCTGACCGATTTCAAAATTGACCGTCATTTTACATCTCTATTCTCGATCCTTTGTTTCCCAGACGATAATATATATCATTAGTGCAGAGATAAAACAAGATAAGTCTCTTTTTTTCCCATCAAGTTTCTTGAAAATACCTTAGAAAATAACCGAGAAAGAGCAATTCAGCCCTAAAACTCTTGTGTAACTCTTGAACTTCTCTACAAAAACAGATGAGTAATATCACCTCATCTGGCTTAGTTTCGAGATAGTTCCCTCAAAATTACCTCAAAGATAAGTCGATTTATCCTGTTTTACCTCTTCACTACTGATATAATTAAGATACTTACCCAGAAAAGAGGTGCAACAAATTTGTCAATCACGTGCATACCACCAGCCTCGATAACACCAGGAGTCACTGGTCTGACACCATCGACAGCAGCATGAGCGTTTGTAATTACAAGAGCAACATCAGACTCGAGTTCGCTCAATTTCGGTACTTTTTTCCCCAAATACTTGGCTAATATTTGATTCTGGGGATTTGTAGCATGATAGAAGTACCACTTTTGATAGGCACTACCAACGAAATTCGTAATACGATGCCAGAAATCAACGTGATTGGTAGTGTACGGCTCTTCAGGGACAAAGTTAAAACCATCAGAATTTCCAGCAATATCATATATCCAGGGTAATCTGGCGTAAGTGCTCACGCCAATTACGGGAACATTCAACACGTGACCAATTGACAGGAAGCAGTTTGCTATCAGTATCTGCATGAGTTATATGAACAAACTTGATTAAATTACGTCGTGATATCATCTGGATTAATCGATTGCTCATTAGTGCAGGAAATTCCTAGGGATTCATAGCTTTGGGATTTTTTCAGGATTATCTTTGAATTGAAGGGAAATAGCGAAATTCGTGGAAGTACACGAAGGGACCTATTCATCTTGTTGAGAGGATCAAAGTAATGGTGGAAAAAAATATAGTAGAAAAAAGCCTCGATTACAACCATATGGTTAGGAAATATTGTGATCAGGAGAGAAAGTCGCCTCAGTGTGCAATCGAATTTTTAAAAATATGGAGATAACGAAATTTGAGGATTTCTGAGATCATAGGTACACCATTAGAAAGCCAGGGAAACTTGAGCCTGAAAATCATTATCATGCAATTGATTTCGGACCAAACGCTGCAGGACTATGAAAACGGCAAATTCGTGAATTATTTACGTTCGATTTAATCATCTCGGAAACTATTCGATCTAATTACATTGAATTGTAGTGTTCTCCGGGCTCAAATTTCTCTGGCTCTCTGATAAAACCATAAAAATTCAAAAAATCCTTGAACTTCATCTCCTCGAATGAAAAATCTCCAGTTTCCATGTTTCAGATACGACTTTTCTGTTAATTTTTTGAAAATATCTTGGAATTAAAGGAAGATAGCAAAATTCGTGCACAGATCTCTTCTATGAATCTCATTTTTTTTTCTACAAAAAAAGGATATCTTAACTAATTTGAATAAAATCAAGCTCCTGGAGAAGAAAAAATATTAAAAAAGAAATATGAAAAATTACCTCAGTTATCACAGCATCATATGGCACGTCCTTCGGCGGATTTCGAACAATTGCCTGAATTTTTTCATCAGCCAGTGCATGACAAACATTGTTACCACGTTCCGTATTCACTTGATTGAGTACTGGCACAATTTTTTTACCAATATCATCATAAGTTACATTATTAAATAGAGATGAGTGAGTAGGTGGAATAGTTATATCAAAGTAATTTAAATAATCATCGTGTTGAGGAAAGGAACTAACTACGTCTACATGATGGCCTTTATCAGCCAAACTTTTCATTAATCTTTCAAAAACAACAAAACTACTTCGTGAATTTGATGGAAAAATTCCCAAAATTTTATGAGACTCTGAGTTATTCCATAATAATGAAAATAAGAGAATTGATGAAATTACGTAATTCATATTGTCGGTTTGAATGAAAAAAATAATTGAGAGAGAATGAAATCTCTGGATGAGAACAGAGGAATGACTGCAATTGAAATTTAATAAATCGTTGAAATTCCGATTAATTCGTCTTTATCCAATTACATAATATTTCTTTGTATTTGTGGCCACTGTGTCAATTCATAATTATTTGAACAACTTATCGATGAACATCTGCGGGCTATTTTTGAAAGCGAAGGGTAAGTGTACACGTTGAAGAGACAATTTTTTTTTTCGCAATAATTGAAAAAAAAAAATTAATACATTTTTCATTAATTTTTTTTTTCTTAAAAAATGAGCGGAAAATTTGTGCCTAAAAAATAGTCTAAGCCAATCGATATATAATATTCTAATTTTTACGTTCACTCAGAATTGTAACAGAGTCAAATTTCTTCTTATTTTATTTTTTGAGAATGGAGCTTATTTTACTCGTGATTTGTAATTAGTATATTAGGTTTCAAATTGTGGAAGGAGTAGTTTTACTGTTGTAGGGTTTACATCACGAGGCGAAGGCGCGTGATGTAATCAAAATTGTGAAAGAAGTCCTCCCTAACTTGTAACGTTTATAAATTGTAACGTTTATTTCTAAAAATTGTATTCTAAAGAAATTGTGAAAGAATTTTTGGTCCAATTGATCCCCAAATATTGCTCATAATTATGATTTTTTTCTACTATTTTCCTTGAGCAGGCTATCTCCGTTTTTTTTTTTTTGATTTTTCGAAAATGGAAAAGCCCCTTGAAAACCATTTTTCAAATATATCTCAATTATTCACAGAAGTATGGATAATTTTTCAAAAAAATTTATTTGAACAGACGATTTCGTTTTTTCGAAATTTTAATTTTGAATATCTCTGTAAATAATCGAAATATAAAAAGAAATATTCTTATCAATTTATTTTTGTTTTAAAAAAAAGAGGAATATTTTCGCTAACCTTCTTTTTTTATCTTCGATATTTTCCTTGGGAACCGCACTGGAAAGATAATATTTAAAAAAATGGTGAAATAATAAGAGATCGAGGTGATTCTATTGAAACCTCCAATTAGAATAATTTACTAGGAAATCGCTAACGATTTGAATGGAAATTTTCATTCTCCACCCATGCTGCTAGAAATTAAACGAACCTGGAGATTAGGCCCCTTCATTTTTTTAGATTTTTTTTACGTTTAAAAATGGAGAATTAGTAGTTAGTGAATACGAGTGAAAAAGAAAAAGAAGAACACCGAGGGTCGTTAGAAAAAGCAGGAATGTTGGGAGGAAAATAAGAGGAGCATAGCGGTGGGAGTTTCTGATAACGAAAACCGCTGCAAGGAAGCGAAAGACCCTGTTAATGCTGGTGGAAATAGGAGGGCAAAAAAAAGCTCTTGTTGAGAGTAGGAAAAAAAAAGAGGAAGCATGTAAAGAGGGATGTAATAATTAAGGAGTTTGGATAACAGCAGAAAAGAAAGGATTTCATTTTTTTCTCTTTTATTTAGTATTCAAACCAATAGAGTTTATTCTGTGAATATATTTAAAAAGTGTTATTTTTTTTTTCAATGATAAAAAAAACTACATAATAAAACTCTTTCGTATCCCCTTCCTCAAAAATACAATGAGAAAAAAAAAATTGATGTAAGAAAGATTTTCTCTACAAAATCGATTGCTTGATAATTTTCGATATACTTATTTATTTAGGAGATATTCGTGGAATAGTGCAAAGTGAATCTTAGATATTAAATGAGGGAGAATCAGCCCCGAAATCACTTGTAAACTATTTTCTTAAAAATCTCAAGAACTATTGGGTTTTGGAGAATTTATCAAGAAACCTTTTTTGAAGCTCTTAAATTTTTTTATGAAACGATTCTTTTGACTTTTTTTCCGAAACCAATTAATTTTGGAGAAATTCTAAATATAAACTGCATGACATTATTTGACTTATCTTTTCATATTTTCTCATCCGTTCTCAAGTAAAAACTAGAACTAGAAATTTTTCAGTGAGAATTAATGGTTTTTTCTTTTTCGTGGCAGAGTTCTAGAAGGGTATTCGCACGTGTATACCGTACTGTTAATTAAAGCGTAAATAACATTTTTCATTCTCATAATAACAATTTTTAAATATTCATCATTCTATTTTTTTCCCTTTTTTTACTTCGGAAGGATGAAATGTTGTGAAGAGATAAAAAAAATGAGCATAAAGTTTCATAATTGAGTTACAGTTGGTTAAACCTGGAGGTAGTTTTAATGAACTTTAAAATTTTTTTTTTTTTTAATTCCACATGTCTTCTATAAGCAACACTTGTTAATAAACATGTTTCAATGTTTGAACTGCAACATATTGACACAAGTGTTGAGCTCAGACTAACTCCAAATAAACAAACATTCTTGCGCGCAATGAAGACTCGATTCAAAGCTCAAGGGTATTTGATTATTTGGTAATCGATTACGATTTTACTTGAGATAGTTGGAATTATTTGATTATTTAGAAGTAGCAATTAAAAGTGCACTATTCGTGTCTGTCTTAACTTATTTAGAAGAAAATAATTATATTGTTACTGGTGTTACGGAAATTGTTGCATGCTATTCGATATATCGAATTTAGATGCGATTAATCGAATATTTGAAGAAATGACGCAACACGCTTTGAATTGCAATTTAATTTAATTGCTATTTCGAAAAGTAAGCGATGTTACGGAGTTTCTATTGAATTTTTGTTTTTAGAGGATTCCATGATAAAAATGGTAAAACGAAAATTTCTACATCTTCCGAAATATTCAAAAAAGTCAAAAAATATCAAATAAAAGTCAAACTCTTCCCTTCAAATTGATTGATATTTTTCCCCCCGATTGTCTAGTGAAATGAAAGCAATAGAAATTTAATTAAAAAATAAATGCCAAGAAAATAAATTACCTCATTATCCTCAATTCGATATATTTCTCAGCATCTTCTAGATGACCATCCCTGAGGTTATAAGAGAAACGATAAAATCCTCAATGTATAAACTCATAAAATTGAACATGATAGAGAGGATAGTTGGAATCGATATTGTAAGTGTGTACTCGAGACTGGAGTATACTCCAAGATACGTTGTAAAGTTTGGATGAAATCTTGAGTGATCTTCTATCGAAGTGAAGAGGAGAACAGACTGCAACAAATTTTCTCACCTGACTACCAATTAGGAAAGTTGGTAGTTGGATAGACAACAGCAATATGCCCTTATCGGATGAAAGAAAACAGGATCGTGCATCATCGCCAATTACGTGACTTGGTAGTCAGTCAATTGAAAGTACTTATTCATCTCGCTAAGAGAATGAAACAAATGATAAAAGAAAAAAATATGCAATCAAACATTTGATATAGAAGATAATAAAATTGGAGGATTTCCGCAATTTCATGCAAAGTACTGAAAAGTCAGGGGAATTTGAGCCCAAAAAAACACTATGATGCAAGTGATTTTCATCAAGTTTATAGAACAGATTATAAAAAAAATCGAATTCGTGAGTTATTTCCGTTCAATTTGATTATCTTAGGAACTATTCGATGTATTTCAATTGCATCATAGTGTTTTTCGAGCTCAAATTTGCCTAATTCTCTAATAAAACCATAAAAACTCCGAAAATCCTCGAACTTCATTTTATAAAATGGAAAATCTCTATTTTCCACTCAATTTAACTTCGGAAACACCTCAAATCACTAGCATGACAATGCAAGCAAAGAGAAAAAAAAAAGATCCATAATCCCGCTGAATTGCATTTCTTATTACAGTTGAGTGCTTTCTATATAAAACAGCAGGCAAAACGTGCGAGATTTTCTTCTGCATAATGCTCGTGGCATCCTCAATTCAGCAGACACATCTCCATTCAAATTCCCTCCTACCTTCTCCAATCTCCATGAAATAAAAAACGTGTGAAACAAAACAAAAATTGAATTCTCTACATACACAATTTATTTATTTTCTTACTATGAAAGAAAAATAAATGGAATAGTTATGAAACATTGATGTAAAAAAAAAAACAAGTGTAAGCTACAGCTTAATAAAAGTTTTTACTGGAGGCTCACAAAGGTTTTGTCGTTTCAACAAGTTGTTCAATAAAAACGAAACGTTGAAACTGCCTTTCTCTTTTGATTCTTAGCAAACATAAGTTTGTTACATATCCCCAGGGTATTGTATATAGTTTGGTTTACTTGGATTCATCTACGTTGAAATGATATCAGCGTTGCACTCAACGCTATTACTTCTTAGCATTACGGTTGTTGGCAAAGATAAATATCACATTTTTTCTGAAACTTTTTTACTATCGTAAATTATTAAAATTTTTCTTTTATTAAAGAAAAATTCTATCAAGTTATGCAAAGTAAGTGCACCGAGTTGAATGGAAATTTTATTCAAATGTACTTGGTATTTTTTTTATTATTCTGCAGCTGATGTCATTTTGGTAGTTTTCATAGATTTTCTGAATAAAAAGCATCAAAATTGAGGTGATTTTGGAATATCTCAGAAACGAGTAGATTTAAGGGGATAAAGCCCGAATCTTTTTTTGTAGAGGACGTGATCATCTAAAAAAAAAGTCTCTTCATGAATTTTCGTGAATTCGATAATTTTGGAGATATTCACCGAAAGGTTGAAGATCATCCTTCAGAAATTCTTTTGAAACCAAAAACGTTTCTATGAGCTTTTGAAAATATCTCCGTAACGAATCGTGATAGAGAAATTTATGAAGAGACCTTTTTTGTGCAGAACTTGATTCTCTTTAAAAAAGGTCTCTACATGAATTCTCCTAAATCGAACGGTTTCCGAGAGATCTTTAAAAAGCAAAAAAAAAAAGTAAGTTTTCAAACATTACAAGGGTTTAGGAAAATTGAAAATTCTCATGTTTAATGAAACTATTCGAAGCAGATAATTATCTTGGAGATAATTCGATTAATTACCTGATTTCCTCGTGCTGACGACCTTCTATTCATTCTTGCAACACGAGAAGCCATGAGATTCTCCTACTCAGACAAATTGCATCCCGGATTTTATCGTAAATCCGCTCTCTTATGAATCGCAATTTTCTCGTCTTTTCCTCTCCTACTTGAGAAATGAGATATTTCACCCAGGAAAACATTCACGTTGTCACTGCCATGATGCCTTGAATGTCAATTGAACGATCGTTTTTTCGGATATACCGATTTCACGTGCACAGTTTGCTTTATCATGAGATGAATGACATTCAGCTACTTGAACGTTCTTTTCTCATCTTCTCAAGAATATCCTATCTGGCTGGGATTTGTGCTCATAAATTTCTATCGTGTTTCCCCTCATTCCTATATACTTACCGCCATCGTTGAATATTCATTGTCCATTTGGAACTGCATTACTTGACTTGAAAAAACAACAGCTCTAGAATTGAATCTGAAAATTGAGGAATCAGCAAAATTCAGTGGTTTTTCATTATTTTCTGCAGAATATCTCGGAAGATAAGCGAGATAGCGCAATTTCTGCAGAGACCTTTTTTTGTATGTCCTGATTCTCTACAAATAAGGTTTCTATGAAAATTTCGTTATCCCACTTGGTTTCTGAGATATTTTCAAAAAATAAATGAAATGAAATACATTTTTTCCAGATTTTCGAAATGAATCAACCAATTTATCGCCAAAAAATATTTGCCTCATAATAATACAAGATTAATTACATTTCAGAATCCTATTGTCCTGGATTGTTTGATGGATGGGCATGCTGGCCGAACACACCGGCAGGCGAGAAGGCTTACGCTCCATGTCCGTCTTTCATCACTGGATTCGACGAGTCATGTGAGTACAATAAATTTTGATAACAATGAAAATAAAAAGAAAGGAATGTTAGGGTTTTTTATCACAATAAAAAATCAATGATTGTAAAATAGAAACAGTGATATTCAAAATATATTATTTTTCAAAAAAGTATAAATCCGTTGATTTTTACAAGTATAGAAAAATTTCAGAGATTTGTAGACTGAATTAGAAAGTATTTCATCGTTTTGAAGTGCAAAAGGGTGTAAGTTTATCTTTTTCAGGTGCTCTACTTCGAAAATTCGCTAGAAAATATTAATTTATTAATTCCGATTGTTTCTTCTCTTTAACTGGCAAACGATTTATACACATGTAGACATTAGTTAGAATAGCTGGATATGTGTATCTCTTCAATACCTCTATAATTTTCCAAAATCTGTCATCACTTTGAGCTTTAGTACTGCGAAGCAATAACGTTGACGCGATAATACCAGAATAATCATCTCCAATTTCCAAAAGTCCCTCGACAACATCCAGCACCATGTCCTCAATTTTAAGTACTGCACTCAAAAAATCGTATAGAGTATTCGCTATTAGCGAGATAGATTCTCCGGCAAGTGCCTCGATCATAGAGGGAAGAACCTCACGAATCTTCCCGGCAAACTCCCTCGAATTCGTTGTACTCCATATCAAGCCAATATATGTCAGGTACAAGTAGGAAGTTGGCATTTGATGGGGTTTGAGGATCGAAAAGACAGTCATGTAAAGGGCTTCCATGATCCTCTTCGTTATTGCATCAAACTGTGTGCGCTTTATAATGTACTCAATAAAAATATGCAGCATGTAATTCCCTGGAAGACATCCAGGTCTCTCAGGATCCATAACGTCCCAATGATTCTCAATGAACGCCCTCAGCAAGTTCATCACGTGCTCGAGACGCCGTTCGAATTTGTCACCAGCCGGAATCAGATAACCGTAGATCACATATCTCCTAATGCTATCAGAAAGTGAAAAATCTGTGATTTCCAAATTGTTGAAGTACTCTTGCAGAAGGTATTCATGGAATTCCTCTGATAAATATTTGGTAGCATCAACTGCTGCATGGAAAATGACGTTGTATTGAATCAAAGCATTACTCTTCGATAGCCCCTCTTCCATTCTCTCTAGTCTCCTGATGGTCTCGAGCAGGAGTCCGAGGTAATCGCTGATGAACTCATTCGCTACTTTGCCTGACTTCATGAAAGAGGCGAGAGCATCATCATCCGGCTTCAAATCAACAATAGCCTCCTGAACCATCCCCCAAGTTTCTTTATTCGGCTCATTCACAAACAGTTGCATGATCTTATTAAAAACAATGGACCGAATGGACCTGTGTTTCTGGTTCCTCAACAGATTCGAGGACATTCGACTAATTTCGTCGATGGTCGACACGAGATAGAACATCCGAATTCCTTGTTTCTGCATGGACACTGGTTTATCCATAAATTTCATTGCAAGCTGAGTGACCTTGGGAACAGGCGCCCGCCTACAGAAATTTACCAGAGTGGCCAGCGCCGTGTGCAGACGATCACCTTGACAGAAATCGAAAAAAAGATCAAGTGAAATCGGTGGTTCAACGAGTCTAAACGCTGTAGTAATCGCCTTTTCTATAATATACCGAATTTTAGCTTCATCATCTGCACTCATATTCCTGGTGAAATCCTCCTGCAAAAAAGGCGTAATAACGCGTTCGATCGAACTTCCCTCATACAGTAATGCCAGAACAATCAAACTCTTTTGTTCCTTCTTGTTCATGAAATCATCCAGCGACTTCTCTGCAAACTTGATCGGTAGATCCTGATGCCAACGACACTCCCTCACGAATCTCCGATGAGCAGCTCTCCATGAGATCTCATTAGTGCACCCACTCAAGCACTTCTCCCACTTGTCCTTGATCTTCTGAGGTTCCTTCTTGAGTAGAATAAAAGCTTCGTTTACATTGAATCCAGTGTCTCTATCTTCCTCTAAAACAAAATCCTCATAAGCCTCTGCATCGGCCTCTTTCAGAGCTGTTGCAAGTTCGTATCTCACGAACTTGTCCTCTTCTTTGTTACCAAGAATCTTCTTGACAGCTTCTAACAACAATGGATAATTCCTCAAGCCAATATCCTTTGAATTATTTTGAAGATTCTTAACATTTCTTCTGTTGAAATCATTGATTGATTTGATCAGACTAGTCACGATTTTCTGCCAATTAGTGTGTCCAATCTTAGTTTTCACGCTATATTTTTGTGGAATTCTCTCTAGAACATATTCCAAGCACGTTCTCTCGTACTCCGGACGATCCTTGAAGATGTTCCAATTGAGATTCCAATCCCAGCTTCCAACGACTTCGATGAACACATCCATTCTCTCAGAAATCGGTAATTTGTTCGCAAGATTAAAGTGGATTCCGTTGACAATCAGATCTACGAAAGTGTCAAGATAATTATAGTATTCCTCCTTGACAAACATCAATTGAATGAATTTGTTCAAAACTTCCCAGTGCTCGACTGTCAGCATGACATTCTTAAAATAGTGAAGAAATCTGAACAGAACATCAAACAGACACATGGTCATTTCGTTCTTGTGCCTCCTCCAAATGTACTCCAGCGTTTCTAGTAATGCATCTAAATCAGAGTTCATCCAGCACGTGAACATCATCTCCTCCAGCAGAAGCGTCCTGCAGGAACTGTTGGAATTCTTGCTGATTTCTTTCTTGATTGCTGGAATGGATTCAGCAGTTGGCAGATAGGATCTCCAGCATTTGTGCAAACTCCAGTAATTATCTAGGCACTGATCTTTTTCTTTCTCCAGGCGTTTTCTCGCCTGTCTAATGCGTTCTTCAAGCGGCAAAAGCCTGAAAATCTCAATGGATAATCCGTCTTCCACCTCCAACAGACTCTTCCCATAAACTTCTTCGAAAGAAGACAAGAGAACATTGAGCTTCTCACTTTCTGGGTAGAATTTCAGATACTCCATGATTGATGGGTGAAAATTCTCAACCTTAGGCGGTAACAAATTCTTGAACATCAGCTTGAACTGCGCAGCTTTCAATTTATCGGTAACCTGTTTCAACGAAATCATCGGCAAAAATAAATGCGGATTATGTATAATCGCATTGATTCCATTTTTCATAAATAGTTGACCACGTGTTTTACTGAATCTAATGCCAAACGACTGCTTGTGTAATTCGATCAATTCAATAAAATCATCAACATTATTTTTCACTAATTTCGGGAGAAAATGAATGTAATTGTAGATACTTATTTCAAATAATCTACGCTCGTAAGGCTTGTCATCGGGTTTGCTCAACTTCAAGTAATCAATTATGACTTTTGGGTATTTCTTATAGATGATTTTCATTGATCGTCGGCTGGGATCAATCCTCCGCTCTTCTATCATCATTTTTCGGAGGAATGGTTCACTACAGGCGATCAACAGTGGTTTCGCCAATTTTTCACCGTAATTTTTGCTCAAAATCACGAAAAATTCTTCAGCAATTGTGGATTTTTCAGGATGAGATGATAATTGTGCAGCTAAGTTTTTGATAATCTTTATGCGATTATTCAGTGATACATATGGAAAAATATTATTATTGTAATAATGTACATTAGTGGTCTCATTTGTACCATCAAAATACCACTTTGCTGTAAGTGCACGCTCGAAGACGAGCGAATCCCCTGATTTTAGTGCCTCAATAATACCGTCTGGTTTACTCAATATTTTTGATATTTCGACTCGAACTAGTGGCACTAGGGGCTCGGGAATATCGGAGGAATTTATCCTGTCCAGTGGATCAATTTCGTTTGTTGTTGAGGCGATAATTGCACGCGCTTTTTCATTCAGTGTTTTGTACTTCTCACCTGGCGTCAATCCAGGTATTTTCTGAATTGCCTCTAAATACGGGGAATTCATTGTTGAGGTTAAGCCTATGAACAAAAAAAAATATTTTTCTCGATTCTCTTTAAAAGTGGTTCAGTCTTAATTAAACTCAAACAATAAAGTGAGAATTACCTGCACCAATCACTCTTATCACTGTTTATCAATAATAATGCAACTGTCAAACGGAATCGGCAATTTAATTGAACTGAATTGTATTTATATGAAGTAATTCCTGAATCACTTGAATTATTATTCATCAATTTAATTCATTTTTCCAAGTACACTTTTATGAAACGATTCATATTGTTATTGTGAGGACAAAGTTAATACGAGAATAATGAAATTGAGGAGAAAAATCACTGGAATTTACATTGAGACTATTCACATATGGTCAAAATGGCAAAAGAGGGATCTGCAGAAATATTCGGCTTTCATACTATTACATGTAAACTTCAGCTTCGGGTGGACTTCAGAAGATCCCTCTTTGGCTAGTTCCACGTGTAGAATAGACTATTTGTACGATTAGCCGAAAGCCGAAGCTAAAATTGATATGATGGGGCATAGGAGCCGAAGACATTAGATGTCTATTCTTTCGCTAGTTGTACAATAGAACTGGAAGAGGCATTCAGCTGTTCGAAACGTGCTGACAGAGATAGAAAACTTCAAAACAGCTCATCTTTTTCGTACAGTCGGAACCAAAAGAACTACTTACCACGTGGATCCAAAGTAATAGGTATAAGAGGTGGGGTAAAACTAAAAAAAAAAAATTATCTTCAATTCTAGAATTTATTTTGCCTGCAATCAAATTCATTTCTCCTGCTAAACCTTTGTTGTTTGAATTTGAAGATAACGAAACTGTCTATTGTCGAACTAGCCAAAGAGGTAGCTTCCGAAGTCGACCCGAAGCTAAAATTTACATATTGTGGCATAAGAGCCGAATATTACCAAGGTTACTCCATCGGCCTGTACGGCTTTAACTTCTGGCATTGCTTGTTACATATAATTTCATCGTTATTGCGCAGGTGCCACAGTCGTACTAACCAAAGAAGGATCCTCGGAAATATTCGGCTTCTATGCTACAACATTTATATTTCAGCTTCGGGTCGACTTCGGAGGATACTTCTTTGGCTGGGACAACTGTAGTTTGGAGAGAGTGCGACAGTCCACTCTGACAATGTATCTGTCTCTCGCACAATTTTTGTCTCTAGGCTTGGTAGTGCCTCTACCAGATCTGGTAAAAGAAAATTTCAATTCTTCATTGCTATTGTCAGGCTGATTTTTTTCAAAAATAGCTTATTCCAATATATATTTCAAGTGTCTCCAACTGAAATGTTCCATGAGCGTGGCGGGAGATAGAAAAAAATACAAACTACCTCAACAATGTCTTTTTCTAAAAATATCCTGGAAAAACAAGAGTTACGGAAAAAATGGTCTGGATGAAAATTAAAGATATTGAAGTTATCTAAATATTTCTTCTCACGTTAAAAAGTTCGGTACAAAAAATCCTTGACTCTTCATAACGAAAACATGGAGTAATCTGATTTTTCTCTATCTCAATTATTTGCGGAGAAATTCAAGATTGAAGAATAATTTACAATTTCAGAATATGCAAGTGCATTTTTTCTTGGAATTTCAAAAGTAAATATCTCTGTGAATAATTCAGAGATGTAGAGAATTATAATGAGCATATTTTTTCTTTATGGAAAGACTAATATTTTTTCTTGTTTGATATTTTTCTCTGTATTCTCAAAATTTCCATGTTCACTTCAATTGAGTAATCAAATTCTACGTTTCGTTGAGTTTTCTAGCTAGTATCTTTATCTTTTATATTTAATTCCATCGATTAATGAATTTATTATGCGAATTTCACAATAATTTTATGATTGATTGATCACAAAATTAATTGAATAATGAAATTATTGAATTAGTTGCAATTATTATGATTTATTCCTTAATGTTCGCTCCAATTGATAGCAATAAAAAAAAAACAAATATTCTAAAAGAGAAAAAATCACTCGCTGGACGTGAATAATATTTAAAATATGATATTTATTAAAAAGATATAAATTCATAGACTCTTACAAGTATAGTGCATCACAATTTCAGAGGTTCATCAACTGACATAGAGAGTATTCCGTCTATTTAGAGCAAAAATGGCGTTTCTTATTTTTTAAGGTTCTTTACTCCGACTTCCCTTTTTCTCTATTTCGACGAATCAAGAGAAGATATTAATATTTCAATTTCAGTTTTTTCTTATCTACTACCGGCAAACGATTGATACACATGTAGATATTAGACACAACAGCTGGATGCTTGTGTTCCTTCAAAATTTCTGCAATTTTCCAAAATCTCCCATCGCTCATAACTTTAGAACTGTAGAATAGTAGCATTGACGCAAGAATAGCTGAACAATCATTTTTCGATTCTAAAAGCGTCTCGACAACATCCAAAATCATGTCATCCCTGTGAAGTATCGAATCCAACAGTTCGTGTAGAATATTGGCCATCATCGAGACGGATGCTTCTGAAAGCGCCTCGATAATAGAGGGAAGTACCTCACAAATCCTCCCTCCAAACTCCTTTGAAGTCGTCGTACTCCGTATTAAACCAGCATAAGTCAGATACAAGTAGGAAGTTGGCATTTGTTGGGGTTTGAGGATTGTAAAGACAGTCTTGTAAATGGCTTCCATAATTTTCCTCATTGTCGCGTCGTACTCCGTACGCTTTACAATGTACTCAATGAATTCATGCAGCATGTAATTTCCTGGGAGACACCCAGGTCTCTCGGGATCCATAACGTTCCAATATTTCTCAATAATCTTCTTCAGGAAATTCATCACGTGCTCGAGCCGTTGTTCGAATTTCTCATCAGCCGGAATTAGATAACCGTAGACCACATATCTCCTGATGCCAATAGAAAGTGACTGATCTGTGATTTCCAAATTGTTGAAGAACTCTTGCAGAAGGTATTCGTGAAATTCTTCTGCCAAATATTTACTGGCATCAACTGCTGCATGGAGAACTATGTTGCATTGAGTCGAAGCCGTACTCTCCGATAGTCCCTCTTCCATTTTTTCTAGTCTCTTGATGGTTTCGAGCAGATGTCTGAGGTAGTCGCTTAGGAACTCATTCGCTACTTTGTCAGACTTCACGAAAGATTCGAGAGCATCATCATCTGGTTTCAGATCGACAAAAGCCTCCTTAACCAACCCCCAAGTCTCTTCATTCGGTTCATTCACAAACAACTGCAAGATTTTATCAAAAACAATCGTTCGATTGGACCTGTGCTTCTCATTCCTCAAGAGCTCCACGGACATTCGTCTAATTTCATCCATGGTCGACACAAGATAAAACAGCCGGATTCCCTGTTTTTTCATCGACACAGGCTGATCCATGAACTTCATTGCAAGCTGAATGACCTTGCGAACAGGTGCACGCCTGGCCAAATTCACCAGGGTGGCCAGTGCCATGTGCAAACGATCACCCTGACAGAAATCGAAGAACAGATCGAGTGAAATCGGCGGCTCGACGACCTTAAACGAATTGATAAGCGACGATTCCATCATGTAACTCATCTTAGCTTCATCACCCCCAATATCCCTAGTGGAATTCGTTGGAAGAAAAGGCAAGATGAAACGTTCGAAAGAACTCCCCTCGTACAGCAACGCCAGAACAATCAGACTCTGTCCTTCCTTCTTATTCGTGAAATTGTCAATTGCTTTCTCTGCGAACTTGATCGGCAGATCTTGATGCCAGCGACACACTCTAATGAATCTTTGAGCAGCTCCGTAGTAGATGTTATCACAGCATCCACTCAAGTACTTCTCCCAATCATCCTTGATCTTCTGAGGTTCATTCTTCAGTAGATTAACAGCTTTGTTTGCGTTAAAATCAGTGGTTTTATCCTCCTCCAAAACGCAGCTTTCATAGATCTCTGCATCGGCTTCTTTCAGATCTCTCGCCAGTTTGAACTTCATCCCCTTTGGCTCTTCGTTGTTGGCAAGAATCATTTTGACATCTTCTACCAACCATTGATAATTTCTCAATTGGACATTCTCCAAATTAGTTTTAAGATTCTCAAGGTTCCTTTTATTGAAACGGTTGATCGATTCGACCAGACTAGTCACGATTTCATCCCATTCATTCAGTCCGATTTTGTTTTTCTCGCTGTATTTCTGTGGAATCCTTTCCAAAACATAAACCAAGCATGTCCTCTCATACTCCGGATGATCCTCAATGATGTTCCACTCGGGTCCAAAGCAGTTTCCATTGACCTCAATAAACACATCCATTCTATCAGAAATCGGCAATTTGTTGGCAAGATTGTAGTGGATACCCTTGATAATCAAGTCTCGGTAAGTGGAGCTATGATGATTATAGTCATTCTTGATGAAGAGCCATTGAATCAAATTGTTCACAGCCTCCCAATGCTCGGACGTTAATGTTATATCCTCATAATCCGCAAGGAATCTGGCCATGACATCCAATAGAATCGTACCCTGTTCGTTCTTGTGCCTCGTCATGATGTACTTCAGTGTCTCCAATAACGCATCTAGATCGGAATTGATCCAACACGTGAATATCATTTGCTGCAGCAGAACCATTCTGCAGAGGCCGTTGGAATTCTTGCCGATTTCCTTCTTGATCATTGGAATCGATTCGTCTGTTGGCAAATAGCACCTCCAGGATTTCTCCAAATTCCAGGTGTCGTTCAGGTGCCAATCATCATTTTTCTCCAGGCGTTTTCTCGCCTGTCTAATACGTTCATCCACTGGCAAAAGCCTAAAAATCTCTGGCGTTAATCCGTCCTCCACCTCCAACAGACTCTTTCCATAAACTTCCTCGAATGTCGACATGAGAATGTCGATCTTCTCACTCTCTGGATAGAACTCGAGGTAATTCATAATTTTCGGTGTAAAATGATCGATTTTTGGTGGAAACAAATTCCTAAACATCAGCTTATACTGTCCGACTGTTAATTTATCAGTAACCTGTTTCAACGACATCATCGGCAAAAATAAATTTGGATTACGTACAATTGCGTCAATTCCATTTTTCATGAATAATTCACTACGTTTCCTACTGAATTTAATGTTAAACGAGTTTTTGTGTAATTCAATCAATTCAATGAAATTATTTACATGATTTTTCACTAATTGCGGTAGAAAATGTACATAATTGTATATACTTATTTCGTGTAATCTACGCTCGTAAGGCTTTTCTTCAGATTTACTTAACTTCAAATAATCAATTATGAGCATTGGATATTTTTGATACATGATTTTGATTGATCGTCCGTTTGGATCGATTCTTCGCTCTTCTATTATCATTTTTCGGAGAAATGATTCACTGCAGGCAATTAACAGCGGCTCCGCCAATTTTTCACCGTAATTCTTGCATAAAATCTCAAAAAATTCTTCAGCAATTGTGGATTTTTCAGGATGAGACGACAAGTGTGCAGCTAAATTTTTAATAATCTTTATACGATTATTTAGTGATACGTGTGAAAAAATATTATCATTGTAATAATGTACATTAGTAATTTCATTAGTACCATCAAAGAACCACTTTGCTTGAAGTGCACGATCAAAGACGAGCGAATCCTGTGATTTTAGTGCCTCAATAATGCCGTCTGGTTTACGCAAAATTTTCGATATCTCGATTTGAACTATCGGCACTAGGGCCTCGGGGATGTCGAAGAAATTTATACTGTCCAGTGAATCAATTTCATTTTTTGTTGAGGCGATAATTTCACGTGCCTTTACATTCAGTGTTTTGTACTTCTCACCTGGCGTAAATCCAGAAATTTTCTGAATCGCCTCTAAATACGGAGAATTCATTGTTGAGGTTAAGTCTATGAACAAAAAAAAATATATTTTTCTTGATTCTCGTTGAAAGTATTTCAGTCTCAATTAAATTGTTACGATAGAGAGAGAATTATCTTCACCAATCACTCTTATCACAGTTTTATCAATAATAATGTAACTGTCAAAAACGTAACTGTCAAACTGTTGATTCAATTGAACCAAACTCCATTCGTATGAATTAATTTCTGAATCACTTGAATTTTTTTAAACTAATTTAGTTTTTTTTTTTAATTTTTCAACTACTTTCTCATTCAACGATTAATATTGTTATTTTGAGGACAAAGTAGATACGGGATTAATAGAATTGAGGAGGAAAACAATAACTGAGCGATCAGACGTTGCCGGCAGTCTGTGCGCATGCGCAAACTCGGAGTATAGCCTGACTTCTTTCTCTTGGATAAAATAGGTGAGTGTGTGTGTGTGTGTGTGCGTATTGGTGAATGGTCATTCGGTGATAAACAGCGTGACACACATGTTACAGAGCTGAGTCAACCTTCACAGCAATCGGAGCTTACACACATGCATTCCTGTAGGTATTGGCATCACGTTTATTTTTGTGTCTTTGAAGATACCTTTTTTCCTTCATTTTCAGAGAGAGAGAGAGAGAGAGAGAGAGATGTTTTTATTGGAAAGAATTTGACTCTTTCCTCGTGGATCACGTGAAAAGTATTGCAGATAGAGAAAGAAGTATACAATTAAAATAGCAGACATCTGACGATTTTTATTTACTTATTTGTTGAAGCAATAAATTATCTGAATGAAATAAAAAATATACACGTGTAGAAAAATCGGAGAGCTACGAAGCCAAATTTTTTAGAATATTTTTTTCACAATACTTTATTTGTTCGAAAAAAATGTCAAAAATTATGAGAAGTGTGCTAATTTTTATTATCATAAAAAAATTTGATACAAAAAATCTCCGGCTCTTTACAAGGAAAACATTAAGTAATGAGGTTTTTTTTTGTATTTTAATTATTCAGGGAGATATTACAACATTGGAGTAAAAAATTTTACAATTTCAGAATATGTGGATACATGTATTTGTAATTTTTTTCTGTGGATAATTGATAGATGTAAAAAATTATAATGAGCACATTTGTTAGTTGTTACGAGAGAAATACTTTCTGTTCACACCTTTTTTTTTTATATTCGCAATAATTTTCACGTTAATGCCAGATGAATAATTAAACTCAACATTACGTGGTTTTTTTTATCTAGGTAACTGTTTCTTTTATATTTTATTCAATCAATGAATTTATTATGTGGGTTTAATTGAATTTTATAATTGATTGATCAATCAAATTATGAAATAGATTGAATGAAGTATTAAATTGATGCAATTCTTATAATTTATTCCTCAATTTTCGGTTCAATCTATCGTAAATATTTAATTCCTTTATCATTTCAAGTCCCTCTGATATTTTTAAACAATCGTACTCTGGTTGTTTATTTATTGGACTCCATGTTACTGGAAGCAATTCAGTTGTTGATGGCGTTGGATTACTGAAAATATAATTTTCCTCGTTTCATTAAGACAGAAATGGAATTCAATTACGAATATCATTAAAATTTCATGTAAAAGAGACAATTGCGAGATTTTTATTTAAAAAAATTTTTCGTTTCTCATTTACTCTATTTTTCTTTATGCCAGCGAATAATTGAGATTTCCAAGTGCCTCACATTTATTTTTATGTAGCAGTGTTACATTACATGAAAAAAAAAAATGTACATAATTAAATCTTAGTTGGACTCTCAAGTGTTCTATTTTTATGAATTTCTTTTCTGCAGAATCAGTAGAACATACACGTGTATCTCCCGCATGTCAAAACTTCAATTTCTACTCGAATATACCTCAATCTTTCATGCCTCAATCCACAAACGAGTGACAGAACGATAAAAAAAAACGATGATTTGAAAAATGTCATGCATCTTCTGTTGCAAATATCTCGGAAGCGAGTGGATTTACGACAAAATGTCAAGAGACTCTCTCTAGAGATCTCGAAATCCTTCACGAAAAAAATCTCTTGACATTTTTACCTAAAACCAATAGTTTACGAAATATTTCTACAATAATGTGAATTTAATTGATCAGCTAAACTTGAATTTAAGTCGTAGAAAATGCTGAACTTAAATCACATGAATCTTCAGTAGATCAGCAGACAAAATGTTAATGACAATGACTCACCCAGTTTTCGCGAAACTTGTCCACATTTCCGTGAATCGTTGAACAAGCAAACGTCGAAGGTCGTCTGGACCCGGGAGTTCGACTCCCAAATTTTTGAAGATTTTTGCATAAAAGAGAAATCCTAATTCATCAGAATGACAGGTGCCTACAAAATCAATATTATAGATAATAAATTTTGAATGTGGCACAAATGTAGGTCAAATTGAACTGATGATTAACAGAAGCCAAATTGAAATATGAGATAAATTCAGTAGTGAAGAGGTAAAACAGGATGAATCGACTCATCTTCAACGTCATTTCGAAGAAAATATCTGGGGAACTAAGCGAGATAAGGTGATATTCATCATCTGTTCTTGTAGAGAATTTCAAGAATTATAAAAGAGTTTCAGGGCAAAATTGCTCTCTCTCGGTTATTTTCTAAGGTATTTTCGAATAACTTAATGAGTAAAGAAAAGACTTATCTTGTTTTACCTCTTCCCTACTGAACTGAGTTGATTTCAAAATTATATTTTTTTCCAAAGTATCTTGAATTCTCATTCCGAGGAAGAGAGGACGATTTTCACTCGGAATACTTTGAGTATTCGAAAATTATCGGATATTCCCAGAAAGTTTTGTCGCTTAAAGAAATGTGCGTGAATTTGTTAGAATTACAATTGCTGGTACGAGGATTTTTGTGCCGAAGTGGACACGCAAATTACTGAGCGAGAAAACTTGACGGAAATATCCAAATCATTTTCAAGCATAAGGGGTATTCCAGGGGAATATTAAAAAAAAAAAAATTCCACCTCTTGATGTCAATACCAAATCTCTTGTTCCTTTTGGTTGGAATTGTGATATAACAAATGATCATGCTAATTTTTTTTTATTAGAAATAGCCATGGAATGAAACTAACTCATTCACCTTTCCCTCTCTTCTGAGTTTTCATTCGATCGTCCAAAATCTGTGCAGAATAGAAGAATAGATGTAATTACCTTTTTTCCTAGAGGAAAATCCAAGCTAGAAAAAAAGGGCTATTACAAAAATTGCTTCAAATTCCACAGAAATTAATTTAATATTTTAATGGATTCACTTCATTTGACTTCATTCAGTCGTCTCCAAATATCTCAAAAACTAAGCCGTAACGAAATTTTAGTGTAGCTTTTTTCTCTCCGAAGAAGTTCTTTATTTTTTGAAAAAAATAAACTCAACCGGAACATATGAATTATCAACTTACCAGGAAGAGTACAACGCGTGAAAAATTTCCATAGAGACAATCCCGCATCGCAATCAAACTTGAACAAATACGTTGGAAATTTGGAATTTTCCTTCTGTATATCCAGCATATCATGAATTCCGCAGATAAATTGAGCATCACCAAGAAGATCAGTAGAGTTTTTGAGAGTCTTTGTTGAAATACTCTCATTACCAAAGTAAATCTGTTTGAGTTCCTTTACAGTGAAATTCCTTTGTTTGAATCTCTTCACGGCTGTTGGATGGAGTAGTAAGTTCTCAGAATCGGCGTCAAGCATAGCAAGTTTCTCAGCATCCAGAGTTGTGCTGACATTCTGATTGGTTAGAGGTTCTGCAATAGGATAAAAATGATGGAATAATGCTTTGAGAACGTTTTAAGAACACTTGATTCAAAATTTGCAGCTTTTCCTTCTAAAAATTCATCGATTTTCTTTGATATCCTTGAAAAACTGAAAATTTCAACTTTTTAAATATTCAGTTTTTCAGAAATGTCTCTGAATCTAGTCGTCATAGCTTGTTACAGATAGTCACAAGGGAATGCCAAGGAAATTTCCAATCGATTTCTCTTTTTTGAGAGTTTATTCTGGACGAAAATTGAGGAAAAGACTGCCCAAAATTCGATTTCCACAAGAGCAGTCATCAAACATATGGTTTTTTTACCAATTAATTTTCCCTATCCCAAGCCCTCCACGATTATTCCCCTATTCATTCCTGTCACTCCCATACATTCACTTGAATATATGTAATTGCCCACGAGCAGAAGCTAGTAACCTAAGAATATATTTAACGTGTAAATAATTGTGCATTGTATCTAGTCATCTTGATAAACCCCTCAAACTGTGAAAAAAAAACTGGAATATTTCCGTCAAAACGAAGTCACAAAAAAAAAGAAAATTGACGTAAAATTTCCAGATGCGCACAATTCTGACACGCTACGGCTATCAGAACCGACAATATTCTCCAAAAACTGAAAAAAAATCCCTTGGAATTAAATAAGGGATCTCATCTCCCCCAAGTTTATCATAACCGGAATTTGCCGTACCTCCAGCTACAATTAGACCTTCATCACTCATGTATCCAATAATGCAGGGAACATTGATTCCTCTTTTCATAGCTTCTTCAATGGGTACTGGTAAAAATGGCCTCTTAGATTTCGCATCGATGGTTGGTCCAAAGGCATTGATGAAGTGCAGCTTTTCCTATGAAACATCTAGAGCATATCAAGCATGTCCAACGAACTACACTATTATCAGAAAATTATTACTAACCATTGCCGATCGCAGCTTGAATTGTGTTTTAATCAATAGCTCAACGTCGACACTTCTGAGAAATTTTAATAGCTCCTTAGGATCGTCAGTCTCTTTGCCTAATGCCGAAGCTAATTTTTGGGCAGATGATCTTGGGGATCCTGGTACACTTGCCCAGGGATTACTTGCAGCACCGCTCTGAAGAATTGCCTTGTGGAATAGCCCTGAGAATATCCAAATAATGATTAGGGGAATTCGACTGGGAGTATTTGAATTGAGTAACCAATTCAGTAGTGAAGAGGTGATACAAGACTATTCTATTTTTTTTTATGATTCCTTTCTTGATAATATCGTTTTTTTTTGCCTTAATCCGTTTTTGTAACTATTGACATTCCTCACAAAAAAGGATTAGGGTAAAAAAAACGTATCTCGCTTGATTTCTTAGATATTCTTAGGAGAATGATCAAAAAGATAAGTCGATTCATCCTGTTTTGTCTTTTCACCACTGAATTATCAATTCAGAGAATGCCTTAAAAATGTTCGGAATATGGATGAAAATGAGAGTTGAACCTTGAGCCATGGGAGAAATTGCCAAGTAATGGACAGAGGCACTTCCAGCACTCTCTCCGAAAATCGTCACATTACCAGGATCTCCACCGAATTTCGAGATATTCCTTTGTACCCATTCCAGCGCAAACACCTGATCCTTCAGGCCCTGATTTCCCGGTGCAATTTCGTCCTCCAAGTTCAAAAAACCTGGAAAATTATGAAAATAACTACTATCATTCAGAGATTAATTTATCATTTGAATCACTTAAAAACAATTGAGCCAACGTGAATCAGCAGAAATTTATAAAATTTACTGACTTCCTTATTTCTCGAGATATAATTTTTTTTTGTGAAATCAGTTAGATAAAATGAACGATATGATTTTTCGATTACCAGAAAAAATATGAAAAATAATACTCACCTAAAACACCAAGGCGATAATTAATCGTAACGAGAATGATATCTTTCTCCACTAGATAATCACAACCATAATGTTCATCATCTCCAGAACCCAGGAAAAATGCACCGCCATGAATCCATACCATAACTGCCTTTGGTTTCTTTGGGTATAGAGCTGTTGTGTACACATTGAGATACAAGCAATCATCACTTCCCTTCAATCCATGTACAAGTATATCTATTTGTGCACAGTTGCTACCAAAATTCGAACAGTCTTTTACACCACTCCATTTTTCTGGTGGCAGTGGATCCTATCGCAAGATAATTTCAAAATAAAGTCAATAATATAATCCTTTAGATTATATTTTTTACTATTCGTGGCACTTTCTACATGTTGTACATAAAAAAAACGTATCTTACGTGTGCGGTAAGATTTTCAGAGGTATGTGATTACAAAAATCGCGTTTTCTCACATTCGTCAGAAATATACTACACTGTTAGAAAAATATTGAAATTTCATAGACAATTTGGTGAGAATTTTCATGAACATGATATTGAATTTCTTTCAATGGGAAGATTGTTATGAAATCTGTGAGTTTCAGAGGAAATTCGAAGGAATCTATGAGTCTTAAGTAGAATTGCGGTGAAAATTCTATTAAGTGAACATAATGTGAGAATCCAATTTTAAGAAATAATCGACGGTTTTTCTATGATTTTTTTTTTTTAATGAAATCAGTAGTGAAGAGGTAGAACAAGATAAGTCTTTTTTTCTCACTAAGTTTTCTGAAAATACCTTAGATAATAACCGAGAAAGGGCAATTTCGCCCTAAAACTCCTTCGTAACTCTTGAAATTCTCTACGAAAACAGATAAATAATATCATCTTATCTCGCTTAGTTTCCGATATATTTCCTTCAAAAGACCTCAAAGATAAGTCGATTTATCCTGTCTTACTTCTCCACTACTGAAACGTAAGAAACTTCACGATATAGGACAAAATTACCACAATCCATTTTCTAAACTCTTGAGATTCTCTACAAAAAAGTATTCAAGAAAAATCAGTCTATCTCGCTTAGTATCCGTGAAAATATACTTCTTCGGGAATATATATTCTTCAAAGAATTCACTTGACCTGTTTTATCTCTTCACTACTGAATTGTATTGCTCTAGAGTCGGAAGAGCAGTAGTGCCTATTTTTCGAATTTTTTCCACAAAAAAAAGCCTGAATGTGGTGGCCCCGGTTTCTGACAGCGCCCCAGTAATTGACAATTTTTTCAAATGTACATTAAATTCGATATGCAGTTGCTGATTTCATTTATTCTTTATTCTTCATTCTTTATTAGTATATAGACTCCACGTTTAAAAACCCATCGAAGTCTTGTTGAAAAATTAATTTTTATAACTTTGCACAATTGTCATTACAGTATAAATGATAAACATGATAATCGCTCTCTGATAAATTAATTGAATAAACAAGATGAAAATAGAACTCTTCATGAAAACTAAATTATCAACAAACATAATAATTACATTTGGAAATTATTGAATGAATAGACAAAATGTAAATAGAATTTTTCTAGAAACAGGATTTAAATTTAAACGTTTAGCGTATTAAAATATTTAAATTACATTCAATGAAAAAATAGTTGTTGCCCTCGATTCATGCTGTCAAAAACTACACTGAGAAAATCTTCTGAACTGTGAAATTAAAAATATAACAGGAAAGACCTTGACTATAAAATACATTAACAATGAGCTAACTTTCATCAAGCATAACTATCAGATAATACACATGACTTAAATCAAGTGAGTTTTCTTACTTGAATCAAGTGACTTTTCTTTCTTAATTTAAGTAACCTGCACGTTCTTAAATTAAGTGACTGCACATTCTTAAACTAAGAAAACATTTTTCTCTGTGTATAGCTCTTAGGTGTCAGAAACCGGGTCCACGACGATTAAGTTCATTTTTTAAGGATAACTGATTTTTTTCTCCCCATCCGGAAATCAATTGACCTATATTCAAGTCATGAATATGAAAAAGGCTAGTATATCTCCCTTTTGGATGCACTTTGAATAAGTCTTCTTAATTCTGAAAGGTGTTTTTTTCTCTTTTTTCACCAATAAAATAAATTTTTTTTTTTCACAAATCCAACAATTTTCATAAATTTAAAAAATAAATACATAACAACTAATTACCTCGAAACGTAATTCACCAACTGGCGGCTTTGCATATGGAATTCCTTTGAATGCAATGTAATCTTTATCATAGAAACTTGTCTCTTTGATGCCCTTTACAATTCCGCAATCAATTTGTACCTCTAGATTTTCCATAATAACAAGAAACAGCTGATACTAGTCTCACAGTAATTCAGAGATCTGAGGTAAACAAGTTTTGGTTGTCAGTGTGAAAGATATTTTAATCACAGAACGTAACTGTTACCTTCAATGTCTCCGTGAAATTTCATTCGTTACTGGACGTTCGATACAGACTCGTTGAATCGTATCTTCATGCACGTAATCGCCTCAAACTTCTCCCACTATCAATGCTCGTTTACTCGTTATACATTGTGAATTTGTGTTAGTATATGAACGATTGTTAACTTTCAAATGTGTGTTTAATAGAATTTGAATGAATATGCCTTTTGGTCAAGGCCACGTGCTGTAATTTTTTTATGTAATATATTTGTTGCCTCAGAAACAAAGAGGCATAAGTGCTGTGGAAATAAATAGCACTTACACCCTTCTGTTTTTAAGGGAGAAATATGTTAATGTTATTCTCATTATTACATAATTGATGGAGCGATATTTTTTGAGTATCATTTTTTTTTATATTAAAAAAAAAAAAAAAATTTATATTCTTGTGATAGTGAATCCATGATTTACGAGGTTCGAGGAAAGTATTTTGGGGAACGTGAGGAGAAAATGGAAAATAGAAAATCTCGTAAAATCAGTTTATTAGTGATTCGACCTTGAAATCAGTTTTTATTGATTATGTTTGAAACGAGGGATATAGAAAAAATTTTGTAGTGATTTTTTTCTTGATAAAATCAAGAGCTTCAAAAAAATGCTTCTTTGAGAATCGCTCTATCTCTCTTAAATTCCGAGATAGTTGGAAAAAAAACAGATCTTTCGTACGAACTTCATCAAATAATCAAATGAGGTTTTTAGGTAATAATTCAAATTAATAAAAATCAGAAGTAAATTGATCTGTTTGATATAAGAAAAATTTTACTACCTTTTTTACACCCCCCATACTTTCCTCAAATCTCCTTATCTTCCCCAATTTGATATCATCAATTCAGTAGTGAAGAGATAAGAGAGAAAACGGTGTCTTATCATTGTAATTATTCTGTATTAAATATCTCAGAAATTGATGGAGATACGCTTTTTTTACACCGAATTATTTTTTGTAGACAATTTGAAGAGCTATCAAGAAGAATAATGGCAAAAAGGCGTATCTCCATTAATTTCCGAAATATTTTCGAAAAAAGGTTGAAAAAATGGAACTATACTATTTTACTTTTTTGCCACTGAATTAAAATCGAGCTTATGTTATCGATTGAGCCCTAATTAAGTAATTCACCGTCAGAGGTGTGACACGGACACCTACCCTACGATTTTCACGGTAAAAGAAGAGAGAGCCTCGGGACGTTGTACGCTCGACATCAAAAATTACGTTATTCTTTACGTTTCATCATTCAAAGTCTAAAACATTATTTTTCTTCTTTACTTATTTCTTTTGCAAATCACTAAAGTTTTTTTTTCCTTTTTTTTTTAACGTTAAAGTGCATTTCTCATTAATTTCTTTATTTGTATTTTTCTACTTAATTACTTTACATTATAAACCCGCACATGGGCGTTAAACTACAACCACGTGTTTCAATCTTTTCTGGAGCCTTCTCTTCACGATCCTGATCCAACGCATAAAGATCCTGACAAAATAATCACGATAACGAGAATCCATAACAAATCAGAAGTGGGATTTTCACCATTCAGCCCACATAGAGTGAAAAATTCGCATACGGAAAACGAAATTCACGAGACGCCGGGTGCAGCCAAGACGAAATGGCGGCCTAAACGTAACGAACGCGAGCCAAGAACGAAGACGGCAAGCAACGAGGAAATGGCAGAACGAGCAGGAGTGAGTTATCAAGAGTTCGAGCAGTTTGTAAATCAGGTAACGGAAATTATCGCAGAAGGCGTGGAAGACGAAACTTCATCCTTGGACATCACGCCAGAAGTATCCTTGCCAAATTTCATTAATAACAATAGTAGAGGTAGAGGATGGGCAGCAAACCCTCCATTTTACCCATCAACTACTAACATTTCTAAATCCACGTCTACAATGACTTCACAGCCAATCATAACGAATGTGACGGCAACAGATCCAGCAAGAGTAACGACTACTCGCCCCCACCTCGATATAAATCAACATCATACATTTTCATATTCTAATTTATCGACAGGGACGACCAGTGGGAACGACGAGGTGCCGCCACCTGTCAGCACGATGGATAGTTCAGGTGGAAGTCAAGACCTCCCACCACGCACCACTTGCACAATCACAACAAGCAGTGAGTCAAACCTCCCACCACGCACTGCCAGCACAGCCACAATGAACAGTGGGTTAAGCGTCCCGCCAAATACAAACTACATGACAAATGATCTGAGAAGCAACAATCACAATTCATCAATTCCAAGTATGAATAATCGGAGATTCACGGGAAATTACACTCCACCACCTCCGTATATGTCAACCGGAGTATACAGCAATTTAGCAGGTACCACCGATCACAGGTATAATCAACAAGCATACACGGAGTATGGTCAGTCACGAGCGCAGTCAAATGTTCACCCAGGTACGCAAAACTCTAATATACCGTCCAATCCAAGAGCACCCACATTAGATGATGTGTATCTTACATTAATACGAGAAGAAAATCGTCGACGCGATATTGCGATGGAACAGATGTTCAGTCGTCTGGCAACAAGTATATCCGAAGGTCTAGGTAGAGCCATGAACGACAATTCCAATGCCTACGCGGCGGTAATAAATAATATTAATAATAATGCAAATAATAATAATGCAATTCATCGCTACGGTGTTATACCAGACTTATCTAAGAGCGTTGGAGTTTTTACAGGAGAGGAAACCAGTGCACGAGCAAGAGAATGGATCTCAAACCTGACGGACATGAAGAGAACCCAACATTGGGGAGATGAAATCGCTCTGACGACAGCCAAAATGAACCTGAAGGATGGAGCAAAGAACTGGTATAGAGTGAGTCGAGACAAAATAACAACATGGGAAACTTTTGTAACAGAATTTAAGAAAGTTTTCACCACAACCGAAAGTATCACCGTACGCTTGGAGAATATGGCAAAACGTGTCCAACAAACTGGAGAAGACATCAGAGCATACTTCTTCGATAAATTGGATTTATGTAATCAAGTGATGGTAGATCGATCTCTTTCGTTCAAGGACGTGAAAGAACAGATTTTAATTGGTCTACGATCCAAAGACTTGGCTAACATGATGATGGCAATGCAGCATACGGACACACATCAGTTGTTGGAGAGCATGCTCGATGCAGAACGCATCGTAGAGAAACGAATCGAACGAATCCAAAAGGACAAAGATGTCAAGCCAAAATCGAAGCCTCCAGGTGCAAAAACGACAACACCAAAGACAATTACGACGGAGCCACACAGTACAGCAACGGGAACCGCCAATAAAGCTCCCAACACAGCATCAGAAGCATTCAAATTACCTGCTAGGAACGAGAAGGGCGAAGCAAAGTGCTTCAATTGCAACAAATATGGCCATTTATCTCGAGAATGTCCAGATGCTCGTCCATGCAGCAAGTGCAACACCATGGGACATCATGAAAAGAAGTGTCCAATGTCAGCAGTGAGGCAAATCATTACACCAGCATCACAAACAATGTCACGTTACATCAAAGAGGCTTCAATCAACGGTCAACGATTCACATGTTTGATCGATTCAGGAAGTTCTGAATGTACCATCAAGTCATCATTAGTGAATAAAAATGAGTTCCCAATAGTAACTGAAGTCGAAGAATTACGAAGTTTTGGACCATCACATTATAAGGTTTCATCACCAGGTTACGTCTTAGCAGAGATTACGATTGAAGGTGTACGTGTCAAAGACATCAAGATAAGGGTAGTACCAGATAACACACAACCCACAGATCTCATTGTCGGAAGACCCTTTACGGACGACATCTCTGTCAATTACCATCGAGTAGGATCTGAGTTGAAGTTTGAACAAGTAGAAATACCCTACAACCTGGACAACAACAATTCAACGATGAATTTAAGAGATCCAGTAACGATACCAGCTCACACGGTGCAATTTATTAGTTTGGAGAAAAATGGAAATGAAATTTCCATCCCATATTGCAATTTCAGCAAGAAAGAAGGAAAAGTAAATGGACGAAACATCAACATCGTCGATGCTGAAGAGATACCAATAATACCACAGCAGCCGTTACGATCGCCAGTTACAATCGAAGAATTAATTGTAGGACGAGACGCATCAGAAGAGTCGAAAGAGGAACTTGTACACATTATGAACGAGTATCGTGATTGCGTCGCCAAGAATATTGAGGAATTGGGTTTCACCAATCTAGTTAAAATGGAAATCCATGAAAAACCAGGGAGTAAACCTGTCTCATCGAAGTCGTATCCAGCTAGTAACAAAGAACGAGAAATTATACGAGAGATTGTACGAGAGTGGAAGGAGAACGGGATAGTTACAGAGACTAATTCAACGTACGCCAGTCCGGTAATCTTGGTGAAGAAGAAAACGGGAGACTGGAGACTCGTTGTAGATTTCCGACGTCTCAACGCTCAGACAGAACGAATACACTTCCCACTACCTAGCTTGGAAGAGCACATCGCTGAGATTGCTGGGCACGAACTCTTCATATCGCTTGACTTGGCAAACGGGTATCTCCAAGTACCATTGTCAAAAGAATCACGTCACAAAACTGCATTCATCACTCCAGATGAAACTGGAGAATTCACGCGAGTAATGTTTGGTCTAATGAACGCTCCGTTCTATTTTAGCAAACTAATGCAACAAACTCTAGGACCTCTACGTAACAAAGTGGCCAAGTTTTATCTCGACGACATCTTGTTATCAGCAAAAGATTGGCCTGAACTCAAAGGCAAATTGTTACAAGTATTAGAGGCGTTACGAAAAGCGGGACTCACGATCAAGTTGTCCAAATGTCGTTTCATCGTACCTGAAGTGACATATCTCGGAGTAGAATTGAGTGGAAAAGGTATTAAACCAGGCGCAACGAAAGTGGAGGCAATTGCTGAATTTCCTGTACCACAAAACGTCCATGAAGTCAGGAGATTCCTAGGTCTTGCGAGCTTCTTCAGAAAATTCATCACCCATTTCGCCAGTCGAATATCACCATTGCACGCGTTGTTGAAGAAGGAAGTAGAGTTCAAGTGGACTCAAGAGCATCAAGAGGCTTTTGAAGATATACGAAATAATTTGATTGAACGACCAATCCTGAAGACATTTGATCCAACTCATCCTACGGAGCTACACACGGATGCCAGTTCCAAGGGGTTGGCTGGAATGTTAATACAACGACCTCCAGGAGGACAGCCGAGCTTAGTGTACGCAGTCAGTCGCAGAACATCAGAGACAGAAAAGAACTATCACTCATCGAAACTTGAGTTGACGGCAATGGTATGGGCAATTTCAAAATTACGACCTCTATTAATTAATATTCCATTTAAAGTGATAACTGATTGTCAAGCTCTCATTTACTTAAACAAAACCAAGATGAATAATAAACAATCAGCTAGATGGGCAGACGCATTGGAAGAGTTCGACATGGAAATTGAACATCGACCTGGAACGAAATTAGCTCATGTAGACGCTCTTAGTCGAGCACCAGTGTCACCACCAGAAGAAGAAGACAAGATGGAAAAGGACTTGAGAATGGTTTTCTCAGTAGTCAATGAAGAAGATGAAGTGCTATTGCATCAGTACAACGATCCTGAACTAAAACGTAAAAGAGAAATTTTGAAGAAACCAGAGAAAGAACGAACGGGACCTGAACGAAGTGAAGTCAATGGGTATGAGTTGACAAGTGATATACTCTACAAGAAGAAAGATGACCGAAGACTCTACGTCATTCCAAAAACCCTGAGGAAGAGTATCTTGATACGATTTCATGATTTACATAGTCATCCAGGACTGGACAGAACTGTGACCAGAATACTTCAACACTATTATTTCCCCGGAATCAGGAGATATGCTAAACAGCACATCTACGGATGCATACAATGTATCTTCACTAAAACAAAAGCAGGACGTCAACCAGGAACTCTTCATCCAATTCCACCAGGCGAAAGGCCCTTTGCTATCATACATATTGATCATCTAGGCCCTTTCACCACTTCAACAAAGAAAAATAAGTATATTATCGTCTTAGTTGATAATTTAACGAAGTTTGTTTGTTTAAAGGCCGTGAAGGATACCAAGGTTGGACCTGTGCTAAAAATGATGGATGAGTTCATCCTACGTTATGGAGCACCGATCCGAATTGTAACAGATCGAGGCACTTGTTTCACGTCAAGGCAATTTGAGGAATTTTGCAGCAGACATGGTATTAAACATACTCTCACAGCACCACGTCGACCACAAGCAAACGGACAAGTGGAGAGAGTCAACAGAACGTTGGTCCCAGCCATTCAAGCAAGTCTCTACGTTGAAGGAGGCCGTGATTGGGACGCAAAATTGAAGAATATCGAGCGAGATCTCAACACATTACCGAACATGACCACAGGTAAAAGTCCATTCGAGCTTCTTTATGGTTATCTACCTCGACACGACGAAGGTTGGATACGTAATCTCACAGATGAAGGTGAAACCAGTTATCAGCAACCCCAAGCGCTCCAAGATGGTGCACGACAACGAATAGCAGTTAAACAATTGGAGATGAAGGAACGATACGATAAGGGTCGAGCTAGAACTCCACAACTACAGATTGGGGACGTCGTCTTCATGGAGACAGCACCAGCCAGCACTGGAGATAGTTTGAAATTACAACCACGTATCAGAGGACCTCTCGTCATCACAGAAGTATTACCAAGTGATACTTATCGTGTCATCGACTTGAGAGAGGACAGTGGAGGTAGAAGATACGCATCAACTGCAAACATTTCCCAACTCCGAATTTGGAAGTCACCAGTTGGAGAAGTAGATGAAGAAGATGAACTAGCTGGAGATGTTGAGGAAGAACGAGAAGTAGCGGATACCAAGAATATTGCAGGGCAGAAGGAAGACGAAAATTCAGTAAACAATCGTCCTCAACGTCGGAGACAGCGACCAGAACGTTTTGGAGATTATGTTGAAGATTAGCAGCTCCAATGAAACGACTAACCGGAGCCGAGGACGACTCCACGAGCACTGATGGCCGAATGTTATCGATTGAGCCCTAATTAAGTAATTCACCGTCAGAGGTGTGACACGGACACCTACCCTACGATTTTCACGGTAAAAGAAGAGAGAGCCTCGGGACGTTGTACGCTCGACATCAAAAATTACGTTATTCTTTACGTTTCATCATTCAAAGTCTAAAACATTATTTTTCTTCTTTACTTATTTCTTTTGCAAATCACTAAAGTTTTTTTTTCCTTTTTTTTTTAACGTTAAAGTGCATTTCTCATTAATTTCTTTATTTGTATTTTTCTACTTAATTACTTTACATTATAAACCCGCACATGGGCGTTAAACTACAACCACGTGTTTCAATCTTTTCTGGAGCCTTCTCTTCACGATCCTGATCCAACGCATAAAGATCCTGACAAAATAATCACGATAACGAGAATCCATAACACTTATCATTGTGGCCCCGGTTTCTGACAATGCCCCAGTAAATGACTATTTGGCAAATTTCTCATTTATTTTTAAAGATAAAATATATGTAAAGCATGCAAAGTTTCTGGGAAGATTGTGAAGGACTTCACTGGTTAAGAATTTCAAAATAATTTTTTTTTTTGGAAATTCGACCATTTTAAAGGAATCATTATAATTTCCCTAATTTTTTCAAACTTGAGTTTAATTTTTTTCTGAGATTTTTATTTCGTCTGAAAAAATTAATCGGTTTCAATGGAATATCTCGGAATTTAAAGAATTAAATAAATTTTTGTGGAAACCTTTTTCGGAGCTCTCGTCTTTCTCTACAAAAGGGATTCTCTCAAAAATTTCGCCATCTCCTTTAGATTTCGAGATATGACAAAAAATCTCTATCTCCTCTCGTATCAATTCAGTAGTGAAGAGATAAAACAGGATAAATAGACTCATTTTTATCATCTCTTAATGGAATACCTTGGAAACTAAGCAAGATACGCTTTTTTTACTCTGCACTTTTTATTTCGTAAAATATTATTAAAAGCTACAGAAAAGACTCAAGGCGAAGGGAAGAGGGTGGGGGGGGGGGGATGGGGAGATGCGCCCTTTTCACTTCAACTTCTGAGATTAACTTCCGAGTTTTTTTAAGAAAGAAAAATGAAAGAAATCAACTTTTCCTGTGTCTTACCTTTTTTGCCACTGACTTTTCTTCGTTTCTCTATCAAAGTTCATTTCAAGTATTTCATTCATTCTTTTTTCCCCCCTCTTTTCCTCTCATTCGCAGTTTCCTTTATCGATTCACCAAGCGTAATATAATTCACCAAGTATCACCGACTTCATCACAACTGAAAGTTCTCGGTTAACCGAGAGTAAAAGTCCTTTGGTTTTTGTATTATTATTATGTGCTATTCCAAAGGGACACATCAATTGTGATGACTCAGTATCCAAGCACCAACGATCCCATAATATAAATGCAAATGCCGGATTAAAATCTAACGCAATATATTAACGTGAGAACAGATAAAAATTATGAAATAACTTTTGTTAAACTCTTTTGTGATTAGAGTTAATGTCATGTTTCTGAGTTAATTCCAAAGATTATGAAGAAAATTTTCTTAAAGTACAAGAGAGTGATATCTGAGACGTAAGAAAATGCCATGACATTCTCTATCAAAATGTTGAAACTACGGAAAACTACTTTGCTCTCGCAATGCGAAAATTTATTTCACAACTAAAAGCATTGAAATTTCATCCCTAGTCCGAATGAATTATGTGGAATTGTGATGGGGATTAAGCTTGAATTTATTTTGTTCTTTTTAATTTTTATTGCAGAATATCATCGCTGTTCATTAGAGAGTGATGAATACGTTGGAATTGATATATTAATTTAGTCGAGTGAAAAAATGAGATAATTCAATTGTTATTTTTTTTACAGGATTTATTGTCATCTGTTAGGGCTTTGTTTGTGTGCGCTCCTTTTTCGCTCTAAATTTCGTCTGAAAAATAAGGTTGTTATTAAAAAATTTCGATTTCTCCATTGAATTACGGGGTTTGGATTTTAACGAGAACAAATGGGAAAGTAGACTGAGAAGAAATTCTATTATCAAAAAATTCGTATTCGATTGGGAAAAAAAAATATTGATAATTATCAACAACGTACGGTTCTGAATTGGATACAAACATGATCGGAAGTTCTAATTGCGCGATTGGTGAATCAACTGTGGAAATTATTGAAAAGAATGAGAAATAAATTGGGCACAGTATGGCAATCATTGTGACAATATTATTTTTACGGTGTTCAAGTGAAATTTTTTACAGAGCATGTAACTCTGTCTTGTCATGACAAAATTATTGCTCATTTCGAGTCTCTCATTATTTATAATGTTAATTCTTCATATAATAAAGAGGTTTTATATTCGAAGAAATTGTTTCTACGGAAGTAGTTATCCATATTTTGACACAAACTTCTGCTGGATCAAATGACATTGATATACTAATAGTTTAATACAAACTCAAAGTTTTTCCGATCAAGTAACTCATTGATTTTTTTTTTATTGTAACTCATTGATTAATGTGAAAACTCTCATCTCAAATTTGAATAATCTACAGATTCATCAGCTATTTTGTATATTTATTCTCGTAACGAGGAATAAGATGATCGACTTAAAAAATCTTCAATTTGTTCTGGATAATTAATGGAAATGAGTTCATTCTAATCTGCATGTGTTTAATTCAAGTGATGCATCATTACTTTCAATGAATAATGTCTTGAAACCAATAATTCTCGCTTTTTCTTGGTTTCAGGTTTTTTTTCTTGGGAAAAAAATATTTTTTTCTTAGTATATGACTCTGTCACGTTTGCGTGAAATAACTCAGAAAAAATATGAAAAATGAGAAAAATTTGGTAGAGATCCTTTTTATAGAGAGAACTGGGAAATGCGCGAAAAAAATTATGATTTCTCTATTTCCTTCAGATTCCGAGATATTTCACGAAAATTGCACGAAACTCGGAAAATAATAGTCTCCTCTTCAAAGTTTCTGGATTTTAAAACGACCGGGGACATAAATTACGCATGGCGAGACAGATCACTCGCACTTTATCACACTGCGTCACTGCCACTCATTCTATAATTTTTCATTGATTCTTGATTGAATAAATCGATTCCCCTCAATTTCATGAATGAATAACTGAAGTAGCATGAATAAAAAATCGTGTCTCCATTTTTCCCCAGACATCCTCGAAATTAATAGGTTCAGCTAAGAATATCAAGAGACCTTTCTTCTAGCTTATGAAATTCTTCGCGAAAATGGTCTCTTGACATTTTCCCCTAAAACTAGTCGTTTTAAGAATGTTCCCAAAAGAATCAGCCACAAATTTTTCAATTTCTTTTAAAAAAAAAAAGGGGGAAAAAATTATTCAATTTTCATTATTTTAAGAGCATCTCAGAAATACCGAAATTTACGAGTATTTATCAGGAAACCTTTTTTGTTGCCTATAAAATTCGCCACAAAAAGATTTCTTGACATTTTCCTCTAGACCAAGTCGTTTTAGAAGTATTCATGAAAGAATTTTTTTTTTTATTGTATCATAAAAGAATTACTAAGAAATTTTTTAACTTTCATCTCGTCATCGTTAGAATTAAAATTAAATTTCCCTTCTAACTTTAATCGAATTGCCCAATTACTCAGCAACTGATTGATCAATTTTGAAGGTACTAATAAAGAGTCCATATGGTATTACGTGAACCAGGAGTATCAAGAGGCAGAAGCACTTTGCAGAATATTGTACATGATAGGATTTAGTTGGAAGGTTCAATACTAGCGTTGTTCCTTTGTCATGAGGACAAAACCAAACACAAAATCATTGTTTCCAGCCTACATAGTAACTATCGTGATAGTTAATATCTTTGTATATGTATTTTAAGGGAAATACGTGTTGTGTGTGATATCATATTGAAGAGAAATTTGGAAAAGGACAAAAATGACGAGAAATGATCGATCCTCTATAATTCATTTCATGCTCGACTGGTAATTCATCATCCTGCGAAATAATCTCCGCATGTATCTAAAAAAAAAAAAAATGTTTTCTTATTTTTTTTTCTTATTGAATCCAATATTTCATTTCTTTTTGATTATCTTTCATGAAATCCTCTGATTTGTTTTTTTTTTTTTTTAATTTTGCAGTTTTTTGATTAATCGAATTTGTTGGGGGATGGGGCAAAATTATGTGAAAGAGGTGAAACTCGATTTTTTTAAATCACTTTTTTGAGAACAACTCGAAAACTGATGAAGATCCGCCTTTTTTGCCTCGATCCATTTTTTTCTATCTCTTGAAATTCTCTACAGAAAAAGGGTCAGGATAAAGAGGGTGTATATCCACTAGTTATCAAGATATTCCATTGAGAATTATCACAGAAATGAGTCAAGTTGGGCTGTTTCACCCTTTACGACTGATTTTTTCTTCAAATTTTTACTATTGAAATCCCCTCCCCCCTCCTCATCTCATCCACCCCTGCCCTTTTGCTTCTTCTCGTCGAGTTTGGGAGCACAACTGTCTGGACAAAGTAAAACCGAAAGAATCGACTCATTTTTGTGCTTATTTTCGATAAAATAGCTCGACAACTAATGGAGATACGCCCTTTTTGTTCGAATCCATTTTTATGGCTCTTGAAAGTCTTCACAAAAACGGACCCGTTTTAGAGAGGCGTATCTCCACTTGTTTTCGAGCTATTCCATCGAAAATAATCAATAACATGAGTTGATTTATGCTGTTTCATCTCTTCACTATTGATTTTTTTTTCTTCATGTTTTGTCATGAAAATTATTCCGGCCCCTCATTCTCTTCTGCCCGGCTCCTCTCCTCGCTGAATATGTTTTGTCGATATGCTGCTGAGGAATGGGGGCAAAATTGTCTAGAAAAGGTGAAATCCGATAATTCTCTTTTTTCATCATTTTTTTGAGAATATCTTGAAAACTCTAAACGAAATAAGTCGATTTTGCCATAATCTTTTTTTGCAGTTTTTCCACAAGGATCAGAATGGAAAGGTGATATATCCTATTAGTTCTTGAAATATTCTATAGACAATTATCACAAACATAAGTCGCTTTTTTTTACATTAACATTTCACTATTGTTTTTTTTTTTTAATTTTTCATGAAAATTATCCACCCCTAATTTTTTCTACACTCGTCCTTATCATCAACGAATTAATCCCAAGGACTACTTCCAGCTCTTAATAATAAATTTTCTTCATTAATCTTCTTAAAAAAAAAAAAAACATTTTACTCTTCAAAGATCAGAGGACAGCTTTTTCCCCCAATTCCCCAATCTTTCTGCATAAAACATGATTTTAATCATATTAAAGGGAGAAAGGAGGAAAATTTGCCTCCCAAGTAACAAAGTAATACGATCCACTCAGCTCCCCCTTCCTCTCTCCAACAAATGCTTTCTTCTTTTTTTTTTTTCTTATTAAATTGTCTGACCGCATTTTCTACGGAAGAATATATAACCTATTTACCCTTGAAATGCATAAAATGCACAATGGATCGTCAACAAGGGTGAAGTGAGAAAAGAGAAAGAAGAAAAAAAAGGGGGGAAAGTAAAAAGGTGTGGCATACATATACGCATTCACAGCTCGGTGAATCGATTGTCGCTCTCTTTTTTTTTTGTCACCCTTTTCTTTCACTTACTCTCATTTTTTTGTTTCACTACAACAATCAGCCGTTTTTTTTCTCTCTTTCTCTCTTCATAATAGAACACGGAGAGGAAAAAAAAGAAAATGAAAATTTATTGTTTCGCTAAATAGAGAATGAAATGTGGATGAAAGCTCTGGGGAAAATTTCGGTAGACTAAAAAATTAAAGTGCATAATTTTTTGAGGGTTAAAAATATCATTTATGACTTTTAAATTTTTGTCAGATGATGAAAAGTTGAGAATTTATGTCAATTTTTATATTTCTGTGAAACATGAAGAGAGAGGGAGTGGGTTTTTGGAGAGAAAAAAATGAGGTTAGGGAAAGGCAATGGAGGGGAATGAGTTTCGGTTAAGTGATTTTTACGGATGAGAAGTTTTTACAGTAATCGGTGGAGGTACAACAAGGGATGTAAAGCTTCGTAAATAGCGGATTCATCGAGAAAGAGATAATTCGAGATTATTTTATTACAGTTTGGTCGGTAATGCAGGAAAATAATATATTACACAGCTAGGCAGGGAAGCAGCTAATTTTTGTCGAGGTTGACTTTTTTCCATCCGGGGAGTGTATGCTAGTTTTTGGACCAAGGGAGTAAAGTGAGTACTTTACTCCCTAGGTGTGAAATAGTATATTACGCACCAAGGGAGTAAAGAAGTCAACATGCCCAAAAATTTGCCTTCCGAGCGAAGCGAGGATGACAAATTTTTGGGCGAGTTGGCTTTTTTGCACCCGTGGTGCGTAGAATATTTTTATACCGAGGATGCGGAAAACTGGCATTTTTAACTATGCAAAGTGAGATTAGAAACGTCGTTTTTCACTCCCTTGATACAAAAAAGTGATTATACTATTTAAACGCCATATCTCCAGCTTGTGAATATAATTTTTCTGTACACTGGGACGAAAGTGAGACTTTCGGCCCCCGCTGCGCTCGGGCGTAATCTCACTTCTGTCCCAGTGTGCAGAAAAATAGCATACACACCTCGGGCAGTAAGTAAGAAAGCCTTACATTACTTACATTACTGCCCTAGGCATGTAATATACTATTTTTTTGCAACTAGGGAGTAAAGAACCCACTTTACTCTCTCGCTTCGATCGGTCGAAAAAGCGGTTCTTTACTCCCATGGTATAAAAAATAGCATACACATCCCGGATGGGAAAAAGTCAACCTCGACAAAAATTTGGCACACTCGCTTTGCTCGGGAGTAGAGGCAAACTTCTTCCCTCCCTAGGTGTATCATATACTATTTGTTTTCGGTGATGCTATTTGCGCCACATTAAAGTCACGGGTAAAGTCACTCAAATGTAATATGCCAAAAAACATATGATTAAAAAATTTAATTTAAATTACTGCAGGATGGGCAGAGGAGGGGGTATATATATATATATTGAGTGAGCGACTTATCAAGGCAATTCGATTGGAGATTGCTATAGCACTGGATAGCTTAACCGGTAGAGCGCCTGATGCGACATCAGAAGATCCAGGGTTCGAATCCCGGTGCAGGACTATCCAATATTTTTTCTGGAATTGTTTTGAGATGTTATGGCGTAAATAGCCTTATCCATTTGTTTTTATATACTTTTGGTAAATGTGTATAAGAACGTCCATGTGGGCGGTATTTTGCACATTTACCATACTTTTCGTCACGGAAAATTTGTCACAAACTTTTTACCATCTCGCTTAGTTTCCAAGATACCCGAAATCCCCCAAAAAATTGGTAAAAATCTGCCACTAATGAGAAATCTCAACTCTTTCCTTTTTCTTCCACTACTTAAAAAACTTTTCAATACTGATAAAGAGAAGCCAGGCTATGAAGGCCCCAAGCGTCTGAAAAAAAAAAAATAATTAAAACACCCAGAGTACATAGAATGAGTAATTCTTTTAAAGTGCCAATTAATTTGCAGCAAGTCAGATATAGCAAGAAAAAGTTATCAGAGTTTGCACATGGATGTTCGGAATTTTCGGTGCTCCACATTTAGGTTTCAGCAATGTTATCAGCAACGAATCTTCAATTCTAAAAGTTTTCATTTCCTTTTTTTTTTTTTTTTTTGGGTAGAATTAATCAACGGCCTACTGCCAGCCCAAACTGAATCCTCTATAACAGAAATCGTACGTACTACAGAATTCGATCAATTTCAAGAGTTTATCCTTCTATCAGACATTTCTACTGGAAACACCATTCGTGAGTCTTCGATTTATCGTATCCTCACTTTATTGGTTTCTTTAGATTATTGTCAGTGATTAATTTGGGAATTCTTCAATTTTCTTTTATTTGAAGGGAAAAAAGAATTCACTTCTCCAATTTAATTTTCCATTTGGATTGGGATGAACTTCGATTTTTTACAGTTCAAGTCACTGACGAGTAGTGATATGAAGATAAATGATGAATGCACAGATTATATTGTTATTATCTTTGAGGCAAGTGAATTTTTGGAAAAATGTGAGGAGACCTTTTTTATTCAGAATTTCATTGCCTACAAAAAAGATCTCTTCATAAATTCTCCTGAACTCAATAGTTTCAGCGATATTTTGAAAATAAAAAAAAATGTTTTTTACATAATTTTTCCCTGTCATTTTCTCAGTTAAATTCGATGAATTTTTCATTTTTGAGTATTTCTGAGAGTACTATTTTAAAAAAATCTATCAGAAAAAAACGTCGAGGGACTTTTTTTGTAGAAAATTTTATTGGCCACAAAAAAAGTTTCTTCACAAATTCTCGTAAACTCAATGGTTTCACAGATATTCGTAAAATAATCTACATTTGACTTTTTGACTCATGTTTCTCTGATTAGTACTCATCTTCACTCACTCAGAAAACCGATGAAAAGTTGAGGATAAAAAAATTATTGCTCATCCACGTTATGAAAATGAATGATGAGTCTACTTGGACTATTCTCGTCGTGTGAATGTTAAAAATTCGCGTTTCGAATAAAACTTGATGACCCAATTTCTGTTTATAAAATCATATAATATTTCATACAAAGAAAAAATTCCAATTTAAATTTATCAAAGTTTTACACTGTTAACAGATTGTTTTCACAAAGTTCCTTATCGGCTATGTTGCACAATATTCAATGAATTTCACCCACAAAACAATGTCTTTATCATTTAAATATTCAGACAAAAGGGAGAATTTGAAATGAGGTTTTCTTATTTTGTGAATATCTTCGAAATGATCACAGACTCATGAGAATTCATCAGATACCTTTTTTGTAGCTTATGAAATTTCGCGCAAAAAAGGTCTCATGTAAAAATCCTCCAAACCCACTGGTTCCAAAATTATTCACAGAATAATTCCCATAAAATTTAATATCAATGCGAAAATGTGATTTGAGAAAAATGTTATATTTATTTGAAACATTGTTTCAGGCAGAACTGTCAAGCGTGAGCGAATTTATCACTAGACCTTCTTTATAGTGCATAAAAATACACATCCCTCATAAAGTTCCCCTAGACCCACTCGTCCCAGAGATATTTGTGATAATCTCCATAAAATCCTGTGGTATCAGTGAACATCTGATTCAAAAAGAAGGGCATCAGCTTAGAATTATATTTGTTGGGAACCTACTCGGTTTAGGGGAATTCATCAGGAGACCTTTTTTGTGGCCCATAAAATTCTTTTCAAAAAAGGTTTTCTACTATTTCCTCTTAAACCCACTCCTTTCAGAGATATTAGCAAAATTATGTAGAAATTTCAGTAGTAAAATACTAAAAAAAGAATGAACCCAACGATAATATGCAGGCAATGTTGAAAATTTCTCAGAAACTATTGGATTTCGGAGAATTTACTAAAGCTTTTTTTGTAGAGCACAAAATTTACTGGAAACAAGTTTCTAGTGCAATTTTCTCTGTTCATCTATTCTACAAAATAACTACAAAAATTCAACGATTTCATGATAAGCAATATTTTCCAAAATTATTCATGTTTTCTGTCTGCGTAAACAACTGAAATGCAACAGTGAAATTCAATCCGATCCATGCACGTCTACACACACTTTACCGCTAATGTGTTTGTCCTGTAAACATTCAGTGTCTCTCCATCGAAAGACAATAGTATTCAACTGTGTTTCCATCGATAGTTCACCCCAATTTTATCAATAAAGAATAAATAAATAATAAAAGAAAAAAAATGTTGATTATCGACTTTTCTTTTTTCCTCCATAAACAGATGATAAAAATGGGAAACCGCATGAACTAGCCAAAGCGAAAAAAATCAACCTCAACAAAAATAATAAAATGGTCGAAGAAAAAAAAAGGAATTGATTCAATTCTTTCTATTCGGGTCACGTTTTACAATCGTGCTACGCATAAGGTGACAGAAGACCTTTTGGCTCTTGAGAAAATATTTCATCGATCAATTTACCAATAATTTGCCATCCCTCGTTCTCTCACTCTTCACTTTATTGTAACTTACTTTGAGGTAGTTTATTGAACATTATCATCACGATAATAGCGTGGGAGGAAGAAGAAGGATGATTCTGTGAAAATGGTGAAACTTGAAATTTGCAAAAATGTTTCGGAATGGAAAACACTTTGGTTCTACCAAAGATATTTTCGGTTTTCATTTTCTGGTACATGAACCACGAGAACAGACTGAAGTTTTTCATGGTTTCAAACTTACTTTTCACTCTTTTTTTTTTAAGCTCATAAGTATCGTGGAATCTATGGGAAATGGGGGCATTTGTGTTATGACCGTTTTTTTTTTGTAGAGAGCGGGAGCTACAAAAAAGGTTATTACATGAAAATTTCTATCTCCTATAAATTTCGAGATATTCAATAAAAAGTGATGATGAGTGTCGTTAAGTCCTTAAAAGCATTGAAACGAGTCTTTTTTGCAAAAAATATCGTAAAGTATGAGAGATAGGGGAATTCTGATAGGCACTTTTTTTTAGGCTTAATGACTTTTTACAAAGGATAGAGATGTGTGAATAATTTAAATTCACAAATTAATCGTATCAAAGTGAATCAAACGAATTTTTTTATTATTTCGATTGAAGTGAATAATTCAAATTTTTGAATTATTCGTATCAGAGTGAATAATTTAAGTTTGGGATTATTCGTATCAAAGTGAATAATTCGAATGTTCTAATAAATTGCAATATTTTGAATAATTTAAAAATTTACGAATAATTTAGAGTTTTCGAAATTTCTTTTGAGTCATTCGACGAATTTCGAATGATACCAACCATTATGAATATTTAGAAAATTCACGAATAATTCGATATTTTCGAATTATTAATTATTCATTTCCATTATTTAAAAACTTCCAATTTTTCGATCAAAATCTCGATTAGAACAGTCATATTCGATTCGTTTGAATTCGAACATTATTCGCACCTACAAAAAAAGTTTCTCGTAAATTTCGCTATTTTCAATAGTTTTCGAGATAGCTCCAGAATAAAAGGGACCATTTTATCAAACAATAAAGCCTGACATTGAAATAAGGTTTTTTTAACAGAAAAGCCTTTAAATTTTTATTTTTTTTCTCACGGTACATTAACTCCGTACATCAAAGTGACTTTTCCACGATTTTCCTCCATTTTTTTTCATGTTTCACGTTTTACGTAGATATACTTTCAGTGTCTCATCAATGTCACATTCATCATCACCGTACGTTACTGGAGGGAGAATCTATCATCGAGTTGCCATTGGCTTTTTGATATTTCAACTTTTCTCACTTTTATCGTATTCTCTTTATTATTCCTCGAGCAAAGTTATTATCCTCGTTTTTATAGATCTTGCATAAGCGAAATCACAGATTATTGTTAATGGAAGTCTATTATTACTATGAATTATGCAAATTTTTGAGGAGATTCTCTAGTACTTATTGGTTTTCAAATTAAAAATGAAAATTATCTGAAATTTTATTATTTTTGAGGAAGTATTGTCATTCTCATTTTTTTGATCAACTTGAATTCAATTTTTTTCTTGAAAATCTTATTGTATTTTATGAAATTCTCCAGTTTTTATGGAATATCTCAGAAATTAACAACTCTTGTAGAAAATTTGAAGAGCTTCAAATAAAGGATTGAGGCTAAAAGGCCGTAACTCCATTAATTTCTGAGATATTCTCAAAAAAAGTAAAAAAAATCGACTTATTTCATTCCATTGTTTCTGAGAGAATCCGGTAAGTTTCAAGGAAATCTCTCTACATAAATGAATGGAGATACGTCCTTTTCACTTGAATCTTTTTTTGTAGGGATTGTCAAGAGCTACAGAAGAAGCTGGAAATAAAAAAGGCGTAACTCCATGAATTTCCAAAATATTCCTGAGAATATTTACACTGAGAGAAAAAAAATTTTGTAGCAAGAAAATTGTTTTGTAGCAAGAAAATTCAAATTTCCCTTCACAATTTCTATATCTATATATATTGAAATTTTCTTGAGTGAAGTACATTTTCTTCAACTAAGTAGATTTTCTTACAACAAAAATTTTTTTTTCTCAGTGTAGGAATATGTAGGAGAAACAAGCTAGCTTTCCAGTGAAAAAATATTTTTTTTTCCTAGAAAATGTAAAAAAAACTTGACTTATTCTATATCATTGTTTTTGAGAAAATTCATCAATTTTGATGGAATATCTCGGAAACTAACAGAGATACGCCCTTTCTTATCCTGAAGCTCTGTTGTGAAGGATTCCAAGCTCTACAAAAAGGGCCTAACTCCATTACTTCAAAAGATATTTACAAAAAAAGCTGAAAAAAATTATATCCTGTTTTGTTTCTTCGTTACGAAAACATAATCATGTATAATTGAGAAAACCCTCAATAAGGAAATATTCAATATTAACATCCAACAATTTAGTTGATTTTGAAGAAAATATCTCGGAAACTAAGTGAGATAAGGTGATATTACTCATCTGTTTTTGTAGAGAATTTCAAGATTTACAACAGAGTTTTGCGGCAAAATTGCTCTTTCTCGTTTATTTTCTAAGGTGTTTTCGAAAAAAAATTAATGAGAAAAAAAGTGACTTATCTTGTTTTACCTCTTCACTGGTGATTTAATTTCTTGATAGTGCTTGTGCACTATCAAAAATCTCAATCGAAACCAAATAATTCTCCACATTGATGCACAGTTTGCCTGATAACTTGAGACTCTTCAAGATTCATCTAAAACTTTACAGAAGACACGATTGAAAGGCGCAAAGAGAATAGAAAAGACAACATATACGTATTCTCATGAGAAATAGTATCAGAGTTATTTCTGATCTTGTTCATTCCTGATATATATATTGTTTTCAGTTTTATTCACGTCTGTCAGGCATTCACTATCTTCTTATTGTGTATATACACACTGGTAATTCTTTTTCCCTGGTGGAATATCATTGTGTTTGAGGGAAAAAGAGAGATGGAACGATAAGAGAGAGAGAGAGATGGAGAAATTCCCTTAAGGAGATACCACCAGGAAATCGTCAGCCAAAAAGCTCTAGCCTTTTCTCTTTTATTTTTATTCCCAACGGAGACAACCGGATTCCTCGTGTTTTTGTCATTACCCCGTTTTTCTTATCCTTCCGGGGAAAAAACACTAGTGACAATACCACTGCTGATTAAACCAACCTTGCCATGGCCTCAAGATACAACAAGAAAGTGCAAGCTCTTGGGTGCAAGTGCACAGTTGTCTGATGTTTATGATTAGTTTTGGGTAATGAAGTGGAAAAGTGAGAAGAGACAATTTTTTTTTTCACTTTTATTTGAAATATCTTGGAATCTATGGGAAATAGAGAAGTTTTTGTAGAATACTTTTTGGTAGCTCTTGAAATAAACTATAAAAAAAGATTCCACAATAATTTTGCTATCTCTTATGAATTTCGAGGTATTATCAAGAAACTGAAAGTTAATTTTTTTCATGTCTTCAAGTGATGATTGAAACTGTAATAGTTTTTGGGGAATATCTTGGAAACTAAACAAGATAGCGCAAATTTTGTTGAATTCTCTTTTGTAGAGAATTTTATGACCTTTCTTTAAAAAAATGATCACGAAAATTTGTCTATCTCTCATAATTTCCCAAATATTCCAGAAGAGACGAGTGCAATCAACTTGAATTCGTTCGCCAACTCTATCAATGTTTTCATTTAATTACTATAAAATTTGTTCGAAAATTTATGAAGCACTCGACGATTCAATTACGTCCAGTGCTAAACTATACTCTTGCATGTCATTAATTTCATAAATCCAGAAAATATTATCTGTGAAGAGGAGAATTTCCAAAATTGTCTCATTAAATTGTGAAGTAGCTACTCAACTTTATGAAAAATGAAAAAAAAAAAAATTGGCTTAAACTCAGTAAACATCCAGGGATGAATTATGATTAAAAGTTTAATTTGACGTCCAAAACTATCAGAAATAACTGCAATCACATATAATAATTTTCATTGAGTAATTTAATTGTAAGAGTTAAATAATTTGGACTAATTAATACAATTGGAAATTTTGTTTGAGAATTTTCATCAGTAGAAGAAGAAAAATTGAGGGAAAAATTTATTCAAATACCCGAATTTAATTGAAAATTTTCCAAGTACCAAAACGTTGAGCAATTAATCTTAGCTACAACCCTCGTAAAAATTAGGAGTTTGTCTGTCTCAGTCTGTACAAATGATTCATCACATCATCAATCTTATGAATTAACAGTAAAAGTCTTTTCTCTTCATTGGGGAAAGAAAAATTCATTTAAACTTCCTCAAATTCATTAATTGGTCAATATCATTAATCGAGGAACAAAAGATTTTTTTCATAAAATTTAGAAAATTCAAGAACTCTATTATCTTAAAATTTAATCCAGTAGTGAAAAAATGAAACAGCATGAGTTTTTCATTTCCACTTGTTTTTTGATAAATATGCTGGAAACTAAGCGAGATAGTCCAATTTTTGTTGAATCCTTTTTTGTGGAGATTTTCATGAGCTATAAAAAAAGGTTCATACAGGAAAAAGAAAAGGATAGAGAATATGGACAAATGGTGAAAAAAAAATATTTAACATTTTTGTCGAAAATTGTTAATGATTTCTTTAATTTTGAACTTAAGAATAAAGATTTCGATATGAGAAAAAAATCTAAAAATCTATATCTTCTCTTGTCTCAATTTTTGTGATATAGAGGTCAAGCAAGAAGAATCGACTTATTCTTATGACTTATTCTTATTTCTTATGATACAAGACCAATTGACTTTTTTTTTTGTGATTATTCTCCATGGAATACCTTGGAAACTGACCAAGAGACGCCCTCTTTGCTCTGAACCTTTTTTTTTAGAGAATTTTAAGAGCTGAAAAAAAGATTAGTGCAAAAAGACTATATCTCGTTTAATTTCTGAGATATTCTGAAAAGAAATCGACTCATCCTCTTTCATGTTTTCATGGAGTTTTATAGTGATAACGAAATAACTCACTTCATGGAATGCTGTGATGAAATATTGAGAACGAGAATTATAGCGGAAATAAAAAGTACTTTGATTTGTGAACAATGCAGAATGACTCGAGGCAATTTCCCTCCGATTACTCAATTTATAATTTGTTATTGCAGCATTCCAGTTTAACTCAGTGTACAACGTATTTCATTATCAATTTCTCGTTCATGATCCTCGTAAATATGATATTGAGAGAACACAGAATTTCTAATCGATTGGATTATCGGATTCATCGTCCATGTTTACATAATGGCTCTTCCATCATTATTGCAGTTTCCCCTCGTACAAAGAACAGGTGAATAGGGTGAATGATAATATCGATTGTATGTGAAGACGATTCACATTTATGGATTAGATGTAATGAAAAATTGTGGAATTAGGCCGAGGGAAAATTTGGAAAAATGTGGAAACATCCAAAAATTACCCAAAAACTTGAATTTCGAGTTTCTCGAAATGGCGAAACTTGTTTTTTTTTTTTAATTGATAGCAGCCAATGAATTATCTCATTTTCAATTGAAACCAAAAAAATTGAATGAAAATGGGATTAATCAAACAATTATTTAAAAAATAATATTCACTCATTATTTTATTTTTTCGGAATTTTTTAAACATATTTTTAGCTTCTAAAATTGCAGTTGGGGAAGAGTGGGGTAAAATGGTTATTTCCATGAAAAGTGTGAAGATGGAATGTTTTTCAATAATTCCATTGAGAAGCTGAGGAAATTTGCGGTGGAAAACATTTTACTTGACTGTGTGCGGCAATGGGCCTTCACCACGGACTTCACGTCCGGTAAAATCCCATTTCCATACAAAATCAAGTAAAACTATGAACGTTACACATCGAGAAGTGCATTTTTGACGATTGTCATGTTTACATCACGAGATGAAGCCGAGAAACAAAGAGGATCCAACTTGATATAAGTTTATAGGAAATTCGAGAATAATCCTCTCACCTTTTACTTGACTTGTAGCGTAATATATTTGAGAATTAATATCTGCAATGTTTTGCACAAATCTACTTTTTCAAACAGATGCTGAAGTTTCTCTGCTGATATTTTCTTTAAAAGATTTACTTTTTTGAGAATATATCCGGTTCGGATTGTCGTAGCACAAAAAAACTATCACTAGCGAGAAGTTGAGCTTATTTCACAGTAATTGATATGGTTTTTAATTAATTTTTCTTGATTTTTGAAGAAGTTATGAAAATACAACTGATTTTCATTTTGAAAGACTCACAATTTTTTACCAAATCAACAAAAACTAATTAAATACTACACAAATCGATCGAAAATGAGCTCATCTCCCAAAAAGCGTGAAATTGAAAAAAGCGAAATTCGGAAAAAAAAATTAAAAAAAAGGAAACCAAAATCGCCCTATCTTTCTTAGTTTCCCCGATATGCTCAAACGAAAGAACAACGAAAAAAATAACATATCTCCTTTTACCTCTTCACTGTTCAATTATTCATCCACTAAAAAAAATACCAATAAAATAATAATTTTAATTTTTTTCCAGTATTAGCACACAAAGTTTGCGAGCCCAATGGCTCCTGGTTTCGGCATCCTCATTCCAATCAAGTATGGAGTAATTACACAACATGTATCAACATGGTAGATTACGATGTGAGTATTTTTGCAATAAGTTAAATTGCCCACAATATCCCCATTGATCAAATCTCCAATATCATAATCCAATAATTTAAATCCATCCAATTTATTAGCTGTTCCATCATTATCCAGATATTCGAATAATATGCTGAATAATGCTCGTTGAAGCCCTAAATTTCTAGCCCCAAGTTCTATCAGTCAGTCAGTCCTGTTACTGTCAAGGGGCCTAGACATACGCAAAGTGCATTATGTATCAGTACAATGGATTTCATGTTGACCTCAGTATCTAACTACGTTATTCACATGTAAATTTCCTCCTCAAGCTGCTTAATTTTCATATTGTTAAATAATTGTCAATTAAATTTGATAAACACACGTAGAAATTGATGAATAATTATGGCATTCAAGTTTTTTTTTAATCCAATATGTTGATGAATTGAAGTTAATGAGGAATTATTCGTTTAGAGGTGAATTATATCAATTGCGGGTTCCGTGCAGTGAATAAAATTGAAACGATTAATTTTCTGGTGATTTTGCAGCGTATTTGACATCTGACGGTTGTGAGAAGAGTTTGAACATTTTTTATGATTAAATTTTTTATGAAATTCAGAAATATTAAATTAAATTTTTGAAGAAATTTGAAAGCCTGCAAACCAGAAAAAGCTTGGAATGAATAAAAGTTTTGGGATAAGATTTTTTTTTGATGATTTCATTGAAAAGCTAAGCATTCTTTTAATAGCAAAAATGTGAGAATTGAATTTTATAAATTTTTGATAAATTTATTCTGTTTCAATCAAGAATTCATGAGATGATCCTCTCCATTTTTTTGAAATTCTGAGTGTTTATTGAATATTTCTGGTTCAATTGGTAGTAATGTCAGAATTCGATGACCAGTGAACAGATAAGCTCATTTTCCATAGCTTCATCAGCTACGAAAATGAGTTTCATCTCGATAACTGGCTCAAAAATCCGGAGAAATTGATTGAAAAACGCATCAATTAATAGCTCACCTTTCTACTGGGCATCGAGTTTTTGAGCTACGACGATTAGAACCAGAGATATTCCCGAAAATTTGAATTTTTAAAAAAATATCAGCAGAAGACCTTCAGCTTACGTTGTAAAAAAACTAGATTTTTTCGAAAAAATTCAAGGCATCAATTCTGAAAACTATTTTAATTGCGGATTTCCTCAGCTTTTCAATGAAATAAAAAAAATCATCTTCAGTCCTTTTATAGAAATAATCGTTTTTCCCTTTCCCCAAATGAAATTTCCAAAAATTCTGAAAACTGGAATTCTACGAAGATAAAAATTCCTGTAAGAAAGCTACAACTGATTATTTCTGTCACTCCTCAAATATTGTTAGAACAGAAATATTGTTCCCAAGAATTACCTCCGAGTTCTTCATTTTTCCCTCAGCTATCTCCATTTTCAATCATCATCAATATAACCAGCGAATGAGCAAATAAAAATAGAATGTAGATAACAGTAACGCATTGATGCCTGTGCCACGTGTAGTCTCATATTCTCTCATAAAGTATCCACAACAAGCAGTAAAACCTATCGCATTTCCCAGCAATAAACGCCTCCATCACGCAATATTCAATGCCTCACATCGTATAATCCAGGTAAAGACGAAATAATCATTACAGCAGACGGAAATTAAATGGCCGGGTTGAAAGATCTTATTATGGATAAACCCTATGAAAATACTCTGTAATTACGAATATTCGAATGAGTGTTAAATAAACATAGAATTTAGAAATTTGAAGAACTGATGAACGAGAAACGGAAATCTGTTTTCACAATTCAACGGATAGGAGAATATCCATCAACTTGAGTATTTTCATTCCTTCCTATTTTCTTTACAATAGATTTACTGAAGAGCACGTGAGTCGGACACTAGTCTGACCATACAACAACCATTACTCCTCCAGTGATTTGTGGCAGCTCTTTGTAAATGATGCTGGATTATCCACATCTTCAAATTCAACAATTTCATTTTTTTTAACTTCCAATGAATTGTAAAAAACATTTTCAGTTAGTTAGAATTTTATTTAAATTCCATTTTCTGATATTATAATATTTTATTTCATTATTGTCCAATTTTTTTCGGAAAAAAAAGGAAAATTTTTTGTTTTAAACTGTGAAACAAAATAATTTTCAATTTCAATGAAATGAATTCATATGGAACGAATTTGATAAAATCGATGAAAGTTCGTTCGATGTATTCTATTTTCACGGAATAAAAGCAAATGATTTATTCTGCGTTTTTTTTCCACGAATTTCTATTCCGGGGAATTTCATTAATCTCTTTATTTGAAAGCCCAGGCAACGTGGTTATTTCACATTTTTCATCTCGCTTTGTTTTGATTGAAAAGATCAAGGCAATTCCGCAGAATTCATTCTCTGAATAAATCACTTGGTGCTTGAAGATACTTGAAAGAGTGCGAGGAACCTGAAATTTATGTAGGAAATACCTGAGAATGCTCTCAAAACTTTCATCAAGTCCGAGCATTGAGTTTGCTGCAATAATACTTGAGGAGTTTTCTATGAGAAAAAGTGCAGAGAGTCTTGAAAGTACACTGAGAAGAAAAATCTGTTGTCAAAGAATTCGTATTTGAATTGAAGAAAAAAAAGTTTGATAATTATGAATACTGTTTTGTTTTTAAGTGAATACAAGCATGATAGGAAATTCTAATTGTGCAATTGACGAATCAATGATGGAAACTATTGAAATGAATGAAAAATGAATTTGGTACAGTCGAGCAATCATTCGAGCAGCCGATATACAGCATTCGATTTAGGAAAAAAAATCGAATTAACGATGAACCGATTTTTTCAGTTTTTTGAGGTTTTTCGTTTCTTTTCAAGTTTTTTATCTCAATGCAAATAAAATTCATGTAATTACTCGCATAAACTTGGATTCATTATTCAACGACTTATACACTACTTTTATAAAAAATCATAATCCATAAAGGAAAAAAGGTAGTCACAAATAGAAAATAAAATTAAAAAATCAAGTGCGGTTACGCAGCCTGTAGAAGCTGAGATTGTTCAGCGAAACGTCGCATTTTAACAATAACTGATCTTGTTAATATTTCTTGTCGAATATCGCACTTGTAACAGCAGAATGAACTTTTAAAGTTGTACCAATGCCTGTAAGAATTTCCAAATGTCCTAGATTCAAATTTGAAGAATCGTGCATTGGACCTTGGATGTGAAAGAAAAAAAAATCGATATTCAATTAATCGGATTAAGAAAACATGGCTCAAGAAATACCGATTAATCGAATGAAATTATCGACAGCTTCGATACATCGGTCAACATCGCGCATCCCTACGCACACATTCGCACTCACACTCACTCTCTCTCTTTCATACACAGAGAAAAATGTTTTCTTAATTTAAGAATGTGCAGTCACTTAATTTAAGAATGGCTGGTCACTTAAATTAAGTGACTTTTCTCACTTAAATCCAGTGACTTTTCTTTCTTAATTTAAGTGACCTGCACATTCTCAAATTAAGAAAACATTTTTCTCTGTGTACTGATCCTGTCGCTAACACAAGGAATTCCTTCCTAAGAAAGAACAACCCTTCTTTTCCTTACGGTACCTAAGCACTAAAACTTCAGCTCCTTTGACATTTGAAGTTGTTGCAGAGAAGCGTAGACGGGAATCTGAAACTTTCGTCGATTATTTTCTTGTTTTCAATGCCTTAGTTTTCATTGAGAGTAAATTTCACATCTACTGAAGGAACTTAGAATGCTTTTGACAAGCTTATACATAATTTCAAAATGTCACAGAATTATCTTTACATTTGCTCCAAATACATTAATATGTACACGTGTTACTACTGCTGCATAATAAATTCAAATCGAAAAATCTTGTTCTCATGAATTATTAAAATTCATAGCAGTACACAAATCTCTTATCTCAGGCTTCATCCTCTCCCTCCTCACACGCTATACTTTGATACTGAATTATAATTTTACATTTAGATATCAAATATTAATAATGCACAAATGTACTGAGGTTTTTATACTATATTATTCATTTTTCTTTTTTTTTCAGCGAACAGCTAGACTCAATGTCGTTTATCAAACTGGTTATACAATATCACTGATTGCTTTGGTACTTTCGCTGGGTATACTTACGTATTTTAGGTAATTTTTTTCAAATTAATAATGATCGTAAAAATATTCATAAAAAGTAAATTTCATTCTAAAATCAGTTTTGATGAAATATCTCGGAAACTTAGGAAGATAGAGAAATTTTTTAAGAAACCGTTTTTTTGCTGAGAAATTACCTAAATTGCTTCATCTCGTTTAGTTTCCGAAATATTTCATGAAAAATCGTTTTTTAAATAGAATTTTTTTAAGTTTTTATTGAATATCTCGAAAACTAAGTGACGTAGTGGAATTTTTGTTAATACTTTTTTTGTAGTTCTTATTCTCCCCTACAAGAAAAACTTCAACTAAAATTCCCCTATTTTCCATAGATTCCAAGATATTAAAAAAATGAGTTTACCATAAAATTACCTAATTTTATTTTTTTCACTTCAATGCATTTTCCTTTATAGATCGTTGAGATGTGCAAGGACAACACTTCACATGAATTTATTCTTTTCATTCGCCGTCAATAACACCCTGTGGCTGATCTGGTACGGATTCGTTGTTGCTAATGATCATCTCCTTATGAACAATGGAGTGAGTACTCTGTTTCACAAGTGCAATAGAAAAAAATGATAATTAAAAATAAAAAAATGATTGATCGTTTGTGCAGATACCATGTCGTTTCCTGCACGTGATACTGCACTATTTTCTCCTAACAAATTACGCCTGGATGCTTTGTGAAGGTCTTTATCTTCATACACTACTTGTGAGTGCATTTACGAGCGAACATAATTTGGTCAAGTGGCTAATGGCAATGGGATGGTCAACACCAGCTATTATTGTCATGGTTTACGCGATATTAAGAGAAACTAGCGATGATCCAAAGGATAATTCACAGTAAGTAGATTATCAAACAACTTTTTTTATGTATCCATTTTTTCCGGGTACTAACCACTGCTCTAAAATAGAATGAGGCAACTTTAATCGAGGATCAGTTTTTATAGAGTATTTCGAAATCTATTGGAAAAATTTTTTGATTATCTTTTTTGGAACTCTCAATTTTCTGCACAAAAACGTGTCCTCACAGAAATTTTCCCATTTTTTCATGATAATGAAACTAGCACACATCCAATAATTTTTCAAATGAAGGATTTTCTAAAATAAATAAATTATTCTTAACGACAAACTGAGAAATTTGTACTCGTAGTTCTTCAAATTTTCTACAAGTACATATTCTTCATTTTTTTATAATTTATTTATGTTAAAAAAAAAATGTTAAATGTTCGTTATTATCAGTATCTACCCCATATTTTTTATATTTAAGAATTTAAGAGAGATAGAGTGATTTGCTGTGAGAACCTCTTCTGTAGCTCTTGATTTTCTCTACAACGAAGGTTTCCATTAAAATTGATCTAGGGGAGAGTGGGGCAAAATGGACACTGTTTTGAAACGGTTAGAGATAGATTTTCTTTGATCATTCTATTGAAAAGCTGAGGAAATTCTAGGGGGAAAACGAGTGTCTGACATCTTTTTTTTGATTTTTTTGAAAATTTGATGATTATTGGCACTTTGAGGGGCACTTTGAGGCACTTTGAGCCTTTGCTTCTTTGCAAATTTTCAGTTTCTTGCAAATATCTCTAGTTCTATTGGTCGTAACAATTCGGAGTTGGTCTTGAATGAAAGGTGAGCTCATTTCTCATCGATTTATGGGCATTTGAATTCAAAAATATCAATTTTTGGGATAGTTATAGGCCAAAGACTGTTTCACAAAAATGCCCATAAATACTTTGAAAATCGATATTTTTCAATTGAAAACCCTATGAATCGATGGCAAATGATCTCACCTTTCACCACCATTTGGAATTTTTACGCTGCGACAAATAAAACCGAAGATATTTTCAAAAAACTGAAAATTTTCAAAAAAAGAAAGCCTTTTAGCCCTCTAAAATGCTCCAAAAAGTCAAAATCCCAAAAAACTAAAAAAAAAAATTCCGGCACTTGTTTCCCTCCTAAAATTTCCTCAGCTTTCCAGTGAGATCATCAAAAACAATCTACCGCTAATATTTCTATTAATTTCAAGAGTTTTCTATAATATTTGCCAAAAAATTTAGATGTGTCCATTTCACCCCTGATGTCCATTTTGCCCCACCTTCCCCTATCGCTTTTAAAATTTCAAGAAATCAAAAAAATAATCATAGAATTACGATATCCCACTAGATCAACCTCTTTCACCGTACACTGAGAAAAAAGTCACCGGGATACCGGGAGAAGAAGTTCTTGGATCAAGAAAATCATCTCCGCTACCTGAATTTCTTGGGAGAAGAACACAATTGATTAGCCCAGACCGTTTCAGTATTGGAGCAAAAAATTGTGTGTAACCTCATGAGTTCTTGGTTCAAGAATAATCAAATGTCAGTGAATATTATGAAAGGTTTCATGAAATGAGTAATTGCTTGTTCCAAGAATTTTGAATTTTGAGTGAAATACTCTGATGAATTGATTGAAGTATTCAAAACGATAGACGAAAACATGAAGAGTTTGTCTGAAGAATTTTATGAATTATGGGAAGATGAAACTGACTGATTAAGGTAAGTGTTTGATTTACACGTATTCGGAATCAATTTCGAGGAATAATCAAGTAGCTGAGCTTAGTTGGAAGTATTATGGTAATGAGAAAGCCGCTAATTGGGATGATAACTGCTGTATTTTATAGCTATTGATAAATTATTAGCTCAAGAAAATAGGACTAATTTGTCCGAGTAGGGAAGTTCTTGGGAGAAGAATTTGATTTTCTGCATTCTCGAGCCCCAACTCTCCGTATTAGATCGAAGAATGTTGAACGGAACGCTTGTACATCTTAATGGAGATTATTTCTTTTTTAATGCAGAAATTAATTATTTGACCGGAAATTTTCTGAAATGGATGTAGAACGTCCGATTCTGTTGATAACGGAGCATGTATTATTTTCAAGAATATGAGGATTTATCATTAAAAAATCCAAGCTGATGGGGGGCAAAAATCTTCTTCTCACAAGAAATTTTATGTGGTAAGCAAAAAATTATTTTCGTGTAGAAATATATTCCAGTTCGTCATGGAATACCGGAAACGTTATGAGAAAAAAATAATTAATTGACGACAATCGATATATATCTACGACTAAATTGGATTAAATTGGGAGTATCTTGATTTGATTAAATCGAGTCATAGAGAAGTTTGTCACAAGAAAATGTTTTCCGTAACGAAACTCTATGACATTTCACCCAATCATTATATTTTTAATAAGACTAGGTTTTTATATTCAGTGAGCATACTATTCACTACGGAATGAACAATCGTAATTGAATATAAACAGCATGCAATTGTACGGGAAGCTGGATTGTCTCTCCCCATGATAATATGAAATTCGCACAATATTGACATCATTACTCTCCATCATTGATTATCTCTGTAGAAGAGATCGAAGAACGTTGGAGAATTTACGGTGTTTCCTATAGAAAAATTATCGTGTAGAGGGAAGAAGGAGTTCAGACAATCGTGAGTAATAATTAAATTAATTGAGGAGTAACAATATTCATGTCTAGTCATGAAATTCTTGCCTCAAGAAGATGAAATCTCGCGAGTAATTTTCGATTTTTGGCAACCAATCTAATTTTTCTCTAGGGCATACCATCTATTTTTCTGTCAAGATTACGAAAAATTCTTCTGAAATTTAACCAACTGGAGAATTTGTTCTCTGTGTTTTCAAATCATTCTACGTATGCGTAATACTAAAATTATAAGTGCTAATATGCAATGGATCGACATGTTGGTTGAATCAATAGAGGAATCACTGGATTCATTACCAGCAGTCGAATTATAGCCTCAAGAAGATGAACTCTCATGAGTAATTCGTGGCTTCCGTCAACCGCCATCGCTGTATTCAAGGACATAGACTGTATTCTTGTATCAAGAATTAATTTTCTCCTTTTCAATTCATGTAATTTATATTTTATAATAATGTTCTTAATTTTATTCCAGAAAATATACTGTATTCTTCTATCAAGAATTTTATTTCTTTTGATATCCTGAAATTTATTTCCAGTAAAAGTCTATTCGCTTTTCTTTAAGTATAGAAACTGTATTCTTCTATCAAGAATTAATTTTCTCCTTTTCAATTCATGTAACTTATATTTTGTAATAATTTTCTTATACTAAAAAAAAAAAAAAAAATTCTTAATTTTATTCTAGAAAATACACTGTATTCTTCTATCAAGAATTTTATTTCTTTTCATTTCATGAAATTCATTTTCAGTAATAGTTTATTAATTCGGTTTTCTTTAAATATAAAAACTGTATTCTTGTATCAAGATTTTATTTTTTTTCACGTAGTTGATTTTTTTTTTTCATTTGAAACTCTCCTGCGTGAATAAAAAGAAATAAATTAATGATGTATTTCCATATAAAATAAAAAAATAAAATTATTTATTTCCCAAGGGTTATTTATACCCAAGGGTATTAAAAATTATCCAGATTCTGGATGTGGTAAAATAGCCAAAGGAAATCCTTTGGCAAAATTTGGACTCAGAGTCCGTGGGGTCGCTTGAGCGTTAAACCCCAAAAATTATTCTTCATGTTTGCATCCGTTAAATTTTTTGAATTTATGAACTTTGAGACGATACTGGACTTGCGGAAAAAATTAGACATCTGGTGGTGATTTACTTTACTATCAAGGATTTATGTATTAACTGTTCTTTTCTTCATTCAAATTTCAGGAATTCTTGAGCGAAGAAGCTGTATTATTGAAAGGATCGTTCTGATTCTGAGTATCGTCTTCTGCAGACAATGTCCTATAGGACATTGAATATCCTATATGTCCTATAGGACATTGTCTACAGAAGACGATTCTCAGAATCAGAACGATCCTTTCAATAATACAGCTTCTTCGCTCAAGAATTCCTGAAATTTGAATGAAGAAAAGAATAGTTAATACATAAATCCTTGATAGTAAAGTAAATCACCACCAGATGTCTAATTTTTTCCGCAAGTCCAGTATCGTCTCAAAGTTCATAAATTCAAAAAATTTAACGGATGCAAACATGAAAAATAATTTTTGGGGTTTAACGCTCAAGCGATCCCACGGACTCTGAGTCCAAATTTTGCCAAAGGATTTCCTTTGGCTATTTTACCACATCCAGAATCTGGATAATTTTTAATACCCTTGGGTATAAATAACCCTCGGGAAATAAATAATTTTATTTTTTTATTTTATATGGAAATACATTATTAATTTATTTCTTTTTATTCACGCAGGAGAGTTTCAAATGAAAAAAAAAATCAACTACGTGAAAAAAAATAAAATCTTGATACAAGAATACAGTTTTTATATTTAAAGAAAACCGAATTCATAAACTATTACTGAAAATAAATTTCATGGAATGAAAAGAAATGAAATTCTTTATAGAAGAATACAGTGTATTTTCTAGAATAAAATTAAGAATTTTTTTTTTTTTTTTTAGTATGAGAAAATTATTACAAAATACAAGTTACATGAATTGAAAAGGAGAAAATTAATTCTTGATAGAAGAATACAGTTTCTATGCTTAAAGAAAAGCGAATAGACTTTTACTTGAAATAAATTTCAGGATATCAAAAGAAATAAAATTCTTAATAGAAGAATACAGTGTATTTTCTGGAATAAAATTAAGAAAATTATTACAAAATATAAATTACATGAATTGAAACGGAGAAAATTAATTCTTGATACAAGAATACAGTCTATGTCCTTGAATACAGCGATGGCGGTTGACGGAAGCCACGAATTACTCATGAGAGTTCATCTTCTTGAGGCTAGAATTCGACTGCTGGTAATGAACCCAGTGATTCCTCTATTGATTCAGGAATGCCTTTCAATCGATCAAAGTTTTACTCTCACCAATATGTCGATCCATTGCATATTAGCACTTATAATTTTAGCATTACGCATACGTAGAATGATTTGAAAACACAGAGAACAAATTCTCCAGTTGGCTAAATTTCAGAAAAATTTTTCGTAATCTTGACAGAAGAATAGATGGCATGCCCTAGAGAAAAATTAGATTGGTTGCCAAAAATCGAAAATTACTCGCGAGATTTCATCTTCTTGAGGCAAGAATTTCATGACTAGACATGAATATTGTGACTCCTCAATTAATTTGATCATTACTCACGATTGTCTGAAGTCCTTCTTCCCTCTACACGATAATTTTTCTATAGGAAACACCGTAAATTCTCCAACGTTCTTCGATCTCTTCTACAGAGATAATCAATGATGGAGAGTAATGATGTCAATATTGTGCGGATTCCATATTATCATGGGGGAAGACAATCCAGCTTCTCGTACAATTGCATGCTGTTTATATTCAATTACGATTGTTCATTCCGTAGTGAATAGTATGCTCACTGAATATAAAAACCTAGTCTTATTAAAAACATAATGATTGGGTGAAATGTCATAGAGTTTCGTTACGGAAAACATTTTCTTGTGACAAACTTCTTTATGACTCGATTTAATCAAATCAAGATACTCCCAATTCGATCCAATTTATTCGTAGATTTATATCGATTGTCGTCAATTAATTATTTTTTTCTCATAACGTTTCCGGTATTCCATGACGAACTGGGATATATTTCTACACGAAAATAATTCTTTGCTTACCACATAAAATTTCTTGTGAGAAGAAGATTTTTGCCCCCCATTAGTTTGGATTTTTTAATGATCAATCCTCATATTCTTGAAAATAATACATACTTCGTTATCAACAGAATCGGACGTCCTACATCCATTTCAGAAAATTTCCGGTCAAATAATTCATCTCTCCATTAAAAAAGAAATAACCTCCATTAAGATGTACAAGCGTTCCGTTCAACATTCTTCGATCTAATACGGAGATTTGGGGCTCGAGAATGCAGAAAATCAAATTCTTCTCCCAAGAACTTCCCTACTCGGACGAATTAGTCCTATTTTCTTGAGCTAATAATTTATCAATAGCTATAAAACACAGCAGTTATCATCCCAATTAACGGCTTTCTTATTACCATAATACTTCCAACTAAACTCAGCTACTTGATTATTCTTCGAAATTGATTCCGAATACGTGTAAGTCAAACACTTACCTTAATCAGTCAGCTTCATCTTCCCATAATTTATGAAATTCTTCAGACAAACTCTTCATGTTTTCGTCTATCGTTTTGAAGTACTCGAGTAGAATCCATCCAAATATCTTATTCAAACCCCCAATTTCTTTAAACAACTCATCATCCAATTCTCCCAATTCCAGGATTTCTTGGGGTTGAATTAAATATGATTGGCCGAAATGCGTCGAGTTCTTGAGTCAAGAAACTTGATTCTGCATAGCCGAAATCCTTTTCGTCACTGAGACTCACCCAAATTCACGTTCATATTCAGTGGTCTGTTCCCAAGAGAGTCATTTTCTCGGGAGCAATTCTTCTCTATCCCATCCAATATATTCCCAGTCAAGAATATATTTTCTTGGTACAAGAAACTATATTCCTGGTAAATCGATACTTTTTCTCTCAGTGTAGTAATTTTCTGGATTATCGTGTTATCCCATTATTTCACCGGGTCATCTCTCGTTCGGAAGATCACAATTTGCCTCATCTCAAGTACTGGCCTGAAGTAGCAGATAGTAGATCTTTTTTCTTTATCTCCAGTATACGATTCACCCGGAACAATGAATTCAATTCAATTTCCTTCAAGAACAGATTTCTTGTTGGCAAAGTCGGTGAGAGAATTAGAAATTTCTGAAGAATAGATAAAATCTTGAGAAGTTTTCATTACTAAGAGTACATCGAGCGAAACGTGAAATGAATGAAAAAGAGAGCCTCAGATAATTCTTACCCTGATAATACTATCTGCATATTAAGCAATGTACTGCCTCGTTTTAGAGATAATGGAAAACTCAAGAGTCTCTTGAATTTTAATTTCGTGAGATACTTGATTAATTGATGAAGAGAGGAAAATAACATTAATTAACATGTTCTGCTGTTTTGGATCGAGAAAGCCGTCATTTTTAACCTGAATAAGCGCAGGATCAAAGAAGAGATCATGAAAAGGAATAATTAAGAAAATTCATTACTTCAAAAATAGCAGAAATCGGACAGTTTTTTTTCAAATAAATTATATTTAAAAATGTATGAATATTTGAAAAAATAAAAAAAATATAAATGCAGATTTTCGAAACATTTTTTGTAGACGAAGGTGGGGTAAAAGAGACTCAAGGGGTGATGTTTTATATGTCGTTGCCTTATCACTTGAAATGTAGGGAAATATCAAAGGCAGATCTCATCTGTATAATAATTTCATGGGAAAATTGAGGGAATTTTCAATAGAAATCATGTACCGGAATTGATTTTTTGTAATTTTTAAAAAATTTCATTTTCTGATCAACATTCACCGATGAAAAGCTTTCCGTTTCTGAAAAATTTCATTTTTTCGAAGATATATCTCCGGTTCTACTGATCGTAGCAACCTGAAGAGTATTACCAATGAAAGAAAGGTGAACTCATTTCTCGTTGATTTATATGGTTAAAAAAATAATCTGTTTTTCGAATAGGTATAGAGTAAAACCAGTTCTCCAAAAACTGTTCTGTAAGTAGGGGAAAAATCGGTTGAAAAAAAGTTTGAATTACATAAAACCATGGGAAATGAGCTTACCTTTCATTTGTAATTGACCACAGGTCGCTGCGGCCAACAAAACCGGAGATATGGTCAAAAAAGTAGATTATTTCAATTTTTACAAAAAAACTGCAAATTTCAAAAAAATCACAAAAATTAATTTTGGCTTGTTTGGCATGTTTTCATCTAAAATTTCCTCAGAATTCCAATGACATCATCAGAAAATCTCTATCTTGAACCACTTAATTAGAATATCTATTTTACCCTGTATTTCTCTATAATAACTTACTTGCTTGGAAAAAAATCGCAGAAAATTATCAAATTTGTGCCAATTTCATTATCATGAAAATTCGTATATTATCATCCAAATATCTCCGAAATGCCTAGATATACTGGAAAATGTCAGGAGATGCATTTTGTAGAGAATTTCATGGGCTACAAGAAAGATATCTTTATGATTTTCCATAAATTCTATGGTTTCCGAGATATTTACCAAATAATCATACAGAGACATTAAAGTACTATTAAACCATAAATATAGTAAATATTATCACCAGTTGCGTCTGCTTTAATGAAAGGCATTGAAACCTGAACCCGTGCGTCCTTTCAATTATCTCGGAAACAACTGGTCCAGCACGGATTTCATTATCTCATGTCTCGCCTCAAATTTCCCCACTCAACCCAACAAAACTACCAGAAATTCAGAAAAATCACTGAATCCTACGTTCACCCAAGACGTCGAACAATTATTAAAATACTTTCTTCAACTTTCCATGTAATAATTGTCCTTCAAATGCTTCCCGAGATTAAAAAACTCCCATTAACTTTTTTAATTTTCACCAATTCAAAACTTGAACGTCGTTTGGATCAAATCACCAGAAAAGTGGCAAAATAATTCTTCAAAAAAAATCACGTAGAGTTTATTTTGAAGATATCTTAAAAATTTCAAGATTCAAGAGAATTCATCACGAGACTTTTTTTTAGTCCATAAAATTTTCTAGAAAAAAAGGTAGCTCGACAAAATTTCTTGAACCTCGTTGTTTCTGAGAGATTCCAGAAATAATCTGCACGTATTTTTGATAAATCCATTTGTTTCCGAAAATCTCGGAAATTAAGTGAGATGAAGCGATTCAACCGATACAGACCTAATCTTTTTTGTAGCACCTAAAATTCTCTACAAAAAATAATTCAGGTATAATCGCTCTATCTCGCTCACATTCCAAAATATTCTCGAAGAAACTGATAATTGGATAAAATTTAAAATAATAATAATAATAATAAAATCCCATTTTATTGTTGCACTGTTGAATTTTGATGCCGTTATCTTTCAAATGATGTTATCAATTCCCCAAAATTGTTATCGGCCTATAAACATCGAGCAATGTCTTTAAACCCATCTAAATAACGCGTTTGGGCGCTTCAACTCACTAACTACAGTGTTAAATACTTTGAATTGCTAAGTGAGGATAAAAGCATACCAATAAGCCAATCTCCCCCAGGACTTGAGCTACTCCCAACAGTACAGTGTATGAGAATACCGGAAAATGTACATAAACTAGAAATATGTATTGGTCTTGCCATTTGTATGTGTACATAGTGTTACAGCATAGTTCGATGAAATTTCATGTGAAAAGCCAAGGCAAAACTGGCCGTCAATTTCAATGGAATTGTGACTTATCGTTTCGTGTCAAACCCTCGTACCTCCTTGTATCGATACTTCTTCACATTACAATTCACAATATGAGAAAAAAAAATAGAGAAGAAAAATTCTGCAGAAGAGGAGAAAAGAAAGTGCTTGACTTAGAGTAGTGCAAAAAAAGTTGGGATAAAAATGCCCTCCATTCATCTGCACAAAAAGACGAGTAGTCTTGTTGGAGTAGAAGAGGTGCACAATCTTCAATCGGTCACGTAGAAAGGATGATAAATATTTTTAGACACTGAATTTATTAGCATCGAGGTGATAAGGTTCTTGGGATTTTGTTGGACTCTCGGAAGTTTTTGGGAAATTGCTTGCTATCTCAGGAAAATGAGAGAATTTTGGAGAAATTCTTTTTTGTGGGTCTCGAAATGCTCTACTTGAAAGATTATCACAATAATTTCGCTGTCTCTTTTGGATTTCTCGATATTCCAGGGAAACTCAAGGGATTATGATGAGAACTGATAATAACAGACATCTGATAATTATCAGTATTTTTTTTCTCGACAAATAAGTTATTCTTCATAAGTGTAAATTTTTTATGACTTTTGCTACGATAATTTACTTGTTTGAAAAAATCAAAAAAATGGTCAGATACTAGGTATCTTCAGTATTACGTGATTATGTGGTTTTATGGTGTTGAAGCTGTTTTTGAATCTTCTTTCAAATGTCTCCACCCCTTCTCGTGCCAAAGAAATAAAATTTTCAAAAAATTACAAAAAATCTTGCTATTCTTTCTGAAAAAGAATTATGGTAAAATCTCTTTATCTCGCTCAATTTCCAAGATATCTCAAATAAACTGGTGATAAAGTCAGTAGTAAAGAGGTAAAACAGGATAAATCGACTTATCTTTGAGGTCATTTTAAAGGAAATATCTCGGAAATTAAGCGAGATAAGGTGATGTTACTCATCTGTTTTCGTAGATAATTTCAAGCTCTACAAAATAATTTTGGGGCGAAATTGCCCTTTCTCAGTTATTTTCTAAGGTATTTTAAAAAAACCCAATGAGAAAAAATAAGACTCATCTTGTTTTACCTCTTCACTACTGAAATGTAATAAATTTTTGTAAAAATTCTCATTTATTAAAAATTATCCCCGAGCCATTTTTTTCATTGAAAATTTCTTCACTCTTTCGAAAGAATTGGTTTTAAAAAATCAATCTCGGAACCGTTTCATCGAAATCCCCATTTCACTCCACTTCCCCCTATTATTTTCCCCTACAAAAAAGTACCCTAAAAATTTTTTCCTATCTCCCCCAAATTCCGAGAGATCTCCAGAAAACAAGTGACACAGTAAAGTTGATTTGCTCAGTTTCACTTAATTATCAAACTTCTCTCAATTAATTCAATCACTTCCGGCAAAAAATTGTTGGTTGTAGAGCTCTGCATAATGTGCTATGGTCACGATATCGATCGATGGTTATTGATTGAATTGAAACAAGCCACAATATGTGGGACTGGAAGTGTATTGCATTGGCTTGTATCAAGGAAATGCATTGATCGACCAACTTGTCTATCAACGATAGGGCTGAAGCAATTTACTTGGCATGTACTCGCCCTCCATCGGATGTATAGTAATTGAACAAGGATAGCTTTGTATCTTTCATGGATATGCAAATGCTCTCAGTCCATTGATACATCAATTTTCAATCTTATTTTATACTGAAAAATACTATCAAAAGAAAATAACAAAACAAAATTTAAAAAAAAAAACTATCAAAGAATTTGTATTTTCATTGAGGAGAAACGAGCTTGATAATTATCAACACCGTTCGGTTTTGAATTTAATACAAACATGATCGGAAGTTCTAATTGCGCAGCTGGTGAATCAATTATGGAAATTATTGAAATGAATAGAAAATAAATTGAGTACAGTATGGCAATTATGTGACAGTATTATTTTGAACTGCATTCAACTGAAATTCTCACAGAGCATATAACTCTGTCTTGTCATGGAAGAAGAATTACTCATTCCAAGTTTCTCATTATTTATGATTTTGATGCTTCATATCATAGAGAGATATTTGATTCCAGTAAATTATTTCTTTGAAAGTAGTTATCCATATTTTGACGCACAATTCTGTTGAATCATATGACATTGATATAGGGGAGAGTGGGGCAAAACGGACACTGTAATGAAACGGTTAGAAATGGATTTTTTTTGATGATTCTATTGAAAAGGTGAGAAAATTTTAGCCGAAAAACGAGTGTCAGATGTATTTTTTTCGATTTTTTTTGGAAATTCGGTATTTTCCGGCATTTTTGAGGGGTAAAAAAGCCTGTTCTTGTTTGAAAATTTCCAGTTTTTTGCAAATATCTTTGGTTCTATTGATCGTAGCAATTCGCAGTTGGTCTCAAATGAAAGATGAGCTTATTTCCCATCGATTTATGGGGGGTTCGAATTCAAAAATATCAATTTTTGGAATAGTTATAGGCCAAAAACTGTTTCCCAGAACTGTTTCACAAAAATGCCCATGAATACTTTAAAAATCGATATTTTTCAATTGATAACCCTATGAATCGATGGCAAATGATCCCACCTTTCACCTCTCATCAAAATTTTTACTCTACGACAAATAGAACCGAAGATATTCTCAAAAAACTGAAAATTTCCAAAAAAAGGAAGAGTTTTACCCCTCTAAAATGCTTAAAAAAGTCAAAATCGCTAAAAATTCAAAAACATTAATTCCGGCACATGTTTCCTTAAACATTTTCCTAAAATTTCCTCAGCTTTCCAATAAAATCATCAAAAATAATCTACCGCCAATATTTCTATTAATTTCAAGAGTTTTCCATAATATTTTCCTGAAAATTTAGATGTGTCCATTTTACCCCTGATGTCCATTTTGCCCCATCTTCCCCTACTAATAGTTTAATACATTTCCTCGATTGACATGACAAAATCTCATCTCAAATTTCAATAATCATTCATCTGCCACTGAGGATATTTATTCATGAAACAAGGAATAAGATGAACGATTTGAGAAATCTTAAATTCGTTCGAAATAACTGAATATATTCAATCCAAGTAACCCATCATTACTTTTGATGAATAATATTTTAAGATTAATAATCCTTGCTTTTTCTTAATTTCAAGAAATATATCTCTTTTGGAAATTTTTTTTCACACGCTCATAGAAATTTCCGTGGATTTTCATCGATAATTCATTTGAAATTCATCGCTAATTTTTATTCTCGCTAAATTTCTTGTTTTTCTGTCAACAGATGCTGGATAGACGAGGGAAACTACATCAATGTCTTGGTTCTTCCAGTTTGCGTGTCAACCGTGCTCAATCTTGTCTTTCTCTGCAACATCGTTCGCGTTTTATTAACAAAACTCCGAGCTGGACCCGCTATTGGTAGCCAACCGTCTCGTTACGTGCATCAGGCCGTTCGGTAAAGTTTTAAACTTGACTTTTTTCCTTCACTCTTTGCGATAACTTTATCTTCAAACTTTTCATTGAAAAACAATGAAATACAATGTAATAGGAAGTACCAAAACATTTTAAAACCGATAAATAAAATGAAAGTCATGTTCTTTCGGAAACGTTTCACGTTTTTGAAAAAAAAATTGGGGTATTAAAATTGATGGATTTTTTCTTTCGAAGATTTCATTGAAATGGGAAAATTTAGGTGGAAAATGATGTAATACGACCCTCGAAAATCACTTGATAATTTGTTTTTCAATAATTCGAGAGCCATTAGTCTAGCAAGGGTTCTATTATACCATTTCCCGTGCAAAATTTTCCCTTCTTGATTGATGGCACTAAAGAAATCCATAATCATCATAGATATACTATACTGTATATATATATACTATATATATATGATTATTATATATATACATAATAATATAATATATTATACTATATTATATATAATAGTATATAATATATTTTCGTCTCTAAAAAGTGTATGTTAAGGACCTCAGAAATGGAGGGGCTTAAGTCCAGAGACTTGCTTCTTTTTTGACTCTAAAATGCAACGAAAAAAAAAATTCAAAAATGCAACGATTTCTTTTGCCTTTTATCCTCTATAAAAAGGAACAAGAACGCAAACAATCAATATATCGAAAGTTGTCACGATTAAAGTGAAGTCCTCATTCCTCATTGGTCAATTAAATTGTGAGTAGTATAGTACGCGTGATATACTATACTAAAAATACCTAACGGGCGCGCTGGGATATGGAATCAGGAAATTTTTTTTCCAGCTTTCCGCTATAATCTCGGTAAATAAGCGAGATAGAGTGAAATAGACATTAATATGGAGTCAAAAAAAAGTTTTTTCAGTTTTTCACGATTATCTCGGTAAATAAGCGAGATAGAGCGAAATGGACGTTAATATGGGATCAGTAAAAATGTCAATGTCTGCTCTATCGAATTCGCAGAACCATTCGCAATACTGTTGTGGAATTTTGCAGGCTACTTCCTGACGACCTAGGCAGTGTCACTGTAAAATTTCATCAGGAAATACGCCTCAAAAAGAAAGTTATGAAGATTTGAAAATCGGGATTTTCATGATGGCTGATTTCCTTCGAATATTCCTTCATTCTCATTTTTCACCCATTTCCCGAGGGAATACGGGGTTTTCCTTGAAATTTCGCAAAGAATTGAGTGAAACACACGATGATGGGGGATCCTGAAGGGCCAAAAGCCGCAAGGATTCGGGATATCCAGTGTTTGCGGAATTTTCAGGCCAAACCCAGAGGCAATGGCCTTTGCTCTATGAAAATGACCATTTCCGCTCTATCGAATCTTCAGAATCGTTTGCGATACTGTTATGAAATTTTGCAGGCTCTTTCAGGACGACATAGGTAGTGTCACTGTAAGATTTCATCAGGAAATACGCCACAGAAAAAAAGTTATGAAGATTTGAAAATCGGGATTTTCATGATGGCTGATTTCCTTCGAATATTCCTTCATCCTCATTTTTCACCCATGTCCCGAGGGAATACGAGGTTTTCCTTGAAATTTCGCAAAGAGATGACAGAAAGCAAGATGATGGGGGATCCTGAAGGGCCAAAGCCGCAACGATTCGGGATATCCAGTATCGGCGGAATTTTTCCAGTTTTTCTCGATTATCTCTGTAAATAAGCGAGATAGAGCAAAATGGACGTTAATATGGAATCAGGGAGGAGTTTTTACAGGTTTTCGCGATTATCCTTTATTAAAAGGAACAAGAACGCAAACAATCGATATATCAAAAGTTGTCACGATTAAAGTGAAGTCCTCTTCCTCATTGGTCAGTTAAATTGTGAGTAGTATAGTACGCGTAATATAATACACTAAAGATACCTAACGGGCGCGCTGTAGCGCGCCATCGGTCTCGTCTTCATCATAAAAAGGAACAAGACCGCAAACAATCGATGTATCAAAAGTTGTCACGATTAAAGTGAAGTCCTCTTCCTCATTGGTCAGTTGAATTGTGAGTAGTATAGTACGCGTAATATACTATACTAAAGATACCTAACGAGCGCGCTGTAGCGCGCCATTGGTCTCATTGCAAAAAAAAATGGTAAAAAACCCTCAAATTATCATTATTATTCTTTTCATCATATTATTAAGGACTTCAGCAATAAAGGGGCATGAGTACAAAGGACTTTTGCCTGTTTGCCTCTAAAATGCAGTAATTTAAAAAAAAACGTATTTTTTTCCTCAAACGGGCAAATTATGCTTTTTGTACGTGAAAACGCGTTTTACATTGATTTTTCTTCATTTCAATGACGGTCAATTCAGAAATATGTGTAAAAATATATATAAATTTTCAAGAGCACCATGCAAAAAGGTGCGAAAGTCTAGTTCTGAAAAAATCGTAAATTTTATCACTGAAAAACTACAATTTCTTCAAACATTAAATTAAATGGTGGCCTTGTAGGTCTCTGCTGCGTTGAAAAAAATTCAAACGATCATTTTCATTTTTACAATTGATGATTTTCATTATTCTACAATTTCTTCTTTTTCTAGAGCTACATTGCTGCTTGTACCTCTTCTGGGTCTGCATTACTTACTTACACCTTTTCGGCCGCCAACGGGTCATCAATGGGAGCAGGCTTACGGAATAGTATCAGCGATAACAGCGTCATTCCAGGTGAATTCAAAGTGCAAAGAGAAGGAGTTTGTAAAGAACCTCCATCTTGGCACTACACAAGTTATAATTTCTCGTTGACACTCGTGCAGCTTCCAATTTGTTCAAGTGTAATAAATTAGATGAGCGAGGCAAAGTCCTCACTTTCTCGGGTGACTTTTGAGTCTTCTTCATTGCTAAACACTGCAAAACTTTCCTCTGATGATTACTCAAACTCTCAGAATAAATGTCGAGTTATTCTTTCATTTATTCTTGTGTAAATTGGGGAAGAACTAAATAAGTTTGTATGTCTCTTGTGATCAGTTTTTATGCTGTATCTGAGAATGCATGGGGGAAGAGAAAAATTTCTGTGGTGATCTTTTTTTTTAGAACTGAATCGCCTCTACAATAGAGTTCATGATAACTTTTTTTTTCCTATCTTCTGTTAGATTGTGAGGGATTTCATGGAAACCCTGATCAATTTTTGTTGTAAAGGCAGAATTGTCGAAACGTCAGTTTTCCTAGAATATCTCGGAAATAAAAGGAGATTAAAATCAATTTTAACACATGTTTTTCACCTAAAATTTTCTCATCTTCTCAATGGAATTATTGAACAGTCTCTATCTCAGACCCTTAAATTGGTATCTCCATTTGACCCAATCTTCTCCTATTAAAAAAAAATGATTATGTATTTAATTCTAAGCTAATCATCCTACGAATTTTGTTGATTCATTATCAGAAAGAATTTCAGAAAATTTTTATGAAAATTTCATGAAAATTTCAGAAAAATTCGGAAAATTTTTGAAAAATCTCAAATATAGTAGAATAAAACTGATTTTTGAAATATATATATGGGCAAAGGAAGGTTGCCGGAGTTTAATTTGAGAAATTATCAGAAAAAATTTCAGAAAAATTTTATAAAAAGTTTTTTTTTTTTATGAATTGGGTGTAGCAAATTTTCTCTATATCGACTCCTTTACCAGATATGAACGAAATAACTAATGGTAATTCCTTTTCCTCTTTCAGGGCCTCTGCGTCGCTACTTTATTCTGTTTCTGCAACGGCGAAGTACTGAATTCTTTAAAAAAAAAATTTAATTTCCTCCTCATGAATTTATAATAATTGATGATGATGTATTGCAGGTGATTGCGCAGTTTAAACGAAAATGGGAGGGTTCGGCATTTATAAGAAAACGCGCCAACTCATGCACAGCTACAACGGTTTCGGTAAGAAATGAATTTTGTTATTTCATTTCATCGCATTCAGTTTATTTTCATTTGAAGTTTCATAAAATTCGAATGCTTATTTTGTTTATCAGTCAATGGTTCGATACAGACTGAGATAATTGATTGATTACTCGACATTTTTTGTTAATAAATTAATTCGTTAACTTATCGAATGAAAATTATCGGATAAAATTGTCTTTGAAAAAAATGAAATAAAAAAAAATCTGTATTGTGCCAATGGCAGAGACCGAGTCGAGTCCATTGTGGATTGGTTGAATGTTTCAGTTTGTCCGCTCGACCGCAGGTCCGATGGCGGGAGAGGAGAAGGTGTGACTATCATCAAACGGAACTGCCATTATCCGATTTAATAAAGGACGAGGAGAAACGTGACAAAATTGTTGATAACGAGGATACAAAATGTGAAAATGATGGACGTCTTCTTATCATTAATCATTATCAAACACCTTGTTGATTGATGTTTCATGATCTTGATTGAAATTAACTTAATTTTTTGAATTTCCAATTTTTCGATTATCCTGGAAATTATTGGTGGAGTGAGAATGGAATGTGAACAAGAAAAAAAAAATTTGCTGATATTTTTTTTCAATTCTTCTGATGACCCCGAAATCACATCGAAAATATCAGTTTCCGAACAGAAATATTTGTCTCTTCATCGTTTAAAATTTTTTATGATAACAACGAATGAAAAATGAAGATTAAAATTCTTGTGTTATACTGAAAAAAAACGAATATTGAATCTTTAGGCATGAAAATAAAAAATTCGATTGTATAAAGAAGAATAGATATTCTTCGATTTTCGTAAGATATTATTTTGAAATGTTATTAATTCAATGATATTTTTTTTATGCAATTGTTTGCTCAATTTTTTCATTGAATCTCTTAATTTCTGAATTTTTTTACCAGCTTTTTTGAATGCTGACGTTGATTTAATTGCAAATTATTTCTGATAAAAATGTCACTTTTGATATTTCAAATATTTGTATGATAAATGGATTTCTGTTAAGTTATTATATAAGAATTCAATTAATCATGGATGCAGAGTGGAAAATCCTAGTTATTAGAGGAATACACGTTAGATTATCATAATGATGATCGTGATTAGACTTTTTTCCACATTTCCCTCTAAATCTACTCATTTCGATAATATTCAAAGAATAATGTAAAAAATTGGCAAATAATATTTTTTTTAATTCTTGTATATTACTTCGAATCACACGCTTTATCTTGGACGATGTAAGTTTCTTCAACTAATTTTTATACATAGAAATAATGTAATTCTATCAATTGCGTTCGTCCAATGCTTTAAATTCTCTAGTTTATATTTCTTACAAAAAATACTGTGTACTTAAAAGAGACAAATTTTAAGAAAAACAAAAAATATTTTGAAATACGTATAACATGTGAAAGGAAAGTAATTTGTCAGTAGTATAAAAAAACAAAAAAATTGGTGTAAAAATTGATGATTGTTGATCACTAGATTCTAATTGAAATAATCTATCACAAAGAACTATCATAATGCATGAAAAATAAAATATGTCCAACTGAATGAAATAAATATTTGTCTGTAAAAACATTTTAATTCAATTATCCCATTTCCCTTGAGAATAAAGTAAATTAATATAATTTCATTAATATTTTACAAAAATATATTTCCATTTATTTCCTATCCTCAACAAAAAAAAAAGTTGAAAGGAAATCCAACGACCAATTAATTAATAGTTTGAAAAAATTCTTACAATACATATAAATTTTTCAATATATTAGCTGTACAGTGAATAGAATCATTGAGCATTAATTAGTTTTCATGGCCAAAAACAATTGGCGAGTCTTGGAAGTGTCAGTGCAATTGCTATACTTGAGAGGAGATTAACACTGTGATTATCGAGTATTTGCCTTCCGCAAATGTGTTTAACGCCTTTACCAGGATGCTCCACTATTTTGCCCTCTTCATTAATTCCTGAAACATGGAATATGAAAAATGAATTTAATTTATGTTAAAATATAAAATTAATTTCAAATTAAGTATCGAAGAGGACGAACAAAATGAATCGATTTTTTTCTCTCTCCTTTTTTTTATATGAATATCTCAGAAACTTATGGAGATACGTCTTTTTGATCCTAATTCATCTTTATAACATCTAAAGTTCTCTACAAGAAGGATCAGGGTAAAAAGGACGTATCTCCATTAGTTTTTAAGATATATCATTGAAAATAATCACGAAAATGAATTAATTTGTTCCACTTTTCTCCTTCGCTACTGTATTAAATACGAAATATACCGGAATATTGAAGAGTAGCACCGAGGAAAGAATCAAAGAGACTTCCAAAAAATCCTCCAGCTCCACCAATGATGATAATGGGCCACTGTGGTGCGGCTTGTTCAAGTACAACCATATCCACAGTGTACAGCACAGTGAGATAATGGAAGAGTCCGACAACTAAGCCACCCAGAAGCGACATCAAGAGACCCATTCCAGAGACACCTCCATTTGTTCCTGTCAAAATATGTATCTAACACTTTTCGTAAACAATACTTAAAATTTATGCATTTAATAGCAAAGGAAAAACTTTATAATGCGATCTTCATGGAATGGCTCAATATCTGTTGGAGATAGGGGAATTTTTTTTTACAGGAAAACGAGATATAATGGTTCCAAAGCAGTAAAAAAACAAGAGATACTAGAGATACGGATTTAAAATTCTGGGAAATTTATCTGCTTTTTTCATTCAGTTGTTAGATTTCCAATATTTACCTCTAGGAACTCTTCTCCTCGATGTTATTAAAAATGGATCAGAGCTACCCACTGCAGTGCCGAATTCCGAGGCCCAAGTGTCACCATTGCAGCAAGAAAATGCGCCTAAAATGAATAATTTTTGAAAAAACTTGGATTTTCTCAAATTGAGTAGTTCGACAATCAGACATCACCTTGGAAACAAAGTGGTGTAATTACTATGTGTAAGCATAGCACTTACGCCTTTTTGTTTCGAAGGCGACGACATTATTTTGAGAATTTATCAAGAAACATTTTTTTTTCAGAAAATTAAAGTCTCTGCCAAAAAATGGCGGACTATTTACTACATAATTGAGTGGCTATGTCACTCATCACCAGAATAGAAATTTTGATCAAATTTTTTTCTATGTGGAATGAATTTCTAGAAAAAGTGAAGTCTTACATGATCTATAACAATGTTATGCAGCATGCAAGAATTTGTTTTTTTCTAGAATATTCATTCTACGCAGAAAAAAATTAGATTAACATTTTTACTGTGATGATAAGTTACATGGCCAATTAAGGAAATTCTAAGAATTTTACCCAAAATCCCAATTGATAACCAAGAGCTTCTGTAATCCTTGTCAAAGTCAATTGGCCTTTCACCACAACCGACATCGAGTAAATACAAAAGGGCCAATTGTGATGCCATTCCACCATTGCAAAGTACTTGAATCCAATTTCGTTGACCACCTTCCTTGAAATCAGCCTCGACTTCGCGTTTTCTCTTAGATCTGAACTTCGTTACCAGTGACGAAGTAACGAAAAAACTCATTAAACACGCCAAATGTGCATAATTAGTTAATGTCAATATGAAGCCCATAAAGAGACCTGTAATGAAAAATGAAAAAAAAAGTTTAATTTTTTTCGATTCATGTGTCGTACAGGAGTGGAGCGAGATTATGAGGAATATCTTGAAAAATAAGAGAAATAAAGGAATCTTTCTTGAAGTCGTGGCAAGCCAACGACAGTGAAACGTAAAAGGTTCGAGACTACATAAATTCCCACTTAATTTGATAATTTGATTGAATCATATAAATAATTAGGAAAAAAGGTAACTGGTCAAATTAATTCTCGTTTTTTAAACCTTAGAGAAAAATGTGAAATCTTTTTTGCAGAAAATTTCATCTGCTACAGAAAAAATCTCTAAAGAGATTCCCGCAAGACAAAATTTTTTGGAATAATTACCAAAAAAACATTGATAAAAGTGGAATTAGGAAAAAGATAACGCCTTCGAAAAGAAGTCATAGCATTTTCTGTGAGACCTACAAAAAAAAGTCCTCACAAAAATCTATCTTTCCCTCGTTTTTCGAGTTATGCTCCAAAAACCAGTGACCACGTGAAATTCAACTCATTCGTGTCATATTTTAGAGCTGAATTACTGCCTGACAATGTGATAAATAAGAATGGTACTGAAAATAGCAGACATCTCACAATTTTTAAATCTTTTTTCTCCATTAACGAATAAATTATTTGAAAAAATGAAAAATAGGCACATGTAAGAAATTGAAAAAACTACAAGTGCAAATTCTTCCAACATTTTATTTGGTGAAAAAAAAACTAGAAAAATTAGCACGTGTGTGCTAATTTTATGATCATGACACAAGAGAGGAAATATGATTAGAGCATAATTACCTAGTGTGGCACCAGAGAGATCAAGGCTTCGTCTCTTTAATCCCCAAATGGCGAATAAAATTGGGATAACAACAGCAAACAGCCATCGCCAAGGTGAGATTACTGGATAAGCTTCAAAGGAAATAGTAATTTGAGGTATTTAAGTGACAATTTAACAAGCATCAACCATTATGAGAATTTTTTGAAAAATAAATCAAAATCCATGGGAAATACGGAAATTTTCGATTCTCCAGAAAATAACACACATCTGACAATTTTTAGTCTTTTTTTCTTTAGCAGAATACATCTGTACAAAATTCAAAAAACTACAAGTACAAATTTCTAGAATAATTTTTTTCGTATCAATTTATTTGCTCAGAAAATGCTAAAATTATCGGATATGTGTTAATTTCATTATCAGAATTTTCGTAGAAACTTTTTTTTTATCTTAATCTCTGCAAATAATTCTTTATTCCCCACAGTTTACGAGATATTCCCTAAAAACTAATTGCAGGATAAAAATTATTCCTACACGAAATGAATTTTCCGACAAATCGATGTTATTCCATCATTACGCTTTATTATTCATGAATTTTCTACTGTTAAACAGTTTAATACTCTGAGTGCAAATTTTTTCGATAGCAAACCATTCACCTAATTATTCCTATTCTTATCGAAAAAGAAATTTTACTAATATTTTCTGAAAAGCTGTTAAGGAAAAATTTAATTTTGATATAGTTTATCCGGGATAGCGCGAACGCAGTCCCGACTAACAAAAATTATACGCCCGAGATATCCACATTAGGGATATTCGCAAGGGTCAGCTCGACCGAAGTGCAATGGAAGAGCCTCACCCTGGAGGAACCGCCTTCATGATCACGGTAGCCTCTGCGCCAGGTAAGTATGCTTTTCGCCGCACTTGTTTTGAATTTAACACCTCTGACACAATACTTGACTTGCAGAAAATAGTTTCATTAGGTGGTGCCGCACTGTGTGTATTATTGGTACTAGACTATATACTCGGTTCATGCGGTCACACTATTCTTTGTTTTTTTTTTTAGAACATCTCAAAATCTAATGGAGATACGCCCATTTTGCTCCAGTATTTTTTTGTAGCTCTTGAAATCCTCTACAATACAGTATTGAAGCAAAATCCCTCTATCCCACTTATCTTCCGAGATATTTAAAAAAAATGGGAAGGAGATAAAATCGATTTGTCTTAAAATTTCATATTATTATGAAATATTAAAATTTGTTTATTGTGAAATATTTCAGAATTCGAGGGCGGGGAATTTTTATACACAGAGAAGAAATCTATTATCAAGAAATTCGTATTTGATTTAAAAAAATTAAACTTGATAAAGGGACCGTCCGGATTTAAATTGAATATGAAAATGATCGGAAGTTCTAATCCCGCGTACACTGAGAAAAAAATAATAGTAAAAACAATGGCATAAAAAAAAAAAACAATAGAATATTGATTCCCTTGGTCCTTAGGAAATATTTTTTTGAGATCATTGAAAAAAACTGTTGAATTTACTGAATTTAGTCAAATCAACTGAATTACGGATACATGAATAAAAAAAAAAAAAGCAGTTTTATTCTAATATATTTGATATTTTTCAGAATTTTCCGCAAATTTTTATGAAATTTTTATAAAATTTTTCCGAAATTTTTTCTGATAATTTCTCAAATTAACCTTAAATATGTTAGTTCTTGAATATATAACTGGTTAATCTGTTCCAATTGACTGAATTCAATAAATTCAACTATTTAATCTATTTGAATTGAATAAATTCAGTAAATACCACAATTTCTTAGATTATCTCAAAAAAATATTTGCTAAGGATCATTTGCCTCAATATTTGATTGTTTTTATCTCTATTTTTTTCTTCAGTGTATGGTGAATCAATTATGAATATTATTGAAATGAATAAAAAATAAATTGAGCATTGTATGGCAATCATTGTGAGAATATCGATTTGACTGCATTCAAGTGAAATTCTTAAAGAGCATATAACTCTGTCTTGTCATGAAAAAAGAATTACTCATTCCTAGTTTCTCATTAATTGTAATGTTAATTCCGCGTATCATAAAGAGATCTGTAATCCAATAAATTGTCTCTTTGAAAGTAATTATCCATATTTCGACACAAACCTCTATTGGATCATATGACACTGATATAGTAATAGTTTAATACAAAAAAAAATTTTTTCCAATCAAATAACTCTTAACGTGAAAACTCTCATCTTAAATTTGAATAGTCAACAGATTCATCTGCTATCAAGTATATTTATCCTTGAAACGAGAAATTACATGATTGGCTTGAGAAATTTTCAATTTGTTCCAAATAATTAATGAAAATTAGTTCATTCCAATTCGAATGTTTTCAATTAAAGTTATGCATCGTTACTTTCAATAAAAAATTTCTTCAAATAAATAGTTCTTCTTATTTCTTAGTACCAAAAAATTTCGTACATGAGAGAAATTTCTTTTTTTCTCAATGTAGAAACTTTTTTTGAAGTTCTCACTTCCATCTACAAAAAAAATTCTCCAATAGAATTTCTCTAATTCCTCGCATGTGAAGAATTCAAAAAATTATTAGCGCGAATTTTTTAAATATTGTTTTTGCTATAGTTTATTTGCTAAAAAAAAAAAAGGAAAAAATTGGGAGATATGGTCTCATTTCATTATAATAAATCGAATAATTTCCCTCAAAATAAACGATTATAAAATTTTCTGGATTATTTTTCCGACCCAAATATCGACCAATAGAATTGCACCATTCGACGTCACGTGGTACAACCTACATGGTATTATACTGATAATTTTTTGAAAATTTTCTCTGGTAGTTGCTATATATAAAAAACAAAACATGATCCAGTCAAATTAATTATTTGTTAACTGTACATTTCGTCTCATGGTGCAATTCTATTGGCCGACATTTGGGACGGAAAAATAATCCCCCGAATACCACACGAGCTTCAAAATTATCTGGCATTTCCCTCAAGGTTCCCTGCAAACAAATAAAGTCGTCAAGTTTTTCAGGAAAAATCACTCGCGCTTCGCGCTCGTGATTTTTTAACCTGAAAAACTTGACTCCTTCATTTGTTTGCAACGAACCTATCGGGAAATACCCGATAATTTTGAAGCTCTTGTGGTATTATAAGTGAAAATCTATTCTATTTTATCATTAGTTTTTCGAGGATATCTCGGAATCTAAGCGAGATAGAGCAATTTGTATAAAGAACATTTTTTTAAAATAAAAATTAGAACTACAGAACAATTTTCTATTAAAATTGCTCTATCTCGCTTAGATGCCGAGATATTATTAATAATAAATGACAACAAAATAAGGTCGATTTCTCTGAGAAATTTCATACTTTAAAAAAAAATTATTTTACCGACCTTCTAGATGATAATCCGCCTCAGGCGTAAAAAGTGAATAAACAACATTGAAAATCCAGAATAACATGGAAATTGGAATGGCAATAGCACTCAAAAGTACCGGTAACAATACATGTGACTTACTCTCGCTACTGTATACCATTTTTATCAATTCACTAAGTTTTATAGGTTCGAAACGTGTTCTACGACTTATCACTAATACTGTGTCTTAATCATTACAATCTCGAGAAAAAAAAAATTTAATGCGTGTCTCTCCACTTGCAAATTCACGATAAATACTTTCAGCCCATCTGTAACAGCCGGACACCGATGAAAATGAAAACTAACAGTAAAAACATTGAATTAATGACATATCCCCTTCAACACCAGAAATATAAACGTTACTGCAAAATTGAATAAACAGAGGAAAAGAGAAAAATCATAAAATTAATTTTTTTTTTAGATTTCATTGATGTTTATGGTTTTTAAAAACATATACTGAATATTTTTATTAATTGTTGTTTATTTGAGTGTCCAAGTTCATTCTCAGAGTGCGACGATTATTGTGAGGTTAAAATGGCCAAAATTGCCTGAAGATAGCGCCACAATGAGACAATTTTTAAAAATATCAGAAGTGTAAAGTTTTTCGATGAATAGATTTTATACATTAGTTTTTTGAGGATAGCTCCGAATCTAAAAAATATAGGAAGATTTTTATAGAGATCTTATTTGTAGTGCTTGAAATTCACTACAAAAAAGGATTCAAGCAAAGTTGCTCTATCTCGCTTAAACTCCAAGATATTCAATGAAAAACGGTGACAAAATGAAATCAATTTCTCTAAAAATCTGGTTTCTTCTAAAACAAAATTTAGACGGCCAAAATTATTTAACTCGATTTTCATAAGATTCAATTCCGTAATGTGTGGAATTAATTTTATCTCTCATCTCAAATAAGAAAACAGTGATATTTTTTGAAATTTCTGTACTGACTATCACCTAAAAAGGCACATTGCAAATAATAGCTGCAAACAGACCTTTTTTTGAAGCAAATTTAATGGATAATAGAAAAAGTCTCTTGATAAATCCCCATAAAGTCAATGCTTTTCGAGATATTCTTGAAATAATCTCGAAATAATCACTGTAGTAATTTCAAATTTCCCGCGCTGTCTACTTGGCCATTGTTGCAGCGCCTTAAAGAATGCCACGAGGCGTTACGAAACACACAGGCACTCAAAAAAATACAGTTATCAGTCGTATAATGATGTTTGTTATGTGTATTGGACTATAAAGAACAAACAGACACGTCTTCAATTTTTTTACTTGATAATAAATCTTCGAAGTGAATTTATCGAACATGTCAAACGTTAAAACACTTTTATTAACATTGGTTTGTTTAATTTTTAGCAGTCAAAATTTATCATGTGCGAATCGTTATCAGGAGAATGAAGGATGCTACTCGTTTGCCGGTGGTTCTGTTTATCCAGCCGGTAGTAAACACGATGGACATCAATTGCACACAACAAAGGCAGTCAGTGAGTACTTATTATTTTTTATTGTTCTTTTCTTTTCGCTGATGATAAAATAATATATACCAATTTTTTTTCAATATAGTTGGTAAACCAGCTCCATTCTGGGAAGCAACTGCAGTTATTAATGGAGAATTTAAAGAAGTTAAACTGAGTGATTACAAAGGAAAATATCTCGTCTTCTTCTTTTATCCTTTGGACTTGTAAGTTGATAGCTTTGTGCAGGACACTGAAAGTTGATGATCATGGCAGTAGCCATGGTTCTAACAATTTTATGGATTTTTCCTAGCTAATAAATAATTTTAAAAATTATTTGGAAAAAATTGCATTTAAAGGAAAAGGAGAGCGAAATAGACACATGGTCAAAATGATTTGGGATTTTTTGTGAGGGCTAAGCTCTCTAGGAAAAAATTCGAAAAAATCAGGAATATTATTCATATAATAATTGGATTCATTTCCATTTTTTGATTTGATTTACTGATATTTTCATAGGGATTTTGGAAAAATAACTAACAATACCAAATGATTGTCAAATCGCGACGTTTCGCTGAACAATGCCAGCTTCCTCAGGCTCTTGACATTATTGATGTGTAGTCAACTTAAAATTATTTTCCATAACATGAATAACAATGAAAGTAATAGTGTGTCATTGTATTCCTGTTTATCTATTTAATTTATCTGTAATTGTGTAGTATTTTTCGTTTTATTGTTTACATCTATTTTTTACACGAATTGTTGCAATGAAGAAGAGAGAGAAAGACTGCGTGCTGCTCCATGTTATGGAAAATAATTTTAAGTTGACTACACATCAATAATGTCAGGAGCCTGAGGAAGCTGGCATTGTTCAGCGAAACGTCGCGATTTGACAATAATTTGATGTTGTTAGTTATTTTTCCACAATCCCTATGAAAATATCAGTAAATTATTCATATATTGAAGCATTCGATGAATTTTTTTCAAATTTTTCCATGAAATCTTCACTCTGAAAAAAAAAATTCTGAATTATATTGCCCAAAAGGTCCATTTTGGCCCATTCTCCCCAAAAAAATTTTCGACTTTGTACATGTGCATAGTTATTTTTTTTTTTTTGAACAAATAATTTATTTATTGAGAAAAAAAATTGTTAGATGCTGCTATTTTCAGTAAGGTAAAGTACCCTGTAGCTGCTCAGGAACAAGTATCTGCTCACTCCACGTATTTGTAGATCTATATTTATAAATTATCCACAATTATAGGTATACAACCACGTGACAATTTCCATATTTTTTTCTCAATAGATAAATTATTTTTTCGAAGGCAAAATATGTACATGTAGAAAATTTAAGAAACTACAAGTGCAAATTCGTCAAATATTTTTTTGTAGGATTTGTTTTCATCCCGAGAAATGACAAAAATGGTCAGATGCATGTTAATTTTATTATCATTTTTGTACTAGGATTTTTGGGAATATCTCGGTACCTAACGAAGCAATCTTTTCCGGTGTTCCTCTTCGATTTCGATGTACTTGGAATATCTTATTCTGTGTTGGAAGTTAAGAATCGATTCTATTCCATCGATTTATTGAGATTATCTTAGAAACTAAGCTGAATAGAGGATTTTGTTCTACAACTCCTCTGTAGCTTTTGAAATTTCCTACAACGAATTAGGATGATTGCATACAAAATTGCTCCATCTCGCTTGGATTCCAAGATATTCAGAGAAAACTGGAGACAAAGTGAAGTTAATTTGTCTGAAAACTTCAAATTCTTGAGATACGTTTCTTCTTTTAATCAGTAGAAAAATCTTTCCAGGGACGACAGTACTCCTTGAAGCCCAGACTTAAGAGGAATGTTTTTGAAGTTTCACAGACTTAGAGTTTGAATAGTTGAATGAGACAAACGCTATTTTTTTTTACTTGGATAATCATGGAGAATGTTGTTAATCCCATTTAATTAATTAAATTAATTAAACTACATGTATAATTTCAAAAGCACTTTTCTTTGGCCTGAGCTTCAAGTTGAGAGAATATGTGTCTCTTAGATTTTGATAAAGACTAACATATTCCAAGTTCATGGTCATTGAGACATTATTTGAGGATAATTAAATTATCACTCATCTGACAATCATTTAAATTTTTTCAAACAAAGAAATTATCATAAAAAAAATAAATTGATTGCCCTCATAGCTTATTGAATTCCAAGCATGTGCATATTTTTTCTTTTCTTAAAATAATTTATTTGTTGAAAAAAAGAGGAAAAAAATTGTCAGATGTCTGCTATTTACAGTATCACAATTTTTTGCAGACACTTTCCTTATAGAGGGGAATCACAGTTACAAGGAAAGGCCGTTACAATAATTTTTCTATCATCACTAGATTCCGAGATAATCCACGAAAACTTGATGCTAAAATCACGTTCACTTCAAACTCAAGTTTTATATTCAATTTTTTTTTTTCATCTTCCAGTACTTTTGTCTGTCCAACCGAGATTCTGGCGTTTTCTGATAGAGTTGACGAATTCAAGAAGCTGAATGCCGAAGTTATAGCAGCCTCAGTCGACTCACAATTCACGCACTTGGCGTGGATGAATACTCCGAAAAAAGAGGGAGGACTGGAGAAGATTAAAATTCCTCTGCTGTCAGATTTAACGCACAAAATATCGAAGGATTATGGAGTCTATCTCGAGGACCTGGGGCACACACTGAGGTACCATCAATCCAGAATACAAGTCCTGCATAAAAATAATTAATTAATTTTTCAGAGCTCTCTTCATTATTGATGGAAAAGGTATCTTGAGACAAATCACAATGAATGATCTTCCGGTTGGACGCTCAGTCGATGAAACTTTGAGGCTCGTCCAGGCCTTCCAGTACACTGATGAGAATGGAGAAGTTTGTCCAGCTGGATGGAAGCCCGGCCAAGACACAGTACGTACAAAAACTTGCATTTTAAGAGGGCAGAAGGGTAAAAAGAATGAAAAAAAGCAAGGAAAACTTTGCTCTATGAATTCTCGTGGGATAATAAATAAAAAGTATGGAATACACCTCAAAAAAATATTATTTCTGTAGAAGTAAGATGAAATGCACTGGAGGAATGAGTTAGAATTCCACAGATTTTTTAATAAATTAACAAAAAATTGAGTCGATTGACAGTTCCAGACTGTCATGTTTCACTTGAAAATCGATCACTAATCGATTAAAACATTCAAAACATGGTGGTTTCGAGCTGTCGATCAACTCGGTTTGTTAATTTATCGAAAAATCTGTGAAATTCTAATTAATTCCAGCGCAATTTCATCTTATTTTCTCAAAAATACCAATTTTTTAAAGGTATTTTCCATATTTTTTTATTCATTATCTCACGAGAAGTCATGGAGCAAAGTTTTCCTCGCTTTTCTCCATTTATTTTTACCCTCCTGCCCTTTAAGCTGAGAAAAATTCAGATATCCTGCAAACGAGTGGATTTAGAATAATTTTGCAAATTACTTTTGTTGTACTAGTTCTTATTTCCTACAAAAAAAAGGTCAGCTCATAAGTTCTCCTAAATCCAATGTTTTCTGAGATATTGAAAAAAAAACAGCTAGATTCTCTGATTTTTATCTATCAAAGCTTTCTCATGCTTCTCAAATGATATTGAAGATAGCAAACATCTGAAAATTTCTAGTATCAGTTGGTTTGTGAACAAATACATGCGTTCGAAAAAAAATTAAAAATATGCATAAGTAGAAAATTTAAGAAACTATGAGTGCAAATTTCTCAATTATTTTTTTGATAATAATAATGCATTCGTTCGAAAAATTCCAAAAATTCCTGAAATGATTGCTAATTTCATTTTTATCCTCTTGATCACTAAAATTAAGAAAAAACTTGATTACTTTCAGATTATTCCGAATCCAGTGGATAAGAAGAAATTCTTTGCTAAAAAAAATTAAGTCATATTTTATATGGATTATTTGTATACATTTTTTTTATCAAAATAAAAAAAAAATTGAACATTAATTTTAGTTATTGTCTTCACGGAAAAACTATCAAAAAACTCTCATAATAGCGAAATACTTATGTTTCTTTTTTTGTACGTTTTGGACTGGACAGAGTTATTAATTTCACTCTCCTTGGTGTTCTTGATGATAAAACTTGTAGTTCACTTGGTAAATCAGCCTTGGCTGGGGTATTTTTGTTTGCTGTTGTTTCTTCAGTCTTCGGTGGTGTTACTTTGATTAAATCTGAGGTTGTATTAGCATCAAAAACTAATTTAATATCTTCAGTCTCTTCCAATACCTGAGCTGTTGAATTATCTTTAACTTTTTCATTATCAACTTCATTATTCTTAATAACTTCCTTCCTCGTTATGTCAATGTCCATAGCATCAGTATCAAATTCAGCAAGGATATTTCCTTTATTAACATTTTCTGGCACTTCATTAATTAATGGAATATCACATGTTTTATTATCACTAATTGAATTATTTATGGAAATTGTTTTATCAGCTTTGTAAATTTTTCCAAGTTCACCCTCATGAAAGTGTATTATCGAACAATAGCCATCAGTTGATGATACAACGAGAATTCTTCCATCTGATGACCTAAAAAAGAAAATTGAAGGAAAAATTAATTGCATCAGGAACTATTGAATTGAATTGTTTTTTTCCCATTCAAAAGACCATTTTTTCGTAGAAAAACAAATCTTACCAAGCAACATCAGTGAGTCTTGTATAATGAATATTGGAGATAACAGCAATTGGCGCAATCTGCTGACTGTCATAAATGAAAACGGATTTTTGCGTAGCAACAGCAAAAACGAGCCTGTATGGCAGAGCAAGAATAGCAACAGGTCCATCATCCCTGAGTTCAAAATAAATTGGACAACACCGTACAGCAATTGTGGCCTCATCAAGAGAAGGTAGCATGATGATTGGCTCCTTGAGGCTGTGCCTCGAGAAGACAACAGTGGCATTGCTGACTCTCTGACTCGAGTCCTGTCCCTCGATAATTCCCGATGGTGCAATGATCAACGAGCCATCGACAGTGAAAGTTAATCGCCTAAAGAAAGACTTGAATGTGTCATCGTGAAACAAGCGAACAGTCTGTTCCTCTAATGGATGTCCAGGTGGTGTTGGTATTTTTGCCTTATGCACCCGTTGAACAGTCTTCATTGTCTTGATATCAATCAGTCGACACTGTCTGTCAGTGCTCAATGTGGCAATATACTGATTCAATGGATCCCAAGTGACCCCTTGAACAAAACCCTTGTAGTCCTGAAGAATACTGACACTTCTGCCTTTTTGTATGTCCCAAATGATTGCGCTATTGTCCACTGATCCCGAGACCATAAAGCATGAGTCTGGCGACCAAGAGACATCGTAAATGTCCTCCAAGTGTCCTCTGAGAATCTTCCAAACTGCCCACTGCTCTTTGTTCTGAAAATTATCGTCGTCCAGTGACGCCGGAAGTTCATTTTCTTCTCGCTGTTTCCAGATGATAATAGCAGACTCATCGTCACCAGTTGCCAGGAGTTCACCGGATGGTGAGAATCGAACGACATTAACGGCTTTTTGATGACGATCGAGATCGGCCACGCAAGTTATTGATGCTGCACCAATTTCATTTACTCTTAGGTGCCAAATTAATACGTGACAATCTGCTCCACCTGTAGCTAGACGCCAGAATGGCTCTTCATCGGTGGTTAGATTGTCTTTCTGAACAGTTTGGAGGTCGATACTCAGCACTGGATCACGATTGTGCCAGGATATTTCGGGAATTGTGCACTTCATGGTTACTGGGACTTTTTAAAACTTCCGTTAGGATCAATTCGAGCGGTTAAACTGGGGTTGTTGACAGTTGTTATTCAAACATAACCTTAGAGTCGATTAATTGAGGGGGAATTCCGCCAGGTGCGCAGGGGTGAATGCAATAGACCTTTTCATTCTGAGATCAGAGTAATGCGCATGTGCCAAATAAAATGGCGACTTCCGGGTGAGTTTCGGACAGTTTTACAAAAGATACATGCAAAACGAGCGAAAAATATTGAAATAAAATTGAAGATTGAAGAGAATTTGAAAGTAGTGTTCAACAAAATAAGTGTAATTATAGTGCGATTACTGGAAAGTGGAAACTACATCAGCTGTGATGGATAAGCGACGTGTAGGAGCAACTAAACGATGTTGTTATGGTTTGTGTAACAGTGACACACGCTCCAAAAAATTCCAATCGTCTGATTTCTTTTTTATTCCATTCTTTCCCCAAATCTATTCCCCAATTCTTTCTTTTTTCCAGTGATTTTTTGATTCCTGCAGCTTAACCAACGCTCTAATTGAAGAACACTGTGAGCTTCAACTGAGTTATAAACAAGAATTGCCCCTGGAACGTCATTTTCTGTTAATTTTGCGGTGACAAACGGTTGAGTAAAAGCCATATTGTACAAAACTGTCCGAAAATTTTGAAATGAGCGCCATGTTTTTAGTTACATTCTCGGCGCGCTGCTGATTTCCGATCAGAATGAAAAGGTCTATTTCAGTAGTTTTTTTAACCTCCGGTTAGATACTACCATATAAAGAAAATTGAAATTTTGGATATACCCACGGATTCATACGCGTTAGAGAGGATTTGATACGAAGGAATTAGCGTTTGATCGAAAATAGTTTTTTTTTAATTGACTTTTTGAAAATCCTCAATTTTCAATGAAAATTTAGGCCCCACAATTTTCAAAAATGGATGGAAAAATAAAAAAAAAATGATTTCTATAGGAAAGCGTTTGAGAGTGATCGATAGATAACAATCACCCAATTAATTAATGAAAATACTGAAACTCGCATTCCCCATTCCTATACCAGCAGCCCAATCATAGAGAGCTGTGTATAGTCAAGTGCTTTGGCGCCATATTGCTATATTCAAAATCAGCTGGGCTCAAGCTGGAGCAATGAACTCCAGACACTATTCAGTATTATTCTAGAAATATTTGAATGGAAAATAGGAATCATATCTAACCGGAGGTTAGGAATGACTCAGGAAATGCAAAATGAATGAGGCACCCCCTATTTTCCCGATAATAAATTCAACATTCAAATACAGGGAGCAGTCTGAGTTGTCACTTCTGATTTTCTGAGCCAAAGTCCTATGATTCACCTTCCTTGGACCCTATTCTACAGATCCCTTCGAAAAAATAGACAGTTCACATCGATTTTAATTTAGAAATGCCTTGGGGAGTGCAAAAGGTATGGGGCACCCCCAGTTTCCCGGGAATTAATTATATATTCAAGTACAGGAAGCTGTCTGAGTTGTCACTTTTGATTTTTTGAGCCAAAGTCCTATAATTCACGTTCTTTGGACCCTAATCTAAAGATCCCCCCCGAAAAAACAGACAGTTTACATCGATAACAAAAAAAAAATGGCCTGGGAAGTGGGAAACATGTGGGTACCCCCAGTTTTTCGGGAATTAATTTATTATTCAAGTACAGCGAGCAGTCTGAGTTGTCACTTTTGTTTTTTTGAGCCAAAGTCCCATGATTCCTCTTCTTTGAACCCTAATCTGTAGATCCCCCCCGAAAAAACAGACAGTTTACATCGATAACAAAAAAAAAATGGCCTGGGAAGTGGGAAACATGTGGGTACCCCCAGTTTTTTGGGAATTAATTTATTATTCAAGTACAGGGAGCAGTCTGAGTTGTCACTTTTGTTTTTTTAAGCCAAAGTCCCATGATTCCTCTTCTTTGAACCCTAATCTGTAGATCCCCCCCGAAAAAACAGACAGTTTACATCGATAACAAAAAAAAAATGGCCTGAGAAGTGGGAAACATGTGGGTACCCCCAATTTTTGGGGAATTAATTTATTATTCAAGTACAGCGAGCAGTCTGAGTTGTCACTTTTGTTTTTTTGAGCCAAAGTCCCATGATTCCTCTTCTTTGAACCCTAATCTGTAGATCCCCCCCGAAAAAACAGACAGTTTACATCGATTTAAAAAAAAAAATGGCCTGGGAAGTGGGAAACATGTGGGTACCCCCAGTTTTTGGGGAATTAATTTATTATTCAAGTACAGCGAGCAGTCTGAGTTGTCACTTTTGTTTTTTTGAGCCAAAGTCCCATGATTCCTCTTCTTTGAACCCTAATCTGTAGATCCCCCCGAAAAAACAGACAGTTTACATCGATAAACAAAAAAAAATGGCCTGGGAAGTGGGAAACATGTGGGTACCCCCAGTTTTTGGGGAATTAATTTATTATTCAAGTACAGCGAGCAGTCTGAGTTGTCACTTTTGTTTTTTTGAGCCAAAGTCCCATGATTCCTCTTCTTTGAACCCTAATCTGTAGATCCCCCCCGAAAAAACAGACAGTTTACATCGATTTAAAAAAAAAATGGCCTGGGAAGTGGGAAACATGTGGGTACCCCCAGTTTTTGGGGAATTAATTTATTATTCAAGTACAGCGAGCAGTCTGAGTTGTCACTTTTGTTTTTTTGAGCCAAAGTCCCATGATTCCTCTTCTTTGAACCCTAATCTGTAGATCCCCCCCCCCCCCCCCCCCCGAAAAAACAGACAGTTTACATCGATTTAAAAAAAAATGGCCTGGGAAGTGGGAAACATGTGGGTACCCCCAGTTTTTGGGGAATTAATTTATTATTCAAGTACAGCGAGCAGTCTGAGTTGTCACTTTTGTTTTTTTGAGCCAAAGTCCCATGATTCCTCTTCTTTGAACCCTAATCTGTAGATCCCCCCGAAAAAACAGACAGTTTACATCGATAAACAAAAAAAAATGGCCTGGGAAGTGGGAAACATGTGGGTACCCCCAGTTTTTGGGAATGAATTTATTATTCAAGTACAGCGAGCAGTCTGAGTTGTCACTTTTGTTTTTTTGAGCCAAAGTCCCATGATTCCTCTTCTTTGAACCCTAATCTGTAGATCCCCCCCGAAAAAACAGACAGTTTACATCGATTTAAAAAAAAAATGGCCTGGGAAGTGGGAAACATGTGGGTACCCCCAGTTTTTGGGGAATTAATTTATTATTCAAGTACAGGGAGCAGTCTGAGTTGTCACTTTTGTTTTTTTGAGCCAAAGTCCCATGATTCCTCTTCTTTGAACCCTAATCTGTAGATCCCCCCCCCCCCGAAAAAACAGACAGTTTACATCGATTTAAAAAAAAATGGCCTGGGAAGTGGGAAACATGTGGGTACCCCCAGTTTTTGGGGAATTAATTTATTATTCAAGTACAGCGAGCAGTCTGAGTTGTCACTTTTGTTTTTTTGAGCCAAAGTCCCATGATTCCTCTTCTTTGAACCCTAATCTGTAGATCCCCCCCGAAAAAACAGACAGTTTACATCGATTTAAAAAAAAAATGGCCTGGGAAGTGGGAAACATGTGGGTACCCCCAGTTTTTGGGGAATTAATTTATTATTCAAGTACAGCGAGCAGTCTGAGTTGTCACTTTTGTTTTTTTGAGCCAAAGTCCCATGATTCCTCTTCTTTGAACCCTAATCTGTAGATCCCCCCCGAAAAAACAGACAGTTTACATCGATTTAAAAAAAAAAATGGCCTGGGAAGTGGGAAACATGTGGGTACCCCCAGTTTTTCGGGAATTAATTTATTATTCAAGTACAGGGAGCAGTCTGAGTTGTCACTTTTGTTTTTTTGAGCCAAAGTCCCATGATTCCTCTTCTTTGAACCCTAATCTGTAGATCCCCCCCGAAAAAACAGACAGTTTACATCGATTTAAAAAAAAAAATGGCCTGGGAAGTGGGAAACATGTGGGTACCCCCAGTTTTTGGGGAATTAATTTATTATCCAAGTACAGCGAGCAGTCTGAGTTGTCACTTTTGTTTTTTTGAGCCAAAGTCCCATGATTCCTCTTCTTTGAACCCTAATCTGTAGATCCCCCCCGAAAAAACAGACAGTTTACATCGATTTAAAAAAAAAAATGGCCTGGGAAGTGGGAAACATGTGGGTACCCCCAGTTTTTGGGGAATTAATTTATTATTCAAGTACAGCGAGCAGTCTGAGTTGTCACTTTTGTTTTTTTGAGCCAAAGTCCCATGATTCCTCTTCTTTGAACCCTAATCTGTAGATCCCCCCCGAAAAAACAGACAGTTTACATCGATTTAAAAAAAAAAATGTCCTGGCAAGTGGGAAACATGTGGGTACCCCCAGTTTTTTGGGAATTAATTTATTATTCAAGTACAGGGAGCAGTCTGAGTTGTCACTTTTGTTTTTTTAAGCCAAAGTCCCATGATTCCCCTTCTTTGAACCCTAATCTGTAGATCCCCCCCGAAAAAACAGACAGTTTACATCGATAACAAGAAAAAAATGGCCTGGGAAGTGGGAAACATGTGGGTACCCCCAGTTTTTCGGGAATTAATTTATTATTCAAGTACAGGGAGCAGTCTGAGTTGTCACTTTTGTTTTTTTGAGCCAAAGTCCCATGATTCCTCTTCTTTGAACCCTAATCTGTAGATCCCCCCCGAAAAAACAGACAGTTTACATCGATTTAAAAAAAAAAATGGCCTGGGAAGTGGGAAACATGTGGGTACCCCCAGTTTTTGGGGAATTAATTTATTATTCAAGTACAGGGAGCAGTCTGAGTTGTCACTTTTGTTTTTTTGAGCCAAAGTCCCATGATTCCTCTTCTTTGAACCCTAATCTGTAGATCCCCCCCGAAAAAACAGACAGTTTACATCGATTTAAAAAAAAAAATGGCCTGGGAAGTGGGAAACATGTGGGTACCCCCAGTTTTTGGGGAATTAATTTATTATTCAAGTACAGCGAGCAGTCTGAGTTGTCACTTTTGTTTTTTTGAGCCAAAGTCCCATGATTCCTCTTCTTTGAACCCTAATCTGTAGATCCCCCCCGAAAAAACAGACAGTTTACATCGATAACAAAAAAAAAATGGCCTGGGAAGTGGGAAACATGTGGGTACCCCCAGTTTTTCGGGAATTAATTTATTATTCAAGTACAGGGAGCAGTCTGAGTTGTCACTTTTGTTTTTTTGAGCCAAAGTCCCATGATTCCTCTTCTTTGAACCCTAATCTGTAGATCCCCCCCGAAAAAACAGACAGTTTACATCGATTTAAAAAAAAAAATGGCCTGGGAAGTGGGAAACATGTGGGTACCCCCAGTTTTTGGGGAATTAATTTATTATTCAAGTACAGCGAGCAGTCTGAGTTGTCACTTTTGTTTTTTTGAGCCAAAGTCCCATGATTCCTCTTCTTTGAACCCTAATCTGTAGATCCCCCCCGAAAAAACAGACAGTTTACATCGATTTAAAAAAAAAAATGTCCTGGCAAGTGGGAAACATGTGGGTACCCCCAGTTTTTTGGGAATTAATTTATTATTCAAGTACAGGGAGCAGTCTGAGTTGTCACTTTTGTTTTTTTAAGCCAAAGTCCCATGATTCCCCTTCTTTGAACCCTAATCTGTAGATCCCCCCCGAAAAAACAGACAGTTTACATCGATAACAAGAAAAAAATGGCCTGGGAAGTGGGAAACATGTGGGTACCCCCAGTTTTTCGGGAATTAATTTATTATTCAAGTACAGGGAGCAGTCTGAGTTGTCACTTTTGTTTTTTTGAGCCAAAGTCCCATGATTCCTCTTCTTTGAACCCTAATCTGTAGATCCCCCCCGAAAAAACAGACAGTTTACATCGATTTAGAAAAAAAAATGGCCTGGGAAGTGGGAAACATGTGGGTACCCCCAGTTTTTGGGGAATTAATTTATTATTCAAGTACAGCGAGCAGTCTGAGTTGTCACTTTTGTTTTTTTGAGCCAAAGTCCCATGATTCCTCTTCTTTGAACCCTAATCTGTAGATCCCCCCCGAAAAAACAGACAGTTTACATCGATAACAAAAAAAAAATGGCCTGGGAAGTGGGAAACATGTGGGTACCCCCAGTTTTTGGGGAATTAATTTATTATTCAAGTACAGCGAGCAGTCTGAGTTGTCACTTTTGTTTTTTTGAGCCAAAGTCCCATGATTCCTCTTCTTTGAACCCTAATCTGTAGATCCCCCCCGAAAAAACAGACAGTTTACATCGATAACAAAAAAAAAATGGCCTGGGAAGTGGGAAACATGTGGGTACCCCCAGTTTTTCGGGAATTAATTTATTATTCAAGTACAGGGAGCAGTCTGAGTTGTCACTTTTGTTTTTTTGAGCCAAAGTCCCATGATTCCTCTTCTTTGAACCCTAATCTGTAGATCCCCCCCGAAAAAACAGACAGTTTACATCGATTTAAAAAAAAAAATGGCCTGGGAAGTGGGAAACATGTGGGTACCCCCAGTTTTTGGGGAATTAATTTATTATTCAAGTACAGCGAGCAGTCTGAGTTGTCACTTTTGTTTTTTTGAGCCAAAGTCCCATGATTCCTCTTCTTTGAACCCTAATCTGTAGATCCCCCCCGAAAAAACAGACAGTTTACATCGATTTAAAAAAAAAAATGTCCTGGCAAGTGGGAAACATGTGGGTACCCCCAGTTTTTTGGGAATTAATTTATTATTCAAGTACAGGGAGCAGTCTGAGTTGTCACTTTTGTTTTTTTAAGCCAAAGTCCCATGATTCCCCTTCTTTGAACCCTAATCTGTAGATCCCCCCCGAAAAAACAGACAGTTTACATCGATAACAAGAAAAAAATGGCCTGGGAAGTGGGAAACATGTGGGTACCCCCAGTTTTTCGGGAATTAATTTATTATTCAAGTACAGGGAGCAGTCTGAGTTGTCACTTTTGTTTTTTTGAGCCAAAGTCCCATGATTCCTCTTCTTTGAACCCTAATCTGTAGATCCCCCCCGAAAAAACAGACAGTTTACATCGATTTAGAAAAAAAAATGGCCTGGGAAGTGGGAAACATGTGGGTACCCCCAGTTTTTGGGGAATTAATTTATTATTCAAGTACAGCGAGCAGTCTGAGTTGTCACTTTTGTTTTTTTGAGCCAAAGTCCCATGATTCCTCTTCTTTGAACCCTAATCTGTAGATCCCCCCCGAAAAAACAGACAGTTTTCATCGATAACAAAAAAAAAATGGCCTGGGAAGTGGGAAACATGTGGGTACCCCCAGTTTTTCGGGAATTAATTTATTATTCAAGTACAGAGAGCAGTCTGAGTTGTCACTTTTGTTTTTTTGAGCCAAAGTCCCATGATTCCTCTTCTTTGAACCCTAATCTGTAGATCCCCCCCGAAAAAACAGACAGTTTACATCGATAACAAAAAAAAAATGGCCTGGGAAGTGGGAAACATGTGGGTACCCCCAGTTTTTCGGGAATTAATTTATTATTCAAGTACAGGGAGCAGTCTGAGTTGTCACTTTTGTTTTTTTGAGCCAAAGTCCCATGATTCCTCTTCTTTGAACCCTAATCTGTAGATCCCCCCCGAAAAAAAAGACAGTTTACATCGATTTAAAAAAAAAAATGGCCTGGGAAGTGGGAAACATGTGGGTACCCCCAGTTTTTGGGGAATTAATTTATTATTCAAGTACAGCGAGCAGTCTGAGTTGTCACTTTTGTTTTTTTGAGCCAAAGTCCCATGATTCCTCTTCTTTGAACCCTAATCTGTAGATCCCCCCCGAAAAAACAGACAGTTTACATCGATTTAAAAAAAAAAATGGCCTGGGAAGTGGGAAACATGTGGGTACCCCCAGTTTTTGGGGAATTAATTTATTATCCAAGTACAGCGAGCAGTCTGAGTTGTCACTTTTGTTTTTTTAAGCCAAAGTCCCATGATTACCCTTCTTTGAACCCTAATCTGTAGATCCCCCCCGAAAAAACAGACAGTTTACATCGATAACAAGAAAAAAATGGCCTGGGAAGTGGGAAACATGTGGGTACCCCCAGTTTTTCGGGAATTAATTTATTATTCAAGTACAGGGAGCAGTCTGAGTTGTCACTTTTGTTTTTTTGAGCCAAAGTCCCATGATTCCTCTTCTTTGAACCCTAATCTGTAGATCCCCCCCGAAAAAACAGACAGTTTACATCGATTTAAAAAAAAAAATGGCCTGGGAAGTGGGAAACATGTGGGTACCCCCAGTTTTTGGGGAATTAATTTATTATTCAAGTACAGCGAGCAGTCTGAGTTGTCACTTTTGTTTTTTTGAGCCAAAGTCCCATGATTCCTCTTCTTTGAACCCTAATCTGTAGATCCCCCCCGAAAAAACAGACAGTTTACATCGATAACAAAAAAAAAATGGCCTGGGAAGTGGGAAACATGTGGGTACCCCCAGTTTTTCGGGAATTAATTTATTATTCAAGTACAGGGAGCAGTCTGAGTTGTCACTTTTGTTTTTTTGAGCCAAAGTCCCATGATTCCCCTTCTTTGAACCCTAATCTGTAGATCCCCCCCGAAAAAACAGACAGTTTACATCGATAATAAGTGACAAAAATTCCAAAAAATTCCGAAAAATCTCTGAAAAACCTCAAATATAATAGAATAAAGCTGATTTTTTAAATATATATGGGCAAAGGAATGTTGCCAGAGTTTAATTTGAGAAATTATAAGGAAAAATTTCAGGAAATTTCAGAAAAATTTTATAAAATTCATGAAAATTTCGGAAAAATTCCGAAAAATTCCGAAAAATCTCTGAAAAACCTCAAATATAATAGAATAAAGCTGATTTTTTAAATATATATGGGCAAAGGAATGTTGCCAGAGTTTAATTTGAGAAATTATAAGGAAAAATTTCAGAAAAATTTTATAAAATTCATGAAAACTTCGGAAAAATTCCAAAAAATTCCGAAAAATCTCTGAAAAACCTCAAATATAATAGAATAAAGCTGATTTTTTAAATATATGTGGGCAAAGGAATGTTGCCAGAGTTTAATTTGAGGAATTATAAGGAAAAATTTCAGAAAAATTTTATAAAATTTATGAAAACTTCAGAAAAATTCCAAAAATTTCCGAAAAATCTCTGAAAAACCTCAAATATAATAGGATAAAGCTGATTTTTGGAATATATATGGGCAAAGGAATGTTGCCAGAGTTTAATTTGAGGAATAATAAGGAAAAATTTCAGAAAAATTTTATAAAATTCATGAAAATTTCGGAAAAATTCCAAAAAATTCCGAAAAATCTCTGAAAAACCTCAAATATAATAGAATAAAGCTGATTTTTTAAATATATATGGGCAAAGGAATGTTGCCAGAGTTTAATTTGAGAAATTATAAGGAAAAATTTCAGAAAAATTTTATAAAATTCATGAAAACTTCGGAAAAATTCCAAAAAATTCCGAAAAATCTCTGAAAAACCTCAAATATAATAGAATAAAGCTGATTTTTTAAATATATGTGGGCAAAGGAATGTTGCCAGAGTTTAATTTGAGGAATTATAAGGTAAAATTTCAGAAAAATCGGTAATTTGTCAGTTTCACTCTGCCATATATTCCAAAATTTTTTAATAATTTTACCAAGTTTTTTATTTTAAATTGATGTGTTTTTATGTAGCAGAGGCCAGTGGCAAGATTTTAAGGCGAGCAGACACAATCCTAATTAAATTTTTACCTAAAACAACTAACTTTTTTTGGAAGTCACTAACCAATTAAACCAAAAAAAAACAATGAATGAAAATTGAGATTATCACCACGTTTGGCGTAACCCAAGGCCACGACGAGGACGTAGTGGTGCATAGGCCTCGAAAAGGAACCTATCACGACCCATCCTATGAACGACACTCGGGATTTTAGATGAAGAATATATTGACAAAAACCTCCGCCCACCTTCATTGGGCATAAAAATTTAATTTTTATATTACACAGAAACAAGTACTTCCAGCACAATGTGCTTTTTAAATGTACCTTTTCATTCATTTGTCAATAATTTGTACACTTCGCGTGGAACAATTTCAATTTGGAATATCAATTAAAAATAGTAACGAAAAAAAGGAAAAAGACGAAAAAAAACCTCAATAAATTTAATACGGATTGAATGAAACTTCAAAATACTCATCTGAAAAACTGGATTTTCCAAAAAAAACCAAGATGCAGTGGTGGCAACTAGCTCTTAAAACAAAACACACAGTTTTGATGTTTCACTGCAGAAGACTCAAATGATACTGGTCTAGAAAAGGCTCATTTGGTTGAATTACCAAATTTGCCATTTTCATAAGACCATTGGTCTCTGTTTATCATTGTGTTTTCACACCAACTGTCTTTGTCAGGAAGAAATCGACTGTTTCGTACCTGCCTCACCTCTCACCCCGCCCCCCACCTCATGCTCAATCAAAACATCAAACTCTACTCTATTGAATTTATTATTTAATATCCAAATTACTGTGAAATTAAATTTTATTAAAGTTTGAATGATGCATTCATTGAGCTGTTAAACACAATGAATAAATTCAAGTTTTTCGGCTCGAAATTAACAAACAACTTATTTACAAAAAAAAAAAAAAAAAAAAAAATTTATAACATGAAATTTTCATGAACCGAACTCAATGCGAGCCTAGAATAGGCGCACCGAGCACGGCGGAAGAAAAAAATTTGAGATGAAACATTAAAAACACTAATTTTCAGTTGGCAGAGCTATACTGCTAAATTACCGAAAAATCTTATAAAATTCATGAAAACTTCGGAAAAATTCCAAAAATTTCCGAAAAATCTCTGAAAAACCTTAAATATAATAGAATAAAGCTGATTCTTCAAATATATATGGGCAAAGGAATGTTGCCAGAGTTTAATTTGAGAAATTATAAGGAAAAATTTCAGAAAATTTCAGAAAAATTTTATAAAATTCATGAAAATTTCGGAAAAATTCCAAAAAATTCCAAAAAATCTCTGAAAAACCTCAAATAGAATAGAATAAAGCTGATTTTTTAAATATATATGGGCAAAGGAATGTTGCCAGAGTTTAATTTGAGAAATTATAAGGAAAAATTTCAAAAAATTTTTATAAAATTCATGAAAACTTCGGAAAAATTCCGAAAAATTCCGAAAAATCTCTGAAAAACCTCAAATATAATAGAATAAAGCTGATTTTTTAAATATATATGGGCAAAGGAATGTTGCCAGAGTTTAATTTGAGGAATTATAAGGAAAAATTTCAGAAAAATCTTATAAAATTCATGAAAACTTCGGAAAAATTCCAAAAATTTCCGAAAAATCTCTGAAAAACCTTAAATATAATAGAATAAAGCTGATTTTTCAAATATATATGGGCAAAGGAATGTTGCCAGAGTTTAATTTGAGAAATTATAAGGAAAAATTTCAGAAAATTTCAGAAAAATTTTATAAAATTCATGAAAATTTCGGAAAAATTCCAAAAAATTCCTAAAAATCTCTGAAAAACCTCAAATATAATAGAATAAAGCTGATTTTTTAAATATATATGGGCAAAGGAATGTTGCCAGAGTTTAATTTGAGAAATTATAAGGAAAAATTTCAGAAAATTTCAGAAAAATTTTATAAAATTCATGAAAATTTCGGAAAAATTCCAAAAAATTCCAAAAAATCTCTGAAAAACCTCAAATAGAATAGAATAAAGCTGATTTTTTAAATATATATGGGCAAAGGAATGTTGCCAGAGTTTAATTTGAGGAATTATAAGGAAAAATTTCAGAAAAATCTTATAAAATTCATGAAAACTTCGGAAAAATTCCAAAAATTTCCGAAAAATCTCTAAAAAACCTTAAATATAATAGAATAAAGCTGATTTTTCAAATATATATGGGCAAAGGAATGTTGCCAGAGTTTAATTTGAGAAATTATAAGGAAAAATTTCAGAAAATTTCAGAAAAATTTTATAAAATTCATGAAAATTTCGGAAAAATTCCAAAAAATTCCTAAAAATCTCTGAAAAACCTCAAATATAATAGAATAAAGCTGATTTTTTAAATATATATGGGCAAAGGAATGTTGCCAGAGTTTAATATGAGAAATTATAAGGAAAAATTTCAGAAAAATTTTATAAAATTCATGAAAACTTCGGAAAAATTCCAAAAAATTCCGAAAAATCTCTGAAAAACCTCAAATATAATAGAATAAAGCTGATTTTTTAAATATATGTGGGCAAAGGAATGTTGCCAGAGTTTAATTTGAGGAATTATAAGGAAAAATTTCAGAAAAATTTTATAAAATTTATGAAAACTTCAGAAAAATTCCAAAAATTTCCGAAAAATCTCTGAAAAACCTCAAATATAATAGGATAAAGCTGATTTTTGAGATATATATGGGCAAAGGAATGTTGCCAGAGTTTAATTTGAGAAATTATAAGGAAAAATTTCAGAAAATTTCAGAAAAATTTTATAAAATTCATGAAAATTTCGGAAAAATTCCAAAAAATTTCGAAAAATCTCTGAAAAACCTCAAATATAATAGAATAAAGCTGATTTTTTAAATATATATCGGCAAAGGAATGTTGCCAGAGTTTAATTTGAAGAATTATAAGGAAAAATTTCAGAAAAATTTTATAAAATTCATGAAAACTTCGGAAAAATTACAAAAAATTCCGAAAAATCTCTGAAAAACCTCAAATATAATAGAATAAAGCTGATTTTTCAAATATATATGGGCAAAGGAATGTTGCCAGAGTTTAATTTGAGAAATTATAAGGAAAAATTTCAGAAAATTTCAGAAAAATTTTATAAAATTCATGAAAATTTCGGAAAAATTCCAAAAAATTCCGAAAAATCTCTGAAAAACCTCAAATATAATAGAATAAAGCTGATTTTTTCAATATATATGGGCAAAGGAATGTTGCCAGAGTTTAATTTGAGAAATTATAAGGAAAAATTTCAGAAAAATTTTATAAAATTCATGAAAACTTCGGGAAAATTCCAAAAAATTCCGAAAAATCTCTGAAAAACCTCAAATATAATAGAATAAAGCTGATTTTTTAAATATATATGGGCAAAGGAATGTTGCCAGAGTTTAATTTGAGGAATTATAAGGAAAAATTTCAGAAAAATTTTATAAAATTCATGAAAACTTCAGAAAAATTCCAAAAATTTCCGAAAAATCTCTGAAAAACCTCAAATATAATAGGATAAAGCTGATTTTTGAAATATATATGGGCAAAGGAATGTTGCCAGAGTTTAATTTGAGGAATTATAAGGAAAAATTTCAGAAAAATTTTATAAAATTCATGAAAACTTCGGAAAAATTCCAAAAATTTCCGAAAAATCTCTGAAAAACCTCAAATATAATAGAATAAAGCTGATTTTTCAAATATATATGGGCAAAGGAATGTTGCCAGAGTTTAATTTGAGAAATTATAAGGAAAAATTTCAGAAAATTTCAGAAAAATTTTATAAAATTCATGAAAATTTCGGAAAAATTCCAAAAAATTCCGAAAAATCTCTGAAAAACCTCAAATATAATAGAATAAAGCTGATTTTTTAAATATATATGGGCAAAGGAATGTTGCCAGAGTTTAATTTGAGGAATTATAAGGAAAAATTTCAGAAAAATTTTATAAAATTCATGAAAACTTCGGAAAAATTCCAAAAAATTCCGAAAAATCTCTGAAAAACCTCAAATATAATAGAATGAAGCTGATTTTTCAAATATATATGGGCAAAGGAATGTTGCCAGAGTTTAATTTGAGAAATTATAAGGAAAAATTTCAGAAAATTTCAGAAAAATTTTATAAAATTCATGAAAATTTCGGAAAAATTCCAAAAAATTCCGAAAAATCTCTGAAAAACCTCAAATATAATAGAATAAAGCTGATTTTTTAAATATATATGGGCAAAGGAATGTTGCCAGAGTTTAATTTGAGAAATTATAAGGAAAAATTTCAGAAAAATTTTATAAAATTCATGAAAACTTCGGAAAAATTCCAAAAAATTCCGAAAAATCTCTGAAAAACCTCAAATGTAATAGAATAAAGCTGATTTTTTAAATATATGTGGGCAAAGGAATGTTGCCAGAGTTTAATTTGAGGAATTATAAGGAAAAATTTCAGAAAAATTTTATAAAATTCATGAAAATTTCGGAAAAATTCCAAAAAATTCCGAAAAATCTCTGAAAAACCTCAAATATAATAGAATAAAGCTGATTTTTTAAATATGTATCGGCAAAGGAATGTTGCCAGAGTTTAATTTGAGGAATTATAAGGAAAAATTTCAGAAAAATTTTATAAAATTCATGAAAACTTCGGAAAAATTCCAAAAATTTCCGAAAAATCTCTGAAAAACCTCAAATATAATAGAATAAAGCTGATTTTTCAAATATATATGGGCAAAGGAATGTTGCCAGAGTTTAATTTGAGGAATTATAAGGAAAAATTTCAGAAGAATTTTATAAAATTCATGAAAACTTCGGAAAAATTCCAAAAAATTCCGAAAAATCTCTGAAAAACCTCAAATATAATAGAATGAAGCTGATTTTTCAAATATATATGGGCAAAGGAATGTTGCCAGAGTTTAATTTGAGTAATTATAAGGAAAAATTTCAGAAAATTTCAGAAAAATTTTATAAAATTCATGAAAATTTCGGAAAAATTCCAAAAAATTCCGAAAAATCTCTGAAAAACCTCAAATATAATAGAATAAAGCTGATTTTTTAAATATATATGGGCAAAGGAATGTTGCCAGAGTTTAATTTGAGGAATTATAAGGAAAAATTTCAGAAAAATCTTATAAAATTCATGAAAACTTCGGAAAAATTCCAAAAAATTCCGAAAAATCTCTGAAAAACCTCAAATGTAATAGAATAAAGCTGATTTTTTAAATATATGTGGGCAAAGGAATGTTGCCAGAGTTTAATTTGAGGAATTATAAGGAAAAATTTCAGAAAAATTTTATAAAATTCATGAAAATTTCGGAAAAATTCCAAAAAATTCCGAAAAATCTCTGAAAAACCTCAAATATAATAGAATAAAGCTGATTTTTTAAATATGTATCGGCAAAGGAATGTTGCCAGAGTTTAATTTGAGGAATTATAAGGAAAAATTTCAGAAAAATTTTATAAAATTCATGAAAACTTCGGAAAAATTCCAAAAATTTCCGAAAAATCTCTGAAAAACCTCAAATATAATAGAATAAAGCTGATTTTTCAAATATATATGGGCAAAGGAATGTTGCCAGAGTTTAATTTGAGGAATTATAAGGAAAAATTTCAGAAGAATTTTATAAAATTCATGAAAACTTCGGAAAAATTCCAAAAAATTCCGAAAAATCTCTGAAAAACCTCAAATATAATAGAATGAAGCTGATTTTTCAAATATATATGGGCAAAGGAATGTTGCCAGAGTTTAATTTGAGTAATTATAAGGAAAAATTTCAGAAAATTTCAGAAAAATTTTATAAAATTCATGAAAATTTCGGAAAAATTCCAAAAAATTCCGAAAAATCTCTGAAAAACCTCAAATATAATAGAATAAAGCTGATTTTTTAAATATATATGGGCAAAGGAATGTTGCCAGAGTTTAATTTGAGGAATTATAAGGAAAAATTTCAGAAAAATCTTATAAAATTCATGAAAACTTCGGAAAAATTCCAAAAAATTCCGAAAAATCTCTGAAAAACCTCAAATGTAATAGAATAAAGCTGATTTTTTAAATATATGTGGGCAAAGGAATGTTGCCAGAGTTTAATTTGAGGAATTATAAGGAAAAATTTCAGAAAAATTTTATAAAATTCATGAAAATTTCGGAAAAATTCCAAAAAATTCCGAAAAATCTCTGAAAAACCTCAAATATAATAGAATAAAGCTGATTTTTTAAATATGTATCGGCAAAGGAATGTTGCCAGAGTTTAATTTGAGGAATTATAAGGAAAAATTTCAGAAAAATTTTATAAAATTCATGAAAACTTCGGAAAAATTCCAAAAATTTCCGAAAAATCTCTGAAAAACCTCAAATATAATAGAATAAAGCTGATTTTTCAAATATATATGGGCAAAGGAATGTTGCCAGAGTTTAATTTGAGGAATTATAAGGAAAAATTTCAGAAGAATTTTATAAAATTCATGAAAACTTCGGAAAAATTCCAAAAAATTCCGAAAAATCTCTGAAAAACCTCAAATATAATAGAATGAAGCTGATTTTTCAAATATATATGGGCAAAGGAATGTTGCCAGAGTTTAATTTGAGTAATTATAAGGAAAAATTTCAGAAAATTTCAGAAAAATTTTATAAAATTCATGAAAATTTCGGAAAAATTCCAAAAAATTCCGAAAAATCTCTGAAAAACCTCAAATATAATAGAATAAAGCTGATTTTTTAAATATATATGGGCAAAGGAATGTTGCCAGAGTTTAATTTGAGGAATTATAAGGAAAAATTTCAGAAAAATCTTATAAAATTCATGAAAACTTCGGAAAAATTCCAAAAATTTCCGAAAAATCTCTGAAAAACCTCAAATATAATAGAATGAAGCTGATTTTTCAAATATATATGGGCAAAGGAATGTTGCCAGAGTTTAATTTGAGTAATTATAAGGAAAAATTTCAGAAAATTTCAGAAAAATTTTATAAAATTCATGAAAATTTCGGAAAAATTCCAAAAAATTCCGAAAAATCTCTGAAAAACCTCAAATATAATAGAATAAAGCTGATTTTTTAAATATGTATCGGCAAAGGAATGTTGCCAGAGTTTAATTTGAGGAATTATAAGGAAAAATTTCAGAAAAATTTTATAAAATTCATGAAAACTTCGGAAAAATTCCAAAAATTTCCGAAAAATCTCTGAAAAACCTCAAATATAATAGAATAAAGCTGATTTTTCAAATATATATGGGCAAAGGAATGTTGCCAGAGTTTAATTTGAGGAATTATAAGGAAAAATTTCAGAAGAATTTTATAAAATTCATGAAAACTTCGGAAAAATTCCAAAAAATTCCGAAAAATCTCTGAAAAACCTCAAATATAATAGAATGAAGCTGATTTTTCAAATATATATGGGCAAAGGAATGTTGCCAGAGTTTAATTTGAGTAATTATAAGGAAAAATTTCAGAAAATTTCAGAAAAATTTTATAAAATTCATGAAAATTTCGGAAAAATTCCAAAAAATTCCGAAAAATCTCTGAAAAACCTCAAATATAATAGAATAAAGCTGATTTTTTAAATATATATGGGCAAAGGAATGTTGCCAGAGTTTAATTTGAGGAATTATAAGGAAAAATTTCAGAAAAATCTTATAAAATTCATGAAAACTTCGGAAAAATTCCAAAAATTTCCGAAAAATCTCTGAAAAACCTCAAATATAATAGAATGAAGCTGCTTTTTCAAATATATATGGGCAAAGGAATGTTGCCAGAGTTTGATTTGAGGAATTATAAGGAAAAATTTCAGAAAATTTCAGAAAAATTTTATAAAATTCATGAAAATTTCGGAAAAATTCCAAAAAATTCCGAAAAATCTCTGAAAAACCTCAAATATAATAGAATAAAGCTGATTTTTTAAATATATATGGGCAAAGGAATGTTGCCAGAGTTTAATTTGAGGAATTATAAGGAAAAATTTCAGAAAAATTTTATAAAATTCATGAAAATTTCGGAAAAATTCCAAAAAATTCCGAAAAATCTCTGAAAAACCTCAAATATAATAGAATAAAGCTGATTTTTTAAATATATATGGGCAAAGGAATGTTGCCAGAGTTTAATTTGAGGAATTATAAGGAAAAATTTCAGAAAAATTTTATAAAATTCATGAAAACTTCGGAAAAATTCCAAAAATTTCCGAAAAATCTCTGAAAAACCTCAAATATAATAGGATAAAGCTGATTTTTGAAATATATATGGGCGAAGGAATGTTGCCAGAGTTTAATTTGAGGAATTATAAGGAAAAATTTCAGAAAATTTCAGAAAAATTTTATAAAATTCATGAAAATTTCGGAAAAATTCCAAAAAATTTCGAAAAATCTCTGAAAAACCTCAAATATAATAGAATAAAGCTGATTTTTTAAATATATATGGGCAAAGGAATGTTGCCAGAGTTTAATTTGAAGAATTATAAGGAAAAATTTCAGAAAAATTTTATAAAATTCATGAAAACTTCAGAAAAATTCCAAAAATTTCCGAAAAATCTCTGAAAAACCTCAAATATAATAGGATAAAGCTGATTTTTGAGATATATATGGGCAAAGGAATGTTGCCAGAGTTTAATTTGAGAAATTATAAGGAAAAATTTCAGAAAAATTTTATAAAATTCATGAAAACTTCGGAAAAATTCCAAAAAATTCCGAAAAATCTCTGAAAAACCTCAAATATAATAGAATAAAGCTGATTTCTTAAATATATGTGGGCAAAGGAATGTTGCCAGAGTTTAATTTGAGGAATTATAAGGAAAAATTTCAGAAAAATTTTATAAAATTTATGAAAACTTCAGAAAAATTCCAAAAATTTCCGAAAAATCTCTGAAAAACCTCAAATATAATAGGATAAAGCTGATTTTTGAAATATATATGGGCAAAGGAATGTTGCCAGAGTTTAATTTGAGGAATAATAAGGAAAAATTTCAGAAAAATTTTATAAAATTCATGAAAATTTCGGAAAAATTCCAAAAAATTCCGAAAAATCTCTGAAAAACCTCAAATATAATAGAATAAAGCTGATTTTTTAAATATATATGGGCAAAGGAATGTTGCCAGAGTTTAATTTGAGGAATTATAAGGAAAAATTTCAGAAAAATTTTATAAAATTCATGAAAATTTCGGAAAAATTCCAAAAAATTCCGAAAAATCTCTGAAAAACCTCAAATATAATAGAATAAAGCTGATTTTTTAAATATATATGGGCAAAGGAATGTTGCCAGAGTTTAATATGAGAAATTATAAGGAAAAATTTCAGAAAAATTTTATAAAATTCATGAAAACTTCGGGAAAATTCCAAAAAATTCCGAAAAATCTCTGAAAAACCTCAAATATAATAGAATAAAGCTGATTTTTTAAATATATATGGGCAAAGGAATGTTGCCAGAGTTTAATTTGAGGAATTATAAGGAAAAATTTCAGAAAAATTTTATAAAATTCATGAAAACTTCAGAAAAATTCCAAAAATTTCCGAAAAATCTCTGAAAAACCTCAAATATAATAGGATAAAGCTGATTTTTTAAATATATATGGGCAAAGGAATGTTGCCAGAGTTTAATTTGAGGAATTATAAGGAAAAATTTCAGAAAAATTTTATAAAATTCATGAAAACTTCGGAAAAATTCCAAAAATTTCCGAAAAATCTCTGAAAAACCTCAAATATAATAGAATAAAGCTGATTTTTCAAATATATATGGGCAAAGGAATGTTGCCAGAGTTTAATTTGAGAAATTATAAGGAAAAATTTCAGAAAATTTCAGAAAAATTTTATAAAATTCATGAAAATTTCGGAAAAATTCCAAAAAATTCCGAAAAATCTCTGAAAAACCTCAAATATAATAGAATAAAGCTGATTTTTTAAATATATATGGGCAAAGGAATGTTGCCAGAGTTTAATTTGAGGAATTATAAGGAAAAATTTCAGAAAAATTTTATAAAATTCATGAAAACTTCGGAAAAATTCCAAAAAATTCCGAAAAATCTCTGAAAAACCTCAAATATAATAGAATGAAGCTGATTTTTCAAATATATATGGGCAAAGGAATGTTGCCAGAGTTTAATTTGAGAAATTATAAGGAAAAATTTCAGAAAATTTCAGAAAAATTTTATAAAATTCATGAAAATTTCGGAAAAATTCCAAAAAATTCCGAAAAATCTCTGAAAAACCTCAAATATAATAGAATAAAGCTGATTTTTTAAATATATATGGGCAAAGGAATGTTGCCAGAGTTTAATTTGAGAAATTATAAGGAAAAATTTCAGAAAAATTTTATAAAATTCATGAAAACTTCGGAAAAATTCCAAAAAATTCCGAAAAATCTCTGAAAAACCTCAAATGTAATAGAATAAAGCTGATTTTTTAAATATATGTGGGCAAAGGAATGTTGCCAGAGTTTAATTTGAGGAATTATAAGGAAAAATTTCAGAAAAATTTTATAAAATTCATGAAAATTTCGGAAAAATTCCAAAAAATTCCGAAAAATCTCTGAAAAACCTCAAATATAATAGAATAAAGCTGATTTTTTAAATATGTATCGGCAAAGGAATGTTGCCAGAGTTTAATTTGAGGAATTATAAGGAAAAATTTCAGAAAAATTTTATAAAATTCATGAAAACTTCGGAAAAATTCCAAAAATTTCCGAAAAATCTCTGAAAAACCTCAAATATAATAGAATAAAGCTGATTTTTCAAATATATATGGGCAAAGGAATGTTGCCAGAGTTTAATTTGAGGAATTATAAGGAAAAATTTCAGAAGAATTTTATAAAATTCATGAAAACTTCGGAAAAATTCCAAAAAATTCCGAAAAATCTCTGAAAAACCTCAAATATAATAGAATGAAGCTGATTTTTCAAATATATATGGGCAAAGGAATGTTGCCAGAGTTTAATTTGAGTAATTATAAGGAAAAATTTCAGAAAATTTCAGAAAAATTTTATAAAATTCATGAAAATTTCGGAAAAATTCCAAAAAATTCCGAAAAATCTCTGAAAAACCTCAAATATAATAGAATAAAGCTGATTTTTTAAATATATATGGGCAAAGGAATGTTGCCAGAGTTTAATTTGAGGAATTATAAGGAAAAATTTCAGAAAAATCTTATAAAATTCATGAAAACTTCGGAAAAATTCCAAAAAATTCCGAAAAATCTCTGAAAAACCTCAAATGTAATAGAATAAAGCTGATTTTTTAAATATATGTGGGCAAAGGAATGTTGCCAGAGTTTAATTTGAGGAATTATAAGGAAAAATTTCAGAAAAATTTTATAAAATTCATGAAAATTTCGGAAAAATTCCAAAAAATTCCGAAAAATCTCTGAAAAACCTCAAATATAATAGAATAAAGCTGATTTTTTAAATATGTATCGGCAAAGGAATGTTGCCAGAGTTTAATTTGAGGAATTATAAGGAAAAATTTCAGAAAAATTTTATAAAATTCATGAAAACTTCGGAAAAATTCCAAAAATTTCCGAAAAATCTCTGAAAAACCTCAAATGTAATAGAATAAAGCTGATTTTTTAAATATATGTGGGCAAAGGAATGTTGCCAGAGTTTAATTTGAGGAATTATAAGGAAAAATTTCAGAAGAATTTTATAAAATTCATGAAAACTTCGGAAAAATTCCAAAAAATTCCGAAAAATCTCTGAAAAACCTCAAATATAATAGAATGAAGCTGATTTTTCAAATATATATGGGCAAAGGAATGTTGCCAGAGTTTAATTTGAGTAATTATAAGGAAAAATTTCAGAAAATTTCAGAAAAATTTTATAAAATTCATGAAAATTTCGGAAAAATTCCAAAAAATTCCGAAAAATCTCTGAAAAACCTCAAATATAATAGAATAAAGCTGATTTTGTAAATATATATGGGCAAAGGAATGTTGCCAGAGTTTGATTTGAGGAATTATAAGGAAAAATTTCAGAAAATTTCAGAAAAATTTTATAAAATTCATGAAAATTTCGGAAAAATTCCAAAAAATTCCGAAAAATCTCTGAAAAACCTCAAATATAATAGAATAAAGCTGATTTTTTAAATATATATGGGCAAAGGAATGTTGCCAGAGTTTAATTTGAGGAATTATAAGGAAAAATTTCAGAAAAATTTTATAAAATTCATGAAAATTTCGGAAAAATTCCAAAAAATTCCGAAAAATCTCTGAAAAACCTCAAATATAATAGAATAAAGCTGATTTTTTAAATATATATGGGCAAAGGAATGTTGCCAGAGTTTAATTTGAGGAATTATAAGGAAAAATTTCAGAAAAATTTTATAAAATTCATGAAAACTTCGGAAAAATTCCAAAAATTTCCGAAAAATCTCTGAAAAACCTCAAATATAATAGGATAAAGCTGATTTTTGAAATATATATGGGCGAAGGAATGTTGCCAGAGTTTAATTTGAGGAATTATAAGGAAAAATTTCAGAAAATTTCAGAAAAATTTTATAAAATTCATGAAAATTTCGGAAAAATTCCAAAAAATTTCGAAAAATCTCTGAAAAACCTCAAATATAATAGAATAAAGCTGATTTTTTAAATATATATGGGCAAAGGAATGTTGCCAGAGTTTAATTTGAAGAATTATAAGGAAAAATTTCAGAAAAATTTTATAAAATTCATGAAAACTTCAGAAAAATTCCAAAAATTTCCGAAAAATCTCTGAAAAACCTCAAATATAATAGGATAAAGCTGATTTTTGAGATATATATGGGCAAAGGAATGTTGCCAGAGTTTAATTTGAGAAATTATAAGGAAAAATTTCAGAAAAATTTTATAAAATTCATGAAAACTTCGGAAAAATTCCAAAAAATTCCGAAAAATCTCTGAAAAACCTCAAATATAATAGGATAAAGCTGATTTTTGAGATATATATGGGCAAAGGAATGTTGCCAGAGTTTAATTTGAGAAATTATAAGGAAAAATTTCAGAAAAATTTTATAAAATTCATGAAAACTTCGGAAAAATTCCAAAAAATTCCGAAAAATCTCTGAAAAACCTCAAATATAATAGAATAAAGCTGATTTCTTAAATATATGTGGGCAAAGGAATGTTGCCAGAGTTTAATTTGAGGAATTATAAGGAAAAATTTCAGAAAAATTTTATAAAATTTATGAAAACTTCAGAAAAATTCCAAAAATTTCCGAAAAATCTCTGAAAAACCTCAAATATAATAGGATAAAGCTGATTTTTGAAATATATATGGGCAAAGGAATGTTGCCAGAGTTTAATTTGAGGAATAATAAGGAAAAATTTCAGAAAAATTTTATAAAATTCATGAAAATTTCGGAAAAATTCCAAAAAATTCCGAAAAATCTCTGAAAAACCTCAAATATAATAGAATAAAGCTGATTTTTTAAATATATATGGGCAAAGGAATGTTGCCAGAGTTTAATTTGAGGAATTATAAGGAAAAATTTCAGAAAAATTTTATAAAATTCATGAAAATTTCGGAAAAATTCCAAAAAATTCCGAAAAATCTCTGAAAAACCTCAAATATAATAGAATAAAGCTGATTTTTTGAATATATATGGGCAAAGGAATGTTGCCAGAGTTTAATATGAGAAATTATAAGGAAAAATTTCAGAAAAATTTTATAAAATTCATGAAAACTTCGGAAAAATTCCAAAAAATTCCGAAAAATCTCTGAAAAACCTCAAATATAATAGAATAAAGCTGATTTTTTAAATATATATGGGCAAAGGAATGTTGCCAGAGTTTAATTTGAGGAATTATAAGGAAAAATTTCAGAAAAATTTTATAAAATTCATGAAAACTTCGGAAAAATTCCAAAAATTTCCGAAAAATCTCTGAAAAACCTCAAATATAATAGGATAAAGCTGATTTTTGAAATATATATGGGCGAAGGAATGTTGCCAGAGTTTAATTTGAGGAATTATAAGGAAAAATTTCAGAAAATTTCAGAAAAATTTTATAAAATTCATTAAAATTTCGGAAAAATTCCAAAAAATTTCGAAAAATCTCTGAAAAACCTCAAATATAATAGAATAAAGCTGATTTTTTAAATATGTATCGGCAAAGGAATGTTGCCAGAGTTTAATTTGAAGAATTATAAGGAAAAATTTCAGAAAAATTTTATAAAATTCATGAAAACTTCGGAAAAATTCCAAAAATTCCCGAAAAATCTCTGAAAAACCTCAAATATAATAGAATAAAGCTGATTTTTCAAATATGTATGGGCAAAGGAATGTTGCCAGAGTTTAATTTGAGAAATTATAAGGAAAAATTTCAGAAAATTTCAGAAAAATTTTATAAAATTCATGAAAATTTCGGAAAAATTCCAAAAAATTCCGAAAAATCTCTGAAAAACCTCAAATATAATAGAATAAAGCTGATTTTTTGAATATATATGGGCAAAGGAATGTTGCCAGAGTTTAATATGAGAAATTATAAGGAAAAATTTCAGAAAAATTTTATAAAATTCATGAAAACTTCGGAAAAATTCCAAAAAATTCCGAAAAATCTCTGAAAAACCTCAAATATAATAGAATAAAGCTGATTTTTTAAATATATATGGGCAAAGGAATGTTGCCAGAGTTTAATTTGAGGAATTATAAGGAAAAATTTCAGAAAAATTTTATAAAATTCATGAAAACTTCGGAAAAATTCCAAAAATTTCCGAAAAATCTCTGAAAAACCTCAAATATAATAGGATCAAGCTGATTTTTGAAATATATATAGGCAAAGGAATGTTGCCAGAGTTTAATTTGAGGAATTATAAGGAAAAATTTCAGAAAATTTCAGAAAATTTTTATAAAATTCATGAAAATTTCGGAAAAATTCCAAAAAATTCCGAAATATCTCTGAAAAACCTCAAATATAATAGAATAAAGCTGATTTTTTAAATATATATGGGCAAAGGAATGTTGCCAGAGTTTAATTTGAGAAATTATAAGGAAAAATTTCAGAAAAATTTTATAAAATTCATGAAAACTTCGGAAAAATTTCAAAAAATTCCGAAAAATCTCTGAAAAACCTCAAATATAATAGAATAAAGCTGATTTTTTAAATATATATGGGCAAAGGAATGTTGCCAGAGTTTAATTTGAGGAATTATAAGGAAAAATTTCAGAAAAATTTTATAAAATTCATGAAAACTTCGGAAAAATTCCAAAAATTTCCGAAAAATCTCTGAAAAACCTCAAATATAATAGGATAAAGCTGATTTTTGAAATATATATGGGCGAAGGAATGTTGCGAGAGTTTAATTGGAGAAATTATAAGGAAAAATTTCAGAAAAATTTTATAAAATTTTCATGAAAATTTCGGAAAAATTCCAAAAAATTCCGAAAAATCTCTGAAAAATCTCAAATATATCAGAATAAAGTGGATTTTCGAAATATAAATGGGCAAAGGAAGGTTGCCGGAGTTTAATTTGAGAAATTATACGAAAAAATTTCAGAATTTTTCAGAAAATTTTTATAAAAGTTTCATGAAAATTTCGGAAAAATTCCAAAAAATTCTGAAAAATCTGTGGAAAATCTCAAATATATTAGAATAAAGCTGATTTTTGAAATATATATAGGCAAAGGAATGTTGCCAGAGTTTAATTTGAGAAATTATAAGGAAATTTCAGAAAAATTTTATAAAAAATTTTATAAGAGTTCCATGAAAATTTCGGAAAAATTCCAAAAAATTCCGAAAAATCTCTGAAAAATCTCAAATATATCAGAGGAAAGTGGATTTTGGAAATATAAATGGGCAAAGGAAGGTTGCCGGAGTTTAATTTGAGAAATTATACGAAAAAATTTCAGAAAAATTCCAAAAAATTCGGAAGAATCTCAAATATATTAGAATAATACTGATTTTCGAAATGTATATGGGCAAAGGAAGGTTGCCGCAGTTCAATTTGAGAAATAATCAGAAAAAATTTCAGAAAAATTCCAAAAAATTCGGAAAAATCTCAAATATATTAGAATAATACTGATTTTCGAAATGTATATGGGCAAAGGAAGGTTGCCGCAGTTTAATTTGAGAAATAATCAGACAAAATTTCATAAAAATTCCGAAAAATTCGGAAAAATCTCAAATATATTAGAATAATACTGATTTTCGAAATGTATATGGGCAAAGGAAGGTTGCCGCAGTTCAATTTGAGAAATAATCAGAAAAAATTTCAGAAAAATTCCAAAAAAATCGGAAAAATCTCAAATATATTAGAATAATACTGATTTTCGAAATGTATATGGGCAAAGGAAAGTTGCCGCAGTCCAATTTGAGAAATAATCAGAAAAAATTTCATAAAAATTCCTAAAAATTCGGAAAAATCTCAAATATATTAGAATAATACTGATTGTCGAAATGTATATGGGCAAAGGAAGGTTGCCGCAGTTTAATTTGAGAAATAATCAGACAAAATTTCATAAAAATTCCAAAAAATTCGGAAAAATCCCAAATATATTAGAATAATACTGATTTTCGAAATGTATATGGGCAAAGGAAGGTTGCCGCAGTTCAATTTAAGAAATAATTAGAAAAAATTTCAGAAAAATTCCAAAAAAATTCTAGAAAAAACTCCTTTCCTGATCCCAAATTAGTGCCTATTTCGCTCCATCTCGCTTATTTATCGAGATAATCGCGAAAAACTGGAATTTTTATTTCCTGACTCCAAATTAATGTCTATTTCGCTCTATCTCGCTCATTTACCGAGATAATCGAGAAAAACTGAAAAAATTCCGCGGATACTGGATATCTCGAATCGTTGCGGCTTCTGGCCCTTCAGGATCCCCCATCATAGTGGGTTTCACTCAATTCTTTGCGAAATTTCAGAGAAAACTCCGTATTCCCTCGGGAAATGGGTGAAAAATGAGGATGAAGGAATATTCGAAGAAAATCAGCCATCATGAAAATCCCGATTTTCGAATCTTCATAACTCTTTTTCTGTGACGTATTTCCTGATGAAATTTCACAGTGACACTGCCTATGTCGTCAGGAAGTAGCCTGCAAAATTCCACAACAGTATCGCCAACGATTCTGAAGATTCGATAGAGCGGAAATCGTCACTTTCATAGAGCAAAGGCCATTGCCTCTGGGTTTGGCCTGAAACTTCCGCGAACACTGGATATCCCGAATCGTTGCGGCTTTTGGCCCTTCAGGATCCTCCTTCATGGTGTGCTTCACTCAATTCTCTGCGAAAGTTCAAGGAAAACGCCGTATTCCCTCGGGAAATGGGTGAAAAATGAAGATGAAGGAATATTCGAAGGAAATCAGCCATCATGAAAATCCCGATTTTCGAATCTTCATTACTTTTTTTCTGTGGCGTATTTCCTGATGAAATTTCACAGTGACACTGCCTATGTCGTCAGGAAGTAGCCTGCAAAATTCCACAACAGTATCGCAAACGATTCTGAAGATTCGATAGAGCGGAAATGGTCATTTTCATAGAGCAAAGGCCATTGCCTCTGGGTTTGGCCTGGAAATTCGGCGAACACTGGATATCCCGAATCGTTGCGGTTTTTGGCCCTTCAGGATCCCCCATCATCGTGTGTTTCACTCAATTCTTTGCGAAATTTCAAGGAAAACCCCGTATTCCCTCGGGAAATGGGTGAAAAATGAGGATGAAGGAATATTCGAAGGAAATCAGCCATCATGGAAATCCCGATTTTCGAATCTTCATAACTTTTTTTCTGTGGCGTATTTCCTGATGAAATTTTACGGTGACACTGCCTATGTCGTCAGGAAGTAGCCTGCAAAATTCCACAACAGTATCGCGAATGGTTCTGCGAATTCGATAGAGCAGACATTGATATTTCTACTGATCCCATAATAACGTCCATTTCGCTCTATCTCGCTTATTTACCGAGATAATCGCGAAAAACTGGAATTTCTTCTTCATGACTCCATATCAATGTCTATTTCGCTCTATCTCGCTTATTTACCGTGATAGTCGAGAAAAACTGAAAAAATTCCGCGGATACTGGATATCCCGAATCGTTGCGGCTTTTGGACCTTCAGGATCCCCCATCATCGTGTGTTTCACTCAATTCTTGACGAAATTTCAAGGAAAACCCTGTATTATCTCGGGAAATGGGTGAAAAGTGAGGATGAAGGAATATTCGAAGGAAATCCGCCATCAGGAAATTTCCGATTTTCACATCTTCATAACTTTTTTTCTGTGGCGTATTTCCTGATGAAATTTAACAGTGACCCTGCCTAGGTCGTCAGGAAGTAGCCGACAAAATTCCACAACAGTATCGCGAATGGTTCTGCGAATTCGATAGAGCAGACATTGACATTTTTACTGATCCCATTTTGCTGTCCATTTCGCTCTATCTCGCTTATTTACCAAGATAATCGCGAAAAACCGTGCAAACTCCTCCCTGATTCCATATTATCGTGCATTTCGCTCTATCTCGCTTATTTACCGAGATAATCACGAAAAACTTTCAAAACTCCTCCCTGATCCCATATTAACGTCCATTTCACTCTATCTCGCAT